>JAQPZY010001150.1:0-1426836 GCA_029931535.1 Margaritifera margaritifera
TGCTTGATCAATAGAGGACGTGCTGGCAGTTCTTAGATTTACAGCTGGACGCGCTTCTGCACCTGCCTCTGCTGCAATTCTCAATTCCCTAAGCACCAGGGTGGAGCGATCCTGTGCGAGTGTTCCTTAACCTACTTGTGTATAATATGTTGTCTAGAGGTGCCTAGTTTGACATTGTCAAGCATCATATGTTTCTAAGTATTTATCTAACAACATAAAAAGTAGAGGATAACACGATGAAAATGGACTGATCAGTCTTAAAAGTAATTGTAACTGAATGCGCAATGGAAAAAAATGTTGTTACATGACAGTTATAGGAAGGATATTTTATGTACCTCTAAATTTGCTGTTCATAGACCATTGTATTAAATTCCAACTTATCTCATTTTAGTGCTACTAATATGTGTGTGTGCGTGTGTGTGTGAGTGTGTGTTTGGTTTGATGACAAAATTGATCTTAAGATGTGTACTGCTTTACGATTTTCAGTTTGTGTATGGAGAGTATTCTCTTACTCCGGATGATATTTTTGGTGAATGTAGAAGATGTAGCTTTCAGGTGCTCAACATGTAGAAAAACACAACGATACTACTGGTTTTTAGTGACACATATATAGAAAAACACAACGTTATTACTGGTCTTACAGACACAAATAGAAAAAACACAACGGTACTACTGGTCTTATTAACACATATAGAAACACACAACGGTACTAACGGTCTTACTGACACATATAGAAAAACACAACGGTACTAATGGTCTTACTGACACATATAAGTATGGTTAGTTAGATGCTTTAAAGTCTGAAACTTATCCCCAGAAATTGACATTTACTGATTTAACTATGCTCCATCGCGTTTTGGTGTAGTAAATCATTCGTCAGTCAAAATAGGAAATCAGGTTTATATTTGGTTTTCAGTTTATTTGATCAAATACACTTTACTTGATGCATTAAAGATTGACAGAACAAGGTTTTGGTGACACAGTACTTAACACTGACATATTTTTACAGTCATTTAAATTAAGGCTATCGGACAATGTTATCCAAACTTGGATGGATCGTCTTAAGAACAGTAGGTCGAGCATTATTTTATGTAAATATTGCAAATTTAGGATCAAAACTTTACCTTGATAGCATCCAATCTTTGAAATATAGAAATGCAATTGCAAAATTTAGAGTATCCTCTCACAGACTCGAAGTTGAAGCTGGTAGATGGGCGAGACAATATAAACCAAATCATGATAGACTTTGTTCTATTTGTAACCCTCATTGAAGTTGAATATCATTTTTCCTTGAATGCGTATTTGTACAAAGATCTAGAGCCATATATATAAGAAATATTTCAGAAAAAGACCAATATGTTTAAATTTATAGAACTTATGAATATCCAGATACCTAGAATTTTGAATAATTTGGCCACTTACATTTATAAAGCTTTTAATCATAGAAAATACCGTCGTATATGCATAGATTCTTGTAAATATTCTGACTAACCACCATTTCAATATGAATTTGAATTACTTAACCTCTGTTTTATCTTCATATTATTACCTTTAATAATGTATATATCTCTTTCTCCCTACGGAGAAGTTTTGTGAATTAATATGCTTATTTCATTTGCATGGATTTGCATCTGCATGCATATGTAATTTCGTTTCTTACTATGATTTCGTTGTATATTGTAGACTATAGATGATGATACCTTGTTGTTTATTGTACAAAAATCCATTTAATTCAATTCATTGAAAATGTATCCTCACAGTCCGTTTGGGCTATTGGAATGAATAAAGACTCTCTCTCTCTCTCTTAAACATCGTGGACGATGCTTTTCCACTGTATCCGTCTACTCATGGTGCTGATGACAGGAATGATTTAAGCGATACTGACAGAAAGGCAAAACTTAAAAAATCGAAGGCAACCTAAACTGAATGATTTCTATCAATCCTCTAACGCCATCGGCAACGAAAAGGCGACGACGTTAATGCACAAAAAAATACACTATTCACGGTTTTCTCTCCCTATATAAACTCCTAACAAGTAGAAAAAGATGTCACAAGGAGTGAAATACCTCAACACATGATTGTATTAAATGCACCCATAGCAGATTTAAACCAAAAGTAAACTTTACGAGTTTGTATACCCAAAGCTAAGTATAAAATATTATGATTGTACCTAGTAGTTTCTTCGTGTCGTTTAATATGAAGGTGAAAAGAGTTGCTAAAAGTGCAGTGGTAAACAGCTTGTGTAGAAAGACATTACCATATCGTACGAAACTGACGATCTTACTTAAGTTAAATGACCTCAACATTTTCATGACATTCAAAGATTTGTGTCTATCTGTATCAGTGAAAACAAATAGGATTGAACTTATATAATTAATCATAAGTGCAAAGAGATACTCTCAGGAGTTGTTAATGTGCAAATAACTCGTCAGACGCTGTACAATTTATGATATATGGTAAGAAGATTAGAATACCACATGACTTCCATATTCTTACAGATATTGTTCACTGTATCCATGTGCGCTTCTTCGGGATTTTAGATTTAACATTACACTTGCAAAAGCAGCGGCAAGTGATTGAAGGTATCAGTCGTGATTGCGACAACCACGCAAAGATTTTCAATTCTTAGAAATTATTTTGAGATTTTTGGCCAAATCATGACGACATTGTAGAATTTGTAGCTTTAGTCAGATGTACTATAAACAAAACTGTTGAATTGGTCCCCATGATATGAAGTTTAACACGAAACTAAGATGTATCATAAACAAAACTGTTGAGGTGGTCCCCATGATATGAAGTAAAATACGAAACTAAGATTGGGAAAACCAATATATCGGACTGAAGCAACTATCTGATTGCAACAGTTTGCTTACTAAGGGTCCTTGCTTGGATGGGTGGAACGTAGTATAGACCAACAAATTCTTCTTCTCCGTTTTTTTTTTAATTATTATTCTTTTCGTAATTTTTTATGAAGTGGTATCCTCTTTTGCCTAGTTGGAGTTATATTATGTAGGCACACAAATCTGGGTACAAGGAATTTATTTTCTTGGTCAGTAAGATTGGTCGCTTTCTGATCCAGTAGGAGGGATATCCCGTAACCAAACTGCAGTTTCACAGTATTTGATTGTAGACCTTTTGAATCAAACCAATGAATGAAAGTATTAGCAGCCAACTACGTTTCATGGTATATGTACACACACAAATCTTCTACGGTACAGCAAGAACTTTCATAACATATTAATTTTCAGGCTTCCTATAGCATAGTAATATAATGGCTTTAAAATGAATAATGTAATAAACAACCACATTAACCAGTTTTTCAATTAGTTATATTTTTACATTCTTATGATAGAATTTGAACTGCGTGATGTCAAATTTACGAGTAGAAAACTCTGTGAAATATAAATGTGCTATTTATAGAACATAATTACTAATACATGGGTATATATGTAAATTGGAGTCTAACTTGTGGATAAGGGGTTTGCGTGTGAAATACTATTCTCATTTACGCACTACCATCTGCTTTTTCCTCTTACCACCGACACATTTTTGAAAATACGTTGCACCTGTCGATTAGCTAATTTGCACGTAGAGCATGAAAGTATAGTTCATTTACTTTACTTCCAGATGACAGTAAACGACAAAGTATCGAGTGATATTTCATATATAATGGCATCATTGTTGGATCTGCATTGTCACAAAATTGTTGTTCAATATATTGTAATGCAATCGTAGTCATAAAACAATAAATACACGTTCTCTACCTACGGAAACTGATTACATTATGTTGAACTATGTGCTCTTTCATGTCAAGCATTGAAGTCCTGGAATATTTGCAGATAATTAAAAATCTTTGTTGAACGGTAAATATCACTGCGTGATTTTCAAACCTAGATTAGTTTTCCATCCAAACCTTAAGAATTAAAAAAAATTGAGTCTTTTACACATTCCTTGTAGCTATTACCTATTAGCAGCAGTATTGTCTTTATAAGGAATAAAACAGAGTAATCAATCAGGAAACTCTATTTGACTCCAACTTCCGCCATTTTTATCGTCGCCATTGCCTGAAAACATTGATACCGTTGCGTTGGAATCGTTGTCGGTTCGTTATTATTGATAAATACGGTGTTTATACCACACAGTTATAAACTTAAGGAAGATAAGAACGTGAAATCATCTATATCGAGCCCTCACATAACACAGATGAACAACTGTACGTTTAATCGAGTTTTATTTGTTTGTTTATTCATTCATTCATTTATTCATTAATTTCCTCATAAAAGGACGCTCATTTTTTCCAGAATAAAAACTTAATAATCCATGTTAGAATGAAATTAATACCTCTACAGTTATTTATCTCTACAGGAAAATATACAATGATCAGTTCCAAACGTAAAAATAGTTAAGAAAAACACTAATAATGACTAACACTAAAGTTGAAAACTAAAAAGAATTATTGTATGGGCTTATCAGGGTAATTCTGGTGTATGTATTATAGAAATAATCAACAGTATAATAAATTGAAGGTAAAAATATTACTTTCTAGCTCTCATATAACAATTAAGAGATATTTTCGAAACGAATAGTATCTTTTCTCCAACGAGAAAAGGTCAGCCTTTTTCTTAACTAATGGATTGGTTATATAATTATTTACACGGTTAAATGCACAAAATTTAATTTTAACAAATCTCAACACGCATCCCTCGGTAGAGTTTAATCGGATTTCTAATTAATTGTATGGCTTTTCATTTAGTATACAATTAATTTCAGCGTCATTCTTATTTGCACTTATGTCAAGTACCAAGAATCTGTTAAGTCATGGAAATTCAAACACACCCATTAACAAAACACACGTAAGGAATAAAACAAAACTGTATGAAAACTATTAGGAGGTGCACACTTCCTTTACCTGAGGTGCTGAAATAACATGTACAGTACCATGTGAAGCACACATACGTAGATAAATCCAGAACAAAGAATACGGAGAAAAGTTAGTTTGTGTAATTTTTTAAATACCTACTTGAGATTTCTTGTTTCAAGCAAATTAAGACTGACAACATATCCAACAACCCAAAATTAATCGTAAATGCCCTACGCCTCAGCATGTTGGCAAAAATATGGAGTACTTCTTTAGTGGTAGGCGCGGTACAATGGTTTGCCCATTGCCGTTTCTATTTGTTGATATTAACAACGCCATGATCTCAGAGGAGTTTTCTTTTATTGCACATGAGAGTTCTTTGGGAACAAGTTCAGCTTAATGTGCCCGCCAAACTTACAGTTAAACCTAAATTAAAACAGATATTCGAATTTGTTCTGCTGTAGAGAGGAAATTAAAGTACATGTTGTATCATATTACAAATGTGAAGAATTGTATTGCTGTCGATGAAGACATTATTTCAAAAATTTCATTTAGGGAATTGGCTGAATTTCTAGGCATTCGCCCAAATTTACTTACGATAAATGTTACGCTTTTAGGTAGTATAAGATAGGCCGTTATTGGTGCATTATTTTTATTTAATTTATTAATTAACTAATGACATTAGTGATTTAGATAATGTAATTTATAAATTTATTAGTTTAACTAATTATCATAGAGGCTTCCCCCAAGTCATGTAGGGATAGGAAAACATTAAAATAAAGAAAATTTCTGAGGAACTGACGCATTAAATATTATTGCAATCGCACAAATCCTGCTGAGATACAACGTTTCCTTCAGAACACTTCGCCTTCTGTGACTAAAATGTGAAAGAAAGTTTACGCAGCACTAACGTAGCAAACACAAAATAATAATTTGAAGTTATTTTGGGAAGCATAAATATTGCACAAGCTAGTTGAATTCAGCAGTTTTCAAAGAAGTGATATAAATTTTTAATGAGCTTAACATGAATGCAGCAATGTCAGTTTCAGGCAATAATGCCTATTTGTTTACTAGCAATGTCAGTTTCAGGCAATAATGCCTATGTTTACAGCAATGTCAGTTTCAGGCAATAATGCCTATTTGTTTACAGCAATGTAAGTTTCAGGCAACAATGCCTATTTGTTTACAGCAATGTCAGTTTCAGGCAATAATGCCTATTTGTTTACAGGTTTGGGACGACAAAAAAAATGTGCTAAATGCTAGTTGTGTTGAAGAATAACAATCAAAAGAATAAAAGGTGTTACTGTCATGATTTCAAAGATAACAGGATATTACTACAATGATTTGAAAGGATGCAGATTTTCAGCAGACATATAGAAATAACCAGCATCAAGTGTGATATTATGATGGCTCAAACAGTGCAGTATGAAAGAAAAAAATAAATTACATATTTGAGTGGGGAAATATAAACATTTACTAAACTTACGTTATAATTTGAAGATCTCACAAACTTTACAATGTGAATCTGCAACGATTTAACCATAAATACTGCTACTACTACTACTACTACTACTACAACTACTAATAATAATAATAATAATGATAATAATAATAATAATAATAATAATACAAGAGATCGAATATGTCGAGAACAAAGTTTGATTTAAAACAACAAATGTAAACCCAGTATATAATTTAGCTGTTTTTTAATCAGCCATAAGAAAATGGCAAAATTCTACGAAAGTTAATTGGAGGATACAATACTATTCATTACATATCAATAGACATGGCTCCATTTGAAGCAAGCAAGGAAGAAAACAGATCAAAAATATGGCTCAATTATTTCACTTATTGAAGTACTGGTATTTTTGGAACGCTTAAATTTTAAAATCGGCAAAGCAGTGAGAATTTCCAAATATAAAATGATTTTTTAAAAGTGCTACCTTCCTAATTTTCCCGATGAAATATCTAACTCATTCATGCTATTTTGGGTGATACTATCCTTTAAAAACTTGAAGACATGAAGGGAGAGAATATAGAGGGTTATGTTTCACGAACAAGAGTTATCTCTCTATGACAAAAAAAATTGACATATACAAACTTGGAAATTTTTTTAAAAACAGAACACAACGAGTGAACAGTAAAATTTATCTACTAATGAACTGAAAAGGATATGATAAATCGTTCAAACGTTTGGGAGGCCAGCTGCTGTAAACATTATGATATTTAAAATAAATAGAGTAAAGCACAATTTAGAAACAGGAGTATTAAGGAACAAGTAAATTTTGAGTTTTTGAAAGATAGCGAGTTTATAGAATATGACAAAAGGAAAAAGAAAACAACACACTAGGAAAAGACGTAATCAAAACATGCATGTCACGCAGATTTGTTTAAATTACTAAACTTAACGGAAAAAAAGAAAGTAAATCCCAAAACATCACAGGCAAACAACACTTTAGTACACATGAAAAAATATAATAAGACTACAATGATGTTCCTAAGGTGGATAATAAATGAAATCAACAAGGAAATCAGATAGAAAAATTACAAAACAGGAGGTTAATTCCAATCATTTATATTTTTTTTTTTAAAATGAAAATAGCAATATTTCAAAAAGCTGAAAAAGAGATACAATGTAAAAGACAATAAGCTAGTGTATCAAATTTGGAACAAAATAAGGAGGTAATGAATATTACATAAATGTTCATGTAATCGTAATGACTTTAAAAGTTTGTCAAATGTTTTACAAAGAAAATATAGCAATTAAACATTAAATTATGCATTTTACCTGGATACAATTTTTCCTCATGAACAATTGAAATATATTTATAAATCCTTCTGTTGTAAATAATTAACCACAGATTTAAACCAAAATCAAAAGGTATGTGAAGAATTTTTACCCCACATGGATGAAGTAAAATACAGTGCACCTGTCACTATGTGTATATACAGATTTTAGAATTTTAATTTTACGTTTAGTACTAACTGACATTGGACTATAAAAATAAATGGTACAATCAATACTTGAGACACATTCAGTTGAAAATGTTACAAATGCAACAAAAGTAAATCTGAGAGAGGAAATGGGAATATATAATAAAAAAAATACCAAGGATGCAACTTGTGCGAGAAAATCAAAGAGAATAAAATGGTCTTACCGTGGATGAAAGTAACAGATTAGAGAGAGAAATTTAACAAATAGTTACAGGTGAATGTGAAAAAGCAGTAGATAGAGGCTCCGTGTATTTATACAAGAAACAAACTGGTATGTATGATATATAGGCGGATAAATTAGTTTTATGACACATTCATAGAATGCACTGTGCTCATAGAGTAGACAGGTATTTTAACAGTTTCTTGTCAGTAGAAATTTACCTTGTCTTATATAAAGGAGTTTGAAAAAAACACTGACAGAATTGCTTATTTATATTGTTGGACAATGTTATGATGCTAGAGATCGTTTCAGACTGTTTGGCAAGAAATATTATTTTAAAGAAATGCAAAAGCCCCTAAATGTTTAATAACCACCTTTATTATCAAAACCAGTTGCAGCTTCTGGAAATGAATTTTCGATTTTAAACATGCACAGATCTGCACCTTTTCGGTGTCCAGTTGCTATTTTCCACTATGTATATATTTGAATAGTATGGAATAGATTATGATACTTTTTAACCTTCCAACACATGAAGATTGAAAAATATTTCAAGGGCAAAAGGACAAAGTCATAGATGACGACATACATCCTTGCCAAGACAGAGAACTAAACGATCATGAAATAAATCAGTTGTAAAGAAGAAAGAAGTGGACCTTTATGGGTGTATTTTCAGATGTGCTATCGGATGAAGGATTAATTATATGGCAGACAAAGATGAGCGAACAGGTTCGATATACTTCTTTCTGCAAGATAGAACGGATTCACAGATGAAGTTATCAAAGGATTAAATTAATGTATAAGATCTTATTAATCCGCATATGAGGTGCACAGGTAGAATTAATAATATTCATTGGTTTCGACAGCATCGGACACGGTTTAAAACGTATTGGAGATATCAATTTTATAACAGCAAAGCCACAACTCAGATGAAAACTTATGGAACAATTCCAATAATACATACCATATTTAAAAATGATATTCACACTACTGTTGGTGTTAATGGTTATATTTTTTTTACCAATTGATATGGTAATGAAAATGGGCAATATTGTTGCATGCAAAAACAATTTACTGAAATCAAAAGACTCATTTATACTTGGATTAAACCCTACCATCGATAGCCAGGTTACCAAAAAAAAAGAAAAGGAAAAAGAGAAAAAAAGAAAAAAATCACGGTATTCCAAAGGCTGATAATCAATCTGTAATAATAAGACAAGAAAATTTTAAAAAACAAACAAAGAAGATAATCAATCTATAACAATAAGACAATAACGTGTAAAATATATTAGAGATAAGCTAGGCGAGTAAAACTTAGATGGAAAAGAAGATTTGTGATGCTGACATTCCTTCTGTCAGATCTGCTAATTCGATTCGCATTTTGGATGCTCTATTGACACATGGCTATCTGATGTTGACTTTCCTCAAAATTTAAACTGTTTTGTCAGTAGAGTCTTTATAATAGAGTATTTTGTTTTTCTTTATGAAACTATTTCTTTCCAATTCGTATTGTAAATCGTTATTTCAATTCCTTTTGTTACGACTCTTTGGTCTAGAAAAAAATGTAACAGAAAGAAAGTGAAACCAACAAATCAAGTAAAAATCAACAAGCAATTTATTACTAGATAATTAAATGAAAAAATCAAAAGGTCACTTACAGTAATGTGTTTTGAAATCCTAATAATCCAATAAGAATGATTGTTCTAATCACAAGTCCTAAATATAGAATGTTCGAATTCACGGCTGTGTCCTTGAATGTTTATGATGTGCTAATGGTCTCCAAAGTCATGATGTATCTAGAAATCTTGATGTGCTGATGTCAAAATGAAGTATTCCAAAATCTCTGAATAAGTTCACTTAAATTCCAAAATCATCAATTAAAAATCAAAATCCAAAAGTTTATGAGCACTGTTATAATCCAATGAATTTTTAAAATAATTCCTCTCTTAGAATTTGTAATGAATTTTCACAACTGTAATAGCTCTTTACAAGACTGATGGTAATGTCAAAACTGAATAAATGTCCACCAAACATGGCATATATAAAGATTGGTCACATGACAAAATGTTCTAGAACATGAGTCATCTTAATGGAATTTTTTACTTGTAAACAAAAATCAACCTTGACCTTCAAATTGAGAAAACATATTGATCAAAACAACCTAATTCAAGGACACTAGTTAAACATGTTTTTCATGATAAACATTAAGATTTAAGCAAACACCAAAGCGAAGAAACACTTACAATTTCCCAAAATATCCACAATATTATATAAACATCATACATAACACCTCCCCTCATAAAGAAAAAGAAAGATTTATGTAATAAAGCTTTCTTTTGAATATACATCTAATACTATAATAACCAAAATTACATAAGAACATGTTTTATGATACTGGACTTAATTACATCAAGCAATATTACATTTCTAGGCACGTGAGAGTGCATCTGCAATCACATTGTCTTTTCCCCTGATGTGTTTAATGTCAATGTTATATTCTTGCAATATCAAACTCCATCTCAACAATCTCCGATTTTTATCTTTCATTTTGTTGATGAAAGTAAGGGGATTGTGATCACTGTACACAATAATTGGAGAAAGAGCTGAGGTGACATACACTTCAAAATGCTGTAAAGCCAATATCAAAGCCAAACATTCCTTCTCAATTGTGGAATAATTTTTCTGGTGCTTGTTTAGTTTTTTAGAAAAATAACACACAGGGTGATCCACACCACTTTTGTCTTCCTGAATCAATACTCCACCAACCCCTACATCACTTGCATCAACAGATAATTTAAATGATTGGCTAAAATTTGGTGCAGAAAGAACTGGTGCATTCTTAAGCATGGCCTTTAACTTGTCAAAAGATTCCTGACACTTGTCAGACCAATGAAATTTGGTTTTCTTACTCAATAAACTTGTCAAAGTTTGATCAATTTTGGAAAAATTGGAACAAAATTTCCGATAATATCCAGCCATACCTAGAAATCGCATCAGTTGCTTTTTACAAATTGGAACTTGAAATTCAGAGATAGCTTTGACCTTAGCTTCTATAGGTTTAACTTGACCTTGTCCCACAATATGTCCTAAAAATGTGACACAAGCATGGCAAAACTCACTTTTGCTCAAATTAATTGTCAGATTCGCATCGCTGAGTCGATCAAAGAATTTTCGAATCGTTTCCAAATGATCTTCCCAGGTGTTGTTGTAGATAATGACGTCATCGATATAAGCGTCACAATTATCAAGACCAAATGTTATCATGTTCATCAGACGCTGAAACGTTGCAGGCGAATTTTTCATTCCAAACGGCATGACTTTATATTGATAAAGTCCATCTGGAGTTACAAATGTTGAAATTTCTTTTGCCCTTTCCGTCAGTGGAATTTGCCAGAATCCTTTTAAAAGGTCAAACTTGGTGACATATTCCGCATTTCCAATTTTATCAATGCAATCGTCCATTCTTGGGATTGGAAATGAATCAGTTTTGGTGACACTGTTGACTTTTCTATAGTCAGTACACATACGGAATGTATTATCTGGCTTGAACAAGAATACATGGTGAACTCCAGTTACTTTTACTTGGTTCTATGAAATCATTCTCCAGTAGATACTGAATTTCTTTCTTCAGATAGTTCTGTTTGAGAGGATTCATCCTATAAGGATGCTGTTTCACAGGCGCAGAATCTACAATGTCAACGTCATGATAAATTTTACTTGTTCGTGTTGGAACATCAGGAAACAAGTGCTCATAGTCATGTAATAGCTGTTTTAGTTCATTTCTTTCCTGTTGTTGTAGATGTGAAAGTTTCTGGTCTAGGTTGTTCAATATTTCAGAATTCCGAAGATTGGTTATACCAGAGTCACTATAGTCTGATTGTACTCCATCGTTGATATCTTCACTGTGTGGGACAGGTACAACTAAATTAACTGAATAATTAGCTGAGCTATCTCTGTCAAAATATTCCTTTAACATATTTCTATGACAAAGTTGTTTCTGTTTCCGTCTCCCAGGAGTGTTAAGGATATAATTTAAGTCATTTACTTTCTTTTCAACGGTATAAGGACCATAAAATTTAGCCTGAAGAGGATTCTGAGGTATGGGAAAGAGAGCCAGAACTTTGTCACCAGGTTTAAAACTCCGTTCCTGTGTATTTCTGTCATACCTTAATTTCATATTTGACTGAGTAGTGTGAAGATTAGTTCTTGCTACTTCACAGGCCTTTGACAACTTGTATTTGAAATCAGAGACATAATCAAGAAGATTAATCTTTGAATCTTCATTTGAAAGAAGTTTCTCTTTCAATAATTTCAATGGTCCACGGACAGTATGACCAAAACTAGTTCAAAGGGACTAAAACCCAACGACTCTTGAACTGATTCCCTAACAGCAAACAACAACAAATGAACACCCTCATCCCAATCCTTTTCTGTATCAAAGCAATATGATCGAATCATATTCTTCAAAGTTTGATGAAATCTTTCCAAAGCACCTTGACTTTCAGGGTGATAGGCAGAAGATTTAAACTGTTGGATGCCTAGTTCATGCATAACTTGCTGGAAAATTCCAGACATAAAATTTGACCCTTGATCCGACTGGACAGATTTGGGAAGGCCACCAAGTGTAAAAAACTTTACCAAAGCTTTCACAATAGTTTTAGTTTTTATATTTCTCAGAGGAATTGCTTCTGGAAATCTTGTAGATGTACACATGATGGTCAACACGTATTGGTTGCCTGACTTGGTTTTAGGTAAAGGACCAACACAGTCTACCATTATTCTACTAAATGGTTCATCAAATGCAGGAATAGGTTGCAGATGAGCCTTAGGTATCTTCTGATTGGGTTTTCCTACCATTTGACAAGTGTGACAAGATCTGCAGTATTTAGAAACATCACTTTTGAGTTTCGGCCAATAAAAATGATTCAAGATCTTGTGATAAGTCTTACGGACTCCTAAATGACCAGCCAAAGGAGTTTCATGGGCTAAATTAAGAATTTCCTGTCGATATGACTTAGGAACAACAATTTGATAGCTCACTGACCACTCGTCACCAGCGGGTACATCAGGTGGTCTCCATTTCCTCATAAGGACCCCATTTTTCACAAAGTAACACACTGGAACTTGTGTGGCTTCAGTTTCACTAATAGCCCTCTGAAACAAACAAGATATCTCGGGATCTTGCTCCTGTTCAACGACAAGGGATTGTCGTTTGTCATCCTGATTAGAACAAAGAGAATGAGTTGCCAAAAGAGGATCACTGTGATCAATACCATTTGATTGACAATACCTGAGGAAAAAGTGACCTCATCAAAAGACTGACCAATACATGTGTCAGCTAAAGGAATAATATCCTGATCTAACATCACTCTCAAGAGCTCTTTTTGCCATAGCTCTAGTAACTGCACAAGCAGGGTATAAATCAGGGATTTCAGTTTCGACAGGATCAACTTTCTGATCCAAACAAGGCTTGTCAGTTACAAGTGGATTAACCACAACCTTATCTCCAGCTAGGTCATTGCCTAGTAATAAATGAACACCCTCTATGGGTAAAGAAGTCACTGCCCCAACAGTCACAGGTCCAGAAACTAAGTCTGATGCCAAATTTACACAATGGAGAGGAACATTTACAAAGCCGCACTCTACTCCCTGAACAAGAACACTTTCACTTGAAGAAGACTCCTCAGACAAAGGCAAAGTACCTGATAATAAAAGACTCTGAGAAGCTCCAGTGTCCCTTAATATTTTAATTGGGATAGGCTTGGCAGAATCACCAATAAGTGATATAGAACCTTCTGACATGAATGGTTCATAAGCCTCCAAAATAGAATCAGACTGGGGTTTGTTTGACCCAACAAATGTATTGCTTTCAATACAAGACCGTGACCTTGACCTCGTAGAAATAAGAGCATTTGGAAAAGCTCTGTCTTTACTCTGTTGCTTATTTTTCAACTTGAAGCAATCAGAAATAACGTGCCCTTTCGTTTTACAATAAGTGCACGTAGGAAGAGATAAGGATTTCTGATCAGTCTTATCAGATGTTTGATTCCTAACAGTTGTGCTGTTGTGAAATTTGGAAGTACTCGAATGAGATTGAAATGGTTTTTTACCAGAAAACTGCTGAGAGGACGACTTATTGCCAAATGAAATTTTGTGAGTCAAGGAATAATCATCAGCCATACGAGCAGCATTTTCCAAAGTTTCCACATTCTGCTCGTCAAGATAGGTTTTAACATCACTATGGATGCACCTTTTGAACTCTTCAATTAATACGAGCTGTCGGAGGTTATCATAACCTTGATCAACTTTCTTGGCTGAGCACCACCTATCAAATAGTTGTTCTTTATCCCTTGCAAATTCGACATGAGTTTGTCCAGTTTCTTTTCTACAATTCCTAAACCTTTGTCGATATGCCTCTGGTACCAACTCATAAGCTTTCAAGATGTACTCCTTAACCACATCATAATCAGTGCTTTGTTGTACTGACAGTGAAATGTAGACTTCACGAGCTTTGCCAATAAGTACACTTTGTAATAACAAAGTCCAATGCTCTCTGGGCCATTTCAAGTTTTCAGCTATTTTCTCGAAATGAAGAAAGTATTTATCTACTTCTTTTTCCTGAAAAGGGGGGTACTAACCTAATATATCTAGTAACATCAAAACCTGAACTTGTGTTTAAAGGAGTGGAGAGTGCTCTGTTTGCCAGTTCTAATTCTCTTAATTTAATTGCATTTCCCTTTCTTCTCTTTGCATCTGCATTTGTATTTGCCTCTCTTCCTTCTGCATTTGTAACTGCCTCTCTTCTTTCTCTCTCTCCATCTGCCTCTCTTCTTTCTCTCTCTCCATCTGTATCCGCCTATCTTCTTTCTCTCTCTCCATCTGTATCTGCCTCTCTTCTTTCTCTCTCTCTCTCTCTCTCTGAATCTGAAGCTTTGCCAATTCTAAATCCATCTGGTTCTTTAACTCTAATTCCCTTAATTTCCTGTCAGAACCAGATACAGGCTTTCTCTTCAAACTTAAAGCACTATTTTCAAAAATTCCCTTTCCTACTAAATACTGAATCAAAATAATCTTTATCTCCTGTTTTGTCAATGATAATTTTGCCTCAGATAGACTGTATTTTCTGGCAAGCTCGAGCAACTCATCCTTTCTCATGCACTCTAACCCCTCCTGGGTAGGTTTTGAAATGAAATTCTGAACATTAGATGCCATAGTAAATGCTTGTTGGTTTCACACAAAACAAATTTCTCTATTAAAAATCTTTGCCAAAGACAAAAAAAAATTCAGAGACAAAATCAATATGAATTTCAAAGATAAATTTAATATCTCTAATACGCTTTAAAGAAATTCAGATCCGAGAAGACGAGCCCCCAATTTCTGTTACGACTCTATGGTCTAAGAAAAATGTAACAGAAAGAAAGTGAAACCAACAAATCAAGTAAAAAATCAACAAGCAATTTATTACTAGATAATTAAAATGAAAAAATCAAAAGGTCACTTACAGTAATGTGTTTTGAAATCCTAATAATCCAATAAGAATGATTGTTCTAATCACAAGTCCTAAATATAGAATGTTCCGAATTCACGGCTGTGTCCTTGAATGTTATGATGTGCTTATGGTCTCCAAAGTCCTGATGTACTAGAAATCTTGATGTGCTGATGTCAAAATGAAGTATTCCAAAATCTCTGAATAAGTTCACTTAAATTCCAAAATCATCAATTAAAAATCCAAAATCCAAAAGTTTATGAGCACTGTTATAATCCAATGAATTTTTAAAATAATTCCTCTCTTAGAATTTGTAATGAATTTTCACAACTGTAATAGCTCTTTACAAGACTGATGGTAATGTCAAAACTGAATAAATGTCCACCAAACATGGCATATATAAAGATTGGTCACATGACAAAATGTTCTAGAACATGAGTCATCTTAATGGAATTTTTACTTGTAAACAAAAATCAACCTTGACCTTCAAATTGAGAAAACATATTGATCAAAACAACCTAATTCAAGGACACTAGTTAAACATGTTTTTCATGATAAACATTAAGATTTAAGCAAACACCAAAGCGAAGAAACACTTACAATTTCCCAAAATATCCACAATATTATATAAACATCATACATAACACCTCCCCTCATAAAGAAAAAGAAAGATTTATGTAATAAAGCTTTCTTTTGAATATACATCTAATACTATAATAACCAAAATTACATAAGAACATGTTTTATGATACTGGACTTAATTACATCAAGCAATATTACATTTCTAGGCACGTGAGAGTGCATCTGCAATCACATTGTCTTTTCCCCTGATGTGTTTAATGTCAATGTTATATTCTTGCAATATCAAACTCCATCTCAACAATCTCCGATTTTTATCTTTCATTTTGTTGATGAAAGTAAGGGGATTGTGATCACTGTACACAATAATTGGAGAAAGAGCTGAGGTGACATACACTTCAAAATGCTGTAAAGCCAATATCAAAGCCAAACATTCCTTCTCAATTGTGGAATAATTTTTCTGGTGCTTGTTTAGTTTTTTAGAAAAATAACACACAGGGTGATCCACACCACTTTTGTCTTCCTGAATCAATACTCCACCAACCCCTACATCACTTGCATCAACAGATAATTTAAATGATTGGCTAAAATTTGGTGCAGAAAGAACTGGTGCATTCTTAAGCATGGCCTTTAACTTGTCAAAAGATTCCTGACACTTGTCAGACCAATGAAATTTGGTTTTCTTATTCAATAAACTTGTCAAAGGTTGATCAATTTTGGAAAAATTGGAACAAAATTTCCGATAATATCCAGCCATACCTAGAAATCGCATCAGTTGCTTTTTACAAATTGGAACTTGAAATTCAGAGATAGCTTTGACCTTAGCTTCTATAGGTTTAACTTGACCTTGTCCCACAATATGTCCTAAAAATGTGACACAAGCATGGCAAAACTCACTTTTGCTCAAATTAATTGTCAGATTCGCATCGCTGAGTCGATCAAAGAATTTTCGAATCGTTTCCAAATGATCTTCCCAGGTGTTGTTGTAGATAATGACGTCATCGATATAAGCGTCACAATTATCAAGACCAAATGTTATCATGTTCATCAGACGCTGAAACGTTGCAGGCGAATTTTTCATTCCAAACGGCATGACTTTATATTGATAAAGTCCATCTGGAGTTACAAATGTTGAAATTTCTTTTGCCCTTTCCGTCAGTGGAATTTGCCAGAATCCTTTTAAAAGGTCAAACTTGGTGACATATTCCGCATTTCCAATTTTATCAATGCAATCGTCCATTCTTGGGATTGGAAATGAATCAGTTTTGGTGACACTGTTGACTTTTCTATAGTCAGTACACATACGGAATGTATTATCTGGCTTGGGAACAAGAATACATGGTGAACTCCAGTTACTTTTACTTGGTTCTATGAAATCATTCTCCAGTAGATACTGAATTTCTTTCTTCAGATAGTTCTGTTTGAGAGGATTCATCCTATAAGGATGCTGTTTCACAGGCGCAGAATCTACAATGTCAACGTCATGATAAATTTTACTTGTTCGTGTTGGAACATCAGGAAACAAGTGCTCATAGTCATGTAATAGCTGTTTTAGTTCATTTCTTTCCTGTTGTTGTAGATGTGAAAGTTTCTGGTCTAGGTTGTTCAATATTTCAGAATTCCGAAGATTGGTTATACCAGAGTCACTATAGTCTGATTGTACTCCATCGTTGATATCTTCACTGTGTGGGACAGGTACAACTAAATTAACTGAATAATTAGCTGAGCTATCTCTGTCAAAATATTCCTTTAACATATTTCTATGACAAAGTTGTTTCTGTTTCCGTCTCCCAGGAGTGTTAAGGATATAATTTAAGTCATTTACTTTCTTTTCAACGGTATAAGGACCATAAAATTTAGCCTGAAGAGGATTCTGAGGTATGGGAAAGAGAGCCAGAACTTTGTCACCAGGTTTAAAACTCCTTTCCTGTGTATTTCTGTCATACCTTAATTTCATATTTGACTGAGTAGTGTGAAGATTAGTTCTTGCTACTTCACAGGCCTTTGACAACTTGTATTTGAAATCAGAGACATAATCAAGAAGATTAATCTTTGAATCTTCATTTGAAAGAAGTTTCTCTTTCAATAATTTCAATGGTCCACGGACACTATGACCAAAAACTAGTTCAAAGGGACTAAAACCCAACGACTCTTGAACTGATTCCCTAACAGCAAACAACAACAAATGAACACCCTCATCCCAATCCTTTTCTGTATCAAAGCAATATGATCGAATCATATTCTTCAAAGTTTGATGAAATCTTTTCAAAGCACCTTGACTTTCAGGGTGATAGGCAGAAGATTTAAACTGTTGGATGCCTAGTTCATGCATAACTTGCTGGAAAATTCCAGACATAAAATTTGACCCTTGATCTGACTGGACAGATTTGGGAAGGCCAACAAGTGTAAAAAACTTCACCAAAGCTTTCACAATAGTTTTAGTTTTTATATTTCTCAGAGGAATTGCTTCTGGAAATCTTGTAGATGTACACATGATGGTCAACAAGTATTGGTTGCCTGACTTGGTTTTAGGTAAAGGACCAACACAGTCTACTATTATTCTACTAAATGGTTCATCAAATGCAGGAATAGGTTGCAGATGAGCCTTAGGTATCTTCTGATTGGGTTTTCCTACCATTTGACAAGTGTGACAAGATCTGCAGTATTTAGAAACATCACTTTTGAGTTTCGGCCAATAAAAATGATTCAAGATCTTGTGATAAGTCTTACTGACTCCTAAATGACCAGCCAAAGGAGTTTCATGGGCTAAATTAAGAATTTCCTGTCGATATGACTTAGGAACAACAATTTGATAGCTCACTGACCACTCGTCACCAGCGGGTACATCAGGTGGTCTCCATTTCCTCATAAGGACCCCATTTTTCACAAAGTAACACACTGGAACTTGTGTGGCTTCAGTTTCACTAATAGCCCTCTGAAACAAACAAGATATCTCGGGATCTTGCTCCTGTTCAACGACAAGGGATTGTCGTTTGTCATCCTGATTAGAACAAAGAGAATGAGTTGCCAAAAGAGGATCACTGTGATCAATACCATTTGATTGACCAATACCTGAGGAAAAAGTGACCTCATCAAAAGACTGACCAATACATGTGTCAGCTAAAGGAATAATATCCTGATCAACATCACTCTCAAGAGCTCTTTTTGCCATAGCTCTAGTAACTGCACAAGCAGGGTATAAATCAGGGATTTCAGTTTCGACAGGATCAACTTTCTGATCCAAACAAGGCTTGTCAGTTACAAGTGGATTAACCACAACCTTATCTCCAGCTAGGTCATTGCCTAGTAATAAATGAACACCCTCTATGGGTAAAGAAGTCACTGCCCCAACAGTCACAGGTCCAGAAACTAAGTCTGATGCCAAATTTACACAATGGAGAGGAACATTTACAAAGCCGCACTCTACTCCCTGAACAAGAACACTTTCACTTGAAGAAGACTCCTCAGACAAAGGCAAAGTACCTGATAATAAAAGACTCTGAGAAGCTCCAGTGTCCCTTAATATTTTAATTGGGATAGGCTTGGCAGAATCACCAATAAGTGATATAGAACCTTCTGACATGAATGGTTCATAAGCCTCCAAAATAGAATCAGACTGGGGTTTGTTTGACCCAACAAATGTATTGCTTTCAATACAAGACCGTGACCTTGACCTCGTAGAAATAAGAGCATTTGGAAAAGCTCTGTCTTTACTCTGTTGCTTATTTTTCAACTTGAAGCAATCAGAAATAACGTGCCCTTTCGTTTTACAATAAGTGCACGTAGGAAGAGATAAGGATTTCTGATCAGTCTTATCAGATGTTTGATTCCTAACAGTTGTGCTGTTGTGAAATTTGGAAGTACTCGAATGAGATTGAAATGGTTTTTTTACCAGAAAACTGCTGAGAGGACGACTTATTGCCAAATGAAATTTTGTGAGTCAAGGAATAATCATCAGCCATACGAGCAGCATTTTCCAAAGTTTCCACATTCTGCTCGTCAAGATAGGTTTTAACATCACTATGGATGCACCTTTTGAACTCTTCAATTAATACGAGCTGTCGGAGGTTATCATAACCTTGATCAACTTTCTTGGCTGAGCACCACCTATCAAATAGTTGTTCTTTATCCCTTGCAAATTCGACATGAGTTTGTCCAGTTTCTTTTCTACAATTCCTAAACCTTTGTCGATATGCCTCTGGTACCAACTCATAAGCTTTCAAGATGTACTCCTTAACCACATCATAATCAGTGCTTTGTTGTACTGACAGTGAAATGTAGACTTCACGAGCTTTGCCAATAAGTACACTTTGTAATAACAAAGTCCAATGCTCTCTGGGCCATTTCAAGTTTTCAGCTATTTTCTCGAAATGAAGAAAGTATTTATCTACTTCTTTTTCCTGAAAAGGGGGTACTAACCTAATATATCTAGTAACATCAAAACCTGAACTTGTGTTTAAAGGAGTGGAGTGTGCTCTGTTTGCCAGTTCTAATTCTCTTAATTTAAATTGCATTTCCCTTTCTTCTCTTTGCGTCTGCATTTGTATTTGCCTCTCTTCCTTCTGCATTTGTAACTGCCTCTCTTCTTTCTCTCTCTCCATCTGCCTCTCTTCTTTCTCTCTCTCCATCTGTATCCGCCTATCTTCTTTCTCTCTCTCCATCTGTATCTGCCTCTCTTCTTTCTCTCTCTCTCTCTCTCTCTGAATCTGAAGCTTTGCCAATTCTAAATCCATCTGGTTCTTTAACTCTAATTCCCTTAATTTCCTGTCAGAACCAGATACAGACTTTCTCTTCAAACTTAAAGCACTATTTTCAAAAATTCCCTTTCCTACTAAATACTGAATCAAAATAATCTTTATCTCCTGTTTTGTCAATGATAATTTTGCCTCAGATAGACTGTATTTTCTGGCAAGCTCGAGCAACTCATCCTTTCTCATGCACTCTAACCCCTCCTGGGTAGGTTTTGAAATGAAATTCTGAACATTAGATGCCATAGTAAATGCTTGTTGGTTTCACACAAAACAAATTTCTCTATTAAAAATCTTTGCCAAAGACAAAAAAAAATTCAGAGACAAAATCAATATGAATTTCAAAGATAAATTTAATATCTCTAATATGCTTTAAAGAAATTCAGATCCGAGAAGACGAGCCCCCAATTTCTGTTACGACTCTATGGTCTAAGAAAAATGTAACAGAAAGAAAGTGAAACCAACAAATCAAGTAAAAAATCAACAAGCAATTTATTACTAGATAATTAAAATGAAAAAATCAAAAAGTCACTTACAGTAATGTGTTTTGAAATCCTAATAATCCAATAAGAATGATTGTTCTAATCACAAGTCCTAAATATAGAATGTTCCGAATTCACGGCTGTGTCCTTGAATGTTATGATGTGCTTATGGTCTCCAAAGTCCTGATGTACTAGAAATCTTGATGTGCTGATGTCAAAATGAAGTATTCCAAAATCTCTGAATAAGTTCACTTAAATTCCAAAATCATCAATTAAAAATCCAAAATCCAAAAGTTTATGAGCACTGTTATAATCCAATGAATTTTTAAAATAATTCCTCTCTTAGAATTTGTAATGAATTTTCACAACTGTAATAGCTCTTTACAAGACTGATGGTAATGTCAAAACTGAATAAATGTCCACCAAACATGGCATATATAAAGATTGGTCACATGACAAAATGTTCTAGAACATGAGTCATCTTAATGGAATTTTTACTTGTAAACAAAAATCAACCTTGACCTTCAAATTGAGAAAACATATTGATCAAAACAACCTAATTCAAGGACACTAGTTAAACATGTTTTTCATGATAAACATTAAGATTTAAGCAAACACCAAAGCGAAGAAACACTTACAATTTCCCAAAATATCCACAATATTATATAAACATCATACATAACACCTCCCCTCATAAAGAAAAAGAAAGATTTATGTAATAAAGCTTTCTTTTGAATATACATCTAATACTATAATAACCAAAATTACATAAGAACATGTTTTATGATACTGGACTTAATTACATCAAGCAATATTACATTTCTAGGCACGTGAGAGTGCATCTGCAATCACATTGTCTTTTCCCCTGATGTGTTTAATGTCAATGTTATATTCTTGCAATATCAAACTCCATCTCAACAATCTCCGATTTTTATCTTTCATTTTGTTGATGAAAGTAAGGGGATTGTGATCACTGTACACAATAATTGGAGAAAGAGCTGAGGTGACATACACTTCAAAATGCTGTAAAGCCAATATCAAAGCCAAACATTCCTTCTCAATTGTGGAATAATTTTTCTGGTGCTTGTTTAGTTTTTTAGAAAAATAACACACAGGGTGATCCACACCACTTTTGTCTTCCTGAATCAATACTCCACCAACCCCTACATCACTTGCATCAACAGATAATTTAAATGATTGGCTAAAATTTGGTGCAGAAAGAACTGGTGCATTCTTAAGCATGGCCTTTAACTTGTCAAAAGATTCCTGACACTTGTCAGACCAATGAAATTTGGTTTTCTTATTCAATAAACTTGTCAAAGGTTGATCAATTTTGGAAAAATTGGAACAAAATTTCCGATAATATCCAGCCATACCTAGAAATCGCATCAGTTGCTTTTTACAAATTGGAACTTGAAATTCAGAGATAGCTTTGACCTTAGCTTCTATAGGTTTAACTTGACCTTGTCCCACAATATGTCCTAAAAATGTGACACAAGCATGGCAAAACTCACTTTTGCTCAAATTAATTGTCAGATTCGCATCGCTGAGTCGATCAAAGAATTTTCGAATCGTTTCCAAATGATCTTCCCAGGTGTTGTTGTAGATAATGACGTCATCGATATAAGCGTCACAATTATCAAGACCAAATGTTATCATGTTCATCAGACGCTGAAACGTTGCAGGCGAATTTTTCATTCCAAACGGCATGACTTTATATTGATAAAGTCCATCTGGAGTTACAAATGTTGAAATTTCTTTTGCCCTTTCCGTCAGTGGAATTTGCCAGAATCCTTTTAAAAGGTCAAACTTGGTGACATATTCCGCATTTCCAATTTTATCAATGCAATCGTCCATTCTTGGGATTGGAAATGAATCAGTTTTGGTGACACTGTTGACTTTTCTATAGTCAGTACACATACGGAATGTATTATCTGGCTTGGGAACAAGAATACATGGTGAACTCCAGTTACTTTTACTTGGTTCTATGAAATCATTCTCCAGTAGATACTGAATTTCTTTCTTCAGATAGTTCTGTTTGAGAGGATTCATCCTATAAGGATGCTGTTTCACAGGCGCAGAATCTACAATGTCAACGTCATGATAAATTTTACTTGTTCGTGTTGGAACATCAGGAAACAAGTGCTCATAGTCATGTAATAGCTGTTTTAGTTCATTTCTTTCCTGTTGTTGTAGATGTGAAAGTTTCTGGTCTAGGTTGTTCAATATTTCAGAATTCCGAAGATTGGTTATACCAGAGTCACTATAGTCTGATTGTACTCCATCGTTGATATCTTCACTGTGTGGGACAGGTACAACTAAATTAACTGAATAATTAGCTGAGCTATCTCTGTCAAAATATTCCTTTAATATATTTCTATGACAAAGTTGTTTCTGTTTCCGTCTCCCAGGAGTGTTAAGGATATAATTTAAGTCATTTACTTTCTTTTCAACGGTATAAGGACCATAAAATTTAGCCTGAAGAGGATTCTGAGGTATGGGAAAGAGAGACAGAACTTTGTCACCAGGTTTAAAACTCCTTTCCTGTGTATTTCTGTCATACCTTAATTTCATATTTGACTGAGTAGTGTGAAGATTAGTTCTTGCTACTTCACAGGCCTTTGACAACTTGTATTTGAAATCAGAGACATAATCAAGAAGATTAATCTTTGAATCTTCATTTGAAAGAAGTTTCTCTTTCAATAATTTCAATGGTCCACGGACACTATGACCAAAAACTAGTTCAAAGGGACTAAAACCCAACGACTCTTGAACTGATTCCCTAACAGCAAACAACAACAAATGAACACCCTCATCCCAATCCTTTTCTGTATCAAAGCAATATGATCGAATCATATTCTTCAAAGTTTGATGAAATCTTTTCAAAGCACCTTGACTTTCAGGGTGATAGGCAGAAGATTTAAACTGTTGGATGCCTAGTTCATGCATAACTTGCTGGAAAATTCCAGACATAAAATTTGACCCTTGATCTGACTGGACAGATTTGGGAAGGCCAACAAGTGTAAAAAACTTCACCAAAGCTTTCACAATAGTTTTAGTTTTTATATTTCTCAGAGGAATTGCTTCTGGAAATCTTGTAGATGTACACATGATGGTCAACAAGTATTGGTTGCCTGACTTGGTTTTAGGTAAAGGACCAACACAGTCTACTATTATTCTACTAAATGGTTCATCAAATGCAGGAATAGGTTGCAGATGAGCCTTAGGTATCTTCTGATTGGGTTTTCCTACCATTTGACAAGTGTGACAAGATCTGCAGTATTTAGAAACATCACTTTTGAGTTTCGGCCAATAAAAATGATTCAAGATCTTGTGATAAGTCTTACTGACTCCTAAATGACCAGCCAAAGGAGTTTCATGGGCTAAATTAAGAATTTCCTGTCGATATGACTTAGGAACAACAATTTGATAGCTCACTGACCACTCGTCACCAGCGGGTACATCAGGTGGTCTCCATTTCCTCATAAGGACCCCATTTTTCACAAAGTAACACACTGGAACTTGTGTGGCTTCAGTTTCACTAATAGCCCTCTGAAACAAACAAGATATCTCGGGATCTTGCTCCTGTTCAACGACAAGGGATTGTCGTTTGTCATCCTGATTAGAACAAAGAGAATGAGTTGCCAAAAGAGGATCACTGTGATCAATACCATTTGATTGACCAATACCTGAGGAAAAAGTGACCTCATCAAAAGACTGACCAATACATGTGTCAGCTAAAGGAATAATATCCTGATCAACATCACTCTCAAGAGCTCTTTTTGCCATAGCTCTAGTAACTGCACAAGCAGGGTATAAATCAGGGATTTCAGTTTCGACAGGATCAACTTTCTGATCCAAACAAGGCTTGTCAGTTACAAGTGGATTAACCACAACCTTATCTCCAGCTAGGTCATTGCCTAGTAATAAATGAACACCCTCTATGGGTAAAGAAGTCACTGCCCCAACAGTCACAGGTCCAGAAACTAAGTCTGATGCCAACTTTACACAATGGAGAGGAACATTTACAAAGCCGCACTCTACTCCCTGAACAAGAACACTTTCACTTGAAGAAGACTCCTCAGACAAAGGCAAAGTACCTGATAATAAAAGACTCTGAGAAGCTCCAGTGTCCCTTAATATTTTAATTGGGATAGGCTTGGCAGAATCACCAATAAGTGATATAGAACCTTCTGACATGAATGGTTCATAAGCCTCCAAAATAGAATCAGACTGGGGTTTGTTTGACCCAACAAATGTATTGCTTTCAATACAAGACCGTGACCTTGACCTCGTAGAAATAAGAGCATTTGGAAAAGCTCTGTCTTTACTCTGTTGCTTATTTTTCAACTTGAAGCAATCAGAAATAACGTGCCCTTTCGTTTTACAATAAGTGCACGTAGGAAGAGATAAGGATTTCTGATCAGTCTTATCAGATGTTTGATTCCTAACAGTTGTGCTGTTGTGAAATTTGGAAGTACTCGAATGAGATTGAAATGGTTTTTTACCAGAAAACTGCTGAGAGGACGACTTATTGCCAAATGAAATTTTGTGAGTCAAGGAATAATCATCAGCCATACGAGCAGCATTTTCCAAAGTTTCCACATTCTGCTCGTCAAGATAGGTTTTAACATCACTATGGATGCACCTTTTGAACTCTTCAATTAATACGAGCTGTCGGAGGTTATCATAACCTTGATCAACTTTCTTGGCTGAGCACCACCTATCAAATAGTTGTTCTTTATCCCTTGCAAATTCGACATGAGTTTGTCCAGTTTCTTTTCTACAATTCCTAAACCTTTGTCGATATGCCTCTGGTACCAACTCATAAGCTTTCAAGATGTACTCCTTAACCACATCATAATCAGTGCTTTGTTGTACTGACAGTGAAATGTAGACTTCACGAGCTTTGCCAATAAGTACACTTTGTAATAACAAAGTCCAATGCTCTCTGGGCCATTTCAAGTTTTCAGCTATTTTCTCGAAATGAAGAAAGTATTTATCTACTTCTTTTTCCTGAAAAGGGGGTACTAACCTAATATATCTAGTAACATCAAAACCTGAACTTGTGTTTAAAGGAGTGGAGTGTGCTCTGTTTGCCAGTTCTAATTCTCTTAATTTAAATTGTATTTCCCTTTCTTCTCTTTGCATCTGCATTTGTATTTGCCTCTCTTCCTTCTGCATTTGTAACTGCCTCTCTTCTTTCTCTCTCTCTCCATCTGCCTCTCTTCGTTCTCTCTCTCCATCTGTATCCGCCTATCTTCTTTCTCTCTCTCCATCTGTATCTGCCTCTCTTCTTTCTCTCTCTCTCTCTCTCTGAATCTGAAGCTTTGCCAATTCTAAATCCATCTGGTTCTTTAACTCTAATTCCCTTAATTTCCTGTCAGAACCAGATACAGGCTTTCTCTTCAAACTTAAAGCACTATTTTCAAAAATTCCCTTTCCTACTAAATACTGAATCAAAATAATCTTTATCTCCTGTTTTGTCAATGATAATTTTGCCTCAGATAGACTGTATTTTCTGGCAAGCTCGAGCAACTCATCCTTTCTCATGCACTCTAACCCCTCCTGGGTAGGTTTTGAAATGAAATTCTGAACATTAGATGCCATAGTAAATGCTTGTTGGTTTCACACAAAACAAATTTCTCTATTAAAAATCTTTGCCAAAGACAAAAAAAAATTCAGAGACAAAATCAATATGAATTTCAAAGATAAATTTAATATCTCTGATATGCTTTAAAGAAATTCAGATCTGAGAAGACGAGCCCCCAATTTCTGTTACGACTCTATGGTCTAAGAAAAATGTAACAGAAAGAAAGTGAAACCAACAAATCAAGTAAAAAATCAACAAGCAATTTATTACTAGATAATTAAAATGAAAAAATCAAAAAGTCACTTACAGTAATGTGTTTTGAAATCCTAATAATCCAATAAGAATGATTGTTCTAATCACAAGTCCTAAATATAGAATGTTCCGAATTCACGGCTGTGTCCTTGAATGTTATGATGTGCTTATGGTCTCCAAAGTCCTGATGTACTAGAAATCTTGATGTGCTGATGTCAAAATGAAGTATTCCAAAATCTCTGAATAAGTTCACTTAAATTCCAAAATCATCAATTAAAAATCCAAAATCCAAAAGTTTATGAGCACTGTTATAATCCAATGAATTTTTAAAATAATTCCTCTCTTAGAATTTGTAATGAATTTTCACAACTGTAATAGCTCTTTACAAGACTGATGGTAATGTCAAAACTGAATAAATGTCCACCAAACATGGCATATATAAAGATTGGTCACATGACAAAATGTTCTAGAACATGAGTCATCTTAATGGAATTTTTACTTGTAAACAAAAATCAACCTTGACCTTCAAATTGAGAAAACATATTGATCAAAACAACCTAATTCAAGGACACTAGTTAAACATGTTTTTCATGATAAACATTAAGATTTAAGCAAACACCAAAGCGAAGAAACACTTACAATTTCCCAAAATATCCACAATATTATATAAACATCATACATAACACTTTATAAAACTATTTCTTTCCAATTCATGTTGTAATTCGTTATTTCAATTCCTTTATAAAACTATTTCTTTCCAGTTCATATTATAATTCATTATTTCAATTTCTTTATAAAACTATTTCTTTCCAATTCATATTGTAATTCGTTATTTCAATTCCTTCGTTTACGTCCTCATTGCACATGTCAAGAACTTGGTGTGAAACCCTAGCAACATTACTTGAAGCAACATCTTAACAAAACGTCTTAGGCCTTACTCTAAAACATCACTAGCATTATTCAAAGTATAATCAACTTGTATTTGATCTTGTGCATTTATTACATCATCATTATACAAAAGACTTTCAATTAAATTATCAAAATGATTACCTCCACCTGCATTCATTTCTGTTATTGAAACGCTTCGAAAGCAACATACTAGGTAGCACAGCTGGAAAAAAAATTGTCATTTATCGTATATCAACTTGACAATAACTCCACTTCTACAGAAACTAAAGAGTAAACACAGGAATATAATACAACAATTGCATGTGGAACAATCAAAGAAATAACTGCTAAAATATATAACTGGAAAAGATGCATTGGAAAAGGTGGACGAGAAACAAATGAGAAAAAATATATGAAATCTTTGACTATGCTAGAGCTGATAAACATTCCAAATCATTGTCAGATGTTGTATTTACATTGTCACATCCCTGTTCAGCAGATTCTTCAACTGGATAAATTATATAGTTTACGGAATGAACAGAAAAATGCCTACATACAAATGGTTTTGAAATATTTCGCTCAATTTTCATCATTTGACTGGGATTGTCTCTATCGGCATTAAGTGTTAGTTTGATAACGTTTATACACATTAATTTAAAGAAGCCTACAGAAAATAATGAATCTGTAAATGCTGAAAAAGTGTTTAATAACTAAATGTGTACTGGTTGCTTTGGTGCTGGTGCATTTGTCGTTGGCAACTGTTACAATAGTTGTCATTACAGGAGTAGCTGCTTCTCATATAATTAAGTCTATCATATAAACTAGCCCAGGCATTACTGTTTAATATCATGCAACGGGCAACTTGGGCTCGTCAGATCGCCTTAATGATGAAGTTAGCCATCTCAAATGACTCAACTTTTTCATGTGATTTGCTTTTTACTTCTCCACACACAGGACATGTTATGAAATTCATCTCTTCATTTACCTAATAACATTTTAAAATTACTTTTCACTACTCAAAGCAAACTTGTGAATCATCTTAAAAGTAACCGTTGTTTCACAAAAGCGATAAGACCCTCGTAGAGTTGAGCTTGGCAAACAACTAGGAAAACGTTTCCAAGAGCCAAAAGATTAAACGCTGAAAGTTTGAAGAATGAACAAGAAGACTCTAAAACATCACAAGATAAAAGAAAAACTACAAATTCACTCAACCACCACGATCTATTATCAGATGGGTAGTTGTGTAGCTGTTTTGTGTGTCTTGTCCATTTGGTCTAGAGGCAAAGTTGCTTCTGTTTTTAAACCTGATGAAGTCTCAAAATCTGTATAAAACATAATGTTAGAGTCTAAGAAAAACAACACATCTAAAGAACAACACCAAATCCGTTCAACGTGTTTTAGTGTCTGTGTTATTCTATTAGAACTGCTTCGTTGAACTTCCTTGCGTTTGAATAGTTATTAATGTTATACACACTGCACAACTGTCAATGTAATCTTCCAGTTGGAAACGCTTTGTGTCTATCCTGTTCGTAATTTTAATATCATTATTTTCTTGATCTAAATTGAAGAATTAAGACAATTGTTACAGAATAGTACACAAAATGTATACTCTTTTATTTTCCGTCATCTGTTGACAATTTTCAAACTAAAATTAGACATTATTTAGTGATGGCTTATTTTCCACATTATCCCATAATGCAATGCGTTTACTGAAAATTGTGTGTCTTTGTAGATTGGGTTCACTCTTTTATAAACCTTCGGATAGTCAACATTTTTTGTATAGTCTTCAAGCTGTAGGCTTTCATTTAGCTCCTAGGCCCAAAGTAAAACATTTTAAGGAGAATTTAATATAATGCACTAAATAATGACAATTATTGAAACAGAGACTTTGTTTCTCATTGGGGTGTATTTTATTCACAAATATGATAACTTGTATAGGTACCCATTGGATTTTCATACATTTCTAAGTACAATAAGCAATTAAACATGCAAATCATATGAAACTCGTATCAAGACATTGGGAGTTCATTAGCATTTATTGATTTTCGCTGTAAAATATTGTATGCTTTATTTAGTAATTTTAATGACAAATGAGTCATTCCCATAATATAAGACTACATTCGAAGAATTATATATTCCATTTGTAACGTGCACTTTGAGAAATTGTATGTCTGGTCATAAATTAATGTATAAAACTTAACATTCGTTCAGTTCCTTTCATCAAATACAATTCATCTTGGTCTGCATACAATAAATCATCAGACACTTCCTTTATTATGACTATTTTTCCTTCCGTTTCCACTTTCAGCTGCTCCGACAAAAAGTATATATCAAGAATAGAGACAGACTTCCCGCTAGCCTGTCACATAATTTTATTGTCATGAGTCTTTGTAATATTTGCTACGTCTCAAACCTGCGCCCGAAAGTAAAATAATAAAACAAAAAAGATGCAAATAAAGTGAGAAAAAAAAACAGAGAGAAAGCAGAGCCAATACAAAATAAACAGCTACAAGAGATATGAGGACATTTACTAGTGGTAATCAAACGGGAAGTGCATCTGTAAAAGTGTCACGTCAACTATCCACTCAGTGTATGTAGTCCTTTGAAGAAAGAGGAGATGTAAACACTTCTAATTATCTACCTTTACCCAAGTGATCAATGTCATAGAGTTTAGAAGACTGTGTGTGAACTTCCTCTGAACGGCTTACACCTATCTATGTGCAGTATTAAGTGTTCAATCCTGTAAAACATCTATCGTGTACTTCCGTTCATTTCCTATCTAAATCAAGCATTAAAATTGCGAACAATCCCTGAATGACATTATCCACTTTACCTCTATTTAATATACATGTATTTAGCGGCTTTGTTATGTGGTAAAGATTTTCATACTGAACGTGTTTGAATTCCTGAATGCGTCGTTTCTTAAGTTTGATAGCTGAGTCTAACTAAACATAACCTAATTGTCGATCTTCATAATGATGTTGTTTTTTTAAATATTGCTCAATGACATTGAAACTCCGTACAAATCTTGCTTTTACTGCCCTACATCTATATTCGTTTAAATAAATCTTTACGTCGCTCAGTAATAATTCTGTTTAAATTCTGACTATTCCAACGTCTTAATTTTTTCTGGTTGCAAAACAGGGTCGCATTTGTTGGCCGATAAGAAAAAGTAACTTAAAGTTTGCTGTACTCACAAATTTACTTTGAGAATCCCACTATATTATTGAAACCCTCTGTAAACTGGCTCTCTATTAGGCTGGTGAAATGTCGATCTACTATCAACCAGGATGTGTCTGTAGAATGTAGTACGTCACTAAGACTTGCGTGATGGAGTACACTCCAGTACTGCGTGATATTTATTGGTTTTTCTTCTCGGGCTACCACATATCTTAGTCAACGCTTCAAAATAACAATAAATAACATACAAAACGTTTAATTGATGCTGATATTTTTTTTAATTTCACAACAGAACCCTCTTCATGCACTATCTCTATGGAATTATCTACATTGGGTCCGACATATTTAAAATATAATTTAAACATGTACTTCTCTTTATATTTTAGTTCTTGGAACATGTAAAATATAGTTTCCCTCAGCTATCTCTGACACAACTCTGCTGTCTTCCTTTCCAATGATTCATACACATGGACCCTGTCATGAAATTCATTTTAAACTTTGTTAACGTTCTCTATTTTTACCTGTCAGAAGGTCGCCAAAATTGAGGCAATAATGTCATAGATTATAAATCCATAATGTATGATGCATCCAAATATAGTCTCTGCACCAAACTAATTTGTCCGTTTTATTGAATTCAGTTGCTTATCTTCGTCATCTGATAAACATAATCTTACATGGGCAAGGCCCGCAAAAAGGAATTCATTCGACTTGCTTCATCCATTTCATTTGAAAATAGCACTTAGTTAAGATCCTCTATGAGTAAGAAAAACAGTACATAAATTACAAATAATAGGATAATAATTGCAGATCTGAGCATGTAGAACAAAATATAAAACTGCGAGGAATCGATAAAAAGGACACTTTCTTAGAGCGGTCAAGAGACGGCAGTTTACCATGGAAATGAACGGTTCTAATTGTTCCCTGCCGCTAAGTCTAGCATAACTGATCTCCACCCGTACTTGGTTCCGTCGGTCAGACCGTATTGTGAACGCTCTTGCATCCACAGTTATGTTTAGATTTGAACCAAATTTGATGTGCAGCTTCATCTCAAAAACAGCTCGGATGAGTTCGACGATGAGCACATTCTGCGCAGATTCTTAAACCAAAGGCCCCAGATTGTCTTAGCACATACATTGCTAATTCAAAACTTGTGAATACTCTACCGCCCATTTGTAATTAAAATTTCAGCCTAATTTCAGCCTACTTTGTTGTGAAACTTCATCTTAACAAGAATTCGGATGAGTTCGATAATAAACACATTCAGCACATACATTTTACAGTAATGGCCCTTAATCATCTTAGCATAGGCAGAGCTAATTCACAACATTAAAAAAAATGTTTTGTTAAGATAGATTAAAACCAAATTTGTCTTCAAACTTCATCACAACAAGAGCGGGGATGAGTTCGATGATGAACACATTCAACAAATATTTCTTAGAGATATGGTCCATGATCGTCTTACTATAGCCATTAATAGTGCACAACCTTGTAAATTCTCCAGCTTCCACATTTATAATTAGATTTCAGCAAAATTGTATGTGGAGTGTTAAGCACCTCTTGTAACAGGTATACGATTTGGTTGGTTATCTTTATCTAGAGGATGATCGACCTCACTGTTATTGCCAGGATTGACTAAATAATAAAATAAAATATGAAATTTTATAGCTGGGATAAATAGAGATCTGAGCAGAGATATAGAATAGAATAACACGAGCCCCCGTATATGAAATATAACAATTTAATCAATTACATAAAACAAAATGAAACTTGTACATGCTATTTGAAAGATACATTCCTTTTAGAAATCAATTACCGAATTTCAACAACCATGTAATTAGCCGATCTGTTTATATTGATAAGACTCAGTTCATCATGGAATCGAGTGAACAGTCGAATCAATTGCCCAGCATGCCTGCATAACCTTGTTATTGCTAGTCACTCCCAATTCCTCGTTTCTGACAGGTCAGGGTTAATGTCCCCCCCCCCCCATGCTTCTCTCTCTCTCTCTCTCTCTCTCTCTCTCTCTCTCTCTCTCTCTCTCTCTCTCTCTCTCTCTCTCTCTCTCTCTCTCTCTCATCCAGTCTCTTTCGGTCATCAGCTTAGTATGGGATGCCTCTTCACTCTACTCTCTAAGTGGATACGCATACGTGAATCGATGGATGGGTGGGTAGGTAGGTATGTGGAGCTATTTTCCCCTTTAAAATAGACAAGAAGCAACCTAAATAGTCTGTCAGATTTCCTTCTGGGGAGTAGAACATTACCACACTCTAGTTACGTCAGATATCGTCCTATTGGAATTCAAACAGATACCAAAGGCTATCTGATCAGGCCAAACCTGACAGACGATAAACAAACCTAGTTTCAGAAGAATAATGTACTTTCTAACAGCTATTACATCTCTAACTCACTCTAACATCAACGAGACATAACAGTTGACGTCTTAATTATACAAATGAATCAATTAAATTCCCTTCATGGCTTAACTACATTAGTGGCAGTGAATACTCACTCAGCTCTTTAGCATACAGGATTTATATAATTTACGACAGGTAAATTCACACAGATTCTAGCAACTCGTATCAAATAAAGTAATGCATGAAATTCTTAGAATACATGATTCCTATAACAATCAAGACGACAAATTTAAACAATTCGTCAAACTCATATAAAGAAAATTGTTGTAGGAATTCAGACAAATGAACTCAACAAATACTTATATTCATATCAAGAAAATTGATGTACGAATTCAAACAAATAATTATATTGATATCAACGAATAGCATGAGATTGATGCAAATACCTTATGCTTTCAAGACTCACTCGCTTCTATCGCCAGAATCGTGTCCCTCAACTTCCAGACACCTGTCCCTTGAACAATTGTTTATACGAGAGAATTTCGCCCTATTATGATAGGAGTCAAGAATCTTCCGGCCTTTCGCAATAAACTTGGACTGACTACATTTTGCGATGTGGAATATTTAAAACATGAAATTTCGTCTGGGAACCACACCCCTTATTTACTGTAGCCAATAAGGATTAAACATATCTATATTTATAAATACACGCCCGTCGTGGTTAGCGTAACCCTCTAGATTTCACGCGTTATTTAAATAACCGATTCTGGAAAATTTCAAAAGATGACAATACTTCTGGTGGTTTCACAAATAGTATCTGCATCCTCTCAGCTTTGACATTTTCGATACCTAGACCCCAAGTTTACCTAGCCTTTTACATCTGTCCGACCGTTATACAACGAATGCTTAATTAAGAATCAATCGCGCCCCAAACAGGGACATTAAAACCATCGCAGTCTAGCGATTTCATACGGTACCTTTCATAATAAATCTGATTAATTGTTACGTGCCACACTGACCACGGCAATAATGCGCTCTACGAAATACATCGACAGAAATTTGCACCCTTACATGGAGATTCATCATAACAAAAACTCGTATAAGTTGAATAATAAGCATGTTCTGCGCAGATTTCTTTGAGTTATGACCATTTAACAACTTAGCGTAGGTGTCCCTAAACCACAACCTTGCGAACACTCATCCTTCCACACATATTCTGTAACCCGCCGCTAAGTAACAGTCATAGGAATAGTTAGCGTCAGTGCACATCCTTGTGAACACTCTGTCAGCTACTTTTTTTTATTTTGTTTCAATTAAAATTGATGTGAAGCTTCATCTTAGCAACGGCCAGGCGAGTTAGATGATTATATTTCAGCATGTTTTCTAAGAGTTATTGTCCTTGACTGACGTAGAATAAGCTTCCCAATTACTTGTGAACGATGTAACTCTGCAGCATTTACACTTTTTGTTTGATTTCAATGAAATTCACAGTAAAACTTCATCTTAAGAAGAGCTCGGTTTATTTCGATGCTGACCAGATTTTAGTAATATTTTACAGAGTTATGGTCCTTGATTTGCTAACAATAGGCATCCCACTGACTTGTGAACACTGACATTTTCACTTTTGTTTGATTTCAACCAACTGTGGTGCAAAGCATGACCTCAAAAAGTTCTCAATCAAAGTTAGTGATTAGCAGATTTTGACTATTTGTTTCAGAGTTATGGCCTGTGATCAAATTAGAATACGCATCAGTATGGTTCGTAAGGATTCTAGGATTCACTTTATTATATTCAAACCAAATTAGGAACGAACCTTTAACTCAACAAGGTCTTTGATAAAGTCAGTCATAATCAGATTTTAATTGTATTTGAAAAAGTGATGACCCTTGAATGACTTAGAACGGGCATCCCGCTGGCTTGTTGACACTCTAGCGTTCACATATTTTGTTTAATTTCAATCAAATCTCCTGAGAAGCTATATCTTGACGCTCGTATATTACTTGGATGATTAGCAGATCTGTGCCATATTTTAGAGAGTCTGGCCCTTGACAAACTTGACATCTTAAAGTCTTATAAAAACTCTAGAATTCACATTTTTAAAAATGATGTAATCCATGAAACTTTAATTAGCAAGATCCGTTATGATATCAGTTTGGCTAAGATTTTGACCACATTTTAATGATTTTAAGTCCATATTTACCTAATACACATTCACAACACACCCACTTTCTCTAACTCCAACCTTTTGTAGGCGGACGATGGGGGACAAAGGTCATGTTAGTAGCAACGTCTTCTTATTTACGGCCCCAAACACTCGACTTTTTTTATCAGTTCTTTATAAGAATGTGTCTAACTCAGAATTATTTCATTTCAGTATGAATTGACAAAAGAAGCAGCCAAACCACAACGGTGGTGGTGGTGGCTGTGTTTGCCTTCTCCTCTTCTTCTTCTTCTTCCATTGCTACCAAATGAACGACAAAACCACTACCACCACTACTACGATAGCTACTATTCCTTATACTACGACTGTTACTACTACTACTACTACTATTACTACTACTGCTACTAATATTACTATTACTATTACTACTACTACTACTACCACTACTACTATTACTACTACTACTACTATTACTACTACTCCTTGTACTACTACTAGTACTACTACTATTACTACTACTACTACTACTACTACTACTACTACTACTAATATTACTACTACTACTATTACTACTACTACTACTACTACTACTATTACTACTACTACTACTATTACTACTACTCCTTGTACTACTACTAGTACTACTACTATTACTACAACTACTGCTACTATTACTACTACTGCAACATCGAATAAAAAAAAAAGAAGAAAAAGGATGGAGTAGCAAGAGAAGGAGGATTAATTCACAAAAAACAGTCTATATATATATATATATATATATATATATATATATATATATATATATGCATACATACATACATAGATACATACATACATACATACATACATACATACATACATACATACATACATACATACGACTAAGCATATTTTTGGCACAGCAATACACTTTACTTAGGTATGGTTACAATCTTTTCAAAGTACATAAGCTTTATCGGTCGGAGTGGACATTGTAGTTCTATTACAGTATGTCTTATCGTCACCGCACGTGCCCAATACACAATGTACAATGAAGATTTATATATTTGGACCATCAAAAACGTTACCGTAAAAGAAAACAGAGTCATAGATGTTAATGGCGTAATGAAAATAAAAAAATCTGATACATGATAAATTACAATGACTTTGAGAGATCACTTTTTTAAATAGGGTGATTTGAATAAACATTCCATCTTGTGTTGAGAGAGAGAGAGAGAGAGAGAGAGAGAGAGAGAGAGAGAGAGAGAGAGAGAGAGAGAGAGAGAGAGAGAGAGAGTCTTAACTGAAGAACCTGGATTTAGCTGGTATGAACAGAGCAATTAAACAATCTTATTAAACAGGTGCAAACAGGATGTATGCCATTTCATTAATTCGGTTGCTCGCTTTAGCCTCATCTCATTCGCAGAGAAAACTTTACTCGTGAATAAAATGCGGGTGAAATTTGCTATCAACGATGCAGATACCAGGAACATGAAGAGGAAGATAAAGAAGAATATTGGACACTTGGTGCAATAATTAACAACTGATTATATAAACATTTAGAAATGTTACCGATAGGTGCATCGCAAATGGTCCCGCTGCGGGGCTTTAAATAGAGGAACTTGTGCTATAAAAACAAAGTTTGGATAATGGGCACTCAGGAGACATAACTCCTCTAAATGACGACATGAAATGCTACAAATCCAACTGATTCAATACTTTATCAATATAAATGTGCAGGATCAATTTTGTTACAATCCGACATTCTTTGGTAAAGTTATGCCGAAAAGAAACAATGGAAGATGGGCAACCGGGGTTCAAAGCTGATCTCAATGATAATGTGGAATGCTGTAAATGAAACTCATTGAATGTCTCGTCATTATAAAGCTGCATGCAAAATTTGGTTGAAGTCCAGCAAAAAAATGTTTGGCAAAATTATGTAGCAGACCCAAGGTCTGGAGAACGAACAATCAGGGGGCGTAACTCCTGTAAAGGATGCAGCGGAACGCTGGGAATGGAACTTATTTAGCGATTCATCAGTATAAAACTACATACCTTATTTAGCTGAAATTCTACAAACCGCGAGGACGGCAATCAGGGGGCATAATTCCTGTCAGTGATGTCGTGGAATGCTGGAAATCAAAGACACTGAAGGTTTCATCAACATAGAGTCGCATGTCAAATTTGATTGAAGTCCAACAATCCTTGGGAAAGTTAAGATACGGAAACGAAAGCTAGGGTATAAGATATCAAGGGCCATGACTCCTAAAAATTATAATAGAGAAGGTTGGAAATCTAACTCTTTCGAGGTCTCATCAAACATAAAGCTGCATAACAAAATGGTTAAAATCCAATAATTCCCAGTAAAATTTTCTTGTGAAATCAAATTGTTGACGGACGGATGGACAGACAATAGGATGACTACATTGCTCCGCCGACTTCATCGTGTGGGCCCCTAAATACATGAATACCTACATTTTCTTGTTTGATGTGTGCCGTACATACACAATGTAATTGCTTGTACATACAAATTGTTGATTTGTGCCGTACAAACAAAATATAATTGTTTCTACATACAAATTGTTGATGTGTGCAATACATATAAAAATTCATATTTTTGACTGGGGGGGGGGGGGGGGGGCCGGGGGCACTCGCAGAGCAAATGGAATTTTATCTTTACAATTCTCACTATCTGAATACGGTGACAGTTTGTATAAATGTCATATACCGGTATAAAGACAAAACCAAGAACTTTTACAACAAGACCAACAAACATGAATGGAAAATTAAGTTAAGATCAAAACAAAGAAACACACAAATTAAACAAATGCCAAGACATAATGAAGACCTTTCAGGTTCTAACGAGTCTACGCTTTCAACACCAGTCACATATAGATTTGCCGAGATAATTACCGCATGCTGAAAATGCGGGGCGCGCAGACAACTTATGCCAGCAACAAAATTCTCATTTATTTTGCCTAGAAAAAGAACCTCTGATGAAATTGTTTCAGACGGTTTCTGGTGTTTTCAGCAACCTAAAATCAATTCATTTAAAACAAGGGGCAATATATAGCGTTAATTTAGGCAACAAAAGGTAAAGTGCTCTGCTAAAATGACCAATTGAATTAATCCAAGCAAATTAGTATATATAAGTCTACCCAAACCTATGAATAGCTTCGCAATTAAAGAAAGTTATATTTATGATTTTTATAAAGTATTTTAAATTAGCTTGCATAAAAAATGGGAGAATTACTGGAATACATACATATTAGTGTGTGTGTGCGATTATGTGCCTGTGTGAGTCATACATATTGTATATCCTTTAAACACCTTACAACAAATATTATGGGCGTTTCCATAATACTTATGTAAAGGTCAATAAAAAATACACACAGTAAGATTGGAATATAGCTATTCGAAATTGTCCTCTTCGTGATTGTTATGTGGACCTATACTTTATTGCTTCGTTATTAACTGATACATACATACATACATACATACATACATACATACATACATACATACATACATACATACATACATACATACATACATACATACATACATACATACATACATACATACATACATGCATACATACATATATATACAGAGACATATATATACAGACGGACAGACAGACAGACATATATGCATACATACATACAGGCCAGGTCTTCGGGAAAAAACTTTTAAGCTGAAGTTTGAGCTTTATATTTTGTGTCAACCAATCACAAATAAATTTACTTTTGTAATGTCGTTTTTGATTTTTTTGTCTGATGGGAAAATACATAAAAGCTCATGAAATCTTCCAATTTTGTCGCAGAGGGCAAAACATTAGACCGATAAAATGTTGATAAATAACTTGAATCATCGGTTTATTTAATTGTAAGTGTAGTTTTTGTTACGCGTCAAGTCACTTTTGTCTAAATACATATGTTCCTGTATTCGTACATATAGTACATGTTTTCCAATCTCCTGAAACAGCTACCTAGACTGATCTTGAGATTTGTTTGTCAATCTTCAATCCTACCTCCATACAGACCAGTTTTAATGTAAGTAACTATATACAAGAAATGAAAGATATATTAAAACTGTATGTTTATATACAACTTCATTTACTCGGATAGATCTGATTACTTACTTGCATATTTACCTTGCAGTCAGAATATATACAAATGTTTCACTTTCACATATGTAAATGGGCAACGCTGTGAATTAATGAGCATTTCCAATAAAGTTATTTATGTTTGTGCATGTATTCGTATTCGTTTTTTAAGTTTTCTTCCAAAGATGTAGTAAAGAAAAGTTTGGAGTCTGTAACTATTGCATGGTTAGAATCATGGGCTGATATCTGAAAAAGAACTGAAATTTTGACCTCGTATTTTGAAAAAGGGACAAATACTTTATTTCTGCATATGTCTACGAATTAAATTTTGCAGCTTTAGATGCTATTCTCTAAGATTGTGTGCGTGTGAGTGTGCGTGTGTGTGTGTGTGCGTGTGTGCGTGAAATCTTGTTTAAATTTGTAAAACAACACGTACATTTAGAAGGTTGGAGAAAGTTCTTCTCCAACGTATTATTCAATTTAATTCATGATGTTTGGAATTTACTTACATATAAAAGAACGCTGAAACAAGGAACAAGGAACTTTCTGATACAGACTGGCACTTAAGATATTGCGGAGTCACAGACTGACCCTTAAGATATTGCGAGGTCACAGATTGGTCCTTAAGATATTGAGAAGTCACTTTTCCCATATGAATTGAAAAGCAGGCTCATTCAAAATGCACAGGGTAATGTAGAATTATTTGATTTTAAATTATTTGCATTCCGTGTTTACGATCAGATCGCTGACTTATCAGAAGCAAGCTGTAAATCTTTGCAGACTGTGTAATGTTTCTTATCGGGTGCAAACAGAGTTAGAAACCCCCATGTCTGACCTTTCCCGCCTCCCGCAACTATTACCCAATAGCAGATCTATGCCTTAGCGCGCGGGGGAAATGGGCATGCTGTGTATAATAGACGGGAAATTAGTACAAAATTTAGACCACTACATATAGGTAGCGAACTGAACCACATTCCGAAATTGATGAGATCAGGGTATGACTTTGGCAGCTCTGACTATTAGACAAAAAATTAAACTTTGTTAAACCGGCGTGTGCACCTGCTTGCGGTACGCTCTGTGCGCCTAGCAGCATGGATTTAATTTTGTTTTGATTTGTTAAATGATACTGCTTCTGTGATAAATCAACGTAAGCTATTTTCGGCGGTATATCAGTTTTCATAGGAATGCATTCGCCCCGTTAATAAGCACCGGAATGAGAGATTCTTTGTAGGAAGATTATGTGAGGAGTTAATAGCCTGCCGATGGAGTTGTGTGAACGCAAGTAGTACAGCTTTGCTCCATTGATAAAGTGGCAAGGGTGCAGGAAGGACAGGGAAGCGTTCGTTTTAGAGGAGTAGATCTACTGACCGAAAACTGGAGTCTTTAAGGCTTTGAAATTTTCAAACCTGCAAAGTGATTATGACGGCTGTGTTTGACATCCAGACAAAGGCTTTTGGCCGTTGCATAACAGTTGGACTGCTGATATTCCTTGTGATGATGCAGACGGCACAAACCAGACAAAGTAGAGACAGAACCAGGCAAGAGCAATATCAAGCAGACGACAGCGGTAGCAGCAGTGATTTGAAGGGGTAAGCATCTTTAGAATTTTAAAATATTTAAACATCGCAAAATTTGACAAAATTATTCGAAGATTCCGTCGCTGAGCGATAATCTTCTGGTTTGACGTTGATCGGCAGGTGTGTCCACACTACAGGAACAAGCAAATAAACAAAATAAAGCACAGACTGCTGACCCATGCAGTTTTGATCAGGCAATCATCTCGAACGTTGACAGTTTATTAAGGTGAAGACAAAGAGGCGATCACTCACAAATGTTAAGGATAATGCTATGTTCATTAATAATTAAACTGTATTCTGACGATGCCCTTCAGTATAAGCTAGAGATAATTCATGTATATTACCCATGCTAATTGTCACTTAAGCTGAAGAAGGGAGGTTATTACGTTTGATTTTACATCCTTCATAGCTGCTTTAAACAAGCCTTCAAAGATGAGAAACAGGTCTCTGGTAAAGATCAGGACACAAGAAATGTGTCAGTCCTGGAATGCGCCCGCCTGTCTTTCAGTTGGTTTTAAGACCATCTTCCACTAAATAGCAAGAGACGAGTACAGGATGGCCATCATTGTGTTTTAATCTAGTCATTTAGCAAAGTTATAATTTCCAAGAAAAATGGCGCACATATACATACCATATCGTATTCCATAAAATTTTAATGGAGGGGTTCTTCCTATTAATATGTAGAACAAAAACAATTCCTGGGTATATCTGAAAATTAATGCATTGATCGTATCTTTTAAATGGCAAATAAAGGAGTGTGTGTTTGTGTGTGCGTGTGTAGACCTATACAGAAAAACTTACGTTTCGATGTTCGATTCAGGCAAAATTCAGCTTTGTGCATGTGTCTACTGTATGTTACTGACCAAGCTGAAAAGCATGTTTCGCGCTTCACTACCCCCATATTTGGGATTCTAAACTTTATGTTGATTCACACAATTTTAGATCGATAAAAATGTGACTTGAAAATCAGTTGCAACCTAAAGGTAGAGTTTAAACTCGCTATAATAACTAGGTTAGCAGGGTCTCTCGAGAGAGGATTGCCTTTGCCGTCGCTGAGTTTATTTACCGTGGACAAGATGAAAGGTTGTTATAATGAGATTATAGACAATCAAACACTCTGCTTTATTTGTGATATCTCCTATTTATTTTTTTATTTATTTTTGTTATGACACGCAGCCATGCATGAAAGACCAATTTGTTTGTGTCAGATATGGTTGATTATTATAATAGTACAAACCGGTAAAACTGATCAGGTTATATGAATTTAACTTATATATGCCACAATGTACGTCACAAAAGTTAAACAAAGATAGATGTTGAAATACTAAACGTAGAAGATAGGGAACGCTGGTATATAAATTTTAGACAAATGTCAGTCTATTTCTTGCTGCAGAAACTATTATGTATATTTATATTTGGGGATATTTTAAATGGATATTTTTAACACCGTGGTTGTTTTTGTTGTTCTTGTTTTGTTTTTGGTTTTTGTGGGGTTGGGGGCAAGGGGTGTGTTCGTACACGGCGTAGTTGTATTACGGTCTAGACTGACTCATTATTTCATAAAACTTTGTTAAAGAGCAAATTTATAAACAATAACATTGCAGCTAAGCTGCGTGTAAAAGTTTGTAATCTTTCATATGCATATCAACAAAATAAAATTTACGTATGTAATAACAGTTGAAAATCAGTTGACATTTGGCGTGTATCGTGTGCTTTTTTTTCCAAAAAAAATCTCAAATACAACTTCCACGCACATGTCTGATTCATATTTGACTCATTAAAATAGACGGAAAACTAATAGCAGAGACAAAGAGTACAGAACTCAGCTACATACATGGTGTAACGTTATGTGCATACCGTGTACTAGCTAACACACAGAGAAGTGTTGCAATACGGCATATGCGCGTCCGATCAGGTGAAAATATATATTTTGTTCTTTTTCTTACTTTAAACAACTCGATTCTCAAGCCTAAACAGGTTTTCGTAATAGTATGTAAAAATTCAGCCTTTTTTCGAATCAAACCATAGTAATATCTCAGACATATTTGTTCATGTACGTTACATTTTGAGTTAGTCTGGATCCTGGCCCGTCTGAAGCGACCGCTTTAGCCAAAGGAACCAAAGGCGACAAGTCCACATTTTGCATAAGAACGACTGTTGGGGCTCCCTTTGGTCGATTATGTTGTTTCCAATCAATGATTTCTAATCATATATTTATATTTTGATTATTTAAATTTACTTCGCTTTGCTAGGTCATTTTACACGCGTTGGTTTGTGTATTTAAGTGTGAATTTATCCTACACTTACATTCACGTCAATCTAACGACTGGTGACATCGGAGTCTGTACTGATTGCCGTCTAGAAAAAAAAAAAATAAAAAATAGATATAACTGATGTCAGCATCTGCCGGCTTCAACCAAATGTTTCACGACAAGAAAACGTTGTATGGATGAACAGTGTCTAAATTAATTTCCTCCAATAGTCATAAGACCACAATGTTATCTTTAAATATACGTATGGCTGCACATCAGCCTACAATGACTGATTGAATGATATTTGGAGGAACATGTGTAACAAGGTACGGGCTAGTGAAGGTGGAATGGAATCTTAAAAATTTGACAAGTACAAACCTGGAATGGTACTTCATAGAATAAAGTTGTGTCATGTATTTTGTTTATAAAAATCTAAAGGGGGGGGGGGGGTTGTTTTATGTTAGGGGCCGTAGTATCAAGTGTTGTGACCACTCTGTAATTGTATGAAAGATTAAAGGAACACAATCATGCTAGTTGACACAAATGAGTAAGTAGTATTCGCAAAGGAAATGCGTTTAATATGTAGTATTTATTACGTCTTGAGCGGTATTATGTTACAAAAGAGCCAATGTATCATAAGGCAATTTGATATAATGTATTTGAAAAATGTCACACTGATACTTTTGAGTGTTATTGTTACTAGTGTACCTCATTATTGGGGAGAAGGTGCTATTTTAGTGGAATCTGTTTAAGTAATCACAATACATAAACATGTTATATATGTAGTATACACATTATTAATTTTTGCTATCAGAGTATGTAGGACGAGTCCCGAATTTCATAATGTACTTAAAAATGGTTTAAATCATTTTAAATCAGTTTTTGTTAAGATGATATCTGGGATTTTTCCAAAAAAACCTGTATGAGAACTGTGCTTTTTCTGATAATATTTATTAGTACTAATTTATTAGTACTAATTTGAAAAATTTACAAAAAAACTGAATAGTAACTGGAGATTTTTTCACACAAAGATGTGTTATTTAGTAAACACAATTCGTTCGAATATTAAAGTAGACTTATGGATCTGTTTACATATAAAAGAAATAGTCCAGACCAAATTAGGAGTCTACAAGCCCGTTTACATATTTAAAATAGTTTGGTACGCTAAATTTGATTCCGTACCCACTGAGTTCACAGTTACTGCTTACAGATAATACATTTTGTTGCTACCAAGCCACAATGAAAAATGGAATACCTACGCATTTACTAAAGCAAGTAGTCTCAAAACAGAATTAGATCCATACCAAATTTCTGGCACTATACCCTGAGTAGGCGCCAGACCAAATCCGTTTACATATCTAAATTGATACGTAGCAAAGAACGGACACAACTTAGGTCCCGACATTTTCTCATATGTGAACGGGGCCATATGTGATGCCACATAATTTATTCTGTGTAAAAAGCAGTGTGACCCATTCTGTACGGAAGCAAATTAAGCCTACGAAACTATTTGGTCCGAAGTACTTTTACTATGTAAACGAGCCTAATGTATTATTCCCCAAACGGTACAATTACTAGTAATCAAAATAAGCACCATGTGGTGGAACTTTTGACTAGCTGTGTTGTACATAAATTTTATATTGGTTTGTGGTTAACCTGGTTACGATTTCACGCAATGCACCTTGTCTTCATTTGGAACCTCCTCTGGTGAAAATCTTAGGGTTTTCCCAAAACTCTTATACGGATAGCCCAATAAATCACCGCCATGACCATGATTAACGCCCCATTACGTCTTAAAGACAGTACATAGTGATATATGAATCTCTAATAGCCCATCCAGAGTTTCCTGATTGTGAAGGAAGAAGGTGAAAGGAGTGAACCTGTTGTACCGCATAAGGCAATAGACGGACAGACCTAGATTTCGCCGGATCAGGTCTGGAATTTATGAAACGTTCCGGTGCACGATTCTGTCGCAATCTCCGATGTCAGTCTTAACAAGACACGATTCCGTTAAGATTTAGCTGTGAAAAAATTTCTAGAACGCGTGCTTCATAGTGATACGGGGGGGGGGGGGGGAGGGGGGCTTAAAGTTTCATACAGTAATCTTAGTTAGCGTTTGAGTAATTCAAATCTATAGTTTCGAGTTTATTCTCAGTGCTAGACTTTCAAAAATTATACGATACTGGTGACCACAAGTCGACATAGATGGCGCAGCTGATATTGCCTGATTAATGAATAAAATCAGACTGGTAATATAATTAAACACGTAGAGTGGCCATTTCAGCGGACTAAAAGCACTCAAACCAACGTTGAATTGTTCCTTATATTTAAATAACCAATCTACTCTTTCCCACAAGTTTGAAACTTTATTATGTTTAATTTAAAATAAATCCACAAACACTGTTCGGTTAGGGCGCTGTGCTTTAATACTTCGTCAAGGGCGTAATCTTGAAAAGAAAGCACGGACAGTTTCTATTGAACATTTGGTACAGGAATAAGAAAAGTCTTTTTGACTCACATGTCTTAGCATGGTAAGACTTAGGTATCACTTTTTGACTCACATGTCTTAGCATGGTAAGACTTAGGTATCACTTTTTGACTCACATGCCTTAGCATGGTAAGACTTAGGTATCACTTTTTGACTCACATGTCTTAGCATGGTAAGACTTAGGTATCACTTTTTGACTCACATGCCTAAGCATGGTAAGACTTAGGTATCACTTTTTGACTCACATGCCTTAGCATGGTAAGACTTAGGTATCACTTTTTGACTCACATGTCTTAGCATGGTAAGACTTAGGTATCACTTTTTGACTCACATGCCTTAGCATGGTAAGACTTAGGTATCACTTTTTGACTCACATGTCTTAGCATGGTAAGACTTAGGTATCACTTTTTGACTCACATGCCTAAGCATGGTAAGACTTAGGTATCACTTTTTGACTCACATGCCTTAGCATGGTAAGACTTAGGTATCACTTTTTGACTCACATGTCTTAGCATGGTAAGACTTAGGTATCACTTTTTGACTCACATGCCTTAGCATGGTAAGACTTAGGTATCACTTTTTGACTCACATGTCTTAGCATGGTAAGACTTAGGTATCACTTTTTGACTCACATGCCTAAGCATGGTAAGACTTAGGTATCACTTTTTGACTCACATGCCTAAGCATGGTAAGACTTAGGTATCACTTTTTGACTCACATGCCTTAGCATGGTAGACTTAGGTATCACTTTTCGGCGGCGATGGCGGCGACGTCAAGGTTAATAGTTTTGTGTTACAGGTTTGAGTTAAAATTAGTCAGATACGAGAGGGAAGGGGGTACATCATTGCACGGACGCAGGTAAGACGCTGGGTTTCACGGAACACTTAATTCTATACACAGCGGTTGGCTTATTCTAAATTTATAAGCTCTTCACTAAAGAACAAGTGTATTGACATCAACAGCAACACCAAGACAATTGTATTTAGAAGCATAAACAATGTTATGAATCTGAAATAATAATGAGAATGGTTGAGCTTAGAGGGAAAATGTCATATAGATAGACGTATAAATGAAGCAATACCATTCTTTACAAATAGTTACTCTTCAGTTTTTGGAGAACAGTTTTAGTCTTCTCGGGCAATGAAAAGTAGGACTGGACACGTCTTGTCGCATTATATGTGAATCTAACTTATATTTTCACATTCATCATCTATGAGGAGCAGTAACTTTGTTGTAGTATTGATCAGTTTCAGAACTGTATTTAAATTAGAGACCATTTCTTTCAATTAAAGACCTTTGGAATACAAGTTCATAAACCTTGACAGTATCGAAAACTTCTGTCTCTCAACACATCATAAAACATTGATCATGCAAGGATATTTTCATAAATAAATAAACTCAAGGCAAAAGTCACACTTATTATCAATACGTATATCCCAAATTTACTGCATTTTCATTTAATAGAACTACCAGCAACGGCAAAACTTAATATACAAGCACATGGTAATTTAAAGAAACAGTTCCATCATATACGCACGACACCTGTCGGCCCGTCGCAGGCGAATAACTCTTAACGGCTAATTAAGGTATATGTAAAAAAAACACATTGTTAAAAAAAAAATACACGGTTTCAAAATAGAATTAAAGCTGTGTCAGACGATATTTTTGATCAGTCCTTAAAATAGTCATCAAAACTTATAGTCAGACCGTCAAACTGTTTGCATATGTAGATTAATTACTCTTGAATTTCAGAACTTATTTATAAGTGTATGTTGAACAACCCTTTTATCTCCAGTAAGACGTGCGGCACTTGTTGCCGTGCCCTTAAGCTGTCACGAAACTATGCATAAAATGCAGGTACATTCTGGATGATATTAACAAATGATTGGAAACGTCAACGCTGTGGCCCTTACACTCAAATGAATGCTTTTTTGTTCTCCCGAGTGGTACATGGGCTCTTCACAGTATACCTTTCCATTAATTTACTTTTTGGGTAGTAAAGGGATGTGTTTGTGCACTCTGCTGGGGGTGTGTGCATACATTCCAAAATATGATAGATCTTCATATCAACCTTATATGATTGCACCTAGAATAGAAAAAATGGCATGTGTGTCGTACAAATTAATCTGAAGCAAAAAACAACTGCATATATTGTAGAACTGGTCATGGGCATCCGCGGGGGGGGGGGGGGGGGGGGGGGGGGGGGGGGGGCAAAATTACTTCCTCTGCGAAAATGAATATAAAAAATACACTGAACGTAGCAAGTCATATACACCAGTGTAGATTTCAGAAGGATAACCATCATTATAGCAGCATAGGGGCTGACATGGCTACACCGAGACTTTAGAATAGATGATATAAAGAAGCGCCTGGTTCTTTTGATTAGTAAAACGGTGATAAAATGTTTTGAACTGCAGCGATACTAAGTAAAGTATTTTAAAAAACAGACCTCACAAAATTTACATACAAGCGCAATATATCGTGTCAATAAGAAAAAGAAAATGTTATTTTTTCTATGTCGTCTGATACAAATAATCTCAAAGTTTTCAAGATATGCCTTTAATACTATTGAAGCTCATAAGCGCGTGTAAACTCTGTGTGTGTGCGTGCGTGTGTGTGTGTGTGTGTGTGCGAATTTGGAGCGGGATCGGATACTGTAAAGCATATTGCATCGGTGTTACTTCCATTTATAATGTTTAAAAACACTATTTTGAAACCGAATGGTTACCCCTGTACCGGTGATAGGCCTTGCCAGGTCATATAAGCAATCAATTACACAATTGACTAATCAGGTACCTATTCAGAGATATCGTCATTGCTACAGCCAGAGAAAAAATGACACACCTCAGTCAATCTTCCTTTCCCACCCGACCCCTATCTAAGTAATAGCTCAGTCAATCCCCCTTTAACAGTCCAGCCCTGTCGTTAAAGGTAAAGTGTAGTCACAGCTCATGCATTCCCACCTTTTACACCCCAGCCCTGTCTTTATGGGGAAAGTGCAGTAATAGCTCAGTCATTTCCTCTCGTACACTTCAAACCTGTCCTTAAGGAGAAGTTGCAGTCAAGATCAGCCATTCTCCGTTTTATACCCAAGCCCTGTCTTTAGGTGGAAAGTGCAGTCACAGCTCAGTCATTCTCTCTTCTGCATCCTAACCCAGTCTTTAATAGGAAAGTGCAGTTACAGCTCACTCATTCCGTTTTGTACACTCCAACCCTGTATTTAAGGTGAAAGTGGAGTCAAAACTCAGTCAATTTCCCCTCGTACACTTCAAACCTTCCCTTAAGGAGAAGATGCATTCACAGATCATTCTCCGTTTTACACACAATGCCCGTCTTTAAATGAACATTGCAGTTACAGCTCAGTCATTCTCTTTACTGCACCCTAGCCAAGTCTTTAAGAGGAAAGTGCAGTTACAGCTCAGTCGTTCTCCCTTCTACACCTCATCCCTCTTTTAAAGGGGAAAGCGCAGTTACAGCTCACTCATTCCCTCTCGTACACTCCAACCCTGTCTTTAAGGTGAAAGTGCAGTCAAAGCACATTCATCCCCCCTTTTACACTCCAGCCATGAACGGGAATGTGCAGTTACATTCCCCCTTTTACACCCCAATCTGTCTTTATGGGAAAAGTGCAGTTACAGCTCCTCATTCCCCTTTTACATCCCAATCTGTATTTATGGGGAAAGTGCAGTTACAGCTCCTCATTCCCCTTTTACATCCCAATCTGTCTTTATGGGGAAAGTGCAGTTACAGTTCAACCTTTCAGGAGAATGTGTGGTCACACCTCAGACATTCCCCATATTACAACCCAGCCCTGTCTTTAAGGGGAACGTGCGATTACAATTGTTTGCATACGGGTAAATAATGTAGATTTAAAGATATATATATATATATATATATATATATATATATATATATATATATGAGTCTTTTAATTAGTAACATTTCTTCAGCATCGGGTGCTAATGTTACACAAATTACATATCTGAATTTAAGTAGATTATTCCATTTTAAGGTTTTCTTTACGACTGACAGCCCATTTAAACGTTTAGGTTTGATTTCATTGAGTCATAGCGTGTATGAGATATGATTTATGTTTATAGGTTCAATTAAGAGTTGAGTTCCATAATCGTAATATAATCCCAAGGGTAATTGGAGACGATTCACAAACCGTCCGTACTCTCTTATAAGTCGAGTCCAACTGCAAACTGCACAGACCCAGATCTGCCGTTGCATAATGTTCCGGCAGATCTGGGTCTATCCAGTTTGTTAAGAGTAGTCAGAAGAACAAACAACATACACCCTGATCTGCTGGCACAGTATGCGCCGGCAGATCAGTGTCTATGTTTGCAGTTGGACTCAACTTATAAGTGAGTATTGTTGGCAATAAAAGTGGTGACTGATCTAGAATTTCCTAATCTCTAGTAATAACACTCTTTCATATCCGTATTAAGAAAACGAAACATTCAGAGAGTTAATTTGTAATTTCTGTCTAAGGAATTGGATGACTGGTACATGACGGTATTGCTGCGAAACTATGAAAACACGCACGTGCATTTAATCATTGTATGATGTTGACAGTGACTAAACAAACCATTGCTGACTAACCGAGTTTCAAGTAAATCGTCTTTTGTTCTTCGTTGTGATAAACACAAACCTCTGAAAGACCTTTCTAACACTAAATTATGAATCACTGTTTTAGAATATGTCCTTTTTGTGCACCGACAGAGTGCGTTTGCACCTTTACCATTCCAATTGCATGTATGTTTGTATATCCATGCTATTTGATGGTACCTTAGGGAAAGGAATGTCTTATGTACTACATAATCATCTCTTATCCATATAGAGAAACATTTCTCAAGACAGAAAACCATTGAGACCAAATTACAAATTACATTTACAATTTTTAAGGGTTTTCGGTTGACTGGGTTCATTAAAAATGTGAAGAGATCAAACATCACATAGCCAGTCAACCTTTACAAATGATTTCAGTGATAATTAGGATTTAATTACATTTGTAACAAATTTGTATATATATATATATATATCGAACATGATTCAGTTTCAAAGAGATTTCAGTTTAAAGAGATTTCGGTCTTGACAGATGTGATTTTTTACTATAGTAGTAAACTGTAGTAGGACCCTATTGGAAATAAGTTTTTATAAATTGTTATGGGTCATCCATGGTGGATCATGTATTTTTATGTTTGTATTACAACTGTTTATTATGTATGCATGTACTACTGCTACTGGCAAGCTTTCCCACATACCCACGTTGGCCGAGCCCGAGTGTCGAACCCACGCGGACAGAGGTTAGATGTCAGTGATTTGTAAAGGCGAGCGCCTTAGACCACTCCGACCACCCGGGGCCCCTGTGTAGTCTTTGCACGCTTTTGCACATATATAAGGTGCGCTCAGTTGCGAAGCATGTAGACTAAGCTCTGCCGTAGCACTGTACGCCGGTATGTCGTTTTACATGGTTTTTTGTTCTACTAATCATTTAGGTCAACAAGATAAACACTGTTCTGAGGGTGATTCGTGTGATCTAAGACCTCTATAAATGAAAGCGGTTCGAAGTTGGGCGCCGCTTATTATAGAAAAAAAAATGTAGTTTGCACAGACATATATATATATATATATATATATATATATATATATATATATATATATATATATATATATATATATATATACACAGAGGTGATTTTATCCCTGATTGACCTATGACATGTACCAGGCAAGAAAAACAAAACCTTTTAGAAATCGGAAAATTCGTATTACACCAGGTCTGGACAATGCACTTTCCAGCTAGTTGTCACTGCAAATATGTTAACATTTCAATGCCTTCGATTCAAATCTCGGTTTATGTCACGTTCTCGCACTAAGATAATTAACATTTCAAACTTGTAGACAGTTGTAATCGTAAGGTAGATTCCAGACATAGATTATGACCATGCTGTTTCTGATATTCCTATTTCATTCTAATTCAGTTTTTACACGACCTGAGAGACATCCCGGTTGAGCCGGTTCAGGTTTTTTTGTTTCTTTGTTTGTTTTTTGTTGTTGGTTTTTTTATTGGGAGGGAGGGGTAGCTTAGAATGGGGGTGGGACTATAATTAAACTTACAGTTGTAATAAAGTGTTCATCCTAAATCTTCTATTTTCTTTGTAGGGACGATCGTTTTAGCGATTATAATTGGCTTGTGGGTTTATTAGCAACACTATTTTGTGTTTATTAGCAACACTATTTTGTGTTTCCTCGCTTATGCAACACTACAGTTGAAGAATAGCTGCAAACATGTTTTGTATAATAGAAAAGTCACGTACGAATATTTGTTTGTGCCTTGTGCGAGCATATAGAATTCCGGATTAAAAACAAACAACAACAACAACAAAAACAAAAAAACAATCTATCTACCTGTGCAAGTGTGCTTTTCGTTCTTTTTGTACTTTTTTTCATCAGCAGTCCTGAACAATACGGGCTCTTTTAGTTCATAAATTTACTGAAACTGAAGTTTCTCTTTAAGTTAGTAATGTCCGTCTTTAAGTCGATCATGATGAGGGATGGAAATAGTATCAAAACGAGGAGTTCAACGCTTCCCCCAACCACAGTGATTATCAAATTATGGCAGTAAAGTAATGGACGGAGAAAGCATCATGTAGGAAGCCGGATGACGAAATTGGAGTCAAGAGAAAAACGATGGACATAACAATATTTGTATAATAAATAAATAAGTTATAAAAGGAATGTGGTATTCGATATCTTTTCTTTGCTCTTGGATGGTTTTGCTGTCATGGGACACTGACATTCCGATTAGAAAGGAAAAGTAGGTAGCCTGTTTTAGTATGGTCTACACAGACACGGTGACATAGATAAAATGAGGGCAGAGTTGTGAGAGAACTCAATTTGATTGGCAGGTCAATGGGTCTGTGTTTGTTCTGTGATAATTTGCCTGACAACATGGAAAGTAAGTGACACAGTTGAGGGCGGATGTAAACAAATCACTCCATATAAGACACCTAAAAGTTCCATTCCAGAACAAACAGAAGTCAAATGGCACTGATAAGAGAATTCGCCTAATAAGCGTTTTCGTTTAAACATGACATCAAACTCTGAAATATGTAATACTCTTGAGTGAAAATTTGGCAGAGAGAACTTTTTGTACAAAACGACCACTCTCTTTCACACAGGCTTCAGATTGAAAATCTATTTGAATATGCTCTTTTTTAAAACATCTTAATGTTCAGTGATATTTAATGTGGTGCAAATGTGATATTCTATGTCGTGTTAATGTGCCTCACGCTGTTGTTCGGAACGTCTTGTGGGCAGTGTACTCGCACGTCTACACCTGTTTATGTGTTATGGTTTCTTTCAAGCAAATTAAAATCCTACGCTAGTTGTTAAATAACGTAATAGAGCTTTGGGTGTTCCAAAACAAGGGCACGCAGCTTAAAGTTGTCCGTACGAAGGTTTAAAAGAGGTGTGGGTGTGGCTGAGGTAAAAGTTTATATATATATATATATATATATATATATATATATATATATATATATATATATATATATATATATATATATATATATATATAAAGGGTGTATCTTATTATGATATGGCATGATTGATTCACCCAATATGTATCTAGTCACTTCATGTACCTTTTTGTATGGATGTCAGATATGTTCTATACACTACCTACCATTGTTGAAACACACAGTAAATGACCATGAAGTCATACACAACTCTGGAATATTGACACAGTGTCCTGTTTCATGGTCACCATCTGACTCTAGTTACAAAAGATTTCGCTTTATCAGTGGCTTAAAAGGATAAGAGTTCCAAACTATTGCAGTATCAAGACGATGGAATGCACATTGAGGCCAAATCAAAAGGATAACGTGTCGTCGATTCCGGTCTAACATTACATCGTAACAGTTACAGTGCGGAGGTATATTTAAATCTTGTTTTATACAATGTTGTACAGTAATTCCGGGATAAGGGTAGTGCAAGTCCGTACAAGTCCATGTGTATGCTTAGAACCCCTCTACATATTAATAAAAATGTTTCCCTGCGCTTTATAGCAGTATTTGTCACAAGATGGTGATACTAGATTTGCAGGGCGGAGGAATAACAGCCACACAGCCACATTAATCTTGTTATCTCGAGACCGGAAAATCAGTTCCAGATCATATGCCGTAATCTCATCAGCATCAGACATTATGTCATCGTTATTTATGAGATATATGAAAATACCACAGGATTAGAGTCGCAGTTTCGGAACATGATTTGCTGGATTCTCTTATTTCTAGTAGATCTGTACGACCTTTGTTCGGTATTGTGTCAATCTGTAGGAAAAGAAACGAGAGAGAGTTGCACACAATTAGTGGGAAAAGATAAATCAGGCGCACAGGTACCGAAATAAGACAAAACCAGCTGCACATATTACCGGTAGGCGCACAGATTACACGAAGTAAAAAAAAACATTGACACATACGCATAGGTTTCGATACCGTCATAATAGTTCTTAAGACTCTTTTAGCATTTTTAGGCAATTTACTTGCCGATCCATTTTTGCACGAGATGGAAATTTTCCATTCCTTACACAGTCCCCTTAAAGCAACAAACACAACTGTGGTACCATTTAGGACTTAATATTTCACTAAAACCCGTATTATGGTTCTTCACACATCTATGATGTTCATGTCGGCATTAGCGTAGCAGAGCAGTTAATAATGTTTGTATTTTGTTAAGTTCTGTTCGGTAAATTTTAGATAATCAAAGAATTATGTGCTTTTTTTTACCAAGTTTCTGTAATAGCTTGGTCATAGAGATATGATATAAAATTATGAAGACTAGATACAATTCTGAATACTAGATAAAATTCTGAAGACTAGATAAAATTTATCTGTAATAGCTTGGTCATAGAGATATGATATAAAATTATGAAGACTAGATAAAATTCTGAAGACTAGATAAAATTTATCAAATAAATTTGTGTATCTTTTGAATATGCACCAGTGAATAATGTTCAGTATCCATAATTTTAAAGCACCGTTCGAGCATGCGCGCGATGTGTTTTATAGCCGTGTACCAAATTCGTAAACTTTTTAACCATTCTCATTTTCACCGGAAATATATCTACTTCCCATGCGCCAGTTTAATGACATAATTTGAGAGTATTGCTCGACGCTTGGCGGAAACATCTGGAGAATCGTCCATAATAATTGATTTCAATGTATATGCTCTAGAGGTCAGAGTCGTAAAGGAATTTATTATTACTTATTTCAAATTACAGTTTAACTGTGCCCTTTATTTATAGGAGTATTCTAATAGCTCTTCTTAAGTAAGGTCAATAGCTGACGATTTTAGTTAACAATCATGTTTAAATCTCATGGGATGACCAGCTGGCAGAAAATGCGAGCAAATTTTGCCGTTTTTTTTTTTTTTTCCAAAGAGTTATACTGAGACGAAATCAGCAGAAACATTTTTAATATAGATAGTGACATAAAACTACTTTCTACTTTTGTATTGAAGAAAGTTCTATCATATTCTTATGCAATTCAAATATTTTCTTTCAATTATCAAACACAATATATAACTATTAATAAAATCTGACGTCTTTCTGTATGACCGCCTATGTCATCCGTAAAGGCATAATTTCACCTTTTTACTGCGTTCGTAAGGTGCCGCACTTGAGCTGATACTATACTGTACAGCTGTCAACATTTTTTATTGAAGCTGGTCAAAATTTAACCAACACGTCTTACAAATTAATTCTAGACTTAAGACATTTGGTTGACCAATTTGAAGTCAAACCTAATTTCATCAATTAGATTGTTGGTTACCAGACTTTAATTCCAGACATAAGCTTTGTTGGTGAAATCCGGACCCCTTTACTTAGCAGAAAAAGTTCGGACTTAATTGTTGTCTGTACGTAGTTCCCAATATTTAAATAGATGAGTTCAGGACTATTTCGGGACCTGCTCGGTTTACTACGACAAATTTGGTCCGGACGTACGGAACCTAATTGAGCGTGTACATTTCTGGGGTCCGAGTTGTCCAGACCTAATCAGATCCGAACTTTTTCCGAGATATATACGGGCTCAGTAGTAACTTTCAACATATAATAGACTGGCGATGTAGTCCTAATAAAGGAAATGTTAAAACTAATAAAGGATCTGTTATGGTTTGCTGTTTATTTAGATGTTTTCATCTGGAATATAATAAAATGATATTTAGATTAAATTGCATTCCGTGTAAAAGAAATGGAACAGAGGGCGGGAATTAATACTTTAAATTAACCAGACTCAGTATTCTCAAAACTTTTTGGACAATAACTCAAATTCAAGCCGCAAACCCCAGATCAGATGTTATACTTAATAGTTTCAACATATCAACAACAAAAAAAACATCTTATTTAGTACCTCCTTATATCTTTACCTATGACCAATAGCAGGGCCACCAGCTGTTCTCTAGTCAATCAACCTTATTTTGCACTTCCTTATATCTTTATGTGTAACCAGTAGAAGGGTCGCCATCTGTTCTCTAGTCAATCAACCTTAGTTACTTAAATTGGATTATACTCGTGTGCGGCCATTCGGTCATGTACGAGTGTCAATCAACCTTATTTAGCACCTTCTGATATATTTACCTGTAACCAATAGAAGTGTCACCATCTGTTCTCTAGTCAATCAATCTTATTTAGCACCTCCTGACATATTTACCTGTAACCAATAGAAGTGTCACCATCTGTTCTCTAGTCAATCAATCTTTTTTAGTACCTCATTGTCTCTTTACTTATAACTACTAACAAGGTCACAACCTTTTCTCTAGTCACTGAACCTGATTTAGCACTTCTTTATTTCTCCTCAAAATTACAGAAAGTCAAAGTTTTCGCATTTTGAGCATAAGTTCCGTGATCAACAAGTTTCGAGAATACGGAGGCAGGAATATATAAATTTCTTGCCGAATCATTCAGGTCCATTTGGTATTAGCATAGGATGACTCTTCCATATTTAGGTTAGTGACGGTATCCTCGTATAGAAACTTACAGTTCTCACGCGAAGGAGACTAACGGTATATATATATATATATATATATATATATATATATATATATATATATATATATATATATATATATATATATACATACATATAGACTTGAATTAAGAATGAATGCATGCCGCCTCTTACTCCGTGATGAGCTGATTTAACATGATAGGTTTTGTAAAAAAAACAACAACAAAAACCAATGAATTTACAATATATAGTCCTGAACGAATGTCAATATGGACGTACTTTTTCATGTGCTTTTTTTCTCACCGATGATGCGAAACATTCATCCACATCGTTTGTTTCACTTAAACAATATATCTTGCCATACTATGTCAACGGTAAAGAAAAGAGCAGATTCATTTCGTTTCTAAGAAAAGAAAAGCCTGAAATAGCTCTTGTCACCATAATTTGATAGGAACACCAACTGTCACTGAACACGGCCTGTTACATGGCCAAACACGTCTTGGCAGGAATAAATTATTACATCGTAACAACGGAGAAACAATTGATAACTAGAAAATAGATGGAATCCTGATAAAATGGTTCTGTATTTCGAAATGCTAGTTTACTCCAACTTAAAAAATGAAACTTCAATACCTAGATATTACTCATGTGTGCAAAAGATGAATAGCAGAGGAAGTGGTGATAATTTACGTGATACAGAAACTATTCTACTTGATTTTCCAACATGTAAAGCAACCGTGATCCGGAAAATGTATCACTCTAATTCTTTCCAGTACGCTTTGAGCAAATTGAAATAAAACCAAACATGCACATGACGATAAAGATTAATTTTACTTTATTCATATTTTGAAGTACAAAAATGTTTTACAAACTACGGTCTTGGGTTTATAGCATAACTTAATGTTAGCAAATGCTTTGAAGCAAGCGCTTACATGGAGAATTTTAGAGTCTGAAAAGTCGTTCATGAAAAGATGTTATCAAAGAAATTACTGTTTTCAAATCAGTTCGGAACAGTAATGAACTAATTATATCTGCATTAGGAAAGGGGTAATAAAAGACTATCCATCGTGCCAATCGTATTTGAATACCAGAATATATAAATATATCACGATTAATTTCACTATATACGTGTAAATATTATTTGCACTGACATGTTTTATAAACCTTCCAGACAAAAAATGTCCATTATTGCTCACAATTTTTTTTACAAAAATATGTTAATGAACAGACTGACTCTGTCTTGATGCACAGCTTATTCATGTATTCCACACGTCACAGGCCAAATAAGTCATCGAAGGCTAAGGTGTTTGCATTTCTTATTCACGTTTGTTGTTCCATTTTGCATCGAATGCACAAGTAGTAACCAACTACAATGTACGATCTGACCTTAATCCGCCGCCTTGCATATGACAGTACTGGGTTGGCCTACTTCGAAGGGGCGGTAAAACCAGCGCAAACCAGATTAAAGTTTATTCTTCAAAACATGAAGCAAAAATGCTGCTTAATTCTGCTTCTTCATAAAGCGTTGTTTGATGATGAAAATTTAAATCAAAACTAGAAAGGTTATCACATAGAATTATAGATATAGGAGAATAATGTCAGATGATGTCATTAAAAAATTACAACCTGATTAAGGGATCTTAAGAAAGGTTATTGACAACGAATATCGTGCCAGCCTATTGTTGGACGTACGAGTACGATCTTACCGACCAGACCTCATGCTATTGGTTTAATGCAAATATAAATAACATATTACTGAAGGAATTAGACCCGGTATTTTATTGTCTGAAACGGAAATGAAAACCACGTGATGTACGGAGTTCCAGGGAGTCAGATCCTAAAGTGTATAAAGATGTGTAACATTATACTTGTGACAAAGTTTGAAATAACATTGTGAGCTGCAGAAGTGATATTTATAAATATCAGGATGAAGAGGAAAATGCATATAAATATGTACTATGACAAAAGAACGAATGCTACTGGCAGGCATTTCATGTCATCATTTTTGCGGGACAGTTAGCGAGACCTTATGAATTCCCGAGAGTTCTGTAGTAAATTAGACCTTGTAAATTGTTGAGATTTCTGCAGCTAACGAAACATTGTGAATTCCCGATAGTCCTGCGTGTTGTTGAAAGCTTGATTATTTCGCCTTTGTCGTTACTTTGAATAAGAAATGTTTGCTATGCAAAATAATTTTGGAATCTGTCACTATGGACTCGAAAAATCATTTTCGAAGCCTCTCTAGCTGATTGTTCTTTTAACTGCCGTTCTTTCTTAAAACAGTTCTTTATTGAGAGTTTACCGGTAATAATAAAAGTGATATTCTTCGTAAACGGCTTAGCATTGAAAGATTAGATGGAAATGGAAAACACGTTCTTTGAGAGGTACACTTAGTATATGTATATATTTCATAGTTACTAATCATATACACCATTTTTCTGAAAGACTGGATTTCGAAAGACTAAAATATACAGGAGAGTGTACGAATATGAAACATTCAAGTCATTTTCGTGTCTGGGTTCATATCATTACCCATTTATAGAAACAAAATAGTACTTATGTGGTGAAATAAAAGACAGCAACTATTTTTACTTATCAGGTCCTCTGTACTTACACTATAACGTGCAAAAGTAAATTACGACTGGTAATCCATGAATGTGTGATCGAATCTCCGTTGAGTACGAATTAAAATTATCTAACCTGTATGATAATATTATTTATTCGTTTTTAAAAATTCTGTTCATGTTATCAAGCATTCTCCTGTATAATCCAGGGATAGCACTTTCGGTTCTGTTTGGTGTATATTTGTAATTCTCTCTCTCTCTCTCTCTCTCTCTCTCTCTCTCTCTCTCTCTCTATATATATATATATATATATATATATATATATATATATATATATATATATATATATGTGTGTGTGTGTGTGTGTGTGTGTGTGTAGATAGATAGATATGCCAGAGACTGACAATTCATCCAATATATTCAGAATGAATACGAGACTTATATGCACTTTGCTATCCAGTTTGATTCGACTCATTTCATATTTAAAGGCTGTTATATAAGGTGTACAGTTTTAAGACAGAGAACATTTTTGAAAATGAATTAAAATCAACGTTTATTAGGAAATTTTCACTTTCTCAAAGTCGTCGTGAAGGAAGAAACTGTTTCAAGGAAAATTCCGTTTGTCTATCACTGGAACAAACAATATTTCAACTTTTCATCTTGATATTTGCCCATATCTCAAGCGAAACAAAGTTTGGACAAACTGACCGTTACCAAGAACACAAAACTTTCTTTTCTAAAATCATCAATCTCTTTTGGATTAAGGAAACCTAAAGTAAACATTTTACATGCCTCTAAAATATCAGCCTGCAATGCCCCATATGGAATGAATGAGGACTGTTCCACGTGCAAGCTGTTCTTGTCCTCAACGGAATGAATGAGGACTGTTCCAAGTGCAAACCATTCTTGTCCGCTATGGTATGAATGATGACTGTTCCACGTGTGAACTGTTCTTCAGCACCAGATTGAAGCAATTTAGAAACTATTTCTTTCTTTGCGGTAATGGAAAAATGTTTACCTTTACTGACATTATTTGTAAACTTTCCAGGAGAGGAATTCCTATTATTTGCTGACTAAAGAATAATTTCTATAGCTCAATGAGCAGTAAGAGTCGGTATTGGTACGGCTTTCTAATGAATTTAACACGTCATAATCCAAAAATGTAATCCACAGGTAATTTAATTGAATTTGGTATTTCTGATTTTGTTCTCGTTTGCGTGAAATATACAACAATTTCTACCTGGAGTAAACTACCGTCTGTGGATGACCTGAAAACAACCGCCGTGCATACGACAGCACTGAGGATCAAATCGTGAAATAGAGTAGTGAGTAGTTAAACCATCGCAAAAGCAAAGCACGACTCCATCCCGTTTTACAAGAAAAGTAACACTTATAATCAATTCTGGATGGAATATATATATATATATATATATATATATATATATATATATATATATATATATATATATATATATATATATATATATATATATATATATTGAAGGTTGTACCTTAAATTTAAAAAAATACCACATTCGAATATTTATTAAACGTGCTTTTGCATCAAAATAGTTTTTTATGGTAATATCAGATGATTCCTTTTACAACAAAATCAGTGCTCCCTGCTTATTACGTTGCAAAACAAAAATGGAAACTGTATTAAAGAATACTACATTGAATAGACTGGTTGTACAAACTATTTAGAAGCAGCTATTGATAACGAAATTCGTTCCAGCCTAAAATAGATCAATGGGGCATAAGAATACAATCTTACCATCTAGATTCTGGATATTACTTATCCACTCGGTCATACGTTCATCCCCTATGAAAGAATGGAACATGGTCGAAGGTAAGGAGTCAATGTGCACGAGAACGCACTCACTAGGCAAGAGAAATGTAACACTCAGCTATAATCACAAACCAAATGAATATCTATTTAGAAATGCAAGGTATGTACAAAGAAATTATAATTGTAAATTGACACCTATATACCAAACAGAGAGGAAAACGCTTATCCCTGAATCCCACTCTGTATGTTTGGATACATGATTGTATGAAAGAAATTTATATAGAAGGACCACCAATATAATCAGACAGGTTAGAGAGTTATAATTTGTTCCAAGCAGAAATCGAACCCGTGCCGCGATTAACGGCATCTACTGCCTAGTTCGTATGCATCAACCCCATAACCCACGCGGCCATGCGCTTATTTCCAATAAAATGACGGTACAACGTCATCATCAATCTTTATTTCCTCTTTTCAGAGATAAGGATGCAAGCAAAGGAAGAAGAAAAGAATATTGAATTAGTTATATACAATCAACAGAGGTGTACATGAGAGGAGTCTCTTAGAAGCGCTTCCCTATGAGGATTCTCATATGAGGACACTATACTTATTAAAACGTAGGGTGAACTCCTGCGCAATCCTCCAATACCTAATTATTGTACACATTATCATTATTTTACAGAAAATATTTAATATGTAATGTCCAAAAAATAGCATGCATGACGACATGGTTAACAAGATTTCTACGATCACAAATCATCCAAATCTTGATAATTTGAAATTCGATCTTATTACTATGAAAAGAACCCATGAATTACAGTTGCAGAGAACACTGAAGCAGACATTATAAAACTGCTTAGTATTTCTGGCTCGTCTAATCCGATACCGTTGGGAAATTCCCTATCCAGGAGATGTTGAATACATTCTTCATCTGATATATTATGAAGGAACACACCAAGACGAATGCCAAAGTTATTTATAATATATGTCCAAAATATGTATCGATGTCGCACAGTGCTCTGACAGCAAATAAATACATGTATTATTACATCTGTGTAAGAATAACTGCAGTGTTTACAAACTTGCATAGTATTATTCGGAACAATTATCAGAACATTTGAAAGGGATGTAATTAACTGTAACTCTCTTGTTGTTTTTGGAGTTTGCCATAAAATTTAGGGTTTTATAGAACTATGAACATTTTTGAATCTTTTGTAGGAAATGTCAGTATGGCACAAGTTTGTAAAGCGCTCGCTTTCATACTTATGAGTAGCATGTTTTATAATTTGTTTTCATTGTATTTTTCCTGGAAATATTTTGTTACTAACAAAACTTTCAATAAATTCATAAATAGTATATTTGTGCAAAATGATTCATATATCTGGAATAAAGTCTTTCTGTTCTGTAACATCTTTTCTAGAAAGATATAGGTATAGTCTGAATACAAATATTCTTTAAGATTTTACATTTTCTGGAAGATGGCATAATTTACCAAGAAAGTTCAGTCTCCTTTTATCAATTTCTGATACAATTCTCTTTATCCCCAATAAACTTTCGCTCATTCCTGACCGCGTGGTTTGAGGAAAGCCTTGCAGAATTTGTGTACAATGATGCTGAAATACATCGAGCATTCTTAAGTCTTTGAGTCTGATATTCAACCAAACTTCACAACAATAAAGGGCTGATGGTATCACAAGCTTTTTTGCACAAGCTGACGCAGGTAAGCGGATTGGATCTAGCTTCGTTTGTGCCAACTCCTACAAGAGAATAAAATGATTTTCTGATTTTAGTACAAGCCCTGTCTACTTTAGTCAAGCATTTTATATTGGAACACACAGGAATTCCAATATGTTCGGTTTCATTTAAAAATAGGTATAGTATGATTGTTCCCTGTTAAACTTCTCGCATGTTGTTTGTCTAGTCTGACTAAAAACTAATACACAGCTTTTACTAACGTTGAAGGTGAAGTTCCACGTTTGGGAGTATCTATTACATATATCAAGCATTTAAAAAAAAAAAAATTGACACCTATATACCAAGCAGATATATATATATATATATATATATATATATATATATATATATATATATATATATATATACTAAGATATATATAATTCAAGGAATTGCGGCCTGTATTTTCACTCAAACTATACAATAAAAAACACGTGTTAAGCAAGGATTCAAAAGGGGTTGGATCATACCGATATAAAGATGTGCAGTAGTAGACTGCTGACAAGAATATGAAGTTGTAGTGCTGGATGGAGAAGGTTTCCTTTTGAGTGTTAGTTTAATGAGACAAAAGTCGAATACAAATATAGAATCATCTGGTGGCGAATGCTGCAGATATCCTCTCAAAACATGTCATATTTTCGAGAAGAAAAATACTATGAACGATCTATGAAAAATCATGGAAGCTCTTAAGAGCTTGATGACTAAGCCTTTTTTGTTACTTTGAATAGGAAATATCTGTTACAGAATCCAGCTTCTGAATATTTTGAAATGCATTAAAACTCCATCTTCCAGCACGTTGCTCCTTTTACTGTTTTAGTTTATTTTGAGACATGAGAGTTGAGAGAGAGACTTTAGGGATTTTTTAATTATGTATTGCCAATCCCTTTGAATGACCAAATTGATAACATAGAACGCGCATCCAGTGTTCCCTTTAAGTTTGCTAGCAGACCCTTTTCTTTCCTTTGTTTGTGTTCGATTTGTTTGTGTACATTTTATTCGAGCAATTGTAGGAGCACATAGTGTGTATCTAGAGCAGTTCAGCTTTTGAAGGTAATTTACCTATTTGACCACGTTAACATAGTTTTGCCCAGGGTTTTGCCCCTGGGCTTGCTTTTGGTGAGTATGCATTATTTTGCGTCACATCAAGTAGATATTGTTCAATAGTGTGATCAGCGGTGAAAAAGATTGCATCTATTTTTATGTACTATTTACATTTACAATTGTTCCGAAAACAATTTTTCAAAAGAGTGACTTATAAATAAATAAAACACAAGACATGTAGAAATATGGAGCATTTAATGGTTCTTTCATGCACAGGTTTACAGCGTTGCCTTTTTACAAGGAACTCAAAGTACTAATTATAAGAAGGAGAGAGGCAATTATCTGCCCTTTTGTGATCCTATATTACAATGGACAAATGTTTTCAGAAAATGAATAACTTCTGAGGCAGGAAATAACATCTTATAAGAAAATCTACTTATAATTGACTTGTTATTTAACATATTGCTTTTAGCAAGAGATAAACATTTATTGTTAACATTTTATTTCAGTAAGATGGCATATACTGTGAATCTACTATCTTTCTTGGGGTACCTATTTTCGTGGATTTTATGATTACAACAAAATAAAAATGTAAAGACCCGACGAACATTGACCAGTGCATAAAAACAATAGGGTACCCTTCTCTAATCTCAGTGAAAACATTAGAGTATCCTTCCCCAGGTACCAATCAAAGTGTAACTGTTCGCAAAACCACTAAAATATATTAATTCATAGTACTTAAGGCAATGTGAGCTTACAAATCTGAGTTCCTAAAAAGAATACCTTGCAATTACTGCAGCAACCGCGATTAGATAGGAGAAACAACTGTCACTTAAAAAAGGCAGTATCATCGCATAATACATTCTGACAGAAACCGTTCACATTGTTAAATTGTTACGACGCGGAAACAACGGAGAGCGAAAAAAAACAGAATGTAGATAATATTTTTTTGGTCATTTTTTTTAATGGTAGCATCTTTTTATGAGAAAAAAAGTGGAATGTTCGTTTAACAATTTGTTCCTACTTTAGTGAAATAAGACAGAATACTATTACCCAACATTCCAATGAAGAATATGATGGAGGAATGAAAATTCACATAATAATGATAACATTTATGAGCAAGAAAATAGAATATTGATAATAGAAGGAAGCTGCATAATATTCATTTAACGAGTTGTCCTTACTTTTTATGAAACAAGACAGTAAACTAGTACTCGACATTCTAAAAAATATATGAAGAAACAGATATAATTTATGTAATGGTGATATAATGTAATACTGGATTTCTTGGCAACTAAACTAGCTAGCAGAAAAAAGGTGAGTGTGGGGGGTACAAACTCATACTTTCACAATCATTTTACAAGTACACAATCATTACAACAATATCAGAGAGAGATAGAGGTTTACAGTGATTGAAGTGCAATAAGACGTTTTCCATTTTTAAATTGTCGTGGTTTTAAAGCAGGGACACCACAGTGATAAACAAAAGAAGATTTAAATTATGAACATGAAGAATTTATTATTTCAGTGCATTCAGTGCATTCATATGATAATTCACGTACACATAGCAATCAAGTCTGACTCGATTCATTTATTTTTAATTGTTTTAAAAAATGATTAGATGTAAGGTATTGGGTTTTTAGAAAGGTTCACGTTTGGAAAATGCGTTTAAATCAATGTTTATTTGGAACTTTTATGTTTTTCATTGCCGTGAAAGAATAGAGGTTTCATAGAAAATAGTCTTCAATCGTTGGTATACAAAAATATTTCAAATCGGGGTTTTGCTCCTATTAAAACAACAACAAAAAGTAAACAGCAAGAACAAAATAAAACGCACACACACGAACGAAACAAAACTCGGACGATCCGATCGTCACCAGGAACACATACTATTTTTCCTGACTGTCATTTTTTTTTTTTTTTTTAAATTTTGGAAATTTGACGTAAACATTTTATCAAACTTTAACCAATATGCCTGTCAGTATGATCAAGAATGCCCTGACAAAATAACGCCTCGGATGTCTGTCATTTACAGAAAAGTCATACATTTTGGTCGCAGGAAATTTCTTCGCACAAAAAGAAATCGGAATATATTCGGGCCATCTCGGCTATTTTTACGATAAGATTGACCGTAGGATTGACCGAGAAGTTCCGAATGAAAAACAGTTAAATGCATTCGCAAGTCTTCGGTCAATCCTTGTTTCGTAAATAACGGAGGTGATCCGAACGGCAGCTATTTTCACACATTCGAGTTATGATTCGTAGGATTGATATCGAAATTGCGAATGAGATATTGTGTACAGCAAATGCATACAAAATCTAGATAGATCTGATACAACAATACAGCAACTTAAAATATATCATGAGACATTTAAGAGATTGAAAAAATTATATGATTTTGAAACTATAAAACTACATACCTTCGGCATTTGAATTTTACATAGATGCGGAAAGAGTGCAATAATCCCCAAAATTCCAATTACTGCATTTTCTTGTGGAAATTATTCCGCATATTTCTGCCGATTTTTGTTCGGACAATATACGGAGTTTTGGGGAAAATACAAGCTTTTAATTTTTTCAGCTACAGGCATAAGTCGAAAAAAGCATAAAAAAATATCACTTGAAAATATCATACCAAATCTAAGTACGGAAAATAAGACTTAATTTCTTTTCAGACTTAGTAATTTGTCACTAGTGAAGTTACTAAGTTTATTGCTTACTTTTCTTTTTCTATTTATTATAAATGCATATTTCTCTATTTTCTCTAAGCCTATAATAAAATAAAAACGCTTTCCTCGCTGACTCTGTCTTTATCTCTTAGTTTTAGATTTTCATCTTTATACTTATTCAAAGTTAAAATCTAAACCTCGAGCTACTTCCATGGCTCATCCCCCGCATCAATATACATATATATATATATATATATATCTATATATATATATATATATATATATATATATATATATATATATAATTATGTGTGGGTGTGTGTGTTGTGTGTGTGTTCTGATATCCCATTGAACTTTTATATATATATATATATATATATATATATATATATATATATATATATATATATATATCTTTATATATAATGTATCTTCGCACAATGACTTCATGTTTTAAGTTTGGTAACGAAATACTCACAAATGTCAATATAACTGTAACCTTTAAATAATTTACCTTTGACTCCCTTCCGGTGTTCCAAAGGGAAGAGGACTAAAAACCATACACCCCTCGCATATGGCTATAACATGTGAACCCTATGTATTAAGTCTGGTGAATGTCTACCCAGCGGTTTAGGATGAAGTGTGGTTACCAACAATCAGATGTACAGACAAAGGGTATCACAATATCCCCCACGGAGTGGGGATAATTATATAAGTTGTTTTTAAACTTTTTTGTGCATTAAAAAATGCTTTGTATTATCAGTTGAAAATTCCTGCTTTTTATTATAAATGTCATTTAAATCAGCACAAATAAAAGATCAATGATAAGGATACAAGTTTATGATGGATTAGAAAGAAGTAATAAATCTTAATAATTATATCAGAACAAGTTTTAGTAATAATTTCATGTAAAGTTTATAACAGAGAGAGAAATAGATAAAATATTCAGATATAACTTTTGAACTAAGTTTTCACCTTCTAATGTTAGTTTTTAATCTTTACTAAATCTATTATTTATTTTAATCATTGACTAAAGTCAATGGCTGAACAAAGTTTATGATACATGGCACTGCATAATTTTTGGTTGTTTAATTAACAAATAATTCTTGGAGATTTTCATAGTTTTCAAAACAATTTTTGTGATAAAATTATCTAAAGAAAGTCAAAAGTTGTTCTTCTGAATTCTTCTCTATCTTCTTCAAAATTCTCGTCATCAAGCTCTGAATGATCTGGCACTATCCCAAATAGACTGAATTTTCACCTTTACTTTGTATATTTTCTACTTGCAATTTTCATTAGGAAAGTTAAAGGTAAAACTACAATGGCTGCTCAGCGAGAACGTGAAAAATACTGAAAAAGTACAGGAGGTCACTTCAGGCAGTTGGTCAACAGAGTAATACACCCTTTCTAGCGAGCAATTTTCAATGCCCTTCTTCTGGTTTGATCTTATTTTTAATATTTCAATTTTGTCCAAAACTCTGATATATCCGACTCTTTCGCAACTTTTTTAGTACATGTGTCTGTGTGTATTCAGTGGTATTGTGTTCTAAATGAACATCTGGAGTTGAACAAATGATCCCTATCAAATCAAGTAAATGACTGAACTGGCTCCCCAAGGCTGCAGACCGTATTAAATTACACTCCTTTTCAGTTGTTATTGACGAGGAATTTTAGTACAGTTGAATTTCAAATAAAACTGCATTGGGAGAACATTCATTGCAAAAAGGATTATTTATAAACTTTCCAGCGCCTGAATCTCCGTTATCGTTGACTAGAAAACATTTAATTTAAGTCAATAAACATGCATACTCTGCAGTATTCTTGCTTATTAATGTGCTCCTCACACCAGATGCCAACGCGGTCATCTCTTGGCCATGGGACTGCATTTTTTGCTCCCATTCTTTACACTTATAGTTAGTATACGTCGATTAATAAGTTTTCACAGCTAGCAAATGTTCTTAACCAGATGTCGTCGATTAAGCAGTAGGCAAAGGGGTTGTCTGAAAAAAAGAACCTGTAATTGGTGAATATCGAACGACGGGGAAATAGAGCCATTCAGTAGGTGGGTGAACCTATGTATTACCAAGACTCAAGCTTCTTCGGGATGTTTGGTTTTGGGGGGTTTAACACAATTTTTCAGCACATGAGAGGCTCGACATGGCGGCCAGTATATTTGGTGGAGGAAGAACCCGGGGAGACCTCGGGATTAACGACCGACCCACGGGAAGCCACTGGCAACGTTTCTCACCCACCCACGTTGGTCGAGCCAAATCTCGAACTCACGCGGACAGAGGTGGGACGTGTGAGTAATGCGGAAAAGGCGAACGCCTTATATCACTCAGCCACTCGGAGCCCCTTTGATTCTGTATCTGATATAAAATGTTCGGGGTCACTAAACCTTATAATGGATTTATAAATGTTATCCCTTTAGACCGACAATATGATTTTTTTAATAAACCTATTTCTAAATCAAATATTTTAAAAATTAAAATCATTAGGTGATGCCTTTTGTAAAGAACATTACTAAATATATTGTCATCATAGGCAATTGTCCAACAGTGCTGGCGAACCAAAAATGTGCCAATACAGTAGAACTATATTAGAAAGAGGCTTATAGTGTGTGTATTCAATGTAGTTACACTTTTCCTTATTGAATAGCAGGAATCCCATAAATAAAAACAACAAAAGCCAGAAATTTTAAATATGGATACTAGAGATGTAAAGAAAAAGATCTTCATTTCAGTGTAGTGTATTCTGAACGAAAAAATAAGAATTTTTCATGCACCTGGCACTAAAGTTTGTTTCTACTCATTGTATACGTTTAATTCTAGTAAATGATTGATGGTTAGTCTTCAGTTTTTAGTAAGATTTATGTTTGGAAACAGTGTTAAGTCAACCCTGGAAACTTTCAGTTTCTCAGAGTAGTGAAAGAAGAGAGGGGTAAAAAAAAACTTTCGTTTTCTCGCTCTAGAAACACAAATAATTTCAATCTTTTGATCTTGTTTTTGCCAAAGGCTGAACTGAATCGAAATTCAGAGCAAAAACACAAAACCTTGTCTTATGTCTACTATTAATCATTATCAAATCGTGGCAATATGACGCAAGGATTTTCTCTGCCTTTAACCCACAAGCTGGGTTCTTCATCTGACCATCTGCTTCATTAGACATAGGTAATGATAAGATATTGAATTACAACTTCAATGCATAAAACTTCAATGCACTGATTAATACAATTATGACATATCCGTACCCAGGACACAGATGTTATTAACTGCACATATGCTTAATAGCATTTTTAGGCACAACTAAATTTCGGGAGGTTGGGGTAGGGTTAGGTATGTACGAATTATTCGATCGTTTCGATAATCTTCGAGAGTATAGTGTTTAAATTTAAGTTGCCAGTCTAAAATTTTCCGTAGAAGAACGTCGAAAAGGAGGAAAAGAAAACTGGTATAAGTAATTGTCAGAGCATGAAAAGGTAGTTACAAAATGGATAGTCAAAGTGATGTTAATATACGATCAGTTAGGTTACCAGATATCTATTGTTTCCAGCTCGTCGGTAAGATAGCAGGTAGCTATTCTTCCCGATAGTTATTTTACCTGGCAGCCTGTTTAAAAATCATCATCTCTAACATTTTAAAACTCAGAACAGGGATACTGACACAATAACGAGAACTTGGTTAGCGTTGAAAATCACTTTCTAGTAATGTATGATTCAAAAATTTATGGCCGGTATTGCGACCAGAATTTATACGGTATAACATGTTGTTTACATGGGTTCAAGATGTGTAACAATAGACCGGTGAAAAGAATGTGAAATTGTATTATTCACTGGAGAAAGAAAGTCAAAATGCCTTTTCATCATCATCTTAATGAGAAGACTACGTATGACTATTAAGCATTATCTGACGATGAATGCTATATGCTTTCTCTTAAATATATGTCAGAACAAAACTCACGAGAATGTATGAATTCTCGAAAATCCCAGAAGCTCTTGAAGGTTTAATGATTAAACGTTTGTCGTTACCTTGAATAGGAAATGTCAGTTACACAAACCAGGTTCTGGATCTTTCACTAAATGCCTTGAAAAGCCGTCTTCTTTGCCCGTCAAGCACGTTGCTCCTCTGACTGCCTTAGTTTCTTAAGATCAATGAATTCTGTATGAAAAGTGTATTTAATTATGTATTGCCAGTCCTTTTCTTAATTGACTAATATGATAACCACATCCATCTAATCTCCCCTTCAATCTTGCTAGCAAACCTTTCGTTTGATTTGTTTCTGTTGCTTTCTTTGTATACCTTTGATTCGAGCAACTTGGATAATACATAGTGTATATCTAGGGGAATTAAAGGTATAATAAGAGCTGTTGAAGGTAATTTCCTCTTTTGCCAAAGAGAACACTATTTTTGCACCAAGACTTAATTTGGATGAGTATGCCTCATTTGTATCACGTCAAGTAGGTAATGCTCAATAGCGTCATCAGCGGTGAAATATTAGATTTAAAAAATAGAATAAAAATACTGTCCTATTATTAGCGTACGTCTTTTTTCATGTGTACTAATTACATTCGCTGTCGTTCCGAAAAGACTATTTCGAAAGAGACAAAATACGGAGAAGTGTTGAAAATATTGAGCATTTAATGGTTATTCCATGCAAAGGTTTACAGCGTTACCCATTGACAGAGAACTCATAGTAAGTATCCTAAGAAGAAATACGTCAGATTGTTTTGTTATCTGCTCTTTTGTTCCTACACTACAGTGAACTAATGTTGTAAGGAAATAAAAAAATAGCTATGGGATCACGAGACCAAATCTTTAATCGAAAATCCACGGCTTTGACTTGTTGCTACTTAATATATTGAAGATAACGAGAAAAAACAATAAACATTGATGTCTGTCATTACATGTATGCTTATCATTGTTCTTCAATAAGCAGAGGTTTTGTTTGTTTGTTTGTTTGTTTGTTTTTTAATGTCAACTCGATGAAAAAGCTTTTTGATGATGTACCACCAAACATTATTTATCACTTTCTGAAAGAATGCAGTTGACACAAGAAATTCTGACTCTGTATTTTAAGGATTTTACCAAGTTTAATTTTATCTTTTATTTTATATGCCTTTTTAAGGAATTTAAAATGTTACCATGCATCTTTTGGCTTTCAGGAGTATATGTTTACTTTTTTGGAACGGTATTATCTTCCTGAAGATTTAAACAGTTTTTAAGGCATATATTTTTACATACTTCTTTTTACTCTGCACTATTTAGCAAGGATTGTGCTGATGTGCCGTTAAACCACATACATACATGAATTCATACATACATACATGAATTCATACATACATACATAGATTGATACATACATATATGAATCCATATATATATACATACATACATACACACATACATACATACATGATTTCATACATACATACATGAATTCATACATACATGAATACATACATACATACATACATACATACATACATACATACATACATACATACATACATACATACATACATACATGAATTCATACATACATACATACATACATACATACATACATACATACATACATACATACATACATACATACATACATACATACATACATACATACATACATACATACATACATACATACATACATACATACATACATACATACATACATACATACATACATACATACATACATACATACATAGAATTTCAATAAGATTCTATTCGCGTAAATCAACGTCAGTTTATACAAATGGAAGGAATTCTTTTTGTTCCTAAAAATAAAAATACTTTGAGACAGCTGTAGTCACCATACTTTAACTGGAGAAGCAACTGTCACTAAATACGGTCTGTTGCATGGCATAATACATTTTGGCAGAAACCAATCATAAGTATAAATCATGTTACTACGAGGAAACAATTTAGAGCGGGGAAAGTAAAATGTATATAACTAGAAGGAATGTGCGGAATGTTCATTTAATTTGTTACTACGTTTTTATGAAACAAAAAAGATAACTAGTGTAATCGACATTCCAAAGAAAAAATATGACGGGAAGAGAGAGAATGTATGTAATGATAATGTTATATATTGCTGGACTTTTTTGGCAACCGAACTAGCTCGCCAAAAAGGTGGTGGTACAGAATCTATGCACGTACAGAATCATTACAAGTACAAAAGTATTATGCGTACACCAGAGAGATAGACTGACATCAATTTCAGTGCAATTAGACTTTTACCATTTTAAAATTGTCCTGGTTTCAAAGCAGAACGCCATAATAAAGAAATCGGAAATTAGAAATATGAAAGTAAGATATCTGATAAATTTATTATTTCAATACGCTTCGAGCGAACTGATATGACAATTTACATGCACATGCCTATCAAGTCTGATTCGACTCAGTCAGTATTTTAATCTTTTAAAAATGCTTTAAGGTAAGGTCATATGTTTTTAGAAAGATTCACGTTTACAATATGTGTTGAGAACAGCATTTCTTTTGTAAATTTCAAGTTTCTCATAGTCGTGAAAGAAGAGAGTTTTCATAGGAAAACTGTTTGCAATCCTTGTTACACAAAGTATTTCAACTCTTCTAAAACAAATACAAGTGAAACAAAGTTCAAGCAATCTGATCATGAGCCCCAGCCCCCCCCCCCTAAAAACCCCAGAACTATCTTTTATAATAGTGTCAATCTTGTTTAAGATAATGGGAATCTGACGTAAACATATTCTCGGATTTTAACTTATAAGCCTGACACGTTACTTAAAACAGTGATAAAATATGACATCTGAATGCCCCAAGAAAATAATTTCTCAGAAACTAAATGTTCCTAACAAATTCAAACTAAGACAGTAATGATCTACTGTCTGCATCTGCGACCGATGGAATTCGGGCTGTTTCAAGCGCAAACCGTCTGCATCTGCAAGGGATCGAATGTTGGCTGTTTCAAGCGCTATTAACGTTGAGCGACAGATTGGAGCAATTTAGAAACGCTTTATTTCATCGCGTTAATTGAGAAGATAGTGCTTTCACCGACATTACTTGTAAACTTTCCAGAATATTAATCTCCATTATTGCTGAGTAGTTAATACAGGACAACAAGCAGACAGACTGTGCATTATTCTTGCTTATTAATGTACTCCTCGCGTCAGGTGCCAAAGCGGTCATTTACTGGCAATGCGACTGCATTTTTTGCACTCATTTGTATCCCTCTATTATGCGTCGTGCATCAAGATTCTCACAACCTAGAAAAGTGTTCGTAAAGTGCTTTTGGGGATTAAGCAGTAGTGCGAAGTGGTTTTTAAAATGAAGAAAACCAGATAACCGTTAGAAAATCACGAACCTTTGATAGGTGACTTCTACTCTTGCATGTGTCGGAAAGGGAAATCTAACGAATTCTAGACAACAGCGGCGTTAAGCGACTGGTTGAATTAGTGCACTACAAAGGATCAAGCTTCTTCAAGCTGTACATAAATAAATTTCTTTCATTTTGCATCTGACATAAAGCTGAGGGAGACTCTGAACATTAAAATCAATCTAGAAAAGTTATTATATTGGACAATATGATTTTTTAACAAACCTATTTCTAAATCAAATATTTTTAAAATGAAGAGCATTGGGTGATGCTATTTGTAAAGAACGTTATTAAATGTACATCCTTCGTATGCAAGTTTCCTTGCATGACAAAAATAAAAATAAAAAATTTCTTCTTCAAATTATTGAAGAGTATTGTCCGTCTCCTCTTTGCTCTTTAACTGTCTAGGATGTCCTTGCAGTTACATGTTTTAACTGTCTAGGATGTCCTTGCAGTTACATCTTTTAACTGTCTAGGATGTCCTTGCAGTTACTTGTTTTAACTGTCTAGGATGTCCTTGCAGTTACATGTTTTAACTGTCTATGCTGTCCTTGCAGTTACATCTTTTAACTGTCTATGCTGTCCTTGCAGTTACATCTTTTAACTGTCTAGGATGTCCTTGCAGTTACATGTTTTAACTGTCTAGGATGTCCTCTCAGTTACATGTTTTAACTGTCTAGGATGTCCTTGCAGTTACATGTTTTAACTGTCTATGCTGTCCTTACAGTCACATGTTTTAACTGTCTATGCTGTCCTTGCAGTTACATGTTTTAACTGTCTATGATGTCCTTGCAGTTACATCTTTTAACTGTCTAGGATGTCCTTGCAGTTACATCTTTTAACTGTCTAGGATGTCCTTGCAGTTACATCTTTTAACTGTCTATGATGTCCTTGCAGTTACATGTTTTAACTGTCTAGGACGTCCTTGCAGTTACATCTTTTAACTGTCTATGATGTCCTTGCAGTTACATCTTAACAACAAATTATAGTATACGTAGTAAATCCTGACACTTACATATATGTTATTAAACCAAGAAGGGAACTAACGGTATTGATGCGTTGTGTATGTAGTAAAGAATATTCTAGTGTCACTAGTTTGAAAATATTGAACGTACAGACTTTAGAGAAGTAGATATTTGCCAAAAACGTAGTACCAACCTACAAGCTGTGTTGTTGAGTGTATACGAACAATCATGCCAAACACATTTCATGTTGATAGTTCAATGCAAAATTAATTATATATCACGGAAGGAGTTACAGCCAGTATTTTCTATCCGAATAGGAAAGGAAAACCTCGAGGTATACAGGGATTAGAAGGGGGTGGATTCAAAACTGGTATTTAGATATAAAATATCAGACTGCTGACAGAAACTGAAACAATACTGTGGGCTGAAGAAAGTCATCTTGTTTTATTAAAAAAAGTCAGGTTGAAGAAAAACATGCATATAAATATGTAATACTTTTACATGAACACTTCTGGCAAGCATTCCATCAATAACATATGTCTCAGTTTTCGACAGACTGAGAAATAAAGGGACCTCGTGAATTCCTGCGACTCCTGGATAGTCTTGATAGCTTGATGATTACGCCTTTGTCATTCCTTCTATTATAACATGCCTGTCACGTCAAAAAGTTTCTGACTTTTTCAGCAAATGCTTGACAGTATTTTTTTTTGACATCTCTTGCACGCTGTTTTTTTTACTGTGATTGCGTCTTAAAACCAAAGTTCTGAATGTAAAGTTTACCGAGATTTTTGTATTGCCATTCCTTTTCTCTAATTCTCAGGATTCCATAATGATAATTAATAACTCGCATCCAATGTCCACTACAATCATGAGAGCAGGTCTTCCTTTGTTTAGCGTTGTTTGATTTATTTGAGTGCATTTGATTCGAGCATTAGTGGGTAAACATAAAGTATATATAGTGAAGTTAAGGGTCTAATAAATGATGTTGAAGGGAATTTCCGCCTTTGTAAAGGCGAACACTATGCATTCCGACTTGTTCCTGTTGAGTATGCTTCATTTGCGTCTTGTTAAGTAGGTAACATTGTTCGAACAACCTTGAGAAATCCTTGAATTTGACGGGCTGTCTTGAAAACTCCTTCAATTCTGAAAAAAAGTTGGTTTTATCCTTTGAAAAGTCATTGAATTTGTTGACAATTTCATTTAATTTTTCCACGACCTCTTTGAATTTATCCGAGGGAATACTAAGCATTAAAACTAAATAAAATGTATCACCTGTATAAGTCATAATACTTTTTATTTATGTATTTTCCACACCAAAAATTACTTAATAGAAAATGTAATGGGATAAAATTGGATGCATCAACTGACACACGACACCGGTAGTTACCAAATGGAGCAGCGTCCCTTAACTGTAGTGAGACGCTAAGTAGTAATGTGTTTTTCTTCAACTTTTGTACCTATGAATATGCAGTAATAAACAAAGTAACAATATTTAAGTAAGAATATTTCGAAGGGTTATAAAAATACAGAGAATTGTACACATAGGTAAAATTTAATGGTTCTTCCATGCATCATTAACAGCATTACCCAATTTAGGGCCGCTTTCCAAAGAAGAAGTCAGCAGGTTTTACTTGTCTGGCATTCCAATTGAACAATGTACTAATGCAAAGTAATAAGCCTGGTATATTTTCACAACATCAAATCTTAGAAGAAAAAATAATATCATCTGCTTAAAGCAATTTCAGATAAAAAGATAAAAACAATTATTTTGGTTCCTAAAAAAAGAATATAGATGTGATAGGTGTGGTCACCATAATTTGACTGGAGAAGCAACTGTCACTAAAAACGACCTGTTGCATGACATACTACATCTTGGCAGAAACCAATCACAAGTATTAATGTCACCAAGAGAAAACAATTTAGAGCGAGAAAATAAAATGTTAATAGTTTTATTTTTCTTGAAGCATTTCTCTGTGAAAAAGAACGAGCGGAATGTTCATTTCATGATTTGTTCCTACTTATTTTTTTTATAAATAATAAATAGAATAAAAGAATTACTAATCACCATTCAAAAGATGACTATTAGAGATGAGAGGAAATGTGATCGATGTCATCTCTTACTGGACCTATTGGCAACAGGGCGAGCTAAAAAAATAAAATGTGTGAGTAGACTGTTATTACTACTAGACGCTAGACCGGAGAGAGTGGCTTGCATTGATTTCAGTGCAATTTAGTGTTATCCATTTAACAATGGTGTAGTTTCAAACAAGGACGCCATGGTGGAAAACAAACTTAAGAAATTCTTAAAGTGAGTACTAGGAATCTTACAAATTCATCATTGAAATATAATTGAAACGAATAGATACGAGATTTGTTCCGCTTGGCGATACAGTTTGGTTCAAACAGGGGCGGGTTGCTGTCGGGGCAGAGCCAGAGTCCCTCTCCCCCCCCCAAAAAAAAAAAAAAAAAAAACAAGAGTAAATTTCCTTAACATTTTCATGGTTAAAAGTATGCCGTGGAAACGCTTCAGATGCAGGAGCTTTTGGGGGCTTGCCCCCCCCCCCCCGATACCGTCCTCACCCAGGCCAACACGGGGACTTCTGTTCTACAGACACCTCGCCTCGCCTACTTATTTACGCTCCCCCACCCACAACGATATTTATGGATCCGCCACTGTTCAGATTCATTCCATATATTTAGAAAAGCTTTAATGGGGGTGTTATCTTTTCTTCTTTTTTCGGATTGAACGGCACTTTTAACGTATTATTGGCCATATCATGCTGAGGAAATGGGAGCTAAATGCTTTTCCCAAGGACACACAGAGGCAGCCGACCCGGGCTTGTCTGGGCGGGTATCGAAACCCTCGGTTCGTCGGTACGATATAATGTCTGAAAATGCATTGATATTAACGTTTGTAGGTAAATTTTAAGTGTTTTCAAATTCGTAAAAGAAGGGAGGTTTCAAAGAAACTGACGTTTTTCGATCGTTGGAACACAAGATATTTCAACTTTTCATCTTGCTATTAGCCCCTAAACGCAAGTGAGTCTAAGATCGGACAATGTCATCGTCACCAAAAATACGTTACATAAAGACAAAGACAATTTTCCCCATCTGGATACCCAGAAACTGGTTTGCTAGAAAGTAACTGTCGTAACACATTCAGACGAGCATAGACATGAGTTGATAATATCTGTGTCTGTGATGGAAGGAATAAAGGCTATTTTACGTGCAATCTGTTCTTGGGCAGCTGATTGGAACAATTTATAAACTTTTTTTTCTCCTCGTTGTTGAAGAAGATAGTACTTTCAATGACAATATTTGTATACTTTCCAGCGGAAGAATCCCCATTATTGATGACTAGAGAACAATTAATATAGGGAAATGAACAAGCCATACGCTATATCTGATATACCGTTTACTAATGTATTCAAAACGTCAGGGACCAAAGATGTTATACCAAGGGTCAAAGAGGTCCTCCGTGGTTAATGTAGCTGCAGTTGTTGCTCATGTTTTGTTTGCGTCGACTGTACAATTCATGATGTAAACCAATTACCATTGCTTGGTGACCCTACACCTTGCATACACGGAACCAAGATAGACCGAGGGGTATACTCTCAGTAGTACAGGTATACTTTGTACACTCAAGTTTCGTCTTCGAGATGCTTAATTCTTTATCCGAACCTAAACGTTGTTGGACCTGCATATACTAGTTTTAAAACGTTAGGGTCAAATGAAACTGTATGTGAAAAACGTCATTACCTTTTCTTTTTTTTTTTTTTTTTTTTTTTAGATTTCTTTGGTTCAAAAGGTCGATATAGGTTTATTGGACATACAGACTGAAGATAGTGAGGGACAGATTTCCTTACAACAACCATGACCCTTGTTTCACTTTGTTTTTTTTTCAATAATCAAGTATTTCCTTATACTAGTAATTAGTAATCGATTACTGAAGAAGTTCTGTAATAAAGAAATCGTTTTGGTATCAGTTTTAATATATTAGTCACATACACTAGTGACGATTAGAAAACAGCCCTAAAACTCTCAACATCTTTTATTCCAGTCCAAATCCACCACTATTGTTCTTATCATTGCCTTAGAGTCGTAACACCAGAGGTTTCTGGGTGAAGATTTCACCAGTTTTTATTAATAGTGTTTGTTCGTTATGGCCAAGACTTCACGTTGATAACATCGAACTCGCGTCCAATATCCCCTTCGATCATATGAACATTCCTTCACATTGCTTTGATTTGTTTCAAGTTAATTGCTATCAGATTACTTAATCAAAGTAAGTATAGTGTATATCTAGATGTAATAAGGACTATTGAAGGTAGATTTCTCTGTTTCCAAATGTGGACACTAATTTTGCATCTAGCTGGTTCTAGATGATAATTCTCCATTTACATCATATCAAGTATATAATACCGCATAGTTGTGAAAGGTAAGATTAAAATGGTGCTTCTATGGTACGTACCTCAACAGGTAATGAGTGTTTATCATCATGTTCTTTAAATGTGATTTCCGATGGACATGGGTTTGGTTGCATTCTAAATTTACAGACATTTTTAAGATTAAAATAAAGAATCGAAAAGGGGGTTTAAGTGTCACACAGCATTGGAAGTTCGATGGCTTTTGAGCAGATTTTCTGAGAGATGATGTTAAAATTTGCTTAGTCGTGTGTTTAAGCTATGTAGCCGTTTTTGAAATGTCCACTAAGCTTGATACATAAATGTTCATTATTTAATGTACACTAAACTTGATACCTTAATGTTCATTATTTAATCAAAATTAAATCTTTAAGTCATTGCGCCTCCTCTGTTTCATTTGTAACGTATCTGTTAAAATATGTGTGTGGCGTGGGGGTGGTTGTGGTTGTGGTTATCGTTATCTAGAGGATGATCGACCTGGGTGTTATTGCTCGGATCGAGTAAAGAATAATATAAATTGTGAAACTTATAGATGGAATGAATAGAGATCTGAGCAGATATATAGAACAGACTAAAGCGAGCCCCCGTATATGAAATATAACAATTTAATCAATTACATAAACAACTGTGATAATGCATTACATTAGGAAGATACACTTCTTTTTGAAATAAATCATTCACCGAATTTTAAACACAAATATACTTATATAAATAGCCGATCTGTTTAAATGATAGAATTAATTCATCATAGAATCGAGTGAACAATCGAAGTCATTGCTTTGTACAGCTTCATAACCTGGTTATCTCCTGTTCATTGCAGTTTCACCGTGCTGTTCAATTTGTTCCTTCGCTTTTCTTCTCACTCTCACTATTTCGCCTCTGTCGGCCCTCAAACTTTGTGTGGGTAGGTGGATACGTAGGTATGTAGATACGTAGGTACGTGGATACGTCAGTGGATTAGGTCAGTGGAGCTATTTCCCCTTTCAAAATAAACAGAGAAGCAACCTAAATCTTCTGTCAGATATCCTACTGGGAATAGATCATTACTCCACTCTCGTTATGTCAGATAGCATCCTATCGGAAGTCAAACAGATACCAAAGGCTATCTGGTCAAGCCAAACACGGCAGGCCATAAACAAACAAACCTAGTTTCATAAGATTAATGTATTTCCTAACGGCTATTTCATCGCTGACTCACATTAACATCACACGAGACATAATAGTTCCGTTCTCGATTATACAAATGAATGAATGAAATTCATTACATGGCTTAACTACGTTAATTTCAGCGAATACACACATTCAAGTCTTTAGCGTCCATGAAATCTCACTTCATGGCTTAACAACGTTAATTTCAGTCGATACGCACTTAAGTTTTTATCATACATGAAATCATCTAAGATCGGTGAATTCACACGGATTCTCATACTCATATCAACTAAAGTAATGCATGAAATTCTTAAAATACATGACTCCTATAACACTCAAGACAACAAATTCAAACAATCTGTCAAACTTATATATAAGAAGATCATTGTACGAATTCAGATAGTGAACTCAAACACAGTTATACTCATATCAAGAAAATTGATCTACGAATTTATACAAATAAATTCATGCAAATATAAGTAAATAAATTCAAGCAAATAATTATATTGGTATCAACGAATTACATGAGATTGACGCAAATACCTTGTGCTTTCAAGCCTTGCTCGCTTCTACGGCCAGAATTGTGTCCGTCAACTTTCCAGACATCCAGTCCCTTGGATAATTGTTTTACGAGATAATTTCTTGCAAATTCAATCTCGAAGTCCCTTATACTCTCACGGAAAAAACGTAGACTGGCTAAATTTTTCGATGTGGCATATTAAAACTATGAAATTTCGTGTGGGAAACACGCCCCTTATTTAGCGTAGCCAATCAGGATTAAATATATATACCGCCTTTTATAAATAGGCGCCAAAATTTGCTGTCATCCTGTCCCTCTAGATTTCCAAATAACTGATTCTGGACAATCTCAATTCTGACATTTTCGATACAAAGATTGAGTCAACCTTTTCCCTTCCAGTTTCTCTGACTGTTAAATAAACGAATGCTTAATTAAAAATCGGTTCCTCTCACAACACAGACCGCAGCATAGCGATTTAATACGCACCCTGTCCTCATAAATCTAATTAATTGTTCTCTGTACAAGTTAATGTTCTCTTTATAGATCGACAGAAATTTGCACCCTTACAATGTGGATAGGTACATCATTATCTTAAACAGGATAAATTGTATTGAAATTTTGTAATGTTGAATAACATTTTCAATTATAAATATAAAGATAACATACCATTCATGTTGTTTGAGGGGCATTAGTTTCAATCTAATCAGTCCTAGCTAATCAGAGGCATTAACTATTATCTATCTAATCAGTCCTAGCTAATATGAGGGAAATTAACTATCATCTAATCAGTCCTAGCTAATATGAGGTGAATTAACTATCATCTAATCAGTCCCAGATGATATAAAGGGCATTAACTATCATCTAATTCGTCCTAGCTAATATGAGGGGCATTAACTATCATCTAATTCGTCCTAGCTAATATGAGGGGAATTAACTATCATCTAATTAGCCCTAGCTAATACGAGGAGCATTAACTATCATCTAATCAGTCCTAGCTAATATGAGGAGCATTAACTATCATCTAATCAGTCCTAGCTAATATGAGGGGCATTAACTATCATCTAATTCCCTAGCTAATATGAGGGGAATTAACTATCATCTAATCAGTCCTAGATAATATGAAGGGCATTAACTATCATCTAATCAGTTCTAGCTAATATGATGGACATTAACTATCATTTAATCAGTCCTAGCTAATATGAGAGGCATTAACTATCATCTAATCAGTTGTAGCTAATATGATGGACATTAACTATCATTTAATCAGTTCTAGCTGATCTTTGCTCATCTGTTTGTCCAGCTCGATACCACTTCCCAAGCTTAACAGGTTAACGACACGGAGTCAAACTTTATACACGATCACAGATGGTGATCTTGAAAAAAATAAAAATAAAAAATTCATGTCATCATCCGGTGCATTACATGAGCTGTTCAATCAAAATTTAGCAGTAAAAAATCTAGGTTGAATGTATATGGTCATAAGATCCCGTATTTGCAAAATATCTCTAAAAAGAATATGTTAAGAACTTTCGACAAGTCTGAACCAAATCAAATTTTCGACCGATCTGATTCTACATCACTACAAAAGTTACAATGTATGTCATTACGATATACAGTCTATTGCACTGCACACTCAATTCTTGGCAAGAAACTAATCACTAATTGTTACGCTGGACGACAACAAATACCAACAAATGGTCGGATGATTTATAAATATCATCTGTATGTGACAATGAATTATTCGAGCGCCTATGGCTCCATTAATTTATTCTTATTTTAATAAAATTACATTGCGGGGATATTTGTAACACTCGTCATTCAAAGTTTAAGTGTAAGAATTTTAACCAAGGGGGAGGGGGATTCACTATAAATGTTACAATTGTATATTTGACACACATTTAACAACAGTATCAGAATGCAACAATGATTATTGTTCAAGATGTATACCATATGAACAGAGAACATCCTTGGTTATGGGTGTTCAATCTGTGATCTTTTTAAGTAAAGTGGAAATAGGACTGGCTTTATCTTGAAGAAAAAGTAGTTCAACCTTTTTTCCTTCTTGATTATAAGCAAAGGATCTATTAAGTATATAACTGTCCTATTGTTTTACACTAATTAGAAAAGTATGTTTTGCACTAAGTTAATTTAGACACCTTTCATATACAAACAATTACTTAGTCATGTTTTATGCGAGGCAAATGGTTTAACTAACATAAATCTGTCATATTGTGAGTATATACTAACTAATAGGTCAAAGAACATACAGACTCTGAGGCAATACGTATGGACTGCAAAGAACGGTTGCAGGTGTCTAGAAAAGAGGTTTGGTCTGAACGTACTTCTTAATATAAACAAATCTTTGTGCCTGAGGTCGGTATAGTTGTCTCTGCAGGCCAGGTGTTTGGAGTTTTTTTTTTCTTTCTCCTTCCATATATTATAAATAATGGTATTCAATACAGAATATTTTATAAGGTGTCGTTGGACGAAGAACATGATTATTTTCATATCTCTGTCTTACTTGTCACAAACATATCCAGGTATCGTTCTTAAAAGTTGTGATTTTAACAAAGCGTCCTAAAATTATCGTAAAATTCCTGACTCAAAACTTAACTTTTTTCCTTCTAAAGCAAAAGTTAGATATTTCAAGATCTCAGCATAGATGTTTTAAGAGAGAGGGATCGCAAATACAATATATCGGTATGTTTCTGAACTATATGTTGCTTTTGTAATCGTTTGTACAATTAATATCTAAACATTTGCTTTAAGTTACGTTTTTATCTTGATGTGTGAATTCTGGCCTAGGATATACAGTTTGGTGATTTTTTTAAGGAATTATTTTCCTTGATGCAGACTGATAACTAACTCCCAACATATCACTCGAGGGAACGTAATCGTAGCTTCTGCTGACTTTAGCTGCTACAATATAACCATACTGGTCGCAAATAGCGTCATAGCAGGCTAGTATGTTAGAGCAGTCTAGTATATTCGGTTTGCGTTACAGCGGAAATGATGTACAGGATATATCAACTCAATTTTTTTCACAGTTTACACCACACAGACTGCATGTTCCTCTTCCCATTCTATTGAAACAAAAACTGCTATCTCTGTCTACGAATAAAAGCTATTGATTTTGCTTCAGAGAAGATGGGCTTTGAAGTAGTATTCTGAAGGATATAGAAATAAAAACTGTTATATTAATCACAAATTTAAAAGAACAGAATGTGAGAAAGAAACTTCACTTTTAATAGAAATTGATGAAGTAGATGAAAATATCCGCCAAAAAAGAAAATTCCAAATTTTTGGTAATAAATCCTCTTAAGAGTTCCTCCATTTGCCATATGTATATATTGGGAGTGAAAGCCTAACTCATTAATGCTGTGAAAAATGTCTGGAAGCACCTGAAAGCTTTGCCACTGGGAATGCACCATCACATCATCACTTCCTGAAAGACCTACTTTTTAGTACACAAAAAGTTATCTGTTTTCTCAGTCTTTCGTCAAATCATTGAAAGATTGTCTGTCTATATGGTGGTCTTTGTTATGCCTAGTTTTCTCCAATTAGATAGTTCCTAGGAGTTTACTATATGCGTCACAGTTTCATCCATTTTTAAAAGTTTAATCACAAACACTAGATTCAATATCTTTTTCAATTTGCTCACATTGGAACAATACTTATGTTAATCGTCTTCATCCAAGAAGGGACCTGATCTTCGGACTTCAAGTAGGATGCATATTTATATTACGAATTCGGGACACAGTCTATGGCAGTAAAAGCTGTTTAAACAGCTGCTAAAGGCAATTTCCTCCCACTGTGCCAACGTAAACATTCAATTCGCATCCAGATCTACTTCCGATGAACATACCTCATTAATAACATATCAAATGATATTGCTAAGTATAATTTGTCCATTGCACTTACAGAACATCCAAGAAATGAGAGATAAAAAAGGGTTTTATACTTAATTAATTTGCAGATAGCATAACGTCTGTTTTCACACTTCTTAGATACCATAGGTTTCCCAGAAGGAGTCGATAGTGTTGGAATTAAGAATAGATTTATGTGTCTGTCAAACTAGAAAAACCGAAATGAGATATTCCATGTGTATTATCCCCTCCTTCTCCTTTGCAAGAATTTATTAAAAAGGCATACAAAGTTACACTACACTCCACTTCCATAGGAGGAGTGTGGAACTTTCATATTTTTCAATTTTTTGTTGCTGTTGTCAGAGATCTACTCTCTAACATAGTGACTTCATACTCTGAATGTCTCCTGACGCTTTCTTGACAGATTCTTCCTGTCTATGTCTTGACAGATTCTTCCTGTCTATGTTGAAAGCTAATAGTGTCATGAATGTCTTAATTTCTCCCCAAGTCGTTTATTATTCTGATTAATGATATAAAATCTATTCCAAGAAAAGTATTAGTATATAATTATCGACGCAAAATTATTTGCAATATGAATTAACAGTACTCTCTCTCGCACACACACACACACACACACGCTAGGGCGCATTGATCAGTATCATCTCCATGTTCCTAATATCTCTTGTCAGAAAGGTGCATTTCAATGCACATTTAAATTAAAAATGTTTATTTGAACATTTATGTATTTGTATTAAAATTGTCGCAGTCAAAGGTTGCAACGCTATTATTGTTTATTTCCACGAGAGCCAATTGGTTTATTGCATAAAAAGCAATGTACCTGTCAATTTCTTTAACTGAAAAGAAAAAGCCAGCGATTCTAATTTTTCATCGTAAAATAAAATGTTAAATTGTCCATTGAATCATCATCATAGGAGCAATAGAAGCATTCGTGTTTTCATTTTTAGAGTTTACTCTGTTATTTATTTATTTTATATGTATTTTTATTTAATTTGTTAGTTATTATTCACCCTGTCTGTCTGTCTGTCTGCCGATTTATTTGATAATGCCATCACAAAAGTGACTTAATTATACGTAAATCGGAGGATCTAGAAGAGAGCAATATTATGCAGCAATACGGAATATTACTGTCTAGTTATGAAATTTTAAATATTCACCCCAATCAGTCTTAGTGTTTTGTTTGTTTTCATATATATATATATATATATATATATATATATATATATATATATATATATATATATATATATATATATATATATATATATATATATATATATATATATATATTAAAATTGTATTTTTTTGGGGGGGGCTGAGATTCAGGAAGATGGTCATAGCGGTTTTTAGTTGCACAACATTTTACAGTCTTAGAGTTTATTTTTGTCTGCATTGGTCGATCGACCAATATCTTAATTCATGTTATTGTAAAAGGGGGGGGGGGGGGGAAAACTGCCCACATGAGTTGACGTCATCCACATTTTCAGGTATAGCACACAAGAACAGAATGTAGCTTTTCTACATCGCGACATGAAACTTCTTTCGGAACAAAGAAGCTTGTAATTTTTCATTAAATTGTCGAGGGGTGCAATGACCTTTTCCTTCTGGGTCTTTCTTTTTTCTCTTTCTTTCATACTTCCCTTCCGCTCTCTTCCCCCTCTGACTGTATTTCTTTAGTTCTTTCCACCATGAGCATCGGACAAGTGTACAGTATCACTTGAAGGAAGTTTGTTTAGTTGCTGGTGTTACGACTCTATGGCCTAAAAATATGTAACAGAAAGAAAGTGAAACCAACAAAATCAAGTAAAATCAACAAGTAATTTATTTATACACAATTAAAGTGAAAATTCAAAAGACACTTACATCAACGTGAATTAAATTCCAAATAATCCTAAGTGACCCAATCACAAGTCCAAAAATACAGAATGTTCCTAATGAATTCCAATAGCCTTGAATGTCCTGATGTACCAAAAGTCTTGAAAGTCCTCATGTACCACAATGATGTGATCCGGAATGTTAGCAGTTTAGTATTTCCAATGAATATTTTAAATAAATAATTCCTCTCTTTGAATTATACCTGGTTTTCACAACTGTAACATCTGATTATTAAAATAGCTTCTTGACAGACTGATGTTTAGAACAAGACTTTTAGAACCCGAATGATCTCTTGTTTACTAACCCCATATATATATATATATATATAGGTGTACCTGACAATTCTCACTTCAAAATGTGAGTAATGTTTATCGAAAATTACTTTGTGTACCTGACTTTTGTCACAACAACACATGGAAATTACAGTCCAGCTGCTAACAAAACCGGCTTTGAACTCAAATGCTATGTAAGCATGTTGTTTTCAAAATGACCATAATCTGACTAAAGTACAACTTATAATCATGGACACATATTATAAATGCAATATACATAACACTGTTAATGAAAAATTCATGATATGCAAATATTAGTTCTGTTTTCTCAGTCGTTCTCCAAATTCTAAAATATTCGTTATTCCTGATGCTGCTATAACTGAATAAGTGCCAGGAGTCTTCAATGGTAACCGTGTGGTATTACTAGCAAAGTTCCTACAGATTCAAGGTCTGTTAACCAACCATTGATATTGTACATAAATCTGTAATCCTGTTATTTCAAGAAAAAGAAATATATGACCGCTTACAACCGGAATCATATCATTACCGTATCATTACCGTTGGCACTCGCTTATAAGTCGAGTCCAACTGCAAACTGCGTAGACTCTGATCTGCCGGATAATGCACAGGCAGATCTAAATCTGTGCACTTAGTTATGAGTAACTAATATAACAAACAGCATATACCCTGATCTGTCAGCGCATCAAGCGACGGCAGATCAGGGTCTATGTTGTTTGCAGTTGGACTCGACTTATAAGCCAGTAATACGGTAAATTGCATCTTGAATGAATGATGACAATAGACAGTAGGCAGAATAGAACTGTTTACAAAATCCCACCCATCCACCCACCCAATGTCGATGTTTACAATAGTCGTAGATCATTCAAGCCGGCAGCTGATTGGTACGCTTCGTTGGAATATCAAGTAAATGGTGCTTCAAAGTTTTGTTTCTGTCTTCAAGCCTATCTGTAGAGAAGATAGTGTTATGATTCATTCATTTACATACAACATATATCTCTGTTCATACTTACTAATTATATAACTTGCATTTTCTGATGGAAATTGATGAGGGTGGAATGAAAATAAAGATGAGTGCATACGAATAGAAAGATGAAATACGGTGTCTTCACACGGATTATCAATAAGGCAGCGTTTGTGGCAACATTGATAAATGCTGAAGGCACGATTTCCTTCCAATTTAATGTCATATGTTCAAGCGTGTTTGTTGCTTATATTATTGAAAAAATTTACACTCAGCCATGAAATTTGATAAATATATCAGTGTTCAGGAAATTTTTGTACAAGCACTCGTCCCTGGGACGAGTGAGTTGCGATAGCTACTCGTCCCTGTCCTCCTTATACTCAATACAGTACACTTCTCCATTATATTGCTTACGCTGTTACTAAAAAATACACAGGTACCCGATGTATGCTTGGTACTAAAATGGGTAAAAACCATGAAAACAGTATGTTCTAATACATGGCCCCTTAGATAAACATAACAAGAGACAAGGTTTGTAACTCGAGAAATTGCAGTTGCACACAGAGTCCTTGACTTCTTAGTGGCATTTGCGTTTACAGTGATACCTTTCAGTAATCTAGAAGTAATTTTAATGTCAATAAATTTTTCTTTCAAAGTAGTTATCACACATCTTTACGAATTAGATATCGGAGAAGTTAAAAAAAAAAAAAAAAAAAAAAAAGGCAAAATTGTACGCTTTTGGTCTGGTCAGTACTGCTATGCTTGCCCCAAATCACCTATATTTTCAAGACTGTGCAGCTTTTTAAATACATTGTCACACCAAAGCAATGACGATAGCAGATACTTATATAAGTATGTAATTACTTTTCACACAAAAATGTTTGTAACTTGTATTTGAAAGAAGAATTCCAACAGTCTCAATTTCCATCAACTTTCGTATAAAATTATCCATTTTGGTCAAACCTACATTCCAGAGCTAATCACAAGTGCCATAAAAGGGAAGATTGTTGACTGGTCAAAAGACTTCGAACGTTTCTAGGTCATGACCCCAATTAAATTTTGACCAATCAGATGTTGTTTCAACATTAATGTGCATTATAAATAGATTACAACAGCATAGGGTACATTATATAAAAGTTGGTGGGAATCGAATGAGACAAAATACTTTTTTCTAATGTAAGTTGGCAACATTTTTCCTGTGAAAAGTACCGGTAGTTGCATACTTATAACAATATCTGCCGGTGTCTTCCCTTGGGCGTGACAATGTATCAAAAGTTCCAGTCTTGAAAATACCGGTGACCTGGGCAAGTGTAACATTGTCTGACCAGATGAAAAGTCACAAAAACTTTAACATTCTCTGTCTCTTAACTTCTCAGAGGTCTCGCTCATAATGATTTGTGACAGCTCGTTGACACGGAAACTTTGTAACCATCAAAATGACGCTTAAATAACTGAAAAGTGTAACCCAAAAAATGCGAATACCATTAACAAATCTTGGGCTAGGTGTGAAAGTGCAACTTAATATGTTCATGATTTGTATCCATTTTAGTATCAAACTTACATCGAGTACGCGTGTCAAAAAAATAAAGTCGGCTTCCTTTGAGACACGTTCTGGACTGACAACTAGTAGGCAAAAGTGATATAAAATTGATGCACACTTAATGTTAATCGATGTTGAACTTCGGCGCTTGTTAAGGGTAGTAAATGTATTCAGATTTATTCTCAATGTGCGAATCTGCATCTAATCGGCCCAGGGACGAGTACGTAGCAAAGTTTTACTCGGTCCAGACAATTTTTACCCGGTCAGGACGAGAACACGAGTGGTTTTCCTGACCCCTGTTATATGTACATGAACTTTAGTTAGAGCTATGTTTCTTTAAATGCCTTTGTAACTTGTATGCATTGTGTTTTATCAGTATGTTGGATTCTAGATCAAGTTTCACTTTAGTTTGATAAGAAGAATAATTGCATGATACAACACACCTGTAGCAAAAAACAAAAGTTACCAGAATGGGGAAACAATATCGAGAAAGAAAATGGGGTAAAATGTTGATAAGATGAACTTCTTTCGTCATCTGTACTATCTCAATGTAAGATAGTATAGTGACAAGACATATGTCAATGTGAGATAGTATTAGTGACATGACATATCTCAATGTAAGATGTATAGTGACATGACATATCTCAATGTGAGATAGTATTAGTGACATGACATATCTCAATGTGAGATAGTATTAGTGACATGACAATCTCAATGTGAGATAGTATTAGTGGCATGACATACCTCAATGTGAGATAGTATTAGTGGCATGACATACCTCAATGTGAGATAGTATTAGTGACATGACAATCTCAATGTGAGATAGTATTAGTGACATGACATAACTCAATGTGAGATAGTATTAGTGACAACACGAAGTTGCTAGTACCGCCCTCTAATCGACCTTCCAAAATGACTTCTGTGTACATCTGGAAGAGAGAGAGAGAGAGAGAGAGAGAGAGAGAGAGAGAGAGAGAGAGAGAGAGAGAGAGAGAGATTGGAAGGGGGTGGAGGGGGCATGAACCTAGAGTTGCAGAAGAAATGTTACAGAGAAGTTCAACACAGAAGCATTAGTCAACATTTTAAAAATTTAATATTTGTCTTCTTATTCAATCATTCTACATGACATGCATTGGATGATTGCAAGTATCTTTCATTCATTTTTGTTGTTAAGAAGAACAAAATCGGGGGGGGGGGGGCGGGCATGGTGGAAAAGTGTTATTAACACTGTCCACATTTTCGAAATTTTTTCTTTTTTAATAGACATGGAACAAATGATAGTATTTTCTACACCATGAGACAAAAAAATCTTTTGCTTTAATAAAACGGAATCTGTTTATATTTAACGTAAAATCTAGACGTTTTATGCCAATTCCCAAGCACGTTTTATTTGTTATGAACAGAAATCATCTGACTGAAATTGTGCACTCTGTTTAGGGCGGTAAACACAATTAATTCTATTTTTCATCAAAAAACTCCATTTTGCTGAAGGATCACAGTCTATTGAGGATGAAGGTCTCCACACGGACCCCCAAAATCGTGCATCAAACATCTTTGTCTCGATCCATGGCAAATATCTTACTTTGCCCAAAAAGATTGTCAGAAAAATACGATTAGGCATTCAGTGATCGATTCCTAAGCACATATCCGGGGAATTACGGAATATAAACCAGCTGTGTATGTAATACTTCTCTTTCGTTTTGCCAACGTAAACAATCGTCTTGGATCCAGTCCGGCGTCTGATGATCACGCTTCATTTGCATTATGTTAAGTTGATAATTCTGAATGATGTACTTTGAAAGAATATCGTAGCTTCGAAATGTGAGGTGAAAGCCAGGTTTCATGGTCCATTCAACTACTCAGACAGTATGTCTTTTTTTACGTTTAGGAAGTATATCTGCTCTTATGCATGCTATTCAGACCCGTATTTCCAAATTAGGTCCAATTAATTTTTTCTTTTACCGAAATAGACTGCAAGTTTGCCAACACACAAAATTTCACACTTGAATTAAGAAATAAACAAAATAGAAACCAAAATCCTTACAAGTAAACAATAATTAAAATATGTTGTTTAATAATGTTACGCTCTGAAGTCTGCTGCACCGTTCTTTCAGGTGTGCACAGTACTCTCACCAATCAATGTTTACTGTATCAATCCGCGCAGGAAATGTGTAAGGAAAAAAAAAACGTGTCTTCATTTTGGTATGAAAACAGTCATTAATTTAACAAAATACACAATTTCTAGCATGATATGTACAATCTTATTTTGTAAAAAGTCGCTGTCCTAAAATCGTTGTAAATCTCGGAGCTTCTTTTTATGGATGCAGTAATGCAACCGTTAATCGCATTGGTACAGAATGGAGAGAGAAAATAAAAACATGCATATCGAACTTTTTGCCTTAAAAATATATAATAAAATGAAAGTTTACGTTTTATTAAAGTGTATATAAGGAAATATTTCATTCTTGAAGAGAAAACATTTTGTATTGTCACTCGTGGTTTCGCAACTCGTGACATTACAATGTTTCCCACTTCACTCGTGAAATACTTCCTTATATCTACTAAAAATATGAAGATATACAATATATATATATATATATATATATATATATATATATATATATATATATATATATATATATATATATATAAATTCAACAGGACATCAGTTGATATATTATATAGATGCTAAGAAGTTGTTTATATCACACCATATAAATAAATACGTAATTGACATAACAATGACGTAAAATTGTTTATTTACAAAAATACTTTGAAAGAATACATTATCTACATGAAGAGCATCCATAATGATAATGCGAAATTGCTTGAAGAAAAAAAAAGATGAACATAACTGATATCCTTTTGAATTTACAAATTTATTTCCTAACATGAACCGGCACACGGACATATTCATTTTTTCACACACACACACATATATATATATATATATATATATATATATATATATATATATATATATATATATATATATATATATATATATATATACACACACACACACACACACATATATATATATATATATATATATATATATATATATATATATATATATATATATATATATATATATATATATATATATATAGGGAGAACACCTTTCAAGATTATACGAAAAAACATACAGGCTGCTAAGTGTGCTTAAGGAAGAGACTTCTCGATATTCTGTAGAGGTCGCGTTATACAATTTTTTTATTTTTTTTATCCCCTTGATTCTCCTGGTCATGATAAGAACAGCCATAGCGTTTCAGAAAATTATCATATAATAGACCAACGCGAACAATGTTGTAAATGTATCTTCTTTGGAGTTGTCAGTCTGTTTTTGAAGGACCTAAATTTCTATCCACGTACCAAATCCTATCATTCTCTTCAGCTTCAGCTCATGGCTAGACTAAAAGAAACTTCCGTCATCACTATGACCATTCAAATTCAGAAAATGTCAAACCACCCACCAGATTCTGCCCCAAATTAATAATATTTTGCACCCACCCACCCCCTTGGAAAAGATGCAGTTTTCAAAGCTTTCTTGTCAGCTATTGATACTGACACTGCCTCTCAGATGTCACACATCAAGGCGGAATCAATCAGTACACAATTGATATCATCATTGTCAATCAGTACACAATTGATATCATCATTGTCAATCAGTACACAATTGATATCATCATTGTCAATCAGTACACAATTGATATCATCATTGTCAATCAGTACACAATTGATATCATCATTGTCAATCAGTACACAATTGATATCATCATTGTCAATCAGTACACAATTGATATCATCATTGTCAATCAGTACACAATTGATATCATCATTGTCAATCAGTACACAATTGATATCATCATTGTCAATCAGTACACAATTGATATCATCATTGTCAATCAGTACACAATTGATATCATCATTGTCAATCAGTACACAATTGATATCATCATTGTCAATCAGTACACAACTGATATCATCATTGTCGTAGAAGAGAGCCCTAAACCTATTTTTTTTGTAAATATGTTTCTATCCAACCTGTGATTCAGTGAAAGAAAACTGTCTCTATATTCCGCACCGTATTACATGGGTTATACGTGAGACCAACCTTGTTCTAGTTGAATTTTGCCATTTTTGACTGCAGGGTATATATCCCTGTTAGTACTCAGGCTTCAGTTCTGCTCGTCTCACACCCTGGCAGTTATTATTGACCGTATAGCACATTTAGTGAATTCTTCTAACATTTACTAAATCTGGGTTTAGAAATTTGAGTGAAGGCTTTCTTCCGATGTCTTCTTTCCAGGTTTTCTAGATACGATGGTTGCTTTTGAATTGTTTTGCACTCCTTCTTGGTTCATATATCCTTTAGTATCTGAAATACAGTCGAAATTGGATACAGTTCAAGTAATACTGCTGAGAACCAATTAGTGTTCGATGCAGGAAATATCTCTAGCGACGAAGCAAAACAGGTTCAAAATGTACCAATGTATGCTAGTGGCATCTGGTGTCAAACCTAATAATGCGAGGAAAGCGGTATCGCTGGAGTAATGTCCCTGTAGACACATATTAAAGCCATTCTTTCCGCAAGAACCAGTACCCGTCGGTAATATGGCATTCGTCTCCCTAATTCCATTTTTCTTCGATGTTTGACTTTACCTGGGAGTTTCACTTAATGCATAGGCGTATAGTTTCTTTTCTTCCATTGGAATTGGCTTATTATAGAGGAATGTGTTGTTGTTGTTGTTTGTTTTTTTTTTTTATGTTTTTTTTTGTTTCCTTTTTTTCCTTCATTTAATAAAATACCTGTTTTCCTATTGCTGCACTTTTTCCAAGATGAATAGTATATTATTAGCTCTACTGGTCATAGACCAGAAGCGCTCATGGGATGGTCTGTTGTCCGTCGTCCATCGTCTGTCGTCCGTCCGTCCGTTATCACAAGTGCGTTATATATACTCCTCCTAAACTACTTAGAGAATTGCCATGAAAATTTACAACCACATTCACCCATGGCCTAGTTAGTTCTAAATGAAAATGGTGCTGCTTGGACATCCAATATGCCCGCCACAGCGGCCATCTTAAAAATCTTGTTATCGCTACTCCTCCTGAATGGTCATATCAACATAGGATTTTCACTAGATGACCTCTTATGATATCTACTTTGTCCCAAATGAAAATCGGGCCGATCTGATGTTCAATATGGCAGCCATCTTGAAAATCTTGTTATCACTACTCCTCCTGAATGGATGGTCATATCAGCAAGGGGTTTTCTATGAAAGACTTCATATGATATCTAGTTGGTCCTAAATGAAAATGATACTTATCTGACGTCCAATATGGTCGCCAGAGCGGCCGTTTGTAAAATCTTGTTAGCGCTAGTCATCCTGAATGGATGGTCATATCAACATGGGGTTCTCACTGAAAAACTTCATACGATGTCTACCTGGTCCTAAATAAAAATGGTGCCGATCTTACATCCAATATGGCCGCCACGGCAGCCATCTTAAAAATCTTGTTATCACAACTATACCTGAACGGAAAGTCATATTGAAGTAGGGTTTCACCAGAGGACTTCTTATGATGTCCAGTTAATATTAAATGAAAATGGTGCCGAACTGACATCCAATATGGTCGCCAGACAGCGGCCATCTTGAAATCTTGTTATCACTACTCCTCCCGCTTGGATGGTCGTATCCATCTGAGGTTTGTACTAAAAGACTTCTTATGATGTCTAGTTGGTCTTAAATGAAAACAGTGCCGATCTGACATCCAAATATGGCCGCCGCAGCAGCCATATTACAGATCTTGTTATTGCTATTCATCCTGAATGGATGGTCATATCTTGAAACTATGGTGATTTCTACTTCTCCCAAATAGATAGATATATCAACATGGGATTTTCAGCAATAGACTTCTTATAATACCTAGTTGATCCTAAATGAAAATGGTGCCAGACGTACATCCAATATGGATGCCACAACGACTGTTTTAGCAATCTTGGTTTCACTACTTCCCCTGAATGGATAATCATTATCAGATGGGGATTTCACCCAAAGACTTCTAATGATGTCTACTTTGGCCTAAATGAAAATGGTGCCAAGCTGACATCTAATATGTGCACCAGCACAGCTAATTTGAAAATCTTGTTATCGCTGAAGAATATCAGAGATGGTTTCAACACTTGATAGTTAACAGGAAGAAATGGCCTTATCTTGAATTCTTGGAAATTCTTTTTGCCCAGTAGAGCGTCAGTCCCTTCGAGAGACTCTTGTTCTCTTTTGGTATACGATTCTTGAGACACCCGTCGTCAGTACAGGTAACGTTTGGAGTTCGAACAATACCAATAGTTGCTTCTGTGAAGGTATTCTCAACACCTATGAACAGAGCCGTGTTATATACTTCATTCTCCACATACGTTTTTCTTATTCCTGCACTCAGTAGAATATTTTATATGTTGAGTGCAAGATTTTCTTGGCTATCTGTTATTAACCTTTGGTATACTCTCAACTGTTGTTGCCAGTCTCAGAAGCATAGTTTTTGGGCTGAGTTAGGCCTGTACGTCATGAGCTTATCGGGTCCACTGCTGTAAGATGTGTCTGTGAAATGGTAACAAAGCACCTGCTGGTATACGTTTACATTTTAGTCCTTTCCACTTCGATCTAACTGCAGTTATAACCCTTCAGGAATTATTATCCTTAAATTTTTAGAACATTAAAGTCTGCTCTAAATTTCATTGGCAAGATGTTGCGGTCAGAAACATCAGCAGACTGCCTTTGGCGTAGGCAATGTTGTTGTAAGCAGAGCATGTCATTGGCTATCAGAATCTGTTGTACATATATCCTATGTGCTGATGTTCGTTACATTAAGGGTTCCAATGACATTGTAAAAGCACACCATGAATACCAACTCGCATAAAACAAAATTAACGAAGGGGGGATCGCCCCGCTTCTTAACATTGTTTTCAGCTAAATAACTGTCCTGTGAATGTTTGGATTTCAATCAAATTTGGTATGCAGCTTTATACTAATAAAGACCTTAAAAGAGTTCGAATTCTGGTATTGATCCCTGGTAGCCCGTCTTCCTAATTTTAGTTTCCGCACCATGACTTTACCGAGGATTGTTTGAAGTGAACTAAATCTGACATGCAGCTTTATATTGATATAAAGACGTGGACCCACACTTGCTGTTTAACAGTTTTCCAACAGATCTGTATTGGACTGTATATTACTTTTCGATTTTTCTTGAATCAAACTTTTCATCAAATTTTGTATCTCTCAGTGGTTATTGATTACGTCTTATAACCATACGAGGTGTATTTCAACAGTTCTGAATATTAGTGCGCTGTACAACAAAGTTCTTTATTAGTGAACAGTACGTCACTGCATCCCCTCAAAGTACTCCCCATTCACCTCCACCTCCTCAGTCTGATTATCCAATAATTAAATGTTATTTTGTATTCACTTTGTGGTATGTTGTTCATGCATTGGAAAACTACAGTTCCAACAGCATGGCGGCTTTTAAAGCGTTTGCCCCTCAGTGAATCTTCGATAACGGAATTTAGCCAAAAATCACTTGGAGCTAAATCAGGTTGTATGGAGGATGTCACGAAGTTTAGATGCTGTGCTCCTTCAGGAAGTCTGTCAAAACGATAGATTTCTGCGCCGGTGCGTTGTCATATAGTAAATGGATACCTCGGGAACCGGTGCGCGGACGGGTGGTTCTGTAGTGTTCCACGACTTCGACAACGCTATGGTGGCATAAAAATGTCCAGTGACACTAGCAGAGTCAGGCATCGGTACATAGACGACAGGGCCTTTTGCGTCGAAAAATAATGCTTATAAAACTCTCTTGACAGTCCGACTACGTCGAGCGATTTGTGGTCTCTGTTCGTTGTTCTCCGATCTAAACTTTATTTCTCTTGAGTCAGGTTGAAAAAAAAAAGTAAATCCATGTTTCATCTCTGGTGACAATCTTTTCGGACCACTTCGGCTATATCCACGATTGGATTCACTGTAGGATTGACCGAGATGTTACGAATTTAAAAAAAAATAGTTCGATCATTCGTAACTTCTCGGTCAATCCTTGTTTTGTAAATAACCGAAGTGTACCGAATGACAGCTATCGACATACATTCGATGTATAATCCGTAGGATTGACCTTAAAGTTGAGAATAGACCCTGATATCAGTTGGAGAGTACATTAAGAGCGACCAGAGTTTACTGTATACTCTTTGCACAGTTGTAGAATTGTTCTTCTTCTCCGACGTTTTCGCGTCACTATCATTTACCCTATTTTACGTCACACGCATCTATCTGCATGTGTCCGGCGTGCTGCACGTGCAGCTGCAGATGATTTTATAGAGCGTTATTTTGTTTATCGATCGGCGTTAGATTTACTGACAGATTCGAAGAAACAAAAAGTTATAAAAAAATATTCATAATTTTTCAAATACCCCACGTATGCTACGTTTATTTATTGTTTTTTTAATACTTTTGTAACAAATGTGTTGCTTGATCTTGAGTACTTCTATAGAAATGACAACTTGGCTAACCTAATTCATTTTGTGTAATTGTGTCATCTGCTCGTATGTTTCACTTATTATTCTTTTAATTTTTTTTTCTTTGTTTAAAAAGAGCATCGAAATACACCAAAGACACCAAACTACACGTCTTACTTTGATCCAATTTTGTATTGGCCTATTTAGTATTGACCTTTGGGACGAAAGGTATTTTCTATAAGACCGACAGCAAAGACAAAGACGACTACGACGATGACTATTGTCAGTAATCACTTATATGTTCTACTATTGTAACAGGATAAACTATTAGAAAAATGTTTGCTATGAAAATTTCCTTTATTTCAAGGCGAAAACATAAAAAGCTGTGTTTTGTTCAAGCACAATGAAAGCAGCAAATGGTTTCTGTTAAGAAAGGTCTTTAACTTGTTTATGTTCCTGGTCAACACTAAGAACTTATTCTACAATACCATAAAAATCGTTTCAGCCTATGGAATTCCGAACACAGTACTTTCTCCGACAGTTTTTTTTATAACGTTCCATTTGAGAAAAAATTGTCCATCGAGCTTGCTAGCGTACACTTAATACAACAATTAATAGCATTTAATGAATAGTCGCAATATAAACTTTAAAATTAGATATTATTGTATTCAACGAGTCTGGCGCCTATGCAGACATCTGGAAAGTCTCTTATTCGTTGTGGTCATGTGAAACTTTGCGATAATAACAAAACTCTGAAATAAAGAGGTTGAAAGTGATAAATTCCAAAGGATGCAATAGAGACTGGCAATTTCAGATTTATTCTAATAAAGCTGAAAGGATGGAATTTGATATAAAAAAATGAAAATGGTATTTCGAAGCAGAGGATGAAATCATGTATGATAATTAGTTCATATGTAATATACACAATATTGCGATAATTAATGCTTAGAACACATCCTCTATATGCTGTATTTTCAAGGCCATGCTAATTCTCCAGAAATATGAATGCACTTGCTAAACGATTTAGCTTTTTCCGCTCTTAAATTAGAAAATGCCTAAAATAATTTGCTTATGTTTTCTTAGTCTTTCACCAAATACTCTGAAAAGTCGCCCACCAGTGCCTTTCCTTGTTAACAGCTAGTGTGCCATTAGACAAGAGATATCTCAAGGGCCCATATTTCTGTATAACAAGGGCCAGAGTTCAGTGATGGTGAAAAATGTCGCTCTTACGCTTAATCCTGAATATAAGATCCATATACTATGGTTCAACATAGCCCCGTCTTTTTTTCTGACCCCAACACCACGGATTACAAAAAATATCCAACTTTGAAGTCACGCAGAGACATTATTTTGTCTCACGGCGGTAAAATGGATAGAAACAGCTGGTGAGAATAATTTACTTGCTGTTAGCAACGTAAATATCCCATTAGCATCCAGATCTACTTTCTAACGAGCATACCTTGTTTGCAACTTATCAAATTGATAGTACTGAGTAGTATGATCTTCACACACACATTACATCTACGACAAATGTTTTATGGTCATTTTATCTACCTGTAAAGTTAGTACGTCTATTTTGTACACTTCTTACCTGTATAATGTGCAGTTTCTTCAACAACTGGAAAGAGAGAATAAAAAATACTCATGGGGGTATTCATTTTACAACATAGAAATTCCAAATGAAATGTGTCTATCCTCTTGAAAAGTAAATTTCCCTCATGGCGGAAGTGAGAAGCCTTGTATTTTTGATCCTTTTTGTGAATGAATATTTACGTTCTAAGTAAATGTAATTGACTCGTGATTAAATTCATCCTGATACTTCTGCGTGACTTTTCAATCCCTCTTGTAAGGGAAGTAATCGGGTATTCCTCCAACGAATGCAAAGAACCAAATCTTTGCTTGTCTATAAACCTGTCTCACTGGTATGTCATCAATGTAATCTAAAAAGTAGTGCTCGTGGGAACTGACAAAAGTCAATGCAATGTATACTGGAACGAATTATAACCTCTTAACTGTGTGAATATATTGGTGTTATTCTTCTATATAAATTTCTTCAATGTAACCCTGTATCCGAACATAGCGAAGGTTGAACGGTAAAAGGTGTTATCTGCATTTAAAAAAAAAAAAAAGGAGTTAGTGTTATATTTGGAATCTTTTACTCTTCTTTTATTAGCTCTAGTGGTTATAGACCAGAAGAGCTTATGGGATGGCTTGTTGTCCTTCGTCCGTCGTCTTTACACACATTCATCCCATGGTCTAGTTGATCCTAAATGAAAATGGTTCTGCTCGGACATTCAATCCGATTGGATGGTCATATCAACATGGGGTTTTCACGAAAAGACTTCCTATGATGTCTAGTTGGTGCTAAATAAAATGGTGCCGATCTGACGTCCAATATGCCCGCCACAGCAGCCATCTTGAATATTATCTTATCGCTACTTCTCCTCAATGGATGGTCGTATCAGCATGGGGTTTTCACTAAAAGACTTATTATGATGTATAGTTGCTGGAAATATAGAAATTGAAGCTATCTGACATACAATATGGCCGCCATGGCAGCCATCTTAAAAATCTTGTTATCACAACTCTACTTGAACAGAAAGTCATATTGACGTGACGTTTTCATCAGAAGACTTCTTATGTTGTCCAGTTGGTTTTAAATGAAAATGGTACCGATCTGACGTCCAGTATGCCAACTTGAAAATCTTGTTGTTGCTACTCCTGAATGGATGGTCATATGTTGAAAATATTGTTATATCTACTCCTCTCCAAATGGATAGCTATATCAACATGGGGTTTTCAGCAATAGACTTCTTATGATACCTAGTTGATCCTAAATGAAAATGGTGCCAGTCGTACGTCAATTATAGCCGCCATGACGACTGTCTTAAAAATCTTGTTGTCACTACTCCCCCTGAATGGATGATCATTATGAGATGAGGTTTTCACTAAAACACTTCTAATGATGTCCATTTTGTCCTAAATGAAAATGGTGCCAAGCTGACATCCAATATGTGTACCACAGCAGCTGATTTGAAAATCTTGTTATTGCTGAAGAATACCAGAGATGGTTTGAACACTCGACAGTTAAAAGGAAGAAATGGTCATATATTGAATTCCTGGAAATTCTTTTCGCCCGGTAGAACGTCAGTCCCTTCGAGGGATTCTTGTTAGAAGAAAAATTGACATTCACTGATTTATAATACTTTGTCCAGAATAGACAAAAGTAAAAGGGGATATGTGGTGACAGCTCATATCTCTTCAGGTAAAAGTTGATAACTAACAAAATCAGCTGGTAAAAGGTGATATGAGACTTTAGCACTTTCTTCTAGAGCAAGAGTGTAGTTTAATTAGATGGCAGAATGTGCTAAAATCCAATATCACCTTTTTACCTGAAACAATGTGCTCTACTCAGCTAATTGTCCGGGAGTTATCATTAGGGTCATTATTCTGGGATTGAAATAGATAGTTTCAATATCACATTATAATGCCTTAATTAGGTACAATAGCATCAGAAACGATGCATGAATAGCTTGGTTCATTACTAGAATCAAAAATTATCTCTTTGGATGCACTGACAAAGTTACTTTGGAAAGGAAGTGACATTATGTGATGTTTTAAGAAGTTACAAATCCACACTTTCTAGGTAAGTGTGGGCGTTTAAGAATAATCAAAGAATATGAAGGTCTGCATGCTTCTGAGATTTTTTTTTCTAGTCGTGCATATTTGTACATATTGCAATTTTAACCATCGTTAAATAACTTTTACATAGCTAGAGACTTGTGATATTTTCATCAAGTGTTTAAATTTCTTTCTTGCAAATGCTATAACCTTACAACAGATATGTAAGTATTAGAAATGCACATGAAGTTATAATTTTTGCGCATATATTTTAGTTCTTGTTGTTTTTATTGCTTATTTTATCATGTAATACACTTTTGATCTATCAACATTTCCCTCTCCTGGCCTTCCATCTTGATCAAAACATTTTTTTCATGACCTTATGATTGTCTTTTGAAGACTCCTATTTCATAACATATTTAATCTAAATAGCTATTTTGTCAAATATTTGATCACTTGACATATTTTAAGTAACAATGTGAATTTCATGTGTTTTAGTTGTGAAATATTTAATCTCTTGACATATTTAAAGTAACAATGTGAATTTCATGTGTTTTAGTTGTCAAATATTTAACACTTGACGTATTGTAAGGAACAATGTGAATTTCATGTGTTTTAGTTGCAGCAAAATAAAGAGATCATACTGTATAAAATACGCCTGGCAATCTTAGGACTAATTATACTAATAAGTTTTCAATAACTATTCATAGCAGCCATTGTATCATCCAATCCATTCGTAAATAACGTTAGTGCACTAGATTGTCTTTAATAAAAGTATTCGTCATTCAATTTTACCACCTAAATATACAATTTTGAATCCAATTTTAGAACCCCGCATTTCTTGTATTTAAGATATGTTGGTTTTTGTTTTGTTTTGTTTTTATACTTTTTGATTAAACTTGATTCTCAGCTGGAGTCTTCACTATTCTTTGTACATGAAGATGGATCTAGAGGATTGCAGTGATTGGTCAGATTGGTTAGAATGATACTTTAGGTTGTGTTCAAGCTGAAACAAAGAATGCTACACCAGCAGAGACAAAACAAAAAACAAACAAAAAAAAAACAAAACAATTATGAGTAACTACCAGTAAAAGTCGACAGTCAAAGAGACAAAGATCTCACTAAATCCATTCAGATCCGAATGAAGAGATCTCGGGAAGAAAAATATGAAGATATTAAAACCATTTTTTATGAGATTCAAGGTCACCAGAACACTGCAAATGACACAGATACTGAATCAGAAAGTGATATTCTTCTTGAAGAATTAATAAAAGCTTCATAGAACAAATATAATGAACAATGACACTAATTCAGATCCACTGCATTATGCTAAGAACAGAAAAGTTAAGAGATAACACTAGCAGTTATCTGAAGAAGCAGATGAGGATGGACTCAGCAAAATGAACAATACTTAAGAGTGGATGTTGATAATGAAGTTACAGAACATTGCAACATTAATGCCACTTTGGCCAAATTGAGAACCGCCAGCAAATACTAAATAGCAGTAGCATGTATGAAATTATTATAGGTTACTGCATTTGTATGGGAAAATATGAACGAGTTTTTCTGAGCTATACTGCAAAACGTTAGGAGTTCGTATTTTCCTAAACAAATGCACTAACCTTTTTATTATATACTCATTTTGCTTTTCTACCTAAGGCGAATAATAAAAGGAACACAGTACAAAAAACAAAGTAATTGAATTTCTTCTAGATTGCAAAGTAAATACACAACCGTAGTTAAACAAATACACAATAACAGTATTCATGCTCACATGGCACCGCCCAACGACCTTTGAACCTGGTCGCTACCGCGCGAACAGTCTTTGGTTTCAAAACGAAATCTCGTTTTGGTCTACTTAAAATTTAAATTTAGAGTCATACTATGAATGACTGCGCCTTGGAACAGCTTTCCCAGTTGGTCTGGAATGGAGGGATGTTGTTTTTCTGTCGATCCAACTCAATTCTGCTTATCTAGTTGTGATGGACTGCAGTTAGCTGGGTCGATTCTGTACGATGTACATGGGGCTTGAGGGATTGGCCTTGACGGCAAACTGCATGTGTTTCTGATCTGCCATTGATAGTTTGAAATCATAAGGTGGAAAAAATATGAAAATCTTTTAATTGAAATTTTCAAGAAGATGCAGGGTCAAATATTTTTTCTTAGGGAATATCAAATTAATTTTGTTTTGGAGTGCAGTAAATTCTCCTTTCAGATATGATTTCTGTTGGAAATGTAGTCTTGATTGCAGAACAATTTCGCGCTGTGGATCAATATTTGGAACCCATGTAATTCTAATTATCAAAAATAGCTAAGAAAGTACATATTGAGGAATTCAAGATGCAGAAAGGTAAGTACATTAATTGTCATTGCTAGTACCAGCTATAGATGACATATTTTTATGCCCTGTCACTTGCATGATCTTTGTTCGAGGGACCCCAGCTACATGACCTGTATGACTTGTACTATAAATCCAAACATCTTCTCAAAAAAGTAAAACAGGGAAAATTGCAAAGCAGCTGGGGTGTAAGAGCCCATTTCGCTAGCGGCAAATGAGACTTCTTCGTTATCTTGGCTTTTTGGATCTGAGTCTCTTGCTTTCTACCAGAACCCGCCTTCAGTTGCATTTTGTTTCGAATTCAGTGCTTGAAATGACTTGTAAAATGGGCGGTCTCTGAGAGAAATGGGATAGCCCTTGGCCTTAAGATGCCTTTCTATGCTATTTTTTATAGACTCTAGAGAGCACGGCTCATAGTCTGAACCATTTGATTTATAAATCTTTATGAGCATTTCTGATAAATAAGTGTTTAAATGATCAGAATGATAGTTTCAATACTGCATGTCTCACGTTTGTTGTCATAAAGTCACCGCTGGACAGCACATATATCATGTTCAGTCACTTGCTTGGTTGAAAGTTTATTTTGTGACTCAATGAATTCATCCACATTGTCAACTTTATCATCTCTACTTTTAAATGGCTTAAACACTTTGCTTAGTTCATCTTCAGACAAATCTAATAAATCAAAACTCCGTCGTCTGGTACATGAGCTTACATTGTTTGTTTACAATAATACTATTTTTAGACACACGTGTCGTGCAGTATGAAGCAGTGAAGTATGGAGAAATACTGCACGATTCTGACAATGTAGCATTTATGGAGAAAAGAATGAGTATATAATAATTATAGGTTACTGTATTTGTATGGGAAAATATGAACGCGTTTTTCTGAGCTATACTGCACGACGTAAAGGAGCGTCTAGAGCTACAATAGCTGAGCGTCTATAAATTATTGCAACTTTATAACCCGTTGTTTCAGAGGTTGATTCTTCAATTACTAATTGCAAACACATATTGTTTGCTGACAAAAAATCCAAAATAACTGCATATAATGAAAGCACTTGAAAAGAAGAAAATATAAGTAAATAAAAGCTAAGTTTTTTGTTTGTTTGTTTGTTTGTTTGTTTGTTTAGAGGAATATGATACTGAATTACCACTTGCAACAATGAAAGGGAAATAAGCCTCTAAAAGGGGAAAGGTCACATCAGCGAAGATGAATAAAACACAGACAGTGACGGTGACTACACTGCGTCAAAGTGCAATCTGCCCACTACCAGTTCAAATGAAAATATGGACAATCCCAACAAATGAAGATGACCAGTCACTAACAGATGATGATGAAGTGCATGGGAACTTGTGAAAAGAAAACAAAAACAAAAACAAAAAAACCCCCAAACAAACAAACAAACAAATAAAAACAACAAGAAATGGAACAAGGCATTTGAACATCCGAGATAAAAGCTGGAAAAGGAGAGGTTCACATAACAAAAGACAACCAATGCAGAAATGTTTTACAGACAATGAAACCAAATGAACTAAATATATATATATATATATATATATATATATATATATATATATATATATATATATATATATATATATATATATATATAAACATAAGGGACCAGTTATGACTTATAAAATGATTTTGAAAATGACCCATCGAAGACTGATCCTCTGGACAGCTATAGCAATGAAGGTCCGGAAGAATTATCAAATGCGAGCGATATCAGTGGCTCTTCTTAATTTGAAAACAATACCAACGAAAATACCGAGTGCAAAAGAAAAGAGAGTTCTGATATTTTAAAAGCAATAAATTAGAGTATGCGGAATGAAAACTCTATATAGATTGCAGAAATATCACACCAGTCATTTGGACAAGCTTTTTAGCAAGTAATATGATGGAAAGACAATTAGTCCAGAGAGTAAATGCTTAATGAATGATGTTTTGGAACATTATTTACATCACTGTATGTCAATTAAGGATCTGAGAACTACAATAGCTGAGCGTCTAGACGAAAATATAATCAATTATAGGTGCTTTGCAACTTTTACAGAGAGCTAACACCTGAATCAGAACAAAACGGATTCATTAAAATTACTTATGAAGTGAAGAACCATTGCTAGTGGAATTCAGATATGATCGGTTTTGTGCCACTGTGCATGGCAAATATCTTGAGCCGTCTACTTCAGATCTTTTCAGGTCGACCTTTAAACCCAGTATCTCATTACAATTAGATCTGATAACACCATCTCATGCTGAACAGTTCCTATTGCACATAATACAATAAATAGTAGAGACCATTTATAATGCTGTGAAAAGAGAAGAAATATGAAAATAAAACAAAGGCGATAGATATCCAAGAATAATGGTATGCAAGAGTGAGATCTCAACATGACAGCTACTATTGATTAAAATGCTCCTGCAATTGATGAAGCTGAAATAGGTGGTATATGTAAATTCATCAGGTAAAGACACATTTTACATGAAAGCACCAACTACTGATTTACAGTAGAAATGTGCACATCATCCAAACATTAATCTATGGATCATCCACCTATGAATTCGACACCACAGATAATAATTATTAAAGTCCGAAACAAAATAAACTTTATCCAAAAGAAATATAGCAAATCCACACGAGTGGAAGGCAAATATTTGTACACAAAAGAAATCAACCCTGCAGACTGATCCCACTGGAGATTCAAATGTTTGAGAAATATTGCAGAAGATCATCAAACGGAATTATTTTTACGATTTACTTGAGTTTATGTAATTATGAGATGCTTTGTTTGTAAGCATGTGGAGCAGACAGAGTCTGAACGAGTTTCAAAGTGGCGAAGAATAAATGTGTCTCAATCGTTTCACTTGACTGTTGGTGGGGAGAAATTTATTTGCAAAGACATTAGCAAAACAAAACTGTTGAATATACAATGGGCAGCAAAGTATATGGAGTTTTCACTGGTAGTGCTGGTAGGGGCTTGCACACTCCACCCAGTAAATCGCGAGAAACTGATAATCAGCTTATTTCAGGACCACATCAACAGTTTTACTACAGTTGATCCACAAGAAAAGATACAATAAGGATATACCTTCACATAACTTAAATTTTAGACGAACGCATTCACTCCAAGCAGAAAAGTGCAAAGAAGATGACAAAAAACCAGTTAAAGAAAATGGATACAGAAACAATTTTAGCAAGGATAACAATTTACCTTTCTTCATCAGAAGAAATACCAGTGTCTCATTTGTTGTTGCTATAAGCATCAAAGGACAGGAAGAAAACTGGATAAATAAATAAAAAACACAGACTAGAAAATGGACTTGCAAGTGAAAGAGAAAGATAAGAAAAGAGCCAAAATCTTATGCAACTTTACACGAATCGCAAGCTGTTCTGACAACTCCTTGTTGATTAGTGTGATAATTATATATTATACAGGAGAATTTTGCTGCTATAACTTAACAATCTATTCTCTTGGAGATGGTAATGCAACTTGCTTCCTATAAGATGAGACACAAAGAGGACATGTCTTATCTTGCATCTCAGCTCTCTCACTAGCAGAACATCTAATATCAAGGAAGTCACTTACCTTTCTGATACTTGTGATGGGCACAACACAAATCAATTTGTATCATGTGCATTACTACACTACAACAATTGAAGAAAAAAAAAAACAAACCCATATTAAACAGAAGTGTCTAAAATGTTGACATTAAGAGGTGGAATGTGATTTAATTCACTCTAACATTGAAAGTATAAAGAAGATTATCAAAGAGTATGTTTCTTCACATCGGAAAAATGTGGTATGACTTTAAAAGAAAGTGAGCCCCTTGTAGTTCCACTGAAGTTTAGATACTTATTGGAACTGACAAAAATTAAACAAGAAAACAAGTGTGCAAGTGGACAAAACAGGAAAGAGTAAACCAGTTAAAGATCAAATGGATTCAAGTCGAGAAGAAAGCAATAAAGAGCCTCGTTGTGAACTATACATTTAATGAACTTGACTTAAAAGAGGTGCTGGTGACCTCTGAAATAACCAGAGATAGACCAAAATCAATCAATGCAATGACCCTGGCTCAAAGGCATGCGGCAAATCTGTCAATTTCTGCTGCTAAAAAGCAGTTGTGTTGTCCCTGGGTGCTTCATAAACAAGACAGGAATATTATGAATACTAGGTCCCTCCCATTTAGTAAATCTGTGAAAGACAAACTCCCAGCTCCTGATGCAAGAGGATTAAACATAATTCATGCTGAGTTCTTTCATTTCTCGAAGGAAAAGAGTTTGCATTGTTTATTATTGATGCATAGTGTTCAGAATTTTTAGAAATTTCAGCCACAGTACATGAAAGTAGCATAGAGGTATGCCAACATTCTCTCCATTGTGCATGTTGCAAATGCAAACAACTTCATCTTACACCTGTCACTCTCTCAGAAGCACGTATTATCTGTAGAGCGCCCCCCTTAGCTATTTCTACAATTGGAACGACTGTAGGTTAACAGAGAGATTACGAATGAAAAAAATAGTTCGATAATCCTTGTTTTGTAAAGAACCGAAGTAGTTCGAATGGTAGATATCGACGTACATTCAACGCATGATCCGTAGGGTTGACCTTGAAGTTGCGAATGAACGAACCGAAGGCAGACTATAGTGTTTTATGTATTTTACCCAGACCACCGACGTTTCCCAGCACAACTACAGTGTGGCTCATACCTTATAAATTCCGTTCGCGCAAACTTTTGTAATTTTTAAAAATGTAAATCCATGGTATTTTGGGGGAACTGGAGCCGCCTAATGCACCCGATGAGGTACAGGAGTGGGACGCAGCATCACGCTTGTAAAAACTGCAAAAAAAAAAAAAAAAAAAAAAGTACTATTTACAACATACAAGGTTCCTACCACAACAATGGCTACAATTTAAATAAAATGGAGATGAAACCAAAGTGACAAAATTCTCTGAATCATAAAATGTCCTATAAATAGAGTATATAGATGTTGTTGTTGTTATTATTATTATTATTATTATTATTATTATTATTATTATTATTATTCCACAATGATGCAGTTTAAATAAAAGTGGCTTTATCCTATACTTTAAAAAAAAAAAAATCATTCCATTACTATTGAAATTGTCAGCACATTGATTACATTTAAAAAATAAGTAGTTTGGGCATTATTATTATTATTATTATTATTATTATTGTAGAGAACATAAACAACTGTTAACATGTGCATGTGGAATCTAAGCAGTTAAAATAATCAGATGACTAAAAGATTTAAATAAAAATTGATGGATGCAAGTATAAATAGAAATAGTATTTTAAAATAGTGACTGATATTCTTTCTCATTTTTAAAATTAAGAAATTTAATCAAATCTTGAATCAGCTAATTATTTTAACAAAAGTAATAATAATTTTATACATATTTATCTTTTTTATTAATTTTGTAGGAATTGCTATATTGATAATAATAATAATAATAATAATAATGATAATGTTGAAATTACATATTTTTTATATGTTAGTCAAATTGCTGACAACTTAAATACCATTCAGATATGAATCAAACAAATTTCTAGGGTAAAGCCTGCATTATTGTGAAATGTTTGGCATATTTAAAACAACAACAAAAAAAACAGGAGTAAAAATATCTAGAATATATACAGGATATTTTTATGATTAGATAATTCTATCCTATTCATTATGTAGCCTACTAGCCATTGTAGTGGTAGGTATCTTGCATGTTGCATACAGCATACATGTAATTACTTTTGTTGCCTGCACGAGAGTCCACATCACAACTCCACACCTCATTGTGTAGATTAGGCTGCCCTATCTACCACATCACAACTCCACACCTCATTGTGTAGATTAGGCTGCCCTGTCTACCACATCACAACTCCACACCTCATTGTGTAGATTAGGCTGCCCTGTCTACCACATCACAACTCCACATCTCATTGTGTAGATTAGGCTGCCCTGTCTACCACATCACAACTCCACATATCATTGTGTAGATTAGGCTGCCCTGTCTACCACATCACAACTCCACACCTCATTGTGTAGATTAGGCTGCCCTGTCTACCACATCACAACTCCACATCTCATTGTGTAGATTAGGTTCCCCTGTCTACCACATCACAACTCCACATCTCATTGTGTAGATTAGGCTGCCCTGCACATCACAACTCCACATCTCATTGTGTAGATTAGGCTGCCCTGTCTACCACATCACAACTCCACACCTCATTGTGTAGATTAGGCTGCCCTGTCTACCACATCACAACTCCACATCTCATTGTGTAGATTAGGCTGCCCTGTCTACCACATCACAACTCCACATCTCATTGTGTAGATTAGGTTCCCCTGTCTACCACATCACAACTCCACATCTCATTGTGTAGATTAGGCTGCCCTGTCTACCACATCACAACTCCACACCTCATTGTGTAGATTAGGCTGCCTTGTCTACCACATCACAACTCCACATCTCATTGTGTAGATTAGGCCGCCCTGACTACCAAAAATAGCATGGGTTTAACACTGTACTCGCTGTTCATTACTTTTTTCCAAATTGCAAAAGTTTGTGTGGATGAATAAAGGTATGGTTTGAAATTTGTAAGGTATGAAGGGATTAAATAATGTGAGCTAGATTGTAATTGTGCAAGGTAAATACTTTATGAAATTTAATATGGGGTATGATTCAAAATGTGAGGTAAATACTTTATGAAATTTAAAATAGGGTATGATGTAGAATGTGTGGTAAATTCTTTGAAATTTAAAATAGGGTATGATTCAAAATGTGTGGTAAATACTTTCTGAATTTAAAATAGGGTAAGATTTAGAATGTGTGGTAAATACTTTGAAATTTAAAATGGGGTATGATTCAAAATGTGTGGTAAATACTTTATGAAATTTAAAATAGGGTATGATTCAAAATGTGTGGTAAATACTTTATGAAATTTAAAATAGGGTATTATTTAGAATGTGTGGTAAATACTTTATGAAATTTAAAATAGGGTATGATTCTAAATGTGTGGTAAATACTTTGAAATTTAAAATAGGGTATGATTCAAAATGTGTGGTAAATACTTTATGAAATTTAAAATAGGGTATGATTCACAATTCAAAATGTGTGGTAAATACTTTGAAATTTAAAATGGGGTATGATTCAAAATGTGTGGTAAATACTTTGAAATTTAAAATAGGGTGAGATTCAAAATGTGTGTTAAATACTTTATGAAATTTAAAATAGGGTATGATTTAGAATGTGTGGTAAATACTTTATGAAATTTAAAATAGGGTATGATTCTAAATGTGTGGTAAATACTTTGAAATTTAAAATAGGGTATGATTCAAAATGTGTGGTAAATACTTTATGAAATTTCAAATAGGGTATGATTCAAAATGTGTGGTAAATACTTTGAAATTAAAAATGGGGTATGATTCAAAATGTGTGGTAAATACTTTGAAATTTAAAATAGGGTGAGATTCAAAATGTGTGTTAAATACTTTATGAAATTTAAAATAGGGTATGATTTAGAATGTGTGGTAAATACTTTATGAAATTTAAAATAGGGTATGATTCTAAATGTGTGGTAAATACTTTGAAATTTAAAATAGGGTATGATTCAAAATGTGTGGTAAATACTTTATGAAATTTCAAATAGGGTATGATTCAAAATGTGTGGTAAATACTTTGAAATTAAAAATGGGGTATGATTCAAAATGTGTGGTAAATACTTTATGAAATTTAAATAGGGTATGATTCAAAATGTGTGGTAAATACTTTGAAATTTAAAATAGAGTATGATTCAAAATGTGTGGTAAGCTGATTATATTGGAGACTTTTGAAGTTGTGTTTTGAGTTGGTTAGTTGCAGGTGGCAATTAATCTATGTAATAAATCATGAAAGCATATAAAAGGGTTAATATTTTGAGTTAGTAGGATAATAAAAGAGCAGTCAAAATTAATGGTAAACTGGTGGGGATTTGCAGTTGAGTATACTTAAGTATACTGCCTGTTAAAATATGAAATTGGCAAAGCCTTGGAGAAACAAGTGCAGCTTCAGATGTCTGTTCTTACAAAAATACATGAGCACTTCTCAAAATTACATGTGAAAGAAACATGTTCATAATGCAAACCATTACATTCTTAGCCGATGCAAAGGAAGTATTTCTGCACCATGTGGAATAGTAATTTCTTAGATGAATATTGAACATATATTTAAAGTCATGAATTTGTATAAGAAAAATGTATTTTTCTTTGCAATCTTCGTTTTAAAATTCTCTGCTGCAGTATTCAATGGAGTAGATCATTAATAAAGCTGGAAATAAAAAACTGTAAATGAATGTTTTTCAACTGAACCGCTGTGCAGATGATATGCATTACCATAAGAGCTCACATTGGAAGCAGGGCCCAGTGCTTCAGTCATTATTGTTTTACATCAAACAGAATAGTAATTGAAGAGGGATATAGTATTAATGCATGGAAAGAAAAAGTAATCAGCAAATGTAGCAATTTGTATGTTTAATCACAATTGCTTTACATTTTAATTTTAACTTCAGGTAGTCTTTTTATATGGATATTAGCTCTTTCATACACTAAGTGGTATGGTCATGTGACTGGTCATTTGGATCATTACCTGGATGGCAAAATAGCAGACTTAGTTTTGATTAGGGAGATAATTGCTTAGTTTTTTCTAAAACTGATTAAGTCTGTCAGTTTTGTAATGGATAGAGACAGTATTTAAACTTTCTCATTTGAAATTATGAGGATAAATTGATAAATATACAAAAGTGTATGCAGTTTTTAAAAATAGTTTTGATTTAATTTTTTCCACCCTTTCACATCTCCCATATCTTTTGCCATCCAATGAGTTTGTGCAGTGATGCCATCTTAGCTGTCCATGAAAAACCTAATATATGGCTAATCTACAAAAAAGGAAGCATTGCTTCTGTAAATCTTAGTTATGTTTGTGTATGATTTAATTTTCTCCATGGTAAAGACTCAAAGCACTTAATAAATACTTTATTTCTTATTTATTGAGAGTAACACAATATATACTATTCTTCCCTGAGACCCTTATTAATACTAATAAAACAAAAAAAAACTATTAGGACATGTACAAAAATTATCAGCAGTGGTAAATAACATTCCCAGTTAAGTATATAGTCAATTATGAAAGAAAGATAAAGAATATCTTTCTTTGCTTAAAAGCAGTGAAAGTAGTTGCTAGTCTTTCTGATACAAAAGCAAACCGCACATATCAGTTGTTTGATGAACACGTATAAAATTTCCATGCGATTTAGAAAATTGTATGACGACTCTAAATTTTTACAAAAAGTGATGCTAAGTTCATGAATGGCAAATACCATATATTCTTGCTTATAAGTCAAGTCCAACTCCAAACTGCAGAGACCCAGATCTGCCATCGCAGAATGCACAGGCAAATCTGAATCTGAACAGTTTGTTAGGAGTACTCAGTTGAACAGGCAACATGTACCCTGATCTGCTAGTGCATTATGCGATGGCAGATCAGCATCTATGATGTTTGTGGTTGGACTGAACGTATAAGTGAGTATATACAGTAATCTGATAGTAAAGTGATCAATATTGTGTTAATTAATTTAATATGAATACAATGACTGAAATACATATAATGTCAGAATACAAGATGTCATTGATAATAAATATAATTATTGGCTTATTTTTACACAAACTATTGTTTCAGTTTATGCTTCAGAGTAATGATATTTGATGAGTTATTGATCTTAAATGACAATTGATTGCATTGCATTGCAGCTGAGTAAAAGAATGTTTTTCTGCATAACTCTATTTTGGGTTTTGCATAACTTTGTTTTGGCTTGCATAACTTGAAGATCATCTTGGGTACGAGTTCTCAAGTGGTAGGGATTGAGTCACTTATATATCTTATGTTGGTAATTCTCCTTTTTATACATTCTGAAAGAAGTTAATACTCAAAATATTTGATTTTATCAGTAGTTTTCATCCATCTTGATTATTTAAAAAGAGGATCAGATAGATATGGAGGGTCAGCTTCAAGTACATGCCTAACTGTTTATGTTTTGCAATGTTATGATGCGATCTAGGTTTTCTTTAGTGTTGTGTCTCATACTATACAGCAGTAGTCAACCGTTTTAAAACAGTTTTCTACAGTCTAAAGTTAAGAATTTTTCTGTTTGGACAACAAATAAATTTATGAGGAAACTACAGAACAGTTGTAAATGTGGGTCAGTTTTCACATTTAAAATTGTCTGTACATGTATCATTTGAGCAATCATTTGGCACAAGTCATGATTTTGAGATGCAGAAGACTTTGCCTTGTTCCAGCAACCACAGATTAAGTTTTGTCATAGTTTATGAACATTTTATATTTTTATACCATCTCTTAGTCTTATCTACTTCATCATGTAGTTCAGTTTATGCTGTTTTTGCTGTTGTGTAAAGCATGGTGTCATCAGCATACATACAGTATCAATATCAGAATACTGATTGTGAAGTTGAAGATCATTTATATATATATATATATATATATATATATATATATATATATATATATATATATATATTAAAAACAGAAAAGACCCTAGAACTGAGTCCTATGTAACACCATATTGAACATGAGTACTGTCAGATTTAACATTTCCTGTATGCATTTGTTGTTTCCAGCTATCTACTGTATATCGCGTATAATCCAATACCAACTCCAAACTGCATAGAACCAGATCTGCTGTTGCATAATGTGCAGGCAGATCTTGGTCTATGCAGTTTGTAGGGACTAATCAGTAGAACAAACAACATAGACCCTGATCTGCCGGTGCATTATGCAACAGCAGATCAGGATCTATGTTGTTTTGCATTTGGACTTGGCTTACCGGTATACGTGAGTATAGACGGTAAATAAGATTCAATGAGTTTTAATACATTTTTATCACATCCATAAATTTGAAGGTTTTGGCAGAGAAATTTATGATGTACAACATCAAAGACCTTTTTAAGAAAAAGAACAATACCATTGACATTTCCATCATTAATTTCTTTTAACCATTGATCAATGATATGTAAAACAACTGTCTAACAAGAGTATTTAGGTCTAAAACTAGACTAGAATGGATGCAAAAGATTAAACTTAGACAATCATACAGCTGCTTGGAAATATGCTTTTCAATCAATTTGAACAGTGTGAGAAGGTTAAACTTGATTTCATCAAACTTGAGTCCTAGTCTGTTTACATTATGTGAACAGAATTTAAACCCTTTGAAATAAAATTATATACATCCATATCACTGTCAATTGTCAGATGATCAATTAAGGCAAATATTATGATCATGAATTAGTGACTGACCATATAATTCCCTGAGGGGAGGTGTTAAGAGCCTGGGATTTTTGTTCCAGCTGGGAATTTAAATTTTTTTTTTTTACCTCAAGATGATATTATTTTTGGGAACTAATATCATGGATATAATAGTTTTTTATGATATTTTTTTTTTTATGCTATAAATCAAAGCAAGAATATTTTTTTAAAGCTATTTGAGAGCCAGAATTATTTTGAATTTGACAAGTTTCATTATTATTTTTTTGAAGAGTATTGTTAGATAGAATGTTTATGTTTCCTGGGAAAATGTCTTTGTCAATTACCATGCCTGGCACACAAGATAATTCTAAGTCTAATTCTAAGTTATACTCAAGACTTTTTTTTTTTCTCAGCAGGCAGTTTGTTGTTGGACTGGTTCCTTGTGATTTTTAGGGTGCTCTGTTTTAACATACTCACAAATATGTTCTTGTAGCATATAAAATTCCATAGTAGTCTTAAGCATGTGACCTTTTTGTCTTACATACTTTGTACAAAAGACATTTATTAATGCATGCTACAGTTTTGTACTGGTCACTTGACAAGGTGCACCCATACACTGGAGGGATTTATCCCAGCAAGAAAGAAAGACTTGTACAATGTTCTGCTTACAGTCACCATAAAGTACAGGACACTTCTGATCTAGAACATATGGCAGTTAATGGTGTAGGCATATTTTAACTTTCAAATATTGAGAATGTTCTACAATTGTAAAATTCTAAAACTACAGAGTTAATCAAGAACAGTTCACAAGTTAGTATAAACATCATTTACAGCCTGAACATGAACATTGTGGAATTAGCTATATTCCATAGGCTGCACATGTAGAATATGGACATGAACAACATGTCATCATTGCAAAAAAAGTATGTATAAGATTCAATTGCACATCAGCACAATCCTGGCTATATATTGCTGAGTAAGTTTAGGTATCCCATAAAATGCATACAAAGCAAAGATACAGACCCAAAAGGGTAAAAGCCTGAAAATACAAAGTCAGATTTTTTATATAAATGCCATTCTTTTAAAAAGCCCAAGATCTTCTCAGCAGGAACTTCATCTGAAGACAAATTCCAGGGCAAAAAAGGTTGCTTCCATTAGTAACTTCATATGACATGCAGGAAAGTTCAACAGACATTTTGTACATGCCCACGCCAGCAGGAGAGAGACGTGACAATGCATATGGTTTGAAATAGCTTATGGATTACACTCATATAAAAATCTGACATGATAAGAACACTTCTTTTTTCCACTGTAGTAGATTCAGTATTTGGCCAAGAACCTTAATAACTGTTGCTTGACTTTAGTTTAAAGTTGGCAGAGTATTCTCCCTTGAATTTCATTCATGAAAAGAATGTGCTTCACTCATGAACTTGTAGATCACAATACTTCTAATTCCAGATCAATTTCCCCAGGTTACACAAAAGCGTAAAGTAAACTTTTAGTAGTCTAAATTCAATATCATTATTTTTTGTCCACAAGAACAGATCTGTGCTATTCTTATTATCAAATAATATTTTAGTGTGCAAGTTAATTTCAGAATTTGGCAGCAATAGTTCATGCTTTACATTGAAGGTGGTGACTGCAACATGAAAAACAGATTAATATGAATATACTTTTATTGGTCCATTCACTAGATTGCAACCAAGTCATTTTTTGTACAGTCAAATACACATTAAAAGTCGCTTCTGTTTAGTAGTCAGCTGACCTAAACAGCCACGTTCTCAATGTCCCTTGGAAATAAGTTTAGAAGAAGTGAACCAGTTTTTAAGCAGCCACCTGTCTTAAAAGGTCACCTTCTTCCTAGAGATGGCTTCTTAACACAGTTTAGATTGTCTAGGTTGCTGCTAGAATTTTCCAAGTAATTGCCAAATTTTCCTTAAAAAAATACTGACATGTCTGATTATCTAGTGTACCAGAAAAGGACTTCCCAGTGGAATGTTCTGTTCCAAATCTGACTCTTATTTAACTTTATCAGTATACATTATTAACTAGTATTTTCTTTTTTAATATCCTTCTTTCTCAGAAATTTATATTTCTAGACTAATACAAGTTTGATTAATTGCTAAATTGTGCATTTTCCTCTGTTAAGAAATTATATCTCTTGTATTATTTGTATAACCTTGAAAATACATTACACTAGCGGACTCCAGTGACTTCAAAAGCAAAAATCTGCAGACAACAACACAAGCCCATCACCAAATATGTTATTTTTTTAACTGAATTGCCATCTGAAAATTTTGATTGCCATTGGTGATTTGGGAGATCACTAGTGCCAACATAGACTGTACCATTGAGAGGTTACATACAGGATTGATCAACTTACACATTACCAAAATATATCTATCACAGAGCTGATCAGCTCGATTTTGAATTATCTAGATAATTGAAGGTGCCTTAAAATTAACATAGTGTACATTTTTTGTGTTTCAGACCAAATGTATGTGGTTCGACATTCCGGAAAACTTGCTGTCGTGGTTGGAGTAGTCCCGCTGGAGTAAGCAGATGTATTGTTCGTAAGTAGGTCTGTTCTAAGTTATGGAGAAGGTGTTATCTGCTAAGTCAATAAATAAGTATCTGGATCTGTATAATAATGATAGACTATTTCTTGTAAATACAGCACTACCTCATTATAATGACATTTGTTATAAAGCAGTTCTTGTTAATACAGCACTACCTCATAATAATGTAATTCATTATAAAACATTTAGTGTCAATACAATAATACCTCATTATAATGCACATCATCATAACACAGTACTTGTAAATACAACACTCTCACAATAAGGCCCTTCATTATAACACAGATCGTGTGAATACATCTCTTCTGCACTATGAGGCTCTTGATTATAACACAGTTATGGTAAATACATCACTTCCTCAATATAAGGCCTTTCATTATAACACAGTTTGTGTAATACAGCACTCCCTCACTATAAGGTCCATCTTTATAACATGGTTTTTGTAAATACAATACTTTCTCACTACATGGCCTTTCATTATAAAATGTTTCTTGTGAATATATCACTTTTTCACTATAAGGCCTTTCATGATAACACAGTTTGTTTAATACAGCACTCCCTCACTGTAAGGTCCATCTTTATAAAATGGTTTTTGGAAATACAATACTTTCTCACTACATGGCCTTTCATTATAAAATGTTTCTTGTAAATATAATACTCTATCACTATAAAGCCTTACACTTTAACATGGTTCTTGTAAATACAATACTTTCTCACTATAAAGACCTTCATTTTAACATGGTTCTTGTAAATATAGAGATCATGCATGGATGGCTACGTTTTATGGGAACAATTTAAATCTGTGTACCTGGAGGTTTTGATTTTGAGTTTAAAATCTGCCTTTATGTTTTTGTATATGTGATCCTTGTAAATCATTGATGATTTTCATTCCTACCTAATCCATAATGAAAAAAGTCAGTTCTTAATGAATAGTTCATAAAAAGAGTTTTCTTTAATTAAGAATATTTGTTCAGTTGAAACTTGAAATTCAGATGTCCAAAATCACATGCCATGAATCAGTCAGAAATGTTCTTTAATGTACAGTTAGGAACTCATGGGCAGGAGTAGTGCCAGATGACAGATGCCATCAACTCCTCATTATGCACTCACATATTTTGTATTTTGTCAGTTTTAACTGCTCATTTCCTGATGAGGTCTTCTCACCCTTTTTATGGTGAAATTATTTGGCAACCTTTTTATGTATTCGTATCAATTAGGATTACTGTTAGAGATTTTTTTCTGTCTTTTAATATGATTTTTTTAACAAATTTTATGGCTAACAGTACTTCTGTCATTCACAGGATGTGTGCTTATTAGAATGATATTTTATCTTGAAAATTTTCAAAAGATACAAATGTCTTAGTGGCATTCTGCATTGATAGGTTGAAAGTTGTATCCATATATATATTGAATTATTTTTCTTATTTCCTGACAGAAACATTTCATCAGCCAAGATGTTGGTGAATTTTTCAAATTGTGTATTCCTTTTCCAGATATCATCAGCTGTTAGTGAATCATGCTTTTAATTGCACTTTAAGTGCTTCCTCTTCCATACTACTTAACATCTGGTATTACATGTAGATTGCACACAGCAGAAAACCATTAGGAACTGGATAGACCTTCCTACTTGATTTTAAGAATATAAAATTCCATATTTCACACAAACTCTTATGATTACAATACTATAATTTGTATGTATCAGTTAGTTTCTATTTACCTAACTTTGCCAGCATACTTACAGGAAATCCCAACCTTTCTCTATGCTGTATTGTTTTTATGCGTCAGAAATATTGATTCAACATATAAAGTCACAGTATCAAGCAATAAGCTGATAATTATCTGTAGCAGCCAGGTGTGATTTTTTAACTTTTAAATACCAATTAAGATAATGCAGCTAAAGTTATATTCTCCAGGTGTGAGGCTTGTGCAGCTGCAAGCTTGTATATTTCTATATATGCAGTTTAATCATTTCATCTCTTTTCTCCCCAATCAGCAATTTGTATTGGAGGATGTGGGGGCGGAACATGCATGAGGCCTGGCCTGTGTCTCTGTCCCACAGGACAGATATCACCTACCTGTGATTCAAATGGTAAGCCATTCTACTTGGATTGTGCCTCCGTCCAACTGGACAGATATTCCCACCTGTGATTCAAACAGTAAGACAGTCTCAGATGCAGAAACAAGCTATCTGCACACAGCAGAGCCATTATAATTGAAGATCTGTCCAGAAAATTGATGCATTAAGACATGTTTAGAATGAAGCTCTTGGGACACCCCAAATTAGTACATTGTATCATAATTTGTTGTATCCCAATTATTACAGGATGCAAATTTACTTTGTATTAACTGTAAGTTCATTGTATTTGTGTTGGTACTAATTGTGTTTTACTGTACAAAGAAATAAGTTCTCACATTGTGGGAAATTTTGTGGGATCTAAACTAATTATTGTTCAATCAAGATCCCTTAAAGAAGATTGATAAAATTATTAAAAAAATTATTTAAAAAAGATCTTCTAATTTGCATTTCATCCTTTCTTTTGTTTCGATACAACTATGTTTGCTTTTAAAAATGAAAGTAATATGTCCCATCATAGAGATGGTGATGTTGAGCCCTTAAACAAATTATATGCCATAAAAACAGGGCAATAAAATCTGATGGAAAAATATATTTATATACAGTATGTAGATAAAAAATTCACTGAGATTGTAATCTTGATTACAAAAACAATTAAATTCAAAACATTTAGATAAGTGACCAGATGTAGATTTTGTTTTTAGCTCTACTAGTCATAAACCAGAAGAGTTTATGCAATGGCCTTTTATCTGTTGTCCATCTGTTAGCACAAGTTTGTTATTGATTCTCCTTCTAAACTGCTTGGAGGATTGCCATGATCCCAGTGTCTAGTTGGTCCTAAATGAAAATAGTGCCCCTCTGGTGTCCAATATGGCCACCATGATGGCCATCTTGAAAATCTTGTTATCACACCTCCCTTTGAATAGATGGTTCTATTATCATTGAGGTTGTACTAAATGACTTCTTATAATGTCTAGTGGGTCCGAAATGAAAATGGTGCCAATCTGACATCCAATATGGATACCATGTTGGCCAACTTGAAAATCTTGTTACAGATACTACTCCTGAATCAGTAGTCATATCGACATGGTGATTTCATTCAAAGACTTATTATAATGATGTCTAGTTGGTGGTAAATGAAAATTGTTGCCATGATGGTTATCTTGAAAATCCTGAACAAATGGTCATATTGACATGGGTTTTCACTTAAAACTTTGTATTATATGTAGCTGCTTTTAAGTGAAAATTATGCTGATCAGACATCCAATATCATGGGCATGGTGACTGTCTTGCAGTTGTGTAGCAGCTGCCCAAGCAACCTATGCAAATGTGGGGGTGCCCAGGCCCAGTGGGGGTCCAAAATTCCCATCAAACAACTTTTTGTATTGGTAGGGAGCCTCAGAATTAAGTTTTACAGGGGAGCCAAGAATTTCTTGCTACGCCGCTGCTGTCATGAAGATCTTGTTATCAATATTCCTTTTAATGATATAGTCATATTGACATGGGGTTGTCACTAAAATATTCTTAATATATGTAATTAGTCCTAGGTGAAAATGATGGTGTGACCTTCCAAAATAAGAAAAATCTTGTTAAAGCTGCTTCTCCTGAACAGATGGACATACTGACTTTTTTAAAAAACCTCTTCTTTCTTACAGTCTATAGTTGTTCCTATATTAAATGATGCTCCTCCATTCTCCAAAATGACTGTCTTGAAGGCCGTCCTTAAAATCTTTACTTTTTCTGAAAATCTTGTCATTGTTACTCCTTTTGCACAAATCGTGGCATTGACATGGGGTTTTCACTAAAACACTTCTTTGCAATATATAATTGGTTCTGAATGAAAATGATGCAGATCTGACCACGAAAATTTCAGCACTTTTGTGAAGGAGTTTGAAAACAAGACTTAATGCACCTTTTCCAAAAAAGAGTGGAATTGTAATGTTTTGGGGGGTAGGTTTATGCTTGATGTTGATATCATATTGGATTTACTGTTCAAAGTGGCAATATAACATATTTGTGTTGTGCTTGTGGGAGAAGCAGCAGAAGGTGGCTGTTTCATTTATGTAGGTATCCTTAGAAATTTAAAGTAAGGAAAAAATGGTTGAAGAAGGATGATGATAAATAACTTGAACAAACCTGACACATATATTAGATATCAAGGTTGGGGGCACATATGGGACCTGTGAAAACATTATAAACTTCTTAAAGATTCTACAACATTTAAATACAGTGGGACCCCGCTATAACCCGCCCCGCTATAACCCGAATTCGGATATAACCCGGTCGTGGCATGGCTCCCGAAATTTCGGGTAATTTATTACAGTTATTTTTCTCAAAGACCAAAAAAAAAAAAAAAAAAAAAAATTTTAAGTATGAAAAAAACTAAATACGTCAAGAGTTTAATTATCATTCTCATATTCGTCTAAACAGTGCGAAAAAGAACGTGTAGAAAATGTATTATCAAATTTCTTCTATTTTTGTGCCAAAATAAACGTCGGAAATACGAACCAATTGCTGGGCCTACTGAGAACTTTGATCTTTGTTTATTGTTGAAAAATTACAGCTCATAAGTGTCAATATTATAATTACTGATTCCTGAGTAATGAAGCCATCGTTTCTACTTTGTTTGTCTTGAATGCATTCCGAATACAGTCGTTGCTCAAATAATCTCCGATATATGTTCTCTTAATTTCATACACAACTAAGCAGCAGCCAATGTGGCGGTTGATAAAAGATTCTCACCAGAATGTATAAATCAATTAATTTAAGTACATTGTTTATCATCAAAGTGAACTACCGAGCTATACTTGTTCAAATCATAGGGCAACGATTTATACAGCATCAAAGAAACAAAGCCGCCAGCATGTGCGTAAGGCTTGGCGGTGTTGTTTTATGCAATCTGTTGGCCAGTAAATAATGTCGTAAATTTACTACAAATATACCCCCATTGTTTAATGACTATTATTCTTGCTGTAGATTTTCAAACCAATAGGATTAAAAGTGTTAATTTGTATACATTTAGAATGGAAAATGGGAAACGCAAACGTAATGCTTTTACTGTTAAAGAAAAGATTGAAGCATTGGACAGGATTAAGTCCGGTGTTAAACAATCGCATGTAGCTAAAGATTTAGGTCTCGATGAATCGACAGTTCGAGGATGGAAGAAAGATGAAGCAAAATTAAGAGAGAGGGTTCTGGATTCACAGAGTTTTTTAAAAAATAATAACTACTAACAGATGAGAAATGTAGTGGTGTAAAATGTATGCGACACCGTTTATTAATCGTCGGACATACATGTACTTTTTCATCATTCATTACATACACCCGTTACGTAATTTTTGTTACTTTCTCTTCATTGTATTAGTCACATAATGATCTGTGACAAAATTATTGAATATTCTACATCCGTGTGTGGATATTTTCGATGGAAATATTTGTATTATGGATTCAATGTATGTTACAAGATTCGCTGGTGAGTACACGGTGTTGATATTCTTTTCATGCAATAGATTATACATGTATATATATAAATTAGACACGTGTATGTACCAATGCATGGTTTTCTGAATAAAGTAATATATTATATCAGCAAATGGTTTTCTCATTTAATATATATTGATCAAAAATGGTAATTGTGCCATGCATTTTCGCACCCGTCTTTATGTAACCCCCCCCCCCCCAATTAAATCCAAAAATGTGTTGGTATTGTACATGGTTGCTTATAACACGGTTCGGCTCATAGCCCGGTCGGATTCTATGGCTCCCAACTACCGGGTTATAGCAGGGTCCCACTGTATTTATTTTTTTTAAAACTGCAAAAGAAACCAAATAGGACAGCTTGTTAATGAAAATAAAAAGAAAGATTCATTGAACTACTTTTATATAACCTTTTTTTTTTATATATTTATTTATTTTCAGGGGAAGGGGGGGGGAAGCCTCTTTTGTCACAGTTTGTAGGTAACTACTTTTCACTTTGATGATTAGATAAAGGCCGTTTTCTACAACTTCTTTGGCCTGTTTAGGATCTTGCATTGACACATTTAGGTAAAGGCCGTTTTCTGCAACTTCTTTGTCCTGTTTAGGGTCTTGCATTGACACATTTAGGTAAAGGCCATTTTATACAACATCTTTGTCCTGTTTAGGGTCTTGCATTGACACATTTAGGTGTTTGACATAGTTTGTAAAATACAGCTGCATTCCACCATTGATTGCTTTGTGTTAGAAACCTATTGTTTGTCTGTCAGCCATTGCCTCATAATATTTATATACAGGTTTATGTTTGAATAAAGCTATTGTACTGAATGATATCCTAACATACTGACTTTATTGGCATGTAATGATTTGCATTGTGGGGAAATACTGGCAGGTAGAGGGATGGAAATTTCTCCAAAAGTGACAGTGGCAGGTCATGTTTTACCATCAGTTCTCTAACTTTTCTGTCTATGTAATGGGGGTAGTTGGGGTTGATTAAATGGCTCAGATGGGGATTTTTGACAGCTGCATCTTCAAGATGAACTAATTGTTGTTTGTTTAAATTACTGATAGAAACGCCCCTGCATTTCAAACAAAACCAGGTCTGATCACAATCCATTAATTAAAGTTCATGTCCAATCATTGGCACACCAGGAATATTCTCATTTGTCAGTTGCCATGCCCATTCTTCTGTCAGTTGCCATACCTATTCATTTGTCAGTTGCCGTGCCCATTCTTCTTCATGGAGAATGGTAATACAGTAATCTGAGGCTTATATTCTTCATCCTCATCCCTTTCTATTGAAATCTGGGTCCGTAAATGTTGTTTTCACTGAAGAGTTGTTTTGAAAATGAATCCAATATGGTATCAACATTGAATGTAAATGTACCGCCAAAAATATTACCCACAATTCCATTATGTGTTGTTAAAGGTTTATTGACATTGAGGCCAAGTCAGAGGTCATTGCTTGTATTTTTGTATTTCACTGAGCTTATGAACAGGGTGACATGTACATATACAAATGAATTTTGACTAGATTTTGTATTTAGTTGCATTCCAATAAACAGGTTGAACTTGATAGTCAGCACTCTGACATTACTTTTCACGTCAAATGTATTAACTCAGGATTTAAACTGTACTGGCTTTTGAGTACAGTAACACAAACAAGTTTGAATAGATTTGTATCAAACCTAGTTAATGGATATACTGTACCTGAAGTATATCGCGAATGATGCTAGTTCAATTCGTCTTTTTCTTCTCCTTTTTTTAATCAAGTAATTAATATAGATTTATCCAAACTTAGCATGTGGGTATACAGTACAGCTCACGTGATTTTTCGGAACCCCACGCATCGCGTTGGGGTACTTAATCCCCTCCACTCTAGCTCCGCGATAGCACTCCGCGGTGGAGGCATAAATTGGCATCAATACCTACAAATCACCACCGCGTTTCGGCAAGCACGCCGATGTAAACTCCACCGTTGAGGGGCTAGTCAACATTACTGATTGACATCTGAACAGCCAATGAATGAAGACCACCTATGGAAAGACGGAGACGTCAAGAGTGATTTACAACCAGATACCATTTGAAGAATCAGTCGTCTTTATTTCGATCATATTTGGACAATAAAAAAATTATTTCAGAAGACTTGTATATTCAGTACACATTACTGTTTATAAAAGGTTGATCGACTTCTTTTGCAATAAGTTTATGATTTTAATTTATTTCAAAGAAATATGAACAAACTTATGCACTGACTTGACGAGAAGCACACATTGCTGAGCTTCTGAAGCAGAATAAATTTATCATTTTGTTCCAAAGGAAAGTAATTCTCTGAGATATGGACAATTAAAATCCAAATTGACATCCGCTTCTGCTTACCCCCCCCCCCCCCAACAAACCTAAAACACTGAATTTACACTGAAATGCAAACCGCGTCCTTAGTCTTTAAGCAGTAACAGCAGAGTGACGAGGCTGAATATTATGACTCCATGTGTACTGTAAGGGACTGACCATTTAATATATGGGGTTTATATGTTGTTTTGTTTTTTTCGACTGGGATATTTTTGGTTCTTTAATCACAATATTTATTTATTTTAAGTGAAATATGGAACGGATTAACGTCTACTACAAAAATCAGAGAAAGACAATTGTTTTCATGCATTTACCCCCCCCCCCCGCTTGGAAAATTCAATTGTCTCTCCCTAATAAAGACTTTACTTCAGCAGATGTTCTACAGAAATCAAGGCAGTGACCATTGTGAACACTGTTGTAAAATATTAACAAGGGTTTGCATCAAAGGATGATGTAAGTTTCAGCTTGGGAACAGTGTTTTTATCACACGAAGCCATCTGACTTAACGCGCGTTGTACTTTACAGCCGCAATTATGGTCTGGTCCCGCCATTAACAACGGAAGTTTGATAATTGTTAGTAATTAATCTGAACTCGGCTTATTACCGAAATGAAAAATAATATGGAAAATTCTAAAATCTGAGATGTTCTGAGATTTTAATTTCCAACAAGTTTAGAGCATTTTGCATGGATGTATTGTCTTCACGTGTATGCTATTATTTGCTCATTTTTCTACGGCGAAAATATAAAAATAAAATATACTCTTTTAATTATTTTTACGCAGATATTAAAGAATGCAGTTTCCTGTTTGTGACTGTTAGAGCCTTTGGTTATTGAGCGTGTTTCTGTGCCTCGTCCCGCCCTGATTTTAAAAAAATAATAAATATATCCCTTTTACTTCGGCGCCCCCCCCCCCCCGAAAATTCCTGCGGATGCCCATGAACACACACACGACTTTAGAGCACGTGCTCGGGAGTTCCTGTGCAGTGGTGGGAAAATTTCTTTCTCTTTTGTTCCATAACGCTATAATGTCTAGCACGTTATTACTTTTTTACCACTACTGAACGTTTCCAGATTTCAGTTTGTGTACGTTGAGATTTATAATCAGTCAGATTTTAATATTTTAATTCTGATGACTGACTAAAAATGTCGACATGTCAAGCAGCGAAAAAGAAAAATTTTGGTTAACATTAATAAGCATTTTAGCGTTATTTTTGAAACTCGCATTAGTGAAAAACTCTTCAAAACATAAGCAGAATCACGAAAAACTTTAATGGCAGGAACATCTTTTTGGCTTAGTGTGAATGAGGCGGCCGCTAATTGAAGAAAGCTAGCCAATCATGGAATACTTAAACTCTTACTGAAGCATGTACAACCCCCCCCCCAAAAAAACGGTTTTTAATAGTAATAGATTACAAAGACTTGCGCAGTAGTGCTTTGGATTCCATATTTTATGAGAGAGAGAGAGAGAGAGAGAGAGAGAGGGAGGGGAACTTTACTAAGAAGAGTTAATGATCTAAAATTATTCATCTTATTTTTCTGTATTATGCAATAGGAAAACGAACAGAAAAGAAAAAGTTAAACATTAATTTCATCTGATGCGCAAGTTTGTCAGATCAATGGCAAAGAAAACAAACCTGCAGAAGCGCTGCTGTTGTACTTTTAGGTTTACAGTTAGCACATGAAATTAACACGTCAATATCAGCAGTGCTGATGGCTTCTCTTGTGCTAGGTTACTTGCACGTGTCAACTACATGTATCTAGGATGACCTTTTGCGGCCATTTGTGATTTTTAAAAAACCCGCTACTTTGGTAATTAATACAAATTAGTACAGTTTAAAATAAAATAACGATGTGAAATCTTAATAATGCTTTATTTAAGCGATTGGATGTCAGTAAAAATCATACAATATGTGAATGAGTACTCATACATGGAGTAACCATCGGAACTTGTGCGATTTTGTTTCACTTCAGTCAGGTATGACTGCAGCTTTGTTATTAATTTGTTCGATGTTTATCATTCTTTTCATTGCAGGTAGTACAATATCACTGACTTTCATATGATCATTAAAATTTTGTATTGCGTTTACTGAAAAAAAAATAAGGATATGAATGCATGTTTAGATTCCGATAACACGGTATTGAAGAGAAAAAAAAATAGATTCATTGCGCAAAATGTAGTATTAATACAGTTTGCGAGGCATTGTCATTATGTTATCATCATCTAAAATATGATTTGGCACTATGTATCATATATTATCTTCGTTAGAACAAGGAAATATTTATAATTAACTGAATTACTACGTTTTTTTCAGTATCAAAAAGTTAGCAAATTGCTCCCTAGAGGGATAACGATGTAGATAAATCGGTGCCCCCCCCCCACCTCTCATCTCTCTCTCAACCTCTGCTTGCATGGGTGATAAACAGTAAACCACGCCCATATTATTGAGACCACGTCCGCTCCGCGGTGGTGATCGGATGCGACTCCGCGAGAAAGCGTGGTGTGCAGGGCTATTCTCCGCGACAACTCCGTCAGGATGCATGGAGTGATGGTGGAGGGGTTTTTCTTAATCCTCTCCACTCACTCTCCACCCCCACAGCGATGCGTGGGGTTCCGAAAAATCACGTGAGCTGTACTGTATCTTGATATTGAGACAATTAAGTTCAGTGATCTTCTCTCCATGATATCAAGTTCAAGGTTCAAGGTCAAAGGTTATGACGAAGTATTTTGTAGTGCACCTGATTGTGAACATGTTAGGGAATGTTTTTGGTACCATATTTGGTATGTTGGGGTTTCTCCAGAATATCAGAGAAGGTGTTTCAAAAGTACTTGGCAGAAGAAAAGAATAAAAGGACAGAAGAAACTGACCTATCATGGACTTCTTAGAAATTCTCTTTCTCCAGTACAGCATTAGTCCCTTTGAGGGGCTTGTTTATGCATGCAGTAGTAATGGATCTATTGGGACACCTCCTACAGAGACTGGGAGGGCTGACTTTTTGATGGCTTGATTGCTGAACATTTAAACATAATATTTATTCTGCTAGTTAAGTCTGTGTAAGCTTCCATGATCATCAAGGCAACTAAGAGTACATGACCTTAAAAGTTCAATCTGTACATGTAACAAAGTACAGTGTGTTCATTTAATCAAGGACATATAAATAATTGCATGAATAAAAGTGTACATTTATTTTACCAAGATGAATATGTTAGATACTGTGAAACAACTTGTCATCTAAGCTCTAAGCATTGTCCTTTATCTAGGTTACGAATATTTCATAAAAACTAGATGGTGTTATTTCTCTTTTTATGGAAACAAAAGTACTAAAGGAGCCCTAGAGAAGTCATACACTTCTACATGTACATTAAAAGAGTGTTGTTATGTATTTACAGCAGACCTTTGTGGTGGTGGTTGTCAGAATGGAGGTAGATGTATTGGTGTCAGTTTATGTCGATGTAAGCAAGGGTTTGGTGGTACAAAGTGTGAAAGTGGTAAGTTCATTCTTAAGTTTGGCATTATCAGCTTCAGATACATTGCAGTGTTCTCCCCAGGGCCTTTTACCATAGTTGTCCCGCGATGCTATCATTTCAGCTTTAGAACCAGCCACTATGCTATGCATTTGTGCCACTACACTTTTTTGTTTCCTGCTATCCTTATGAAATGAATCTGTTCAATAAAACTTCTGTCACCTAATTCCAAGTCCTATTACTCAAATGACACCTGTTCTTACCTCTTCTTGGGTATTTAATTAAGATAATCTAGGATAATTACTCACTCACTTAGCCATCATCTTTTTTAACCTGGTTTGCCTGACTGCCAGCGCGCAAACCTTTGATGCAGGTTTAATCTTTGCACTGACATAATCACGTGATTGGCCAGCGATGATTGAGTAGTGTGTGGTATGTATATTTCAGTATTTCCACTACCAGTTAAAAAAGTTACACATATTCAGTCTTTCCAGCAGTCCTATTTTTTCCTTTTTCTTACTTTTTTATTAGACTTCCTATTTTTTCCAAAACGGCCCTACTGTCCCTACTTTTTTCAAATTTTATGTTGACATATAAAAGTTGTTGTTTTGCTAAGCACATAATGAGAGGATTCTGTTTTGCCTCTCGGTATATTTCCTGTCAGTAGTTTTTAGCAAAAGAAAAGATTTGCTCTCCAGTTCCACTGAGATTCCTGTCTTCAAATCCCATCTGACCACACGTTCCATGTGATGTGATGCATACAGTTTTCGGAGGAAGGTGAGCTGAAGCTATTTAGAATCATTGTATTTCCCATAGAAGGAATCTGAGGGAATATCAACTGTAATGTGCATGCTAAAAGTGCTACATCAGCATTGAAATTGTAATGTTTTAAAATCAGCTGCATAATACATGCAAGATACTGAATATTGATTCTTTATTACCAGTATTTATTGTTGCTAATTTTCATAGCTTTACAACTGTTTCTATATTGTATATAAAGCAGTCATATTGTTGGATGTGTATAAAAACAGGTAACTTTTATGATCTTTCTACATTTAAAGAGCAAGTCAGATTAAGTTTATTTAAGTTTTTTGGGGTGAGAAACTATGATACATCCAGATGATTAAGTTTTATATATCTTTAGATCAAGGGAACAGGTTGTAAAGAAGTTAAGAGGTACACAATTAATAAAGTGATTTGCTTGCAAGTAACTGAAAATGCCACAAGATAGCAATGGACATACACTTCAATCATGGTGTAAGAGAGAGTCATCTTTAGAATACACCGGTGGTTGTTTTGTTTGGAGCAAATCAATTCAGAGTGGAAACACTGAACTTAAGCAGCAAATGAGTCATGCTGAAGGACAGAAGCATAAAGAGATTGCAAAAGGGAGATTCAGCAAATCTCAGGCATTTATCATACCATCAGGTGGAGAAAGTAGCCAATCTAGTGGAGATCCTAGACCAGTACCTGAATCACAACCAGTGGCTCTGCAATAAAGAAACAAGTTACCATGGCAGAAGCTTTGTGGGCCATGAAAGTAGCTGCTTCTGGGTATTCTTACAGTTCCTGTGATGGAACCCCAGAACTTATTCAAACAATTGCTCAGTTTTTGAAGATTTTACAAGGAGCAAAAGTAAAATTTCTTATATGATTTCTGATGGACTTGGGCCATACTTCAGGAAGGAAATCTCACAGAAAATAAATAACAGTAAAATGCCATTTAACTTTCAATTTGACAAAACAGTGAATGCTCAGGGAAAAAAGAAGTGTGATCTGATTTGATTCTTGTCAGATGAGACGGGGGAAGTTGTGACTCGGTTCTTTGAAGCTGTTATATTTGGCCATGTGAAAGGAAGTGATGTAGGACATGCACTGGATGACATACTGACAGAGGAGGAGTACCAACTGCCTCCATCTCAGTTTATTTAACTAGGAGGTGATAACCCTAATGTTAATAAGACTGGTTCTTTGTTAACACCCATCTGAAAGGCTTAGGATTTCCAGGGCTGGAACCGTTTTTTCTGTGTGCACTTCATGTTCTTCACAATGCTGATGAGAAAAGGTTTTGGTATTTTAAGAAAATAGGCAGAGCACTTAGCTTTAGCTCTGTTTCACTGGTTTGAGTATCACATTAGTCAGAGGGAAGATTTCATGAAAACTTTGAGATAGGATTTGGAGGATGATCTGTTCATAAGGCATGTTCATTGCAGGTGACTCACTCTTTTACCAGTTCTAATGAAGATGGGATGCTGTGTATCAATACTTTCTGAAAGATTTAGCGGCAAGAGCAAGGGAAGACAAATCTTAGAATCTTCTGATGAAGAATGAAAGGTACAAAAGAATCTGTGAAAGTTTGAAAAAAGTGGAAGCCCGTATTCAGATGTACTTCTGATCAGTGTGGGGCCACTGTTTGAGAGATTTTTGCATCTTGTTTCAAATACAAGAATCTTTTTTGTTCATGTGCTCTATGAGGAGGCATGCAAGATGCTGAAGAAATTCATGCTTAGATTCATCAAGGTTGCTGTCATTGTTAATTTGAGTAGGAGAAAGCTTTTGAGTGTGGATTTCATGAAGCCAGAAGACAGTTTGGATCAGAAGAATACAGAGGTTGGTGTAGAATGTCGCAGAGCATTGTTAAAACTGGAATCTTCATGTCAGAAAGTAGTGGTATTAGACATTAAGAAGTTCCTACAGGAGGTTTCAGTATACCTTGGTATATGCCTACCTCTTGATAAGTCCACTGTTCAAAATGCACAGTGCATACATCAAGAAGTGGCATCTAGATGCACGAGGAGGCTTGCAGAAAGCTTACCAAATATCAGCAGATATGGTGTGCCACTTGTAATAGATGAGTGAAAAGGTCACAGAAGAATGGATTCAAGATGATCATGGAGAGCTTAAGATGGTTGACCATTATTAGAACAAAGTGTTGCAGATCAGACATTTGACAGGAATGCTAAAGTATTCTCATCTTGAGATGTTAAAAGAAGATTGTCAACAAACAGAAAGATATTGACAGAAGACCAAACACTCTTTGTAGAAGAGTTTATAAATGGACTAAGACTTACCAGAGATGCTGTCATGATGTACAAGGAAAACATTACTGATATTCCATTAACTCAGAGCGTAGTGCTGTGAAGAAATCACAGTACATACAAAAATCATGTTGAGGAGGAAAAAGTTGAGTCAGAACTCCTGAAGAAACAAAAGCAAAATCAAATACAGCAGCTTGACAGAAGCCATGATAATGAATGAAAAAAGAAAGAGGAGGCCATCAGAAAAAGATTCAGAACTGAAAAAAGTGAAGGAGCCTTTCAAGAAGAGCTTCAGAAGGCTTCTCAGTTGTTTGCAGAGGCCAGTGAAAGACTGAATTCGGCAGTAAAGAACAAGAACTTTAAGGAAATCAATTTTGGCAGTGGTCTTTTGGAGGTTTCAAAATCAAACCTGCAGAAATCAACAGAAGCATTAGAAAATTGCAGACAGCAAAGAAATTAAATTGATGAGAAGAAGAAGAAAGGAAGACTGATGGATGACTATGCAAGTAGAATTCAATGTTCCATTGGAATTAGTACTCCCATGAAAAAGTTGATTTGTTCTTCAAAATGAAAGATATCTGACTGAAGTTTTAAGGCTGTTAGTAACTTTTATCAAGACTATATGTGGACCTAGTAAATAATACATGTATTGGCCTTTCACTCATTAGTTTTTGAGTGTTTTGTGGGTATTTTGTTACTTCTTTACACCACAGTAGTTACAACTGTATATGCATACACATAGTGCCTGCAGAAGTAATAGACAATCAGCTTTTTAAAACTGTATTCCTTGTATAACTAGTGCTTTTGTTTATCAAGCATGATCTTAAATCATAATGGTCATAGTTTAAAATTTTTATGTGGGATGGCTACCATAAAGAAGTAGGTACATTGTAACTAACCTAAAGAATTTTTGCAGTTGTTCGTGTTAAAGTTTTTTGCATGACATGCATAGTGGCTGGTAGAGATAATTTAGAATGTAGTATCTAGCTGACTTTTGTGAAAGCTTACATGTATTTCTAAGCCAGCATTTCTGCATTTGTGTTGTCCTATCATAATGCAGCTTTGTCATATTTAGAGGTGTTTGATTATCTGTTAGCTTTCTTAGATTATTAGTCTAGCTTATTTGCATATTGTATCTGCAAGAGTTGTAGAAAGCAGCACAATCTGTGTTCCTTCTGTAATTTATCATGTATTTTTTGTAAGAGTAATTATAATCATGATGATTTCCCAGTGTGCTTTTTAGTACCATAGTAACAGCTTAATACTAATACATTGTACAATATTCAGAGAGATCTGCTTCAAGTTAGATGATTTCTCTTTTTAATGTAAGAAATGCACCAGTGCTAACTTTCATGCTGTGTTACTATTTCTGTTTGCTACACAAATGAAGATAAAATGCTTTGATAGTCTGTCATACAGTGACAAAATAGTTGTGCATTTTTTCTTTCTTTCTTCTATATAAAACGATTTGAAATCCCCAAAAATGCAAATCATTCAGATCTCAATAGAAGCTATACTGTGTTTGTCCCTATATGCTCCCAAGGCTGCTTAGAAAGGCTGTTATATTAACAAAATTGTTAATGCACTAAATAGAATTTGTAAAAGGATAGCATTTTATTTTATTTTTTTGTATATACTGCTACTTTTAGTGATAGTGACCTTGTTACAAAAAATGCTGCTATTGACTAATAAAAAAAATCAGATATGACCTCTGTGATGTGGAGCTGTGTGTTTAAGAAAATAGAGGTAACCTGGACTAAAAAGACAGCTAGTATGTGAGTAAGAGCGTGCTTTTATTCACATTTACGAAGGTAAGTCAAGTACAGGTTATATTTTTTCAGTAATTTACATAAATTTCATACTACATGTATATCCCTTCATAAAATGTATTTTTTTCCTTACTGTTGTCCTACTTTTTATAAAAAGTAGCCCTTCTTTATCCCTACTTTTGTCCTACTTTTTATTAAAAAGTAGCCCTACTTTATTGCTGCTTTTTAAAAAAAAAAGTAGCCCTACTTTATCCCTGCTTTTGCACAAAGGGTTGCTGGAATGACTGCATATTACATTTTAAGTTAAAACTTTTTATGATGCTAAGTGCACTTACCCTGATGCTATGAAACATAATTATGTCTGGGAGATAACTGCATTGGTTATGCTCTTCATAAATAAAGATATTTTTGGCCGAGTAGAATTTCTGATTTAGTGACCTTAGACATAAAGACATTAGAAAAATTATGTACTTCTGCTTCACACACTTTGATACATTTTGAACAAGAAATAACATTTAATGATACCCTGCTCTGCAGGTTTGTGTAAAATCAGACAGTGGACTTTAAAGAAACATGCTATATATGATGGCAAGGAACTACATAAAGTCGGAATGGATGTAGCACCTAATTCGCTCTTAATTAAGCAGTATTATTTCATTAGGCAGTGAAGTACTTTTTTATATATAATCATCATTCTCATAAATATTCATGCTTGTAGGGAAATTTAGGAGGTCATATTGTTTTAATGACTGTAGGGAAATTTAGGAGTCATATTGTTTTAATGACTGTAGGGAAATTTAGGAGGTCATATTGTTTTAATGACTGTAGGGAAATTTAAGAGTCATTGTTTTAATGACTGTAGGGAAATTTAGGAGTCATATTGTTTTAATGACTGTAGGGAAATTTAGGAGTCATATTGTTTTAATGACTGCAGCAGGTTGCTACTGTATAGTCTATTATTTGGTAAATATTCAACAGGGTTCTCAGAAATGTAAAAAATACACATTAAAATGTTTTGCCATTGGGAGGCATATAAACCACAGTATGGGAGTCCTAAATTACACAGCTTGTCCAGTTTATTGACAAGAATCGCCTATCTTTTGTATTAGAGTATTGACAGTTTGGGGTCACAGTGACTTACATTTCACACTCCAGTGACTTTTCCAGGTATTTGGAATGTGCCTTGGCACAGCAGGCAAGACATAGTATACTGTAGAACTCTTGTATAAGAATCTTTTGGAAGTAAAACTTAAGGAAGAATTTTTGGCTACTGTTTTCAGAGTTACCCATTTTCAAGGTTAATCATATGATGCAAAGACCCAGGATGCTGACATGAAAAACAAAAATATAAAACATTTTACTGTGTAATTCTAATACAAGTATGGGCTATTTACTACAAAAATAAGGTATTAAAAAAATTGACAAATGCTGTTATCAGATAGCATCAGATCACCTCAGTGTTATTCAGGTTGTTGTCATTATTACTAACGTCAGGTTATCGCATATTAAAACATTGTTTGTTGTATATTGAATGAGAAAGTAGTTATGGATGATTTGCTACCGTATTACTCACTTATAAGTCAAGTCAAACTGCAAACAACATAGACCCTGATCTGCTGTTGCATTATGTGACAGCAGATCAGGATTTGTGTTGTTTGCAGTTAGTCTTGACTTTTAAGCGAGTATAGACAGTAAGTCAAATCACTAAGTATGCAATATATTAATTTTTTTTATGTTTATCATTAGTAGTAATAGGAGGAGCAGTAGTGGTAATAATAAACTTTTTTTATATGTATATAAATAGTTAGTCATAGGTTAGGAAAGGGCAAGTGAAGTCTCAATTTGACGACAAACCTATTAAATTTAGCTCTAGTAAAGAAAATTTACTTCTTTCTCATAATCAAGCCAAAGTCACATCATTATATCTATGCATGCTTGACAAGTTGGTTATATATGAAATTTTTTATTTATTTATTTATCTTATTGAATTAAAAACGAAAGTAGAAAATAGTAAATCTTTACTTTTCCTCACCTATATTATGTCTTTGCCACATTGTCACACAAACAGCATTGAAACTAAATAAATATTCTTGCTAATTATAATTCTGGACTGGTATTCCATGTTTTACAGTGGAAACTCCAACTTTTTACTGGTTTGGAGTCCCTGACTCCAGCTTCTGAAATCCTAATGAGAAGAACCCTACATGAAACAGGGACACACAATAAGTACTCGTTACTGCACATTAGGGCCATGTTTTACATCTGTTTATAATTAACTTGGATGTAGAGATTACATGCATGAGATAAACCAAAGTAATTCTGAAATAATACATGTAATTATACTCCCTGCAAAATGAAGTTGGGGGGGGGGGGGTGTATACTGGAGTAAGCTTGCCCATCAATCCATTTGTCACACTTTTATTTACATAGTATCTCCTGAACCCTTTGAAATATCTTCATGAAACTTGGTATGCTTTTGTGTCATGATTAGAAGTTGTGTCCTGTAAAAAATAATGGACTCTGTCTGGTGAGCATTTTAAGAGTTATCTCCATTTTTATTACAAATTGTGTCTGTCCATTCATCTTTTCATCACACTCTTGTCCAGTACTATCACAAATGTGACTCCAGCTTATTCATATTGCTGGGCGTATTCTTTAATCACTTGCTTGCTGACAGATTTAGTTGTTATAGTTTTTTGGGAAATTCATAAAAAGATTGAGTTTTGAATGGGTTCTAGAACATTTTTTGTCATAAATTAGTTCCAGTGAACGTTTTACATAACTAACACATAATCCTGACATGACATGTTTATATGCTTTGTAGACCTGCGTACTGGGCCATGTTTTACACAGTTAGCTGACAACACCTGTCGTGGAGCGCTGCCTGGAGTTGTTTGTACCAAGAACTTGTGCTGTGCCACAATTGGCATGGCCTGGGGAAACCCCTGTGAGCAGTGTCCAGCTGAACCACACCCATGTAGGCGGGGCTACATCCCGAATGTGCAGAAAAACACCTGTCAGGGTAAGCTTGGCCAGCTGTCACATCCAGTATCCAGATTTTGCATCCTTCTTCATGAGTACATAATTAAAAACAGTCATTGAAAATCTTGTGACACTTAGTTATCTTTTCAAAGAGCCTTTCTATTTATAAAAATCCCTGCTGAAATGTTTTAAACTATGTTAAGAAATATTTTCCCAGAGAATTGAATATTACACACAAATTGTACCTATCTTAGGCAAAAAGCAGAGTTAGCATGATTATACATGAAAAGAATTGCTAACACTATCAGTCATATAGCTATTGTCTCTATCTGTCATATAGCTATTGTCTCTATCTGTCATATAGCTATTGTATCTATTGTCTCTATCTTTTGCCTTGTTTAAAGATCTTTTTTTTTTTAAGTGGTAACCTTAATTGAAATTATGCTTTCTCCCACCTATTCCTTGAAGACAAAAGCTATTCATCTGCCATATCCTTTATTTGTAAATTCTGTACTGCAAATTACACCAGCTATTAGATCTAAGCACATATTATCAAAATATTTAAACACAGATCTTAAACTCATAGTCCAAGTGCAGAAGTTTTGACAAACTGTAATTCTACCCAGAGTAAAGTTAGATTCTTGGAACTACCAGGAATTTTGCAGTTTTATTTTCTTCCCATGCTTGCTGAATTTCAATGATTTAGATGTACTCAAAGTATCATAACCAAATTGGGGCATGGGTTGAAAAATCTCGAAGAATCTGCTTGCCCATCAGGCAAGTATTAAAATTTATAACTCACCGAGAATAAACTGTTACTTACCCAACTATTATAGAAATATAAACTGTGACAATGGCAATGACCTAAATTCAGTCATTTGAAAGGTTATGATCCAGAACTTATTCTGTGACCCTTCTGATACCAGTTAAAAATAATTACAAAATTGAGACCAGTCTGCTCTCCCTCTGGTAAGCATTTATTAATTTGAAAGAGTGAGAGTGAAGCACTTGTACGAACTGGATCAAAATAAATGGAAAACAAACTTCCTGTAGAAAGTATGGACTTTAAAGTTAGCAATATTCTTGACAGAACATACTATTCATTAAAGAGAAATAGGAGTCAGCCCCAAATTAGCACAAGATTGTGATTGGAAAATTCACTAGACCACTGAAAATTTCACTTGCCATTTCCATTTGGTTGAGTGAATTTTAAACATCTGTAGAGTGTGGAGCAGGGCATGGACCTTAACTATTCCACTGAAAAAGGTTATGATGCCTGTTCTGCTAATTTTAAATTGTTATTTTCTAGATATTGATGAGTGCAAAGCCATCCAAGGCTTGTGTGTGGGAGGAAACTGTATCAACACAGTTGGATCCTACATCTGTGAGTGTAAGGAGGGATCAAGACAAAACCCTATCACCAAAGTCTGTGAAGGTAAAGTATCAGCCTCTTCATACTGTCAATTCTTCTGAGTAGGGTCTATTCTAGGCTGTCTGATTGCAGGTTTCATGCTAATTTCTCAACAAATTGCATAAAAATCAACCGAATGCATGAAAATCAACTGAATGCATGAAAATCATGCTTTATATTTTCAAGCCCTACCTTTATTTCTTCATTAAATCCCTCATATATACAGAAAACGTTTTAATTTTCAGTTAAAGAATAGACGGCACCTAGAGTCTGTGAAAGCTATCCCCCCTGTACATATAATATTGATAGAATTAATCCTAGATATTTTACCCCCCAAAATAATGGACTTGGTTATCCTATTGTGATGTACTGTATTTTCATCAGAGATGCCAAATACAACTTAAAGGAATGATTTGAATGTGTTTTTAGATGTACACAAGAGTGTTAGAGTTTTGATCTGTCCTTTAAGTATGGTTATGGGTGGGTTGGAAGATCGGTGTAAAGAGCTGATGGCATTGCTGAGATGCTATGTCCATAGTTATGGGTGGGTTGGAAGATCGGTGTAAAGAGCTGATGGCATTGCTGAGATGCTATGGAAGATCGGTGTAAAGAGCTGATGGCATTGCTGAGATGCTATGTCCAATCTCTATAATTATAGTCTTTACTTTTATGTACTTGGTTCGTGCTAAAACAGTCAACAAATTTTACCCTTAAAAATACTGAAGTGTGATTCTCTGATATACCAGAAAAGGGCTGCACTATGGAATTTTCTATTCCTGATATGGCTTCTATTTAGCTTTAGTTGTTACCCATTATTGCTACTATTTTTCTTTCTTAATTCCCCTCTTTCTCTTACAATTTTCTGGTGAAACTAAATTTGATTTATGGCTGAATTATACATTTCTGTGTGTTTCTTTGTTAAGAAATTTAACCTATTACATCATTTGTACAACCTTGCAAACATGTTACACTAACAGACATTAGCGACTTTAAGGTAAATATCTGCAGACGACAGCACAAGACCAGACATTTTCCATTGTGAGATATCTTGTTTCTATTGAAATGAGTCGTCATCAGCAATTTTCCATTGTGAGATATCTTGTTTATATTGAAATGAGTCGTCATCAGCAAATTTTAATCACCAATGGCAATTTTAGCAGTCGCTAGTGTTAACAGTATTTGTATCAATTAACATAGAGTTTGTATCAATTAACATAGTATTGTATCAATTAACATAGTATTTGTATCAATTAATATAGAGTTTGTATCAATTAACATAGTATTTGTATCAATTACCATAGTATTTGTATCAATTAACATAGAGTTTGTATCAATGTATGCAAGATTCAAGTCTGGAAGTCCTATCATCAGAGATGACATCATCTGATATTTGTCATTAACATTCAGAAGAAAATCTTGTAGGCATATTTCTTCTTCAGATGCATTACCAGATACATTATACCTTAGAAGTACATCCACTATCTTGCAAATCAAGCCCTTCCAAAATAAAAAGACATTAGCCATGTCTTTTGGTTTGTTTTAGCTCAAAAAGTACTAGAAAGTTATCTTCTTGCTAAGGTAGAAGTCAGTCAAGAGTTATTTCTGATTGGATAGAGGGATTGGACCTAAATCCCATCAGCAATCAGTTATTCCTTCTGCTTGTGCTTAGAAGCATGCTCTTTCTTGCGGCCTTGCAAATACCAAATTCACTTGTGCCTTTTCATCAGTTGAATGATTCTTTGGAGTTTTTGCACTTCATGGAAGTATACTCCAGCTATTTTTAAATTTCTTGCTCTATCTTCATTGTAGATGAATATATTCATTTGTCTAACTTTGTCATACAATAAGCTTGTCAACACCATTTTAATTGCCTGTCCTATTGTCTATGGTAGTTTCAGTTTAACTCCGTACTCAACCTTGTTTATGAATTTAGTCAAGCAATTGTTCTGTTAGTAGATGTCTAAAGTTATGGATTTAATTTCCTTGGGCATTTTTCTTTATTCATAGCATCCCCTTCACAGTAAGTTCAAAGTGATGTCTGACAGATTTCATCTACCGTCTGCACTCGCTTATAAGTCAAGTCCAATTGCAAACTGCATTGATCCAGATCAGCTGTCACATAATGTGCCAGCAGATCTGGGTATATGCAGTTTTTTAGGAGTAATCAGTAGAACAAACAACATAGATCCTGATCTGCTGGGACATTATGTGATGGCAGATCAGGGTCTATGTTGCTTGCAGTTGGACTTGATTTATAAGCAAGTATAGACGGTGTGTATGCCTTTGTTCTACTCTCACCATTTACTCAATCCACATCCATGCATAAATCATGTTATAACCCTATAGCCTGTATCTTACAATTTGAAGCTACTTCGCATTTATTAGGAACCAAAGACAGGCCCAACTCCAGGGTAAGGGTATGTAACTCCCTCATCTTACCTTTTCTAACAAAATATGATCTGGTGACGTCTTAAAAAAGAATCCAGTTTTTATAGTAAAACGTGTTTCTTTTATAATACTTACCCAATCATAATATGGGCACATCCTTCCTAGCCCTCTGCAGTTACATTCCTGGAAGAGCATGCACATTCGCTCCAGTAGTAAATGATGATTGATCGGATTTGGACACAAACCCCTCCATGCAAGGAGAGACCACTCCTGTCTGACTCCCACCTTGGCAAGCAGACAACTTTTTGGCACTTCTGTTGCTAAAATAAGCCAAAAGACATGGCTAGCATTTTTTAACTTGTGAGGGCTGGATTTAGAAGGTTGTGGATGTACTCCCTAATGTATTATGATTGGGTAAGTATTATTGGAGAAACATTATTTTACTACAAAAATTGGTTTCATGCTGGTTATATCTGAGAAAGTGTAAGATAATTGTTTCCATGGAAATAAATATGACACAGTTTGAAGTCCATGATTACTGAAGCAGTCAAGTTGTCCTTCACTATAAAGAACCTCAGTATTCTGTAGCCACTGATATAATGCAGGTATGGTACTGGATCTAATTAAATAGACAATGAAATTTGAGTATTGCTACTTTTCTTTCACTATATTAATTTTTGGCTGTTGAAAATACATTTTAATGAGGTTTCTCATAATTGTATACCTTTTCTTGTAATTTTATTGTACTTTTCGGCGCAACTTACCACATTATGACAGCCTTTTATGGTGGAATAACTCTGTATGGGGTACCCTCAAATACAGTGCCATACACTCTTACATCTCTCGTAGATAGTATTATAATGATGGATCACTGTATTACTAGTCATGCTGAGTTGATGTCATCAATAAAGATATGTTATGTTCTTTAGTTACCGTAAATACTCGCGTATAAGTTAATACCAATTGCAAACTGTATAGACCCAGATCTGCCTTCGCATAATGCAGTTTGCAAGGACTAAGCCATGGAATTGTAAGGACTAATCAGTAGAACAAACAACATAGACCCTGATCTGCCGTCGCATTATGCGCCGGCAGATCAGGGTCTATGTTGTTTGCATTTGGACTCGCCTTATATGTGAGTATATATGGGATATTGAAATATCTGCCATTTCTCAATCTGATTAAAATCAAGATCTACTTGCAATAAGTTGATCTGGTGAACACCGATATGAGATCATGTTCTGTTGACCTTTTCAATCAGCAATCAAAAGAAAGTGAAAAACATCATTTGGGATACATCATTACTAATGATAACTGTGTATAATACAAAATGTAAGGCTTTATCTGATAGACTACCAAAAATAAGTGGGCCAGGTTTTCCAAAAGTCAGAGAACATGGACTCTATTGGTGCCTGTCGGATCTCCATTACCATATATACCCACTTATAAATCGATTCCAACTGCAAATAGCATAGACTCTGACCTGCTGTTGCATGCATAATGCACCAGCAAATCAAGGTCTGTGTTTGTTCTACTGATTACTCCTTACAAACTGCATAGACCCAGATCTGCCAGTGCTTGATGCAATGGCAGATCTGGGTCGGTGCAGTTTGCAGTTGGACTTCACTTATAAGTGAGTATATATGGCTTGTCAGAGATATCAGTTTTAATCAGATTGTGCCATTCCTTAAAAAATGTTTTAAATAAAAAACTATAATATTATATTATGGTCAATGCCTTCAACGATTAGATCTTATGTACATTTTCCTACAAACAATAAATTGGTCCTATAGACAAGAATGAATCAGGCACTGCAGATATATTACTGTTTCAAAATAAATAAGTATTTTTACATGTATATTTTGCACTTTAGACATATTTAAATATTAGACTCAAATTATTCTTTAGCATGATTCCTAGAGGATTTAATATGAATGCTTCATTCATATAAAATTTATGACACAAGTCAGATAATCTGTATTTTTTGCAAAAATATTGTATGATATGAGCACAATGGTAGGATTGTAAATGTCACATTATCACATGATCATTTTGCAGATGTGTTCAATAAACCATTAAAAATGTTAAGTGCTATGACTTGGTTTAATTTTAATTTAATTAATTTAAATTTAATTTTAAGTTTGGTTTAATTTTAGACACTTAATTACTTGTGTGGTACATGTATAATGACAAGATGTTATAAATATGTAATGTTAGAGATGTGATATGGGCATGTGAAATGACAGATCCATAAAATATCAGTTCATTTTCATTATGGCATTGTTTTTGTCCTTCAGACATCAATGAGTGTGAGGACAGGGACATATGTGGAGCAGGAGTCTGTACAAATACTGAGGGAAGTTACTTCTGTACATGTAACCCTGGATATGAGCTCACTACAGATAGAAAGAAATGCATTGGTAAGATTGACTCCATCTTTCTGTTCATGAATAAATTCTTTTAGGTATATGACACCAATATCTTTAACTAAATGCATTGAACTGGGTGAAGAAATTGACATATGATAAACTAATTTTTTGATTCAAATAATTAATGTCCTGCCTTGAGATCCAGGATCCCTATAGTAATGACCTTTTCTGTTTTTCAATCATTCCATCTGTCTGTCTGTCTGTTCATCCATTCAGACTTCTTGTAACCACCAAAGTTCTGCAACTCTTACACCTAATTGGATGTCATATGTACGTGTATTATCTATGACATGTAGATCAACCTTTAAAAACTTTCATCTTTTCAATTCCAATTTTTATGTAGTTATTGCCCATTTTAGATAAATTTTTCATTTACCTTATAGCAGATCCTTGTAACCATCATAGCTCAGGAATCATTCAACATATTCGGATGCAGTTTGGTGTGTGCATTGTCTCATAGACCTGGATGTGTTTTTATGATTTTTATCTCAACTCCATTTTTGGATAAAGTTATGGCCCTTGACAATTACCTTCACATCTTCACATGGGATTTTGCTTGTAACCATTCAACATATTCTGATGCAATTTGGCATGAACATTGTCTCAGAGACCTAGATGTGCTTTTATGAGTTTTGTCTTGTCCATGCCATTTTGGATAGAGTTGTGGGCCTTAACAATTAAAATCACATCTTCGTGTAGGATGTTGCTTGTAACTGGTATTGCTTAAGAACCATTTGAAATGTTCTGATGCAATTTGGTTTGAACATTATCTTATAGACCTAGATATACCTTTTATGAGTTTTGTCACGGCAACTCTGTTTTGGATAGAGTTGTGGCCCTTGACAATTGACTTCATATCTTCATATGGGATGTTGCTTGTAAATGGCATATCCCTGTAACCCTTTCAGATAGTTGAATGACATGTGGTAGGTGAATTGCCTCTTGCACATAGATGTGTCTTTCTAAAGTTTCACCCTTTCCGGTCCAATTGTTATGGCCCTTTTTGCATCAATATTACAGATCCACTACAGCAGATCCTTGTAACCAGCATAGCTTATGAATGATTTAATGTATCTGATGCAGTTAGATATGTACATTGACTTAAGACCTAGATGTGCCCATTATGGGTTTTGTCTTGTCATCTCCAATTTGGATAGGGTTATGTCCCTGGAAAATTAATGGGATGTTGCTTGTAGCTGGCATAGTTCAAGAACCATTCAACATATTCTGATGCAGTTTGGTATGAACATTGTCTTATAGATATGCATGTGCCTTTTATGGGTTTAGACTCATTTCTATGAGTTATGGCCTGTTGATAGCTTATCCTCAGGACTCTGGTTTCTGCAAGATATCTCTACCAAAATTTATTTGATTTAAACCAGATTTGGCATGTGGCTTTAGATTAATGACACCTTGAGTTTGATTTCCAGCATTCCATGACATTTACAGGACTTATGTCTCCTGATTGCCTGACTCCTGACTTTGTTTTCATGGCATAACTTTGCCAAGCTTTGTTGCATTTAAACCAAATCTTACATTCAGCTTTATATTGATGAGACCCTGAATGAGTTTAATTTCAAGTGTTCCACATTATCATTTAGAAGAGTTATCCCCCTGATTGCCCATTCTCTAATCTTTGCTTTCTGCAGCATAACTTTACTAAGGAATATTGCATTTCAATAATAGTTATCATGCACCTTTATATTGATGAGACCTTGAATGATTTGTGTTTTCAGCATTCCATGTCATGGTTTGGAAGAGTTATAGCCCCTGAATGCCCATTTCTCCAAACTTTGGTTTCCCATCAAAAGTTTTGCTGCTGAAGGGCCTGTTGAGCAAATTGTATAGTGTGGGGTTGTTTGCCAGTCACTCATTGCTGACAACTGATAGTTATGGAAAAAACTTTATATATATATATATATGCTCTCTGTTATCTTTGTTCTTTTAATGTCATAAAGTGGTAAGTAAAAAAACACTTTGCCATTTGTAAAAATAATTTTTTTTTTAGTCAGCATGATGAAATATATTTGGTAATAGCTTGGGGAAAAAAATAATCTGGTCTGTATACTTTTTTTATTTTGGTAGCTGTGAGGAAGAAGTTCTGTTACACAAGGATTAGAAACAATGTGTGTTCGGATGAGATCTCAGCCAAGACCTCCTTCCAGGACTGCTGTTGTGGAGTGGGGAAGGGTTGGGGTGACAGTGATCTGTGTCAGCTTTGTCCTGAACCCAATACAGGTGAGAAGAAAGGATGTCTTGATATCTGCAACTAGTTTGGTGTTTAATGCTTTTTTGCTATGCATCAAATTGTTTTCTCGTGTGGTGTGCTCCCTCCTTATGCCACTCTTATTGGGAACCATAAAAGTAATGCAATATTAAAAGTGAGGCAACCTATACTGCAGTATCTTCCAACACAGCTGTGTCATGATAGTGTATAAAAACAGGAAAATGGGGTAAATAATGATGTGATAGTACAGTATACGTTCGTTCGTTCGTTCATTGGATTAACGACGTGTGCGGCCATTTGGCCATATACGTCGAATAGTACAGTATAATTTATTCATTCTTGCTAGCCAAGAACTGAAATTGAGTGAAACACATTAAGTAGCAAATACAAGAAAAACAAATTTTAACTACTTTGATGGTATCCATGACTATATACACAATATAAGAGGGATAACAATATACTGAGAGGCTTAATAATGAGAGATGACTTTACTACCGTATGTACTCGCGTATAAGCCAATACCAACTGCAAACTGCATAGACCCAGATCTGCTGTCGCATAATGCACCGGCAGATCTGGGTCTATGCAGTTTGTAAATACTAATCAGTAGAACAAACAACATAGACCCTGATTTGCCGGCGCATTATGTGATGGCAGATCAGGGTCTATGTTGTTTGTGTTTGGACCCAGCTTCTACGCGAGTATATACGATATGTAAACTACTTAGCCCAGGCTGCAATTTCACCAACATGTCTTAAGATCAAGTCTAGACTTAATATACTTGATTGGTCAATTTTAAGTCAAACTTTCATCAGATCACTGGATTCTGAAGTTCAAGTCCAGTCTTAAGTTCTCCCAGCCAACTCTATATTTTATATGAATCATTTTAAAATCCCAATAGTTTTCACTATAATATCCTTTTATTATTAATGGAGAAGCAGATGTCAATCTTTCTTTCAAGTCCTTTTTGCAGGAAAAGGTTAATGGGTAAATAAAATGAGTCATCATGGTGCATGTACTCAATACAATATAAAAAAAAGAAGTACCAAAAAATGGAGTATATACATTTAAATTATTATTTTAATGCATAATGTTATTAAAATTGGCTAATTTGTGTGTTCCAGTGCTTAAAAATGAGGTATTGAATTGGTAATACTAACACATAATGATCACTATATTATTGTGTGATTTCCCTATAAAATCCATATATTTTTTCTATATTTTTGAAACCAAATGCCCTATAAAATTCCTATAATTTGGAAAACTATGGCTGTGAGGCCTGGCCAGGGGTTGACTGTGAGGCGTGGTCAGGGGTTGACTGTGAGGCCTGGCCAGGGGTTGACTGAAGGTGATAATTGGGGTGAAGGAAACAACCATTATTGGGATGGATGACCATTAACCCTTGCTTCTTCTGGCTAATTGGGATGGACGACCATTAACCCTTGCTTGTTCTGGCTAATTGGGATGGATGACCATTAACCCTTGCTTGCTCGGGCTAATTGGGATGGATGACCATTAACCCTTGCTTGTTCTGGCTAATTGGGATGGATGACCATTAACCCTTGCTTGTTCTGGCTAATTGGGATGGATGACCATTAACCCTTGCTTGTTCTGGCTAATTGGGATTGATGACCATTAACCCTTGCTTGTTCTGGCACCATTAACCCTTGCTTGTTCTGGATAATTGGGATGGATGACCATTAACCTTGCTTGTTCTGGCTAATTGGGATGGATGACCATTAACCCTTGCTTGCTCTGGCTAATTGGGATGGATGACCATTAACCATTGCTTGTTCTGGCTAATTGGGATTGATGACCATTAACCCTTGCTTGTTCTGGCACCATTAACCCTTGCTTGTTCTGGCTAATTGGGATGGATGACCATTAACCCTTGCTTGTTCTGACTAATTGGGATGGATGACCATTAACCCTTGCTTGCTCTGGCTAATTGGGATGGATGACCATTAACCCTTGCTTGTTCTGGCTAATTGGGATGGATGACCATTAACCCATGCTTGCTCTGGCTAATTGGGATGGATGACCATTAACCCTTGCTTGTTCTGGCTAATTGGGATTGATGACCATTAACCCTTGCTTGTTCTGGCTAATTGGGATGGATGACCATTAACCTTTGCTTGTTCTGGCTAATTGGGATTGATGACCATTAACCCTTGCTTGTTCTGGCACCATTAACCCTTGCTTGTTCTGGATAATTGGGATGGATGACCATTAACCTTGCTTGTTCTGGCTAATTGGGATGGATGACCATTAACCCTTGCTTGCTCTGGCTAATTGGGATGGATGACCATTAACCATTGCTTGTTCTGGCTAATTGGGATTGATGACCATTAACCCTTGCTTGTTCTGGCACCATTAACCCTTGCTTGTTCTGGCTAATTGGGATGGATGACCATTAACCCTTGCTTGTTCTGACTAATTGGGATGGATGACCATTAACCCTTGCTTGCTCTGGCTAATTGGGATGGATGACCATTAACCCTTGCTTGTTCTGGCTAATTGGGATGGATGACCATTAACCCTTGCTTGTTCTGGCTAATTGGGATGGATGACCATTAACCCTTGCTTGTTCTGGCTAATTGGGATTGATGACCATTAACCCTTGCTTGTTCTGGCACCATTAACCCTTGCTTGTTCTGGCTAATTGGGATGGATGACCATTAACCCTTGCTTGTTCTGGCTAATTGGGATTGATGACCATTAACCCTTGGTTGTTCTGGCTAATTGGGATTGATGACCATTAACCCTTGCTTGTTCTGGCTAATTGGGATTGATGACCATTAACCCTTGCTTGTTCTGGCACCATTAACCCTTGCTTGTTCTGGCTAATTGAAATGGATGACCATTAACCCTTGCTTGTTCTGGCTAATTGGGATGGATGACCATTAACCCTTGCTTGCTCTGGCTAATTGGGATGGATGACCATTAACCCTTGCTTGTTCTGGCTAATTGGGATGGATGAATATTAACCCTTGCTTGTTCTGGCTAATTGGGATGGATGACCATTAACCCATGCTTGCTCTGGCTAATTGGGATGGATGACCATTAACCCTTGCTTGTTCTGGCTAATTGGGATTGATGACCATTAACCCTTGCTTGTTCTTGCTAATTGGGATCGATGACCATTAACCTTGCTTGTTCTGGCTAATTGATATGGATGACCATTAACCTTGCTTGTTCTGGCTAATTGGAATGGATGACCATTAACCCTTGGTTGTTCTGGCTAATTGGGATGGATGACCAATAACCCATGCTTGTTCTGGCTAATTGGGATGGATGACCATTAATCTTTGCTTGTTCTTGCTAATTGGGATGGATGACCATTAACCCTTGCTTGTTCTGCTAATTGGGGTTCTGGCTAATTGGGGATTCAACCTGTGACTTCTGGCTAATTGGGGATTCAACCTGTGACATCAGGATGTTCAATCAGCATGCTACTACTCCTCTATTCAGGGTACAAATCATTGTGTTTGACTGATTAGCAATCCAAATACAGTAAAGCTTCCATAATTCAAGACTTGAATCACTCAAATATCTTGTATCATTCAATATACATATTTAGTCCCAGTCTTAAGTCATCATTATTTTCACATTCATCACTCTTAAAAACTCAAACATGGATTGCTCAAATACCATGCAACACTCAAAGTCACAGGTCAGTTTTGACCATACAAAACTGTTACAAACATGAAACTTGAGATGAATTCCAATTAGCGTACTGACTGTCAGCTTGATGTTATCACAGGTGAACACATGTTACACTAGAAGAATTAAGTGGAATGATGCACATCCAAACTAATCCACATAATTAGCTGATTACTCTTTATTAACATATGTTGTTTGGAAATGGCCCTTCATCAATAAGACAATCTTGTATTGAAAATGACGCTTGCTGTTGTCCTATATACATTGGTCAAATAACTGCTGTAAAGTTTAGCAGCATCAGTCAGTGTTGAATTTGAACAAATACACTTTTAAGGCTATAACAGTGTTTTAGGTAGGATGCACCCTTACAAAATAGACACCCACAAAAAAAAAAAAAACATTTAATGTGCCAAAAGTGGCAGAAAAAAATGAACAAGGTGCATTTTTTTTTATTTTTCATCTGATACAGATGTGCCAATCTATCATTAAATGTCTGAAGTGCTCATTTATTGGTTTTATGAAAATGAACAAAATCTTTCAAGCAATCTTTTTTAATAGCACTGGTTGCTACGCTTGGACTATCTCTTTTCCCCCATTCTCCTAATCCCATATATGGCAAAGCTAGGGATCATCCAGCAATAGTCATATATTTGGTATATCCCATACTATTTCTTGGTTGAGAGGTTAAGAATAAAATTGGCATGTGACTGACTAGCAATAATCTCAATTAAAAAAATATGAACAAATTCAAGTAACATATTGAGGTATCTTCCACTCCTGTTTTATTCACATTTTTAAGTGAAAGAAAAATGTGTAGTCTCTGCGATTTTCATAAGCATGTGTTTCAAATCATATGATATGTAGCGCCATTTATCGTTTGTAAACTCAGCAAAGTTTTACTAAGAGGTAGATATGGAAAAATGGATAACTGATTTCTTACCCAGTTATCATGCTCAGATTGTGAAAGTGATAACAAATTACCACAGATATGATGACTGTATGAACAAGCTGGTAAAACCTACAAAACCTGAAACAAAAGTCAAACAGAAAGTGAAACTTCCGCTGAAGCATTTTATTCCACAATGGCAGAAAAAATAAGAAAAAAATAAGATCCTCAAGAAATCGCTTGAAAGCTGCAACTTCACAAAGGCTAATGAAATGTTGGAGGGATATAAAATTGTAGGCTTCAACTTCTCCTGCACTGTTAGAGAAGGCATCAAAGAGGAAAATCCTACAGTAAAGAAGGTTATTTATTTGGTTTTTCATGCAAATAATATGTAAAATAGATGATATCTCATTTTGTTATAAGGTTAGTCCATTATGATCACACCATTGACCTACTTTTTCAAATGATGGGTGCTAATTGGCCCTTTTTTGTCAAACCTGGCTGAAACACTGCTATAAGTATTAGGTTTTTTTGTTTAAAATTTATAGCCCAAACTTAGCTTATGATTAAATGCCATTTAAAAACAGAGATAAACACTCCTTGCACATAAGAACTGTGCAAAGGCCCTCAGATCATGATTCTGTTTCACAATGACAAAAAACAAATTTCCCCCACAACCTCCAAACAAAGTAGTGAAGAACTCATTCATGGGGGATAACTATAATGGATCCTTACATTATAATAAATTATGAATCTTAGCAAAATTACTTTCTTTTTCTTTCTTTCTTTTTTGATCAAACAGTAAATTAGCCTTATCACCAGTAAATAGCTTTTAGCAGCAGAATTGCTCATTGTCCAGAAATTATAGTTAACTCAGATAAAAGGTTTTGTGGACGATCTCAAAACTTGAACTAATCCAAAAATTCAAGTCAGATTTTTGTCCCATGGCACTTGGGGTTTTAAAAGTGTCACTATAATTAGAAAATTATCAATTCAACAGCTTTTGGTTTTCATTAAGAAATATGGGCAACATATGTCTCTAGGGTCTTAAGTTGAAAATGTGCTTCAATGATGCAAGTTTCATCTAAGACTTCACCATTCAAGAATATAGACAGTATTGTAGACCCAGCTTATTCAACATTTCATTCCTTGTGTTTCAGTCAAGGATATCTAGTAATTTTCCCGTGTTTCATTTTCAAAGATATAGACACTGATCATTGAATTCTTGTTATGCTTTGTAGATGACATGATGCAGATGAGGATGATGATCTTATTTGTACATATATATATACGTTGTTTAAGTACTTATTTGTACACATTTATATATGTTGTTTAAGCACTTATTTGTACACATTTATATATGTTGTTTAAGTACTTATTCATACACATTTATATATGTTGTTTAAGTACTTATTTGTACACATTTATAAATGTTGTTTAAATACTTGTTTAATTTACTTTGAAAAGTATTATTATTCATATCTTAGTTGTTATTTGCAGGACAGTATTTTTTGGCTACTGTATGTGTGCTGTCTGACATCTCTGGTGGATGAGTTGTTGTTTTGACAATGTCTGACAAGCTTGTGTGTTGGCTTGTGTGTTGGCTTGTGTGCTGGCCTATGTCTTGGCCTGTGTGTTGACTTGTGTGTTGGCCTGTGTGTTGGCTTGTGTGATTGTCTGTGTGTTGGCTTGTGTGTTGGCTTGTGTGTCAGCTATACCAAATCAGTGGTTCCACACAAGATATTAGACATTACATATACAGCAACCTGTTTATTATGTACACAAATATCAAACTAGCATGAGTTACCAGATTTTTTTATATTACTCTAGGGAATAAATTACAAATGTTGAAATAAATGCACTCTTTTATTCTGAACTCAGCTTCAATCATAACCTCTGTCTTGACACACATGAATTATATTGGGTGAGTTACATTACATCATGATGTAAAATGTTCTATGATGTGACATTGTCATGACACACATCCTTATCTATGAAATATACCACTTGAAGATGTGCATGTGAAAATTTTGTTCAGCTAACAACTGTGTTAAATGTGAGATAAAATTAGAGGGTATAATAAAGGTATATATTGTCATGTATAACTTATTTATTTATCGTATATACTCACGTATAAGTCCGGTCCATCTGGAAATAACATAGCCCCAGATATACCATCATGTGAGTATATACGGTCTTTATTCTTAGCATCTGTGCAATAATCTGGGTATCATCTACCACTTCCCCTGCCACCAACACTTCTCGTTCCCTTCTGTTTACTTTTCTATACTTGCTCAATCTTTCCTAATATTTATTCATACTTACTTTTTTTATTACCGTCTATACTCACATATAAGCCGATACCAACTGCAAACTGCATAGACCCAAATCTGCCAGCACATAATGCACCGGCAGATCTGGGTCTATGCTGTTTGTAAGGACTACTCAGTAGAACAAACAACATATTCCCTGATCTGCCAGCACATTATGCACCGGCAGATCAGGGTCTATGTTTTTTGCATTTGGACCCTAATTATACGTGAGTATATACGGTATGTCCTTCTTGCAATATGATTTTTTAAACATAGTGAAGAGGAACTTGCAAATCATTATGATCTTGTTTCCACTCCATTTGCTATTATAATATTTTAGTTCAAAAAAATGTTTAAACTAAATTTAAGTTGCTATGGTCCTTACTTCTACAGTCTAAAGATTTGGAGGACAGAAGGTTTTTTTTACGGCCAGGTGTTTATCACTCAAAAATAATTCCTAAATCTGACGGTTGAGATTTTTCTGCTTGTTTAGTGTTCTGTCATGTATCTTATTTATTTACTTAACAATCTTAAAATAAATAGAATATAGTGAGTCCTAATATAGTTCTACCCTGTTGCCCCCTTTTAATCTATCAGAAGTCTTTGAATTTTTCAGAACGAAATGAAATTCAAATTACCGAACTGCTTCAGATGAATGTCCTCCGTTTTGGATTGACCCTGAACTGACAGTCATTTTGGATTGACCCTGACCAGACAGTCATTTTGGATTTACTCTGACCAGACAGTCATTTTGGATTGACCCTGACCAGACAGTCATTTTGGATTGACCCTGACCAGACAGTCATTTTGGATTTACTCTGACCAGACAGTCATTTTGGATTGACCCTGACCAGACAGTCATTTTGGATTGATCCTGACCAGACAGTCATTTTGAAGTGGTTTTGGTTCGATGTCCATTATTCAGGGAAATAAGAAAATTTGAAGTGAGGTCTTTTCTTTCAGATGCATATGTTCGACTTTGCACGAGTCCACAGCCACTAGAAAGAAACGAATGTCGCGACTTTGAGAACCTGTGTAAGAATGGTCGCTGTGTTGACACACCATACTCGTACCGATGTGACTGCTATGATGGATATCGCCTTGGTGAAACTGGCACAGAGTGTCAAGGTTTGTGATAGAAAACTTTTCAAAATGTACACATGTTGTTCATTTTCTGAAGAAGCTAAATAATATTTGGTCATATATATAATCTAGTACAGAACAGCTTATGTGCAGAGAATCCACTTACCATTTATCCTTGCGTATAAGCCTGGTCCAAATGCAAACAACATAGACCCTGATCTGCCATTGCATAATGCACTGGCAGATCAGGGTCTATGTTGTTTGTTCTACTGATTAGTCCTTACAAACTGCTTAGACCCAGATTATATTGGATTATACGCGAGTATATACAGTTCAAAAAGAAGTATTGATGAGTAATGTGGAACTGTCATATAGCATTTCTGCATGTTGTACTTTTCCTTTTGCTTAGTGTTACCATCAGAATAATCCTCCCAACAAAGTTATATAATAAAGGATGCAACATTTTATAAATTATATGATAGAATACTTAGGATTTAACATTTCACTTTTAAAACTTTATTAATTCTTTGGTCTCAGTCATGCATGATATTTTGGAAGTTTATTTTCTCTATGTTGCAAAATTAATGGTGTTTATGCTAAACCAAGTTTTCATGGAGCATTTTAAAATAACATTTGATTTAGACCTCCAATCACATAATAAAATATTCAGTTTTGCTTTGTGGTTCATGGATAACCTACTCTTGTTCTTTGTGTTATGAGTGGAAATCATAGTGGTTGCCTATGCAACTCATTGCACATTATTCTGTGCTCCTCAGTTGAAATTATAACAATGACCTTTGTGCATGAAAGCAATCTTTTTTAGTACATGCATTCTTTCCAAGCATATCTGTTTGATTTTGTATGTGAAATCTAAAGTTCTCTCGATGACTATAAGTCTTTTAAAAAAATATTTACACTTCAATTTGTGTTATCTAATTTATTTGTGATCAATGTTCGTTTTTACTTATGTCCTTTTTATTTGCCCTGTCTGTCAAACTAATGATACATAAGGATTGCTATGTCTGCAACAGCAGTATCAGCAGCACTAAGATTTTTTTCAAGATTTGTAAATTTACTTTCAGTGTTTGTAGTTCCACTGAACCTGTGTCAAGGATATTTCCAAAATCAACCTATTTTTGTCTTGTTTAATTCTCAGTAACTACTCATTTCCATCGATCTTACAGTACTTTTGTTGCTGATAAATTGTACTATTTTCAGTACATTTTATATGCAATGTTCACTCTAAAAATAGGACATAAAAGATAACATTGTGATAAATAGAGGATATTTTCTTTTTCTATATTACTACTGGATATATTTTATCATGTGGTACAAAAGATATGACATTTTAATGAGTGGCAAAGCCACGAGTCAAAATATATTGTTTTTGGTACCACAAGATGAAATATATCCGGTATTTATGCATGAAAAGAAAATTTGCGTTTGTTTTATTATATACCAAACTGGCTCCAGAATCGAGGCTTAGAAGATTAAACTCACTCTTAAGCACAACACGGTGAACACACCACCTCCTTTTCGTTAATTCGCCTCACTTTGATAGGCTGATAATATAAATATCATTGACTTAAGAGAGTGTTAGGATTGGGATGATCTAATCTGTTGCAGTAAATTACATTTGTGACATTTTGTAAATATTTGATCATAGCTGATCACACTGCAAGTCCGATTCAGCAATGCATTACTCATTGTTGTCAAGGAAGTAAGGGGAAATAACTTCATACAGACGCGAACAGCGTCAAGTCAGATTTCTTCAGCAAAAATTAATTTCCATGTCTGAAATATAATGCAGTTTCTATTTATTTGTTCAAGCTCATAAAGTGCCCGTTTTTGTTGCTGCAGGTATAACTTATGTATGCTTACACAAGCAAGCATCACATGGCATGATGGGAAATCTTGTATTTTAACATGTGAAAATATAAGGATATATTTTTCACATGTGAAAATATAGGAATGAAAAAAATATGAAATTTATTTTGCCAGTAAATTTCTACATTTCACACTTAGGTATATAATAAAATAACTTTATTTTTAGCAACTTGCACAAGATCAGAATAGGTAAATGTTGTCGAACCCAAACTCTTTTAGACCAGAAGTCTACATTCTGTGAAAAGAAAAGAAATTTCACTTAGAAATATAAAGTATATTTTCTGAAAGTGAGATCAGACTTTAACAATAGATAAAAATAATTTTATTTTACATGATTTTATGAAAACAAAGTTTATATTGAAAAGAGCAGTTTACATATACCAATATCACTTACTTTTGTAACTTTAATGAAATCTCTACTCAGTAAACCATCTGCTTTTTTCTCTATCCATCTATTTTTCAATTCTACCAGTGTAGAATCACCAGGTAGGTCATAAAAGTGACTTCCATTGTATTCCACAAGACTGATGAATCTTGATCAAATATATCATTACTGTTCATGCATTTGCTTCATCCAGGTTGACGGGTTACCTTGTACACAGTACAATTATCAGATGATAAAACAAATATTGATGTGTTACCTTGTACACAGTACAATTATATGATGATAAAACAAATATTGATGTGTTACCTTGTACACAGTACAATTATAAGATGATAAAACAAATACTGATGTATTCAAATACTATATATCGTATATATTTGCTTACAAGTCATGTCCAAATGCAAACAACATGGACCCTGTTAAAGTGATCTGCCATCGTATAATATACAGATCAGGGTCTATGTTTGTTCTACTGATTAATCCTAACAAACTGCATAGACCCAGATCTGCCAGCACATTATGTGATGAGAAATCTGATTTGATGCAGTTTGTAGTTGGATTCGACTTATAAGCAAGTAGTAGTGAGAATTAAAGTTGTACTATTTTGCAGACATTGATGAGTGCACCACCCAAACAGGGATCTGTCTGAATGGAAAGTGTATGAACACACCAGGAAGTTTTGAGTGTATGTGTAATGAGGGGTTTGTACTGGCCCCAAGTAAGAGATACTGCACAGGTGAGCACTTAAGATTTATCTACCTCCCTGTCTAAAAAAAGATTCTTTTGTATCTCCTTTTTTATGCTACAATCAAAGTAAGTGAACACATTTTTTTTTCAGTTCCCATAAATATAGAGAATATGTAGAGGTACCTTATTCTAGTTATTGTATATGTGTAGTTGTGTAGAGTTACCATACTCCAGTTATTGTACATGTGTAGTTGTGTAAAGTTACCATACTCCAGTTATTGTACATGTGTAGTTGTATAGAGGTACCATACTCCAGTTATTGTACATTAGTTGTGTAGAGGTATCATACTCCAGTTATTGTACATGTGTAGTTGTGTAGAGGTACCATACTCCAGTTATTGTACATGTGTAGTTGTGTACAGGTATCATACTCCAGTTATTGTACATGTGTAGTTGTGTAGAGGTACCATACTCCAGTTATTGTACATGTGTAGTTGTGTAGAGGTATCATACTCCAGTTATTGTACATGTGTAGTTGTGTAGAGTTACCATACTCCAGTTATTGTACATTAGTTGTGTAGAGGTACCATACTCCAGTTATTGTACATGTGTAGTTGTATAGAGGTATCATACTCCAGTTATTGTACATGTGTAGATGTGTACAGGTACCATACTCCAGTTATTGTACATTAGTTGTGTAGAGTTACCATACTCCAGTTATTGTACATGTGTAGTTGTGTAGAGGTATCATACTCCAGTTATTGTACATGTGTAGTTGTACAGAGGTATCATACTCCAGTTATTGTACATGTGTAGTTGTGTAGAGGTACCATACTCCAGTTATTGTACATGTGTAGATGTGTAGAGGTACCATACTCCAGTTATTGTACATTAGATGTGTAGAGTTACCATACTCCAGTTATTGTACATGTGTAGTTGTGTAGAGGTATCATACTCCAGTTATTGTACATGTGTAGTTGTACAGAGGTATCATACTCCAGTTATTGTACATGTGTAGTTGTGTAGAGGTACCATACTCCAGTTATTGTACATGTGTAGATGTGTAGAGGTACCATACTCCAGTTATTGTACATTAGATGTGTAGAGTTACCATACTCCAGTTATTGTACATGTGTAGTTGTGCAGAGGTATCATACTCCAGTTATTGTACATGTGTAGTTGTGTAGAGGTATCATACTCCAGTTATTGTACATGTGTAGTTGTATAGAGGTATCATACTCCAGTTATTGTACATGTGTAGTTGTATAGAGGTATCATACTCCAGTTATTGTACATGTGTAGTTGTGTAGAGTTACCATACTCAAGTTATTGTACATGTGTAGTTGTGTAGAGGTACCATACTCCAGTTATTGTACATGTGTAGTTGTGTAGAGGTACCATACTCCAGTTATTGTACATGTGTAGTTGTGTAGAGGTATCATACTCCAGTTATTGTACATGTGTAGTTGTGTAGAGGTATCATACTCCAGTTATTGTACATGTGTAGTTGTGTAGAGGTACCATACTCCAGTTATTGTACATTAGTTGTGTAGAGGTACCATACTCCAGTTATTGTACATGTGTAGTTATGTACAGGTATCATACTCCAGTTATTGTACATATGTAGTTGTGTAGAGGTACCATACTCCAGTTATTGTACATGTGTAGTTGTGTAGAGTTACCATACTCCAGTCATTGTACATGTGTAGATGTGTAGCGGTACCATACTCCAGTTATTGTACATGTGTAGTTGTGTAGAGTTACCATACTCCAGTTATTGTACATGTGTAGTTGTGTAGAGGTACCATACTCCAGTTATTGTACATGTGTAGTTGTGTACAGGTATCATACTCCAGTTAAGATAATAATTTGTCAGTACCATACTCCAGTTATTGTACATGTGTAGATGTGTAGAGGTACCATACTCCAGTTATTGTACATTAGATGTGTAGAGTTACCATACTCCAGTTATTGTACATGTGTAGTTGTGCAGAGGTATCATACTCCAGTTATTGTACATGTGTAGTTGTGTAGAGGTATCATACTCCAGTTATTGTACATGTGTAGTTGTATAGAGGTATCATACTCCAGTTATTGTACATGTGTAGTTGTATAGAGGTATCATACTCCAGTTATTGTACATGTGTAGTTGTGTAGAGTTACCATACTCAAGTTATTGTACATGTGTAGTTGTGTAGAGGTACCATACTCCAGTTATTGTACATGTGTAGTTGTGTAGAGGTACCATACTCCAGTTATTGTACATGTGTAGTTGTGTAGAGGTATCATACTCCAGTTATTGTACATGTGTAGTTGTGTAGAGGTATCATACTCCAGTTATTGTACATGTGTAGTTGTGTAGAGGTACCATACTCCAGTTATTGTACATTAGTTGTGTAGAGGTACCATACTCCAGTTATTGTACATGTGTAGTTATGTACAGGTATCATACTCCAGTTATTGTACATATGTAGTTGTGTAGAGGTACCATACTCCAGTTATTGTACATGTGTAGTTGTGTAGAGTTACCATACTCCAGTCATTGTACATGTGTAGATGTGTAGCGGTACCATACTCCAGTTATTGTACATGTGTAGTTGTGTAGAGTTACCATACTCCAGTTATTGTACATGTGTAGTTGTGTAGAGTTACCATACTCCAGTTATTGTACATGTGTAGTTGTGTAGAGGTACCATACTCCAGTTATTGTACATGTGTAGTTGTGTACAGGTATCATACTCCAGTTAAGATAATTTGTCAATAAAGTTATCAGCCAGGTTGAAACTTTGCTGTTGGTTTGATAAATAACAGTTGGGTGTTAAGATTTTCTCATTAATTTTGAGAGTCTACATGTCATAAGGATTTCAACCAATTTTGTTCTTATGGTAAATCTCAACAAGATCACAGACAGCTTATAAAACCAGCCATATATGTTCCCACTTTTTAGAGTTGTGTCCCAATTTAGATGTGAATTGTACCAAAATGTTCTTGTTTAGGCTCTAGAGTCCAAATGTCTCACTGAATTTTAACCATATTTGAAAATTAATCTTAACATCTGCAATAAGTTCATTAAACAGCAATTTCCAGCATGGTTCTTTTTCTATGTCAGTTGCATCAAAATCTTGTAGCTAATACGCCACCATGCACACTTTTTGTCAGATGTTATCTATTTGTTACTATATCCCAATAATATACCCAAAGAGTTTGATTATCGGCATTTGTCTGTCTGTATTGACAGAGTTATGGCCCTTGACCAACTTAGTAATCATCAAACTTTGTGATTCTGTAAAAAATATATATAAAATTAACAAATTTGCATGTTAGCTTCATTGAAAGGATACTTTTCATACATTAAGATATTTTTATGGTGCTGCAAACTGATTGAATAAATTTATCTGCATCACATCTCTTGAATTGTCTTGACATCTGGACACACCATCATCAAATTTTGAAGTATAGTTCCTTTCAAGGGTCTATAAAAAAATTGCTGCAATTTTATTGGCTGAGCTTTTCTGAAGATAACTCTGACACTTGTTTGCCTTGGGATGAATTATGTGATGGCATTCCAACTGAGAAGATCTTGGACCTTTTGAAAAGATTGTGATTTATACAGAAAAATGTTGACTTGGTATTTTAAGAATTTTACCTTTTTTGCCTTTATCTTTGTTTTGTTTGCCTTTGTGTGTGTGTGTGGGGGGGGGGGATTTCACGATGTCTTTATGTTATATCTTTTATCTTTATCAACTGTTTATATACCTTGTTCAGAATTTTAACATCTTGACCTTTCATCTTTTATCTTATAGTACTACATATTTACATTTATTTGGAAAGCTTTATCTTCCTAAAGTAATTTTTTGTAATTCTTCATCCATACATTTTTAGAACTTAACTTGCAGTTGGCACCATATGACCAGTGGTTTACTGACATGCCAGTAACCCATATAAATACATACATGCATTCTTTTGTCTCATGGTGGATATTTACTTTTGTATACATACACATATACATACATGAAAATCTACAAGAAGATTTCAGTTGTTACATACCAATCAAACATTTCAACTTAATTTATTACTGTGTGTGTTGGTTATCCAACATTTATTATTGCATTTGTTGGTTATCCAACAAGTTCTAACAAAGATAGGTCATATTTGATTTCAAAGAAATGGAAGCCCAAGAAAATCACTGACTTTGGAGGTCAACCAGTGACCCGTGCATATGTTGAGAAAAGAAATCAAACTAGGAACTACAGAGGTGCACAGCTAGTAGCTAGACTAGTCCAGTATCCAGTCCATTTACTACTTGTGGCAATTATCTGCTGTGCACATAGCTGCTACATGTTTTCTTATTGCCTATAGCAATGGTGGCAAAGATAATTAGGCAGGTTGGTCCTAATTCATCTGTTCAGGCATCAAGTATCCAGCCACAGTGTCAACTTTTTCATTTGCTGCTTGCATCATAGGACTTCATGAGGCTTTTAAGATTTGTTTTGTTGGGGGATACAGAACACAGAAGCAGATAAAATGTGTAACATAATTAAAAAGTTACATTTATTTAATTTTCTTTTATAGACATGAATGAGTGTGAGACAAAAGGGATGTGTCCAAATGGAATGTGTATAAACATGGATGGTACCTACAAGTGCCAGTGTAACAAGGGATACAAACAATCACCCAATCAACAAGTCTGTACAGGTAACTTCTTAAGGTTTTGTGTATACAAAACAACATACTATAAATATGATAATTTCATTTATTAATTTAATAAAAATTATTCTGAATTCTGATTGGCTGAACAGGTCACATGTGCTGAACAGTAACACAATGTATTGGTTTCCTCACAGCGATTTCACCTATAAATGGGAGGGTATTTTTAGATCTTGGTATGAAAGTTAAAAAACAATTGTGGGCTTTTGTTTAATATTGCATACTATTTTATATATATATGATATTATAGTATTAATATAATTATGGGAATTATCTTGCTGATTGGATAAAAGATGGTTCATGAACCAAGGCTAATATGAGAATCATAGTTCATGAATGAAACAATTAGTTTGTGAACATCATTTTTGGTGTAAACACATAACAGATCCTTAATACATGGTCATTTGAAATAAAGCAAAAGGTATTTTCCACATTTTCGCTCCGCATTTCTCAAGTCCATTTAATTTACCTGTAACTGATATGAATGACTGCAAATTGAACTCATTTATCTGTTTGTAATTTATGGGGTTTTTTTTTGCAAAAATATATATGTCTTACAAGAATTTTACATTTTATACAAAATATGTATTTTTGTGAATCAAACAATTGCAGTATTAGGCTGAAAAGATAGGAAAGAAACAACATATATTTTGCTTGTGAACACGGGAATGTTTTAGTGATCCCCAGGAGATGAGAATAGGTCCCAATCCCAATGTTGATTGGCCCCAATCACATTTTAAAACTTTTCAAAGTCATGGAGAATTCCCCATTTCAGTAGTTTATTCCTGAAAAGTTTATTCCAATTTATCAGTTTTTATTCTCAAAATGATTGTCCCAGGGTTTTTATTCTCAAAATGATTGTCCCAGGGTTTTTATTCTCAAAATGATTGTCCCAGGGTTTTTATTCTCAAAATGATTGTCCCAGGGTTTTTATTCTCAAAATGATTGTCTCAGGGTTTTTATTCTCAAAATGATTGGCCCAGGACCCATTTACCAAGAACCTAAGACAAATCCATGGAACAATGAAGCTAAGATGAAATATACTTATAACAGCAAGTAAATATCAACTCACAAAACACCATAAAACATACATTAATGAAATACAACATAACTGACAACATGATTTTGTCTGTATTTAGATATAGATGAATGTGTAGAGAATGGGCAAATCTGTCTGAATGGCCAGTGTGTCAACCTGGATGGCAGCTACAGATGTATATGTAAGCCTGGTTATCGCCTGTCTCCAGATGGTGCTTTCTGCTTAGGTAATATTCCATTAGCCATTAGCCAGACACTTTACTTTAGTTTTTTGTAATGTATTATCATAATGCCTGGCAAGTATCAAGTTTTCTTGTTTTTCTTCCTATGTTCTGAAATTTGATTTATATCAAAAATATAAGTCATAAATCTTGTCACTGTAAGACAGTAAGCGTGCATGTTTGAAATGTTTTTATGTCCTTTGTCCATTGAGCATGATAAAACAGAAATATATTAAGATCAGTCATAGATAATATTTGTTGTCATTGGAAATTTAGTGTTTCAAACATTTAAATTGTACATAGTGTCAGACCATGATGACTTGAACTTAATAGGGTCCTTGCATATCGAAATGAACAAATGGTAGTTTAAGTAAATGAATTTATTATTTTTAACTGGCTATTTTAGCTGTTGTAGATGCTTGATAATGATAAAGTTATCCTTTGGATTGATTGATATTGACAAGTAGCAGGCACACTGGCTTTTATTTTTTGTCCCACCAAATAACACAAACACTGCTTGATAGGTGAGTTTTATGGCTGTGGCATACATGAAGCCTGCGGCTATATATAAACTTTCAAGGTAAATTGAGGAGGCACTTTGAAACAGGAGGGATGAATCTTACTGATTTACAAAGCAAGATATCACAGATTTAGTTTGATAGTTTAGGGAGAGATGATGGAACCATCTATGGCTTTTTTCATGAGAAATTCTGCTAGGACTTACTTGCCAGTTTGTACTGTGATGGTAGTTTGAGACAATAGAATTGGAGACAGCAAGGTTTGATTATGAATGTATATACAGTAGAATCTTAGTAACAGAAACCTCCAAGGGATCAAATAAATCAGTTTTAAAGATTGGCAGTTAAGTAAAAGAGGTTTAGTACTATTGTAAACACTCTATTGGGTCTCAAATACTACTTTTATGCAATCCCATGTGTGACAATCAACCATGTTAGAGGCAGTGATATTCTGCTTTATTATGTATGTTAGACTGATTTCCATTATTGTTGCTATTCAGTTTTTTCCTCTATTTAATGTAAAGTCATATTGTTGTAAATATTTTGTGTGTAACGTTGAGACTCCTTTAAAATGGTGATCAAAACCATGTGATGTCGGACTAATTTTATTTATGGAAAATGTGGCATTGAAGACACTGGTAACAAGGTGATAAAAACCATATGATGTAGGTATTTGTTTGTTTATGGGAAACACAGTGTTTGGAGACACTGGTCACAGGTGATCAAAACCATGTGACTTAGAACTATTTTTGTTTACAGAAACATGGCATTTGGAGACACTGGTAACAGGGTGCTCAAAGACGTATGATGTAGGACTATTATTATTTACAGAAACATAGCATTCAGAGACACTTGTACAGGGTGATCAAAACCATGTGATGTAGGACTATTTTTGTGTACAGATAATATGGCGTTTAGAGATGCTGGTAACAGGATGAGAAAAATCATGATATTTTTTATTTTGGAAGACATTTTCAGTGTGATATATATGTTGGCAGTAAAGCAGTCGCTGCAAATAGTAGAGACGACTGTGGTTACTAACTGAGTCATCATCTTGGTTTCGATTTTGCTGAAAAGAAAATGAAATTGCTAGATGCTGAAAGTTTTTATTTTTAAGTTGGGACATTATGTTTTGGTTAATGCTTCAATGATAGTTATACAAAATAAAGTTTTAATTTCTTTATTTGGTTTAAAGTATATATAATAAATAGATATTGAATTTGTACTGAAAAGTATTCATGTGGACTCAATTTTGTTAGCAGTCCAACTCACAGGCTCATAGGCCTCTGCAAAAACAATTCATCCGTATGGATATTTTTCAGCACAGATTCAATAACCCATACATATATTTCCTATCAAGTAATAATTAAATAATCATCTTACATGTCCTTGTATAAGACATCATTTGGATCCTTTCTTTGAGCGCTTGTAAAGGATGATATATGGTATCTTTCATAGTCAAATAGTGCATGATCACTCTAAAATGTAAAGGTTCAGGTAGTTCCTGAATAAATAGTTGGAAGGAATATCTCTAGTAAACCTTCACTGTATTGAATGACCAAAAAGAATTGGAAAACTCAAAGTACTTCACAGCCCAAGAGATTTTATTTTAGTTTTTCAAGTTGCAGGCAAGGGATTCTGGGATGGCATTATGCCAGGACTGAGCAAGTCTGTCTAGTAATCCAGAGTTTTCAAGTGCTTGATGTTTCTGTTATCAGGATTTACTGTGTATGTTATGAACTAGTTGATTTACTTTTCTTAAAAATTCATAAAGTTTATTTATATGTTTTAAAAAAAATATATTTACCACATTGATTGCAAGATAATTGTTATTTACATCGATGTCACCCTGTTATATAACATTTTTAGACTACAATGAATGCCAAACAACAGGAATGTGTACCAATGGACGATGTATCAACATGGATGGCAGCTTCAGGTGTATCTGTAACCCTGGTTATATTTTGGCCCCGAGTGGGGAAATCTGCATAGGTAAGTTAATAGCAACTGGATCCCTTAGAAGAAATGAAAAGACCAGACAATTGTTTCACAAAATGTTTTATAACTTGCAAGTAGTAATTAATCCACATGTAACACATACATTAGTAAAAGTGCCCATTTCACAACATGCACTTAAGTTACTGGTAGTTATAATCCACATGTAACACATACATTAGTAAAAGTGCCCATTTCACAACATGCACTTAAGTTACTGGTAGTTATAATCCATGTGCAAAACCGGGCGTAAGTTACACAACCCCAACATCTTGTGTAAATTCCTTGCATTCACATTCGATGTCAACAAATAGGATGATTGCCATATCTTTGAAATAAACAATAGAAGATTAAAAACAAGTTAGAATTATTAAAATAAACACAGACATGATTTTTTACCTAATGATCTGTGCTAATGTGGTGTTTAGTTTTATAGATACTTTTCAAAAAGGATTGATGTACATGGCTGGAAAGCTTTACATTCAGGATAGAAATGTACAAAAGAAGCAAAACATGGTTCAATTGCATCATTAAATATTATGGAGGGTCGTATGCAATTGCACAGAATTGACACTGAATAAATATATAAAATGGCCTGTCACACATGTGTGCAAATGCAAAAATAGTTACTCAAATATGTCCAAGTTTGCCAGTTACAACATGAAGCACACATTGTACTGAGAGAGAGAGAGAGAGAGCTATGGCATATTACACTTATTGCACCTATTCTGAAATTTTAGCAGAGATGATGAATATGTTGCAGACAAATTCAGCAACAACAATCATAGTCATTGCCACTATTGTCAACTCTGTTGTGATCATCATTAATGACATCATCTGTATTACTTTTGTTGTTTAGCATGTTAGTAATACCACAAATAGTAGCAGTAGCTGGTAAAACAACAGTTTGTTAGTTAAGTTATACTTTCTTTATATATATATATATATATATATATATATATATATATATATATATATATATATATATATATATATATATATATTGGCAGTTTTCAGATACAAGGAAAGTGTAGCAAATTGCATACAGACCATTTAAAGATTGCAATAGAAATGTGCAAAATGTGCAGCCTTCACTGACAGTCACATAACACAAATATGCACACACTTGGACAAACAAACTCTAATAGAAAATAATATTGTACATGTATCTTAAGAGTTTATAAAATGTTTACTATATAGATTGAAAATATTTTGTTACATTGTTGAGACAAACTATGATGAACCTCATCAGAATGTATGTTTCTAAATGAAGTAAGTTCCTACATTCTTCCATATATCATAGACTACTTTTTTTTTTTTAAATCATCAGTGGTAGGCTTGACAAGTCACAGAACATATATATATAATTTTCTTTCAGTATATTTGCAATAGCTCTTGCCCCAATTTTATGATCTGTATTTTTTGCAGACTGATAGGTCTTCAGTTAGATAACAAATTCAGATTTTTACTTTTTTGGGAGGGGTAAAGTGGGTAATATAGCCCTGCCATTGAAGAGAGCAGAGAAGTCCATTTTGCATTGAATAAATTATTCAGTGCAGCAACCAAGATGTCTTAATACCATTCAAACAAACCACTGTGAAACTCATTAGAAATTCCATCTGAACCAGGGCTTTTATTATTTTTCATAGAATTTAAAGCAGTACTATATTTCTGTATGATTTCTTGTCCCATGCACATTTTTTTTTTTTAAGCTGATCACAAAGTTTTGATTCATACCTTTCAGAAGAATTTGTTTTATAATTTCTAGAGTACAGGGATTTGTAAAACTCTTTTTTTCTAGAGTACAGGCATTTGTAAAACTCTTTTTCAGCATTCTGAATTTCACTTAAATCTTATATTTCCTTTCTATCTATCCTTAATTTTTTAATTACGTTGCTTGCAAAATGAAAGTTTTCAATATTTACGAAATGTTTTGTATTATTTCTCCACTCTCAACCCCACAAGCTTTGGACTCTTCCTCATAAATTGCATTGAGCTCTAATTTTTGCTGTCAAGTAAGTCCTTTGGACTCTTCCTCATAAATTGCATTGAGCTCTAATTTTGCTGTCAAGTAAGTCCTTTGGACTCTTCCTCATAAATTGCATTGAGCTCTAATTTTTGCTGTCAATTAAGTCCTTTGGTTCCTGTTGTAGAACTCTTTCATTATTTGTTGACAATGTTTTCATTTTACCAATCAGTTTTTTTTTCTCCACGTCATCTTGGGTCTTTTTTTTGTGACATATTTTACCATTTAATTTTCAGTTGTCCCATTTTTAAGTTCCCCCTTGATGCTTGAATTGACCTCAGCATTAATTTTCTTTTTCTATCTCTGAAATTCTTTTTCTTATAATTTCCTACTAATCATTTTTTGTATTACCCAATATGTAATATGGGAGGTGGGAGGGTGGATCAATATCCATCTGTCTGTCTGACCATAAACATGTTCCAGATATTTCTGTTATACTTGGTACAGATATTTGACTAGTTGTCCAGATGGGCCTTTTGTTATTCACAATTATTCAGTTTCAATGTTTTATGTTTTTTGTCCATTGTTCTCTCCATCCATCAATTATCCTCTTTTTCATTTCCAGGGCAAAACTCCAAAACTATTTTTGATATCTCTAAGTTTGATATACATATTAGACTAGTGATATACATGCTCCTTAAACTTTCTTTACTTTCAATAGTTTTAATGTTTTTGTCCATTTGTCTGTTTATTATTCATCCAACTTTCACACTTTCACTTATAAAGCAAAACTCATGACGCCTATCACTTCCCAGTTTACTTTGTACATACAAACGTTTCATATGTGAAATCTTCAACAAGTCATTCTATCTTCTAGCAGACATTTTGACAGGGCAGGGAATGTAGATGACTCTGTCTTCATGTTGGGGTGAGGGGGTTGTCTTTCTGTATGTAATATGGGGTGGGGGAGATAGATATTGCTATGTCCATCTGTATGTCTGTCTAAAAACATTTTATTTTTTTTTGGAATAACTTTCATCCCCATCAAGATATTTCAACCAAACTTTGTACACATATCACACAATTGTATTGTGGTGTCTGTTGATGCTTAGAATTTTCTGCATTCAGTACTTTTCCACATTCAATATTTTTTATGCTACCATGGAAACATGGAAATGAAGTGTAAAGTAAGTAGTGTAAAAATTTAAAGTACTTGACCATAGAGTACTTTCAGCAGAAGTCTTTAAATAATTGGGGAACAAGGGGGATATGTCATGTGTTTCAAAATAAAACTATCATGTCTTGTCAAAATGAAACTATTGTTTAGCTTACAATTTCCAGTCTGTGTTTTTGTACATGTAATTGGGTGTTTAAAAACTTAGATTGAAGATAGTAAGTGTTGCTAGTAACATTTTTGTGATAAATGGTGAAGCCAAGACCATTGGAAAGCCTAGGAAAAGAGCTTTTGGAATGTATTACAGTTTTGGTTGTTTCTTATGTTATCAAAAAATTGTATTAAACTTCAGTGTCAAATATAATAAGATTAAATGGTTATGGAGTTGTTATTAAATTCTAATACCTTTACATTTTGTTTCAGATATCAATGAATGCGAGACCCAGCCAGGAATCTGTGTAAATGGACAGTGTATCAACTCACAGGCGAGTTACAGATGTGAATGTCCACATGGATTCACTCTTGGACCAGACAGGAGAACTTGTTTAGGTAAAGCCAACCTAATTAGTGTGAACAAAATGTCTTTTAAAATACATTGAAACATTAAAACCAGACACTGTTGGAACCATAACTTTTGCCACTTTATAGATGTGGCCAGTATATGAAGGTTCTCTCAATATTAGAGTGGCATTATTTGGACCAAAAGCTGTGACCTCATTATAGATGTGGCTGGTATATGGGGGTTCTATCAGTATTTAATGACACTATTGGGACCAATACATTTGGCCACTTATAGATGTGGCCGGTATATGGAAGTTCTGTCAGTATTAGAATGGCACTATTGGGACCAAAACCTTTAGCCATTTTATCAATGTGGCCAGTATATGGAGGTTCTCCCAGTATTAAAATGGCACATTTGAGACCAAAATATTTGGCCACATTATATATATGGCCAGAGTATGGTGGTTCTCCCAGTATTAGAATGGCACAATTGGGACCAAAATATTTGGCCACATTATATATATGGCCAGTATATGGTGGTTCTTCCAGTATTAGAATGGCTTAATTGGGACCAAAATATTTGGCTACTTTATAGATCTGGCCATTGTTATGGAGGTTCTATCAGTATTAGAATGGCATTACTGGGACCAAAATATTCTTCCGCTTTATAGATGTGGCTGGTATATGGAGCTTCTCTTAGCATTAAGACGGCACTATTGGGACCAAAATATTTCGTCAGTGTGCAAAAGAGGCTGGATTATGATGGAGTCAGTTTAGGGAAACTTAATTGTATATTTTTTAAAATAAAATAAATGCTCACTTTCTGCTTGTAAACATAATAAATGTAAAAAGAAAATTTAAAAAGTTCTAAAAGAATATCTATGTCTCATGTATATACATGTAAATATTTATAGATAAAAGATACAACAGAATTTTTTTCAAAGAAAAGATTTAAAAAAAGACCGTTGTTTACTTGATCATAAATTTTCCTCTTAAAAGTCTCAGTTTAATACTTACAAGGTAATGCTACATTTCACATTGAAAAAGAGTGGCTGTTAATAGTAATGTCCTTGAACATTTCTGACTGTATACATTTATAGGAAGAGCAACCCATATATGTCTATCTGCCTCTCTTTTAATATTCTATGACAGAGTTACTGTAGATTAAAATTTTACATTCTATATATGAGACTGATGAACTGAAACTGTTATCAATTTTAGTACTTCACATGATAAATTCTAAGGTTCTGATTGTCTAACTAGAAGGATTTATTTTAGAACAGTACACATTTCCCCTTGACTCTGGGATACTATACCAGGCAACAGTCTATACACCAGTTCCAGTGGGCACTATTGCCATGTGCCAAGGGCATATGGTATCATATTACATCATGTGAAATACTAAAATCTTTTATCGGCTTCACCCTTGGGAACTGTTCTCATGCAGTATTGTCTGGTAGGTTATAGTACCCATACCTTTGGCTCGGGTCTTATACCAACAATGCAGCATGCACCACTATAGGAGAATAGTTCCAAAGGCACAAGGAAATAATAGACTAATAATGGTTCTTAAATAAGAGCTTGCATGGATTTATATTAATACCTTCCAGACACCAGAAGAGACTTGTGTTACATGGATTATAGGAATGGAGTGTGTGGCAGTCCCTCTCGTATCCTGGTGACCAAATCTACATGCTGTTGTACTGTGGATTCCATGGAGGCAGTGGGAATTGCTTGGGGGAGGGACTGTGAGCCCTGCCCCTCAATGTCTGACCCCCAGTACAAACTGCTGTGTCCACATGGACCAGATAGAGACCACAATGGACATGGTAATCTTTATTTATTGGACAGTTTCACATAAATTCAAGGAGGGAATGAGGGCAGCAGCCCATTCTCCTAGAGTCACCCTTCCAGTATTCACTACTTTGTCCCCATGGTTAGAACAGGGACCACAATTGATGTGATGTTTCAATTTATTATATTCTTAATATTTTTTTTTTATACATTTAGAATTATCCCCTTGGGAATGACTGTAATATTACATGTAAAATTATCTCATGGGAAACTTACTGCAGCCTGTCCCTACTTGTCTGACCCTCAGTACAGACTGCTGTGTATTCAAAGGCAAGTGGAGAACATGATGGACATGGTTAACCTTTTTCTTAACATGTAGAGTTAACCGTAGGGGAAGGTACTGCATATACTCACATTTAAGTGGAGTCCAACTGCAAACAATATAGACCTAGATCAGGGTCTGTGTTGTTTGTTCTACTGATTACTCCTAACAAACTGCACAGACGCAGATCTGCTGGTGCATTATGTGACAGTAGATCTGGGTCTGTGTAGTTTGCAGTTGGACTTGACTTATAAGCAAGAATATACAGTATTGCTTGCCTTGCCCCTTTATGACTGACCATCAGTACAACCTGCTTTGTAATCCCAGAGCCCTGACAGCAGGCATGATGGATATAGTAATTCTGTTTATTGTACTGTTACATGCATAGATATCTCTGGTGTCATTATAAGGAGGAAGGGTGTAACATGCTGAACCCCATATTCAAAATGCTCTGTACCTACAGCCTCAGCATACTCAAACAGTGCATATAGAATTATCTCACCCACCAAAGTTATCATTATTTACCCAGGATAAAATAACTATCCTATCCAACGGTAGGTTTGGTCTATACAAACTGTTGTCTATGACAACTGCTACCACCAATACTGATTTAACAAGAAAAGTTCATAGATGAACTGATGTCAGTTTCAGCATCTACCATGGATGTCCCTTTTATTACACTCTTCATATGAAAGCCTTTTTAAATGCAACCTGGATATGTTGCAAAAATATGGTTTGGAAGAAAAATAATTTTTCCCATGTTTTAGGCTGGATCCAAATCTTGGGGACCAAAATTTGTGCCAGGAACTCAGTGAGCCTTGTCTCTGGCACAGATATTATCCCTTGAGGTTAAATATTCCCATCGTGTCTATACTTATTGGGAAAAATCTATTATTTCCTGTGAATATGGAGTATTACATGTAGAATAATGCCTAAGGAAGGGACTGTAACTGTCCTCACATGTCTGAACTGCAATACAAGCCACTTTGTCTTCACAGCCCCAATAGGGATCAAAGTGGACTTGTGTATAAAATGTTCCATTTATTTTGTGTAGGAAATTCTATCAGAAGAATTATGAGTAACAAGTGTACAAAGTATCATCATTGATTTATGACTGTTCCAACATTTTTCATTAAAAACAAACTTTTTAAACTTACTGCATACATTCAATTTTTTTACAGTAAAACTATGCACTTCATTTCAGAATTTATGAGAATAAAACTAGCATATATACTCATGTATAAGCCGGGTCCAAATGCAAACAACATAGACCTTGATCTGCCGTCGCATAATGCACCGGCATATCTGGGTCTATGTTGTTTGTTCTACTGATTAGTTCTTACAAACTGCATAGACCCAGATCCTCTGGTGCATTATGCGATGGCAGACCTGGGTCTATGCAGTTTGCAATTGGTATCGGCTTATACACGAGTATATATGGTAGTACTCAAACTCAAAACCTCAGAATCAGCTCTGATACATTGAGTTTATGTGATTTATTGAAATTCAGCAAAGCAAATAGAGGGCATCTGTAGATGAGAAGGATGACTGCCCTGATGAATTACTTTCTGAAAATACTTATACCATATAGCAAATTTTTTTAGTGGTGGAGAAATTTTAGTGATTTAGCTGACTTTGAATGAAAAATATATAGATGAATGATATTATATAGATTGGAGATCACAACATGCCCCCCACCCTTGTAAATCCATTTCCATTAATGCAGAGCACCGAGCATGTTTACCATCATCAGCTGTATCCTCAGTATTAGTACATTTAAATTAATACATGTTTGTCCTATAAAAATAGCATCAGTCTATGGGCAATAGTCAGTGGGGAAAAAAAACCATGGAATTTTCTGCAAGCTGTAATCTTGGCCTTGTGTTGATTGCCAATATTGTATTGATCTGAAGTAGTATCAATCTTGTGCTATTATCACTATGATATCATAAAAAAGTGTCCATATCATGATACAACTTTCAGCTCATGATAACATTGCTTAAATATACAAATGATTTTCCTCAGAGATTTATTGCAACTCAAATTCAGAGGAGATCATGATTTATTTAGTCTGATTGCCCATATTTTTTTCCATTTTCAGACATTAATCAGTGTGTGTTGATGCCAAACATTTGTGAGCATGGTGCCTGTGAGAACCTTGATCCAGGATACAGGTGTATCTGTGACCCAGGGTTTGAGTCTGACAGAACTGGAAAGAGATGTATTGGTAAGCCCAATCCTTTATCTACATGAGACTAGTATCCCAGGGAAATCTTCCATAGAAAAAATTGATGTTGTGTTTAAGCATACCATTTTTTGGTCTGTTCATTTTCATTGTTAGTATCATAAGCAAATGAACTACTAAAAGGTTACTCAAATCATTTTTTGGTCTGTTCATTTTCATTGTTAGTATCATAAGCAGATGAACTACTAAAAGGTTACTCGAATCATTTGTGAAAGTAGGGTGAGACATAGGTGTCAGCATTAAGATTCTTCATTAGGATTTTCAATACAACTTTTTTCAAGGTAGAGATGGTGGAGGGAGGGGGGGAATACATCATTGCAAAGGTAGCTGAGGAGACAGTTTCCATAAAACCATTGTTAATATATCTGATTCTTCAAAACATAGTTATGATGACTTTTTGTTCTTTTTTTAAGAGAATTTTTAAACAAAGTTTTTGATAAACATGAATTGTCAATTATTATTTCTCTGCCCCAGATGTGAATGAATGTGTGGTGAGTCCACGGCTTTGTGATGGAGGTCAGTGTAGGAACACACCAGGCAGCTTCACCTGCTCTTGTCCAGCAGGATTCAAACTCGAACTGGCCCAACAGCTCTGTGAAGGTTATCATTCAGAATACTTTCTTTATTTGATAAATTTCAAACTAATTCAATATGTCATTATACAGAATGCTTTCTTTACTTTTTAAATTTTAAACAAATTCAATCTGTAATGGTCATTATATGGAATGCTTTCTTTACTTTATAAATTTTAAACAAATTCAATCTGTGAAGGTCATCATATGGAATGCTTTCTTTACTTTATAAATTTTAAACAAATTCAATCTGTGAAGGTCATCATATGGAATGCTTTCTTTACTTTATAAATTTTAAACAAATTCAATCTGTAATGGTCATTATATGGAATGCTTTCTTTACTTTATAAATTTTAAACAAATTCAATCTCTAATGGTCATCATATGGAATGCTTTCTTTACGTTATAAATTTTAAACAAATTCAATCTGTGAAGGTCATCATATGGAATGCTTTCTTTCTTTGATAAATTTTAAACAAATTCAATCTGTAATGGTCATTATACAGAATGCTTTCTTTCTTTGATAAATTTTAAACAAATTCAATCTGTAATGGTCATTATAAAGAATGCTTTCTTTTTGTCTTTATATTTTATTTTCTATACATTTTACAGAATATTCACATCTCTACTTTTTATATTTTATCTTGTAGTAATTCATGTTAACATTTATTTGGAAAGGTTTACCTTCCTAGGCTCTTCATTTTTACAACTTTACAGCTTTACTTTTAATTGGCACCATACAGTCATTATTTTGTTGAAGTTCCGTTAAATGCTAATACATACATACCTTCATTTGATCAAGAATGATATGTTATATAGGTTTTATTGAACTTCTTCAATATAAATACAGTTTAATCCACTCTTATTGAACTTAGATTAAACAAATGTGTGGATGTATTAAATAAATGCCATACATGCAAGTCACAATATAAAATTTTTATATGATCTGATGTATTTCTTCTGGATTGGCATGTTCACTTTGTAATGTCATCTGTGCTGAAACATCATAATTGCACTCACTGATTAAGTACAGATTTTTTCTGTACATTTTCTTTTATATATTATTAATAGATCATAGCTTTATTTTGTGAATGATTATATAAGAGTAAGAATCATACTGTTTTGATAAGTTCAACATTTGCCTGAATATTCAGAAAAATATTGAAGCCTTTAGCTCAAACTATACCCTCTTGCTCCATCAAACCATCAAATGTTTTAGTTTCCTATAATTTCTATATATGCTGTGTATAGTATAATTTCTATCTATGCTGTGTATAGTATAATTTATATATCCTTTATATATATATATATATATATATATATATATATATATATATATATATATATACACTGTATAGCATACATGTGACAGAACCAGGATTTCAAACCAGTAGATTTAAAAAATTTGATCAGTAGATTGGCTTCTAAACAGTATATGTTTTATTGGCATAAATTTTACATGTTTTAAGGGGATTGAAAACAAAACAAGTGCATTTATTGCCATAATATGTATTCTCTTCATACTATAATAAAACAGCAAGTTTTGAACATGAATCAGATTCTGATTCGGATGGAAAATGATACAATAATAATTAATATGAGTAGGTATACTGGTATACTGCCAATTAATGAAAAAGTTGAATTTTTTATGTTATAGTTCACTGCAAAGATTTTTAATAAATAAAATCCAATGGCATTTTTAGTTTTCCTTCACAAGATCACTGTCTGGTGACCACTGATGACATTCATTGTGATTATTAAGCTTCACACTTTACAGGCTCTTTATAGTTCTCTGGTCCAGATTTCCTCTTTAATCACTTTGTATTTTGTGAAGAATGGAGAATGTCCTTTCTGTATCAGCATTAGAAAGTGGCAATGACAGGAAAACCATGCTTAGCCTGCAAAGAAGTTCTAACTTCAGTTTTCCTGTTGCTGGGTTGTAAGGTTGCTGACTGCTCTCCAATACTCCTCCAAGCTATGTTCACCCTGAGGAGGAAATTCCTAACTTGGACTTAAGATGTATTCCTGAGTCTCTTCCTCAAGGGCTTCTTTCTCTTCATGGCTCAGATCCAAAAATCTGTTGGCAAGTTTCACCACTATAAATAAAAAAAAAAACATAATGATTGATCTAGACTTGAAATAAATACATGAGGTATTTATGCTTTTAGGAATAATTTATCCCAACTTTGAACTTAATTATCTTGTAATATATTTTTAACATATATTTTATCTAGGATTGAACTTAATTTATGTGCATGAAAACTTTGAATAGTTTAAGAAATACAAAAGATGCATACCTTTGAAACACACAATGCAAACTCAGGATCTTTGCTACTTGCTTGCACACACTGAAACTCTGATAACCAAGCATAGTTGAACTTGTAATATTTCTTAGCCAGTGGTTTCTTAGCATTGGGAGAAAGCGCATGTTTCAGCATTTTGACAAGAATTGATCAAAAAATTTAAGAGCTGGACTTAAATATTCCTTTTAGAACATCCTGAACAATACAATAACAATCAAACAAAACAAAAAAATGAAAATACTTACTCTAGTGTGTCTGCCGAAATATTTGTTCTCTCCATTTTCTCTCCTCTCCGCCAAAGGTCGGCCAATTGTCATCAAAGGCTCAAAAGACATCATGGACCACCTTTGATCCCTTTATTACTTATAACACCTCAAAAAAAATCCCACATTTGGCCTTAAACTCCCCTAATTATAACAATAAGGTAATCAATTAACAGCTTGTTGTGTACACATGTTAGCTCTTCTTTAACAATTCAAATTCTATTACCCTGCCACACATCATCACACTGGTCGTTGTACTGGTGGAACAATTCCAGTCCACAGCAGACTAGTTCTGGCTGGTTTCTCTAATATGTTGATAGAATGCATAACAATACCATGTTTTGTTTTTATTATTCATTTTTTTTGTATATATTTCTTTTTATTTTCAAAAGCGGTCAATTTCAGTTATAAATGGTATGTGCAGTAGACAGCCTTTAAAATGGTATTTTTGTCCTACCGCCAGTAGAATCACATATAGAGTACAATTTCTATATACACTGTATGATATGATTTCTATATACTCTGTGTATAGTATGATTTCTATATACTCTTGATATGGTATATTTTCTATATACTCTGTATAGTATGATTTTGTTATACTCTGTATAGTATGATTTCGATATACTCTGTATAGTATGATTTCTATATACTCTGTATAGTATGATTTCATAAGTTCATCATGAAATTTCTATCGAATGAATCACATTTGGGTACTGTCTTTTCATTGAAACTAGTTTTCTCAGTAATTCAGCTGCTGACAGTCTTCTGTAATTGTTGTATGCATTGTACTTGAGAATCCCCCACTGCTTCTTTACTTCATTGGCATTGATTACTGTGTCACTGTTCTCTCATGTTTGACTGTAATGAGCAATTAGTGTGTCTGTGTGATCATTACCAAATTGCGGCATGTCACTAAAAGTTTCAGGACAAGTGTTAGACTCGAACAAAGTGAATGCATTGAAAATCTCATGGTCTATCACATATGTTTCCATGAATAATCTGTACACACTTTACTGTTTTGGTTGGCAAGTCATTGTCAGGTGATGAACACTTCAGTTCTATCCCTTTGAAGTGACCGCTATTGTGCGTGGTGATAACAAACTCATTACAGAATGGCCCAAAATGAGGTGTATCTCCAAGGTACTCAGTTTTCAGCGATGTAAAAAATCCATCATCATGTTGCTTCATGGTAATGTAGGGCAAATCTCTTGTCTGCAAACACTAGCTAAGGGTGTTTATTTTTCCAAAGTCATCACAAAGAAAGTGCAGCAGAAAACATGAATTTGTATGATGTATATTATGTTCCAGTGAATTTGCCATAATGTCTTGGTTGGTCTGGTCGCTCAACATGCCATCTATAGACAACAATGATCATCAAACATTGTCTAAGTTAGTATTATGAATTAAAAACAAAAATCAGAATAACAAACAAATATCTTAATGGGAAGATGATCGTTGAAATTGAATTCACTAAAGAATTAAGTTGCCCTTTTCTAACCCCGATTGACCAGCTTAACAGAGTTGTATAACTTTCAGGCAGTTGTGACAAGCTTAATTGGGCAACACCTCTTTTGATTGTTCGACAAAGAAACTGTGTAAAAAAGACCTAGTCACCTTGAATAAAGCTTAGAGAGCAACACCTTTATTTGATTGTCTGACAAAGAAACAATCTATAAACTAGATATAGTTGCCTTTGAATTGTACTTTGTTAAGGTGTTTATTTCACAGTTTAATGGATAAACAAATCAAAGACAATTTGATATAATGATATTTGGGATATCCTCTGACCGATGTCTGGTTGCTCTGAGTATGTCCTGGTTAAAACCTTTGAACTAGTGGTCATGTCCAGCAAATGCAGGTATTTCATGAAGGCTGGTGTGGTGTGTGTTGTTGTGTGTGTGTGTGTGTGTGTGTATCTAGCATTTTGTGATAAAAGCATCCAGTATCATCCAACCACCCGATCTCATGTGGATCCTTTAATCGTGCGCCAATATTTCTCGCAACCTAACGTGCTTGTTTCGAGATAATGACATCATCAACTGTGTCACCAGCGTTCTTCAAGAGCAACAGCATTGAATTAAATAGTAAAATCAGACCAAATGACATTTAAACAGGTAATTTCATGTAATTTTTAAAAAATCATAATGAAAATCTATATTTTCACTAATGCCTTATTTGTGTCCGACATTTTGGCCTTGAATTTTCTATTATATGCTAAAGATAGCACTGCCGATCACATGATAGCTTTGTTTACATATTTTGAACAGGGAAACCCACTTTGGGAATTTATGCAACTGGATAGCCAATGTAAATATTTGGTTTTAATCATGTGGAATTCTTGTACAATGTAACAAAAATTTACATTGGAAATGTATATTCACTATGGACTTTTTTGTTGCAGTATTATTTCATAATGAACATATATTCTACATCAAAAGACATTGAATCTATCATAATAAAATGTGTATCCATTCACCAGTGTCTATTTTTAAATTTCTCTCTCCCTCTGTCTCTGTCTGTCTCTCTCTCTGTCTATTGAGTCATGTGTTTATATGGTAAAGAACAAGCAAGCAGTAATGTAAGTGCACAAACTGCATATAGAATTATCGGAAACAAATTTTAATTGTTAAATTTTAGTTTTTTTATTTCAAAAACATGGAGACGCTATAAACTAATAATATCCATAACTTGACCTAACTGGCACATTCTGGTCATATGCCACGTGACTTTTTAGTCAGTGTCACGAACCATGGACGCCACTTCCGGAAATAGGTAAACTTACACACGCTCGGAAAAACAGTAATTCTGAACTAATGTACATGAATGGCAAATTTTTTTAATGATGATTAAATGAAGTAGATATAGTTGAACACCTTTTATGGTTATTTGAATAGATTCTCACAATATTATAACAAACATGTTAAAATTCACATTAAGTGCACGAAAAGTGGTTGTTCGAGGCTACATATGGTTCTCCAAGAGACTGAATGTTTTTGGTCACATTTTGTAAAATTGATTAGTATCCATATGACAACTTTTTATGATTTACATGTAGGATTCTTTTATCTCACAAATTATACATTAACAATTGAATTAGAAGCCTCTAAAATATTACAGCAGTTTTTCAGCACTTGAATACCAGAAGCCGACATGTTTACACATTAATGTTTTTTTCTTCAGATATTGACGAGTGCCTGTCAGGTCCATGTATTGGCGGTGAATGTGTCAATATCGGTGGAAGCTTCCGATGTGAGTGCCGTATTCAAGGAATGATGCTGGATTCAACTGGCAGAATATGTATAGGTCAGTTACATGTAAATCAAAAAAGTATATTTTTTAATCACATTTTAGGTACTTTCCATATATAATCGCATACAAGTCAGATCCAACTGCAAACTGCATAGACCAAGATCTGCCATTGAATAATGCACTGGCAGATGTGTCTATGCAGTTTGTTGAGAGTAGTCAGTAGAAAAAACAACATAGACCCTGATCTGCAAGTGCATTATGCGATGGCAGATCAGGGTGTATGTATTTTGCATTTGGATCTGCTTTATAACTGAATATATATGGTAATGTTCATTACAGAGCCATATTCTAGAGGAATCTCTCTGACAAGTTTTTGCCACTAACAAAAAGATTAGACTGAATTCTACAGATAAAACTGCCCTAATGACAATCCAGTGGTGGTATATCAGTCTGTGTCCTTTTTGCTTCCATAGACCTGGAATAAGCAGATTTTTTACTTCTTTTTAATGAGTGTGTTTGAGAAATAGTAATTAATACAATGGATAAATTAAGTCTTCTTATAAAAGTCAGATACCTTAACATGAAGTATATTAAATTAGTTCACTTATATCTCTACTTTATAAGGTCTACATTTTCTCTCTGTTTATTGAAAGTCACTGATATTCAAGCAAGGAGAGGACTGACATATTCCTAATAGTCAAACACTACATTTTAGTTAAAGATGAACTTACAAGAAAGTGGCAATAATTTATGTCAGCATGTTTTCTTCTTGTTGTTATATTGAAGAGCTCCAAACTTCAGGTACATGATGTCTTTTTTGGCTGTCTCTTGTCTTAAGTTAGCTTCTGTAAACCTCACTCCTTACCATTAAAAAGGTTTTAAAATTGATTCATTCTGACAGACAATCGTCGTGGATTGTGCTGGCTGATTATTCGGGATGGACAGTGTGAGGACAACATCAAACAACCAATGCTGAGATCAGAGTGCTGTAACACAATTGGCAAGGCCTGGGGCAGCCCTTGTGAGCCATGCCCATCAGCATGTAAGTCAACATGTTGAAATATTTTCATGATGTGTTCTGCTCTGTGAATCAGTATTGTAAGTAAATAAGGACTTAAGTTAGCCATCCCATAATAGTGGCTGCCCTTTGGATTTTAAAGTTAGCCATCCCATAATAGTGGCTGCCCTTTGGATTTTAAAGTTAGCCATCCCATAATAGTGGCTGCCCTTTGGATTTTAAAGTTAGCCATCCCATAATAGTGGCTGCCCTTTGGATTTTAAAGTTAGTCATCTCATATCAATGGCTGCCCTTAGAGTTTTATAGTTAACCATCCCACAGTTTTATAGTTAGCCATCCAATAACAGTGATTTCCATAAGGGTTTTATAGTTAGACATCCTATAGGGTTGTATAGTTAGCCATCCTATGGGGTTTTATAGTTAGCCATCCCATATGGTTTTATAGTTAGCCATCCCATATCAGTGACTGCCCTTTGGGTTTTATAGTTAACTATCCCATGACAGTGGCTGCACTTAGGGGTTTAAAGTTGGGTGATTTTGTGAACAACTGAACATGATAATTAGCTTGGAATGATGCAGGAACAGGTGGACTGATTTGGTAAAAAAATTTCACAAACTTGTGCTCATAACAAATTCATGTACTGTGAATTAACTGTTTTTCATGGGCTACTGAATTTAGTGAATTTCGTGGTTGCTGCAAACCATGAATGTAAAGACCCAATTAACAATGATTTGTCTGTTGAACAAAAGGACCCCGTCCACAATATATGAATTTAAGAATCAATCAAAATGTCATGTTTTGCAAAATCATGAAATAAATGAATACACATTAATTCATTTATAATTATCCTTCAGTGTATTTGCAAATAAATTATGTGTTATACGTCTTTTATTTGTCTGTCCATCATTTCATCACAATTTTATTTGATTCTTAGCTGTTAAATAGTAATAGATAGTGACATTCATTATGCATAGGCATGCACTTTGTCCAAGAAGATGCATTGTTACAGATGTCTTGGTTTTACCTGTATACCTTGTTACAAACATCTTGGTTTTACCTGTATGCATTGTTACAGATGTCTTGGTTTTACCTGTATACCTTGTTACAAACATCTTGGTTTTACCTGTATGCATTGTTACAGAAGCCTTCTTTGTACCTATATGCATTGTTACAGAAGTCTTGGTTGTACCTGTATCCATTGTTAATAAGTCTTGGTTGTACCTGTATGCATTATTACAGAAGTTTTGGTTGTATCCGTATGTGTTGTCACAGAAGTCTTGGTTGTACCTGTGTGCATTGTTACAAAAGTCTTGATTGTTCTTGTAGCATTGATACAGAGGTCATGGTTGTACCTGTATTCATTGCTACAGAAGTCATTGGTTGTACCTGTATGCATTGTTACAGAAATGTTGGTGGTACCTTTATGCATTGTTACAGAAGTCTTGGTTGTATTTGTATGTGTTGTCACAGAAGTTATTTGTTTTACCTCTATGCATTGTTATAGAAGTGTTAGTAGTACTAGTATGCATGGTTACAGAAGTCTTGGTTGTATCTGTATGTGTCATCAAAGAAGTCATTGGTTGTAGCTGTATGTATGTATTGTTACAGAAGTGTTTAAGGTACCTGTGTACATTGTTGCAGAAGTCTTGGTTGTATCTGAATGTTTTATCACAGAAGTCTTGGTTGCACCTGTATGCAACGTTACAGAAGTCTTGATTGTACTTCGAGGATTGTTACAGAGGTCTTGGTGGTACCTGTATTCACTGTTACAGAAGTTATTAGTTGTAGTTGTATTCATCATTCTATAAGTCTTTGTTGTACCTGTATGCATTGTTACAGAAGTTTTGTTGTAGCTGTATTTATTGTTGCAGAAGTCATTGGTTGTACCTGTATGCATTATTACAGAAGTCTTGCTCGTACTTGTATGTAGAAGCTAGAAGACATAATTTTGGGTTAAGAGGCTTGAAGTTCTTTAATAAATCAGAATTAAAATTTGAAATGCTAAAATATTCACATAAATTTCCTGGAAAATTGATAAGATATGGTAATCTAAGTTCATTACCTCAACTTTAATTGCAGACATATTTTGTAAAACATTTCACATTGTTTACTATAAAAATAAAATTTCACCAATTCTCTGAAAAAGTAGTCTGGTATCTTCCACATGATCTTTGTATACAGCATTCCTTTATTATGGTAGCAAACCCAAGTTAGCTCTGTTGAAAACATATTGTTGTGCTGTGGCATAAATTTGAATTGATAGAAACAAAGACAGATTTATTGATGATTTTATTATTCTTATATAGGAATTTGTGATATTGAGAGAGGCAAATAAGGCTAAAATCATTAGAGTTTCTGCATTGACAATGATTTTGATGCATTAAAAATCTCCAAAACCTACATTAGCACAAGTGTCACATTCAGATAAATATTGACAATCCCATATATGTTTCATTGCATGCTAATTATGTAGATTGCAAGCATGTATGTTCATATAGATGATAAATTATAAATTGATCGAATTCATGGACCCCAAAAAAATGATTTTATCTATTCAGTGGAATTGAGGTGTCAACCTGGATTCCGATTCGAAGGTGGTGAATGCGTAGGTAAGTTTTTCAGCTGATAATGAAATTCTTTTTTAAAAAAAAGAGCTATGTTTTGATGATGTAAATAGACTGTCATGATAACAAGGTTAATTTGATGATGTAAATAGACTGTCATGATAACAAGGTTAATTTAGTTGAGTAAGGGGTACTAATGCATTAAACACTGGCAAAGGACCGTATATACTCGCTTATAAGTCAAGTCCAAATGCAACAACATAGACCCTGATCTTCTGTCATACAATGTGCCGGCAGACAGGGTCTATGGTGTTTGTTCTACTGATTACTCTAACAAGTTGCATAGACCCAGATCTGCTGGCACATTATGCAATGGCAGATCTGGGTCTGTACAGTTGGCAGTTGGACTCTACTTAGAAGCGAGTACATATGGTACACACGTATCACTTTATCTGGTATTTCTGCTTTTTATAATAAAAATTATTAAATAAATTAAATAGATTCATAAAATTATGAATACACTGTCTTCTACATTAGTATGATGTTAATGAATTTTCAGGCAGAAAAAGTAGAAAATAATTGTTATAACAAGATAACTATTATATGTTATAGAACTAGATTTCATAGTAATGAAAGTGCTATACTGGTAATGAATTTGAAACATAACAGAAAACATTTTAATCAATTACTAATATTTACACACAAGGTCTATTATTGGAACATTGTGCTATGAACTTGTTTTCATTACACTATATGCAGATAAGAAGATAAAATTCAATGAAAGGAAGAGACAAAGACAATTTCTTAATAGCTGAAAATATGTCGCCAGAAGTCCAGCACATTTCTTTTATCATGTTAGTAAATGACACACACAAGTTAATAGAAAACTTGTAATTTTTCCAGACATCAATGAATGTTTGCTGTTCCCTAACATCTGTGAGGGTGGTGGCCATTGTAGGAACACCCAAGGATCATTCACCTGCAGCTGTCCTGAAGGACTGTCACTTGATTCAACAGGAAGAAGATGTATGGGTAGGTCAGAGGTATTGTGGGAATATTGGAATATTGTGTAATATTTTGCCCGTTTTGAATAAAGCAAAGCTCATTCTTAGAGTTTCATTTTACTCAAACACTGCATTCCCTCCCCAAACCAGTTTAAACTGATATAACAGGTGTGTTCTTTATGGCTCATAACTATTTGAAATGATTGTTTTGTCACCAAAATCCAAAATCTGCACAGATTATCCAGTTTGGCTTCTTTATGGGGAAACTCTAGTGTTGATGACAAAAATAGTTTATGGGAGAAACCTCAGTGTTGATGACAAAAATAGTATTGATTACACTCAGTAACAGAGAAATTTTGAAAAGAAGACTTGCTTTTTTCAGATTGCAATATGTTCAGATGATTGTTTTAGTTTTTTATTGGGTCTTTTATACTTTCTTGAGGTAAAACAGGCTTTAGGTTGCGCAAACATTGTTTGATAGCGACACTGGGACAGCGAGAGCATGTGCTCTACATTTTGCCAAACATCAAGTTAATTATGGATGAACTGTGTACAATTCTATGTGCCATGCTGACCTTTTCTCCTTTGTTTGCATATTGTGATATACATTCATGACAAACAATGTACTGGGTAATCCTCCTACCATATTGACATTTTATCTGGTCTGCTTAATGGCTGATGGTACGGTTTTCCCTTGGATAAACCCTTTTTTTGTATCTTGACTGTGGCGTACATTTTTGCAAAATATTATACAATTATGGGGTTCTGTTGAGTTCAATACATTCTTTTAGCTCAATTTAACATTGTTATGAGTGAATTGTTTTATTTTTTTCATACTGTGATCTAAAAATATCTCCACATGAGCACAATACATTATTTTGAGGAGCTGAAAGCACTATGAGGAAACCAATACATTATACTACTGTTGAGCATGTGTGACCTATTCAGCCAATCATAATTCAGAATAATTTTTATACAAGTAATACATTCTGTCATGCTTCATGTCGAGAGTAACAAAATAATGTCATAACACTATCTCAGTTTACAAAAGTTTGCATGGGAATGCAGTTTTAATTACTGTCTATACTCGCTTATAATCCAATACCAACTGCAAACTGCATAGACCCAGATCTGCCGTTGCATAATGCAATAGCAGATCTGGGCCTATGCAGTTTGTGAGGACTACTCTATAGAACAAAAAACATAGACCCTGATCTGCCAGCGCATTATGCGACGGAAGATCAGGGTCTATGTTGTTTGTATTTGGACTTGGCTTATACATGAGTATATACGGTATCTCATGTCCATATATGTGACAGAACAGAGAAGTCTCCTTATGACAAATCAGGAGATTTGCAAAATTTGGTTGGGAGTTTTTACTTGAAAAGAGGGAGGATTTTCAATGAGAATCCCAAACTTTTCATTGCGGCACGTCTTTGACTTTCTTATCCCAATGAGTACACAAAGTTTGGGTCACTATCTGAGTAGTTTTCATCCATTTTTGACCATTTGTATGAGAACTTTTGTGTGATTTCCAAGTCAGTGAAAATTATTTTGACTAGATCTGAAAAATGATCTGCTACCATAAATGGGAGATTATATTCAGCTATAAAGTTGGCAAACAGTGTCTCTGCACATATATCTTTATCCACATTTGATGCAGATTTTGCGAACATGGATTTAAATGATGGATATTTGTTGTCCTGTTTAATATGGTTTAATATGCTGCATGATGCATAATGTCATTCTTACCACCATAGCAGATTTTAAAATCTGCTTTATGGGAAGGGCAGAATGCATATTCATGTCCTTTGAACATGATTCCAATCACCGAAATTCCCATTTCCATCCATCATTAAATTTCATGTGATATTTGAGTTGCTTAGATTTTGACATTAGGTGATAGTGCACACTTAGACATCTTGAAAAACTTTAATCACCAAAGCCAAACCGACCCTGTTTTATGCGGATTGAGCTCTTTAGTAATCAAACCATAATCAGTTATTCCCTTTAATCCTTTCGGAATTACTTCTGATCATACATAGTATAATCCAGGTCGACAAACTTCAAACACTGAAGCCAACCAAACCTGCCGACAGAATCAAAGGGATGTTAATTGTTTTATGCTGCTTTAAATTAGCAACAATATCGTCTTGCCCTGGTTAAGCCAGTTCACAGTCACATGATCACAGGCAGTATTACCATAAATAAACTACACTGGAAGCAAAGTGTGAATAAAATAGAAAAAATAAAAATTTTCAATAATAATTGTACATATACAGGAGATTTCAGTGAGTGACAGGAAGGACAGGAGGCACCCCTCATCTCGGGAGGAAAACCTCCTGTCCATGAGGTTCACATGTATGCATGTCTGTTATTTCAATAATTATACTGTTTACTTTACCACCTTCTTTAACATCTTTGTATCACTTTTAATGCTACTGCTAATGAAGAAAACATTCATTCAGGCTATACCTACTGAATGGCACAGTATATTGAAGTTTGTTACAGTCTAAAATACTGTCACTTGTTTATATTATCAAATATTCCACCAAATTTAAGTCTTTATTTGCCAATCTGAATCTGAATACAGTAATCCCTAACTATAACATTATATATCCTATCAGAATCAGTGTACAGTAATCCCTAACTATAACAGTAAATATCTTATCAGAATCTGACTACAGTAATCCCAAACTATAACATTAAATATCCTGTCAGAATCTGAGTACAGTAATCCCTAACTATAACATTAAATATCCTAACAGAATCTGAGTACATTAATCCCTAACTATAACATTATATATCCTATCAGAATCAATGTACAGTAATCCCTAACTATAACATTGTTCATGGGAGACATAAAAGTGGAGAACACCTTATAGGTGAGGTTGCCTTATATTGAGGTATTTTATACATAATATTACTATTAAATAATAAATTGGAATAGATAATCATACCCTCAATATAAAAGGGATGTCCATAAACTGAGGTACCTTATAATAAGGGAATGTTGTCCATACATCTGCCAAAAGGTCCATTATTTTAAGCCATTTCTTCATTTAAGAGCAGCAGTTCTTATTTCCAGTTCATTAAGAATGCCAGCTGAATGCTTGGTAAAGGCAAGATATAACAAGATCTACATATTTGTACTCTGCTATTATGACCAAGATTACTTGATAGTAGTCTGTACACCACATATAAAATAGCATCAGAAAGAGCAGTGGAAAGAAAATGACAACCAACTGAATAATACATTGGGCAAATAATAGAAAACAGTACATTTCTGTGTTAAACTGACATTTATTACCAATGTTTATAACTAGATTCAAATATTTACCAGACATAAAGGTATATATTGTATCACCATACATTGTTATTGTCTTGTAAAACTTCTGCAGATAGAAGGAAAGCTAACTGCTACTTGGAGTATGAGCAGGGCCAGTGCTCCAGTCCCATTGGAGGTCTCCACTCCAAGACTACATGCTGCTGCTCCCTTGGGAAGGCTTGGGGCCCCAGTTGTACTCCCTGTCCTAGCAGGGGATCAGGTATGTGTAATCCACCTTAAAATGAATATTTTTTTTATTTTTGTGAGGGTATGATTAGGGCCAGAGATCCACTGTTGTTGGGGCTGTAGTCCAAGTTCACAATAGTGTTGCTCTCTGGGTAAACAAGAAGGTCTTACACAACTGGTTTCACCTGCTCAGTTGCTGCATCCATCACAAGGGGTTCTCCTGTCAGCCTGCTTTTACATTTGTGAATTGCAGACAACTAAGTTTACTATTTATTTAGATTGTATGTATCAAACTGCAGATACAAAACATATGAATGTTATTTTATGCCCTAAATTATAACATTATAGTTGTGAACCAATGCTGAGCATAAATATTATCTGGAAACATGAGAAACAAGTCGTGCCCCATGAAAAATATTGCTAACACAGTCCCCAAATCGATCTCAAACTTGAAGTATATAATATGAGACAGGGAAAAAGGTTTAAAATCACCTGGCTAAATGATTAAAGCTGTTTCCTGACTAGAATCCTAAGAAAGAAAGTCAAAGCCACCCTCCATATTTGTGACAAGGCCTTAACCTAGGGAAAGAAGGCAAATATTCTAGATCCTATGGCTAAGGCTGCTCCAATGAAGAAAGACTTGCCTTCAGCAAGCAAGCCGACCAGGCACGAAGCTGATGGCCGATATGGCATTTATGCTCATCCAGAGCAGTAGACTTGACACACCACCTGCACAAGCCAATTGGAAAGTGGCTTCAAAGACATGAGGGAATTACTAATCAAAAGGAAGCAAAACTTCCAACAAGGAGGATACAGAACCAAAAATCAATGGGTTCCAGCAAATGGGTTTGAAATTTAGACTTTATAATCAATGTTATAAAGATGAATGATTGCAAAAGAAGTGAAAGAAGACTGTACAAGTTTCAGGATATAGTTAGCAAGGTGAGTCAAGTTTATCTTGAGTAATCAAGTTGCATGACTCTTGATAATTGGGCTATTCCCACTACACATGGATTCAAAACAGAAACCCTTCATCAACACACAACATCTGATTGGAACGGGCATAGCAATAAGTGACATATGTTATATTTAGATTTCATGGCTATGGCTATTTGTTAGCAGTCTGAACATACCGTCTATACTTGCGTATAAGCCTATACCAACTGCAAACTGCATAGACCAAGATCTGCCATCGCATAATGTGCCGGCAGATTTGGGTCTATGCAGTTTGTAAGGAATAATCAGTAGAACAAACAACATAGACCCTGATCTGCTGGTGCATTATGTGATGGCAGATCAGGGTCTATGTTATTTGCATTAGGACTTGACTTATACACGAGTATATACAGTACTCATACTTGGGATCTAGTCTTTTGTATGGTCAACAGCCGCTGAATATACAGGTGTTTTGTTCTGACAGGGATTTATACTAAAAAAGTGAGTGTTCTAAAGGATTTAACGCAATGGATCATTAGAAGAGGGATTATACTTACCATCTGGATTCAAAGGTTAGTCTAAATAAATTTATTAATTAGTAGCGAGCAGTCCGATGATCCGCCTTATTGAAGAAGCTAATGCTCCAGCACAATTAGTGCCATGGACTGTTGTTCTCCGCCACCAGTCAAAAAAGAAAAAGGTGGAGAACAACTTGTTGGTCTAGGGATCTAGTCTTTTGTATGGCTTATGTGCTAGCAGTCTGAACATACTCATGCTTGGGATCTAGTCTTTTGTATGGCTTATGTGCTAGCGGAGCAGTTAGTTCAACACTCACTTATCCAATGCTATAGCTGCATCCACTAATCTTCGCTTGGCAGAAGGAGCTGCATCTCTCTCCACAGCTGCTATTATCACAATGGCACTTTTATATTGCAACAGGCCACCAATAATGCCAAAACAGGATCTCTGCTGTCATTTCATAGGAGAGATCAGAAAAACAAGAAGGACCCTTTATGGTATGCCAAACAGGAAAAAAAAACTTCCTTTCTGTTTCTGTCATTAAGGACCCAATTTCAATGGGTCTATGACGTCTCTTCTGTACCAGATCTGGAGCCAGAGGCATTAATGCCCTCTCTCTGGACAGGATGGGTCTAGTTGCATATGCCTTCCGATAATATCTTGGATTTTTAGAGTCTGGCAGAAAGTGAGGGAATCAGAGTTCTGACTGGTCTTGATTGCTCCATTCAGGTGGGAAAAGTCGGGGATCAGCAACCATCTGAATCTAGCAGTGGAGATTCCAAGGAAATCTTTCCTTCTCTTCAGCTGCTCAAACAACGAGTGCAGGTTTTCCATTCAGACCCGGAGATGCTGAACCTATGTGCATAGCTCATACCAATCAAGCCCTCAGAAGAAACTCTTTTAAAGGCATGTGGTGGACAGGGTCACTTGGACTTGAAAAAACACACACCTTGAAGTTTACGAAGGCAAGTGGAGAGTTTTCTCCCCATGGTGCGAGTAAAATCATATCATCCCATTAAGAGCATCAGTACCACAATTAGATACTTTCCTTCTCCCCATAGTGCGAGTAAAATCATTTCATCCCATTAAGAGCATCAGTACCACAATTAGGTACTTTCCTTCTCTGCCTATTCAATAAGAGAAAAATAGCTCTCCTCACCATCAAGGGCAACTGTTCCATGATTTCATATGCATTCAGGCATCATAGAAGTGGGGACATAGGCCAAAACAAGGACCTCTCTGGTCCACTGGTCAACTTCAATTTCTTCAGACTGAAATCTCTAGCCCTCTACCCAATGGAACCTACCATGGGTTCTGAAGTTATTGGACAAGACAATATTCAAACCTATTTCAGGAGCATCAGTGACTCATCTCATATAAAACCTGCTTTCTAGTCACTCTGGCTACAACAGGCAGAATAAGCAAGCCCCATGCTCTATTGATCAATCCAGACTTTCTGCAGTTCAGTTAAGATGGTTTGGTTTCTCTCGTGATGACCCCAGCTTTTATTGCTCCTGCTCATAGGCAATCAATCATGCATCATAGAACCACTACTTTGGAACCATTGTCTCAATTTTATCTACAGGCTGTAAAGTGATACCTCAAGTACTCGGAGAAAGTCAGAAAAGGGAGTTTTCATCTTTATCTACCTATCAAAGGTCTAGATGACCTTACTGTACAGACACTTTCATTGTAAATATGTTGGGTTATCCTCTCAACATATAAGAACTAACCAAATATCAAATGAGATTTTTGATAGGTTTGGCTCATGAGGTCACTGCTGTCAACACAAGCTTAGCATTCAGGTGGAACAGCTCCTTTACCTCTATAGCACAATCGATGGGTTGGAGGTCGGAGTTGACCATTTTGAGCTTTTATCTAAGAGACCTCTCATCCAAAAGAACTCAGTTTCACCTGGTGGGTCTGATAGCAGGAGTGCAATAAGTAACCCGCCCATGTCTTTAAGCAGCTTCATAAGATCATAGGTCATTCAATTCTGCTGCAATTATGGGAGCAAACTTTTTCTCTATCACATGACCTGCATTTCTCTATATACTACTGGCTAACCATAGGTTATTTGTTACGACTCTATGGTCTAAGAAAAATGTAACAGAAAGAAAGTGAAACCATCAAATCAAGTAAAAATCAACAAGCAATTTATTTGTAGACAATTTAAGTGAAAATTCAAAAGACATTTACAGTAATGTGATTTAAAATCCAAATAATCCAATAATCCTAAGTGTCCTAATCACAAGTCCTAAATATAAAATGTTCCAAATGACTGACTGTATCCTTGAATGTGTTGATGTGCCAATAGTCTTTAATGCCCTGATGTGCCAGTAGTCTTTACTGTGATGATGTGCCAAAATGAGGTACTCCAGAATATCTTTGAATAAGTTCACATAAATCCCAAAATCATCAATTCAGAATCCCAAATCCAAAAGTCTATGAGCACTTTTATAATCCAATGAATATTTTAAATAATTCCTCTCAGAATTTGGAATGATTTTTCACAACTGTAATGGCTCTTTAAAAGACTGATGGTAAGGTCAAAACTGAAAAACTGCCCACTAAACATGGTATTTATAAAGATAGGTCACACGACAGAATGTTCTAGAATGCTATATGGTGTATGTGATTTTTGACACATAACTCTAAAGGAAATTTTGGTTTTATCTGTAAATAAAATCAACCTTGACCTCAAATTGAATCAACAACTTGTTTAGCAAAACCATCCTTGAACTCAAATACTAAGTAAACAACCTAATTCAAGGACAATAGCTAAACATGTCAACATTGTTCTTAATATAAAGGTTTAAGCAAATATTAAAGTCAAGAAACATTTATAATTTCCGAAAAATATTTATAATATTATATAAACATCATACAGAACATATTCATTTGAAGTTGTTTCATATATATTAGGAGACTGGAGTCTGGTCCTCTATTGTAAGGGGGTGTAACTCCCTTCTCCGCTTACTGATTCTCCAAACATTATGATCGGTTAACATATTTGAAGAAGAAACCAGTTTTTAAATGATAAAATATGTTTCTTCAATAACCCACACTTCCAAACCATCCATGCAGTTATATCACTGTAAAGCATGCACTTCCACTCCAGTAATAACTAATGACTATAGGGTATTTGGTGCCAATCACTATATCCAATGGGAGACTACTCTTGTCTGACTTCCTTTTTAGGCAAGCTGATGACAATTTAGCACCATTGTTTCTTACCAAGTCAAAGACTGTTCTAGTGTCTTTTTTAGCTTGTGAGGGCTGGATTTTCAAGTTGGTGGACATATTCCTAACATATTATGATGGGTAATTATTATTGAAGAAACATTTTACCTTTGAAATATTGATTGAGTGCAGTTGCAGTGGTGCCATCAACAATTTCTTAAGGTATTCAATAAAGTTTTTCATTTGTATATATTTCCTAAATCCCTTGAAAGGTTCTAATCATACTTGGCATGATTTTTTATGAAGTCAAAACAATTCATTGTCATATACTTGCCCTTTTGACCATGTGATCAAGGTCATACTCATAGAAACTTTGTGTTATGGTTTTGGTTAGAGTTTTTCATTTGCATATATTTCCTAAACCCCTTGATGGATTTCTTCATAATTGGGATGAATCAGTATGAGGCTAAAACAAATCATTCTGCAACAAACCTACTTACCCTGTTGACCTTGAGGTCAAGGTCACAGTCAGGAAATTAGTCTTAAGGTTTTGGTTAAAGTCTTTTCATTTGCTTTTATTTTCTAAGCCCCTGGATGGATTTTGTTTATACTCAGGATAAATCATTATCAAGCTAAGACATTTCACTGCACGACATGCTCACTCAACCTTATGACCTTGGGGTCAAGGTTACATGTTTTAAGCAGTGCTTTGATCATGGGCTTGGCATGCAGGTCCTGGCCTTCTTGTTTTATGACAATAATAATAATGATAATAATAATAATGGTGTTAAGTAACAACAAGATACATGTATTTTGAACTAGATGCATATTTCCCTGTTATGATTGAATAAATGTATAATAGTACCATAAATAAAGAGTAACAACACTTTATTTAAAAATAAAAGAGATATCAAATTACATCAGATGGATGATATTTATTTTCAGAGGAACACAATATACTATGTGGAAGGGATCCAGACACACAGCGTCCAATAGGTAACTTTTATCACCACAATCCAGATTTGTAAGAAACTATCAGCAATAAAAGGGAAGAATGTTTCACGAATATATGTTTTGTTGACATCAACTCCCACATACGATGTTAGATTTTCTCTCTTCAACATTATTTTTTGTGACAGAAATATCTCTAAACAAGCTTCAGTTATTAATCTGTGAATGATCTTTGCTCATGTACAATATATTTGAGCATAGGAATAAAATAAAGGTGTATTACATGCATTATATACCATATATACTCACTTATAAGTCCAATCAAATTGCAAACAACATAGACCCTGATCTGCCATCACATATTGTGTCAGCAGATCAGGTCTATGCTGTTTGTTCTACTGAGTACTCCCAACAAAGTGCATGGACCTAGACTTTCTGGCACATTATGCAGTGGCAGATCTGGGTCTGTGCAGTTTTCAGTTGGACTCGACTTAATTAGCAAGTATATATGGCAGATGACCTTGCATCTTGTGACTGATACCTGTTAAAAAAATGTGGATCCCTTTTTTGCAAGGCAGTGTAAAATTATATTTAACTCAAATAATTGTCAAAAAAGAAAAATATTTATTTCAAAAAAGTTCTCTACATTGCAAGTGGGATCTTGAAAGGTTTATTATAATGGATGTTATTTCCTATGAACATCTGTATATCATCATCAGATATTGTACATAATGTCACTGAAGAGCACAGAAGATTCCAACTGATCAGTGGATCAGAGACCAAAGGTCAGGATCACAGATGGCAAGAATAAAGTGTTTAATTATTTTTTCAGAGCAACTTCATATGGTTTTTCTTCTCTCTCTCTCTCTCTCTCTCTCTCTTTCTCTCTTTTTCTCTCTCTAAAGTTCAGCACACTATTGTATCATAAAGTTTTAATAATATATTCTTATAAAAACTTCTGAAGATAAAGAAAATGACGTCTTAGGAAAATTTATTTAATTCCAGTTAAACTTGATATCTTGTTAAAAATGGAAATTCCTGGAAAATCATTACTTGTTGACATGAAATTTGAAAAACACTGTCACAATGAATGACAATTTCCACAACGGTAATACTATATTGGTGTTTATAGTTTTTTTTATAAGTTTTACATGTGGCTATGAAATTAGATGAATTTTTATTCCCATGCTTTTTTAAAAAGTCTCAGGATATTGTTATACCCTCCATCTGTGTGTTCATCCATCCTTCTGTCCACAACCACATCTACTCTGCTGGCTGGAAATTCACAAAACTTTGTAGTTATGTTGCCATTTGGGTAACAATCTGTAAGAGAGGCGACATCCTTAGCTCCTATCCCTGGGGTCCCTGGGAGGTGTCAGATGTCAGGTTTACAAAATTTGTAATTACAATTACTTTTTACAATATTTTCTGACCAAACTTTATATATACAGTCATAGCACAGAGATGTATCATATGCTGTTTGTGATGAATTTTGTCTTATGACTCTAACTTCATTGTCTGGGGGTGGGGGTGAGTACTGGGGGTGGGGGTGGAATATGCATTAGAACAGTACATGGCTTGCCATTGCAGTTGCTTTAGTTTAGAGATTGTTATTATTTCAAGTTTTCAGGTCACTGTACAAAGTACAAGAGAGATACACTATCCCAGCATGGTCCCCAGTTAGGTTAATGCCAGTGCAAAAGTCTTATTCCTGTCATATTGCCTCCAGCTTTAGGCATTATATTTTTATGGAATATAAGGTGTTCCATGCAGCATTATGAACCACATTAGAGGAAATTAGGACACAGTGAGATGCTATTCTTACACTAAAGACATTGCTGTTTGACGGTTAATCTCAGCGTTAAAGTTTTAGTTTCCTTGCATAACTTTAAGTTGTAGATATGGTAACATGTCATTTTATCAGAATTTTTTTCTTTACATCATTGAGAATCTTTCCAGGAGAAAAAAACATCACTGTGACCTACTTTTCATGCATGTATCATTGATTTTGTTATAAACTCAGGAGTTGCATGATATTACACGCATCACACTTGCACAGACAAAAAAGTGCAAGGATAACAATAGCAGCATCCAACCTACACCAGTGTACAGGCAAGCTTGGTTGTCTCTATGACAACTATTGTTTTATGCATTCCTGTGTTGGAAGAAAGAGTATACTGGACTGTCTTTTTGAGGTTTTAGTTCTCCATAAAATGACAAGATAAATAGAGTTTTGCAACACTGACATTACTTTCTTATATGAATATCAACCATTTGTAAACAAATACATGTCTATATGTAAACATTTGTAAACAAATACATGTCTATATGTAAATATTTGTAAACTCGTGTCTATATGTAAACATTTGTAAACAAATACATGTTTATATGTAAACATTTATAAACAAATACATGTCTAAAGCATGTTTTTGTTCCATCATCAGATATCAACGAGTGTGCTGAGTTCCCAGGTATCTGTCAGAATGGTCAGTGCAGAAACACACAAGCAGGTTTCACCTGTGTATGTAACCAAGGATATGCTATTGATGACAAAGGTTATACCTGTATAGGTAAGAGGTATCCTCAATTAGTATCTTTTTATCTAGGCGTGTATCAAAGGTATACAATACATTGTGCAGGACGCTAACCCTAAGCCTGAGTATGTAGTGTCAATCCTGTTACCTCACTAATATTGAAGAGGGAATATAGTTCATGTTGCGACCATTTAATTATTTTCATGATGACTGTATATATTCATCTATTCTGCATAATATGACTACTTGGTTTGGGCATTAGCTATATGACAGCACTGAGTGATAATTGTCAAAATTATGTACTTATTCTGATGCTTGCTTGTATACCACACCATAATAGTTGTAGGGCGTGTAGTGTTGTCCTTGTCTGTCTGTCTATCCATCTGGTTAGGCTTTATATTTAGATCAGTTTTCAGGTATTGTGGTGGGACATCCATATTCTGTGAACACATGAATACATGTCTACATTTTTTTCCCAGTTATTTCATGCCTTATTGGCCACTATTCAAAATAGACTATGTCATTTTATTATACCTCATAAATGTAACAGTGTCAATGATTGGTGCACAGAATGTCAAATGTTAGGGAACAAAACATTGTGTTTCCCTCATGCAATCATGTCTCCCTCACACATTAATGTTTCCCTATCTCATTTCCCCCATTTGGAACCACTCATGAAATTCCATTACAGTTATCTCTCTTTAATGTGTTTCCGAATATGTACTGACAAGCAGAAGACAATAATGGCTTAATTCAGCTGCTTTTGCATTTGTAATGAGGATGAAATAAATGAAATTTTGGTAAAGAAAGATTCATTGAACACAAAGAAATCTGTGGCGGTTGCAATTAAGTACCTTAGTGACTATTAAAGGGAAAATGGACAACACAATTTGGAATATGAGGAGTATGTTCCTTCTGAATTGGATGCTGCCCAGAGAGAATATTTTGCTGGTGCATGGAAGATGGACTAGACACTCTTTAAGAAACTGAATTGCAAAATATAAAATATTCAGTAAAACAAACAATTTATTGCCCTTGTTAGGGGGAGATATGAAGATTTGTTCACCTGCAACAAAAAAGTCATGTTCCACTCAGGTTTTGCCCTCATGGAACATGACTTGCCTTGGGTGAACAAATCTTCATATCTCCCCCTAATAAGGATAATAAATGTATAATATTATGTAGTGTTTGTGCGTGTGTGAGCATATGTGTGTGTGTGTGAGCATATGTGTGTGTGTGTCAATGCTATCTCAAATTGTGAAAACCAAAGGATAATGATATGCTGCATATTAATAAAGGTCTTTACATGTCGTTTAAATAATCAAGTTCTTTGGAACTGTTGCCAATTTCAATGTCATCTTTACAGGTTTTTAAAAAATTCAGCTGTAACAATTTGTCATAAATCCTTGTCTTTTTTTTCCAGACATCGAAGAGTGCCGTATATCCTTTGGTATTTGTACTGATGGTAAATGTGTGAACACTCAAGGGGCTTTCCGCTGTGAGTGTGAACCTGGCTTCAGAGGTGTCATGATGGACCAGATGTGCATGGGTGAGTGTCATTTACAAGCCTTAGCTCATATCCAATGAGGAGATCTAGAGAATAAATTTCTACCTAACAACTTGACACTAGTCTCCCTTAATAGTACTTTTTAGCATTCATTATTTTTTTTCTTCTCTGTGTTTTATTAACAGTCAAATCTGTGCTAGAGACCACATCAACTAAAAGACCACATGCCTTAAGATACGATCAAATATGATTTCATGTCTGATACAACAGATGCTAAAGAAAGACCTGTAATTAATGACCACCTGTCTTCAGATACCATATTTTTAGCTTACCTGTATACCCCCACTGTGGTTGGCATCATTGACATCATCCACCATCAGGTTGATAGTGTACAAACTTAATTTTACTGCCACTGTTGCTAGCTTTATGCATTAGATCTTCATTGAACATTTTAGTGTTCCTTGCATCATTTTAAACTATTATTTACACAGATTTGCTATTAAAGGTTAAACCAACTGTACAAGTTTTGTCTTCCAGGCAGATCTGCGGCTGTGGGCATGATATATTCATGGAACTTGGTCAGGGTGTTTCTTTTATCATTCAAACCCTGCCTGGGGAATATAAGTGATAGTTACCTACTTTACATATCTTACTTTAATGAGTGTTGTTGACAAATCAACCCAGTCTACAAGTTTTGTATTACTGGCAGATCTCAAACTGTATGAATGTTTTTTTTTGTGGAACTTGGTCAGGATGTTCCTTGCATCATTCTAAACTACTGCAGGTGGAAAGTGGTCATAGTGACCTACTTTTCTTACACTGATGATTTTGTTATTTACAAGTTAACTATAGTGTAAAAGTTTTCTCCTCCTGGCAGATCTCTGGCAAAGGACATAGTATTTACAAGGAACATAGTCAATCATCTCCTTACATTGTTCAGAACCACCCCAGGGAAAAGTAGTCACAGCAACTTTTTTCTTCCTCTTTTCGCTATGTTATTATACAGGTTATCCTCAGAGTAAAAGTTTTATTTTCCCAGCAGATTCTCCAGTAGTAGGTATGCTGTATTCACTGAACTTGGTCAGGGTCGTGTTCCTTGCATCATTCTAAACCACCCCAGGTGAAAGTTGGTCACATTGACCTACTTTACTTACACTTATGGCTTTGTTGTTTACAGTTTAACCCTAGTGTGAAAGTTTTGTTTTACTAGTGTGAAAGTTTTGTCTTTATGGCAGATCTTCAGCTGTATGTATGCTGTCTTTATGGAACATAGAAGATTTCAAACCTCACTCTAAACCACCCCTGGTGAAAGTCAGTCACAGTGATCTATATCTTCTATACTCATGATTTTCTTATTTAAAGTTTAAACCAGTGTACATGTTTTGCCTTCATGGAAAATCTCTTTATGTAGGCATAGTATCTACTTGGAACTGTGTTCGGATGTTCCATGCATTACTGTGCCCCTTCGTAAGGGAAATTATGTAACATTGACTTACTTGTCTTACACTAGTTACTTTGTTGTGTGCAGGTTATTCCCAGCATCCACAAACACCAGTGTACAGGTGAGCTTGGTAATATTCTCTGACAACTCTTGTTTTGAATACCATGAGTGGTCTTTTCTTCAGAGCAGTTCACTTTACATATAAATCTGACTGTTATCTTCAGTCTGTGACATACTACATATAAATGGAACTGTTATCTTCAGTCTGTGACATATTACATATACATGGGACTGTTATCTTCAGTCTGTGACATATTACATATACATGCAACTGTTATATTCAGTCTGTGACATGTTACATATACATGGGACTGTTATCTTCAGTCTGTGACATATTACATATACATGGGACTGTTATCTTCAGTCTGTGACATATTACATGTCAGTAGAATATTTCATTTGTATTCATATTTTGCTTTGATTCTATGCAATTTAATATATGGACTTTTTCATATTTAAATTCTGATTCTTACTTCACCTATTTTGGTAGAGTATTAACTGTGGTACCACTTTGATTGAGATCATCTTTCAATCTTCATCAGGGGGCCCCAGGTGGCCAAGTGGTCTAAGGTGCTTGCCTTTACAGATCACTGACATCTCACCTCTGTCCATGTGGGTTCGAGTCTCGGGCTCGGCCAACATGGGTATGTGAGAAAGCTTGCTGGTAGCTTCCCATGGGTTGGTGGTTCTTCCCGGGTTTGTCTCAGGTTCTTCCTCCACCAAATATACTGGCCACCATGTATAGCCTGTCATGTGCTGAAAACTGGCATTAAACCCATACCAACCAACCAACCAATCTTCATCAGATAGTCGAGTTAAAAAACATGATTGAGATCAGTACAATATATTTTTATTGCATCATGTTCCTCTTACATATGAACTTCAGTTGTATGTGTTCAAAAATGGTGTAACTAAGTAAATCTCCACCAAATGTATGGTTGTTAATACAATCAGAATCTACCTGATTTGTAAATTTGCACCAAGATTTTACAAATAACTGTCTCATCAAAGCTTACAGTCAAATAATACAAAATGAAAGCAGCAAGACACTATAATTCCCTCCACTTGCAGACATTGATGAGTGTACAGAGATGCTGTCCATGTGTCGAGGAGGTACATGTGAGAACACACCTGGAAGTTACACCTGTAGATGTCCAGAAGGACTTGAGCTGACCCCAGATGGACGCAGATGTGTGGGTGAGTAAATACCTGTCACAAGGATAGACCAAGTGGGTTTTGGGTTGTGAAAAGATAAAAACCAGTTATGGAAGTGATATATCTATTCACAATATACGTATGAATATAAATGTATTTAGACCTATTCTGACATGTGCAATTCTGACACCACCTAACAAAATGATAAAATTTTTATATAATACACAATTTAGGTTGAGTAAGTAATCTCTACAAATAGTCGATGCATGCATTTAAAACTGCAATTTTCAATTCCAAATGAAGTATTCAGAAGTTTTCTACATGTTAGCTATTCCATAATACACAATATCTTGTGCACATAATAAACATGGGTTATAATTATATTATTCTGGTAACATAACATATAAAATTGTAATGTTCACAAACACATATGAATATATAAATATATGAAAATACTCTGTTCAACAACGGATCTAAAGATGTGATATCATGTCATTCATGTATCGAACATAAAATTATGAAAATTAACCATTCAACAATGGATATGAAGTCACCCTATTTCAATATAATAGGGTGTACACAAAGAATGATTCCATATATTGTATTCCTTTCCTGTCTGTCGAAGGACCTGCCAGGAATCTTACTTCCATGCAGACACAAGTTGAAGCATGAACCATTAACCCTGCAGATGCTGAGCTGGGCCAACACCACTGGTTCCAGCCACCATAGCTAGAGTCAGCTAGAAATATACACAGCTGAACTGTGTAATACATGAGCCATAAACTCTTGCTTGTTTTGGTACAAACACCACTATACATGTTATGCATCAATAGACAGAAAAAGACCATGATGAACATTATAAAGGTCCCCCTATAAGAATATCTATATGGAATTACATTATAACCAAGTTCCTACATGAATCTGTCTACAACAAGAATAATAACACGGGAATATAAAAAGTTGAATGCTTCTCATCATTTACTATATCCAACATATATAATTCAACGCAAGTTGTAAATTCCAAAAACAATATGACTGTAACCTGAAACGGACTATATTGAATCTGACAGCATTTGCTTTTATGTGAAATTGGTCTGGCTTAATGGAAGTTTAGGAAAAATTCAGAATCATCTAACATACGAAGCTACTCTATTAAGCAAATACAGATGATGGAAAGAAGATCTTCTTCTACAATTATTACATACCTCAACAACCGAAAGATTGTTATCACAAAAAAGACAGCTTCCTGACAAGGCATCTATGCAATGTAATTATATGCAGGATAATTAGCACTCTATATACTTATACTGTATATACTCGCGTATAAGCCGAGTCCAAATGCAAACAATATATACCCTGATCTGCCGTCGCATAATGCGCAGGCAGATCAGGGTCTATGTTGTTTATTCTACTGATTAGTCCTTACAAACTGCATAGACCCAGATCTGCTGGTGAATTATGCAATGGCAGATCTGGGTCTATGCAGTTTGCAGTTGGTATTGAGTTATACAAGAGTATAGACAGTATGTTTTGGAAGCCAGGCACAGAAAACAACAGATAAGTGAGCTTCTACTACTGGAATTTTGCACGTCCCACAGTAAGTCAGTCAAACAAGTGAGTAAAACTAACTGTGTTAAAATCATTTGACAGAACTAAAAAATACATCGTGGGTAATGCTTTAAGTGCCAATTGGACCCATACTGTATTTACTTTAAAATTCAATACAATGGCAACTTTGCACACACAATTCTGTGACAATATCACTGTAATCTAGTAAATGAAAAATGTGGTATTTTTAGAAAGTTAAGTCCACATTTGTTTTTAAATTTACTCATATAATATGAAGTAATGATATGTTTTATACTTCTCAAGCAGAAATAACATTTAATGTCATCTTTACTCCTATGCTCATAACTGAGTTAACATGGTAAGCAGTATAAAATTTCATCCCAATATATGAGTATTTTGAAATGGTAATATCATAGATTTTACATAATGTGTAAAATTGCTTAATTTGCTGGGCTGCTTTTGAAAAGAAGAAACTCTTTCAACACATGTACCTTTAGGATACTTACGTTTATCAGATATTTTATAAATTTAGGCATTATTTGAAGTTTTATTGTATGTTAAATATATTTTCTCTATGCACATGTAAGTACCATCATACTAGGTAACCCCTCAATAACATGCTTTTGTTATAACACAAATTTAGATAACATGCTTCGTTATAACACAAATTTAGACACAATACTGTTGCATCATGGCTCCCAATTTGTTTAATATCAGTAATGTTAACAAATATAAAGTAAGAAATAATTATAGAAAATATGAGAAGCATTTAGCATGCTGAGTATGATACATTCTTTGCTGTCAACATTTGCACAACAGTTGCAAATTTTTCATTAAGCTTGGAGCTATCTTAGTCCTCTTTTTTTGGCGGAGGGAGGGGTAAAAAATAAGCAGTGTGACTTCAAACAATTATGGCTCAGTTCCTGTGTATGAAAATTGTGCCAAACAGATCATATACAAAGCTGAATAATCTTGTCTTATTGGGAGAGTGATCAAAAGGTCTTTGGATAAATTCACTTACTGGTGGAATGAACATTCAAGTAATTATCTACAACAAATGATATTCTCTCAAGCACTAGAGTTGCTTGAAATAAGCTTAGAATGGTCCCTGTCTCACTGTCCCAGCTTCAGCTAAACTCTTGTGACATCTAGGTTTCTTGAGACAGGGGAGCAGCCAAGAGTGTTATGTTGAATTAATATTCCACACAGTTATTCCCACTACCAGTTGTTTTTTGCTATGCTTTCTTGAAATGTAAAAGTATTAAAGTCAGTCATGAGAAAATATGTTTAATCCAGATGTAACCAGTACAACAGTCTCCTCAAAGAATTATGCCATTTATCTGTTGGTTAAACAAAAATAGAAAATGCTGCTTGTGTGTCACAGTACCATGACACTGATTCATGTTCACAGAGTGTTGTAAGCTAGGACATGTTTATCTTTAATATGTAGCAAAAACAAGACAAATATTCAGTTATTATGTGGCCTTGGATGATCATTTATGAAGCTTAAGTAAGTTTTAAGACACAATCCAAGTTTCATACTGTTAATTTTGACTCATCTCTTTATTTTCCCTATGATAATTTCAGATGTGGATGAGTGTTCAGCCATCAGCAGCGTATGCTCTAATGGTTACTGTGAGAACTTCATGGGTGGTTACCAGTGTATCTGTCAACAGGGATATCGTCAAAATGTACAGCATACCACATGTGTTGGTAAGTTTTCTGTCAATGTGAGAAAAATGTGGGTAGTTGCCAAAGTCTGTTAAATATGACTAACTAGTTTACTGAGAAAATATCTTTGCCAAATTCCAGATAGGTATATCATTCAGCAGGATATTGTTAGGATGTAAAGCATACTGACTATGTTGATAAGTTCTCTCTTGATTATTACTGAATTTCACAGATGCCAACCATTCCATATTTTGAGAAATTATCAGAGAATTGTAGTGAACATTTGGCATTCCAAATTTAGTTGACAAAATTACAAAATAATCTATATTTGTGGGATAAAATTTTAAGTGGGAGGTTTTTATAATGACATAGGTATAAGGATTTAAAAGTACTGCAGCATCAAGACTTACAATTCAAATACCTTGGCCCTTTTCCTTCAAACTGTTGTTATCTAAATGATACACTGGTACACAGACTTCATCGTATTGACAATGAAAGCAGAATGCACTTTATTGTAAACCAGATGAAAAATTGCACTGTAAGTAAAGAGACATTAATGCAGAAAACTTTTGAGAAAACTTACTACCATTTGTTATGGTCTTCAAAATGGAAGCTATTTATTTTTAGAGATTGGAGGAATGGACACAACATTAATCACCCATGAGACTTTATAACAATATTGAAAAGTCATGAAAGTTTGTTCCATTTATTTAAATAGTGATCATTCCACAAAACCTGCTCAGATTCAGAAAATTTATCCCAGGATTCCTGATATGCATGATGATTGGTTAGCATCTTTGGAATTTAAAGTAAGAACATCATATGTGGTTACCAGTATATCTATCAACATGGGTACTACCAGTATGCACATCATACATCAGGTTTTGATAAGTTGTATGTTGATAATTGCTTTATTCATGGTGAGAACTTTGTAGGTGGTTACCAGTGTATCTGTCAGCTGGTGTATGGCCAAGATGCACATCATACATCAGGTTTTGGTAAGTTTTATGTTAATAATTACTTCATTCATGGTGAAAATTTTGTAGGTGGTTACCAGTGTATCTGTTAATTTGTGTATGGGCAGCGTGCACAGCATTTCACATATTTTAGTAAGTTATTTTAAAATTATCTCATTTTAAGTGACTGCATCATTGGTAACTACCAGTGTTCTTTGTAAAGTGCTTAAGCACATTGTCTGTTCTAACATCATGAAGTACTTAGATAATTTGCCATATATACTCGTGTATAATCCGGGCCCTATTACAAACAACATAGAGCCTGATATCCCGTCGCATAATGTGCCGGCAGATCAGGGTCTGTGTTGTTTGTTCTACTGATTAGTCCTTACAAACTGCATAGACCCAGATCTGCCAGCGCATTATGCGACGGGTGATCTGGGTCAATGCAGTTTGCAGTTGGTATTGGCTTATACGTGAGTATATACTGTACTACCATATCTGACAAACAACATGCCTTCCTGAAATTACACAGTTGTGATGTTTGGGCAAAACATTTAGATAAAGGTGACCAAGATGAAAATTCGTACTAGACTTAGAAAAGCTTTTGACACTGTCCCCTATGATTTGTTAAAGATTAAGTTATTTCATTATGGAATTGCAGGCAAAACTCTGTGCTGGATAGACTTCCTTTTTATGTTTTTAACAACAATGTGTGGTGGTAAATGTTTCCAAATCTAGTTGGTCCAAAGTTGCTTCTGGAGTACCTCAAGGCACAGTACTTGGACGAGTGCTTTTCTCATTGCACAGCAATGACATCATGATTGAAATTGATTCAGAAATTCACTTTCTTGCAGATGACTGTGTATGCTACAGATTAATCAAAACCCAACAGATACCAAGATACTACAAATGGAGATTAATAAACTAGGACAGCGGTCATTAAAATGGGGCACATGATTCCAAACTATAAAATGTAACATAATGGCAATGAAAAGAAAGAAATCTCATAAAACCTGTATGTCATATTTGTTGGTAGTTACTTCTCAATCAAATAAAATATGTAGGAGTCCCAATTACTAGCAGTCTAATTGGAACCTTCAATTTCAAGAATTATGCACGAAAGCAAATCTTCCTTTGGGCCTATTAAGACGTAACTTATCATCTTGCCAACAAAATGCAAAAGATTTAGCTTTCAGGGGTTTAGCTAGACCCATTTAAGAATATGCTTGTACAGTTTGGGACCCCCATTTCCAGGTTTTACAAATCCAAAAGTGGGCAGCCAGGTTTGTTATATCCAATTATGTCTATAACCTAGGAAGTATGTCCTCAATATTAAATAAGTTGTCTTGGAAACCATTAAACCAATGTAGACTGGAAACAAACATTAATATTTTTCTACAAAGGTTTAAAAAACAAAAGCAAATATACCCTACTACAATTTGATCAAACCAAAAAGAACCAGTAGAAATCAACATGAATATACCTATCTGATACCCTACTCATGAACTGATAGTTACAAATTAATTTTTTTCCCAAGAACAACCAAAAATTGAAATTTGTTACCACAAATATTAATCACAACTGCTGATTTTTCAAAAAACCAAATTGATACTTTGTCAAAATTAGTACAGTTACATCAAAATTAGTACAGTTACATTTTTTCAAAAATAAGTCTTTTGTAAATGTTGACACGGCGTGGTGCAACAATATCATGATGTAGCACCAAACTAATCAAGATCAATGGTCACCACCAGAATGCACAGCATACCATGTGTTAGGAAGTTTCTGGTCAATACTTAATCATTTTGCTGTTAGATCTGATTCTGTCGATATCATTGTAGCTTAAAAAAAACTTAATGGGTAGTTACCAATATATTTGTCAGCAAAATTATTAACAGCATTATGCATCAAACTACGGATGTTGATAGGGTTGCTTTTGATTATTTATCAAGTTACCGTGATGACATCATATAACTATGGATGTTGATAGGGTTGCTTTTGATTATTTATCAAGTTACAGTGATGACATCGTGTAACTATGGATGTTGATAGGGTTGCTTTTGATAATTTATCAAGTTACAGTGATAACATCATATAACTATGGATGTTGATAGGGTTGCTTTTGATAATTTATCAAGTTACAGTGATAACATCATATAACTATGGATGTTGATAGGGTTGCTTTTGATAATTTATCAAGTTACAGTGATAACATCATATAACTATGGATGTTGATAGGGTTGCTTTTGATAATTTATCAAGTTACAGTGATAACATCATATAATTATGGATGTTGATAGGGTTGCTTTTGATAATTTATCAAGTTACAGTGATAACATCATATAACTATGGATGTTGATAGGGTTGCTTTTGATAATTTATCAAGTTACAGTGATAACATCATATAACTATGGATGTTGATAGGGTTGCTTTTGATAATTTATCAAGTTACAGTGATGACATCATAATTATGATGACATCATAATTATGGATGTTGATGGGGTTGCTTTTGATAATTTATCAAGTTACAATGATGACATCATGAGTAGTTACCACAATATCTGTAATATGGGTGTCGCAAAAAAAAGGACAACACTGTACATGTCAGTAAGATTACTAGCTTACAATAAAATTTTAATTGGTTGTTAACAGCATGTCAGATACAATACAGTACAGTATGATAATTCTCTTAAAATCTCACCTCGCATGTTTATATAAAAGAATGAAATAAAATATTTATTTACACACATACCACTCTAATATGAGAGAATACTTTATATACAGTCAAACCTGTCCTAATGGTCACCTTTTCTCAGCAGTCACACGTTCACAACAGCCATTCTAATTTCCCCCTGGCAAATTTCCTATATAAATGTCCTGTATGTAACTGTCACCTTCCTTCTGCCATTAGCAGCCAGATGTTTCCTAACCAAACAATGGTTTCTCCCTGCCTTAAGCAGTCACTGACACATATCTACAGTGACCTGTCAGTCTATGCAAACTAAATTTTTTCTTTCATGAAGAAGGCATTGTTTGGATAAAGGAACATCATGCGAATTGATGTGCAAACATTTCTTATCTTGCTTGTACTTGTACTCCAGTCATGTTGACAATGTAACTCAAAGGTGTCAATATGTCAAATTAAAAAATGAGGCAGTTTTTATCATTAGGGTAGAGGGTCGAAGCAATTAATTAGCTGGATGGTGGGAGAAAGGAATTGTGTTATCACATTAGAAATGGAGGTTGCCTTTTGTGCCAGTGTGACAGGCATAGGTTCAAGATCTTCATCAATTTGCCCATGAAAATTAAAGCAATCTCTGAAGAAAAAAGTTTGTCTTTGAGAAGAGATACAAGTTAAATCCCTTTTGATTGGGGTGAGGAGTCATTCAGTATTTAAAACTTGTCCCTAAAGACAGGCGAAGTTTTGGTTCGTCAGTCACAAAGAATAGCCATGTACAGCTTCTTTTGATTTCCTATTCATCACATGCTTTTCACATAAGCTGACTGTCTTTTGATCTTGGTGAGTTGAGCAACTGGCTTATTGAGATATTATTTTTAAAGCATGAACAGCAGTTTCCAAGTGAAACTTACACAACTTAGCTGACCAAAGAGTCTGTGCACTGTTTTGTATTCATATGTAAGCTGTCAGTAGTGAAATTATTGTTTTGTCATGTTGCACAAAAGAAACTAAGATCAGTAATTATTTTAAGTCGGTGATGATTGTATTTATAGGATGGAATAAAGTGAGCAGGATACAGTATCTTGTATGGAACATAAATTTGGGAGAGAACAGTATAAAACTTGATAACATAATAATAATAATAATGATAATAATAACAGGATACAGTATCTTGTATGGAACATAAATTTGGGAGAGAACAACATATATGAGTATAAAACTTGATAACATAATAATAATAATAATAATAATAATAATAATGATAATAATAATAATAATAATAATAATAATAATAATAATGATAATAATAACAGGATACAGTATCTTGTATGGAACATAAATTTGGGAGAGAACAACATATATGAGTATAAAACTTGATAACATAATAATAATAATAATAATAATAATAATAATATTAAAATTAATAATAATAATAATAATAATAATAATAATGATAATAATAATGATAATGATATTTGGTGTATGGTATTTGTTGAAAAACCAATTTTAAAAGGTGAACCTGCATACAGAGGTCACCTGTATACAAAGGGTGGGTTGTGCCTTTTCTACTATCGATAGGTTTGACTGTACTCACCTTTAAGTTGGGTCCACCTGCAAACAATATAGACCCTGATCTGCCAGCATATTATGCAAAAGCAGATCTGGATCTATGCAGCTTGCAGTTTAATCTGACTTAGATGTGAATATATACAGTATATAAAAGTAAATACAATCATTAAAAAGTTACTTCAAGGACATAGCATAAACATCTATATGTACAACACACTATAATTCAATGTTAAATCATTAAAATAAAATACATCACATGACTCATCAAAGAAATTATATGTATATACAGTATGACAACCATGATAAAACCAGGTGGGCCAGCCTAATAAATTTGTCAGAAAGTAGGAGGTGGGTTTATTATCAGAAAGAGATATCCTTAGTAAATATTTGTCAAAATTTTTAAAATATGGGGGTGGTCTTATCATCAGACTTGGGCCTATAAGTTGATAAATATGGTAAATTGCACATATACTGTATATACTTGTGTATAAGTCAAAGCCAACTACAAACTGATTTAATCCAGATCTGTCATAAAATTATGTGCAAGCAGATCTAGGTATGTGCAGTGTGTTAGGACTAATTAGTAAAACAGACAACATAGATGCAGATCTGCCAGTGCATAATGCACTGGCAGATCTGGGTCTATGTTGTTTGCAATTTGACCCAACTTATAAGCAAGTATATACGGTAGGTACAAAATTGGTGTAAAGTGTTAATGAGAATATGTTATGTTAATGAGTGTAAATAGAACAATGTCTTTGAGATTATATATATCACAGATGATTCTGGCAGTCAGTCTAACAATATAACAGATCGAGAGCACAGAACATAATTTACCATCTCAAAATTTGAAATGACTGAATCTGATTTAGCTTTAGAGAATAAAACATTTCCTAAATATTCATGTAAAGGAGAATCCCATATAACATAACAGGACAGGCTTGACAGGAATTTCACGCAGTTGCATAGTGGTCTTCATATTCATTGGTGAAATAAGCAGATGATGTGCAGAGTTGGAGAGGAAACAAAAGTAGATAAAACAGTGGATTCAAAGTCATAAATAGGCAATAACATAATATTAGCACTTAGAGGGGGTTCTAGGCATTATAGATGTCAATTTGCAGTTTAAAACTTAAGGCAAAGGTTTTAAAACTACAACTCAGCTACAATAATGCATAGAACCCACCCAAACAAAGTTCTGATAATTTATTATACTTAATAAACCGTGACAAAAGAATTTAAATCAATGAATTTCTCAAAAGGGCAATGGTGAGCCACACTGCTGGTGTTGGGACATCTAGCACATGAGACAATGTAACAGTGAACAAGTGTGATTATGTTACAGTAAACTAGATTACTCACTGATGTTATGTACCATTTTTGGCTAATTTCGAAAAGATAGCATCATTTATCATGAAAATGAAATTATATTTACAAACTTCTAATTTTATGACTAAATAGTTATCATTACTGCAAGGTAGTGAAAACAATAATAGGTAACAACTGGGACAAAGAATAGCACTGTGGCATCATTGTGATACATTGCTTTGACATCATAGTCCTAATTTGATTACATTATTTTGCCGATTGAGCAATGAAATAATTTGCATCATCCGATCCATCTTACGGACTTTTTTAGGTTTTACTAAAGCTAGAAGGTGGCTATTGGGCCCTTTCCAGGATTTTGGTTAGGGTTAAATAAAAACAAAGTACCTAATAGAACTTTGTAGCAGATTGCTGGTAAAATCCATGCTATTCACATGTAATTTACTCTGTTTCAGACATTGATCATAATATGTATAATCTGTTATGACAATATTTTGACATTACAGCATAATTTTGTGGCTTCCTTGAGTTTCATCTTAAGTTCTGGAGTTTACTATATTGACTCTCTTATAGATATTGAAGAGTGTGGGGAGAACAATGGAGGCTGTATGATGCTGTGTATCAACACCCCCGGGTCCTTCATCTGTGCCTGTGACATGGGATTCAACCTCAACCAGGATGGCAAAACTTGCACAGGTTATCTCAGAATAATTTTTACATGCTGTTCTCTCTCTTCTGTTTTACAAGTCTGATAGGATCTTCTCAATATTTGATTCATGCTTTTTCCATCGTAGTTTTGCACATCATTTTTTTTTCTTCTCAAAGATTCACTAGTTTTATATTGTTTTATTTTTTCTTTTGTTTTTACAAAGTTCAATTTTCTATATCCAAATCATAAAAATCTAACTGAAAAAAATCTTACTGATGTCTTGGAAAATTACAGAACAAGTTAAGTTTCAGAATGGGTAGTATCAATTAAAATTGAGAACATTTTTCAAAATCATTATTTCTTAATTCAGCAGTACCCTTCAATGAGAGAAAAAAATCTAGTATGTTACAATAAACCATTTCAGTTAGGACCAGTAAATGGGCTGGGGAAAATTGGTCTTAATTGGAAGGTGGTCTAATTTTGAGGACAAGTTTGCTCTTTTACATAGTACATGGTTCTTTCACCTTTTACTATGAAAAATCCTTGAATTTGAGGGGTTGCCTTAAAAACTCAAAAAGATTGTTTTGTCCTTGTAAAAGTCCTTGAATATTTTTGAAAAGCTCCTTAAATTGTGCCCCAAACTATTTGAATTTATCTGAGGGAATACAGAATATTAAAATAATATAAAGTACATAACTTTTGTAATTACAAATTTGTGTTATATGCATATTGTTCAAAAATAATAAATAAATAAATAAAATGGAAGAAAATTGGGTGGATAATGGGTAGTTACAAGATGGAATAGTGCCCCATTGCTGTAGTGGCTTGTTAATTATTTTTTCTTCTACATTTTGTACCTTTATATGCAGTGATAAACAAAGTAACATACTGGGAAAATTTAATATCCATAAGGCAAAAATGCTTCTTGAAAACTGTTGGAAGTCCTTGAAAACTCTTTTAATAAAAACTCTCTGGGGCTGTAAGAATCATGTGGTATATGGGATTAGACAAATCTGTTTTTTTGGGAGGGAGTGGTCATTATTCAAAGGTGGTCATAATAAGAGGCTTTACATTATGCTGTATTAAACATTTATCAATAATGCCACATGCACAGTAATTAAGTTATAGAAAATGTACTTTTTCCAAACGAAGAGATGAATGTCATCTATATTGAAAGTTGTTTTTCAGATATAAATGAATGCAAGGAGAATCCCGACATTTGTAATGGTGGAAAGTGTGTAGACTTGCCAGGTGGATACAGATGTACATGTGTTGGAGGATTAATACCCTCAGAAGATCAAAAACAGTGCATAGGTAGGGATCATTATTTCAAACTCTCTTTGAAATCCTGAATTACATTTGATACTGACTTGATACTAAGGCCTCCCCACATGTGATTATAATGTGTGATCATGAGGGAGGCCATTATGCCATAGAAGGAAACTTATAGCTCCCTGATTGATAGTATTGCCTTTCTTAGGCCTCCATTCCTTAATTTTATCTATCACCAACTTAACAAAGCAGGGGATATATGTAGTAATGGGTTCTTTGTGTCTGTCATTCCAACTATTATTTCATCCATCATTTCATGCATCCATCACTCTTAGGTTTCTAGAGCCTAATTGAAAATGCTGTTTGAGATGTGTTTATGAAACTTCATGTGCATTTCCCTCTGCTGTACAATTGTCAATATTGATATTTTGCAAATGTGTCAGTATTAATAATTTCCAGACCAGAAGTAAAGTCCATTTGAGATATGTATTTGAAACTTGGTGCATTATCAAATTAGTGGCCTAAAGGTACCTTTCCAGTGTCCAGCTAGAATCTGAAAGGGGCAGGGTGCTAGTTCCTGAAAAAGGACACAAAGCATGTGAAATTTTTAAAAAAGCACCTAACTTCACTTCACTGTACAGGAGACTCTATAAGTATATAGATTAAGAATTTACTATTTTTAACATGTATATCATATACCTGCTCTTAGTAAATGTTACAAAATGTAACTGCTAAAAATAAATGTAGAATTTGTTTACATTGCATCATGAGTATGCAACAGTTTACATTCCTTCCATACTTTGAAGGATCCCTAAAACTCCAGAAGTGCTCAGATCTGAGTATTTTTTTGTTGTTAGATATTTTTAAAAATTCTATCCAATTTTGACTTTAATTGAACAATATACAGAGATTTTACAGGATCAAGTCAGCTGCTATTTATCATTTGCATGCAACCAGTTTATTGTTGATTTCATCTGCTATCACGGCTTTAAAAAGATTCTGATGCCAAATGTATATTGCTTATTATTGGATGACTTATAATCTCCCAGGTATGTAACCTTAACCTTAAATAGCACATTCCTTTTTACTCCAGCCTTGATAAATAGAGTCATTTTTCATCTGCAAAGTTTCTCTACATTGATGTTTTCCCAAACACAAACTTAGCATGCCATATTGGCACATACTAAAAGTTGATTCTGGACTGTGCACCAGGAGTATATACAGAGACAACATACCAATCCAGAAGGGGCACAGTATAACATAATCGCTTATTATTGGATGACTTATCTAACCTTGAATAGTACATTCTTATTTTACTCTAGCCTTAACAAATAAAGTAACTTTTCATCTGCAAAGTTTCTCTTCATTGATGTTTAGGAAATCACAAACTTAGCATGCCATATTGGCACATACTAAATATATATTCTGGGCTGCACACTTGGAGTAGCACAGTACAGAGACAACATGCCAATCCAGGAGTGGCATGGTATACAAAATTTTAAAAAATGGGACATCAATCTTACAAATAAAATATGGGATGCAGCTCATAATCAGGGCCAGAAATAAGGGCAGGGTTCCACACCCATCTGTATCTGCATAGCTGGGATATTGCTTTTAGTATTATACATTTTTCAGTGTTGATATTTTTGATGTTACTTTGGAAAAGAGTTGCCAACTGTTCAGATTCTTTCATTTCCCAAGGTTAATTTCAAAAGAATTTCCGAAATCATGATATTTATATATGTCAAGCTAGTTGTGCCTCTTGCTTTAACGGATTTTGCAATATTAACAGTTGCCATGGAAACAGTTTCCAATTTTGCAGAATTTTATCATTTTTGGAACATAACTCAAAACCTGAAACCTGGTTCATGTACTAAAGAACCAGCCTAGAGATGCCTTTTGATATCAATATTTTTCCAATGTTTAAATTTTGTTATTGCCATGGAAACAAATTCAGGATAACCTAATTTGAACAAATATTTTAGATGAAAAGGTTTTAAAGCTCTCAGTGCATTTGTCAGATTTGTGATAGAGATTTCTACAAAGATAAAATCTGTAGTCCAAGTTTGATTATTACTATGCAGCAATATTTAACAGCATTTTAGCCCATTTACCCTAGAATTCAGCTCCTGTCAACTCGTGCTGAGGGTTCCAATCATGCAGTTTATGCTGCATTTGTCATCATACATGGGAATGAGGGCTTTCATTATATTCAGTGTTTGTCAAGTCTTTTATTCAACTGATGATTCTTCACACTTTTTTTGTATACTTTGTCTATAAATGTATAATGTCACATACTTTTTTGAACACTTGGTTTCAGTGTGTGTACCTCTCTGTCTCTCATTATATATATATATACACATACATACATAAAGACACAAAAATTAGTAATGTTATGGGAACTTACAGTGTTTCTCAACATTTTAAGTTAGGTAAACCCTTGGTCAGGCCAAAAAAGAGGGGACAATTACCAGGACAAAACATACAAAATATTTACTTCATGAGGTTTGCAAGAGAACTATTCTACATATTAAATGAAGTAAAAGAAGAGAACATAGGGGAAATAAACTTCACAAAGAATGTACTATATTCTACATCTATCAAGGGTGATTGTTATCTTAAAGAATTTTCAAAATTGAAATGAAAAAATGTAAAGTGATCAAAATGAAGATACTGACTAGTGGGTGCAAAAAGTAAATATTGAAATGGTGGAAAACAAAGGACGAATGCAGTGATGAAAAACCACTTTGCTGCCTACAGCATGACCTAATTAAATCAAACGTCTATACCAAACATTATATCCCAGATAAAAAATTTCTGTACATGGAAAGTCATATATTCACCCTGATAAGTTGGATCAAACTGCAAACCACATAGACACAGACCTGCTGTGACATAATGTGCTGGCAGAGCTGGGTCTATGCAGTATTTTTTGGGAGTAATCAGAAAAACAAATAACATAAACCCTGATCTACTGGTTCATTATGTGGTGACAGATCAGGGCATATACTAAAAATCAATTCCAGTATGCACACTGCATCTAGATTCAATTTATATGTGAGTATATAAAGTAGGCATGTAAAGAAGATTTTTTTTTAAATGAAAATGTCAATAATAATAATAATAATTAGAGAGTATCATGATTGCCATGAAACAATAATGTAAAAGGAAATAAGGGGACAAAAAGAAAAAACTAAAGAATGGTGATTAAATGCCTGTTATTGAGTATTGAAATGCTGCAGTTCTCAAGTTAGAGTTTCTCAACCAGACTGAACTTCCCATGTGTTTTCAACTGTAGAATCCAATATTTCTCCTTCCTTGCATGTTCTACATCATTCCACCCTGGGTTTGACTCAGTAGATAGCATCTCAGGGGATTGCACAAAATGTCTCAATGAGTTGTAGTGGTTGGCGAGTTTTGTATTAATTTTATTGCAGTGTCTTTGTTGCTGTTCATCCTCTTCCTAAAGTCTACACACACACACACACACACACACACACACACACACAGTAAAACTTCCATGAACCAGATACTGACAGAACCAATAATGTTTTTCTCATTTTAAAGGGATGGCTAGTATATGGAGATTCGATTGGTATTAGAATGGCCTTATTGGGACCAAAACATACTGCCAGTTTGCAGTGGAGGCAATTTTGGGAAGTTTCACTGTCTACGTGTGTGTGTGTGCCCTGGCATTACAGATGATGCCATTTGGCTCACCATTACTCTTTGGGGTCAAAATTGAAGAAGTTTGGAAGCAGGCAGCTCAGGAACTGCCCCTCCAACTCACCACCCACCCTGTACAATCTTTTAAGACCAATCCGCCTCTGCCACAGTGGAGGGACAATAGGCAAGCAATGGAAAAGGGATTTTTTTCATCACTTCCTGCTATCTTCCAAATCGAGACCTACTAAAAAGATGAAAATTCATCTTTTCTGTCTGTTTCATATAGACAAAAGGCACTAACTCTTGCCCACAACCTCCCCTTGCTGCCCCCTGGTGTCACTAGTTTTTAAGCTGAGCAAAATCCCAGTGAGGATGCTCACATGCCAGGTGGCTGGGAGGGTGTTTAAGTAATGTGATTGGGTAAGTATTTTTGGCCACAAAGCCTGGTTGTGTCATGAGAACCATCTGATCTGAACTGTAGATAGTTAAGGTCAACTGAAAGGGCATGTAACTTGCTCACCCTGCATATCAAAGCTAAGGCTATCAGGAAATATGTTTTGTATGATAGTAGCTTCAGCGAGGTTTAGGGTTAAAGACTCAAATTTATCTTAATTAAACCATGTGAAAATCCAGGACAGATTCCATTTTGGAAACATGGTGAGGGATTTTGGTCGATTAAAATCAAAATTGGCTAGTAGGTCTGATAGATCTTTATCATAACCGATATCTCTTCTGCCATGATGCATGAATGTGTCAGATATCAATCGAAGGTCTAAATTATTTCTTTCGCAAGGCTGTCTTGAAAAGTGCCAGATTTGAAATAGAAGACAGTCCAGGCAGGGTGGAAGACCTGCGATTGCGGTTGTTTGAGAAGATTTGGCTTGGCTGGAATCTTCCTGAGAAGATTAGTCACTAGATCAAGTATATCGTTGACCCAGGACTTGTCCCATCTGAGAGGGGCTATCGGAATCATCTTGCATGTGTGACCCCTCAACTTCTGTATTATTTTCGGTACCAAGACCATGGGTGGGTAGGCAAAGGCCCACAACTCCTCCCAATTGATTGACAGTGCATCCATAACCCAAGTTTCTGGGTCTGGAATGGGAGAGACAAAGGTGGGCAACTTGTGATTCCACCTTGTCACAAAAGATTGATCATCAGAAGCCCACAGTGTGCGCAAATCCAATGAAAGACTGATTAATGGAGGGAACATTCCATATGAATGATTTGCACGTTGATATGGAGTTGGTAGCACCAACATAGAAACTGGCAAACCGAAACGCACAGGTCGGGTGATTTGGTACCCCCATGTTTGAGTAGGTCACCACTACAAAGTTGTCTGATATAATCAGGACTGTTTTCCCAGAGTGATGGTCCTTCCAGAACTGAAAGGCATTGATGACCACCTTCATTTCAAGAAAGTTAATGTGGAGAGGCAGTTCCCCTGGCTCCCATATACTGTTGTCTGTATTGAAGCCTGACAACAGGTGGGCTCACCAACCATATGTACTAGCATCTGAACATACTGTCACTTCAAGTTGGGGTTTATCCAGAGGAATTCCTGTCATGAGACAACCGTGGTTGCACCACTGACACAGGAATGATCATACCTTGTTTGTGGTCCTGACCTTTTGATCGAGTGGACTGGAAAATGGGCACTATTGAGCCAGCAAGGTCATCTGTAAGGGGCACATAAAAAGACAGCCCAGTGAGATCAAGTCTGCTGCCACATTGAGTAATCTGAGAAGTTGCAAGAACTCTCTCACTGAAATCCAACTCCTGTTGGAAACAGACTCGACAAGTTTGACGATCCGTACTACACGAACATGAGGGAGTCATACCAGATTGACATTGGTGATAATTGACAAAACACTGGGATGGATGAAGGTTGGACTTTTCCCAGTTCACAAGAAAACTGAGATGATTCACAAGGGATAGAAAATTGTTTCTGTCCTTGAGAAGAATAGAACTTACCATATGTTTCTGGAGGATGTCGTCCAAGTATGCCACAGTCTCTGTAGATGAAGTTGACCGGAACAGGGTGATGACGCAAGCTGTGATTTTGGTAAAGACCCAGGGGCTGATGTTTAGACCAAACAGAGGAACTTGAAACTGGTAAACCTTGTCGTGGTTAGCAAAGTGAAGAAATTTTTGCAATGCTGGGTGGATAGGGACGTGAGAATATGCATTGGTCGAGACTGGTTGCATACTCGTCCCTTCTGATGGAGAGTTGTATCATTCTTGCTGTCTCCATCTTGAACTTTGGTGGAAGAATGTATAGATTGAGGCAACTCGGGTCGATGATTGGCCTCAACTTGCCATTGGCATTTTGCATAACGAAAAGTCTTGAATAAAACCCTGGAGATTGTAGTTTTCTCACAATCTCCACTGCCCTTTTGTTGATGAGCATACATACCTCCTGTTGTAGAATATTGTCCTTCTCACGATCTGACAGTACATCCATTAGAAGCGGAGAGGAAGAAAGAGGAGGAGGTTGGATAAATTAAATCCAAAGCTCCTCTGAAATGATTTGGATCACCTAATCATTTTGAGGAAATAGGTTGATTCAACGAGATTGAAATTGCAGGAGTCTTGCGCCCACTGGTAAGCTGTCTGCAGGCGGTGGGGTTGGTAGGTCAGTGTAGAGAGTTAGGAGGCTTGCAAGAGAAGAACTTGGTTTTTTGCCCCCGAAACTGGTTAGATTGTTGCCTTCTGACATTAGACTCAGACCTGAACTGAACCTGTGATGTAAAAGATCCCTTTTCCTTTGCTCGTCTATCATCCCTCCACTGTGGCAGGGGTGGATTGATCTTAAAAGACTGTGTGGGGTGGGTGGCAAGTTGGAGAAGCAGTACTTGAGCTGCCTGCCTCCAAACTTGTTCAGTTTTGCTACCAAGGAGTAATGGTGAGCCAAATGGCATCATCTGTAATGCCAGGGCATGATGTGGCTTAAGATTCGCCAAAGAATGGTTAGCTGCCCTGTTAATGACTCGAGCAATTCAGGCCATTGCCTCCAAGGCATGCTCATTGCCAATTTTTTGGCTAGTCAGTAAATCGCCAGTGAGGTCAAGTTTAATATTGAAGATATGACAACAACATTTTGAACCAGCTTTGATGTGGCATGAAACACATTTCTTATCCACTTTGTAAAAAAAATGGGGCAGACATGTGGACTGCCTCTAAATTCTTATTCAGAGCTGGAAGTTCAGTATGGAAGGCATAGAAGTGTGTTTTGTACCAGCATGATAAGACGTCACTGGTACTTGGCTTTCGGAAGAAAAAAAACTTAGCATTCCCTAGATCACAGACTCTTCCAGATGGATGGTTATTAATCTCTCTGTTCTTCGCTGACTGGGGAAGCAGCCTAAAGGATGGAGTCTCTTCCTCATCGTTGATATCTACTGAAGTCGAGACCTTATAGTCATGCATGGCGGTAGGGGGTGGAAGGCATTCTGAAACCGACAACACCTGGTATATCTCTTCGACGGCAGCCTCAAAGCTGAATTAAGTCCACTCTATAGTTGGATCTGAGTAAGGCTGTTGTTCAGGAGTATCTTCACACTCACTGTGTGCAGTGTCATGTTCCAGTTCTGCCGGTATCTGGATAAACCATCCCCTGTAGCATGGATGATGCAATACTGTCATCTCTATATAATTTACAGTAACATCCCTGCGGGTAAGCCGTGAACATATGGTTAGCCAGCCATGCAGAAGGCAGTCTAGTCAGCGCCAGTACTGGCCGTGCTGTAGGCATGGCTGGATGCATGGATTTATCACTAAAATCTCTCTGTTGGTTGGTCAGCCAGCATGTGAGTTTTACCCCGATGGATCCAGTTCTCTCTCTTTTTCTGGACCATCGTTGCAAGCCACAGGTGAAAATCCATGAAAAAGGAGTGTAGAGGATTTTTGCCCATGGCATGTGGCAGTGTCCCTGGACCTATCATGGTAAAACTAGAAGACAAACTAACCAACAAAGAGAGAGAGAGAGGGGATAAAAACAATTTTATGGTCATTATCAGTGGAAAGTATATATAATAATGACTTAGATCAACTGTAAATAACTTTAAATATTTGAATTACCTCGTGTTGGTTCATCATTTCACTTAAACTATTCCCCACTTGTTTCAATGTACTTGCCTATAATTGAATGGCTGCACTTTCACTGTTTGGGACACTAGCCATGCAGTGTTTGTAGTGCTCTACTTTCTTCATTTAAACCAACTTTCATGTGCAGGTCCTAAGTGCCTCCTTTATTTATTTAGTCAATATGAATAAAAAAAGAAGCTCAAAACAGAAGCAAATTAACAATTTCCAAAGGATTGTGAATAGCTAAAATAGATACAGAACTACATTTTGTAGCCATCACACTTGGAAGGGATGTGAATAATTCACTCCCTCCATCAATACACATTTTCCTGCAGTGAATCTTAAACACCGTTGGAACAAAAGTATGTGTATTTGTATGTGGTTTAGATCAAATATATGTATAGTATGTATGCTGTATCTTTGTTATACCACTTGTTGCATAAATGTTTAATGAAAAAGAAACTTGGCAAGCCTTGTTTCCTTTTAATGAAAAATAAATACAACTTGTGGTACATGAAAGATACAGCATACATACTATACATACACTATATATATATGTATATATATATATATATATATATATATATATATATATATATATATATATATATATATATATATATATATAGATATTTGTATAGTTATTATGGGGAGGGGTGTGGGAGGTCGTAATGCCTTCTCTATTATGTCTGACAAGATAAATATTCTACCTATTGATTTTGAGCAGGTAGGGTTCAATACAAGGTTGCCTAATTATACAAGCTCAGGTGTTTGGTAACTACTCTATACCCCAAACATACAGTGACAGTGAATTTCATTTGTTATTTGATAGGGAATGTGCTCTTGTGTTCATGTTATCATCATCATAATAGTTTCTATGATTGAGTTATATTAAACTTGCAAGATATAATAGCGTAACACTTCTTGTGTAGATGCTGGCTTGTGATTATTCATCGTCAGTTGTCAGATCCCTTTTTTTTAAAGAAATATCATATATGTGATGTTTTTTTAAGATCAAAATAAAATGTATCAGAACTTGCAAACCCAAGAAACTCAAAATGCTGGGGAATGAAATTGCATGAAAGTGATTATGTACTTGTCTAAGAAGATATAATTTCTCCATGTTTATTCAAAAGGAACTACTATTGAGTTTATTATATACAGATCAGTTTTTAAGTAAGTTGTAGATAATTTTAGAGCAGATGAATTTCTGACTTTTTGGTAATAAACAGTAAATTGATCCCATAGTAGGTGCAAGAACTTTTCCAAAACCCACTCTTCTGTTTTCAGATGTTGATGAATGTGCAATCTCACGTGATTTGTGTCAGATACCCACTCTTCTGTTTTCAGATGTTGATGAATGTGCAATCTCGTGTGATTTGTGTCAGATACCCACTCTTCTGTTTTCAGATGTTGATGAATATGCAATTTCACATGATTTGTGTCAGATACCCACTCTTCTGTTTTCAGATGTTGATGAATATGCAGTCTCAAGTGATTTGTGTCAGATACCCACTCTTCTGTTTTCAGATGTTGACGAATGTGCAATCTCACGTGATTTGTGTGACCGTGGTGAATGTCAGAATACACATGGGTCATATGTCTGCAGGTGTGATGTTGGATACACAGTCAAGGATCTAACCAGGAATCCTAGATGTACAGGTACAAATTAACACTGAATCCTGATTGAATATATACCTTTATTGCAGAATTTTCTGCCAATTACTTGTATATTCAATCTTTTCTATGTAGATTTTTCTGTGAAAAATATTTTTATCAAACAGGATTGGGGAGCAAAATGACATTCTGTTGCAATGCTCTTACATAGAATCACATGAAATACATGCAAATTGTAATACGTATAAATTTACCAAGTGTGTACTTTTTCATCATTTGTTTCTGATTCAGCATCATAATTATGTTTATGTTAATGAGGTTATAATCAGTAAATATTTTTGTTCTGATTCCCCACCACTGATTCCTTTCAAGTTTAGTCCAAAGGTGGCTTGCTCACAGGACTGCGCTTCATTAATTATTGATTTGTCACTGTTGCTTCATTATCAGAATTTTCATACAAAAAATCTATATAGATAGTTTTTAAATTGAAATAATCTTCACAAAATTTCTTTATGCTTGACAAATATTTTCATGTTTGCTACTGTTCAGCTACATCCATCTTTGCTTTAAAAGAATGGGTCAACATAGTCTGTAACTTTGCTTTCTTACTGAAACAGCATGGGAAAATACATTGATACCTTGAGTATAACATAGAACTGTAATGGATACCATTATTTTATTAAATTTAGACTTGATACTTAATTTTAATTCATTTATGATAATAACCATAATGAGGCAGTTATGCATACATTAGATCCTATCAAAAGACATTTTCTCATACATGTCCTGTTATAAAACAGTTTTGCATATTACATACCCTATTAAAGGATGGATTATTGTTTTTATAACACTCCCCAGTATAACGCTGCCTCATCTATAATACTGGACATTTTTATGACTCTTGCAAATCACATTGTAAAGGGACTCTTTTATTAATGAGTGGCTAAAAGTGATACAGATACTTTAAATGGAAAGTATCCCAAATTAAACCTCACTACTAGACTTACATTTAGCCAAATTGTAGGGCAAAATACAGTTAATTTAATTTGGTAAAAAATGAAAACATCAAAACAGTGTCCCATGTCCTTACTTTGCAAAATAAAACTCAAAACAGTGACTAATGTTGCTCAAGCTCTAAATTGGCATGTTTACATAAACTGAACTCAAGAAATTGGTTGATCTAAAAGAACTCAATCAGAAATACTATACATCTAGAACATGCATGAATAAATATCCAAGAAAAAACAAATATTGTGACCGGGAGTAAATGGAACACCAGTGTAAACTTAATCAGATGAATAATGAATCAAACAAGCATAACATGCAAAATTTTACAAAGAAACTGGATCCATCACTCAGAATAGTTTAAGATTTTCTCCAGCCTGTATAGAGGTAGGGGTATATGGTAATCCTTTTGTCCATTCACTAGTCCATCCTTCCATCTGGCACTTGTTAGAACAACAAGTCCCACAGTTTTGGATGGATTGCCATGAAAGTTGGTCAGTATTATGATCATCACCGGAAGATGCACATATCGACAAGTCACTTTGCTCCCACATATTTTTTTTAGTTATTGCCCATTTTGTATTGTAGCAGTGTATGACACAATCTTGTTAGTGCAACTAGTTCCGCTGTTTTTAGCTCTATTAGTCATAGACCAGAAGAGCTTATGGGATGGTCTGTTGTCTGTTGTCTGTCTGTCCATTAGCACAAGTTTGTTATCGCTTCTCCTCCTAAATTACTTGGAGGACTGCCATGAAACTTTACACACACACATTCATCCCATGGTTTAGTTGGTCCTAAATAAATTGGTACTGCTCGAACATCCAATATGGTCACCATGGCATCCATCTTGAAAATCTTGTTATCGCTACTCCTCCTGAATGGATGGTCATATCAACATGGGGTTTTCTCTAAAAGACTTATTATGTCTAGTTGGTCCTAATAGAAAATGGTGCCGATCTGACTTTTAATATTGCCACCATGGCATCCATCTTGAAAATCTTGTTATCGCTACTTCTACTGAATGGATGGTCAAATCAACATGGAGTTTAACCTAAAAGACTTTTTATGATGTATAGCTGGTCCTAAATATAAATAGTGCTGATCTGACATCCAATATGACTACCATGGCAGACATCTTAAAAATCTTATTGTCACAATTCTATCTAAACAGATAGTCATATTGATGTGGGGTTTTCACCAGAAGACTTCTTATGATGTCCAGTTAGTCTTAAATGAAAATTGTGCTGATCTGACATCCAATATGGCCACCACACAGCGACCATCATGAACATCTTGTTATCGCTACTCTTCCTACATGGATAGTCATATTAACATGGGATTTTCACAAAAAGACTTCTTATGATGTCTAGTTGGTCCTAGATAAAAATGGTGACAATCTGAAGTCCAATATGGCCACCATGGCAGCCGTCTTGAAAATCTTGTTATCCATGTTGAAAATCTTGTTATTGCTACTCTTCCTACATGGATGGTCATATCAACATGGGCTTTTCAATGAAAGACTTCTTATGTCTAGTTGGTTTCTAAATGAAAATGGTGCCGATCTGCCATGGCAGCCATCTTGAAAATCTTGTTAATGCTACTTCTGCTGAATAGATGGTCATATCAACATCGGGTTTTCACTAAAGGGTTTCATATAATGCCTAGTTGGGCATAAATAAAAATGAGGCCCATCTGAAGTCCAATATGGCTGCCACAGCAGCCATTATGAAAATAATTTTATTCCTACTCCTCCTACATGGATGTTCATATCAGCATAGGGTTTTCACTAAAAGACTTTTTATGTTGTCCAGCTAATCCTAAATAAAAATGGTGCCAATCTGACATCCAATGTGAAAAAAATCTTGTTATCACAGCTCTACCTGAACAGAAAGACATATTGATGTGGGGTTATCACCAGAAGAATTTGTATGATGTCCAGCTAGTCTTAAATGAAAATCATGCTGATCTGACATCCAATATGGCCACCACACAGAGTGGCCATTTTGAAAATCTTGTTATTGCTACTTTTCCTGAATGGATGGTTGTATCAACATGAGGTTTTCACTAAAAGACTTCTTATGATATGGTGTGAAATGAAAATGGTGCTGATCTGATGTCCAATATGGCCTCCACAGCAGCCATCTTGAAAATCTTGTTATTGCTTCTGAATGGAAAGTCATATCTTGAAAGTGTTCTTATCTCTACTCCTCCCAAATGGATGGCTATATCAACATGGGGTTTTCACCAATAGACTTTTTATGATATCTAGTTGGTTCTAAATGAAAATGTTGCCAGTCATACATCCAATATGACTGCCACAATGACTGTCTTAAAAATCTTGTATCTGCTCATGTATGGATGATCATTATGACATTGGGTTTTCACCAAAACACTGCTTTGTCTGAAATAAAAGTGGTGTCAAGCTGACATCCAACATGTGCACCACAGCAGCTAATTTGAAAATGTTGTTATCGCAGAAGACTATCAGAGATGGTTTCAACAATTGACAGTTAAAAGGAAGAAATGGTCTTATTGTGAAATCCTGGAAATTCTTTTCATTCGTTAGAGCTTCAGTCCCTTCTAGGGACTCTTGTTTATGGATTGCCATGAAACTTGGGAAATATTATGGTTATCACCAGAAGATGTGCGTATCGACAGATCACTCTACTCCCACAAGTTTTGCTAGAGTTATTGCCCTTTTTGGCTTGTAGCCAAATGCAGTGTATGACATGATCTTGTTAGTGTAACAAGTCCCACGTTTTTTGATGGATTGCCATGAAACTTGGTAAATATTATGAAGATGTGCATATCAACAAATCTATGTGCTCCCACAATACAGTGAAACCCCGCTATAGCACGATGGTAGGGGTCCACAAAACAACATCATGCTATGTACCGAACTATGCTATAACCAATCAAATCATTTAGCTGAAGATAATGATGTATGCACCAAAAAAAGGGGGGATATAATAGTGGGTGCAAAACTACGTGCTTCATTGGCACAGTTACCATCTTAAATCAATGCATATATTAAACAAGAAATACACATGTAGTGGAAACATATAGATGTCACATATAATATTTTACTTTATTCAGAGGACCATGCATTAGTACATGTATGTGTACATGTGTAATGTGTAGCATGAATAGTTAAAGTATCAACACATGTACTCAACAACTGATCTCATGGCATGCGTAAAAGTGAATCCATAATAATTCCATCGCATATATGCTCACAGAAGTGTCATATTTAATCATTTTGTCATAGATCATTATGTGTCCAAATTTAATGCAAGCCCTGGGGGGAGGGGGGGGGCAATACTACGGACTTCATTGATGCAGTTATAAACTTGTTTCATATTAAACAAGAGCTACTTAAAACAGTCATTTTATATGTATACAAAATTGGCAACTTAAGCGTAAATAGTTAAGAGTACATGTACACACCATACACATCTGGTTGTATCTATAATAGTAATTCCATCAAAAATGTGCACAAAGAAGCATATTTTATATTTTAAAAAATGTTTGATAGATCCAGTAGAATCTTAATATTTAATTTCATGCTGATCCATTCACGCAAACTTATGAAAAAGTTTTTTTTCCCAGCAACATTCATATTTGCTGGACATGCCCAAAGGGTCTGATTTCTGACCAGCAATAAAATGCATGAGTCACGCATTGGGAGTTTCTTAAAAGAAACCTGTATTTAGGCTTGAAAGTATATGTACTTGAGCTGAAAATTCATACAGGAGGTCAAATGTACTGTATTGATCTCGTAATGTACTTGCGACAAGAATTCTTCAGGTGTATATATATGTAAACTGCCTGAACCCAGCTTGGGAGTAAACCATTTGATTGTATGGGTACACAGTGAGTTCCATAAAAACAGATGAGTCATTCTATAATGGACAGAGGAAAAAATAAATAAAATAAACCCAATATTCATTGAAACTTTTGTTTATAACTATGACTTTGCTTCACTGCTGAGCAAAAGCGGGGAGTAGAATGTTTGATTATATTAGCTTAACCGGTTCTGTTCCAATCAGTGCTAACAATGGAAGGACAGTTTTCTGTATATATGTGAATGATATGAAGCTAGAAAATAAAAAGGGTTAAGATGAAAGGGGGGGGGGGGTTAAATGTGCATGGCAATGACCAAAACTGCTTCTGACAATTTGGGCCATAAACTTGTCTCAGTGGGTGTGTATGATGGTTGTTTGAGCAGGCATTGATATTCTATTGTTTTCCCTTAAAAAGGTAGGTAAATAAATTGATTTATAAATTCGGGTAAGAAACTTTTTCAGTCCACCACATTGTTTGCTTGACTTGTGAACACCTAAATCTCTAAGCTGATTTCATTTGTTTAACTCCGAACTTAATCCTCCCCAGGGCTTCAAGCTTCAAAGTTTTACATTTCTGTATCCCATTATCTGTTGTAAATACCCACTAATTAACACTCTAACACCTATTTGTTTGAATGACTATAGCAAGAATAATTGTTAAGGAACAACAGGGTCATTTGTATAGGGAATGCATGATATTATTCACTGGTCAGTTGATTGTGTGGCGATTGTCTGATAACACCGCAAAGCCATGCGCGTGTTGGCAGTTTTCATTTTTTTTTTAAAAATGTTTTTATAAATCATTGCCCCAAAATTTGAACAACCTTTAGCAGTGAGATTGACTTTGATGATTAGCAATTACTTGAACTAATTGATTTATAAATTCGAATGAGAATCTTCTTTCTTTTGAGTAACAGTTGTACATATAATGGATTGAAGAAAAACGCAAAGAAAACTTACTGGCTTTATTGTTCATGATTCAATAATAATAAGATTAACACTTATCAACTTTTTAATGAGCTGACATCTTTCAAGAATAAGCTGGGATCAAAATGCAGTGTTGACTACTGACATATTTAAAATGAAGATTCACAAATAGAAAAGTTTAATATTTTTATTCATATAAAGAAAGATGCACTCATAAGACACTTAATACATCTTGCCAGATTATTAAATCAAACTCTTGTTTATTTTGGCACAAAACTTTGCAGTACTTCAAGAAATTTGTGAAGTTATGTTAAAATTTTGGGAGCCATGCCATGATCGTGTTATATCTGAATTCATACACGATCTCTACCTCAAAATGATAATTAATTTTTCACACACTATTTTTCATACTTTGAATAAAAACAAAAAAAATTTCATGTACGAAAAAATATATAAAATTTCGGGAGTCATGCCATGATTGTGTTATATCTGAATTCGTGCTATAACAAAGCGTGCTATAGTGGGGTTTCACTGTATGTGTTTAGAGTTATTACCCTTTTTGCAATGTAGTTTAGTTCAGTGTATGACACAATCCTCATCAGCACATTGAGACCAGCAATTTGTATTGCAGTTTTATGGATCACTTTGAAATTTGGTGCATATTATAAGGCCCAAAAATATATGTGTGTTTCCTATTGCACTGGTTTTAAAATTAGGGTAGTCAGGTTTTTTTTTTTTTTTAAACATTATATATAAATCAAATAATATTTCAAGTACTTCATTATACTGGGCAAAACCGGCTCAATTAGTTGCACAAATCAATTTTAGCAATGTGATTTTTTTTATTTTAAAAAAATTGGGGGTGGGGGGTGGGGGGAAGTGCTAGGGTCGGCAATGAGAAACAGCGATGGTCGGCTGACCAGAAACACACATTTTTGTTTTTTGTTGCCTAATCATCATTTAAAGATGCACATATTGACAAATCTTTGTGCTCACAATTTTTGTGAGAGTTATTGCCCTTTTTGACTTACAACTGGATGCAGTGTGCAACATTATTTTGTGAATGCAACTACTCTTGCAGTTTTTAGTGACTTGCTGTGGAACTTTGTACATATTATGGTCATCATCAGAAAATACACAAGCCATGTTGACAAATCATTGTACCGGTACTCTCACTATTTTCAGAAGAGTTGTGTGCTTTTTTGGACTATAGTTTCATCCCCAATCATGGGGCAGGGGTAGGATGTGGGAGAGGTAGAGGTATATTTTCATGAGCAAATTGCTTACCCTTCTGTTAGTTTTATTTTATTGTTTTTCCTCTATTATTAAAATAGGTTTTATTGCATCAGCAGCCAATTGTTAGTGTTAGAAGAAACATCTAAATGGCTATTGCAAGATAGAGAGATAAAGTGAAATGTAGTATTATATGTGAAGGAGTCCGTTTAATAATGGATCACTGCAGCAGTTGATGTCAGTCCAGATTGCATCTCAGACAAACCTTTATTTCATTAGGATTATGTAAAATATACTAAGTGTAATTATTTTTCAAAATCTGCAACCATAAATTGGATAGATAATAACAAAAGAATAAACAGCAACCATAAATTGGATAGATAATAACAAAAGAATAATCAGAGTGTAAGTTGTATCTTTTCTACCTGGAACAGACATAGATGAGTGTGAGTCACAGGAAGCAAGATGTGATGAAAATGCAGCCTGTATCAACACCCAGGGATCTTATAAATGTGACTGCAAACCAGGTTATACAGGGGATGGATTCACATGTAGAGGTAAGATAAATTAAACACTGTATTCATCCTTACATGTGTGAGATCTCAGAATAATTGTGACGAGAATTCAGCCTATATCAACACCCAGGGGTCATAGAAATGTGACTGCAAATGTCCTGGTTATAAAGGGGATGGATTTACATGTCAAGGTAAGATAAATAAAACACTGCACTCATCCTTACATGTGTAGATCCTGAATTAATTGTAATGAAAATGTGAGATTTGGGATTAATTGTAATGAGAAAATGTTGCCTGGTGATGAAGTTATATATACTGTCCCTCAAGCACTTAAACATGCCGTGCAATCCTGGGGATGAAGTCACATATACAGTCTCTGAAACACTTAAACATGCCGTGCAATCCTGTGGATCCTGGGGATGAAGTCACATATACAGTCTCTGAAACACTTAAACATGCTATGCAGTCCCGGGGGATGAAGTCACATATACAGACATTGAAACACTTAAACATGCCAAACGGTCCTGTGGACCCTAGGGATAAAATCATATATACTTAACCTGAAACACTTAAAAATGCTTTGCAATCCTGTGGATCCTGGGGATAAAGTCACATATACAGACCCTGAAACACTTAAACATACCATGTAATCCTGTGGATCCTGGGAATGATACAGACCCTGAAACACTTAAAAATACAGTAGTCCCCCTCTTGAACGGCCCCCCTGACCAGCAGGAAACCTGCTTTATACAGCCACAATCTCTTGGCACTGACGAGTTTGTGTTCAAAAGGACGGCCACTCCTCTAACGCGACCAGCGGCCAGCATTTTATTGCAAAAACTGTCAAATTTACCCCTCGCGAGCGGCCACATAATGGTTGTTTACAGATCAAAATCTCGATAATATTTTTTAATTTCTCAATTCAACACATTGACATTTTGTTCCAACATGACAATAAAGTAACTTTAATCCTTACAAAGAGGTAAGTAATCTGATTATCCTTACTGCCATGTTTTCCTTAGATGTTAGCTTTTGTCACTTTGATAATTACTGGCTATTATTACCACCGATAATTATAAAGATGACAAAAGCTAACCGCTGAGAAGCACAGCATTGTTCAGCTCAAGTCAACATGACATCCGGTCACCAGATAGTAAAATGGTATGTTAGCCTTTCTGGCTTCCCTCTAATAGATTATGAGATGTACATAACAGGGTACCAGACTGGAGAAGAAGAAAAAAAGTCGATCATGTGACAGACTCACTTCCATTGTAAACACTGTGCCCCTTGCATGATTGCCGCGAAGGAGTAAGTTGTCGCAAAATATCGTCAGACATTCTCAGTTTAAATCGAAAAGTGAAAGCAATTAAATTAAACGAAAAGAGGGAGAGTCTTTTGATAACTACTGAGAAATTTTATGTCAGAAAGATTCAGATAAACATCTTCAATATACATTCAACTGCATTGAGTGGGAAGACGGAATCAATGGACGTACAGGGATAGTTACAACCAAATCAAATGTTTGTGCCCAGAATTTACCGACGATGTGGTTTTGCACCACGATTCATGATTATTCATATTTTTTTAAAATAACATTGATATTAGTTTTATCATATTAAGTCCTTAAACAGATAATATTCCTGTGATATTTAAATGAAAATATTAAATATATAAAAATTAGTTACATCTTTTATACTTTATATGTAGTTATTACTCACAACTGTGTGATCCCCCTCTAGAAAGGCCACCCATCTTATAAGGCCACTTTCTTGATGAAGTAGTTGTGGCCTTATAAGTGGGGGACAACTGTACCATTTTTGCTTTTTGTTTGCATTAAGTTTGCATTTTTATTGTTTGTTCAATTTTCATTTGAAATGCATTTAAATTTTAGCTATCATCTTGCATTTAGCATTTTTGTTTCAAGTGTTTCTAACAGAGATCACACTTCGCACCTTTTTTATTGAAAGGAGCCAAAAGACACAATTCGCAGATGTGTTATTCTCATTCTTCTCATTAAAAAAGTGCCTATTTTTATATATATTGAAAATACACAAGATTATGTTAATATATATCAAAATGTAAAGAACTCTTATCTATGTCACAAACAAAAGGCAACATTTCAGAAATGCTTTGTCTTGTATTTGTTTCATTCCATTTATGGGTTTGCATTCCATGATCACAGGTTAAGTTTGGTCACAAAATAAACAATACTGCAATAAAGTTGTGAGTAATTCTGATTGTCTAATTCTCACAAAGTGTGCAAGAAATGTTTCACTGCTAGAGAGACCCGCTTTTGACCTACATGGGCAGATGACAAAATCAGGGTTTGATTATTGGACAGTTGAAACATATATAGATTTCATGCATACTGTTCAAAACAATAACACACCATTTGTTAGTCTTGAGGAAAACTCAATGTTAGTACCATTCATTTTTGCATAACTTAATAAATAAATGAAGAAAAAACAAATATAATGTTTACTTGAATTCGTTATTAGATTTGTAATGTATGGGATTATTTGGAAGGAGGGAATTTTGCATTTTCTACTGGTATACATCTTTCATTATTCATTCAGATGCATGAATTCAGTATGCATCAACTATTCAAGGCTCTTTACAATGTATTTGTCTGTTCCTTGCTTCTTTCCAGTGACTCTATTGTAATTTTAATGGAGTTTCTTTCCTGTTCTGTCTATCCTTGCTTCCCCAATCACATGTTCCCTAATCCTTCTTCATTTTAGTCTCATTCAACCAGAATTCACATGTGACTGCATGAGAGCTCAACCAAATGAGGTTCTTATAAAACAAAACAATTGCGTTTTCCTTGTAATAGTACATGAGACTTTCCCAAAATTTGGAAATGTTATTTGATTGGCAGATGAGATGAGGTGTCATAAAATATCATTGTGGTGATGAGACCACATCATGTTTTTTGTTAACACTGACATTTTCATTGACTGATTGAGACATGCCTCCTGCATCTGTGTATGTATAAGCATTTATGCTTTACATACAAGTTTGGCATGAATGATTACAGAAAATATGTCTAGATAAGTTTTGAGATAGTGAGACATGTTTGTGTAGTTTTGCATGTACAAAGTTTAACTGAAGCACCTTCTATCAGTAACAGTGATCAATTGACCATTTTTCCAGACCCTTGAATGACTTAGATGTCATGAAGCCATGCAAGAGTCTGGTTGATCAAGACTATCATCATTTCTCATGTGAATGTTTCCACATTTTATCCAGTTTAAATTTAGGTAACAAGGGTTCTGCAGAACCAAGCATCTCACCTGTGCACAGCATTATGATGACTTAGCATTATTCTTATATAGACAAGACAGGAACTACTAGTATTAGCATATTAGGGTATTTTATACATATAGTAATACAATCCCAAAGGTTCAGTTGAATACAGCCACTGATGCAGAAGATATTTGACCTTATCAAAATCGATGACACAGTTGCCATAGCCATGAAAAGTGATACCATTTCTTGCCGTTCACAGATGCATTTGCCATATACATGAAGAGTAATACCTATTTCTTGTTATTCACAGGCAAAACAAATTTGATCTACACATAACACTTAGATATCTTTTTTTGTTTGCTACTTTCCCTATTTCAATTACTTCACTATATAAATTACCACCTATTGATAGTTTTGTTAGCTCACCTGGCCATAAGACCAAGTGAGCTTGTGGTCTTGTCATACATCTGCCATGCATTATCCATCATGTTTTATGCATCATTCATCCTCCACTGTCTGCCAACAATGGTTATTTTCATCTTCTGGATTCATTTCAGTCGAGCTTGACAGAGAGCTTCCTGGCATTTAGACATTTCAGTTTTGTGCAAATGATGCTGATCCACAATCAAATATGGCTCCTGTTACTAAAATACAAAAACCTTTAAATAAATTTCTCAGAATTCAATCAAATTTGACAGAAAGCATTCTGGCATGAAGGCAATTCAAAATTGTATAAATGGTGTCAATTTGCCTTCAAATATGGCTACCAGTACTAAAAATAGATAAACCTTTGAATGACCTATTCTTAAAAACCACTGAACTGAATTCGATTAAATTTTGACAGGAAGCATTATGACATAAAGGCCTTTCAGATTGTTACAAATTATGCCAATCTCCATAAAATATGGCCACCATTACTAAAATTAGGAAAGCTTTTAAACTACTGTTTGACAGACACCATCCTTGCACAAAAGCCTTTCACATTTGTAGAAATGAAACCAATCTGCTGTCAAATATGGCTGCCATTACTAAAAATAGAAAAAGCTTTGAACGGCTGCTTCTCAAAACCAGTTGAACAGAAAATCTGCATGAGAAGGCCTTTTTGGCTTTGTACAAATTATGCCAATCGGCCATCAAATTAGGTCATAACAATATCAATACAGAGAGTTCAAGATATTTGTTTTTGAGTAACATACACGTGTAGTGAATAAATTTAAAACACAAAAGAGACAAATAAATAAGTGGCTGATAGTCATTGGAACCAGTGATTGTCTTACTGAACAACATTAACAATTTAACATGATAACTTGGCATATTTCCAATAAGAACTCAATAAAAAAGAAATTCATGATATAAATATATTTGTTTGATTTCATTACAATGTTAACCAAAAAGTGTTTTTTTATGTAGATTCTGTTTAATTTGCCCTTTTTTTCAGTTAATGGCAGTCTCTGCTTAGGGAAATTGTGTTTGACACACTCACACTAAAATACAGGGAAATTGTGTTTGACACACTCACACTACAAAACTAATAATATCTCCACAACAGTAAAAACCAAATGTACACTAATACTGACTAGTATTGAAATGCATTTGTGCTGCTGTTAACCACTTACCATTTATCATTAACAGTTTAAAAATGTATTTATTAGTGATCATCACCAACAATTTACATCATTTTCTTTTAATGTACTTTTCATTTTTTGTCTATTTACTGTTTGCTCTCTGTTCATAGTGCATTCATTTAGGATATTTCAGTGTTCCAGGGTCTCTAATTGAAGATACATGTAAATATGTATTAAATATCTTTTTCATATTAAAACATGTGAGACACAGAGGAAGAGATAAATCTTATTCCTTTTTAAACATGTGAGGCACAGAGGAAGAGATATATCTTATTCATATTAAAACATGTGAGACACAGAGGAAGAGATATGTCTTCTTCATATTAAAACATGTGAGACACAGAGGAAGAGATATATCTTATTCATATTAAAACATATGAGACACAGAGGAGGAGATATATCTTATATTAAAACATGTGAGACACAGAGGAAGAGATATATCTTGTTCATATTAAAACATGTGAGACACAGAGGAAGAGATATATCTTATTCATATTAAAACATGTGAGACACTGAGGAAGAGATATAATGAGAAATGAAGTATGTTTATGGGATGTGTGTCTTTTTATATCAAAACCAAGAAGCTTTGAGCTGTCAATAAAGAAAAGTATTCTTTGAAAGATCACATTATTGTATAACTTTGATTGCAATACTGCAAAGTACAAAATGTTGACCATGAAATCAAATACAGTTAGATGTATATAATACAGTACTTCCTTCATACCACCTGATAGTGAGACCACCTTATAATGAAGTACATTATAGATATAATTGTATTACCATATAATGAAATGTGATCAGTGACCATACTTGCCTTAAAAAAGGAACTGTGTTATAATGGAGGACCTTATAATGAGAGAATGTTGTACTGTGTAAATGCATCATGCAATATCAATCCTATATGCATACATTTGGAGAAGGTGAGAAAAGATAGCCCATAGTCACAAAGCAGCTCATTTTTTTTTATAGTGTCAGGCAAGGTTTTCTATTCCTCTTCCCCCTTACACAATGAACATTATCATTCTATATCTCTTTAGATTTAAATGAATGTCTGAGGAACAATGGAGGATGCTCTGCGGATGCCACCTGCATCAACCTGCCAGGTGGTTCAAGGTGTGTCTGTGATGAAGGGTTTACTGGAGATGGTTATGAGTGCCGAGGTATAATGCTGTATTGTTCATAATGCACCACCATAATAATGCTTATAATATGTCATTGTATTGTTCATAATATACCACCATAATAATGCTTATTAATATGTCATTGTATTGTTCATAATATACCACCATAATAATGCTTATAATATGTCATTGTATTGTTCATAATGCACCACCATAATAATGCTTATAATATGTCATTGTATTGTTCATAATGCACCACCATAATAATGCTTATAATATGTCATTGTATTGTTCATAATATACCACCATAATAATGCTTATAATATGTCATTGTATTGTTCATAATGCACCACCATAATAATTCTTATAATATGTCATTGTATTGTTCATAATGCACCACCATAATAATGCTTATAATATGTCATTGTATTGTTCATAATGCACCACCATAATAATGCTTATAATATGTCATTGTATTGTTCATAATATACCACCATAATAATGTTTATAATATGTGACAGAGTATTGTTCATAATGCACCACTATAATTATTATATGTGACAGTATTGTTCATAATGCACCACTATAATTATAATATGTGACAGTATTGTTCATAATGCACTACTATAATTATTATATGTGACTGTTGTTCATAATGCACCACTATAATATTGTTTATAATATGTCACTGTATTGTTCATAATGCACCACTATAATAATGTTTATAATATGTTCACAGTATTGTTCATAATACACCACTATAATAATGTTTATAATATGTCACCGTATAGTTAATAATACACCACAATAATATGTCACAGTATTTGTTCATAATACACCACCATAATAATGCTTATAATATTTCACAGTATTTGTTCATAATACACCACCATAATAATGCTTATAATATTTCACTGTATTGTTCATAATACTCAGTTGTTAATAAAATGTTACTTAATTGATCCTAGAATGCTGTCATTTTGTTCCTGATCATTTCTACAGATAAAATCATAATTCACATTCTTTTAGGAGAATAATTTTGGCAAGTTTTCTCTTCATCTATGAGAACTAAACTCCAATTTGAAACTTTAGAATAATTTTGGCAAGTTTTCTCTTCACCTATCAGGACTAAACTCTAGTTTGAAACCTAAGAATTTTCTAGAGTTTTTAGACATGTATATGATTTTGATACATGATTCTCCATGAAGTAATTTAGAAATCACAGAGATAATGTATCAGAAAAGCATTTCATAATAATGATATTAAATGTTTATTGTATCATATTAAGACATAACACATGGTATAAACATCTGAGATGGCTGAATCCAATTCAGTTTGTACCAATGAACCTTATTTACTGTTTATTGCACAAAAACATCCATGTGATTTAGCCAGGTGATCAGTAAAATTTGGTACCGTATATACTTGCGTGTAAGCCGATACCAACTGCAAACTGCATAGACCAAGATCTGCCATCACACAATGCACTGGCAGATCTGGGTCTATGTAGTTTGTAAGGACTAATCAGTGGAACAAACAACATAGACCCCGATCTGCCAGCGCATTATGCGATGGCAGATCAGGGTAAATGTTGTTTGCATTTGGACCCGTCTTATATGCGAGTATAGATGGTACTCATGATAATTTCATTTGAAATTTATAATACCCTTGGACAGTTTCAATCTTGTGGTCTCTAATGCCTGCAATACATACAAATTGTTCAAATTATTTGTTAATTTTCATGTGAAATAAGCTTTCATGTATGATCATATTTCTGAGCTGTAGATATAGTTCTTTGTATTTTCTTCATCTGAACATTTCTGCAGGTAAAAAGCAAATTTCAGTAAGTCTATCTATGTATGATTTTACAGATGTAGACGAGTGTACACTGAATCCTGACATCTGTGATAATGGACAGTGCACCAACTTCCCAGGAGGATTTAGATGCCAATGTGACATGGGCTTTGCTCCCACAGACGATGAGAAGAGATGTTATGGTAATAAAGAATTATTTAAAAACTTCTTTGTAAATACCTACAATTATCTTAATAAATTGGGGACATTTATGATGATAAAAAAATTATTATTACACATTTTTCCAAAAACATAAAGCAGTTCTAATTAAGGATTTTATGTATCATGGAATTTAAGTAACTTAAAGGATATATATCAAGTAAATCACCAGATCAAATTAAGGAATAATAACTTTTGTCATAATAATACCAAGATAATGTCAATAAAAGAATTATGGATTTGAATGTTAATCTGTGTCCATGGAGTTTAGCTACAGGGGTTGAGATTATAGTACTGGCTTCCACTTTCAGTATATTTTGCATGCATGCAAAGTACCGTATATACTAGCGTATAAGCCAATACCAACTGCAAACTGCATAGACCCAGATCTGCCATCGCATTATGCGCCAGCAGATCTGGGTCAATACAGTTTGTAAGGACTAATCAGTAAAGCAAATAACATAGACCCTGATCTGCCAGTGCATTATGCGATGGCAGATCAGGGTCTATGTTGTTTGCATTTTGAGCCAGCTTTTATGGGAGTATATATGGTGTGTGTTAATTTCAGATATCAATGAATGTGAACTGTTCCCCAACCTGTGTGTGAATGGGAAATGTGAGAACATGTTTGGTATGTTCCGATGCAAATGTAACCAGGGCTTCATTGTGGATGCCTCCGGAGGAAACTGCACAGGTAAGTTAATAATACCTTGAAATAATTTTTTTTTTCCTGCTTATATCAATTTCACAGTTTTGCCAAAAACAAAATGAATTTTTTCCTGTACTGATATTCTTGGATTGGGTAAGAGTAGTAGAGGGTGGGGGGGGTGGGGGTGGTCATACAAATGTTCACATATGAATCCATTGTTGGTTGGGTCTTTAAATGACTATATTGAATAAGGGCCATTTTCTGTCCAGTCATGAATTTTCTTCATGTGTTGTATGTTACATGTATGAGGTGGTGTTATTTTTATTTCTGATGGAAGTTTTATATTCATGTGCTGGTTGCTATAGAAACAGCATGTTGAAAGAGATTTTAAAATATACATTAAATTTTTTCATCCTTGCCATGTATTTCTCATTATTCACTAAATTTAATATGATAATATAAACATATATGTTATTATTTGTATGCCATGAAACTGTATTTTAAGATTTAATGGGGAAAAAAAGACACAAACTTGGTCATAATAGTTAACAATGAATATCCCCAACTTACAAGTCAAGTCAAAAGCAGCATATGTATGTATGTATGCATTACCATTTAATGTCATGTCAGCACAATAATGGATATATGGTGGTAAAAAAATGGTTCAAGTTTAATTGCAAAATTAAAGCCATCATTAAGTTTGCAGTAAAAGTAAACAGATGAATTTTCTTTTTGAATTCCCATGGTGGTTATCAAACTGCATGTGTCAGGCACCCATCATTCCAACAGAGCTAATATCCTTGTTGCATGTCATGTTGCATTGAAAGCTATATATGGTGTATTTTTAATGTACATGATGTAGTTGAAATTGATGATACTCTGATGCACTGAATTTGACATTTATTTCTAAAATTCATATTGTAACAATATGAAGAACGATCGACTCGATGGAACTTTTTTAAATATACCTAGAGCTCGTATTTACATTTTTTTTATTTAGTAGTTTTATTTTGGTCGTGAATATCATGGATACTGACGGAAAAGACTTAAAAGAGATTTGAGTATAAGATGTTTTAATCTTGTATTCCAGATATTTCACAGAATATGATGTCATAAAATTCACGCTACATCTCAAGCAAAGTTTTACAAAAATTTTGTAGTTATTATAAGTTGCCCATATTACTTTTATTTTGAAATACCTGATTTGGTCAATTTATATTTAATACAAATGGAGATAGTTCCTCATTGGTATCGTGTAAAAAAATTAACTATTGTTCAGCAAAAAGATGTTATGGAAAACACCAAAGAGATCTTTCTCCTACAATTTTAGTAATATAAGTGAAAATATCCAATTAATGTGATTGTATGATAGCAAAGACGCCAAAGAACCAACCATGTTTGGTATATTGAACATTAAGATCAGTATATGAAAACTGTAGCCATTAATTGGTTGGAGATTTGCCATTTTTGCTTTCTCACTAAAGATTATGAAACACTTTAGATGACTCTCCAAATGAATAATGATCAACTTGAAAGATTTTAATTGACAGAATTATTTTACATCCTTGATTTGCAGTTTTATTGGGTTATTATTCCTAATTTTGTAATATTCATATTTGTATCTTTGTTGCATCCATGGCAACAATTTTACTTTCACATTTGGTCATTGGATGCACCCACTTTCTCATTGCATTACTTTGATTGAATTATTGTAAGCTCATTTTTAGCTGTTTTCTGTTATTCTTACAGATAAGATGTTACCATTCACATTTACATGTTTGTTTTGTTAGCTTTTCTGGCCATAGACCAGAAGAGCTGAAGGGATGGTCTGTTGTCTGTTGTCCGTCTGTCTATTAGCACAAGTTTGTTATCACTACTCCTCCTAAACTACTTGGAGGATTGCATTGAAACTTTTTATACACATTCATCCCATGGTCTAGTTGGTCCCAAATGAAAATGGTTCCGATCTGATATCCAATATAGCCACCAATGCAGCCATCTTGAAAATCTTGTTATTGCTACTCCTCCTGAATGGATCGTCATATCAACATGGGGTTTTCACTAAAAGACTTCTTATGATGTATAGCTGGTCCTAAATAATAATGGTGCTGATCTAACATCCAGTATGGCCACCATGGTAGCTATCTTAAAAATCTTGTTATCACAACTCTACTTGAACAGAAAGTCATATTGACATGGGGTTTTCCCCAGAAGACTTCTTATGATGTCCAGTTGGTCTTAAATGAAAATGGTGCCAATCTGACATCCAATATGGCCACAACAGCAGCCATCTTGAAAATCTTTTAATTACTACTCCTCCTGAATGGAAAGTCATATCTTGAAAATATTGTTATCTCTACTCCTCTCCAAATGGATGGCTATATCAACATGGGGTTTTCACCAATGGACAACTTATGATACCTAGTTGGTCCTAAATGAAAATGATGCCAGTCATACATCCAATATGGCTGCCATGACAACTGTCTTAAAAACATTGTTGACACCACTTTCCCTGAATGGATGATCATTATGACATGGGGTTTACACCAAATCACTTCTTATGATGTCTACTTTGTCCTCAATGAAAATGGTGCCAAGCTGATATCCAATATGTGTACCACAGCAGCTAATTTGAAAATCTTATTATTGGTGAAGAATATCAGAGATGGTTTCAGCACTCGACAGTTAAAAGGAAGAAATGGTCTTATCTTGAATTCCTGGAAATTCTTTTTGCCTAGTATAGCATCAGTCCCTTCAAGGGTCTCTTGTTTTTTTATTGAAGGAATGTGATGAAACCCACTTACACCTTAACACTCTATTATATTGTACAGAATTATCTTGGTGTGGGCCATTGGATTGATGCGTAATGTGTATGTACCTTGGTTTTATTCATGTATTAGGGAAACATTGAAAGGAAATTTGTGTAAATCAGTCACCAGAGGTACAAACATATTAGACTGAATGGTAAGTTAGCCAGAATACACAGTGGATAATCCATGATAAAGAGTTTAAAGTGAACACATTATTTTTCCCACAATCACAAAGATAAAAAATTTCTAAGGTGCTTAATTTGAACAGATTCCACTTTTATATGAAATTTCGCCAAAGAATCTATGAAACAAAAATAAAGTTTTAAGTTGTGTTTCATATCTGAGTAAGTTTTATCACAAACACTTTCTAATACATGGAAGTTTACTCATTTTAAACCAATAGATTTAACAGATGACACTATACTAAGGTATTGTGAATTTTGGTACATGTTACATATCGGCTATCTGTTGTGAAATCAAAAAGATATAATATTGCTACTTTTAAGTTGATTAAACGTAAGTCATCTAATTTTCCTGTAATAATTTCTTTTATGAAAGGATCCCCAAACCAATGGCTAAGAATGCTATTTACGTTTAAAAATTGGACACAGACATAACTATTGACCAAAAGCTAGGTACCATGGACTGAGGTAGAATTTAAATCTCAGTTACATAATATGCCAATAACAGGATGTTTTTCTGATATTGATTGCTCATTACAACTATTTTCTTTTTTTCCTGAAAAAAATTAGTTATGAAATCATTTTCAATCCAATATAAAAAAGGTATTATTCACGATTGAAATTTTACAAGTACATAACAATGGACATGAATTGAAACTAGCTGGGAAATCTAAAATCTTTGAAAATCAGTTGTGACACTTGAACTGATTCCACATGAATTTTAAGCAAATTATCATGTAAATTGAAATTGTTCACCAATTCATATCTATACTATTTTCCATCTTTACTGAGCCAGAATTCCATACAGATATGGTTGTTTACACAGACGCAACTGTGGCAAGAAAGTAGATATACATCTCTTTCATCTGCCAATCAACAAAGCTATGTGCTTTGTGTGACATCAGTCTGTTGTAAATGGGTAGCATATACATGTCATAAAAAAACACTGTTTGATGTAGACAGTGTCCACTATTTTTCCAGTTTCATAAGATTCCAAGATGTACTATTGTGGCACCAATCCAGTTTACAAAATTTGGACAGTTGTGTTGGAAACTCTATTGGTGCTTTCTTTTTATGTGTCATGAATTAGGTCAACAAATGTACTTTCTGCACAAGGTCAAACGTGGTTGAGAACTTATGATATTGGTTTAAAATTGGTTCAATTTTGAGACATACCACTTTGATGCAAATATTATGTCCCAGACATGGTGAAATGTATTTTGAGAATTTATTATTTATTTTATTCTGAGAATCTCTGTATGATTTTGAACATGTAATGTTTTGTTTCTCAGTAACTTGAACATTAGTGACAGCTGTCGTACTAACGGCAACCAATTATAACACCTTTATTGAGGCCACAATAAAACTTTAATATGTCCATAACATTTTGCTCAAAAATTTCAGTTAATAAATTATTTTTTCTCACGATCAAGTAAAATGTAAGCAGTTTTATCTCGCTTTAAATGTAAATGACAAAGACAACTTCAGGTTTTTATATTGTTTCTTAACATACTAACTTTTTTAAAGACATAACACCTATTTCATGGCACCAAATTCTGTATCAGATCTGCTCTTCACTTTTATAGTCATGGCTTCATTTCTGTGATTAGATAGCAATATTCAGGTTTGTTGAACAACAAAATATGACTTTAAAGAACACCTCTTTTTCATATCCCCACTGGCACCCCTCCAAAAAGATCAAGGCATGTGCACAAGGAAGAAAAGGAAAGAAAAAAAAAGAAAATTATGAATAAGATCATTTCAGACGATCTGAATTTTTATTTGTTTCTGTTTCAGACAATCTGAATTTTTATTTGTTTCTCAGTATTTTTAAACTACTGTATAAATAGAAGTCTGTAAACAAAATTACTATAGAACAGTTTGATTTGTATATTAAATGACTCATTATCATCAGTAGTCTTGAAATTTCTCATAAAAATGGGACAGAAACGGCCCTTGTTCTGAACAGTCCTTTGCGATATATATAGCATCCAAAAAAACTTGGTATCCTCAGACTACAAAACCTTGAATTCACAATAATTTGATTCACCAGAATCATAAATCAAAATTTCAAGTTCCACAAATATTAAAAAAATATCCAAGACATTGGTGTCCATGAAGTATAACATTTGTTCTTCCAAGATTTTTGAAGTTTATATCATGGCATGGATACCATATAACTTATTTATTTTAAATGTCAGTAAGACATCATCCATATCAGTTTTACTATTCCCTTGCCATCAAAGTTAAGAGAAGATAAAGTGTTTGTTCATTTGTTTGTTCAATTGTTAATTTGTATTTGAGTACATTCATTTATTTGTTTATTACACCCTCAATATCTCGGGTCCAATTTCACCTACAGTTATGAAAACTAGTATGAGGATGCATCTCAGGGGAAGTAACTCAGTCATACCAAAAAAGGTCATATTAACTAATTGTTCAGGCTTGAATGACTTTTGTATTTTCAGTTGTCTATTTGTTACACCCTAAGAATCTTGTACCCTATTTCACCTACACATATGAAAACACACTTATGAAAACTGGTGTGAGGATGCATCTCAAAATGAGTAATGTAACAATACCAAAACTAGTGTAGGTCAGTTTGACCCAATTTTCATACTTTAGTAACATTTCTATTTTCAACTTTCTGTTCATTACACCCTCAGTATCTTGGACCCTAATTCACCTACGCTCATGAAAATGAGTATGTGGCTGGATGCATCTCAATGAAAGTAACTCTATCATACCAAAACTTGGTCAATATGACCCAGTTTTCGTGATTGAGTGATCTTTTTGTTTCCATTCATTACTTCAATATCTTGGATCCTATTTCACATACACTCATGAATATTGGTACATGTATGTTGATGCATGTCAGTGTGAATAACTCGGCCATAGGTTGAACCCAATTTTCAAGTTTGAGTGACTTCTGTATTTTCAGCTATTCATTCATTACATCCTCAATATCTTGGAGCCTATTTCACCTTCACTCTTGAAAATTGGTATGTGGATGCATCTCCAGGAGAGTAACTCAAACATGCACAAATTAGGTCACTGTGACCTAATTTTCAGGCTTGAGTGACATTTTTATTTGCAACTATTAGTTTGTGACATCCTCTGTATCTTTAATCCTATTACAGCTAGACTAATTAAACTTTGTTTTGATACTACACTGATGAAACTTTGTATGATCTTGCATCTAAATGAGTCATATATTTTACTAAGATTTCTTTCCTTCACATGGTGACTCAGTCATTAGCTTATACTCATAACCAGTGGGTAATGGGTTCCTATCCAGACCAGCCAGGGTCAGCCTTGATATGATAGCATATCTCCTTGCAAGGCTCTAAACTCTTGTTGCCTTGGAATCAATCCTTCATACCAGTCTGTATATTGTTGACTGCTTCCAATTTGCTTCTGTTGGTAAGGGGATTTGTGTTTACAAGTAAACACATTGTTGTTATTGATAACACTTCTTTCTTGGGTATCAGACACTGCCATGAATATCCACATGACATTACATTATAAACAAAATAAACATAATGTTAACAAACAACATGGGACATATAGAATACTTGTATTGTTAAATAAATGGACCTAAAGTTGTATGTATACAATAATTGTTGTTTTCAGACATAGAAGAATGGAAAGATCCTAAGAATTATCACTATGTGTTAACACTCAAGTCGAAACTCTGTGACTGTGTACATAACGAACACTGATAACTGTTATAATGCTTTATGTGTACATGTTTTATTTGTTTTTACAGACATTGATGAGTGTGAGAACCCTGAAAACTGTCAGTATGGCACCTGTGTGAACACCCCGGGTAGTTTCCTGTGTCAGTGTCCCCCAGGATATGAGCTCAATCCAACTGGAACTGGATGTATAGGTAAATAAATAGTTATCATATATTTCTAATTCGCTTAATATAAATCACAACATTTGTACAGTCATATATTTTTAGCAAATCTAATGAGACAAACTAATAATTTCCTCAATGTTAATAGCATCATCTGCATATAGTATGACTTTTGCCAGGAGCCAATTATAACAAGAAGAGGGTCTGATATTGCTCACCTGGCTGACATCTAACTAAAAGTCAAATGCAAGAGATCTGGTTTAGTAGGCATGTTCAGTCAAATTCTCTTCAGATTCTGTTGACTGGTTATGAAAAAAAATGTGAGGGTTTCTCTAGACTACTTTTACTATAATCTCTCAGATCAGCATCATTTGTATTATATTAAAAAAGTCATTTAAAAAATGCTTGTCTGCAAAATTTGGTTTGTCAAATTCTGTTTAGCAGTTTTTGAGAAGACACTTAAATCTTTTTTGTAACAATAGCCATATTGGATTGCAGATCATTTGTAAAATTTCTAAGGCCTTTATAAAAAAAATTGCTTGCTGTACAATTTGACCAAATTCTGTTGAGCGGTTTTTGAGAAGTTGTTTAGAGGTTTTTCTGCTTTTAGTAACTTGATGGTAATCTCAGGCCTAATTGGGTCTTTTGTTGATATGAAGTTATTAAAAGGTATTTCTATTTTTGTCAAGCCCATCGGCAGTGGCATCAATGGTTACAGTGTTTTATCTGCAAATATTTCCTGAACACCTTGATAGATTCTCTAAATGCTTGGCATAAATCATTATGGCTCTAAGACTGTTCATTCAGTGACATGCTTTCTCACAACTTTTACCTTGGGGTCAAGGTGCCTGTCACAGAAAATTTGCCTAAAAGGTTTGATTAGAGTTTTTCATTTGCTAATATTTCCTAAACGCCTTGATAGATTCTCATCATACTTGTCATTAATTATTATGAAGGTAAGACAGTTCATTCTTTGATACACTTGCTTGCCATATAACCTTGTAGTCAAGACCACAGTTGTAGAAAATTTGCATTCAGGTTTTGATTAAAGTTTTCTTATATGCTTGTATTTCATAAACCACTTGATAGATTTTGTTCATACTTGGCATGAATCATTCCAAAGCTAAGATAATTCATTCATTGACACGCATACTTGCCCCTTTGATCTTGTTGTCATGGTGTCAGTCATAGAAACTTTGCATTAAAGTTTTGGTTAAAGTTTTTCATTTGCTTATATTTCCTAAACCCTTTTTAGATTTTGTTCATACATTAAATGAATCATTATAAAGCTAAGATAATTCATTCTGCAACATGCTCACTCTTCCCTTTTGACCTTGGAATCAAGGTCACACATCTTACAACAATGATTTGATTATGAGCTTGATATGCAGGGCCTAATCTTCTTGTTAGCATTGGCAGCCATATTTGATGGTGAGTCTGCATCATTTGCACACAACTGAAAGGCCTGTATGCCATGATGCTGTCTGTTAAATTGTGTTGAGCAGTTTTTAAAAGAAGTCATTTAAAGTTTTTAGTTTTTAACATTGTATGGCAGTGTGTCCAGTGTCCGTTGTCCATCCATCAACATTTGTCCATCCATCAACATTTGCTCATCCATCAACATTTGCTCTTGTGGCCATGTTTTTGATCTCATTTTGATCAAACTAGGAATATATGTTTATATCATCAAGATCTCGGACAAGTTTGATAATAAGTAAGATACAAGCATAATAATGAGGTGATCTTGCATCTGATTGGCTGAGATTGTTACCACTTAGGAGGCCATATTTCTGATCTGATTTCAATCACACTTGGAATATGTACTTATATCATCAAGATCTTGGACAGGCTTGATAATGAGTGAGATCCACTCATATTAATGCGGTGTTTTTACATTTGATTGGCTGATCATGTTACCATTCTGGAAGCCATATTTCAAATCCAATTTTGATCAGACTATATGTTTATATTATCAAGATCTGGGATAGCTTCAATAATGAGTGAGACACATGCATATTAATGAGGTGATCTTGCATCTGATTGACTGCTCTTGTGACCGGACTTCGAATATGGGCTTATATCATAAAGCTATGTGATAAATTCAATAATGAGTGAGATTCACACATAGTAATGATCTTGCATCTGATTGGCTGGGCTTGTTACCATTCTGGAGGTCTTATTTCTAATCAGAATTTGATCAAACTTGGAATATACGCTTATATGATCAAGACCTTTCATGATTTCAATAATGAGAAAGATCTAAGCATACTAATGAGATAATCCTGCATCTGATTGGCTTAACTTGTTACCACTCTAGAGATTGTATTTTTATCTGATTTTGAGTAAACTTGATAAAGAGGGTTAAATCAACAAGATGTCAAATGATTTTTATTATAAGCAAGAATTTGGGGCAGTTAGAAAAAGTTCTTAAATCTTATACAAATGTAGTTAGTTTTTTTCCTTTAAAATACCTGTCTTATCTCTAAAGGAAAGCAAGGGAATGAACCCATGATATTGACTATGAGTTCTTCCCCTTGCAAATAATTATGCAAACCAAATAAATGAACAAAAAATTAGAACACAAGATGCACAAATTTCAATAGAACACCATATAAAAATTAAGAAATAAATACACCTTAGGGATTAAAATGAGTAATTTGTAATTTATAAGCAAAGAAGATGTATAATATATAAATATTTATTAGAGAAAATATACAATTGCAGGCTTGCATAAACTATGTGCAGTGTTGTAATTCAGGATCAGAATATTTTTACATAGAAATGTTTGCAGGTAATTGTGTTTTCTAATATGTTTATCAATTTATTTCCAGAGGATTATTTCTAAAATTTTTACAGCATCTAAAATTCGTAAATATTTGGAACAAGTTTGATATGTTTAGTGAAATGGAGTTTGATTGTTGCTAGTATTACCATGTTAAAGTGCCTGAAGCATGTGCCATTTTTTAGTTATTACATCTATTTTGCATTAGTGTATGACATTGTATATATTCAGTGCCATTAATAAAAAACTTTTGAAATTTATATTTAGTATTTTCAGCTTTTAATGAAAAAAAAAAACCAATATGCTTTTCTCTTGAAACACTTCCGGATTTAATTACCAAGAGTAAAGAAACCCATGACTGTAACCATCAAAAACCTGTGAATTATAATTTCAATTTGTGTGAAGGCCCTGTCACCCTGTAGACCACTAATTAAAGCTTCATCTGTTAGTTTCACTTTTGACGATTTTGGATGACTTCAGTTATGAGCAAGAAACTATGCATAATAATTATGACTTTATCATTGGAAAGAATGTTTATTGGACTATAGTAAAATAGGTAAAATAGACATAATATAATGTTTGGGAGATAGTTTACATAGGTTGTGTTCTTACAATACTACATAAGCCTGCTTAGTGAAATGGTCAAGTGTTAAGTTATGCAAGTGTGGTGAGTGATATCAAGCCCACTTGGACCTCTTGTTAAGAATGACAGTCTTTATTATTTTTAATGCATATTGGCATCATTAGTTAAATCTTTTAAATGTCTTAATGCCAGAATGCTTTCTGTCCGATTTGGCTAAATTATGTTCAGCATGGTGAGACATAGAGCATAGGTATGACTTTTCTGTGTAAGGATGGTGAGACATAGGTATTACTGTTCTGTGTAAAGAGGGTGAGACATAGGACATAGGTATGACTTTTCTGTGTAACATGGTGAGACATAGAACATAGGAGGCACTTTTCTGTGTAAAGATGGTGAGAAATAGAACATAGGTATGACTTTTCTGTGTAACATGGTGAGACATAAAACATTGGTATCATTTTTCTGTGTAAGATGTTGAGACATAGAACATAGGTATCATTTTCTGTGTAAAATGTTTGAGACATAGAACATAGGTATCATTTTTCTGTGTAAGATGGTGAGATATAGAACATAGGTATCATTTTTCTGTGCAAGATGGTGAGACAAAGAACATAGGTATCATTTTGCTGTGTAACCATGGCGAGACATAGGTATCACTTTTCTGGCAGTGATTGTGGTGAGCTCTACATTAAAGTTTTGTGTTAAAGTATATGCAAGTGAGATACCAGGAGGGGTAATCAAGTATCACTGAAATACTTGGCATCTTTATACATGGCATTACTCAATCACCCTGACATCACTCAAATACCCAGCACAACTCAGATACTCAGTATCACTCAAATACCCAGCATTACTCATTAGCATCAGTGTAGTACCGAGAATCACTCAGATAGCATCAGTGAACTACCCAGTATCACTCAAAAAGCATTAGTGTAGTACCCAGTATCACTCAGAAAGCATCAGTGTAGTACCCAGTATCACTCAAAAAGCATCAGTGTAGTACCCAGTATCACTCAAAAAGCATCAGTGTAGTACCAAGTATCATCAGGGTAGTACCCAGTATCACTCAAAAAGCATCAGTGTAGTACCCAGTATTACTCAAAAAGCATCAGTGTAGTACCCAGTATTACTCAAAAAGCATCAGTGTAGTACCCAGTATCACTCAGATAGCATCAGTGGAGTACCCAGTATCAATCAAAAAGCATCAATGTAGTACTCAGTATCACTCAGATAGCATCAGTGGAGTACCAAGTATCACTCAAAAAGCATCAGTGTAGTACTCAGTATCACTCAGATAGCATCAGTGGAGTACCCAGTATTACTCAAAAAGCATCAGTGTAGTACTCAGTATCACTCAGATAGCATCAGTGGAGTACCCAGTATCAATCAAAAAGCATCAATGTAGTACCCAGTATTACTCAAAAAGCATCAGTGTAGTACCCAGTATCACTCGAAAAGCATCAGTGTAGTACCCAGTATTACTCAAAAAGCATCAGTGTAGTAGTAGTACCCAGTATCACTCAGATAGCATCAGTGGAGTACCCAGTATCACTCAAAAAGCATCAGTGTAGTACCAAGTAGCACTCAGATTGCATCAATGTAGTACCAAGTATCACTCAAAAAGCATCAGTGTAGTAGTAGTACCCAGTATCACTCAGATAGCATCAGTGGAGTACCCAGTATCACTCAAAAAGCATCAGTGTAGTACCCAGTATCACTCAAAAAGCATCAGTGTAGTACCAAGTATCACTCAGATAGCATCAGTGTAGTACCTAGTATCACTCAAAAAGCATCAGTGTAGTACCCAGTATCACTTAAAAAGCATCAGTGTAGTACCCAGTATCATCAGGGTAGTACCCAGTATCACTCAAAAAGCATCAGTGTAGTACCCAGTATTACTCAAAAAGCATCAGTGTAGTACTCAGTATCACTCAGATAGCATCAGTGTAGTACCCAGTATCACTCGAAAAGCATCAGTGTAGTACCCAGTATTACTCAAAAAGCATCAGTGTAGTACCCAGTATCACTCGAAAAGCATCAGTGTAGTACCCAGTATTACTCAAAAAGCATCAGTGTAGTACCCAGTATCACTCAAAAAGCATCAGTGTAGTACCCAGTATCACTCAAAAAGCATCAGTGTAGTACCCAGTATTACTCAAAAAGCATCAGTGTAGTACCCAGTATCACTCGAAAAGCATCAGTGTAGTACCCAGTATTACTCAAAAAGCATCAGTGTAGTACCCAGTATCAATCAAAAAGCATCAGTGTAGTACCCAGTATCACTCAAAAAGCATCAGTGTAGTACCCAGTATTACTCAAAAAGCATCAGTGTAGTACCCAGTATCACTCAGATAGCATCAGTGGAGTACCCAGTATCAATCAAAAAGCATCAATGTAGTACCCAGTATTACTCAAAAAGCATCAGTGTAATACCCAGTATCACTCAGATAGCATCACTGTAGTACCCAGTATCACTCGAAAAGCATCAGTGTAGTACCCAGTATTACTCAAAAAGCATCAGTGTAGTAGTAGTACCCAGTATCACTCAGATAGCATCAGTGGAGTACCCAGTATCACTCAAAAAGCATCAGTGTAGTACCAAGTAGCACTCAGATTGCATCAATGTAGTACCAAGTATCACTCAAAAAGCATCAGTGTAGTAGTAGTACCCAGTATCACTCAGATAGCATCAGTGGAGTACCCAGTATCACTCAAAAAGCATCAGTGTAGTACCCAGTATCACTCAAAAAGCATCAGTGTAGTACCAAGTATCACTCAGATAGCATCAGTGTAGTACCTAGTATCACTCAAAAAGCATCAGTGTAGTACCCAGTATCACTCAAAAAGCATCAGTGTAGTAGTAGTACCCAGTATCACACAGATAGCATCAGTGGAGTACCCAGTATCATTCAAATAGCATCAGTGGAGTACCCAGTATCACTCAAATAGCATCAGTGTAGTACCCAGTATCACTCAGATACACCACATCACTTGAATATCTGGAATCACTCAAATACCCTGTATCACTGAAATACCCATCATCACTCAAATACCCAGCATCACTCAAATACCCAACATCACTCAAATACCCAGCATCACTAAAATACCCAACATCACTCAAATACCCAGCATCACTCAAATACACAGCATCACTCAAATACCCAGCATCACTCAAATACCCAATATCACTCAAATAACCAACATCACTCAAATACCCAACATCACTCAAATACCCAACATCACTCAAATACCCAACATCACTCAGATACCCAATATCACTCAAATACCCAACATCACTCAAATACCCAGCATCACTCAAATACCCAACATCACTCAAATACACAGCATCACTAAAATACCCAACATCACTCAAATACACAGCATCACTAAAATACCCAACATCACTCAAATACCCAACATCACTCAAATACCCAATATCACTCAAATACCCAACATCACTCAAATACCCAACATCACTCAAATACCCAACTTTACTCATGTACCTGGCAATACTCAAATATAGAAGTATCACTAATTTTTGTGGGGTACCAATTTTCATGGATTTGTCTTTGCCCTGAACCACAAATTTAAAGACCCAAGGAAAAATTAGCCACATGTAATAAAGAATACCCATGCCCTGCCCCCCCCCCCCCATTATTTACCATGTTTCATTCCCTGAGAGAAACAAAAGCAGTGTGATAAATCAATGTCATTTCTGTAATCTGGTAATAAAGTATTAGGTTTTACATGTGTTTGTTTATTTTCACCCTTTAAATAAAGGAATCATAAAATGCATTTTATATTGTTTTAATGCACATATATCTATTTGGTATCCAGTAGCTGTAATTTCCACTCACTGCCTTAAATCGATATGTTGTGACATGAGTAAGGATATAGAGAAACGAGAAAAATCATAAGGTATTCAAACACTAGTATTTCTGAAAATGAAATAAAGAATAATAAGTAATGCTAGTATATCAAAATTATATTTAATATTTATTCAAATCAGTTTTTCATTCTAGTGAAACTGTAGTAGAAAAGTTTTAATCCTCCTGACAGCATGTCTCATTTTATCAGTACATGCTTAATCCCAATGAAGAACATGACTGTAAAATACTAGAACTATTGCTTGAAGCTGAATTACTAATGAAACACTAGGTATATACACTAATTGCTGCAGAGTATTTAAGCTCACTTTTCACTGATTTTTGGACAATATCACTGAATCAATATCATGTCAATTAAGTCTGCTGCTACACAAATGTTTGTCAGATAAATAATCCTGAAATTGTTGAATTAAAACAAGTCCAGAATTCTCAAAACCACAGATAATTAGGTCCGATCTTTCACACATTTTCATGTGAGTCACAATTATCCATTCAGCTTGAATCAGATTAATTGACGAGGTTTTAAGTAAAGTCTAGTGGTTGAAGTTGGTTCGTACATGAGGCAGTCTCATCAGCTTCATTGGCAGCATCAGCTTCCTTTGATGTTGAGTGTAAGTGATTGATCTTGACATGTGTTTGATTTTTGCTCATACAGGTTGTAGTATTGTTTTAACCACTTAAGCGACCGCCATTTGTTGTCGGCATAGCTTTGTTATTTTGTCTTCTTTATTTGGGATATTGGTAGAGGTTAATCCACAAAGTTAAATACCTACAAATATGCAAACTTTGACAGGCAAAACCACGAATTTAAGTACCCACGAATACGTCTTTTTCTACAAAACCATGAAAATTGAGACCCATGAAAATAAATGATACTACAATACCTGGTATCACTAAAATATCCAGAATCAGCCAAGCACCCAGCATCACTCAAATGCCAAACATCACTCAAATACCCATCAATACCCAAATACCCGGCATCACTCGAATACCTGATGCCACTCAAATACCCATCAATATCTAAATACCCGGCATCACTCGAATACCTGATGCCACTCAAATACCCATCAATATCCAAATACCCGGCATCACTCGAATACCTGATGCCACTCAAATACCCATAAATACCTAAATACCCAGCATCACTCGAATACCTGATGCCACTCAAATACCCATAAATACCTAAATACCCAGCATCACTCAAATGCCCAACATCACTCAAATACCCATCAATACCTAAATACCCAGCATCACTCGAATACCTGATGCCACTCAAATACCCATCAATACCTAAATACCCAGCATCACTCGAATACCTGATGCCACTCAAATACCCATCAATACCTAAATACCCAGCATCACTCGAATACCTGATGCCACTCAAATACCCATCAATACCTAAATACCCAGCATCACTCGAATACCTGATGCCACTCAAATACCCATCAATACCTAAATACCCAGCATCACTCGAATACCTGATGCCACTCAAATACCCATAAATACCTAAATACCCAGCATCACTCGAATACCTGATGCCACTCAAATACCCATCAATACCTAAATACCCAGTATCACTCGAATACCTGATGCCACTCAAATACCCATCAATACCTAAATACCCAGCATCACTCGAATACCTGATGCCACTCAAATACCCATAAATACCTAAATACCCAGCATCACTCAAAATACCCAAATACCCAGCATCATTCAAAATAATAAAATACCCCAAACACCACTCAAAATACCTGGCATCACTCAGATGACTTGCTGAATCCTGTTGTAAAGTCTGCTATTGTCTGCAGTATCAAAAATTCTCAAAGCAGCTGCACACTCTAACAAAAACTTTGGGTGGCCTACAACTTTTTGAGTTTTCAAAGCTCTACTGAATTTGGCCTCTGTACTTCATTTTCAGATTTGAGGAAAGGCATGTGCTACATGGACGTGTCCAGACAGCCATCTACAGGGATGTGCCGTGATGTAATTGCCCAGAGTGTCTCCCAGGCAACATGTTGTTGCTCAATTGGGAAAGGATGGGGAGAGATCCGCGGCTTCTGTGATCTATGCCCAGCAGAAAATACAAGTAAGAATACATGGCATAACATGACATACCAAACTGTAGGCAGAAAATCTGCTGAATGTTTTTTTTTTTTTTTTTTTTTTTTTAAGTTTCAGTATTAATATTTGGTTTGTTATAGTCCAGAAATTGTTCCATTTTTATAAAGTTAGGAAATGCTACACACCGTGATAGTTATATTTTTGTAATTTTATATATTTGGTTATGAATCATAACAGGATTGTCATGATCTGTAAACAGTCAGTTTGAAGAGCTCAAAAAGGCTTAGAAAGAGAGACTTTTCCAGACATCACTATCTATACAGTTATAACTCTGTAGGAGAATCAACTCAGGTTTCCCATAGGAAAAATATGTGCTTTAAACCTTCGAGTTTTTTGTATGTAAAATTGGTTTGCGTAATGCAGTAGCCCTGAAGTTTTGCAGGCATATGACATGTAAAAGAATATTAAAATATTTGTTTCCTCCATTACCAAATAATACATTTTGTGCAGTATGTAAAAACAAATGTAATGCCCCAGAATGAAAAATTTCTTGGTACTGTCTCATGTCAGAATTTAGGGCTGTTCCAAAATGAAAGGATGGGGGGGGGGGGGGGGGGGTTGAAGGTACTTTTTCCACCACCCATCAAATTTTAAAATGACTGGCCATCACAGAACTCTTATATTGGTTTGGATTGCTTGCTAAAATAATTAAAACTAAGTACCTTCTAATCATCATCACCCTTTATCTGGAACAACCCTTCATTTGAATTCAGGACAAATATCAGTAAAAATCAACAAACCATAGTAATTTAAGGTTTAACTTTGAGTGAGAAATCCACTCATTAGTAACAGTTATCTGTGCACATGTAGCTAGGATGAATAGCAAAACTTTTATTATTGGCTCTTGAATCAATGTTTTCTCCAGGCTCTGCCATTGCACCTTTTCGCACAGTAAAATCCCAGTAAGCAATAAGCACAGGTAAACATTGGCAACACATCACAAAAGCACACAGAAAACAACTATCAACATGATTTACAAGCTTGTGGTCTGTATTCTGATTATTAGGCAGGTCAACAAAGTCATCAGGATGCCTCATATTATTACTTGAAGATTCACAATGATTAAAGTTACATCATGTTTTGATACAGTTCTAAGCAATTGAATCATACAAAATTAAAGAATATCTGACTTTTTTCATGTTGAAAACTTAAGCATTGAGGTGATAATGACTGAGCACCTGTTACCAATGCATGTACTATGTATTTAGAGTGTCTGTTACCAATACATGTACTATGTATTTAGAGTGTCTGTTACCAATACATGTACTATGTATTTAGAGTGTCTGTTACCAATACATGTACTATGTATTTAGAGTGTCTGTTACCAATGCATGTACTATGTATTTAGAGTGTCTGTTACCAATACATGTACTATGTATTTAGAGTGTCTGTTACCAATGCATGTACTATGTATTTAGAGTGTCTATTAACTATGCATGTACTATGTATTTAGAGTGTCTGTTACCAATACATGTACTGTGTATTTAGAGTGTCTATTAACTATGCATGTACTATGTATTTAGAGTGTCTATTAACTATGCATGTACTATGTATTTAGAGTGTCTGTTACCAATACATGTACTGTGTATTTAGAGTGTCTATTAACTATGCATGTACTATGTATTTAGAGTGTCTGTTACCAATACATGTACTATGTATTTAGAGTGTCTGTTACCAATGCATGTACTATGTATTTAGAGTGTCTGTTACCAATGCATGTACTATGTATTTAGAGTGTCTGTTACCAATACATGTACTGTGTATTTAGAGTGTCTATTAACTATGCATGTACTATGTATTTAGAGTGTCTGTTACCAATACATGTACTATGTATTTAGAGTGTCTGTTACCAATACATGTACTGTGTATTTAGAGTGTCTGTTACCAATACATGTACTGTGTATTTAGAGTGTCTGTTACCAATACATGTACTGTGTATTTAGAGTGTCTGTTACCAATACATGTACTGTGTATTTAGAGTGTCTGTTACCAATACATGTACTATGTATTTAGAGTGTCTGTTACCAATACATGTACTGTGTATTTAGAGTGTCTGTTACCAATACATGTACTGTGTATTTAGAGTGTCTGTTACCAATACATGTACTATGTATTTAGAGTGTCTGTTACCAATACATGTACTGTGTATTTAGAGTGTCTGTTACCAATACATGTACTGTGTATTTAGAGTGTCTGTTACCAATACATGTACTATGTATTTAGAGTGTCTGTTACCAATACATGTACTGTGTATTTAGAGTGTCTGTTACCAATACATGTACTGTGTATTTAGAGTGTCTGTTACCAATACATGTACTGCGTATTTAGAGTGTCTGTTACCAATACATGTACTGTGTATTTAGAGTGTCTGTTACCAATACATGTACTATGTATTTAGAGTGTCTGTTACCAATACATGTACTGTGTATTTAGAGTGTCTGTTAACTATGCATGTACTATGTATTTAGAGTGTCTGTTACCAATGCATGTACCATGTATTTAGAGGGTCTGTTACCAATACATGTACTGTGTATTTAGAGTGTCTGTTACCAATGCATGTACTATGTATTTAGAGTGTCTGTTACCAATGCATGTACTGTGTATTTAGAGTGTCTGTTACCAATACATGTACTGTGTATTTAGAGTGTCTGTTACCAATGCATGTACTATGTATTTAGAATGTCTGTTACCAATACATGTACTGTGTATTTAGAGTGTCTGTTAACTATGCATGTACTATGTATTTAGAGTGTATGTTAACTATGCATGTACTATGTATTTATAGTGTCTATTAACTATACATGTAGTATGTATTTAGAGTGTCTGTTACCAATGCATGTACCATGTATTTAGAGTGTCAGTTATCTATGCATGTACTATGTATTTAGAGTGCCAGTTAACTATGCATGTACTATGTATTTAGAGTGTCTATTCACTATACATGTACTATGTATTTAGAGTGTCTGTTACCAATGCATGTACCATGTATTTAGAGTGTCAGTTATCTATGCATGTACTATGTATTTAGAGTGCCAGTTAACTATGCATGTACTATGTATTTAGAGTGTCAGTTAACTATGCATGTACTATCTATTTAGAGTGTCTGTTAACTATACATGTACTATGTATTTAGAGTGTCTGTTACCAATGCATGTACCATGTATTTAGAGGGTCTATTACCAATGCATATACCATGTATTTAGAGGGTCTGTTACCAATGCATGTACCATGTATTTAGAGTGTCTGTTAACAATGCATGTACCATGTATTCAGAGTGTCTGTTACCAATGCATATACCATGTATTTAGAGGCTTTAGAGGGTCTGTTACCAATGCATGTGCCATGTATTCCGAGGGTGTTACCAATGCATGTACCATGTATTTAGAGGGTCTGTTAACAATGTATGTATTATGTATCTAGAGGGTCTGTTACCAATGCATGTACCATGTATTTAGAGGGTCTGTTACCAATACATGTACTATGTATTTAGACGGTCTGTACCAATGCATGTGCCACTATGTATTTAGAAGGTCTGTTACCAATGCATATACCATGTATTTAGAGGGTCTGTTACCAATGCATGTACCATGTATTTAGAGGGTCTGTTACCAATGCATGTACCATGTATTTAGAGGGTTTGTTACCAATGCATGTGCCACTTTGTATTTAGACGGTCTGTTACCAATGCATGTACCATGTATTTAGAGTGTCTGTTACCAATGCATGTACCATGTATTTAGAGGGTATGTTAACAATGTATGTATTATGAATCTAGAGGGTCTGTTACCAATGCATGTGCCACTATGTATTTAGACGGTCTGTTACCAATGCATATACCATGTATTTAGAGGGTCTGTTACCAATGCATGTACCATGTATTTAGAGGGTCTGTTACCAATGCATGTACCATGTATTTAGAGGGTCTGTTAACAATGGATGTATTATGTATCTAGAGTGTCTGTTACCAATGCGTGTACTATGTATTTAGAGGGTCTGTTAACAATGCATGTTCTATGTATTTACAGGCTTTAGAAAACAAATCAATTCATATTGATGGCAATGACAACATGGGCATTGCATAAGCATCTGATACCAGCTCCAGAGGTGATAGTTTAGCTGATCAGGCATAAAAAAAATCAAATGTTTGCACTACTAATGATCTTAAATAACAAGATTGGCTTCAAAATGACCCAATGTAAACAATAATATAAAGTGATTACATTCATTTAGCTGAATTTATTGTAAGTGTTCATAATTTTGTTGATGTAACATGCAAGTCATAAGTTCTTAGTACTTATCTAGGAAAGCTGGATGAAACACTGTTGGATAAACCACTGCATACCTGGATCCCATGTACAGGAGTATGTGGTTGTTCACCTGAGTTCAGTGGTTGACTCCAGGGTCTCCATTTCTCTCCTGGAGAGACCTACACTAACATCGAAGTCATTGACAGATCTTATTATAAGTTGGTTGTTGTGTTATTGATCAGAAGTTTTAAAGCTTTATGTTTATCCAATTGTCTTATTTCTTTCTTGTTTAGGTGAATACAAGAACCTGTGTCGTGGAGGACCAGGATTCAGACCTAACCCCAAGACTCTTCTTCTGGAAGGTAGAAAACTCTAGTTTTTCTTTCCAGCAACAGCTATCTCTTTACACACACACACACACACACACTTACTAGTCTAGAGAGCTTTAATAGATATAATTCAGTATTAGATTGAAACATTTATGTAGGTATTATTTTAATTGATTCATGTTTTAAATTTTCCGCCATTGGCAAAATCAATTGATTTTCATTCTGAAAAAAATGTAAATTGACATGCATGGCAGACTCATTGCAAACTTCACAGTTAAACTCAATAATAAAAAGTTAGGGTTTTCAAAAATTTAAGGTATTATGCCACTCCTCTTTAAATCCTTACACACTACACACTGTTCTAGATGTTGGCAAGTGAAGAGATCCTAGATCTTTATGAAAAGGAGACAGGTTGTAACTCATTTGATTGCTATATCTATCTGCTGACTGAATAGTTATACACTACTGTAGCCTTATACACTTCATTCACTCTGTTACAGATATTGACGAGTGTGCAGAAATCCCAGACTTATGTAAACGGGGTACTTGTCAGAACACATTTGGTAGCTACCTTTGTATCTGTCATGATGGATTCAGACTTGGACCTAATGGTGTGGACTGTGTGGGTATGTTCACATTTTGTATTTTGTTATCAGATACACAAGTAAAATACTCTAAAATTCGTATATGTATTTCAAGAACCTAATATTCCTGGTTATATACCTATATATTTCATAGCAACAATTTTGCTACAAAATAATACTTTTATCACTCTTCTTATTAACCTGTGATGTTTTGCCCTGTAACATGCAGTTTTCAATATATGTTTTCATAGCTGAAATTGTGCAGAAATATTTGGTCCTTACATTTTTTTTATATTAGTTCATTCCAACAGGACAGTGTATTTTCAGTGTAGAACAAGTAATGAAACTTCATGGCTCCATTAGCAGTCACATTTTGCGCATCCTTTTGTATGTTAAATATGAATAATTGTGTATCCTTTTTAATTCCTGCTTTTATTATCATGTATTATTAACAAAACTTGAAGTCTTTCTGTCTCTTTCTTTTTTTCTCATGCATTTAATCTTGATCATTCTTCCCTAATAACAATTATACCTTTAACATCTCAGCTGAGAACATTCAGATTTAACAGTTCTTTATTGCAATGAATGCTGACAGTTCTTAGAAAAGAATGGAGACACTGTAGGACTAAAATTGTCTACTGTTTTGAAGCCAGGTCTCCTGATATGAAAATACATTACAAATTGTGATTCCTGTATATTTTTTGTATTTTTCTACTGATCTACAGACATAGACGAGTGTAAAGAGCAGCCCTATGTCTGTGGTCTGGGCACCTGTGCCAATTTACCTGGAAACTTCACCTGTCTGTGTCCAGATGGTTACATGCCAATGCCTGGAGAGGGATGCATGGGTAAATAACATGGTCATGCAATATTCCAAATGCAAAAGCATACTTCTTAGTAAATGTGTATTGAATTCTATCAAAATATGTAGAAATTAGCAGTGACCTTTGACCTCCCCATCCCTCCCCCCCCCCCCTTTTGTGGGAGTTAATTCACTTTGAAGGGATAAAAAGCTGTTTTTACTGAGGGTATTTACTCAATAATATTGCTAGTTTCATTGAATTTCAATAGGTAATTTAGAGCTATCAAATTGCACAAAAACTTTAATATTGTGTTGATGCCAATGGCAGATGATATTATTATCAATTATGATCATTGTATCTTGTATTTTTCTCTGAAAAATGTGAGACAAAAAAGAGTATATTTTTAGTTCATTTACTATTAGGTGATGTTGGACAGTGACAAGTCAAGATGGTTTGCTTTCATTTATGAATTATGTTGTACAGTGACAGGTCAAGATGGTTTGCTCCTACATAAGAATTGGGTTAGACAATGACAGGTCAAGATGGTTTGCTCCCACTTAAGAATTGTGTTGGACAGTGACAGGTCAAGATGGTTTGCTCCCACATAAGAATCGGGTTGGACAGTGACAGGTCAAGATGGTTTGCTCCCACATAAGAATTGTGTTGTCACTATTGTATAGTCAGTAAGTTTTCATACACTCTTAGTTTTTATTTTGGAGAAAATTGTGAGATATAACAATGCTGATGTTGGCAGCAGTGGTTGTGGCAGTATCAACATAATGTTCATGTTTTTGTGCAAAGCCTTGACTCTGCAAAAGGCAAAACACAGCATTCCACAGAATCCTTGTTTGTACACCATCAGTATGTAAAAATCATAGTCATCTTAGAGCATGTGTTAAACGTGAAATAAAATAGAGCAACCTTAAATCCAAATGTATTCAGACTACCATGGTATGTGAGCACTAAATCAGAAGAGTTGTATCTTCATGTAAATGCATTTCTTGACTTGTTGTATATGACATTTTTCCCATTTCTAACAGATTCAGCAACTTAACATTCATGATGCTCATATACAAAAATCTTGCTGACATAAACACAGTACTTTCTTAATTAATGTTATGTAGTTCAACCTGCCTTGTGGGACATCTGTACTGAGCAATCACCTGTGCTAATCAACCACTTTTTCAGGATGCTGTAAGCCAGATTATTTGTGGAAATGAACCTCAGACTATTAAGCAACCACCTGTATTTGGAGGACACTTTCCTACTTATCAAACATTGCTGCCTAAGACAAACTTGACTCTGTTTCATTTTACTAGCAAAATTGCATTCCCTATAAAGTATTCATAATGTTTGGAAATCCATACAGACATAGTTTTGAATGGGTTTGTGTGTTTGAAAAGGAAATGATCATGAATTTAAATTTTCAATTTATCATCACATTTGAAGTACCTCTGCTTCTTTTTCAGACATGAGGAAGGACGTATGTTATGCCTCTTACCGTAATGTTTCACGACCTCAATCCATCACCTGTGAACACCCTCTTTCCACCCAGGTTACTAAACGACAGTGCTGTTGCCAGGATTCAGTTGGGGCAGCTTGGGGCACACCCTGTATTGCTTGTCCACGCAGAAGGACAGGTGAGAATAGCAACTCTTACCCTTTTTCTTGTCTCGCATGTGAAGCATAAGCAAGACTTAGGGAATACTTTTCCAACAAGCATTTTCATTGTCATTGTTGGCATTGGTGTCAGTGTTAAGTTTTGATATGCCCACTGTAAGGAGGAGCATATTATGTTATGATGTCCATCCCTCTGTCAGTCTGTTGCTAGTTTTGTTACCACACAAAACTCAGGTTATCCACTATCTATAGTTACCAAACTTTGTGGATGGCCTGCACTTGGGGTAAGAAGAACTCTATTGATTTTAGGGTCAAAGGTCAAGGTCACTATGACAAAAAAGGAAGAAAAATTATTTATGCACAATAACTCAAGTTCTCCATCATCAATACTTAACAAACTTTGTGAATGGCATCCACTTGGGGTAAGGAAGACCCTATTGATTTTTGGGGTCAAATGTCAAGGTCACTGTGACTGAAAGAAGAAACAGTTCTGCACAATAACTCAACTTCTGCACAATCTGCAGTTATGAAACTTTGTGGATGGCTTGCATTTGGATTAAGAAGAACTCTATTGACTTCAGGGTCAAAGCTCAAGGTCACTGTGACAAAAAGAAGAAAAATGGTTTCTGTACAATAACTCAAGTTCTCCATCATCGACAATTAACAAACATTGTGGATGGCATCCACTTGGGGTAAGGAAGCCACTTTTGATTTTGGGGTCAAATGTCAAGATCACTGTGACTGAAAAAAGAAAAATGTATGCACAATAACTCAAGTTCGGCATGATCTACAGTTATGAAACTTTGTGGATAGCTTGCACTTGGATTAAGAAGAACTCAATTGATTTCAGGGTCAGAGGTCAAGGTCACTATGACAAAAAGAAGGAAAATGGTTTCTGTACAATAACTCAAGTTCTCCATCATCAACACTTAACAAAATTTGTGGATACCATCCACTTGGGGTAAGGAAAACTTTATTGATTGTGGGGTCAAATGTCAAGGTCACTGTGACTGATGGAGAAAAAAAAATTCTGCACAATAACTCAAGTTTTCCACCATCTACAGTTATCAAACTTTATGGATGACTTGTACTCGGGGTAAGGAAGAACACTTTTTATTTTGGAGTCAAAGTCACTCTGATTGCAATAAGGAAAAATGGTTTCAGCACAATAACTTGAGTTCTCCACCATGTACATAGTTACCACATTTTATGATGACTTGCACATGGGATTAGAAACAAGCCTACCAATTTGAGGTCAAAACGTCAAAGGTCAGTGTGACTGAAAGAAGAAGCATGGTTTCTGCACAATAACATTACCGTATTTTCCGCCCTATAAGTCGCTCCTGCGTATAAGTCGCGGGAGGAGGAAATCCAGATAATTTTGGAAAATTCAACAGTCGCTCCTGCGCACTTACCGTAATCACGTCTTTGACACCACCGGCCATTGCATGCGACTTGGTAATTTCCAACTTCGTGTAAGAAATATTATACAATTGTTTAAGAGTTATATAAAAGTCAGTATTACAATAGAAATAGAAAATAAAAGCAAATAAGATTTATAAGTAATATTTATTAAGTAAATAATAGCGCCACTGTTATTTGTTTACGTTGTCGCTAATCCGCGTCAGAAAAACCGTCAAAATCTTCGTCTTCCGTATCACTGTTGAATATCTGATAAATGTGTTCAGGAATTTCACCGCTGTCTTCTTCGATTTCACTGTCGTCTTCTTCACCAATTTTCTGAATGATTTTGGCTTTTTCAAAACCCGCCACAATCGTTCGCACAGTGACAGCCTTCCAAGCAGTATCTACCCATTCTGCTACTTCTCCAAATGTAGCGCACCTCATCCTGCCAGTCGCTGTGAAGCTGTGCTTCCCGTCTGTCATCCATGACTCCCAAATGTTTCGTAACACTGCCTTGAAACTTCTGTTCACTGATATATCAAGAGGTTGGAGCAGTTTCGTCATTCCACCAGGGATAATTATCGGGATGGTATTCATTGATTTCATTTTTTTTTTAACGCCTTCTGTTATGTGGGCTCGCATACTGTCCATGATAAGCATTGCTTTTTCTTTCTTAAAAAATCCATCTGTTCTTTTGCTGTAGCATTGCTGAAGCCAATCGATCATCATCTCTTCATCCATCCATCCCTTCGTGTTATACTTTATGATAACATTTGGAGGAAAGGCATCCTTTGGTTTTGTCTTGCGTTTAAAGATGATCATTGGTGGTAGTTTAGCTCCACTAGCACAGCATGCCAGCACGACGGTGAAACGCGACTTTTCGTGTCCCGTTGTTCGGATGTTTACTGTCTTAACTCCTTTTTCTTCCACGCTTCTGCTCATCGGTATGTCGAATGTTAGTGGCACTTCATCCATGTTGATCAGATGGTCTGCACGGACTGCATGTTCATCAATCGCTGTACTAACGTAACTGCGAAAGTTTTCTAATTTTTCGACGAAGTCATCAGGTAATCGTTGGCTCATGGTTGTTCGAGCCCGGATACACAGTTGATGTCGACGCATAAATCGAAAGCACCAACTTGGTCCACCGCTAAAATCGTTAATCTCGCTCTCCTTCGCCATTGACTTTGCCTTGAGTCGTATTTGAACTGTTGAAAGTCCATGACCTGCAGCACGCTGTTCCACAATCCATTTTCGTAGATTCTCCTCGAGAACTGGCCAACTTGCTTTGCCACTACGATTGGCCTTCTTGGTTTTTTTGGTTGACCTTAACTTGTCTTCTTTTTTACGCCAGTCACGCACAATCTTCTCGCTTACGTTGAATTTTCTTTCTGCTGCACGATTTCCGTTTTCTTTTGCAAATGCTACGACGTTTAACTTAAATTCTGCATCATAACTTTTTCTAGTTGTTGGTGCCATGATAAATGGCACGAATTTAATTTAAAACAAAACTGTATTGACTTACGCTAATATAACAATTTTAAATCATACAACGTTATTGTGAAACTATATTTTCTTAATGCTCCATTGTATGAACGGTACGTATTTATATATCGGTCATTTCCACAACCCAAGCGAACTTCAAAGGCACTTTATACGCTACAGTGATTTTAATAAATTAACGAAGCCATTGCGAATTCACCTAACAATTGAAACTGTTCGCCAGCCTTCCAGTTATTTTTATTAATTACCGGTACTTTGAAGTTCTCTCCATGAAGCCAGTCTTGGCTTAATCCAGAGTTTAAAACTAGAGCAATCATCAGAGGAATTATTCATGCTATGGTTTTTTTTTTATAACAAGCCATTGCGAAACCAACCGAAAAAATGATTGTGTGTTTTTATAAACTACTATTGAAGTAAATTATGAAGCGCTACCAGAGGTCTCGGAAACGCTTTACAGTGACATAATTCGTTGTTTAAAATAACAAAATAACCCCAGTTCTGCATGCTGTATTTATTTGAGTACCGGTACATCAAAAGAACATGACGCAATAGCTGGGCGGCAAGTTCAAAGGACTTTGACTAGCAGCTTGGGTGGGAAAATGTGCTGAAATTTATAACGACTGAATTTAGAGACAGGTTTCGGAAACGCTTTACAGTGACATAATTCGTTGTTTAAAATAACAAAATAACCCCAGTTCTGCATGCTGTATTATTTGAGTACATCACAAGAACATGACGCAATAGCTGGGCGGCAAGTTCAAAGGACTTTGACTAGCAGCTTGGGTGGGAAAATGTGCTGAAATTTACAACGACTGAATTTAGAGACAGAAAGATTCTAAGATGTACATGCCGAATAATAAAGGAAATACAATGGCAATCGTTATTTCAATATTTTTTTTATTTATTAATAACAACAAATTTTAACACATATATAACTAAATATTATTTGATTATTTAATTTGATAATCTTATAGTCTAATACTTACGTGTACCGTATGTAAGTTTCCAGCAATTGGCTTGCCGGTATACCGGTAGATGCATTTCGCTAAAGCACAGCATCACTGCGCATCAGTCACAGTCGTTAAAAAAATTTATTTATCGTATAAGTCGCTCCTGCATATAAGTCGCACACGTCATTTTTAAGAAAAAAAACGAAAAAAAGTAGCGACTTATACCCCGGAAAATACGGTAGTTCTAAATCACATACCTGAACCAAACATTGTGGATCACTTGCACTTAGGGTAACAAATAAGCCCATTAATTTGGGGGTGGGGAAGTCAAAGATCAAGGTTACTGTGACTGAAAGAAATAAAATGGTTTCAGCACACAAATTTCAGTTCTTGATCTGACCATGTATCTTCACCAAAGTTTATGGATGACATACACATTTGGTTAGAAAAAAGCCTATTAAGTTTGGGGTCAAAAGTTCACAGATCAATGCCACCGTGACTGAAAGAAGAAAAATGGCTTTTGCATAATGACTTTAGTTCTAGACCACAAACCTTGACCAAAGTGTGTGGAGGGTTTGCACTCAAGGTATGGAAGAGGCCTATTCATTTGGGGATCAATAAGTCAAAGATCAAGGTCATTGTGGCTCAAAGAAAAATGAGTTTTGCAGAATAACTTTTGTTCTAGAGTAAGTTCCTCCACCAAACTTTGTGGATGGCTTGCACTTAGGGTAATAAAGAAATCTATAGATAGTGAGAGGTACGCAAATCAAAGGTCATTGTCATGGTAAGTCTAAAAACAAAATCATCGGGTATTTTTCTGCCCATTAAGTTTAGTTCAAGACTGCATACCTTAACCAAAGGTCCAGGTCAACGAAACACATTGGTCAGTAATCTCCAGAGTCAACCATACCATACTGGTGCTTACATAGAAGACAACTAAACTTGGGGCAGGTATATAATATACCATTCTCTGTAGTCTAGTTGCATTTAGCTAAGATTTTCTGAAATGTTGTATGTACAGTCATGAACCTTGGTGGGTGTATTCATTTTTGAGGTACTACTCACCACAATCAAAAGTTCGTCTTAGTGATCTGTTTTTTATCAAGCCCACTTTAGTGGGAAAGTGAGACATAAACACAGTCACTTTTCCAGCAGCGGTCACAATTGTTAAGGTTTTCATTAAAGTTTTTCTTCTGCATATATTTCCTAAACAACTTGATAGATTCTCATCATTGTAGACATGAATCATTATGAAGCTAAGACAGTTTTATTCTACGATCTGTTCACTCAGCCCTTTTACCTTGAGGTCAAGGTCAGTCAAAGAAAATTTGCCTTGAGGTTTTGGTTGAAGTTTTTTGATTTGCTAATGTTTTCTAACCCCTTGATGCAGAAGAATCATTATGAAGCTAAAATGATACATTATATGACACATGTATTTGCCCCTTTGATCTTCAGGTCAAGATCACAGTTATAGAAAATTTGCTTTATGCTTTTGGTTGAAGTGTTTTGATTCACTTATATTGCTTAATCCCCTTGATGGATTTTCTTGATACAGTGGTCCCCCTCTTGAACGGCCCCCCTGACCAGCGGCCACCCGCTTTATATGGCCACAATCCCTTGGCACCAACGAGTTTGTGTTCAAAAGTACCCCTCAAGGACGGCCACCCCTCTAATGCGACCAGCGGCCAGCATTTTAGTGCAAAAACGGTCAAATTTACCCCTCGCGAGCGGCTACATAATGGTTGTTTACAGATCAAAATCTCGATAATATTTTTTAATTTCTCAATTCAACACATTGACATTTTGTTCCAACATGCCAATAAAGTAACTTTAATCCTTACAAAGAGGTAAGTAATCCGAATATCCTTACTGCCATGTGTTCCTTAGATGTTAGCTTTTGTCACTTTGATAATTACTGGCTATTATTACCACCGATAATTATCAAGATGACAAAAGCTAACCGCTGAGAAGCACAGCATTGTTCAGCTCAAGTCAGCGTGACATCCAGTCGCCAGATAGTAAAATGGTATGTTAGCCTTTCTGGCTTCACTCAAATAGATTATGAAATGTACATAACCAGGTACCAGACTGGAGAAGAAGAAAAAAAGTCGATCACGTGACAGACTCACTTCCGTTGTAAACACTGTGCCTCTCGCATGATTGCCCGTGAAGGAATAAGTTGTCGCAAAATATCGTCAGACATTCTCAGTTTAGAACAAAAAGTGAAAGCAATTAAATTAAACGAAAAGAGGGAGAGTCTTTTGATAACTACTGAGAAATTTTATGTCAGAAAGATTCAAATAAACATCGTCAATATACATTCAGCTGCATTGAGTGGGAAGATGGAATCGACGGACGTACAGGGATAGTTACAACCAAATGTTTGTGCCCAGAATTTACCGACAATGTGGTTTTGCACCACGATTCATGATTATTCATATTTTTGTAAAATAACATTGATATTAGTTTTATCATATTGAGTCCTTAACCAGATAATATTCCTGTGATTTTTAAATGAAAATATTAAACATATAAAAATTAGTTACATCTTTTATACTTTATATGTAGTTATTACTCACAACTGTGTGATCCCCCTCTAGAAAGGCCACTCGTCTTATAAGGCCATTTTCTTGCTGCAGAAGGGGTGGCCTTATAAGAGGGGGACCACTGTACTTTGGAGGAATTATTATGAAGCTAAGACAATTTATTCTGCAACACACTTGCTCACCCCTTGACCTTGGAATCAAGGTCACAGTTATAGAAAATTTGCATGAAGGTTTTGGTTCAAGTTTTTTCATTTGCTTTTATTTCCTAAACCCCTTGATGGAATTTATTCATAGTTTAGATGTGTCATTATGAAGCTAAGATTATTCATTCTGTGACATGCTCACTTAACCTTTTGACCTTGAACACAAGGTCACACATTTTATAGTGATGCTTTAATTATGGGCTTAACATGCAGGCCTTTGTCAGTGCATTATGTGCTGGCAGATCTGGGTCTATGCAGTTTGCAGTTGGATCTGACTTATAAGTGAGTTTATACTGTAAGTGATAATTGTAAATCTCTCAGTCATAATTCCATGCTTTCCATTTCAGCTGAGTATGAAGAACTCTGCAAGCCTATACCAGAACTAAAAGGTATTTTATCATTTTCTAGATCCATTTTCTATAACAAACTCTAGAACTTTTCTGCCATTTCAGTTGACCATTTAAACATGTTTGAAACTTTTAATCCTCTACTTACAGTGTATAGAATTTAGATCCTTCTTTATTTTATTGAAAGATAGATGTGCATTGGAAAAAAGATGTTCTGCTGTGACAAGCTAGTTATCCATTTTAGTTTGATCAAAATTTGCTAATACAATCAGTGATTTATTAGAAAGCTGTTTGTTGATACACTACATTTATGTTGTAGCTGTCTTTTTTATTTTGATGAGATTTGATGCTCTTGATTTAGAGATGCCAACCTTTACAGTTTTGGTGGAATTGTTCCTATTTTTAACCTTAAAGTATGCCACTACAATGAATTCATTAGATTCCAATTTACTAGTCAGATACATTTTACATAGGCAAACCATAACTGGAATACTGATATATCTAGATCACTGAAACGCTTATAAAGTCTGATGGTAATTCTTGAGTAAAAGCTTACCTAAATACTTGCATCACAAAAGCAATTGACTATTGACCAATCAGAAATCACTTCAGCTTGGTATCCTGATTCACCAGAGAAAGTTCAAGGAAGATTTTTTAAAAATTAATAGCTGATGAGGATTATACCTCGATGAAAAAACGTGCTACAGCAATTCCAAACATGATACACAAGGTAACAACTTTGCAGTCTTTTCTTGACAGACATGAGCATGTCACATGGTGGAATAAATGATTGTTGGAAGAATGTTTAAATCAAAAAAGCACTTTGAATCAGAGATGTTTAATGTTTTCCAATAAACAGCTGGAAAAAAATCTAAAGTATTCTCATTTTGATGTTCAGTTTATGATTATTTAAAGCTGACATTCCTATTTCACATTCTGTAGACTAGGGGTTGGCATCTCTCTATTTCACATCTGTAGGCTATGGCTTGGCATCTTTTTATTTCACATAGGGGTTGGCATCTCAATTTCACATCTGTAGGATAGGGGTTGGCATCTCTATATATTCTACAATAACAGTGCCATTTAATACTGTTGGATGACCATACATTGAGTGTATTAAATTCGCTGTTGTTAAATACTGTGAAAAAAAGTGCCTAAGTGATTATTATGGATGTCTTGTGTCAACCATTTAGAGGATAATTGTGTTAATTTAGGATTTGAGGATATAGAGTAGGTTTCGAATTTGAAAATGCATTATAATCATAGATGTGTCAGAATTGAACACTAGGGTATGTTATCAAGTGTTTTGAGAGAGATGAAAATTATAACATGTTACATTGTAACATCGCTACATGTTATAAAGTGCTATGACAAAACTGAAGTGGTTTGTGTCATTTTGAAAGATGGTTGTTTTTAGATAAACATTGATATTACCATTTAAAATAGGTATCCAAAAACTTACAATGCATATAAAGTACTTTTTAAAATAATTTATGGTGTCCCAACAATATTATTGTACCAAGATATATGGTACATACAGTATAAACTGCTATGAGACAAAACTTGTGAATTACAGAGCCTACCAATGAGTGCGAGCTGTTCCAGTTCCTGTGTGAGAATGGCCGATGTGTGGACCTGGAGGATGGATACAGGTGTGAATGTTTCCCTGGTTACCTGTACAACCCCATCAGCAAGAAGTGTGATGGTACTCTATAAGATTTGTCATTATATGTATGTCTGTCAGTTTTGTCTGTATGTTTGTCACCTGCATTTGAACATGGATGATGGACACGGATGTAATTGTTTTTCTGGTTAACTGCACAATTCTGTCAGCAATAGATGTGAAGATAATCCACAACACACATCATACTGTACGCTGGTAGATATGCCTGTCAATCTGTTTGTCTGACTGTCTGTCTGTTTGTCTGACTGTTTATCTGTTTGTGGCCTGGAGAATGGTTAGCCATGTTACCCATACAACTCTATCAGCAAGAAACAGGAAGGTCAACTGCAACATGTGTCTCTTGTGTATGTTTATGTGTCTATCTCTTGGCCTAGAAGAGAGTTACACATTTACATGTTATCAGATTATCTCCACAATCTAACAGGGCTTGGATTACTGAAATTCCAGGTGTTTTCCTAGACTGTTTTTCTCACTTTGGACAGACATAAAAATCAAGGCCAAAACTAGTTATCAGAGTGTTTTCATTGTTTTTTTTTTCTACAGCAACATCACATTTTAGTTTTTGTACAGCAACATCACATTTTAGTTTTTGTACAGCAACATCACATTTTTAGTTTTTGTACAGCAACATCACATTTTAGTTTTTGTACAGCAACATCACATTTTAGTTTTTGTACAGCAACATAACATTTTAGTTTTTGTACAGCAGCATAACATTTTAGTTTTTGTACAGTAACATCACATTTTAGTTTTTGTACAGCAACATCACATTTTAGTTTTTGTACAGCAACATCACATTTTAGTTTTTGTACAGCAACATCACATTTTAGTTTTTGTACAGCAGCATAACATTTTAGTTTTTGTACAGCAGCATAACATTTTAGTTTTTGTACAGCAACATCACATTTTTAGTTTTTGTACAGCAACATCACATTTTTAGTTTTTGTACAGCAACATCACATTTTTAGTTTTTGTACAGCAACATCACATTTTTAGTTTTTGTACAGCAACATCACATTTTAGTTTTTGTACAGCAACATCACATTTTTAGTTTTTGTACAGCAACATCACATTTTAGTTTTTGTACAGCAGCATCACAGTTTAGTTTTTGTACAGCAACATCACATTTTAGTTTTTGTACAGCAACATCATATTTTTAGTTTTTGTACAGCAACATCACATTTTAGTTTTTGTACAACAACATAACATTTTAGTTTTTGTACAGCAGCATAACATTTTAGTTTTTGTACAGCAACATCACATTTTAGTTTTTGTACAGCAACATCATGTTTTTAGTTTTTGTACAGCAACATCACATTTTTAGTTTTTGTACAGCAACATCACATTTTAGTTTTTGTACAGCAACATCATGTTTTTAGTTTTTGTACAGCAACATCACATTTTAGTTTTCGTACAGCAACATCACATTTTAGTTTTTGTACAGCAACATCACATTTTAGTTTTTGTACAGCAACATCACATTTTAGTTTTTGTACAGCAACACATTATTTTTAGTTTGTGTACAGCAACATAACATTTTAGTTTTTGTACAGCAACATAACATTTTAGTTTTTGTACAGCAACATAACATTTTAGTTTTTGTACAGCAACATCATATTTTTAGTTTTTGTACAGCAACATCACATTTTAGTTTTTGTACAGCAACATAACAGTTTAGTTTTTGTACAGCAACATCATATTTTTAGTTTTTGTGCAGCAACATCACATTTTAGTTTTTGTACAGCAGCATAACATTTTAGTTTTTGTACAGCAGCATAACATTTTAGTTTTTGTACAGCAACATCACATTTTAGTTTTTGTACAGCAACATCACATTTTTAGTTTTTGACATGATGATAGTATTTGTTTTCATTCATGATCATTATCTTGGCTTGTTACACTAGTACTCAAGGAGACAGTGAACATTGAAATGAACTGCTGAGTCAAATGTCAAAGTATTGGTATGGGGCAGGAGAATTCTTTTTTTGTGGACCCCTCTTAGACCTCTAGCTATGTTAAGCTATCAGTCCTGAAGGTGTCCCCCTTTGTGCCGAAAATGTTTTTTAAAAGGGTTTTGATATCTGTTTGTTACCCTCATAAGTCTGTTGTTGTGGGTTTTGAAAAAAATCAAAAAGAATTTTAAAAAGAAAATTTTATTGTTACTTTTTAGACTAGGGTTCCTCTTTGTATATTATTTTTGAAGGGCGTACTTGATTTGAAACCCGTTTCCAGGTTCCCCATCGTTCCACCCTAGGCCTAAAGAATTTACTCCATGGCTTGTACTCCCCTCCTCAGGTATTGCCCTTGCGGCTGGTTTCCTTGCCATGTTATAAAGGTTGTTTTCAGTGATCCTTGCCAGGGATCTTTTAAAGTCCAGTGTATGCTATATGTATGTTGCTATATTGTGTTATCATGTGCTATAGACCCCTGTATTCTTGTTTGGACTGGCTTTTAGTTTCCAAATTTTGTTGTAGTTGTTATTTACTTTTAAAGAAAAGATAGAAAAAAAAAAAAAATATTCATATATATAGTCCCAAAATGTATAATCTCTTAAAGGAGATTAAAAGTAGGATTTTGGTGGAGCAAATGTTGGCCTATGTTGGAGGTATTATGGTCTACAGATTTTATTGGTACCTTTCCTCCATCCATAGGCCATACCTGTGCTCCCCCTGTTTCCTTTTGACTGGTTTCTAATACCATATTTAAAATTTCCAATTTATTTCTTATTTATGCTATACAGAGAAAAAAAAAAAAAAAAAGATATGGTTGGTTTGTATGTCTGAGATGCGTGTAGGCATGATAGAATTTCGCAGTTGTTAGTATATGTTTTTGTTTTCCCCTTGTTTTCTTGTTTTGTAATGTTTATATCGGTTATGCCTCATTTTTCGGGTACTCTGATGCGACCCTTACTACTTCGCGTTAGCCATGTAGCTTCGGTGTCACTCGTCATCATATCCTACTTTGAGTTACATAACCCCCCCTGTATTTAAATCTGCCTCCTTTTTGTTTCCTATCTGTTTGTTAAATTATGTTAGTACTGCGAAGTTCCTGTTAAATGTTAAGAAAAAAAAAAACAATGATATACATTTCTAATCATCTATTATCCTTCTACCCCTCTATAGCATTTTATCATGTTTCTTGTATTATACTCTACTATTTTATCCTATAATTTTTATTCCTTATATTATGGGTATAGGGTTATAAGATTTGTCTGTGGAGAATAACAGACCTCTGGATAAATGCCTGATTGATTAGTTGGATTTCTCTGAAAGAGTTGCAGTGAAAATGATTGAAAGATAAAGTTGCTGTATGCTGTATATTTAGGACACACGGTACAAATTAAGTTACTATAATCAGCTCGGGTTGTTACGATATCCTCAGAATTAAGCATAACTTTGCATACAATTATAATTTATTATATTTGCTTTATGGAGAGGTATCAAGTATTTTCCTGTGGTAACTTTGAATGCTGTATATTCCTTGACTCTCATGTCTTTCGAGTGTGTTTAGCTATTTTTATTATTGAAAATCTAAAGCTAAAATGTATTAATTATAAAAAAAAAAAATAAAAAAATAAAAAAAAAAAAAACTACGGAATACTAGAGTTATTAATTTTTTGGGCGTATTTGACTGTTTTTCTAAATGGTAATTCTTTGTTCACAATATTTCCACAGTGCTCACATTTGTTCACAATATTTCCAAAGATGAAGCTTTCATCCAATTGAGCATCGTTTGTATACCTAGCTTGTTAATAGTCTGTAATAAGATAGATATTAAGAACGGATGTGCGTTCCGACAGAGAACCAGTCTAAAGTATTACACTGGAGCAATGAGTCCTGTTTCAAATGACTGAATCGTATGTTTTCTGATTAGAAGACGTTATTGAAATATTATTACAAGATGTATAAAACACGGTGCCATTTTCTTAGTACGACGCTTCACGCTGGGCGGAAAATAGACACACACGCGCCAGCTATAGCTTTGAATTTGAAATTTTGACACCATTGTTCACTGGTGAATACTGATCATAAATATGTGTCATGAATCAACTGAGGCATGATTTATTGGTGTCTGTGCTGCACCGTTGTCGCACAAGGTATCGAATTGTAATTTAATCGAGTTGAGAAAACAGATCTATGTGATTGTTTGGTAGGAATTGCCTGAGGGACCCTAGCGTATATACTAAATAATCTATTTTATAAATTGTTATATTTATTTATTTATTTTTTATTTATTTGCATGTAGTTTGAGAAACATTCGGCATCAGCATCAATCCTTATATTGTTTGATACTGGCACATATACATTAAAATATGCCAGCCATTTTATTTTTATATGTTTTAGTCCATGTTAGATTTAATGCTTTATTTTGTAAAATTGTTGCAAATTTCATTATTAATTTATTCTATTTATGTTTATGGTTATCACACGGAGGTTTTGTCCCTCCATGGTACAATAAAACATTTGTTGTTGACGTTCCAATTTTATTTTTAAAATTTATTTATTTTATTTGTAAATATTTCTACAATTACTGTGTCATATTCAGGTCACTTTCTGATTCTATTTCTGTATCACTCTCTAATTCTGTTTCCTCTTTTGGTTGTATTTTATTTTTTGACTTTTCCCTATACTGCTCTATCGTTATCCTTTTTTTCCTCTCAGTCTTTTTCCCCTCCCTCGGCAGAGAGGCAGATCTCCCTGATTTGGGGGTTTTTGAAGTATTTTTTTTTTCCTCAGAGTCCTCTCTTGAGGGCCATTCTGCTGAGACTGTAACTCGTCTCTTTCTTTTTTGTGACATTTTTGGTGTGGAGGTTGCTTGGAATGTCCCCTCCACACTCTGACTGATCTCTTCTTGCATTGTTATTTGGGCTACTTGCTCCTCCGTTTCTTTTTCGGTGTATTTGGGAGCACAAGCCACTTCTTTTGTCTGGGTTTTCCCAGTGTCATCTTCCGAGTCATTTAAACTCGGTTCAATTAACAGGTAGTAAGGTGCCTTACTCTGTTCCTTCAGTAACATTTCCCTTTTTTTTTTGCTTCAGCAGTTTTTTCCTTTTATTTCTTATTTTCCTTTTCCCATTTTGAGTTTCGAAGGGCAGCGAGTTCTTATTTTCGAAATCCTCCCATTCGAGCCCTATGTCCCCTTGATGTGATTCTTCCAAAGTCTTTCCCATATCATTTGTTTCCCCCTGTGTTTTGCTTTTGTCCCCTTCCTCTTCAGGGTCTTCACCCTCTAGGGCTTCCAAATCGCCCGAGGGTGTACTAACTGGTATATGTGCTGCTTTCGCCACATACGTATTTTCCTGTACAAAATGCGGGTTTTTACAGTCCCTGGGCACATGCCCGGTCTGCCTACATCGGGTGCAGGGTCGGTGATAAATATACCCCCTGTACCATGATTTCAAAAGGAAACCCATAACATAAAAAAAGGTTGGTAAAGTCTTTGCTTGCTCTGTTTCCATTACTACAACCCTTACACCTGTTCCTATATTTGGATAACCCCAATAAGTGGCACTCTTTTCTTTTTGCCAACTTATTTTGAATTTGGATTCTAGTTTGTTTGTCAGTTCCTTTGTTGGAACTTCTAATGGGAGTCCAGAAAAATGGACTTCTACCATCTTTGCTTCTATTTCTCTCTCTATAGGGGGTGCCCTGGCTACTTTTATTGGCTTTCCCTTACAAAGGAACTCTCCTTCCGGTAAGATAGGAATATTCTTAACTGCATATAAAAAATATCGCCCTCTCCCTCCATTTTGTAGGGCCCCTATTTCTTCTACTGGTACTCCTTTCCTTACCAGTTCCTGCAGGATTTCTGCAGGTCTGGGTCTCTCCATTTCAGGCCAGTCTTGGCAGTCCAGCATTTGGCACCCAGAAAACCTGTGTGCCAAGAGGACTCTATTTCCTTCATTATTTTCTATCTGGGTCTTAAAATATTCCTCTAATTTTTTCCCCATTTTGTTTTGGCTTTTACACTCTATTGTTTATCTCACAGTTGCAATAAACTCTACTTCTTTCTCTGTTTTGGTTTCTATTCAACTAAAACAACAAATGTTCATTTAACACATTTAAATGAACAGAAAATTCCATGCAAAATTCAAATATTCAAACAAAAGGTGGCTTTTAAATAACCACTTCAAATAAAGTACATTTAAAAGGCATTCAAACAAACACAGGTCTGTTCAAATATTCAAAAATAAAACATATCAGAAGGAAAAAGAAAGACAAAGAAAGAAAAGTGCAATTGAATACAATACAGACAATACCTCTAATACCCAAGTATCAGGGCTCCTGCAATCCTTATGTACTGTATGATTTTTGTTCACAGATCGTTGGTGAGCGATCTGTGAGTAGAATTCGCTCGGGAAATTTTGTTCGTCAACAACTCTCCTTCGCAAGTATCAGTGTGAGAATTGACAACCTTCACAGCAGATAAAAACTAGACAGTTAACATTTTCTCCAATAGTCACATATATAGGATTTTATATTTGTACTTATTAGTTATAAATACTACAAATGAGTAATGCTATATGCAGTATTTAGTACATTTCATTAACAGGAATTCCTTATTATTCACAAGGTACCAACTCTTGTGGATTTAATTATTATTGCAGACAGTCAATTTGATGTTGGTTGGTTGGTTTTTAATGGCACTTTCAACACATTATTGGCTATATCATGCTGAAGAAATGGGAGGTAAGTGCCTTTCCTAAGGACACACTGAGGCAGCTGATCTGGGCTAGCCTGGAAGAGTATTGAACTCACAACCCTTGGATTACAAGTCCACTGCTCCACTAAATGAGCTATCATGGCTTCTAACTGTGGCCCAATAAACAGTGAATCCATCTATAGATACAATAGGATCCTTTTTAAAATCCATGAATTTAAAAACCAATGAAACTGTAACATTAAGCGAAATCATAAACGTTTTACTCAGAAAGACATGTGAAGCCACAGTATTCATTAAGATTCGTTAGGTACATGTCTAACAAAAACAAGTTTCAGATTATTCTGTTTATTGCAGGACTGTAGAGACTTTTTGTTACTCATTGACATTGCTATTTAACCTTGAGATATATATATATATATATATATATATATATATATGTGTGTGTGTGTGTGTGTGTGTGTATATATATATATATATATATATATATATATATACATATATATATATATATATATATATATGTATATATATATATCACATTGTGACATACTATGTTTATAACATGACTGTCCACAATAAATCTCTAATTTTAGATGAAGATGAGTGTCAGAGAAGGAGATCCCCATGCCAAGGTAATGCTATCTGTATTAACACCGAAGGCAGTTTCAGATGTGAGTGTGTAACTGGCTACAGGCTATCACAGGATGGACGCCGTTGTGAAGGTAATATACAATACACAGCTGTCTTGTCTAAAAGTTATGCAGCTTTTTACCATAAATTTGTGCATTTTATTTTTTTTACAACTGAAAATTACTGTTACTCAACAGCCTGTGGGAAAATGACTTAACTTGAAGAAGACCAGGGTCTTATTTATATTTTCCCCTCAGTTTGAGATCAAAAGTTTATTGGGGGAGAGCATCTGTGACAGATAAATGCCTTCTGATTTCACATGTTCCAAAATGTCCAAAGTAATATATTCTCATCATGCCTATACCTTCAGTTAGCTTCAAACAATATATACTCATCATGCCCATACCATCAGTTAGCTTCAAACAATATATACTCATCATGCCCATACCATCAGTTAGCTTCAAACAATATATACTCATCATGCCCATACCATCAGTTAGTTTCAAACATTATATACTCATCATGCCCATACCATCAGTTAGTTTCAAACATTATATACTCATCATGCCAATACCATCAGTTAGCTTCAAACAATATATACTCATCATGCCCATACCATCAGTTAGTTTCAAACATTATATACTCATCATGCCCATACCATCAGTTAGTTTCAAACATTATATACTCATCATGCCAATACCATCAGTTAGTTTCAAACAATATATACTCATCATGCCCATACCATCAGTTAGTTTCAAACATTATATACTCATCATGCCCATACCATCAGTTAGCTTCAAACATTATATACTTATCATGCCCATACCTTCAGTTAGCTTCAAACAATATATACTCATCATGCCCATACCATCAGTTAGTTTCAAACAATATATACTCATCACACTCATACCATCAGTTAGTTTCAAACAATATATACTCATCATGCCCATACCATCAGTTAGTTTCAAACATTATATACTCATCATGCCCATACCATCAGTTAGTTTCAAACAATATATACTCATCATTCCCATACCATCAGTTAGTTTCAAACATTATATACTCATCATGCCCATACCATCAGTTAGTTTCAAACATTATATACTCATCATGCCCATACCATCAGTTAGTTTCAAACATTATATACTCATCACACTCATACCATCAGTTAGTTTCAAACAATATATACTCAATGCCCATACCATCAGTTAGTTTCAAACAATATCATCATGCCCATACCATCAGTTAGTTTCAAACATTATATACTCATCATGTCCATACCATCAGTTAGTTTCAAACATTATATACTCATCACACCCATACCATCAGTTAGCCTTTGCACATCACAATTACCTGTGTTGATGGTAAAACACAATAGGTCACATATACATGTACATCAGTACAATATTAAGTTGCATAAAACAACCACCTATTCATAGCAACAGTTTCCAGCTGATCCCTTGAATCGTTTCTTCAGTTTGCTTCAGTCTGTTGCAGATATTGATGAATGCAATGAAATTGCTGGAATATGCAGCAATGGAGACTGTGAGAACCTCAACGGAGCTTTCCGCTGTATCTGTAGAAATGGCTTCCGTCTTTCTTCCACACGTGATGCATGCCTAGGTAAGGTTATATTTTATGGCAGCAGATTAACTAACAGCATTAAAAATTTTCTTTGAATGACAATTCAGATTACTGGGATACTCATAGATACAGTGTTGTTTCTATGGTGTTGGAATGCAGGATTCTGCATTTTTCATAACCTTGGTACTATTTAAACCACTAGTCACACGCAAAAAAATCACTAATAGTTCAAATTAGGCACATTTTCCTTGATTTGATGTGTAATGCAACTCATATGTATTGGTTTTTTGCATACATGTTGCCCTGAAACTGCATCTTGTTTACTCTTATCAGAATCATGATTTATAATATGTAGGGTTTACAGATAGGAATCCAAGGGTTCTGATAATCCATCAATCTGATTGGATAAGGAAGACAAAATCTACTTCCATCATACATTCATGGTTGAAACTGTAGTCTGCAAGGGAAAAAAATGTAGAAGAATCAGATGTCAATTTTGCATTTTTTGGGAAGACATCACAAAGAACAATTTCTAGAAAAGTTAATTCCATTTCCATCTGAGGATGGCAATCATTCTTTGCCAAATCAGGTCTCTGGATCTGAGACTGGGGAAGAAGGTTGTGATTCTTTAGCAGCTGAGATGTGTTTCAAGCAAAGTGGACAGAGAAATGATCATTCATATAGGAAAATGATAAAGAAATGATGATTAATGTATGTGTCAAGCATAACAAGAATAATGCATTTACAACAGGATGTACACATTACTGAACTAGTACTGTTGAAGGATAGGTAACAACATAGATAATGTCATGTTTTGTAAGTGAGTGATATAGCAGAATGTCACAGCAATGGGCATTGAGTATTTATGAATTTTATTTGACTTTGTTTTACCCTAAGTCATGAAACTATTTGGCCCACTTATTTACAGGTTTGGCCCTCTTTTAAAGCTTCAGTGGAGGAGTTGGCCCCTTTTTGAAAAATCCTAGAAGTAATGCTGTAGATAAGCCTGGATATGATGCCATACTCAGATTACAACAATAACTTTAATAGATAAGCCTGGAAATGGTGTCATACTCAGATTACAGGGATAAATCTCATAGATAAGCCTGGATATGGTGTCATACTCAGATTACAGGGATAAATCTCATAGATAAGCCTGGATATGGTGTCATACTCAGATTACAGGGATAAACTCTCATAGACAAGCCTGGATATGGTGTCATATTCAGATTACAGGGATAAATCTCATAGATAAGCAAGGATATTGTGTCATACTCAGATTATAGGGATAACTTTAATAGATAAGACAGGATATGGTGTGATACTCAGATTACAAGGATAACTCTAATAGATGAGCCTGGATATGGTGTCATACTCAGATTACAGGGATAACTCTAATAGATAAGCAAGAATATGGTGTAATACTTTGATTATAGGGATAACTTTAATAGATAAGACAGAATATGGTGTGATACTCAGATTACAGGGATAACTTTAATAGATAAGACAGGATATGGTGTGATACTCAGATTACAGGGATAACTCTAATAGATAAGCCTGAATATAGTGTCATACTCAGATTACAGGGATAACTCTCATAGAATAGCCTGAATATAGTGTCATACTCAGATTACAGGGATAACTCTCATAGATAAGCCTGAATATGGTGTCATATTACAGGGATAACTCTCATAGATAAGCCTGAATATAGTGTCATACTCAGATTACAGGGATAACTCTCATAGATAAGCCTGAAAATAGTGTCATACTCAGATTACAGGGATAACTCTCATAGATAAGCCTGAAAATAGTGTCATACTCAGATTACAGGGATAACTCTCATAGATAAGCCTGAAAATAGTGTCATACTCAGATTACAGGGATAACTCTCATAGATAAGCCTGAATATGGTGTCATACTCAGATTACAGGGATAACTCTCATAGATAAGCCTGAAAATAGTGTCATACTCAGATTACAGGGATAACTCTCATAGATAAGCCTGAATATGGTGTCATACTCAGATTGCATGGATAACTCTCATAGATAAGCCGCCTGGATATGGTGTCATAATGTGACGACAAAATGCAGTATCTCACTTACGAAAGCAGAGTTTTGAGCAGTGTTAGAAAAAAATTGTCAAAAGAAGGTCAGCACATAATTGTCCTCCACCTTTTTGAAGGGATATAGTATCCACATTTATGTCCATCCATCCATCACACTTTCATTTCTGCTCTTTAACATTAAAGCTGTTTGTGATAATTAAATGAAATTTGATATACTTATACATCATCATTAGAAGGTTAAGGTCAGAACTCAATATTTTATATTTTCATCACACTTTCACCAATGCTCCATAACTTTGTAACCATTTGAGATTAAGGGATGAAACTTTGTATACTTACACAATATCACTAGAAGGTGTTTTGTGTATCATATTGGGGTTCCTATTTTCAAGGTCAAGGTCACATCTTAATATTTGAATTTTTCCATCAGCCATTCCTTCTGCTCTACAACTTAAATTCCGTTTGAGATTAAATAATGAAACTTGGTATGCTTATACATCATAACTAGAAGGTGTGTCACATAATACATTAGTGGTTTTATTTTCGAGGTCAAGTCATGGCTCAACATTTGCATTTTCATCAAATTGTCCCATCCACTGAATAACTTTAAAGACATTTGAGATTAAGGGATGAAACTTGGTATACTTGTACATAATTACTTAAAGGCATCACATACCACATTGGGGGCACTATCTTCAAAGGCAAGTTCATGGCTCAATATTTTAAGTTTTCGTTTAGTGTTGTTTGAAGTAATGGATGAAACTTTTTATATGTATACATCATCACTAGAAGGTATGTTGTGTGCCTCAATAGGGATTCTGTTTTCATGGTCAAGGTCATGGTCAATATTTTAATTTTCCATCACACTTCCTTTTGGCATTGTAACTTTAGAGCCATTTGAGATTGAGGTATGTAACTATGTATACTTATACATAATCCTCAAAAGGTATGTCAGGTACCACATTGAGGTTCAGTCTTAATGGTGAAGGTTACTGTGAAATATTTTAAGTTTTCTGTTTAACTTCCCCTTTCACAATATAATTTTAGAGTCCTTTGAGATTAAGGGAGGAAACTTGGTATAGCTATATTCATCATCTTTGGAAGATGTGTTGAGAACCACCTTGGGGTTCATATCTTCAAGATGAAGGTTACAGCCTGGTATTTAAAGTTTTCCATCACACTTTTTTTTCCACTATATAACTTTAGAGCTTTTGATATTAAGGGATGCATCTTGGTATACATATGTCATCATTAGCAGGTATGTTGTGTACCACATTGGGAGTCTTATCTTCAAGGTCAATGTCATGGTGTTAGGAGTCCTAATTTCAGGGTCAAAGTCACATGTCAGTATTTAAGGTTTCAGTGACATTTGCCATTCTGCTTTCTAACTTAAGAGCTGTTAAAGATAAATGGATGAAGCTTGGTATACTTATTTATTGTCACTAGCAGATGTTTTGCATTGCTCATTTGAGGTCATATCCTCAAGGTTACAGGTCAGTATTTTAAGGTTTCTTTTATTTTTGCTTTATATCATAAAGCTGTTTAAGGTACTGGTATGAACCATGATACACTTATTTTTGAGGTACAAGGATGAACATTGGTACACTTATGTTTGTGGTACAGGTATGAACCATGATACACTTATTTTTGAGGTACAATGATGAACATTGGTACTCTTATGTTTGTGGTACAGGTATGAACCATGATACACTTATTTTTGAGGTACAAGGATGAACATTGGTACACTTATGTTTGTGGTACAGGAATGAACCATGATACACTTATTTTTGAGGTACAGGGATGAATGTTGATACACTTATGTTTGTGGTGCAGGAATGAACAATGATACACTTACCATATTTTGGTATGTATAATGCATACTTTTTATACCGATTGTTACTGTTTTCAGGAAGGTGTGTGCATGTTAGAACAAAAACAAAAAAATTCTCTAGGTCAATCTCATGAGAGGAAAATAACTCTAAAACTGCCCACACATATCATGTCCTTGCAAATATTGAATTCATTGCATTGTTACTACATTGTTACTCGCCTTATTTAAGTAATAACTAATGCTTACAAACCTTGATAGTCTTTTTCTTTGATTGCTTATATTAATAACCTAATTTCATTTCACATCATTGTGTAGTTTTTGTTCTCTGGCTCGGCCAGAAATACACGCAAGAAACTGGTAATTTGTTCATCTACTCTCTCATGTATACTTTCAAGCTGTGCAAAATACCACATTACGGCAACATGGATACATATCATAAAACAAAAGAAGAATTTATTGTATCAAATTTGCAATTTATTTACTTTTCTTTGGAAAATAAAATTGGTTCTTTGTTAAATTGATTATTTTATTTGATATTTCTTTGTGACCATGTAGTGATCCATGCTTCATTGACTCATCATTGTGTTTTCAAAGGTAATCTGCACCACCTAAAGCTTTTATGTGCCTAAAATTATTACAATGCATTGTCTGGGTACATTTTAGCTCAGATACTGAGATATATTTCAGAGGTATCATGCTAGTCCAAATAAGTATAAATACAAAACCTAAACTTTCAAATAGTATCCTGTGTTCGATCTTGAATCTGAATGAATATAGTCTGACAAAATATCAACATGGGCTGTGGAAGAAACTCCTACACTGTGAGAGACAAGCTAAACATCATAACCACAAACAAGTATTAAGCACTGACAGAAAAGAACAGAGAAACAGTCAAGCACTGTTTTATTGTAAATCAATCAAATGTCATGCAATAAATGATCATCAGTGCACTATCGAAAATGGCAGAATGTTGTTTCACAAGGAAGACAGAGTGAAATCATCAAGATTTTGAAATGTAGGATATCACATACACATTATACATCAGAACTAAGTTTTCCACCACATGCCAGGTAGAAAGTTGATGTGCATGTTATACATTAGTGTGCATTATACACACCAAAATATAGTATGATTGAGATACAGGGATGAATCATGGTACGCTTAATTTTGAGTTACAGGATAAACCCTGGTGCACTTAATGTTTGAAGTACAGGGATGAACTGTGGTATACTTATGTTTGTGATACAGAGATGAATCATGGTACACTTATGTTTGTGATACAGAGATGAATAATGGTACACTTATGTTTGAAGTACAGGGATGAACTGTGGTACACTTATGTTTGTGATACACAGATGAACAATGTTAAACTTATGTTTGAGGTACAGGGATGAACCCTGGTACACTTATGTTTATGATACAGAAATAAACCATGGTACACTTATGTTTGAGGTACAGGGATGAGCCATGGTACACTTATGTTTGAGGTACAGGGATGACCCATGGTACACTTATGTTTCAGGTACAGGGATGAGCCATGGTACACTTATGTTTTAGGTACAGGGATTAACTGTGGTACAATTATTGTTTTTTTGTTAGCAAACTATCCATTTGTGAATAGTCAAGTTTTATAAATTATAGACTGCATTAGTGTCTGAGGAATTTGTGAAATTTGAAAATTTCATGATTTTAACCGATTTATGGTTTGAGAAATTCATTAAGGATAATTCTATGTTTCAGATGTGAATGAATGTGAGTTAAAACCACACTTGTGCCGTAATGGAACCTGTGAGAACAGGATTGGAACATACAAATGCCACTGTGATCCAGGATTCCAGCTTACAGAAAATGAGGACTGCATTGGTAAATTTTCTGCAGTTATGCAACTAAAGAAAAAATCATTCCTAATGCCTTGTATGGTAGGCTTTCATGGTAATGTGCAACTAAAATAACATTGTTTGTTAAAGACAAATTTGAATTTATGTTTAATATGCTATACAAATTAAGATAAGTCAATCTCTTGATGTTTTGTACCATTACAAAGATAACTTCGTTCTCACTGAAATCTTTTGTCTGGTATTGATATGGCATATGAGACATTGATTTTCAGTTCAAAATAATTTGGTTGAAGGCAAATCTGTACTTTTGGGTCAGATGAACTCAGATGTATTTGGTTGGGTATATTATGTCACAGCAACACAAGTAGGTTATTTAGTACAAAGACAATCGGAGTGAAGTTCCTTGAGTAGATGGGAAATAAAGGTTTGGGTCCACCCCTACACCCCAGGGGTGTGGTCCAAACTTTTAGGAGCTTTTAAACTGTCATTTTGGGACAACCACCACCACTCTCTCCCACAACCCACCCAAGTTTCTAGAGTGTATATACTATGGGAGCAGTGGTAAAAATGTTTGTCTTGAAAAAAGTGTCTGGTTGATGAGTAAAAGAATAAAGGGTCTTACTTCATAGTAATTAGCTGCTCTCCTGTGTCGGTATTTACTATCACAGTTGGAATATTTTGTCACACATGTGACAGAATGGTGAAAATTTTGACCTAATAAAACTCTCACAGAGAGTGGTAAGCCCAGACATGTTATATCCAGTGCAGACTGTTTTAATCCTTGTTTATACAACACAAGCTTTAACCTAATAAAACTAATAAAACTCCCTCACAGAGCTCAAACACACTATATGCCGCACAGAATGTTTACATCACCAGGAAGTTTACTCACCTATGGGAGGCATGATAAGAATGTTTTGCCCACCCATGCATGTTTAGCCTCAAATGAAGTAGTAGCAAAATGTAATGGGGGGGGGGGGGGTAAAACTAATTTTAATGATGTAATACTTACCTATTGCAATTGCATAGCTGGTACTTTTCCGGGTGGAAAATACCCCGACTGTATGATGAGAATTCGTCCTCCCATTAGGGTGAACCAGAAGATTCCAGAACACTGGATCACACCAGGGACACCCCACACATGCTGCCCATGCATACTGCCAATCATTCTTTTCCTAGGGAGCAGCCTAGCTTGAGATGACATCAGTGCCAGGCAGGAGGAGGGAATTTGGCAATAGCAACAGGTAAGTATTACATCATTAACATTAGTTTTACCTCCCCCCTCAAAAAAGTACATTTTAATATCAGTAATACCATACCTGTTGCTATGGCATAGCTGAATTTGTCAGTTTTTGTGGGAGGCTGATAATCCCACAACTGGCAAATAGAAACAAGAATACTCACCCTCATTGCATAGTAGGAGACTATTGCGAATGGAACCCACATGGGCCACTTTCTGAGTGATGACAATTGGGCCCAAGGAAAAAATGCCTTCACTTTGGTGAGCTAATGAGCAAAGGTAAAAGGAGGAGAAATGAACACTGCTTTCATCACATCCTCCAAAGACGAATGAGTTAGATAGGCCCATGGGCTTTAATTTTCATGGAAGACAGGTCCCTATCAGTAAGGGACTGATATGCTTTCTTAATAGTTAATGCAATCCACCTAGAAATGAGGGAAGCTGAAATATCAGTTGAACCTTTAATGTGGAGGAAAAGACGCTTCCTACCCATTCTTCTCTCTTAAGAGGATGCCAAATAAAAATGAAAAATGTAAAACCCTAATGGACACAAAAATCTATCTTGATCATCCCCAGCACAGATACGACTGAGGCTGGGGATCTCAGTTGGGAGTGGAGCAACTGATGGAAGCTGTTTTTTTGCTAAAAAAAACTGACTGGCAAAGGAGAGTAACCAACTCATAATTCCCACTGAACCTGATACAGTCCTGCTCTATGGATAGGACATGAAACTCACTCCTTCGTCTCACAGACACTAAGGTGAGCAAGAACACCATCTTGAAGGTAAACTTCTCAAAGGAATCTAAACCCAAAGGTTCATATGGGGGGTTTATTAAGAGACCACAAGACACAAGAAAGAATCCATTTAGGCATTAGAGAGCGAGACACTGGTCTTTCAGCTCGAAATACCTGATGAGGTCTGCTAAGTGAGAATCTGTCCTGATGGCCACGCCTTTTAAAAATTTGAGTGCTGGAAAGGGCTGTTCGATAGCCCTTAATAGTAGAAACCAAATATTGTTTTTCTTCAGAAAGGAAGAGAAAGAAATTAGCCACTGCACTTATAGAGGGACAGCTAGGATTGACACATTTTCTACTACACCAATCACAAAAGATTCTCCATTTGGCATCATACACCTTAGATGTCAATCTTCTCCTGGACTGAATGATGCACTTGGCAACTTTGATAAGAGGTCCCTCCTCTGAGGTAAGGTCCTGGGATGGTCCACCAACAGATCGAGAAGATCGTTGAACCACGTTCGCTGGTGCCACAAACAGGGCAATCAAAACGAGCAGAGCAGTGGAGTGTCTGAGTGCCCTGTGTGGTCTCTCAGGGTGTATACCCTGGCTGATAGGTTATACATCCTGCCAGAAATCTATATACCATTTTTCTGGGAGTGGTTCTTTACATTGGAGCTTCATTCATGGGGTACTGCAGATTGTGCCTGAAGGTATTCAGCTACCACCTAAGAGCATTCTTGGCACAGGCCAAAGGGCTCATTGAGGTACTCCTCTTTCGTATGGGTGAAAAAGGATGGCTGCATCAGGTTGGCAGAAATATCCTTGGTGCCATATTTATGGCAAAACTTTCAGATATCAAACAGACCTGGTATAGTCTGCTAATGATGGATATTGAAGTGTGGAGTGAATTGTATGATGTTGCCTTTGCCTCCACCAATGATAAGGTGAAAGGACCACTGTGAAATGTTGGCAACATTGCTAACAGGTGCCTTGAAGAGTGGCGGCAAAACCCCAAGCTTGTCAAGAAATTTTCCAATAGCATTCTTGATGACTGGCATCAATACCAGTTGCATATGCATCTACAGCATACGCATGACACTGCCTACAGTCTCCTCAACCTTCTGAAGTATATCAACCAAGCTACCACCTAAGTGCATTTCTATCCAAGGCCAAAGAGCTTGGTTAGGTACTCGACAACCAGGTTATGTTTCTCTCTCTCTCTCTGTGATATTGGCTGTATGCCTATTTGTGGACTCGACCTGGCACAATTCACTTTTTTATGTCCAGTGGTGACAGACTGATGTTATTTATGCAGTATACCCCCATTATGTGGTAGTCACTGTATCTGCATCCATGTACAACAGGGTTACCCTTTTACCATATGTGACTTTGACATGGTTGTAAAAAAGTCATAAATTAGGAGCTTGCTCAGATCCAGGATCAGTATCCCCATGTGGATCAGGCAGTTGACCTTAAGGTTGGCCTTTGTTGAATGGACAAATTTTCTGCGTCTTAAATGTTGGGTCGGCAGCAATGTGATGCAGCTTGTCTTCCTTTCTTTCTGGCTTCTCCAGGTCCACCTGGATCTGCTTTCTCAGGTTTTTCATGATTTTCCCAAAGACTGAGTTTTTCATCAGCTTGAAGAAGTCCTTCTCAAAGTTGGACTTTGTCTTGGTCCTGAAATCAGTGTTGAGCTGGATGTACAGTGCCATCTATGCGCTTTGGTTAAATTCCAATGCCCAGTGGACATTGGTGATGTGCATCCTGAGACAGGTGTAGAGCTTGAGTCTCTGATAATGGACTACATAGTGCTCCTTGTTTTGCAGGCTGGGAACTAGCTTGGTGCACTCAGTGAACTTACTCCCCAGTTCATTCCCTAAACCATGCTAACAGTCACTCAGCCAGCTATCTGGGATGCACAGTGCCTCTGGTGCCAGAGGGTAGTCGCTATGCATGTTATGAAGCTCCTCAGAATACTCCAGATCAACATCAAGGATGTAGCTCTTGGGTGCATCCAACGCTATTGTTTTGAGATCTGGCAGGTCAACCCACTTAAAACTGTTAGTTGGCAGACTCTGCGTTTTAGTCCAATCATAGTGGCTGTGGGTGTTCAGGTAGGTTATCCAGCTTTTTATCTTGTCGGTGTCATGGTCTGGGCACATTGGGCTATTTGCTTTTGCATGATGCCAGCTCTCCATCAAAATGCCGCCACGGATTCCCTTCTCAATAAATAGGTGCATGTTGACTTTTGCCAGTAGCTCAAGTTTAATACCAGTCTTCATCAGCAGGGCATTCCAGCTCATTCCCAGAGCACTGTAGTAATGAGTCAGGTCGAAACCATTGTTTTTCACCAAAGTGTCTCGAAATGTCTCAAACACATCAACCAGCAGAAGCACATCAGTCTTCAGGTAGAGATCATGGTAGTCTCTTGGTTTCTGGCATTTAGATGCCTTCCACACACTCTTCGCATGCTCATAGTCTTTCACTTTGATTCCTGCTCTGGTGAGTTGGCTATAGAAGGCCTCCATCGGCAAAGCTGGGTTTCTATCTACCTCTTCCAGCTTCTCATGTATTCATAGGGGTAGATGCCCTTATTGGGTAAGAAAGTCAACATCGTGCTCTGCTGTTCCAGTGGTGTACTGTGTTGTGGCATGATAAACACCTCCTTGCCCAGCTTGTCCAAGTTTGCAGTCAGCTTGTCATGGCTGTTTGTTCATAAACTGAAGGCTGTCAATGAATTGCAGCTGCCCCAGTGAAAACGCCATTACTTTTCCATGTTGTTTGGAATGGCACTGATCTTTTCCATTGAGGTTGTTCCGGTGGCTTTCATGATGAAATGACCATCATAGCCATGCAGGTTATGAAACACAACTGGCAACTTCTCTTTTTCTGGACAGATCTGCAACTTGAGATTGCATGCTTTGTGAGTTGTGCTGCTGTACTTGCCAGTTATGTAGCAGTGGTCCTGCACCCGGTTGACCCCAAGTACTTCACCACAGATGTGGAAATCCCTCACTTCCAGAAAATTCCTCTAGTCATCCTCGTCCATGATCATTTATCTGGGGTTCTGGAAGACCTTGTGGATCACTTCTAGCTCCACCTCCAGGTACCAGATGAAGGTTGTCATGGCATCCTCGCTCTAATATAACACTGGCTCCTTGCAGACTCCATTGCAGTGGATGACTACGTAGCAGAAGCTACATGGGATGTGGTCAGTAATTTTCCGCTTGTTGCTCTTATCCGGATTACTGGCAGGACCTTCCACTGCAACATTCAGTACCCCAAAATCCACATAGAAGATGAATGGAACATGCATCTGACGGTGGTGGTTCCGAAAGACTAAGGTCATACAATGTGGCTTTTCACCTATACTGCAGTAGTAATGAATGTGGGCTTCCAATAGGTCAGCCCGGCTAACGACGCTTAGACACTGGTGGCAGATGTGCTTCTTATTCCTGCATTTGCTTTGCTTGTATACCATACAGCTTAGTTCTTTTATCCAGACATATGACAATTTTCACTCTCAGTAAGCAGCAATAGGTCCACAGTGTGCAGCCTTACTTTAGGGTATAGACCATTTTCCCAGCCAAAGATGCTAACTGCTATTTTGGAGTTATGGCACTCAGACTTGTCGATTCGCTCACCTTCACTGGGAAGTCAATCTCCTCAAAATTCAGCTTGCCCAGGTGCTGACGGTACTAACCTGACTGGTCAGAGTGATCATCTGCTGGGTATAGGGCCAATTGAATAGTCAACTCGAAACAGTGATTGTAGGTGTTATTCTCATTGATAATGGATTGCAGTGGAATGCACTTTGGCATTCAAATGTAGCTCTGACCTCAAAATGGACAGTACTGCAACACTTGAAGTTTGAGCTCTATGCACCTCATAAAATGCCTTCCAGATCCCTCATACATGTACTCTTCGATGCTGAAGTTAGAATTGAATCATTTCAAAATATGAATGAGAACAGTGTTGATTATATTGAAACCATGGATTAAAATAGCTTTTCAACATTTCTATCCATGTCTAGATATTGATGAATGTCGTGCACTGCTGGCTCCCTGTATGAATGGAAGATGTCAGAATGTCCCTGGTAGTTTTTTGTGCCAGTGTCAGCCAGGTTATTCACTAACCTCAGATAGAATGAACTGCAGAGGTAAGTCAGCCATACACACAGGATCTGTGTTGCAACAGCTAGTATTAGTACTCATAGCAAGATGAAGCATACAGAATGGGAAGACAACTACAGTCAAGTATAGTTTATCCATCATCCAGTTATCTGACTGTTGCATTTATGTAGCACTATTAATTTGATTAATTGCAAAATTTTTATAACACAGTGAGTTGGACTTGTTTCATAATTTTCATTTATATAACACAATTAATTGGACTAATTTCGTAATTATCATTCAAAATAAAATTCAGTTATCCAACAATTTGGTTTATTGGATGTTTCTTTAATGCCCACCATAGTTATGTATTTGATTATTACTACTTGACAGTGTTTTGGAAATGAATTCCTGCAGGAATCTTAGCAGGATAATGTGAACCTTGTCAGCTGTACATTTCCAAACACAGAGAAGGCTTATCTATTGATGACATGAAATCATTTATGAAAAATATACCTTTCTTTAGAAAAAGAATTTTGCTTTCTCTATAGCAAGAGATTAGCTAATAACAGGATTTTTGTACAGTAATTTCATTCCTACAGTAATATTTGAGTACTAAACTAGACATCAGTTGAATAGGTTAACATTTTCAGTTTGTAAAGTAAAACATGTAGATACTAAGTTCAGTGCTGCTAAAATAGCATTTGATTGTCTGTATGAGGTTTTACAATGGTAATCAGTCACCATTTGTGTTGTGTCATTCTTTGTAGACTGGTTCCATACATATTGATGGACTTGAGCCAAGTTTTTAATTTTATTATAATGTGAATAAAAATTAAAGAACCAGTCTATGACATGAAAAAATGGTGACTGATTATCAAAGTGAACTTGATAGAGACTCTCAAACATTACTTCAGCAGCAGCTAAATGAAATTATTGTGAATAAACACTGGTATTAGGTAATCTTCTAATACTATATTAGTTCTTAGCATCTGTGTCATCAGCAGATATACAACATGCTTGGTTACCTGACTGTAGTTCCCAACACAAACTTATGATACCACTGGTCTCAGTTTTTATGTCCCCACTGCAATATTTGAAAGTGGGCATATTGTTTTGCTGCATTCTGTCCATATGTCCACATGTCTGTATATCTGTCCTGAATCCGTTTTAGCGCAATAGCACCAAAACTATTAAATTTATAGCTATGAAATTTAACAGTTTATCATGGTCATACATATAACAAAATAACTTAATTTTCGAACATTACAGCAATTTTTCCATTTTTTTTACACATTTTTGCTTTTGAGGTAGACATATGAAATTTAGTACACATATTTATATTCATATGTAAATGACTTGAGTAGATTTTCAGACTATTACAAAAAGTTTTAGACTTCTTTGCATATTTTGAACTATTTACACTTAGAATTTTTTGGTGAAAACCTTTTAAGCAGGATTAAGCAAATCCACTTCAGGTGAACAAATGAAGTTTGTTATTCATGTTTGTGTGTATATGTAAATGAGCTGATTATATTTTCATGCCATTGTAGCAATTTTGCAATTTTTTTTCAAATTTTTTAAATTTTTTGTACTTGGACTTTTGGGGGTCTGCAATGGGGCAGGGCATACATGTTTTAGAAACACAAATCTAGTTGTTCTTAATATTGATGATGATAAATCAGAGATAGATACCATTATCATATTTTGAAGCAAATAATTCTGAAGACCATCCTCATTATTTTATTTACTGTGGAAATTATTTCACTTTGAATTTAACCTGAGACCATTTATTACTTCACCACATGTTATTTCTGATATACTATTTCACACATTCACTTGGTATTTATGAATGCTACTAATATATAGTACTGTATTTTACCTATTAGGCATCATTGCCCTTATCAAAGCCCCAACCACATTTTTGTCTCACCTGTGTAAGCATGGTGAGATATAGTAGTTACTTTTCCAGCACCACCAGCACCAACAGTGTTAAAGTTTTGCATTAAAGTTTTGAAAGTCATAAACAGTGGTTATACAGACAAGCATATGGACACACAAGAGACACTGGGTTCCATTTGCTTAATTTCCTATTAAGAGTTTTATTTAATGTTCAAAAATTTACTGATGAAAAATTCCTTTTATCTGTATATTTCTTAAAGTATTGCCGTTGTTAGTTTTTCATGCAGTACAATTTTGCGCATGTATACCGTATATACTCGTGTAATACCAACTACAAACTGCATAGACCCAGATCTGCCGTTGCATAATGCGCCGGCAGATCTGGGTCTATGCAGTTTGTAAGGACTAATCAGTAGAACAAACAACACAGACCCTGATCTGCTGGTGCGTTATGTCACGGCAGATCAGGGTCTATGTTCTTTGCATTTTGACCGGTCTTATACGTGAGTATATATGGTATGTGGTTAATGAAGCGGTGCCATTGCATGTATACTGCAGCTGGAGCTGCATACATGCCATAACACGATGTGTCACGCGAAAAACACGATTTTGGACTCCCAAACCCCCCGACACGGTCGTGTTTAAAAAAACACAATTTTCAGCAATCTTAGCAGAAAAAAAAATTTCCCACAAAAAAAGTACATTTCTTGATCACAATGATATATGCCCGTAATCTGTGGTATGTATAAACAGTAAATAGTCTTGCTCTGAGCTCATATAAAACTATTCTCGGGGCAGTTTATACAGCTGTTTTAGAGACAATTAAAAGGTGAGGCGGTCAACGACAATCAGACACCTTTCAGAGATTTACTGAATTGGCTCACAATAGTAAGGGTGATGTGTTGTGTCAAATCCTTTGAGAACTGCTTAGGGAGAGCCGATTAGGCTAATTTGCATAGGTAAAGTACACTAAGTGGAACAACCCAATTTGTCTGAAGTTAATGCGTGTTGAAAAACAAACGTTATTACATACACATCACTGATTGCATTAAATGAGAATCTTGAAGGTGTCTTTATTAAAGTTTGTGATCAGCGGCAACATTTCTTTGAAGTCGGATTTTTACTCCATAGATAAAATTCAAAACATGATTATTTTGGTAGGTTGAACAACAGCATCATTCAATTTCTAATGCAGTGTTGCACCTAGGATCCAAAGGTCAGGTGAAAATGTGTCCCTCACCCTCCAGAATTGGGGGACACACAACATTTTAAAGGGACAAAGGAATATTGTAGTACATAATCCACTAGAAGTGCTGACAAATGATATAATCTTATTTGCTTCGACAGTTTTGCCACCTTAACTTTCTCGTAATTTCCTTGGAAATTTACATGATTGTTTTATCATGTGATCAAGTAACTCATGAAAACTTAAACATGTTTGAATATCTGGTTAACCTGAAATGAACTGCACCATGGAATTTGAATAATATAAAATTATTAAATCATTAATCAAATGACAAATTGTGTATTTGCATAAACTGGTACCTTTTTTCATTAATTCAGCTTGAGAATAAATTAAATCTTCACTGCCGTAGGCATGACTTTAACCTCGAAAATACGTTACAATACCGCCGGTCAAAGACTTTAGCAACTCGGCCGACTACCAAAAACCTTAAATGTTTTCATTGCCAGATTCATTGTTTTGAAATGGATATTCATTGTCATCTTACAGGTTTTATCACTTTTAGTGACTTTGGCCATTGTTTGCGCCAACATAGATTTGGATGCACATTCGCGAAGGAAAAGTGTAGGCATATTTGTGAACACAAATGACACTTGCGTTACCGTCAGACCGACTACTGAAAGCAGCAAAGACTACATGTAATTAAAACTACATTTCACTGTCCAATGGATTTTAACGACCGTAACTTGGTGTATTTTTTTATTTAATGTCTGTGAGGTTGTGACCACGTTTGTGGTAATGTTATTTGACAATTCTAAGTCTACCATTTTTTTTTTTTTTTGTAAGTATATTAAATGCTTCACAGAAAACAGATGGTATTTTCTTTTTATTCAGATTTGAATTTCCAGTCATTTGCTATAGGCTGATTTGAAAAGATAACTTATTCTCATTTGGATGCTGTCGCTTTTGGGGGGTCACGTGCACTGACCCCCCTTGGGACCTCAAAACACACTTTTTGAGTCTCAAAAAAAACCCAACACTGTCTGGGAATATGGCAAGTATGGAGCTGGTCCCCCTGAAGCAACAGACCTAGGCCAAATATAGAAAGTGTTAACCCACTAATTGACAGGTCATCAAAGCTAGTGATGCCTGTCAAGTTGTGTATACTGATACATTGTTCCCACCATGTACTTTCTATCAAATGAGCATTGAGTTTTGTCCTCAGTTTTGTTCTGCAAACATAAGGCATAGCATTACAGAATAATTTGATAAGACTGTTATGCTGGTCCATTATAACCTTTAAAATTACTAGCTTAAGGATTAAACATATTTGGACAGCTATAAATATTGTCACTCAAACAAATAGAATATTTTATGAAGATCTGGTCTGTACATTTAATAACAACTGTCCTTTACTTCATCCACATGTGTGCATGTGGATTTTTGCAGATTTTTCCATACTATTCCAAAGTTTTAGGCTTTTCTTTTCATTTTCTCAACATACACTAATTATAATGCCCCTATCAGATGGCAATGATCAGTGTTTGAAAACTGAATTTTTATTTTTCACAATATAAACAGTATATAGGAAGATCTCACTATGATATTAATCCACAATCTGTTATCAAGCATTATGCACTGATTATAATCATTACATAGAACAAAGCTGAGAATTAGACTTGTTCGCAACAAAACCTTTCTTCTGATTACATATGCATGTACATGTAGTATGGTCATCGAAGCACTTTAAGGGGGGAGTTGGAATGTGTGCACATAAAAACAACATTTTACATCAAGTATTTACCCCAAAATTAATTTTCAAAGTGCCCTATGCAATTATTAGGTAAAATATGGTATTATTTTCTGATATCACACAATGTATGCATATATCATCTGAGTTACCACATATAAATCAAAGTCAGCTTATACTACTGAACTTTATTTATCATATTTACTGTATATGTTCAGATGCCATACAAGTTGGGACACCCTAAATTATTTTTTGAAATAATTTTTTAATGTACTATCACTTTTTTGACATTTGTACTGTGAGCTTCCATGGACTTAGTTGGTATGTTCATTTATCATTACTAGCTAATTATCCCAATTATTACTCCTAATCCTTAATTAGGTTGATTGAACAATGCAAGGTATTTGCAAAAAAGGTCTTCATACTAGCTGAGTACACATCTAGTCTTCCCTTTTTTTTAAACATACAGCTGACAGTACTGAATAATACATACTGCATAATAAAAGTTATAATAACCATAATCCTTCAAGCACTACCCAACTGTTTAGGCTGTATGTGATTGTATTTCATCATTTTGAGAGAGAAAATAAGCCAGGAAAATAATGAACACTGCATGTAGACAAGGCTGCTTTCATCAGTGTAAATGGTGACGTAACTATTACAGAGATATTGACTACCCTGACCAGCAGAATAGTTGCTGTCATAACCATGAAAGTCAAGCACTGAACAACTTTTTAATATTCACAAAATGACTGATAACTTGAAATAATCATTTTTGAGTAACCATTTTTCAAACACAGTAGTAGCAACTTAAGTTCTTGTGATGTCTGCACAGGTGAGAGTAAGACCTACACTTCCTGCTGATCATGTTTTATCATATATGCCGAGTCCAAATGCAAACAACATAGACATTGTTTGTTGAACTGATTAGTCCTTACAAACTGCATAGACCCAGATCTGCCGGCGGATTATGCGACAGCAGATCTGGGTCTATGCAGTTTGCAGTTGGTATCGGTTTATTCGCGAGTATATATGGTACTTGTTTCCTTGTGCCTTTGGATTTATTTGTACAAGAGTACAAGAGAACAGAACAAGTCAAGGAAAGAAAAGGAAGGAAGAATAAGGATATTTATGACATTTGGATCAAAGATTGTAGAATTATTCCAGTATTAGATTCAGCATTAGGTGGGGGGTTGGGGAGAGTCAGTCATTTCTCATTTTAGGACACATTTTCCAAGTTATTTTCTTAGTTCCCAAGTTTTGGCACATGGACAAATATAGTATTTATTCATGTCCTAAGATATATGGTAATAGCTGTTGGTGCCTTTCTCCATGGCATAAACAGAATCATATATTTGTGCCCTTTTTGTGTGAATTTTGGAAAATAATTTTGTGTCAAGACATGCAACATGTAGAAAGGTTTAGTATTCACACATTTTATAAATTTAACATGAAATGAGCAGTTTAGTAAGATCCTCCTTAGAGGCTGCATTTTCTTATGTATTTCCAGACATGGATGAATGTGCAGAGATTCCGGGAATCTGCAGGCGTGGTCGTTGTGAGAACACAGAGGGATCGTATGTCTGCTCATGCTTTGATGGCTACCAGCTGTCCAGGACTGGAGAAGAGTGCCTAGGTATCTTCTTATTATAGGGTCATATGAAGTTGAAATATTTGCTAGAACATGAGGGAATTCTGAGAACCTGAGTATTCCAACAAAAGATGGAACCTCATTATGTTATTCTTAAACAATTAATCACCTTTCAATCAATTATAAAGAAAACCATTCTGACACTGTTTTCTTACATTTTAGACACCTGGACAAGGTGTAATAATTCAAACTTGCAACTAGACCCTGTCTAGCATCCATCTTTATCCAGAGTTTTCTGCTGCTTATGTTACATGATCATGAATAAGCATATGTCAAACAGCAACTGTGGCATATGTAATTCTGGTAATTTGGATCAGTGTATGTTATAAAATGCCATGCAGCAGACCCATTGGACTTGGTTGGATTATGAAAGAATCTATATTGATTCAAAGAATGTTACTGAGTAGAGAAGTTATGATATTGCACAGGTTAGAAAATAAGGCTTTAAAAAATAATATTTGTTTCATGCTAAAAACAAATCACGTCAGTTAGTTGGAATAAGATTCTTTTAGTATCATTTTTCCCCCTCCATGTACTAAAGTGAACCACAGTTGCATTATCTAATTTATTCCTTTGAGAAAAGACCTTGTCAGTATTACTCAACAATACATGTTATACAATAATTAGATATACACTCTATATATAATTACTTACATAATTTGTTTTTGTCTGATATAACTTGCAGTAACTTTGAAGCTGACCATTATTATTGAATCATGCTTTCTAGTCAATGCCCAGTAGGCACTTAAAAATATTGGGAGAAATAGTCAGCTCAAGTGTGATGTCAAATCCTGTTGCATATGATCATAATGAAATCTAGACTGGTCATGACATTCAGAAAATCTGAAATTCATTTCTATATGCCCACCTTTTGGCAGACATATGCTAAGATCCTATCTGTCTGTCTATCCATTGTAGGTTCATCCATCTGTGTGTCCATCTGTCCATTAACTTCACATTTTCTGAATAATTACTTTAGTTCTACTTCACCTACCTTCACCAAACTTTGCAGGTCAGTTCTTCTTGATGAAAAAAGAAGCCAATTGATTTGGGCATTAAAAGATCAAAGGTCAATGTAACTGTCACTGAAGGTAAAACTTGTTTTTGCACAATAACATTAATTTCATGTCACTGACCTAGATGAAACTTTGTTAGTGGCTTGCACTTGAGGTAAGGAAGAAGCTTATTGATTTTGAGGTCAAAAGTTCAAAAGTCAACATCACTGTGACTGAAAGCAGAAAAAAAGTTTTGTATAATAACTTCAGTTCTAAACCATGTACCAGGACTAAAGTTTGTGATGACTTGCATTTAAGGTATGGAGGGGTAAAAAGGTCAAAGGTCAAGGTCATTGTAAAAAAAGGGGGTGGTTTGCAGAATAACTTTTGTTCAGGAGTAAGTTCTTTGACCAAATTTTGTGGATGGCTTGCACTTGTGGTAATAAAGAAGCCATTAGATCATGGGATCTAACGGTATGAGAAAATAATAATAAAATAAAATATTGGTTTCTGCACAGTAGGTTTAGTGCTATAGGTTTATGGTGGTAACATTTATTTTTAAAAAGCTTCCACTGCATCAGATAGGTCATGCTGTATGTCTTTGCTGAATAAGGCCCTTTCCTGTGCTATAAATTTATGGTGGTAACATTTTATGTATTTTTAAAAAGCTTGCATTGCATCAAATAGATCATACTGTATGTCTTTGGTCCATCCATTCATTCATTCATTCATTCATTCATTCATTCATTCATTCATTCATTCATTCATTCATTCATTCATTCATTCATTCGTTTATTCATTCATTCATTCATTCATTCATTCATTCATTCATACATAAAAACTTAGAAAAGAAATTTGTATAAGATAAAGTTATGTAATGCTGCGATGAAAGTAATTCCTGCCTAATAATCAGTTAAGTTAAACCTAATGAATATCCTCCTAACATTTTTTATTGATTTTATAAAGATATAAATGAGTGCCGTACAGTGCCAGGTATTTGTGCCAATGGACAGTGTATCAACACAGATGGCAGTTTCCGTTGCTCATGTCCACCAGATTATGTTGTGTCTAGTGATGGAAAAACATGTATAGGTGGGTAATTGAAACATTTTCTTATATAGGACAGAAATCACAAAATCTGATACCCTCAGAATTTAAAAGCTTAATGTCAGTTTGTTTCTCTTTCTAACTTCTCAGCACCTGAACCATCTCTTATACTTTTTTTTATTATTTATGGGGTAGTATTTGGTATTTGTTTTAATATTTATGTGTATGATCACGGGAAGAAAAATGCTAAATTAGTTTTGCCTTAATTTATAATTTTAAAAATTTAAAAATGTGTAATTTTACTTTCATTTTCATATAAAGTTCAAGGCAAGGGAATAACAGTTTTTATATGTGACATCTTGAGCTAGCTGACAGCCCTGTGTGATGCTTTTAATCCAAACTCTACATTTAGCATATCATGACATTAGCACCATTGGTAAAACATTGTTTAAACCTGGTAAGTATTATTTAGAACAAGGATCCCTCATCATAGGCTGTTTCATCCCAGTTACTGTTTTTCCAGTACTGTTTCAACTTAGAAAACTAAATATTTAGTGCCACAGAGTACAGACACGTGTTTGATATTTTAATTTTCTGGGTCACAGAGTACAGACACCTGCTTGATATTTTAATTATCTGAGCCACAGAATACATACACCTGCTTGATATTTTAATTACCTGGGTCACAAAGTACAGACACCTGCTTGATAGTCTAATTATCCTGGCTAGTTTGTAAGTATAAGCTGAGGTATTTATTCATTTAGTGTTGAATACATTTATTATGTTATGCTTTTCCTGCTTAAAAAAATTATCTACATGTACTATAAACATGCTGGAAACAGTTTATGGCACTGAAAGAAAAAAAAACATACAATTAATGTAAGTTACAGTATTTGATGATAATAAGTGCCGTTATGTTAGATTGATTCATTCTAATACATGACTAATAATCACCATTTGTATAATATTGCACCATTTCCAGTATTAGTGTTAGTCAGTGTAAACATAATTTTCAGTTGATAAGTACAAAATATCTGCATGAATTTGAAAGTGTATTTCAGTGTTCACAAAACTTTAGGGTGAAAAGGTACAACTTGTTTTTTTCTTTTCCTATATCTAGACATTCGTCAGGGCAGTTGTTTCCGAGTATTTGATCGTGGAGTGTGCCGGGATCCCCGCACCATGAACATGACACGAGCTCAGTGTTGCTGTACAGGTGGTGAGGCATGGCAGTATTCACGGACAGTGTTGTGTGAGGTCTGTCCCAAACCTGGTGAGGGTAGGTAACTCATTTCTGAAACTAAAGGTTTCTGAGAAGTAAATTCCCAAATATGATAGTAATATATTTTAAATGTCTTTTTCTCACCCACCTGACAGAGTTATCCAGAATTTTACCAAAGACTACATAAATCTATCTAACCTCGAGGTAGATAAGTTCAAACACTACCTTTGTGATGTCTTTCATTTGACATCATTAATTACACAATGCATTGTGCAAATTGAACTAAGACCTTTCAATTTCTCAATAATTTTCATCGAAAATAATGCATGTGGTTGGTGAGAAGAAGAATCTTCTCCATGTGTATTGACAGGTTGGAGAAATGTAACACTGAGGGAGGAAGATTTGTACCAGGATCTCAGAAAGCCTTGTCTCGGACATAAATCTTGTACACTCAGGTTGGAGTTACCTATACTGCCTATATACATTTTGAAGACTGTTAGTAAATATAAGAAAACTTGTAAATTGTAAAATGACCAAATTGCAAAACATATGACAAAGAAGATGGTAATGTCAACTGCATAAACTGGTATTATGTACACTTTAGTCTATCTCATTTATTCACTGAGACTATTCATATTGAAAGCTGTACATGTGATAAGTAGGGAATGTCAAAGCATTTAAGAGAACAATTCTCATTTTCAAGGTCATTATCATGTGGAGGAAAGATAGCTACCAACAGAATTTTGAAATCCTGCTGATATACTACAATCTTTCATACTGGAATATGGAGTGAATTGTTAAAGAACATGCTCAAACTTCTTACATGGAGTGAATGGTTAAAGAATTTGCTCAAACTTATTACATTGTTAGATCAATGCTAGGAGTAATATTACATGAGCTCCAATTGATATGAAATCTAGAATTGAATTTGTTTTTCTCTCTGACAGTCCACTCTGCACAGAAACAAGTATAATTTGTTTTACCACCAGAAATCCTTTTGCAATAGTGACTGCATCGATACGTTGTAGTAATTCTGTGCTGTATATTTCTTTGGAGAAAGCAAGTATTATATTTTTCACCATCAAAAGATTTCAGTGCTAATCATATTATCATAATGTTTATAAAGGCATGTTTAATTCTATATGGTACTTTTCAGCTGGCTATGCAGAGCTATGTAAGAGAGATGGCACAACTACAGACCCTTCTGGCCAAGCTATTGGTTGGTATCTCAGTTCCTTAAAACAAAACAAATAAAAAAGCTTCTAAACATTACCGTATTCTTGATATTCAGTAAAACTCTGTTAACTAAGATTATTTACAAGATTTCATCATCTTTATTTTCTTCCATAGAAGATAATTTGAAATAATAATTTAAGTATAATGAATAGCTTGATTGCTGTATTGATTTTGTTCCATTTTCTTGCTGAGCTCCATTCCTCATATAAAAGTGTTGTAACTATTAATTTTCATTAGTACTTTTAACAGTAAAATGTAATAGAAAATTTACTTGTAACCAGATCCTTTGCTTGAGCTATTTCTCTTAAGCATTAAGTCTTATCATTATTAATGTAAATTTCTGGACATCATGTTCGTTTTTCACCTTAATAATCTGATTTTGAACTTAGTCATTTTGGTCCTCAGACCTTTTGGAGCATTAAAATAACTGTATTCCATGATACAATTCTTGAATCAGTCTAAGTGATTTGACTCATTTGTAAATTTGGGGGAATTCTCACCATATTTGCCATTGTGTTCCATTGTGTTGAGATCATTTCAAGCAGTTTTGAAAGAAAATATTGCTTATCTTTCAAATTTTCCAAGGTGAGATAAATTTTAATATACATGTATCGTTTGAGCAATTCATTCTGTTGTTACAGACAATCTTTGCTAAGTAATACTTTAGGAAACAATCTTGATATTAGAATTCATTCCAGTCAGCAGTTGCAAATATTATTATAATCTGGGTTAGCGTTAAAAATCATTTTCTAGTGATGATTGAGACTTGTTGGGCTTTAATCAATTGATCTGTTTATAATTTATGTTCATTCAAACAGATTAAGCAACATGATATCTGCCATGGTTCATGAACTTGCCCTGAGTTTACAGAAATTAAAGTAAATATATTATATAGGGCCAGTCACTGGGAATACACACCAATTTACACTTTCTCCTAGGGCAGATACAAAGTGATATTCCTTTGCATAAGGTCAGAGGTTATTCAGCAGTGTTCTCCCCAGGGCCTTTTACCGTAGTGGTCTTGCCACACTATCATTTAAGCCCACAACGCATTAAAACCCACTGCTATGCTATGCGCTTGTGCCAGTATTCTTTTATGTTTCCCACTTTCCTTATAAAATTAATCTGTTAAATAAACATCCTATCACCTAATTCAAAGCCCTATTACTCAAATGACACCTCTTCTTGCCTCGTCTTGGGTATTTAATTCAGATAATCTAGGATAATTACTCACTCATGTAGCCATTAACTTTTGTACCAGTCTTGCCTGACTGCCAGTGCACAACCTTTGATGCAGGTTTCATCTTTGCACTGATACAATCACATAATCGGTCAGCAATAATAGAGTCTGCTGGTAGCATGTGTTATGTATATTTCAGTATTTTCACTACCAGTTAAAAAAGTTACACATATTACATTTTCAGTTAAGCAGATTCTTGTAAAAAATGGACACACTACCTTAAAAACAAAACATAAAATTACCCAAAACCCAGTTAGCTCCATGTTGGCCTGGCTATGAAGAAGAGGATGAGAAGGAGAAGGGAATCTTACCCTATGTACTTCTTTTATATTAAATTGATATTATTTTTTTCATTTTTATGATGATGATACACGTTTTTTGAAACATTTTATGATGCTAACTTGCACTTACCCCAATGCTATCAAACATTTCTGGAGAGATCGATGTTCAGGTTAAAAATACATTACTCTCAGTGAGGTGTTGATTCAGATTTGTCAGAAAAAATATTTAGGCACAAAAAAATGCAAGAATTTGGTCTCAATTTACAGTAGAAATAAACCTTGACATATCATTACCTAAAATCAGCATTTGTTATGCATGTAATCATCACAGTTCCTTCCGAACAGGGACTGTATTAACCCAAATAACCTGAGATAAAACAATCTCTGTTCAGATGAAATTTCAACAATGCATGAATTTGGGTACTCTACATGTATGCGAACAGAATGATATAGTTTTACAAATAAAAGCAAACATCAAAATTGAAACCGGAATTCTTTGTTTCTCAAAGATAACACTGAAATATTATCAAATAAGTGTTTTTAATTGGTATGCAAGGGTATAATGCAACCTAGATTATCTAACCCACTTCTGACCAGCACTGAACTTGCAGGACACATCAATACACAATCCTGACAATAGAGATATTAATTTTTTGGATATATCTGAACAGAGAGAGAAAAGAACCGTATATACTCACGTATAAGCCCATACCAACTGCAAACTGCATAGACCCAGATCTGCTGTTGCATAATGCTCCAGCAGATCTGGGTCTATGCAGTTTGTAAGGACTAATCAGTAGAACAGACAACATAGACCCTGATCTGCCGGCATATTATGTGACAGCAGATCAGAGTCTATGTTGTTTTCATTTGGACCCGGATTGTACTTGAGTATAGATGGTAATAACGTCTGAATATTTACATTAAATAACTAATTTGTCATGTTTGCTTAGAAAGAAGTGTGAAAGGGATCTTTGTATCCATTCATGATAAAATACATATTTTGTCTTAGTTTGCTTATAAAGGATGAAATTTCACAAAATCTACTCAGCTTAGTCAAATGAAATTTCACAAAATCTACTCAGCTTAGTCAAATGAAATTTCACAAAATCTACTCAGCTTAGTCAAATGAAATTTCACAAAATCTACTCAGCTTAGTCAAATGAAATTTGGTAGGCATGTATAGATGACTTGAATAGATTTTAAGGCCACTGAAGCAGTTTTTAAATTTTTTACATATTTTAAGTTTTTGGGGACTTTGAAAAAAACCTCTTTAGCATGATTAGGCAACAGCCACTTGAGGTAGAAAAATGAACGTTGAAAGACATATTTATATACATATGTAGATGATCTGAAAAGACTTTCAGGTCAGTGCATGAGTTTTTATTTTTATTTTACAAATTTTTTTTACTGTTTATACTTAGACTTTTTAGTTGGCAGTGGGGGTATATGTGGACAAATCTAGTTCTGTTTGGGACTGTTGTCATCATCAAATCAAAATTATGTCCAGGTTAAGCATATAACCACTTCTACCCAGACATTAGCTTTGTTATGCCTTGCTTTTTAAAAACTAAAACTACATGGGTCTTTATTTTCATTAATTGTATTTTGTTTGATGCTTCACATCTTAAAGCAAAGCAATATATTAATCATTTTTGTTTTCTTCAAATTTTGCTTTTTTCCCCATTTGCTCTGGAGTCAAGATTGGGTAATTTATACAATTTTGCCATTTTCCCTATTTACTCTGGAGTAATGATTGGGTAATTTATACAATACTGGAGGCTTGGTATTGACTTGTAATGTCTTTTTTCAGACTTGAATGAATGCTTGTTCAATCCCGACCTATGCAAAAATGGGCGTTGCATCAACACAGATGGGTCATTCCGTTGTGAGTGTGCCCCAGGCTATGTTGTGGACAGCACAGGGACCATTTGTATTGGTAAATCAGTTGCAGAATTCTTAGACTTAATATTTGTCAGGTAATCAATGTTGACCTTAAGTGAGGTGAATATAAAACTTTATGAAATAGCAAATCTCATATTGATTGATGCAAAGCAGATTAGTTTATTGGTTCATAGAACTTCATATTCACCCAAACAAAGGTCTGTATTTTTTTATTAGTGGATTTAATGCAAAACTTTGAAATTTAACTTGTTTCAGCATGGTGAAAGCGCAATTTAAACTGCATGACACTACAGAAGATACATTATTACATCACATTAAAATAATGACAGACTTGTAATATGATGAAATATCCCAATTGATGTGACATGTCAGCTACAACAAAAACTTATTTAATAAGAACCATTTAATAAGTGAAATAGTAGACCAAAAAGTAGACCAAAGAGTAGGGTAACTCAGAGTCCAAAGAGTGATGGCAGTAGTATAGTAAGATAATACTTCCATGCATTTTTTTGTTTTTTATTGCAGATGAATCAGTGGATAATATAATTTATTTAAGTACTGGAGAATTGGAGAATGTAAATAACCATTAAACATAAAGTATCTCAATTTTTCTTTTTTATGGGAATTTTATTTTCAATAGAATGTTCAAGAATTCAGTGAAAAAAGAGCTGTTTTCTGAAAAACACATTGGTGTTTCATTTCTCACATTCTCCCAGTACATATATTTTCTCAGCGATAACTTGTACTATAGATCTTATCGTCTTCATGCCTGCAGATGATGACGAGTGTCTGGTGAGGGGTGTGTGTGGTAATGGTACTTGCTCCAACACAGTGGGAAGTTTCCATTGCACCTGTGCACCAGGTTTTGTCCCTGGACCCAAGGAAGTCTGTGAAGGTATGAAGGCAATAGTAAAAGTAAAAGAACTTTTAGTAATTTTGATAATAACACTGTTCCAGGGTACTGGCCATATAAGCCATTTTTAGTCATTTTTGGTAATAACACTGTTCCAGGGTACTGGCCATATAAGCCATTTTTTGTCATTTTTTAAGAAAAAAAGAAAATATTGGCCATTATGGTAGTAATGCTGCAAGCAGGCTTGGAAAATCTTGCACTTGGGTGTAAAACTTAATTGTCTCTCAGTTATGGATCTCCTTTAGATGAGCCAGTTTATTTTCGTTTCAGAAGATAGAAGATCTGGATCTACTTAACTCTTTAACTACTAGTGCTACTGTAGTGGCTCACTACTCTGCCTAGCTGCTGGGGTCACTACTGCAGCTGATTTGAGGGCTGACTACCAAAGCCTGATGCTGCTGCAGCCAAATGATAACTTTTTACTGATGATTTGGGGATATGGGCTAATTGTTTTAATTATCTTCTGTATAATAAACTGATTTATAGACTACAACCATGCATATATAAAAGCTATAACTACCTTATGTCTATTTGATTCTTTTATCCTGTTGACATCCACAAGATTGGTATAAAATCCATGAATAGAAAACAAAACACTATTTTTAAACACTAAAATTTAGCTGTCAGTCTTTTATACAAAGTTATTGGTCAGATATATACATGTAATTACTTAGAAATGTTTAATGACTGGTAGTCACTATGTTCTACTATTTCTTAAGATGTTCTTCATGGTATTTATAGAAGCAGTTATGGTTTTACACAGACGGACATTGCACTATTTGTCAATTTCTTTCTTCCCCTCATCCAAAATGAAAGTTGACTTCCGAAGCACGTGGCTCTCTTGTCCACAATTTGCTGTCTTTATCATCAGATTTTGTCTCAGTTTCGGACAGACTTGACAAAGAAGATAGCTCAGTGTCACTAACAACACTTTTTAATTCAATATTGTCAAATTTGTTCTCAGAAAAACCTGAAAATTTAGAATCTGAATCACTATCATAAGCAAACGCCATTGTTTCCTCTGTTAACTACAAACGCATGTATTAATAAACACGTGGTACAAAATTGCAAAAAATCCCTGGATTTAGTAAGAACAATTATTTGTTAATTCTATTTTGATTGGTTGAATGTCTTTTCACTTCCAATTATTGACCAATAAGACCGATTGTAACATGAACATAGAGAGCGGATCTATCCGTCACGAGGGTATAGGAAGCATAACCAGCAAGCGGATATATCAGTCACCAGGAGTAGTAGTGCTCTGTTTACAAGTAGATTTATCAGTCACTGGTGAGGCAAGGCACATTTATGCAGCGGATATACATGTCAGTCGCAGTGAAAGAGTTAAGAATGTAACCAAAGTGCATTATGTTAATAGCAGTTAATAATAAAAATAAGTTAATGACCATAAGTATTTGTGTTGTATTTACTGATATGGAGTCAGTAACATATCAAAGTGCTGCCATTTGTCAGTTGCTGTAACCAATCAAATTTCCAAAAGGGAGACAATTCTTGTGGGCTTGCTTGATTAAAGTGTGACCTTGTCTAAAGGATATCATCAGAAGATATTTCATAGACAGAACAATGAAAATTTATTCATTAGACACTAGTCACAATACATTGTGCAATAGCTCACAGACAAGTGCTCAGTGTTGTATAATGCATGTGACCCAAATGCCAGTATTTCAATCAATTTGCAAGTGAGTAGAGATGTTTTCATGCAGTATCGGACATTAAACAAAATGCAAAACATAGAGTACCAGTGATCTCCTATGCTGCTTTGTTTTTTTTTGTTTTTTTTTTTATATCCAAAATAAATGAATTTAGCTTGCATCACCCATATTTGGTACAAATTAATCAGTTCTGAGGGATTTGTATGATTAATTACCAGTAATGGAATTTTCACGATCCTTGGGGAATATCAGTATTTTCCCAAAATGTACAAGCCGCAACTTGACTTGTGGAAAAAGGAACAGATTTGCCATATGTGGTATATACACTGTACCTCGTCATCTTTTGAAAAAAATATGGGCATATTTGGCAAAAATTACAGTATGTTTTTCAAAATATGGGCATATTTGGCAAAATTACAGTATGTTTTTCAAAGCCACTGTTATTTCAATAGGGCAATAACTTTCATTTTCACTTTTCTTCAAAGTTGACATCATAGATGTTAAACTGTTTATAATTTTCATATTTCTTATGTAATCTGCATAAATCCTGCCTGTCATGAGGCCACTCATCCTACATGTATATGCACTTTATTTACATACATGAAAGGAAATGAGTTTTAATATGATTATTTCCAGATATTCTTAGACTGATTTTGTGTGTTTGTTTTCTTCTTTTAAGGCTAATGCTCATGATTTGGACCCTAAACACTTCATAAGTCAGAGACTGTTTACAATTATTTAGCATGGAGTGTACAGTATATGCTTGCATTCCTGACATACCACGCATTGCTAAATGTATGAATCCTTTCTCCTTGTTGAGTCACTGCAATATTCTGTGTGTAATGGGGAGAAACATTCACATCCGTGCGTAACAAGAAGAAACAATCACATCTAGACCAGGACTCAGACAAAGATCTCCTGAACACTAGTAGGGTGGTCTAACAGCTTAGCTGTTGAATCCAACACTCCTGGCCACATATGGAAGGGGCATACAGTGTTAAAAAATGTCCATTCTTAGTGCAGACGTACATCGATCCAAACATACATATATCAATTACATCACAAATTTCCTTTACATTTTATAATTTTTGAAGTATTTGATGAATTTAAATCAAATTTAATATGGAGCTTAATATCAAGAGAAACTTTATTTTCCCATTTTTCCAACAAAATTTGTATCAGTTTGCCCTTCTTTGCCTTAAGTTTACCCTTGTTTCTTGAACCAAGGTTTCTTTTATTACCTGTATTGCATATTATTTGTATGAACATTTGTGTCCTCTGGATCCAATCCTGCTTTGGGGGTGGGACTTACAGGAATTTTTCTCTACAACATAAAACATGTAGCTCATTGCTCTTACACCAATAATCGTGACTTACTTTTGATCCTTTCAGATGAGAATGAATGTGATGGCCCATTGAACCAGTGTGCATTTCGCTGTGTCAACATTCCAGGGTCATTCAAGTGCATTTGTCCCATGGGTTACAAAGTGGCTGCAGATGGAATCCATTGTGAAGGTCAATTTAACACATGACTACTGTGTTATTTATATTAATATACCCATATCATAATTTTCCTATATGTAACATGTGTAATCATGACATTACAAATGACATCATAACTATATGCAAAGGAAAATTGTAACAACTGAGGCATCCAAATGTGTTCAAAGTCATTTCACTACACTGTTCTGATGTTTAGTCAAATAAAATCAATATTTTTATTAGCTCTACTGGTTTTAGACAAAAAGAGTTTATGGGATGGTCTGTTGTCCATCGTACATCATCTGACATCCGTCTGTCCGTTAGCACAAGTTTGTTATCACTACTCCTCTACACATGGGGTTTTCATTTAAAGACTTCTTATAATGTCTAGTTGGTCCTAGATGAAAATGGTGCCAATCTGATGTCCAATATGGCAACCATGGCAGCCAGCTTGAAAATCTTATTATTGCTACTCCTCCAGAATGGATGGTCATATCAACATGGGATTTTCACTACAAGACTTTTTATGATGTCTAGTTGGTCCTAAATGAAAATGGTGCCGATCTGACATCCAATATGGCCACCACAATGGCCATCTTGAAAATCTTGTTACTGCTACTCCTCCTGAATGGATGGTCATATCAACATGGAGTTTTCACTAAAAGACTTTTCATGATGGTCCTACATGAAAATGGTGCCGATCTGACCTCCAAAATACTGCCATTGCAGCCATCTTGAAATCTTTTTATTCTCCTGATTGGATGGTCATATCAACATTGGGTTTTCACTGAAAGACTTTTTATGATGTCCAGCTGGTCCCAAATAAAAATGATGCCAGTCTGACATCCAATATGGCAACCATGGCAGCCATCTTACAAATCTTGTTATCACAACTCTGCTTGAACAGAAAGTCATATTGATGTGGGATTTTCACCAGAAGACTTCTTATGATATCCAGTTGGTCTTAAATGAAAATAGTGCTGATCTGACATCCAGTATGGCCACCACAGCAGTCATCCTGAAAATCTTGTTGCTACTCCTGAATGGAAAGTCAGATCTTGAAAATATTGCTATCTCTACTCCTCTCCAATTGGATGGCTATATCAACATGTGGTTTTCACCAATAGACTTCTTATGATACCTAGTTGGTCCTTTATAAAAATAGTGCCAGTCATACATCCAATATGGCTGCCATGATCACTGTCTTAAAAATCTTGTTGTCACTGTATTCCTGAATGGATGATCATTATGACATAGAGTTTTCACCAAAAGACTGCTAATGATGTCCTCTTTGTCCTAAATGAAAATGGTGCCAATCTGACATCCAATATAACCCTCATGGCAGCCCTCTTGAAATTTTTTAGCACTACTTCTCCTGAATGGGAAGTCGTATCGACATGGGGTTAACAACAGAAGACTTTTTATGATGTCTGGTTTGTCCTAAATGATAATCAGACCTCAAATATGTTGGCCACAGTGCCATCTTTAAAATCTTGTTATCACTACTTCTAGATGGATGATCATATCGACATTGTGTTTTTACCAAAAGACTTCTTATGATGTCTAGTTGGTCCTAAATGAAAATGGTCTGATCTAATATCCAATATGGACGCCATGGCATCCATCTTGAAAGTATTGTTATTGCTACTCCTCTTAAATGGAAATTTATATAGACATGGGGTTATCAACAGAAGACTTCTTATGGTGTCTAGTTGGTCTTAAATGAAAATGGTGCTGAACAGACCTCCAATATGGCCACCATAGTGGCCATCTTGAAAATCTTTTTATCACTGCTCCTTCTAAATTGATGGCCACATTGGCATACAGTTTTCACCAAAAGACTTCTTATGATATTTAGTTGGCGCTAAATGAAAATGATGCCAATCTTACATCCAATATTGCTGCTATGACGGCCATCTTGAAAATCTTATTGTCACTACTCCTGAAAGGATGGTCATGTTGATAAGTGGTTTCACCAAAAGACTTAGGGTGATGTCTAGTTGGTCCTAAATGAAAAAGGTGCCAATCTCATGTCCAATATGGCTGCCACATCAGCTACTTTGAAAATCTTGTTATTGCTCAAGAATATCAGAAATAGTTTCAACACTCAGCAGTTACAGAGAACAAATGGTTTTATTTTGAATTCCTGGACATTCATTTTTGACAGTTGAGTATCTATCCCTTTTAAGGACTCTTGTTTTTTTACCCATTAGTACAATTTTTATCAAGTAAGCTACAATCTTGATTTTACATTTTCCTCAGTGGGAGATAATCAGAAAATGAGGAAGTCAGATTATTTGAAAAGAGTTTAAATGTGTTGTGGTATTTGGGGGATATGCTGTTATTGCAGATAAACCTATCATTGGCATAATTGGCATTTGATTAAAAAAGCTGTTGTATATATCCGAGCCTTTTAAGTCACCAACTTGCAAAACTAGAACAAAATAAATATGATCCAGGTAAATGGAAATCAAACCTCAAATGTAAATGAAAATTATTTGACTACAACATCAACATTATGCAGTCATAAAAAAGGCAGAAATGTGTCATTTGCAAATAAAATGATGCATGAATAAATTAATTAAAACCCTTTACATTCTTACTGAAGATGTTGATGAATGTGAGACACCAGCCAACACCTGCAAGTTCGCGTGTAAGAACCTGGTGGGAAGTTTCATGTGCATCTGTCTTGAGGGATACAGGGAAATTGGCAGAGATCGCTGTGAGGGTAAGTGATCTGGTTACACTATGCATTCAATTCATTTGTTTTAAACCATTCTTTAAGAACTCTTTCACATATTCCATAAATGTATCTCTTTGTTTGTATGTGGGGTGAGGGGTTCCTTTGAAATATCAACGAATTTTAACAGCCAATTACTGGACAAAGGCAAATTCTGTCTCACTAGCTAATGTATCTCCATGGTGATTGATAAAACTGCACAGATATAAGAGTGATTTTGAATGTCAGAAATATTAATGTACTTAATTGCTGGATTTCTATATCAGTATCAGCCATATACTACTATAACTATTTTTAGATATCCATAATGTTTGGACTTCCATAGAGTGGACCAATGTATCAGCCTTGTTGAATTTCTTAGGGGTTATGTCCCCAGCATTTGTAATTTTTCCAACAAAAAGAATGTAAATATTACAGAGTCAGTAGAATTGGCAGCTTTATAAACATACAAAGTGGTTTAACTCTTTATGACCAAATGATGAGTTATGACACCTCTCTCGTTTACTTACCAACAACATGCCTTTTCATCTCCATGACGATGTTTGATGAGTACTGCATGTCCCTAATGATGAAATTTGGCGAGTTTAAAAGTAAGGATACATTTAGGAGTGGATTTTGTGGATAAAGGTGGGGCATTCTTATTTTCAGCCAATCGCTTTGAAAGAAAATAGAGTACTATCCTAATTAATTATGAAATTTGAAACATATGGGAATTTTAAATGCTATAAATAGTACATTACAACCTGGAAAGCAATGCATGCGCACACTGTATACACAAAATGGCGGAATATTACTCTGATGGATATAATGATGTGAACAGTGAAAGATTGTGGGAAATTATAAATGAAAGTTTTGAATCTTGAGTTTTCAGACTTTAGTGCTGAGGATTTACCTAATTATTCAGACATCTCTGACCCTAAATCAGAGTCGGGTTTTACCCAAGTAAACACAGAAATTGAGGATGCACAAAATAGCGGTCATCACAAAGTTCCCAGGTGTAATCTTCCTGCCAGTCTGAAATTGCCAGCTGATTTAAATCATTACACAGCAAAACCAGTGGACTACTTTTCTCTTTTCATAGAAGACACAATGTTTGAGACCATATCCTGCGATACCAATTTATATGCACAGTTTAAACAACGGCAAGCTAATGTCACAGAAAAGAACTGATCTCATGTCGCACCAGACGAAATTAAAGCTTTTCTCAGTTTAAATATTATCATGGGTGTCTCTCCACATCATTCTTATCAGGATTACTGGTGCACAGATGCATTTTTACGGTCCAGAGGATTTATGAACACAGTTACGAAAAACTGGTATGAAAAAATTAGTATTTTCATATTAATGCACAAGCCTCGCAGGTGCAAAGGAATGACCCCAATTATCATCTCATTAACAAGGTGCAACCTCTTCATGACATGATGTTGGCTAATTTAAAAAAATACTACCAGCATTTCATTGAGATTGCAATTGATCAGGTAATGAAGGGATACAAGGGGCATTCAGAATTGAGACAATACATGCCTGCCAAACCAGACAAATTTGGAATAAAGTTTTGGGCCAGGTGTGATGGAGTTACCTCCTACATGAGCATTTTCCAGCTGTATTGTGGCAAAAAAATGAAAGTGACCTCCAGACAAGGTATGGATTGGGGTATCATGTTGTTCATGATCTATTGCAAGATCTGGTGGGAAAAAAAATCATCATTTATACTTTAATAGGTACCATTTCTAAGGAAGAAAAGTAAGTGATACGGAGTCAGATACCTAACAGAGGGCAGTCCACAACCTATATGAAGGAATCTATTACAATCACTGCATGGAATGACAACAACATTGTGATGGTTATTTACAACAATATTGATGATGATGATGTAATCTGCAAGCGACAGGTGGGCAGAGAAAAGGTCCATGTGACCCAGCCAAGGGAGATTCTTGTGCTATCTAATCAGCAACAGCATGCATATACACACTGGCCTAAAGAAGAGGTGTAAACCATGTTTTCAGAGAAAAGTTCATCATGAAACTGTCGTGTGTGTGTGTGTGTGCAATATCCATATGTGTCCTGTTTGCTTCCTTGCAGTACATCATCAGGAATGAAGCAACTGTTTTTCAAACATACTATAAAATTTAGTTTTCTGTTTGCATCTAAAGCAAAATAATTAGATTCAACTGTTGTTTACCTATTTTTCACATGTTTAGTGATGTTGTAAATATTCATTATCTGGAAGATTTAGTTTCAAGTTGAACATCAATTTCCTGCCATTCGTTTTGATGTATAAATATATATGATATATAAACTTTGTAAACAGAGAAGAAACAGTGAAATAGGTCAACATTTTATTCCATTTAATTTACTTAAAATCCTTCAGGGGGCATCTTGGCTAATATTATGCAGTATTATATAATGGTGTCAAATGTTGTCATTAGGGTGTACAGGCAGTACATCAATAAGTGGTAAAGAGATAATGTACAAGACAAGAGTTCAAGTTAAATCTGGATTATTTATAAATTTCTTCTTCTAATACATTACCTGAAAATACCAAATACTATCAGTCAGTTACTACTTCTGCTTCTGCCTGGTTGGCAACCTTCACAAGAAGCCTCACAAATACCTTCTATTTTGTGCCTAATTTCACCAGTTTCAGCAATCCTTTGGAATTTTCTCATCATAGGGAATTATCCTCCATCTTATTATACACTTGCAACAAGAAACTAACCCCAAACCAGATGAATTTCTGATGCATAATAGTGTATGAGGTTTGGGGCAGTCACCACCAGCATAGCATTTGAGCATAAGTGCTCCCTGACTGACATCATTGAAGCCACAACGAGTTTTGTTGGGAAGCTATACACTTTACAGACGGCTTCCTGATGAGGCTTGTCTGGAGACCTCTCAGAATTCTTGGTATCTGGTTCCAGCTCAGTAAGTAAGGTGGACTCGGGTGATGGGAATTTTGGGAAAATTAAAAACTTCAGAATTTACATTGGGCTCTGCCCAACCAAAACAAGGTGTCGACTGTGTATCTGAAAAGATGCACACCAATAACCATTGAAGCCACAGGATGGAGGTCAGAGGCAATATTCTCCAGCTTTTATGTCGGAGACCATTAATTCCAAAAAGGTAAATCTGACATGGTGAGATTTATATCATCAGCGCAACAGGCTACCTTCCCAGGTCACTCAGCAGATTCTGAATAATATGAGTTTCTCTGCTATTGCAGGATTTGTGGGAGCAAACTTTTTTCTCAAGACCATGTCTCTTCATTGACCTATGCTAATTTATCCCATATTTCACATGAGACTTCAAGCTGTTTCACATACGTTAGGAGGCTGGTGCCAAGGCCAGCTCCAGAGTAAGGGGATGTAACTTCCTCCACCTTGTACCTATTCTCCTAATATGTTATGAGATTGGGTAATGTATTTGAAGAAGAGACCAATTTTTGGAGTAAAATGTTCTTTGATAATCTTACCCAATCATAAAACAAGCACACTCTCCCAAGCCATTCCCACAGTTACATCCCTGGAAGAGCATGCATTTTGACAGGGCTTTGGTGCCAATACCTCTATCCAAGGGGAGACCACTCGTATCTGACTTCTGTTTCAGCAAGAAGACAACTTTAAGCCTTTTTATTCCGAAAACAAACCAAAAGTTGTAATTAACATATTATTAGTTTGGAAAGGCTGGATTTGCTTGTTGGTAGGTGTTTGAACATATTATGATTGGTAAGTATTACATAAAAAATATTTTACTTGGTTTCTGTCATTATTTGTAGACATCAATGAATGCATGGACCCCAACATCTGTAAAAATGGCCGCTGTGTCAACCTCCAGGGAAGCTATCGGTGTGACTGTGCCCCAGGTTATACCCCAAGTGTTAATGGAAAGGCTTGCCTGGGTATGTTATAACAATTTTATTCTTCGTGAGCAAACATGTTTGATGTTTTCTTTGTTGTTATTTTCTTAACATTGTTTCAAAGATATACATGTGCAGGCTATATGTATGAATTGTCATGATGGTCTAGAGGGTTTATTTATTACTGTAATGTCAGTAAATTCATCAGATTTGTGCTCTGATAATTTTTCTGAGGCATAGCTGCAGTTCTTGCTATGGTATCCTTCTGTAACCTTTTCTTACTGTATCATCCCATCTTGTGTTTTGACACATCTTTGTTTTGATGCAGTGTCATAAACTTCTGATTCTCAAGAGAATGCTTCATTCAGTAATGTTATTACGTTACGTTATTACATTTGTTATTACATTTGTAATAACAGTAATGTTATTACATTACGTTATTACATTTGTGTACAGTTGTTAAGTCTGATCTACATGGATGAATTTTTTTGTTGAGAAAATCATATCACTAATAGTTGTGAATTGAAATAGAGATGCATACCATGAAATTATCACCATTTGACTAAGTCAATGTTTTTAACCAGTGAGTTCTCATAAAAATCCTTACTAACTACTCTGATGTCACAAATCAACTTCATGCCATAACAGGCATTAGGTCAGCTGCTGAGCATATAATGGGACTCCCAATGGACAACTGCATTAGTATAATCTATGCATATTTACATGGAAAACATACCTTGGCTATATTTGTCTTAGGTAATTCAGTGTTATCTAAAAAGAATTATTATTTCAAAAATAAATTGTGTATGCTGTTCTTTCAGAATTGTATTTTTTTTTTATCTGATGGTAAATTTAGCATTTCACATTTCTACTTTAACAGTATATCTTATTGTTCATTTAATTTATTAATGAACTGATTCCTTATTTAATTTAATTATTTCAACCTATTTACTTGTCTTTATTTGTATATAGGGCTAAAATGATAAGAATTAAATTAAAAATCTTTCTCTTGCTCCTGAATATTTGCACTTCAAGTGAAACGAGTTTTAAAGAATGCCATTACATTTTGTACTTCTAAAACAGTAAATTAATGAGATAAATCACCTCAGTATAACACAGTCCCTCATATGACACAGGTATCATCATGGATCTCACTATAAAGTATGTCAGTATAACACAGTCCATCATATGACACAGGTATCATCATAGATCTCACTATAAGCATCTCACTATAACACAGTCCCTCATACAACACAGGTATCATCATGGATATCACTATCAAGCACCTCAGTGTAACGGTCCCTCATATGACACAGATATCATCATGGATCTCACTACAAAGCACCTCAGTATAACACAGTCCCTCATATGACACAGGTATCATCATAGATCTCACTACAAAGCACCTCAGTATAACACAGTCCCTCATATGACACAGGTATCATCATAGATCTCACTACAAAGTACCTCAGTATAACACAGTCCCTCATATGACACAGGTGTCATCATAGATCTCACTAACCTCAGTATAACACAGTCCCTCATACGACACAGGTATCATCATAGATCTCACTACAAAGTACCTCAGTATAACACAGTCCCTCATATGACACAGGTATCATCATAGATCTCACTATAAAGTACCCCAGTATAACACAGTCCCTCATATGACACAGGTACCATCATATATCTCACTATAAAGTACCTCAGTTCAACACAGTCCCACATATGACACAGGTATCATCATAGATCTCACTACAAAGTACCTCAGTATGACACAGTCCCTCATATGACACAGGTATCATCATGGATCTCACTACAAAGTACCTCAGTATAACACAGTGTCTCATATGACACAGGTATCATCATAGATCTCACTACAAAGTACCTCAGCATAACACAGTCCCTCATATGACACAGGTATTGTCATGGATCCCATTCATATAATTGGAATATATTTTTCCATATAATTTCTTCCTGTTATAAGATGATTTCACCTATAATACGGTACACTTTATGGCTTACCTTAACAGCATTATCTTGAGGGACCACTGTACTTTTGCCATGGATCTTATGTACAACAGTGTAGCAGAAGGAAATAGATTCATGGGTAATATGTCAAAATGGATCCGTTTATACTTGCGTATAAGTCAAGTTCATTGCATAATGTGCCAGCAGATCTGGGTCTATGCAGCTTGTTAGGAGTAATCAGTAGAACAAACAAAATAGACCCTGATCTGCTGGCACATTATGCATTGGCAGATCAGGGTCTATGTTGTTTACAGTTTGACTCAGCTTTTAAGTGAGTATATACGGTTACACACAAACATTCTGACATGAGGTTGCCTGGTTGTAAGCACGCTTAAAAGAGTTATGAGAGAACATATCATTTACATTTTATTTGCATGCTGTTGTAAAAGAACTTATGTTTGAAATAAAATGAAGGCTATCAATCAGAATGGAGTATATTTCTGAAAAGGTAAAGGTAGGTACATATGTGCATCAAAACTAATGACTTCAGAATCTGATGATGACAACACAATGATATTGAATTCACACTAAAAGCACCATTAACATTTCTTATCACCTGTCATTCATACTTATTAGTGTGATAAAATTATATCATAAATCTTGTATGCCTTACTGTACCCTTATAGTTAGCATTGTCTTATAACGATTTCATAAAGTTATGTGAAATATATTCAGTCATGTGATTGAAAGAAGCTGTAAGGGCAGTTCCATTTAAAAATACATGGTATCCAGGGAAGTCATTTCTTAAAATATATATGCCGGAGTACTCTGATCATTCAAAGAGTTCATATGAAAAAAATATAAAATTCTAAATTGTATCTATGAGTGACTACTCCACAATGAAAGTTCCTCCCTGGGTCCCAAGTATATTGTACTGGAACAGTCCTAGCTTATCTAATTAGACATGACATTTATTGAATGATAGAAAATGCTACATGATGCAAGCAGCTCATGGCCAGAAAGAGAGAATACCACACAGATATTCATGAAATATCAAATTTATTAAACCCAGTACATAATATTTTATGTAAAGGTCATATTGTATTATGTAACAAGTTTTTTATAAATATTTATTATATACTCATTTAATCTTACATTATTTGATCTAGCATTCTGTACAGATGTTCAGTCCTTTGATCTAGCATTCTGTACAGATGTTCAGTACTTTGATCTAGCATTCTGTACAGATGTTCAGTCCTTTGATCTAGCATTCTGTACAGATGTTCGGTCCTTTGATCTAGCATTCAGTACAGATCTTCAGTCCTTTGATCTAGCATTCTGTACAGATCTTCAGTCCTTTGATCTAGCATTCAGTACAGATCTTCAGTCCTTTGATCTAGCATTCTGTACAGATCTTCAGTCCTTTGATCTAGCATTATGTACAGATCTTCAGTCCTTTGATCTAGCATTCTGTACAGATCTTCAGTCCTTTGATCTAGCATTCTGTACAGATCTTCAGTCCTTTGATCTAGCATTCAGTACAGATCTTCAGTCCTTTGATCTAGCATTCAGTACAGATCATCAATCCTTATTTTTATGTTGCACACCCAGATTGGTACCATTTTTATTTTCTCTGATGTCCACCGGTTGATATTCTTAGTTGCATCGAATCAAACTTTTGTAAATTTCAGTCTTTTTTTTTATTTCATTCACACTGTATCGCAAAAACTATTTGGAAAGTGTAACAGAGAGGTCATGTAATAAATACATAACCACATTCGTGTTTTGTTCCAAGTCTTAGCAAGAACTCTTTTGACATGGAGTATGAATACATCAAAGCCTTTTCAGCCTTGAAGACATGTATACCTGCAGTATATCATGCTTGTTCTTTTCACTGATTCAGAACATGTGCAGTTTTGTTGTCTATTTCATATCTAATTAACACCGTTTCTGATTCTGTTGTAGTACTCAGTGATTTTTCAATTTGATTTTGCTAATTGTTATTTCACCATGTAACATACATTTGTTATGATGTGACAATACAGCACGAAGGTTAATTTTTTGTTGTAAGAAAAAAATTCATTTACTAATTCTCAAATATCAGGTGTGATGAACACTAGATTTTCTGTTTGCATTAACTTGGTCATTGTCTTCAAATATTAAAATAAAACAATGCTACTCGCAAATACTTAATTCTAAAATTAGATTTGAACTGAATTTTTACATATATTAAAGCAAAGTTACTATGACAACTTATTTTCACGTTGATTATACCTAGATACTCGAGAGGACTACTGTTACTTTGAGCTGAGTGGTGGGCGTTGCATTAGGACAGCTGCAACAGTATTAGCTACACGCGTTGCCTGTTGTTGTGCAGGAGGTGCTGCATGGGGAAGAGGCTGTGAACACTGTCCCCAGCCTGGATCAGGTACACACCAAAACACCAAATATCACATACATCATTACTTTCTTAGCCATGTAGTTGTATTGAGCAATGGCCTATTGTAAGGCTACGAATGCTTTCCCCTGCCTGGATGGTAAAGACCAAAACATGAAATGTTACATACATATATTACTTTGTTAGCCAATTAGTTGTGGAGAGTGGTGATCTAGGGTACATGCTGTGAACACTGTCACCAGCCTATATCAGGTAAACACCAAAATATAAAATGTCATATGCATCATTACTTCTTTAGCCATGTAGTTGTGTAGAGTGGTGGCCTGGGTACCGGCTAAGAATACTGTCCATTGCCATGATCACATAAACACCAAACATCATATGTCATTTTCACCTTTACATTGTAAGCCATTTAGGTATGTGCGAGTGGTGGCCTGGGGTATAGGCTGAGAATACTATTCCTTGCCAGGATCAGGTAAAACACCAAAGCACCAAGTGTCATGTTTATAATAAACACAGACTTGCCAACCTTTATGATTTGACCTTAAGTCTTACTAAAATTACCCTTAAATTACAGACTTGTTAAATCATATCAAAAATATGAAAATATGATTGTTGCAGTCAAATGCAGATATAGGTTTGTCTGGGTTTGGTCCATATCTTGGTTTTCATATTAGGTTCAGTGGAGATGGTCAGGGAACCAGACCAACTTAAGTTTTACATAAGTAGCTCAGATGCTTTAATCTGTCCATGTTTTTCATGCAAAATGCCTGTGTGATTGACTCCATGGGGTTTGGAAATGCAGTTTCTGAAACTGAACTGGAGATCATTAGGGTCTAAGTGTACTGTACAAACTTTTTAGTTAAATATAATGTTTGCCTTTGCTGTATCAGATCACACTTCTCAACTTTTCAAATGGATGTTTTCCAAGTCGACAATAGCAATACATAATATTTTGTTAACACATTATTGAAAATTTTTCAACCTTACAGAAAAATATTGATTACCTTACTGAGGTCTTGTTACTGTTGGCAGGTCTTTAATAATAATATAACAACAACAACAGTAAGTATACAATTTTATTGGCAAAGAACAGATCTTTACATAAACCTTAGCAGGAATTTAAACACAAAAAAAATGTTTTACCAAAAGGGTTGAGTAGAAGGTCAAAAGCCATATAAATATCGTCTCTGCACATCATTACTTTGTTAGCCATGTAGTTGTATGGTAGAAGTGGCTTGGAGTACAGGCATTTTACACTGTTCCATATCAGAAGTGGCTTGGAGTACAGGCATTTTACACTGTTCCATATCAGAAGTGGCTTGGAGTACAGGCATTTTACACTGTTCCATGTCAGAAGTGGCTTGGAGTACAGGCATTTTACACTGTTCCATGTCAGAAGTGGCTTGGAGTACAGGCATTTTAGACTGTTCCATGTCAGAAGTGGCTTGGAGTACAGGCATTTTACACTGTTCCATGTCAGAAGTGGCTTGGAGTGCAGGCATTTTACACTGTTTCATATCAGAAGTGGCTTGGAGTACAGGCATTTTACACTGTTTTATATCAGAAGTGGCTTGGAGTGCAGGCATTTTACACTGTTCCATATCAGCAGTGGCTTGGAGTGCAGGCATTTTACACTGTTCCATATCAGAAGTGGCTTGGAGTACAGGCATTTTACACTGTTCCATGTCAGAAGTGGCTTGGAGTACAGGCATTTTAGACTGTTCCATGTCAGAAGTGGCTTGGAGTACAGGCATTTTAGACTGTTCCATGTCAGAAGTGGCTTGGAGTACAGGCATTTTAGACTGTTCCATGTAAGAAGTGGCTTGGAGTACAGGCATTTTACACTGTTCCATGTCAGAAGTGGCTTGGAGTGCAGGCATTTTACACTGTTCCATATCAGAAGTGGCTTGGAGTACAGGCATTTTACACTGTTCCATGTCAGAAGTGGCTTGGAGTGCAGGCATTTTACACTGTTCCATATCAGAAGTGGCTTGGAGTACAGGCATTTTACACTGTTTTATATCAGAAGTGGCTTGGAGTGCAGGCATTTTACACTGTTCCATATCAGCAGTGGCTTGGAGTGCAGGCATTTTACACTGTTCCATATCAGAAGTGGCATGGAGTGCAGGCATTTTACACTGTTCCATATCAGAAGTGGCTTGGAGTACAAGCACTTTACGCTATTATATATCAGAAGTGGCTTGGAGTACAGGCATTTTACACTATTCCATATCAGAAGTGGCTTGGAGTACAGGCATTTTACACTGTTCCATATCAGAAGTGGCTTGGAGTACAGGCATTTTACACTGTTCCATATCAGAATTAGGCAGAACACTTGGTATCAAACATTTGTTTTACAGAAAATCTCTTCACTCATGTTTAATGTTACATTGTTAGCCAAACTTATGTTTATCAAGCCATTGCCAGCCAGCATTTGTTTTTTGTTGTTGTGTGGAAGTCCAAGCAGCCAACTTTAAATACTGTCCCAGGTTAGGATATAAAACATACTGCATCATCATATAATTCCAGATATTTCTGGCAGTTCTTTAATATGCATACACTGTGTATAGTGCACTTTCATGACCAAGTGTTTTATAATGTGATTCTATGGATTAACGACTATTCATGGGTTACCAATTTTCATGGGGTACCAATTTTCATGGATTTCATGGTTGCTAAAGACAACAAATTTAAAGACCCAATAAAATAATTGTCTTTCTGTGGAAACAATAGCTGTCTTTACTCAATGCTGGAATTTAAGTACCAGTGAAAATGTCATTTTTCATAAAAACACAATAATTTATATCATTGGAAATTAATTCTGTATCAGACAAACTATATTGGTATTAAACTATTGTTCACATATATCAGATGTCCACATGCATACAGTTTGAATGAGTTTGGAAACAATTACTTTGCCAAAATATGCTATGCTTTACAAAGTAGAAATTATTTGCAAAAAATGTCAATTCAGTAAAAGATCATGTTTGTGGATTTTGAAAATCAAGAAATTGAACTGACTTTAAAAATTAATGCCTTGAACAAATTATGGTAATTGATGTCTGTATGGTGTTTATATTATATATTTTTTCATTTCTACCCTTGAGTGAGGAAGAATGACATTTTTTTAGTACATATATTTCAGCTTAGAAGCTGGAATTGTCCTTGCCTGGTAGATAATAATAATAATATGGAGGCTGGATAGAATCATGCATTAGCCAAAATTCTCATGCCAATGTTTAATGGTTTTATAATTGATCTTAGACTTCATATGGAGGCTGGAATACGATCATACATTAGCCAAAATTCTCATGCCAATGTTTAATTGTTTTATAATTGATCTTGGACTTCATATGGAAGCTGAGGGGTTTAAACAGTGATGTTTGGTTGTACATCAAAGTTGTGGAGGTTAAATTTGGCAATATATAGAAAGTATTGACCATTTAAAAAAGGGATAGACATATGATGGTCAGAATCTCAGCCCAAATTTCACTAAACAATGTAGTTATGGACAAAAATTCATGTCCGTTGCTGAAAAAAAAATATAAAGTATAAAACCATGCACAGAAATTATACTTCAAATGTCTCAAAATCATTTGTAAAGTATATTCCATGAGACTTAAGCATGGTGTACAAGTCAGATGGGGTCATGCATTTAACAGAGTATATTCTAGAACTGAACATTTATGTATATACTCACATATAAGCCAATACCATCTGCAAACTGCATAGACCCAGATCTGCCATCGCATAATGTGCCGGCAGATCTGGGTCTATGCAGTTTGTAAGGACTAATCAGTAGAACAAACAACATAGACCCTGATCTGCTGGTACATTATGCGACGACAGATCAGGGTCTATGTTGTTTGCCTTTGGAACCGGATTACGCAAGTATATATGGTAGGGGAAAATTTCCCTTCAGTTTGTAAAAAGGAAAGATTTAATGAAGAAATGAAGATAGGGTTTGCAAACAAGATGGAGGAATTTTGCATATTTGGTTGATTTTTCAATTTGTTTTAGAAATTAATGTGAATCATGCAAATAGAGCCTACTATATTGTTTTATTGTTTTCAGCTCAGTACAAGGAGCTGTGCCCAGCAGGACCTGGCTACCACCCAGATGGCAGTGGTAAGTATATGGAATACTAATAATAGTTTTCATAATACTAAATTAAAAATAGAGATATTTATGGACACAATATCAGTCAAATGTGTACTTATTGGTAACAGATAGAAGGAGTATAGCAATTGAAATTATTTTTTGAAGCTTTAAAAGAGTAAAAATTCTTGTCCTGAATTCAGCAGATTTTGATTTCATAAAAGGAGGAGGGCAGTTATTAGATTTGGGCATTATTAGAACAAGTACTATATTGTTAACTTGGAACTTTTTTGTGTGAAGCATGTGTTTGTTTCAGTAACTTAAGGAAAGATTCCAAATTCCATCAACAGAATTCTTTATTTCTTAGCCAGAGGTTTTCTTAGGATATGATCAGTTGTCATTACACTTCTTCGATATTTAAATTAAAAGCAAGACACTTCTTCTTTAAAGTGAGGTGATTCTGAATGATTTAAGAAGAACTAATACATGTAGCTGTATTGTTTCTTTATCAGATACATTAGCTGATCACATTACATTAGGATAACTTTCTCTGCTACCTCTGAATTCATTCCTCCCGGAAAGACAAAAAAACATCTTTCTGCCTATATCTTATATAAACAAAGGGAAGCAACTCTTATGAATCTTTTATTTTCATTGATACAGTAAGTCAAAATGTTGTTATGGTGCATGAAACATTTTTTAAAATCCAGTTGATTTATTGATATTTTGGGATTATTGTACTGTTCGTTTTTGTCACAATTGATATCAAGCAATAACATACATTTTGGAGTTTTTCTGGGCGCTTTGTTTATACAATCATTCCATTTAATAATCGTTTTCACAATGTACTTGTTTGTTTATTCCCTTCTTCATTACAGAGATGACATCAAGGTGCACTAAATGCAAGTGTTTCAAGGTCATATAGAATGTGCACAAAACATGCCTTCTATGTACCAAGTGCTCTGCAACACCCACCTATAAAGTGTGTGCCATGTGGTCTGAAAATACATGGTCTAATGTTCTCAAGAAGCACTGACAATTTCATGTCAGCATGAAGTGCTGAGTTTATGTCCCACGTCTAAATCACTAACAAGTCTTAAGAGGGATGTCGAGATGTCCCATCCAACCGTATGAAGATACAGAAAACAGTGCTGGATCATACTGTATCAGTGATTGCAGTTGGAAGTAAAGATGATTCCAATCAAGAATTGGAGTTGTGCATGATATCTTTCATTAATAAGACTTTGTCATCTAGATTATCAACAACTGAACATGAAGAATTATATTGGAATCCCACTGGGGATAAGCCATTAAGCCATTAAACCCACCCATGAGGGGTGAGACTTCTAAGTCCAACATCACCCCCCCCCCCCCAAGGGCATGATGGCATAGAGTCAAACTTATCTCCGCCCATGAGGTAAGAATGTCCAAAAATATCCCATGCTCCGTCCCTGCATGAACATGTACCAACCAGATGTGAAGGCATACTCTTTGACTCATATGGATGGACAGACGGATCAACCAACCGAGCCGCAATTTGACTTATACGGCCAGCCAGTTATCATGGCATATATCATCTGCCATATTCTTTTCTTGCTCTCAACCACATGGTCCAGCTGTACAAATGTGCGATTTATGACTGTAGTGGTCACAAATTTTTATCTCGGACTGGCAAGCCATTCAGCTGGCCGGCCGACCCCGCATATTCCAACAGATATAATATCTAATGATGAATAAACTGCACAATTAGCCAGTCAGCCACATATTCTGACAGCTATGGTATCTTATGCCAAACAAGCTGCACAGCTAGCTGGCTGGCCAGTCAACCAACCAGCCGGACTGAACATTACTGTGCCTCTTCATAGTGAACCGGCTTTATTGATAAAGCTATTCGATCGAGCTAAATTGGCTACACCAGACTGGCATTCTATTATACCACCACTCCTAATGGCATATAATATGATACAGCATCATCATTGCCATATGGAATGCTCTACCCATGGACCCAAGGTGTACAAGAGGAGGACAATCTCCAGCTCAATGAAGGGCATGAAATGGAAATGGCTGAATTATCCAGTCTGACAATGGAACGGACGGAATTCAGTTTTAAGGTAGCAATAGAAGAAATCTGTTGAATCTTGCCTCTGTCAGAATGTCCTCTACTTACAATCATCCCTACCTACAAGTTCAAAGCCTCTGTAGATGTAGACAATGATGACAACAGTCCATCATTTAGAAAATTGCCTCAGTCCTCAAAAGTTGCTGAAATTACCGTTCTCTCGGCAAAAGCCTTCTTTTCCATGAGTCAGTTGCCAGCTAGCTTCTCGTCTCACTGGTATAAGTCACACACTGACACATACTGTTGACAAGGATATTTGTGCCTTTGGCATGACTGCCCTACTTTGTTATAAGGTGGATCAGCAAGTCGTCACTGCTGCCTCCAAGGTAGTGTGTAACATTATATCAACTTACTCACTACTTGACTTAGCATCCTTGGTAATTTATCCACCTTGCTGAAAAGGCTGGAAACGATCATGCCTGGGATTTGGTGAGCTGTATTGCCAAGGTCATGAATAGGGCATCTCATCACACCCTGACAGCCTCCTGCAACATGGATTTAGTCGGAAGAGATGCACTCCTGTGACCTTGTGCACCCTCCCATTCGGTTCTCCCCTTGTGTCTGGGGGTCAAATTGAGGAGGTCAGAAAACAGGCAGCACAAGAGTTGCCCCTCCACCGGTCAGCACAAGCTCCCATATCTGGATATCCTGCTCAGGGATTGTTCCAGAGAAGGGACAATCATCAGCAGAGATACAATAGATGCAGTTCCCAATGACGACAGAGTAACCATGGCCAGACAAATTAAAGGAGGTCATTCACCCCTACTTATTACTGGCAGGCAGGGAGGAGAGAAAGAAAACAAAGTTTCTCCTCCTCCAAGCCTTCCTCCACCTGTCAGTGACTTTTCATTTCCCCCGCCTGCAGGCGATTCACCCATGGGCACCAGACTCCTTTCATATGATCATTAAAAAATTTTATTGCGTTTACTGAAAAAGAAATAAGGATATGAATGCATGTTTAGATTCCAATAACATAGTATTGAAGAAAAAAAATATAGATTCATTGCGCAAAATGTAGTATTAATACAGTTTGTGAGGCATTGTCATTACGTTATCATCATTTAAAATATGATTTGGCACTATGTATCATTCATTATCTTCGTTAGAACAAGGAAATATTTATAATTAACTGAATTACTACGTTTTTTTTTTCAGTATAAAAAAGTTAGCAAATTGCTTCCCAGAGGGATAACAATGTAGATAAATCGGTGCCCCCCCCCCCCCCTCCCATCTCTCTCTCAACCTCAGCTTGCATGGGTGATAAACAGTAAACCACGCCCATATTATCGAGACCACGTCCACTCCGTGGTGGTGATCGGATGTGACTCCGTGAGAAAGCGTGGTGTGCAGGACTATTCTCCGCGAGATGCCACGACAACTCCATCAGGATGCGTGGAGTGATGTGGAGGGGTTTTTCTTAATCCTCTCCACTCACTCTCCATCCCACCGCAATGCGTGGGGTTCCGAAAAATCACGTGAGCTGTACTGTCGTTTAAATATGTATGCACTTTATGCAATGGAATTACATGCACTATGGATGAAATGCATGCTATGATGGTGCAATATCAGACAGTAAGTAAACGGTGTTAATACTCTGTTCATTAGACATTAGACATTGAATTCAGAGAATGAATCAGACAATGATCTGTGACAAAATTATTGAATATTTTAAATGTGTTCAATTTTTCAGTGGAATTACATGCATTATGGATGAACTGCATGCCACAATGGCTCGATATCAGATAGTAAACTGTGTTGATTCCCTATTCATGCTATACATTAGACGTGTATACGTTGTTCTCTGAATAAAGTAAAATACAGTAAAACCCCGCAATAACGTGACCCCCCTTTTTCTGCGATTGAATTTTGTGGACCCCAATTATCGCGTTATTGCGGGGTTTCACTGTACTACATATTAGCAATAGTTTTAACTAATAGGATTAATTCTCAATGAAGTAATAATTGACTATGTTTTTTATATGAAAGAGTGAAGGGCCATATCCCAAGTATGTACCAATAGGTGTTGTCTGAACACCTGGACTTATTAAATTCCTGTTTTCAATATAAGTTACTATTATTTATCCATGTATCATTTCCAGTATTCTGTTTCAGATATTGATGAATGTAGAACAATGCCTGGAGCATGTGCTAATGGGCGATGTCTGAATACCATGGGCTCATACAGATGTGTGTGTAACACGGGCTACAAGACAGACCCCACTGGCAAGAGCTGCATTGGTAAGTATAATTCTTAAAAGTTATGCAAAATGTGCTCAATTATGAGATATCAGTCTACAGAGTATGCAGAGTTAGCTGAATCATGAGATAATGGTCTAAAAGTTATGCAGTTTGCTGAATCAGGAGATCATGGTCTAAATGTTATGCAGTTTGCTGAATCAGGAGATCATGGTCTAAATGTTATGCAGTTTGCTGAATCAGGAGATCATAGTCTAAAAGTTATGCAGTTTGCTGAATCAGGAGATCATAGTCTAAAAGTTATGCAGTTTGCTGAATCAGGAGATCATAGTCTAAAAGTTATGCAGTTTGCTGAATCAGGAGATCATAGTCTAAAAGTTATGCAGTTTGCTGAATCAGGAGATCATAGTCTAAAAGTTATGCAGTTTGCTGAATCAGGAGATCATAGTCTAAAAGTTATGCAGTTTGCTGAATCAGGAGATCATAGTCTAAAAGTTATGCAGTTTGCTGAATCAGGAGATCATAGTCTAAAAGTTATGCAGTTTGCTGAATCAGGAGATCATAGTCTAAAAGTTATGCAGTTTGCTGAATCAGGAGATCATAGTCTAAAAGTTATGCAGTTTGCTGAATCAGGAGATCATAGTCTAAAAGTTATGCAGTTTGCTGAATCAGGAGATCATAGTCTAAAAGTTATGCAGTTTGCTGAATCAGGAGATCATAGTCTAAAAGTTATGCACAGTTTGCTGAATCAGGAGATCATAGTCTAAAAGTTATGCACAGTGTGCTGAATCATGAGATAATGGTCTAAAAGTTATGCAGTTTGCTGAATCAGGAGATCATAGTCTAAAAGTTATGCAGTTTGCTCAATCATGAGATAACAGTCTAAAAGTTATGCAGTGTGCTGAATCATGAGATAATGGTCTAAAAGTTATGCAGTTTGCTCAATCATGAGATAACAGTCTAAAAGTTATGCAGTGTGCTGAATCATCAGATAACGGTCTAAAAGTTATGCAGTTTGCTGAATCATGAAATAACAGTCCAAAAGTTATGCAAAGTGTGCTGAATCATAAGATAACTGTCTTAAAGTTATGCAAAGTTTGCTGAATCATGAGCAAATAGTCTAATAGTTATTATATAAAACATATCCAATGCAGTCAACACAACATTAGGATTTTTTTCTTTATGTGGTAAAAGTGTGAAGCATGCCTAGATACAATGCCAACTACTTGTACACAGTATTACCATTTGTTCTCGCCTTTGATTGTAGGATTGTGGGTGGTGTTACATAAGTTTGACTTGTGAAGTCTTAATTTTTGACCAATTGGGTCATTAAAGTGGCAGTTTGAAGGTCCAAAATGGTAACATTTCATATCAGGCAGTATGTGAAAAGCATGTGGATATGCAGTGAAAATCCATAAAATTTGCTATAACTTTAGTCAAAAACTTACTCAAATTGACATGTTTTCAGATGTAAATGAGTGTGAGCAGGGCTTGTCACAGTGTGAGAAATTATGTCACAACACAGAGGGCTCGTACAGATGTGCATGTGAGAGAGGATATACACTCAATATGGATGGCAAAACATGCAGAGGTTTGTAGAATACATATTTTTACCTCATATCAAATCTAATGCAAGCAAGACATGTTGCTGTGTGATATACGGTAATACATACAGCACAGAGTTTTAATGTTACAGCATTCCCTCACTATAGCACACTTCCTTATAACACAATTTCTTTTATAAGGTGGATATGATCATGGATCCTATTATGTAATACCAAAATTATATGTATAATGATCCTCGTTGTAAGGCATTCTCACTATATGGTGGTATACTTCATGGCTTCCATGGACAGCATTATAATGAGGGAATATTGTATAATGTTTCTCATTATAAGGCATTCTCACTATAATGTGATATACTTCATGGCTTCCATGGACAGCATTATAATGAGGGAGTACTGTATAATGTTCCTCATTATAAGGCATTCTCACTATAATGTGGTATACTTCATGGCTTCCATGGAAAGCATTATAATGAGGGAGTACTGTATAATACTCTTCATTATAATGCATTCTCACTATATGGTGGCATACTTCATGGCTTCCATGGGCAGCATTATAAAGAGGGAGTACTGTATAATGTTCCTCATTATAAGGCATTCTCACTATAATGTGGTATACTTCATGGCTTCCTTGGATAACATTATAATGAGGGAGTACTATATTCAATACTTCATTATAAGGCATTCTCACTATAAGGTAGTATACTCCATGGCTCAAATGGAGATTGTTATAATGAGGGAGTACTGGATCAGGAAACGGGAAAGTTGGGTTACAGGTTTTTCTTTTAGAATGATTTATTCATTAAGAAGGATTACTTAGAAGAATTCCTATTGGTTTTCGTTAGGATATTTCATCATGTCTGTCCTGCTATCTGTCTGTTGATCTATCTATCTACCTTGAGATATGTTTCTTGTCAACAAAACTGTTAAAATGCATAAAATGCCAACACAGTGTTTGAAAATTACATTACAGAAACAAGACATATACTAAATTGCATTGTTAGCCTTGTAGAAGTTCTTACAGGTAGAAGGGTAGAACTGTACTTTAAGGACAGTCATGTGCTGCCTGGTCTTTGTCAAAGATTACATACCGTATATACTCGTGTATAAGCCGATACCAACAGCAAACTGCATAGACGCAGATCTGCCATCGCATAATGCGCTGGCAGATCTGGGTCTATGCAATTTGTAAAGACTAATCAGTAGAACAAACAACATAGACCCTGATCTGCTGGTGCATTATGCGACGGCAGATCAGGGTCTATGTTGTTTGCATTTGGACCTAGATTATATGTGAGTATATACGGTAATCATGATTATTGTCAATATGTTTTATATGAAAAATTGAGGGCATTCAGTAATTGTGTGTGTGTGCATGTTTGTGTGTGTGAGTACTCCATGGTGTGTGAGTACTCCATGGTACACTGTTTGAAATAGATTCATGAAACTCAATGCAATCAATGTGGTTTGTATATGTGGCTCAGAGTCAGTTTTAATCCACCCCCCAGACAAATACATTAACTGAGAAATGTACACGGGCATGCATCTTTGTTGTAGATTTCCAGTTCTCTCTCTCGTTTAATTTTAGACCTGGATGAATGTGCACTTATGCAACATACCTGTCCATACGAGTGTATCAACACTGTGGGGAGCTTCAGGTGTGGCTGTCCTCGGGGTTATAGGGAGGTTCGTGGCCAGTGTGTGGGTTAGTATGAACATCAACAGTATCAGTGAGGTCTAATTTTGTACCATATATACTCACTTATAAGTCGAATCCAACTGCAAACTGCACAGACCCAGATCTGCTGTAGCATAAAGCACCTGTAAATCTGGCTCTATGCAATTTGTTACAAGTAATCAGTAGAACAAACAACATAGACTCTGATCTGCCAGCAAATTATGTGACAGCAAATCATGGTCTATGTTGTTTGCAGTTGGACTTGACTTACATGCGAGTATACAATATTTGCTACAAATTGTGCCATGTGTGCACTTAGGCTGCACAACTATCTATATGAGTGAACAATCCCATGTGAAGTTTTAAGTGTGGCTGTGCTCAGGGTTGTAGGGGATATGTGGCCAGAGTACACGTATCAGGGGGATCTGATTTTGTACTTATTGCAAATCTTGATGAGTATGCACTTGCATAGCAAAAATGTGCTGCCTTCATGGTTATGGTGATATATGTGGTCAGTGTGTAGATCAGTATTATCATATATAGTTACAGTGTCATCTGATGTGGTACATATTACAAATCACAAGTGTGCACAGCAAAACTGTTAATTGCCCCCACATTTAATAAAATTCTCAAAATTTCTCTGCAAATTGAGATTTTACATATCTTGCATATGATACTTCAGACAATATCAATATTTTTGTCGGAACTGGAAATCACGGACAGGATGGAAAATCACTTTTTAGTTTTGAAAATTTAACACATGGAAACCTTTTTTAACTTAGAAAAAGAGTTGAGGAATTCCTCAGATTTGTCTAAATCCTCCAAATTTCCTCAGAGCTAAGGCAAGACTCCTTTTTAGGAAAATTCAAGATTTTATGACTGTATTTTAATCTTTGATGTTTGCTGAATGTGCTTTGAAAAAAAATCATAATTACTAACCTTGCAGTAAAAAGATGTTCAAAAATATCAATTCGAGGAAAACATTTTGAGATGTTTAGTGAAACTGGGGCCAGGTCAGTATGATCCTATACAGTATGAAGGGGCCAGGTCAGTATGATCCTATACAGTATGAAGGGGGCAGGTCAGTATGATCCTATACAGTATGAAGGGGCCAGGTCAGTATGATCATATACAGTATGAAGGGGCCAGGTCAGTATGATCCTTTACAGTATGAAGGGGAATAATTTTGTATTCATTACAGATCTCAGCATTTGTGTGTTGATTGAGCACAGCTATCTTCTAATTTGTACTAATACTGTTAGTTGTGCAGATGTTGCAGGTATCAGGATTAACTTTAGATCCATGGTCGGACCTGTACAAGTCTATTTGGCAGCACAAATCTGAAGAGACAAGTACATAACTTTACTTGTACTGAGGTCACAAATGTGTCATATGATGTATTATCATCAAACTATGATTATAGCTAAACAACATTGTACAATCAAATCTTTTCTAAACCTTATAAATGATCAATTATTTGAATAAATTTACACAAGTTTCTTTTACATCAATATTCCTACAGTAACTACAAAACAATTTTTATTTTATTTTTAAGTGTTACTATTCTTTTAATTTAACAAAAAGTTTAAGGTATAAGTATATTTGCTATTACTAAAATATGGGCATTTGATAATATAATGATGCTCATCTCCAATAATATTAGTATCACCAAGCAAACAGATCCTTTCTTCTCCAGGAACATTCAACCATCAACCAGTTTCATTTGGTAACTTCCTGTTAGAACACCTGAATTTAGACAGCTGGTAAATTTAACAAGTAATTTTCCATTGTAAAATCATCTTTTATTATCATGTAGGTCATACCTTTAGAACTATTCACAATTTCTGCATTGAGCTGTTGCAGATGTTGACATTTAAGAATATCTTTAATTTTCTTTTCAAATAGTATATGTTGTTGAAACGTATACTGTCATACAGTCTTGTTTCAGAAAGAACCGATTCAGTAAAGTCAATATATTATTGACTATATCATCCACTTAGTGCATGTATATATTTAATATGACTATATCATCCACTTAGTGCATGTATATATTTAATATGACTATATTATCCACTTAGTGCATGTATATATTTAATATGACAATATCATCCACTTAGTGAATGTATATATTTAATATGACTATATCATCCACTTAGTGCATGTATATATTTAATACATGTATGACTATATCATCCACTTAGTGCATGTATATATTTAATATGACTATATCATCCACTTAGTGCATGTATATATTTAATGACTATATCATCCACTTAGTGCATGTATATATTTAATATGACTATATCATCCACTTAGTGCATGTATATATTTAATATGACTATATCATCCACTTAGTGCATGTATATATTTAATACATGTATGACTATATCATCCACTTAGTGCATGTATACACTTAGTGCATGTATATATTTAATATGACTATATCATCCACTTAGTGAATGTATATATTTAATATGACTATATCATCCACTTAGTGCATGTATATATTTAATATGAATATATCATCCACTTAGTGCATGTATACACTTAGTGCATGTATATATTTAATATGAATATATCATCCACTTAGTGCATGTATATATTTAATATGAATATATCATCCACTTAGTGCATGTATACACTTAGTGAATGTATATATTTAATATGACTATATCATCCACTTAGTGCATGTATATATTTAATATGAATATATCATCCACTTAGTGCATGTATACACTTAGTGCATGTATATATTTAATATGACTATATCATCCACTTAGTGCATGTATACACTTAGTGCATGTATATATTTAATATGAATATATCATCCACTTAGTGCATGTATATATTTAATATGAATATATCATCCACTTATTGCATGTATACACTTAGTGCATGTATATATTTAATATGAATATATCATCCACTTAGTGCATGTATATATTTAATATGACTACATCGTCCACTTAGTGCATGTATATATTTAATACATGTATGACTATATCATCCACTTAGTGCATGTATACACTTAGTGCATGTATATATTTAATATGTCTATATCATCCACTTAGTGAATGTATATATTTAATATGACTATATCATCCACTTAGTGCATGTATATATTTAATATGAATATATCATCCACTTAGTGCATGTATATATTTAATATGAATATATTATCCACTTAGTGCATGTATATATTTAATATGACTCTATCATCCACTTAGTACTGTCAATTCATATATTTTTACGTTTTCATGCCACTGTTCCTATGCAGTAATGCATATATGGTATGCACTGTGTTTATCCGTTTCATGACGGTATTCATTACACAATACACCGCTCCCTCGATAACTCACGCACAACGGGGTCCAAAAACATAGACCGCACTATAAGCAAGGGCGCGAGTTACCGAGGGACCTCAAAAAATTAAGAAAGGGATGCCATCCCCGCTGGACACCGAGAAAACCGCAGTGGGGGTGGGTAACAGGGCTGTTTAATGGCAGAATACTCGTTTTATAATTACATTGGGAATAATTGTCAATAAAGAGCTTTTTCTAATGTAGTTGTTTGCTTTTCTGTATAAATTACCTTTATTTTCAAGATAACGAACCTCTGAAAGATCGTTAACAACATTAGTCCAAGCGGTTTGAACAACACGTGTACGCGATACATTGTGTATTACGTCACTGCTTTTTGTTGTTGTTGATTCACAACTTAGCAAGATTCCTTTTTTAAAAAAACTATTGACATTTATTTCATGAAACAACCATCAACATCGAACCTCGATTTATTTATTGTTCCATTAGTAAAATATGGATGCCGTGATTTCATATCAAGTAACAGTGAAACTTCGTCTCATCCTTGAGGAAATCCCTGAGTAGCATGTTAGGAAGTTCAATACAAACTCTGGAACTTGCTTCTTAGTAATGAACCGCATCTGTAAAACAAAGTTTTTATTCTCCAAGTACTCATTTGGCTTGGTTGCCTTACTATCTTTGATTACATTTGTGAATGAGTAGGCTAATTTAAGGTAGTTTAATTATATTACTTACATAATAATATTTATAACAGTGTTCGATTGATCAATTGAAATGAGTTGACCTGACACACGACCGTGACCGCTAGCTCTTACGCGGGCAGGATTTGCACGCCTTTTAACTTTTCTGTTATTCCACCCCCTTTGTCTGATTTGATACAAAAGACGTAATTAACGTGACAATACAAAGCAGGTCTGCTATTAATTGAGTGTGACAACACAACATATACTTCCGCAAGTCGGAGATAAAAACAAAAAAAGGTCGGCACATAATTAGATTCTCACGGAAAGGCTCGCGGCGATAGCTAGGTCGGTTGAATTTTAATTTTCACGTTTGAATACAAGAGGGTTTATTGCATTTATGATGATTACACTGAAACCAAATTAAAAGATAGAACTAAAACACATATTTCACTTGACAAAACTTTTTTAATTGGTATTTATTTTTAAAGTGTTGCGACCAGTAGGCTTTAGTGACGTTTTCATTGATCAAAATTTCGTCGAATATTGTTATTTATAGTGTACTAAGAATGTTGTTTAGAAAGAAAATTGAACAAAATATTTGACTTCTTATTAAAAGTCGAAAATTTCATGATGATGATTCAAACTTCTGGGTACTAACCACTGGTTTTGACGATAAAACGAGCGATATATTAAGGTTTCATTTACTGATTTTTGATCGCGATTTTTTTCACCTTCAACAAATAGGGTCAATTTGTTTTTTTGTTTTTTTTATATATAAATTTTCTAGTTTAAAAAAAATTGGATCCACGTCTGGTCCACGTTATAAGCGGGTTCGCGAGTTATCCGGGCGCGAGTTATCGAGGGAGCGGTGTACATGTATCTACAGTTATTTGGATTTTATTAATTTGAAAATATTACCGGTAAATTAAATACTACCTACCGCTAATTGGAGTGTCTGTCAAAAATGTTTACTGTGGGTGTTTACTAGTTAGTATATTGCCTCCATTTTCGTGCAAGTCCAAACAACCTGTATTTGTATTAATATTTGTGTTTTGCTGTATAAAGACTGTGCTTGATGCAATAAAAGTTTTGATTTAATTTGTATTTTCCTTTTCCACAAGTCAGATTTAATTCCCAAGTGATATTTCCCAAGTTATCTGCCAGTGCACGTGGGCTGATAAGCCTTTGGCTTGTAACGGGACTCACTTTGTTTTCAAGTTGACAATCCTTTTGATCGAGCTGCCAATCTATACTTGTTCAGTGCCAAGTAGAGTTCTACAACTTCCTGTGCATATACTTTGACCTTAATCCCTTAGCTTGTAAATGCACCACACTCTTTGTTTTCCCACGTGACAACCCTTTGATCAAGCCGCGAGTTTGATCCATGTTCAGTGCCAAGTAACAGAGGGTGGTTATTTGAACTCCCTGTGATCTTGCCACACAATTGACATGTGTTCAATTGCAGCCTTTAATAGATTTCTGACTTTATGATCAAAGTGTTACTCACAGAGCCCAAGCTCAGTCTTTACTTAAGCACACGCATATGACAGTAAAGCCAAGAATCGGAGTCGGACGAGATTATGATGACTAGACGACGACGATTTACAATGACTAGACGACGATGTAGGATTTCAGAACTTTATCAGACAATGAGGATTAATTCTTGGACTTTGTACCAGATAACATTAGATAGTGACATTTATAGGATACCTTGAATCACAAAAAAGTGGACTTAACTTTCATTGTTTTTTTGTACGACGTGTGGAATTAACATATTACGGGATATTGTGAATCGGATCATTCTGAACTTTTATTTTTATACCGGTATGTGACCTATGATTGAATTCGTGGATTTATCATTTAAATGGATTTCAAATGTCAAGCATTATGGATTTCAATGGACTTTATTACACAAAGATGGATAAATTGTAAGTTGTCAATTTATTTGTGACATATTTCACTCAATAATATAATTGTATTTTACACTGGTTTTGTCTTTATTTTTCTTATCTATCTATCCAGTTTGGCTTGTTTATATTTCCAAAGTGCGTTTTTGACTCACTAAGAAGTTACCCCTTCAGACGGATCTGACTTCCAAAATACACCCCGACTTATAGGAGGGTCATAGAGAAAAGCACTTTTTGTAGCCCTAAAAAGGGGGGTCGACTTATAATCGAGTATATACGGTATATTTAATATGAATATATCATCCACTTAGTGCATGTATATATTTAATATGAATATATCATCCACTTAGTGCATGTATATATTTAATACGAATATATCATCCACTTAGTGCATGTATATATTTAATATGAATATATCATCCACTTAGTTCATTATTTAGAAGAAGCTTATACAGAATTAGAAACAGAACACTAGAATGTCTTCTGGTGTTAACATTGTTTTAAATCATCTACGGTCCATACTCACTTATTAGTCAGTTTCAAGTGCAAACTGCATAGATCCAGATCTGCCACCACATAATGTGCCAGCAAATCTGGGTTTATGCAGCTTGTTAGGAGTAATCTGTGAAACAAATAACATAAACCCTGATCTGCCAGCACATTATGCAAAAGCAGATCAGGGTCTATGTTGTTTGCAGTTGGACTTGACTTGTAAGTGAGTATAATGATCTATTGTGTAAAAGATTAATTGATGTCAAATTTAACCTTAATTTGGTATACAGAAATTAAATTATTATTACAAATGAGGACATCTTTGTGAAAATTATAGAACTTTTGCAACAGCATTTTTTCTTTTTCTGTTGTTAATGTAAACTTTAATTGTTTTCATATTTCAGCAGATTTGTAAAATCAATATATTGTTGAATTGCTTACATTTGGCTTTATTACAGAGTACACAAAAAATCCCCATATATTGGTATTATAACTATTCAAGAGCATATTAATTCTGTTTATTACAGATTAAAAAAATAAAATGAAATATTTGTAATTTTGCCATCATCATCGTTCAGAAAGAAAACAATTCTTGTACGCAAATAATTTTTTTAATCATGTTTTAGACATTGACGAGTGTAGTGAGCAGCCACAGCTTTGCAGTCCAGGAGGAGTGTGTCACAATACAGGGGGCAACTTCACCTGTGTATGCAAGCGAGGCTACAAACCTGACAGCACAGGAACCAAGTGTATAGGTAGGACAAAACATGGAAAATTTTATTCTGATTTAGCTTTCAAAAATAACTCCTTATCATCTTACAGTTTATTGGCATTCCAGAGATGTTACTTAAATTTGTCTGGAAAGTATTATCCTGTACTCTACTATACAAATTTCTAATCATACTGTTCCATGGTAAAACAACATTGTACATGTCTTCCTGAATAAACCTTGATCATGAATGGTCCTTTTGACAGCTGCATGTATAATAACTAGGTGCAGAGTATTCTAACAATCAACAACAGCTATGCCCAATTCTGCATAAAAACAGATCTTGCATAACTACAATGAAACCTGCTGTCTGTAAATGTCTGATACTTATTGCCAATTCATATTATATTTAATTTTTTTATTTCTTACTGCCATCGTTCTCATTATAAACCATCAACTATTAACAAGCATGAAAGTTTAAAAAATTTTCATAATAATTGACTTTGCTTTAATGATATACACATTCATTGATAGGAAACAATATGTACATTTTATGACAGACACCAATTAAATAACTAATAATAATAATAAAAATGTATGTTTTAATCATATGTCAAAAAGTTATGCTTCTACAATCAGGAAATAAAATTGTGTCCTAATTCAGTAATGCTAAACTATTGAACTGTGGTTTCATTAAGAAGTGACTGGTAGGACTAATCATATACTGGCTACTTTACAAATGGACAGTACCTAAAATCTGTGACTTAATTATAACTTGTTGACTTGTAATTTATTCCTTATTCTAACACACCTGAAAATGTACTTCCTGCTGGTTGACCATCAGATTATTCAGCAGTATAAGCCATGATTCAGTCAAACACACTGATGTCATTATGATGTAATGACTTTACCTGTGATGTTCTGCAATAGGAAATTACATTTTTGGCTGTTTGTGACAAACTTTCCAAAGCATGTAAAAATAGGGAAAAGTGTTCTATGTTTTTGATTTACTGACATATATAGATGGTTATACTGTCACAGATTTTACATTTTATCAGCTTCACTAATGCTTTGCCGATAAAACTACATTTGTTTCTTATCATAAACTTTTTGGCATTCATGTTGGCAGTTTTCTTCACTGGGATGTACTGGTTAATAATGTATGTAAATTACTTTTTCTTCTAAGATAGCACTGCTTGCCAAAATTAGGAAATACCTCTGTCCTGATTTCAGAATCCTGTATTTTAATGCATATATTTAAGCACTGCTATATTATTATCTTAATTTATCACATAACTTCTGTGTTATTTACATTATTATACCCATATCATAATTTTCATATACCAACTGCAAACTGCATAGACCCAGATCTGCCGTCGCATAATGCACTAGCAGATCTGGGTCTATGCAGTTTGTAAGGACTAATTAGTAGAATAAACAACATAGACCCTGATCTGCCAGTGCATTATGCAACGGCAGATCAGGGTCTATGTTGTTTGCATTTGGACCCGGCTTATATGTGAGTATATATGGTAGTTTGAGAGGAAACAAGTGGATAATGGAAGGATAATAAATACTAATACTAAAACAGCAGCAGATCCAGATCCGAAAATGACTCGTAGTACAGTACATTTGCTAATTAGGTATAAATGACTCATAGTACAGTACATTTGCTAATTAGGTAAAAATGACTCATAGTACAGTACATTTGCTAATTAGGTATAAATGACTCATAGTACAGTACATTTGCTAATTAGGTATAAATGACTCATAGTACAGTACATTTGCTAATTAGGTATAAATGACTCGTAGTACAGTACATTTGCTAACTAGGTATAAATGACTCGTAGTACAGTACATTTGCTAATTAGGTATAAATGACTCATAGTACAGTACATTTGCTAATTAGGTATATCAATCTTCTCTTTTTTGTTGAAAAAATTTCTTGGTCAGATTTTAAATAAATAAATGAAATATATGCATATTTATAGTTTGTTATGCATTCACACTATGAAAGTTACATATGTATGTAAATATACATATGCATGTAAATTTGTACACATGTATACTGTTACATGTGAATGGGGTATTCGTCTGTCTTCTTCAACAGTGTATCAATGTAAATTTGCACACATGTAAACTGTTGCATTTAAATGGGGTATTCATCTGTTTTCTTCAACAATGTATCAATGTAAATTTGCACACATGTAAACTGTTGCATGTGAATGGGGTATTCATCCGTCTTCTTCAACAGTGTATCAATGTAAATTATCACTGTGTCTTCAGACATAGACGAGTGCGAAGGCGGAGTTTGCGACAAGCTGGCATGTGAAAACGGTGTTGGCACTTTCTACTGTGGATGTCCCGATGGATTTACAGAGTCGTATGGACAGTGTGTCGGTATGTCATAGCAAGGACAGGATCCAGCCAAATTTGTGCCCAAAGTCCATGGTTACTTAAATACTGGGTCTTGGCTGTCCTATGTTCTATTCAGTTTGTATATTAAATTATATTATGACTTGTTCTAAGTAACTTAGCTCACCTTCTCAAAAAGGACATTAAACTATAATTTCTGGAGATAAGTTGAATTACTCATTGACATAGCATATATAGAGAAGTAAGTCTGGATCATTTACATATGTATACAATTCTACATACATGAATACACACCATCTCTGCTCTTTGCTAGCCAGGTGTTGTTGATTCACTTTACTCTGCATTGACCCCTAGGACATGTAACTAGCCAAATGAGGTATCAACTGTTTCACTATCTGATTGGATGTGGCTGAAAGAAACTGATCCAATCAGATTCGAACATTTGATTTGCACCCATTTATACTATAATTTCTACTTATAAACTTTCACTAGTAGCTTGTAGACATGCATGTTGCTTTGAAATTCCTTTAATGGGCTTATCTAAGTTTAATTCCTATGTTAGCACACCAGCAGTACCTATGGTGGTGAACTAGCAGTAAATATGCAGGTACACCAGCAACTGACTATGGTGGTACACCAGCAGTACTTGTGGTGGTACATGAGCAGATTACTAAGTGTCTTTGAAAATAGATTCAGATCAGCTGTTTTGGCTGTTACGCCAAACAATGAAAGAATCTAGTTTTTTTTATAAATATTATTTCCTAATAACTTACATCTACATTAGAATGAGTCTGTTTTCATCAACTTTTTACAGCAAAGAATGACTAATTTATAAAATATTTTACTTTTTACAGAGTTAGACATCTGCTTTGGCAATCCATGCCTATTTGGCTGCATCCCCTCAGGAAAAGACTTCACGTGTGGCTGCCCCCCAGGCTATCAAATGATGGGACAGGGGTAAGAGAGAGTTCTGCTATTGTTCCAAATGATGGGACAGGGGTAAGAGAGGGATAGGGGTCTACCACTGTCCCAGATAATGGGACAGGGGTAAGAAAGTGAAATAGATCTGCTGCAGTGTTTTATATTAAGGGAAAGGGGTAGGAGAGCAAACTGCTGCTGCCCCACATGATTGGATAGATGTGAGAGAGAGAGAGAGAGAGAGAGAGAGAGAGAGAGAGAGAGATCTGTTACCATTCAGTGATGGGACAGAGGTAAGAAAGAGAGAACCACTATTGTTCTAGATGATGGCACAATACCACTTTGTCTCTTCCTATACATATGGCCTCTGAATAAAAAGATGGACTGTACAAAAATAATTCTTTCTCCTACACATTTTACCTCCCCATACATGACCACTGAATAAAATGACAGACTGTACAACAAGAATTCTTCCTCTCACACTTTTCATGTTATTTACAGCCATTGTGTGCAGACCATAGCCCCAGATGACTACACAAGCTTGTTTCCTGGGGGTGTGCGGCTGCCTCATGAGACGGGCCCTGGGGACAAAACCCTGCCCCCAGGTGAGGGATGCTATTCCTGTAATGTTGGCCAAGATAAACTGGAACTGCCCCTCTCCAGGAGGAACAAGAGGAATGTGGAGGGAAAGGAAGAGGGAGAAATAAACAAGGAGGCTGAGATTAAAGAGGAGGAGAAAGTGGAAAAGGAAGAGGACATCATTGACCTTCAGGAGGAGATAGTTGACCTTGAGACATCTGACAGCCTGTTTATCAGAGCAAAGGACAGACATGGCTCCAATGAAAAAGAACCTTACTCAGTATTTATTGTGAAGAGGGATGCCAAGAGGAGAAAGGTAATCCAAATCATCTACCTGTCCCAACAGAGTATCTATATAAGAAATGCAGATGTGTCAAGTGTAATTCTCAGAATCTCTAGGTGTTATTAATCTGACCACAGGTCCCATCTGTCTTTTAGCCATAGACAACGGAAATTGTACAGTGTCTTGAGATAAACTTCTATGATGTTATCAAACTTTAGGTTAGATAAGTAGTTCTCTATATTTTTAGAGTCCAAAACATTGAAATTTAGTTCTCTATATTTTTAGAGTCCAAAACATTGAAATTTAATGCTACATGTTTAGGATGCATAGGTTTATACATGAATTTATATCTATATAAAATTTATCCTGAAGTTCATATGGAGGAATGTGTAGGTGTAATATAAATGTCATATTCCTTAGAAAGATATAACTCAAGTCTATATGCCCCTCATTAAATTCAAAGCTATAGCCTAAATCTTATATATTTATCTTCTTTACTTTAATTTGTACAATCCATTTTATATTTACCACAGCATTCACAACTCACACCTTGGACACATTTTTCATGTTTAATTTCAGCATCATAATCACAGCAAGCAGAGACCTGTTCTTCAGGGTAACACAACTGTTGTGCTGTATGGAGAGACAGTTGAACTTACCAAGCCACTGTCCATCTATGTAAACCATACAAATGTCAGGAGGAAAACCAAGCTTATGAACATGTTACCAGCATTAAAGGCCCTAAAGGACAATGTAGAGTATGATATTCTCAAAGGAAATAAGCAATTTTTCATTAGAGAGAAAAATGGAATCAGTTCTCTACATTTTAAGAGGAGAGTTGATAAGCCAGGGAAGTACCATGTGGAGATAGCCGGTCAGCCTGTTCACGCAGATACACAGGTTGAGGGAGGAAGTATGATTCACCTTGACAAGTCAATGTTTAAATTGCACATAAATATATTGTGAGGAGTCAAGTTTCTTTAATCCTTTGTGGGAGAGTGTGGTAGATGAATTGGCATTTTTGTTTTGAATGAAATGTTACATCTGTCTTATGTTATCTACACACTCTCTCTGATTCAACCATTGAAACAAGGAATAGTGGTAAACTTAATGTGTTAAGTCACAGTGCTAGATTTACAAAGCATTCTAAAGCAAGTAGCATGCAAACTGTTCAATTTGTTAATGGGTGAGAAAAAAGAATACACAGTAACATACATACAAATTGATTCTCCAACAGCATAAAATACTCAATTAAATGACAGAGATGAAGAGTTGTCTTGAACAAATGTAATAACTGCTGGTATTTTCACCTATAAGACCAAATGCTATTAAAATCAGGGTTTATACTAGTCTTGATAGAAAAATGAGTTATTTTATTACTGTACATGGCTAGGTAAATGTTCACTCAATCTGATTACAACACCAGGTTTCATATAAAAAAAAAATGTACTTAATGTACTAGTTGCTATAGTCATTAAGTGGCGAGAAATATTTTCTAAATTTTAGAAATCAACTGTTTTTATGTTAAGAACATGATATTATGGTAAATTGGATAATAAGCAGAATATATGTGGCGTGAGTGGCTGTTTTGTACAGCTGATAAGTGAGTTCAGTTTGCTTTTATGAACATAGTGCTGGTATGTGTGGAACATATTGCTTTTTAATCTACTTGATAGTCAGTATTCTGTAGTTCTATACATAACTATGCCAGATGAAATCCAAATACAAAGCTTGCTAGATGGTGGTAATGCTACTCATATCTTAATTATTTGTGTCCACCATTTTGTTTTGTACTAAAGTATCAGCCTTTAAAAGGAGCTTCTCACTTACATTTTGGAAAAATCTCTGGAATTCTTTTGACCGACTACCAGTTTCAGAAAATTCTTGATGTGATTGTAAACACAGGGTTACTTTAGACTGAATAGAAAGCAAATTTTCTTTTGAATAACAATGGATCAAACCTTCCCTATCTTTGGAAAAAATTTGTATTTATGTAGAAACTTAAGATCTGCATAAAATAACCTTTACAGCTAGCATTAATATGATTTCATTTACACCCATTTACCTTGCCTGTGATCTATGTTGCAGAAGGTGAGACATAGTAGTAGCAATATCACAGTGTCTGGCTGACCAGCTGGCAGGTGTCAACTTTGGTTAAGTTTTTATCGTAAAGGGCAGTATCTCTTGTTTTCATCAGGGGATCATCATCAGACTTTGCCTGCAAATGCATCAAGGGAGAAAGGAATCTCTTGGGAGATTGATGGGCAAGGAGCACAGAGGTTAAGGTCACAGAGAGCAATTCTTTAAATTTTTTGTGGGTTGTCAGTGGGTACAGTTTCTGGATCTTGCAGTAATATCTTTTATTTGCTATGGATGAATTAATATCAGACAAAGTGAATATATTTACCATGGAATATAAATACTGGTGTGGAGGTTTAAAGGTCAAGGTCACAGTGGTTGGTTTATATTTTTGGGGGTACTAACTTATCATGTCTATGGATAGGCATTCAACTTGTAACCAGATTCAACAGTGTACATGGCCATCCTTGGGAATGATGGATACAGGCATTAAAGGTCAAGGTCACTGGATGAACTGTTTACTTGGGGGGGGGTGTAAATTGCTAAGAGCTGTATGAAGGAGTTATATGTTCTGTTTTCATACATGCATTGTTACCAGTATGTCACATATTAGTAGAGGAATGGAGTGGTTCAGAGAGCAAGGTCACAGGGGTTGTGTGTTACTAAGGCTGCAGTGACATCATTATAGGCAAGACAATACATTTATGGATTTTTATGTTAAAAAAGGAAAGAACCCAATAACAAATATATTTTATAAGATTTTCTAAAGCAGTCTTCTCCATTGTGTTTCCATTTTCTGGCCTTTGTCCCATTTTTTTGTCTTTGGCATCTCTTAATTTGGACTTTTAGATCAAACATTTCAGAAAGATACCAGGAACATAAGGAAACACAAGAAGAATTCAGATTAGCATATGAAAATGAGATGGGCAATTTTGTTTTTGCAAAGTCATATAAGTTTCATATGCCTCAGATCAAGCAGAATGTTAATGCCAATGATACTGAGATACCTCTGAAAAATTAAGGGATGGACATCGACAGTAAGAAGAGAAGCAAAAGGGTGTGTGTAAATGATTGAATACTCGGTGTATAATTGCATTGGGAATAATTGTCAATAGAAAACCTTTTCCTTATGCACTTGTTTGCTTTTCTGTATAAATTGTCTTCATTAAAAACATTACTCCAAGAGGTTTCAAGACACATCTGATGTGTACCAGCAAAAATACTGTGTATTACGTCACTGCTTTTTGCATGTGAATGTGGATACATTCTAGTGTTATTGTTGGTTCAGAAAAGAACAAGATTCCTTTTTTCAAAAACACTGGAGAGTTATTTCAAGAAACAACAACATCAAAATTTGATTTTCTATTGTTCTATCAGTAAAATATTTAGGCTGTGATTTCACTGCAAGTAATCACAAAAATTCCACTCATCCAGGAGCAAACCTCTGAGTGACAAATCAGGAATTTTAAGTTCACTACAAACTTTGGATCTCAATTCACCATAATGAGCTCGATGTATGAAACTAAGCTTTCGCTTGGTTCCCTTGCTAACCCTGGTCACATATGCAAATAACTATGATAAACCACTGATTAATATTAGATACTTTAATGATATTACTTACATAATAATATTTAAAGCAATATTTGATTGGTTAATTCCCTAGAGCTGATTTGTCAAATTACCCTGGCTGCTAGCTCTTATGCAGGTAGGATTTGCATGCCTTTTAACAGATTTTATTCAACCCCTTTATTTGATTTGATACAAAAGATGTAATTAACATGATAATACAAAGCAGATCCACTATGAATTGATTGTAATATATAAACAAACACTTTCGCATGTTGCAGATCAAAACACAACTGGCACTAATTAGGTTCTCATGAAAATGTTTACAGCATTGCTTTGACGGCTGATTAACACATTTCACATTTGAATACAAGAGCACATATTACATTTATAATGATTGCATTGAAATGACCTAAAAGATAAAAAAATGAAACACAGATTACACTTGACAAGAATTATTTCATTTCTTAAAGTATTATCACCAGTAGCCATTACCAATATTTTCATTGATCAATATTTCATTGTATATTGTTGTTTACAGTGTATTGAGAACTTTTTTAAAAAGAAAATTTAACAAAATATATTCTTCTTATTAAAAGTTGCAAATTTCATGAAGTTGATTTTAAATTTCTGGGCACTAACCAGTGTTTTTGATGATAAACGAGAGATGTATCAAGGCTTGATGTACCAATTTTGATCGTGATTCTATTCATGTTCAGCAATTATGGACCTATTATTTTGGGATTTTCTATAAGAAAAAATGAGATCCACACCTGCCACCACATTAGAAGAGGGTTTGTGAGTTACTGGGGTGCACTAAAACGAGGGTGCAGTGTATATTGAATGATGCATTATGAAAATTTATATCAGTCTTTCAAGATACACACTTTGTAAATGTACTTGTCTGATTTAGTGTAAACATTAACCGCTTTTACTTTTTTCTTTACTGCTTATATTTCACTTTGTGTTGGACATTGTTATATAATTTGTGTGAATTAATGCTTTTTGCATTCTGTGTAAGAATTTAAGTAGGAAATTTACCTGATAAGATGTATTATTCTTGTGTAACCAGTATATGAAAATGGCAGTAGTATGACATATTAACTTTTTAATAGAACCAAACAGTATTAAAGTCATTGTAATGGGCTTTCCAATTTAAGTATGTATTTGTCTGGCAAAGGTCATTAGACAATTAATAAGTCATGGCTTTAAATTTTCTACTTATGTAATGGTTTGCATTTATTTGGCAAAAGAAAATCTTCAAATTTATTTGTACATGTTTTTTTATCAATTTATTTGTATCCCATTCTCAAGATATTAGCATTGAATAAAATATAATCCATTTTTCTCCTTTTTATTGTGTTTTTTGCAAAGTAAATGTTGTTAGTAAACAGTAAGTAGAAAAAGAAGTAGTAGAACAAAAAGAAGAGTTAAATTGTTGATGGTGATCATGATGACTCAGTGATTATTAGTAATGGTGTTATTCCCTAACTATAAAGCCCTTTTTTATAACATGGTTCTTTTCAACAGTTGAGTATGGTCATGGATCCCATACATTTTATGTATCATTTACTTCGTTATAAGGTTTAGTCTTTCCAGCAGCATTAGTTTTCCCTACTTTTCCTTCTTTTTTGTCAGACTCCCTATTTTTTCCTACTTTTTCCAAATGTCCCTATTGTCCCTTCTTTTTTCACTTTTATGTTGAAAATTGATTACACACTGCATGAACAGCGGTAGCGAAGTATATTCAGATATGGTCTCTGTGATGTGGAGCTGGGTGTTTAAGATATAGGCAACCTGGACTAAAGAGACAGCTAATATGTGATTAAGAGCATGCTTTGTTTAAGTTATGAAGGCAAGTCAAGTAATGATTTTATTTATTTACAGTTATTTACATAAATTTCATTCTATTTTTCTTTGCAAAATACTCCTATCTTCCCTTCCTTTTTTTAAAAATTAGCCCTATTTTATCTCTCCTTTTTCTCGAAGGGTTGCTGGAAACACTGAAGGTGGTCTCACCGTAAGGCAGTATACTCTGGCTGTCATGGACAGCATTATAATGAGGGAGTGCTGTATTATGTATTTCATTATAAGGTGTGTCACTGTAAGGCAGTATACTCTGGCTGTCATGGACAGCATTATAATGAGGGAAGGATGTATTACGTATTTCATTATAAGGTGTGTTACTGTAAGGCAGTATACTCTGGCTGTCATGGACAGCATTATAATGAGGGAGTGCTGTATTACATATTTCATTATAAGGTGTGTTATTGTAAGGCAGCATACTCTGGCTGTCATGGACAGCATTATAATGAGGGAAGGATGTATTAAGTATTTCATTATAAGGTGTGTTACTGTAAGGCAGTATACTCTGGCTGTCGTGGACAGCATTATAATGAGGGAAGGATGTATTAGGTATTTCATTATAAGGTGTGTCACTATAAGGCAGTATACTCTGGCTGTCATGGACAGCATTATAATGAGAGAGTGCTGTATTACGTATTTCATTATAAGGTGTGTTATTGTAAGGCAGTATACTCTGGCTGTCATGGACAGCATTATAATGAGAGAGTGCTGTATTACGTATTTCATTATAAGGTGTGTCACTGTAAGACAGTATATGCTATTACTCAGATTGACAGCATTATAATGAGGGAGTACTGTAATTATGTACTTCATTATAAGGCATGTCACTATAAGCTGGTCAACTCTGGCTGTCATAGACAGCATTATAATGAGGGAGTACTGTAACTACATAATTCTTATAGTAAAATATATATACATACCGAAAATAAGGTGACTATGGTCATGGATCCCTTTTCATTAAGTGGTAGTAAAATTATATGTATCATGTACTTCATTACAAGGTGGTGTCATTATAAGATGGTATACTCTATGGCTCCCATGGACAGTGTTATAATGATGGAGTACTGTAATTACATTTCATCTGAGGCCAACCTTAATAAATTCCTTTTTTGTTTTGCCCTGACACTAAAATTTTGATAGTTGGTAGGTAGATAGATTGTTTTTGTGCTTGTTCCAGGTTTCAAACAATTTTAAACATTAAACATTGGTAATTATTTATTAGCAATATTTTCCCTAATAATGGTAACAAAAGTAAGCTGCAGCAATTTGGATGGGTGAATGTGAATTACACAATACAAACCTATACCTATTCCACTGATAGACAAATGAATTACACAATACAAACCTATGCCTATTCCACTGATAGACAAATGAATTACACAATACAAACCTATGCCTATTCCACTGATAGACAAATGAATTACACAATACAAACCTATGCCTATTCCACTGATAGACAAATGAATTACACAATACAAACCTATGCCTATCTCACTGGTAGACAAAAAAAGTCATAAAGGAGTTTGGACAGTGGTCATATGGTAGGCTTGAAAAAGTCAGGAGTTTGGACAATGGTCATATGGTAAGCTTGAAGAAGTCATAGAGGAGTTTGGACAATGGTCATATGGTAGGCTTGAAAAAGTCATAGAGGAGTTTGGATAATGGTCATATGGTGAGCTTGAAAAAGTCATAGAGGAGTTTGGATAGTGGTCATATTGTAGGCTTGAAAAAGTAATAGAGGAGTTTGAACAATGGTCATATGGTAGGCTTGAAAAAGTCATTGAGGAGTTTGGACAATGGTCATATGGTAGGCTTGAAAAAGTCAGGAGTTTGGACAGTGGTCATATGGTAGGCTTGAAAAAGTCAGAAGAGTTAGGACAATGATCATACTGTAGGCTTAAAAAGTCATAGAGGAGTTTGGACAATGGTTATATGGCAGGCTTGAAAAAGTAATAGAGGAGTCTGAACAATGGTCATATGGTAGGCTTGAAAAAGTCACAGAAGAGTTTGGACAGTGGTCATATGGTAGGCTTGAAAAAGTCAGAGGAGTTTGGACAATGGTCATATGGTAGGCTTGAAAAAGTAATAGAGGAGTTTGGATAATGGTCATATGGTAGGCTTGAAAAAGTAATAGAGGAGTTTGGAGAAGTTGAATGACAAATTATGAAGAAGTTAACTTTACAGAAGTCTCAACAAATGAAAAATGACACGACAGAGGAATCATTGGTCATATTGCTTTTGTTCTACATATAAAGATGCTAAAAAGAGGACTGCCAGTCAGAGTTGTCCCATTTAAACATACATACCATATATACACGCGTATAATCCGGATCCAAATGCAAGCAACATAGATCGCCCTGGCAGATCAGGGTCTATGTTGTTTGTTCTACTGATTAGTCCTTACAAACTGCATAGACCCAGGTCTTCCAGCACATTATGCAATGGTAGATCTGGGTCTATGCAGTTTGCAGTTGTTATCGGCTTAAACGCGAGTATAGATGGTGGTACTAAGGGAAGGCATATTTTTCAATTATCTGCCAGGGTACTCTGATTACTCAAAGAGTTTATATGAAAATGATTTTAAATTATCTGCCAGGGTACTCTGATTACTCAAAGAGTTTATATGAAAATGATTTTAAAAAATCTAAATTGCATCTATAGGTGAATACTCCACACTGAAAATGCCTTCCCTGGGTCCCAGGTGTGTTTTACTGGCACAACCATTATTGAGAACACAAACTGATACATTTTGTACATCGACAGTAAACATTTCTAAGGTATTTTGCCAACATAGACTCCTTAGCTTTTACACTTAACAATGAAAACTAGTTTCAAAAATTAAAGTTAGAATGTACTTGCAGTCGAAATATTTTAAAGAAGACTTATCTGAGAGAAAAAGAAGCCTGTGGCTATTGACTTATAAGCAGAGAAGAAGAAACTCCATGCCCATACTTACAATAGAATGGTAGTAAATTAGAAATTCCATGCCCATACTTACAATGGAATGGTAGTAAATTAGAAATTCCATGCCCATACTTACAATAGAATGGTAGTAAATAAGAAATTCCATGCCCATACTTACAATAGAATGGTAGTAAATAAGAAATTCCATGCCCATACTTACAATAGAATGGTATTAAATTAGAAATTCCATGCCCATACTTACAATAGAATGGTATTAAATTAGAAATTCCATGCCCATATTTACAATAGAATGGTAGTAAATTAGAAATTCCATGGCCTGAGAAATGACATCAAAATCGAAATTAAATCCAAGTCAGTGAAGCTTAAATTAAATAGAAACGCATGCAATCATATAGTTCGATGATTCTATCATGAACAGTGCTTGGGAAAAAAAACTTAAACCACAAAATTTAACCAAAGCCAGTGAAGTGTGAAATATAGGTCACAATGACCTACATCAAGATGCGTCCCCTCATCAACTTTTATGAATCTAGCTATAAACAGTATATACACAAGGTGCAAAAAAATAAATAGTTGGTCATGAGCTAAATGCAAAAACTTAACCTTAACTAGTAAAATGTGAAATGTGGGTCACGGTGACCTTCCTTTGCAATAAGGGTGTGTTACTAATAGAGATACATACAATCATTAAGTTTGATGATTCTATCATGAACAGTGCTTGGGGGAAAAAAACTAACTTAAACCACAAAATTTACGCAAAGTCCGTGAAGCCTGAATATTATGTCACAGTGATCTATGTTTGTGATGAGGATTTAGTGCTCATCAAGATGCATCCCTTCACCAAGTTTCATGATTCTATGTATAATAGTATTTATACAGTGTGCAAAAAACCCGAGTTAAACACAAAAACAACACCAAGAATGTGCAACCAATGAATGTACAAATTTAGCCACCTCAGCCCCAGCCCATGGGGGTAGGTGCTATGAAACCCACTGCAAACTGTTTGCCTGGGTCCTAGGAAAAAAGAGTGTATGTGCTTTTATCTGTGCCGATGCCCGGGGGGGGGAGGGGGAGTACAATAGCTTACCTCAACTTCGTAGAGGTGAGCTAAAAGCTGCAATGGAACAATATTCAGTAAATGGTTCCTATATATACTTCTCATATAACCATTTTTATTTTATCTTGTTTTTTGTATGAAATAGCATGGTTGCTAACTTTAATCATCCCTCTTAAGGTGATCTTGATAAACAAGATATTTTTGACTAACTCTTTCTTATGGAACTGTTTAAAGTCATCTAAGTTGTTTCTAACTTGTGGTTGATCATGTGGAGACTAGAAGTTGGTTTCTGCTTAAGTTTTTACAGGTAAACCATTTATTTCAATGAACAATGAATTAGTTTCATGAAGCTACATACCTTATGCTTACCTTGTTATCCCTTGATGTGTCTTCTAATGTCTTTCCTTCCCCAATACATTGATTCCAGGCTATTTTACAATTGCACATCTTAACTTTAAATTTTAACATGTATTCTCTAGAAGATGGTCCTGTCCTCTGAAGTTCTCTCTTCTTGTCTCTGCCCTTAATTCATTTCAAATGATTTCTTTCAGTTTCCTGTTTGAAAGCTTTCATTAGGTTACAACATAGTTAGTTCATGATCGTATGAAATCTCCTCTTGTTTGATATTGATTTCCTATCAAATTCATTGTTGCCTACATCTGTTCTTTCTTCCATCTCGGGGGGGGGGGGGGAGGGGGGCGGGCGGTCCGCATTATATTTTTTTGTACAACCCTATCTTTTCTGCTTGTGTTCAAGGTTTCCTTGATATATACTAAAATTTATGTTTGGGAACTGGCTACTGAAATTTCTCCAGAGTTGTCCAACCGAGAAAGGTGCATGTTCCTTTATACTCGCGTTATGGTATTCTAATTGTTAATACTTTGGAATTTATCACATTACTTTTACATTCTAGTATGGTATTCTAATTGCTAATACTTTGGAATTTATCCAGTTATCTTTACATTCTAGTATGGTATTCTAATTGTTAATACTTTGGAATTTAGCCAATTACTTTTACATTCTACTATGGTATTCTAATTGTTAATACTTTGGAATTTATCCAATTACTTTTACATTCTACTATGGTATTCTAATTGTTAATACTTTGGAATTTATCCAGTTATCTTTACATTCTAGTATGGTATTCTAATTGTTAATACTTTGGAATTTATCCAATTACTTTTACATTCTAGTATGGTATTCTAATTGTTAATACTTTGGAATTTATCCAATTACTTTTACATTCTAGTATGGTATTCTAATTGTTAATACTTTGGAATTTATCCAGTTATCTTTACATTCTAGTATGGTATTCTAATTGTTAATACTTTGGAATTTATCTAATTACTTTTACATTCTAGTATGGTATTCTAATTGTTAATACTTTGGAATTTATCCAATTACTTTTACATTCTAGTATGGTATTCTAATTGTTAATACTTTGGAATTTATCTAATTACTTTTACATTCTAGTATGGTATTCTAATTGTTAATACTTTGGAATTTATCCAGTTATCTTTATTCTAGTATGGTATTTAATTGTTAATACTTTGGAATTTATCACATTACTTTTACATTCTAGTATGGTATTCTAATTGTTAATACTTTGGAATTATCACATTACTTTTACATTCTAGTATGGTATTCTAATTGTTAATACTTTGGAATTTATCCAATTACTTTTACATTCTAGTATGGTATTCTAATTGTTAATACTTTGGAATTTATCCAGTTATCTTTACATTCTACTATGGTATTCTAATTGTTAATACTTTGGAATTTATCCAATTACTTTTACATTCTACTATGGTATTCTAATTGTTAATACTTTGGAATTTATCCAATTACTTTTACATTCTACTATGGTATTCTAATTGTTAATAGTTTGGAATTTATCCAATTACTTTTACATTCTAGTATGGTATTCTAATTGCTAATACTTTGGAATTTATCCAATTACTTTTACATTCTACTATGGTATTCTAATTGTTAATACTTTGGAATTTATCACATTACTTTTACATTCTAGTATGGTATTCTAATTGCTAATACTTTGGAATTTATCACATTACTTTTACATTCTAGTATGGTATTCTAATTGCTAATACTTTGGAATGTATCCAATTACTTTTACATTCTAGTATGGTATTCTAATTGTTAATACTTTGGAATTTATCACATTACTTTTACATTCTAGTATGGTATTCTAATTGTTAATACTTTGGAATGTATCCAATTACTTTTACATTCTAGTATGGTATTCTAATTGTTAATACTTTGGAATTTATCCAATTACCTTTACATTCTAGTATGGTATTCTAATTGTTAATACTTTGGAATTTATCTAATTACTTTAACATTCTAGTATGGTATTCTAATTGTTAATACTCTGGAATTTATCCAATTACCTTTACATTCTACTATGGTATTATAATTGTTAATACTTTGGAATTTATCAGATTACCTTTACATTCTAGTATTGGCTTTTTTTTAAATCAAGTATCACTGTGTAATAAATTTGTATTGTCTGAATTGTGAATTATACAAATCTGTTCAGAATGTAATGTCATGAGAAAAATGTTATTTTCTCTTTATCCCCTAGAGTATTTGCACAGTGCCCTCTTTGAGAACATCTCTTTTGGGAATAAAAGATTTAATCTAACTGTCATTCAGATTCTGTCTTAGAATAAAAAATAGTCCACTATTCTCTTTCAAGATGTGTAATGTTTAAAAAATAAAAAGTTCATTTTTAATTTTGTCAAAGATGGTTTTAATTGTATTGGATGTTGCTAACTGAGTGAATTGCAATTTCATCGAAATTTGTGTAGACAATTTATACTGTTTGTGCAACCTATCTAGGAAGGTCATTTAAGCGCATGAAGATTTGCTTTTAACAGATCCAAATTGTCCAGTTTCGAGTCTAACTGTTTCAATCATATTTTGACAGGGAAAGACAGAAAAAAGAGAGAAAAAGGGCAAGACAGAACAATAAAGATAAAAGAAAAGAAATTAGATAAAAGGAGAAAGAGAAAAAAAAGGAAAATGGTGATATGACGGTCAGAAAATAGCATCAAAACAAAAATAAAAGTAAATTTTCAATTTTGACCTTAAAAATAACAATAAATCATCATAGGCAAAGATCAGGAACATGTAAATGTTCTCATGAATTCGGATATGCATCACTGCTTTTGAGTATATAATCTATCAACACATGCATAGATCGAAAATGTCTCAATACTCCAGTAGATCTGAAAGGCGTTATTGTCATGGGTTTCCCTAGAACTAAAGGGAGTTTTAGTTGTGATTCTATAACTATAATTCCAGAGACATCTCTTTGATGTTTCATGTTATTTACTAATAATAATAATAATAATAGTTAGAGTAAAGCACTTTAATATTTGGTGATTTTCTAATAATGCATTACATTTGTGGTCCACGTAAACAGTGACAAAATACTCAACTTACATTCTAACACTGAATTCTGTTCGAATTTACATCACATCACACACAAACTGTGATAATATACACAAATAGAAATCCTAACCATGCGTTCCTTTTGCGTTCTAAGTAAACAGTTACAAAATACTCAACTTACAAACACTATCCATTATTTCGATTTGAGTTATACAGTTCACATAATGGTAACGAAATACTAAAATAAGATCTCAAACATGAATTCTATTTACTTTATATATAAACAGTGATGAAATGTTTCACTTATAGTCCTATCCATGATTTTGATTTGAGTTATACAAAAGCAGTACACATAAATGGTGATGAAATACTAAAATAAGATCCCAAACATAAATTCTATTTACTTTATATATAAACAGTGACAAAATGTTCCACTTATATTCCTAGCCATGATTTCAATGTGTCTATATGTCACAGCACTCAGAAACATATTTTTCATGATAATCTACCATTCTTTGATATGTTAAGTAATGAAATATACACTATATGTATCTTTATTTTTTTATACAAAATCAACTACAATAAACAATTTCAAATGGCAAATCAATAAACAAGGCGATACAATTATAGGTCATCGCCAAGCTAGCATTGATCCAGAAATCCTTTGCTTTAATTTCATTCACTGTCCTTCAAATACAATATCATTTAGATCACAAATTATTTACAAATAACTTCGATTTTGTTGTACTTACATATTTAAATGTAAAAATTCCTATATAATCTTGAGAAAATAAAAGAAAAAGAAACACTTTATGCTTGGTTGTCGTATCAGCTATCAGCTAATGCAAAAATGTCTGCCCCGTTTTGATCGAACTCTTTGGTGTAACATAATGGGTACCAGATTTTTCGAGAATGAATCATCATATAGACTGGCTTAGCTAATCTGGAATTTGGAAAATTTGTTTTCATTTTTACATATTGTTACTACAGTTATTGATCTTTTCCTCAAGTTTTCCATTTGTTTACCAAACACACTGTTATTCATCAATTTGAAAGAATATTTATCAAAATCATTTATTGCTTTTTGTTTTATACTTGTGTTCAGTTCAGTGTAAGATTTAAACCACAACTGTTTTTTAAACAAGACAATTCTGCATATTATTTTTTCAGTTTTAAACCTAACTTTATATAAAGCTTCAGTATTCTTGTGTGAATGACATTTATATTGTCTTTGTTTTTCAATGTAAATAACAGTTTTGGTAATGACGTTTATATTGTCTTTATTTTTCAATGTAAATAACAGTTTTGGTGGTTTTGTAACATTGCAATCTTCAATCAGCTTCTTCTGCAATTCTGATAAATCATTTTCATCCGGAATACATTTCTCTGAAGCTACCGGATGGTCCTTGAAATAATCATCCATGTGTGATGAAATTTCCAAATACTGTTCGAAAATACAACCGGTATGATAGGCATCTGTTATTTGTAACAGATTTTCTTCTACCCATCTAATTTATTCATTAGATGACCATCTAACATTTTTTTTTTACCAGGCATGTTTTGGCTCATGGTCCACACATAGAGGTTTTTAAAATATAAGAACACAATGAATGATATTGACCTTGACCTATCGTACTCACCATCATTTTTCATATCAACGTCTTTGCCCAGGTAGTATTCATGATTTGCTTCAGCACAAATATGGTATAGTGATAATTCCACCTCTTATTCAACTCTGAATCATCATAAACATGTCATATGCTAATTCCCCCTCATTTTAAAATCTGAATCATCATAAACATGTTATGTGCTAATTCCACCTCTTATTCAACTCTGAATCATCATAAACATGTCATGTCCTAATTCCACCTTTTATTCAACTATGAATCATCATAAACATGTCATGCGCTAATTCCACCTCTTATTCAGCTCTGAATCATCATAAACATGTCATGCGCTAATTCCACCTCTTATTCGACACTGAATCATCATATACATGTCATGTGCTAATTCCACCTCTTATTCAACACTGAATCATCATATACATGTCATGTGCTATTCCACCTCTTATTCAACTATGAATCATCATAAACATGTCATGTGCTAATTCCACCTTTTATTCAACTATGAATCATCATAAACATGTCATGTTCTAATTCCACCTCTTATTCGACACTGAATCATCATATACATGTCATGTGCTAATGCCACCTCTTATTCAACTCTGAATCATCATAAACATGTCATGTGCTAATTCCACCACTTATTCAACTATGAATCATCATATACATGTCATGTGCTAATTCCACCTCTTATTCAACTATGAATCATCATATACATGTCATGTGCTAATGCCACCTCTTATTCAACTCTGAATCCTCATAACATGTCATGTGCTAATTCCACCTCTTATTTAACTCTGAATCATCATACACATGTCATAATGTAAATGCTGCCAAACGTCATATGATATGTTTGAATCATTAAGTGCTTAGTAAAACTTGTTTAGCGGTGGTATAACAGTTTTGTATTGTTCAGTCTTACTTCTTCGTGCACTAGTTGGCAATCTTACCTGACGAGTTACTGAATATTTTAACACAGTCGGTGCCTATGTAAACTCGGTAATGTCTATGTATCTGTTTTGACACCAAGTTTGAAAATCTTGTATTCCAAAATAATGGTACCTTCCATCTTTGAAACTATTGGAACCAGCACATTGAAATATGATTGGCATGTCGACATGTCTTTGTCTTTCTATTTCAGTTATTCTTACAGATATTATGTTGGTTTTTACAATTCCGCTGTCTCCCCCCTTCCAAAGTGTCATACACATTTAAGGATACTTTAAATTCTTTTTCAAATTCCAAATCCGCTCTGTATTTACCAGATATCTGTCAAAGCAGTGACTGTATCTATACAACTGTATCTACATGATCACTTGGTGTATTTAACACACTCTCAATCAGATAAATACACCGTCTCTTTTCTACGTTTATACAAGCTTTTTTATTGTTAATTCATTCAAGCAAATCTATGCATAAGTTCCCCTTGAAAGGTTGTTATTGTTAAATATGTAATCCTGTAAAATATTTATTTTGTGCTTTCGCTTATTTTCTGTCCAAATTTTGTATGTAAAATATCGAAAGAACGCTCAAAGACATTTTCAATTTCATCTTACTTCAATATATTGAGAAACCTTGTATTGTGGTGAAATGTCTTTTCTCAAATCGCTCGACAACATGGGTGTGTCTTTTCCTAAGTCTGATCATCAAGTCTATATATACTTTTATAGGGCCAAATTGCCAAATTTTGTATTGATTGATCTTCAGATGTGGTACAGTTTCATTGAAAACTTCATGCAAATCGTGATTTTGTGAAAATTCTGTTTTAATTTGGCTGATTCGTGGATCGCGTATTAAAGGGAAATGCAATTATTTTTTGTTGTTTGGGCTTTTTATTGCTTTTTTTCTTTAAATTGTTCGGGTATTGATTCAGCGATTATAGAAATATTCAAAACTGACTTATTTAAGTAGAAATATTTCACTCTTTTGACTTTGTTTGCCTCAAATTATTTCAATATATAATTCGCTATTTTAAAAATTGAACATCTGACTTTCATCGAAACTGTTTGAAAAGATCAATCAACACTCTTTGGTTTTTCAATCTCCGGGGGCAGCCATCGCTTGATTTTGGGTGCACATGACCGCCCCTGGGACATGACTAATCGTCTCATCTTACGGTGCAGTAGGAGGGTTGTAGCCTTGTTGCCTTTGTTCCTAACTTCAAATAGACCGGGATGTCCCTGAATCACTTTAATAATACAGTTGAATTTACACACATCCCACCCCCTTCAATTCCTTTGGTAGAAACGAAAAGCTATGAGCTCCGAAAGTAATTCAACCTCTAGGTATAGCGTAACCTCTCCAGAGATTTAAGGTGCGCCATAGTTTCACATGCCCTGTAATTGTAGTAATGTCAACTTATACCCTTGGTTCCGATTTGATGTCATTCTACATCGACTCAGACCAATCAATCTGATCCACATTCATACTTGAACGAATGAATCGACCTAAGCACAAGTGTGCTCAGTAATTAAATATGTTAATTTCCTTATATACTGTTCTTGTCACCGTTACCTTTTCAATGGCATGTGGTTCATTTATATGAGTATTTTTGGCCAAATAGTTTTAAAACAATGCAAGCCTATTTTTAGATTCTTTTAAACAAAGAAGGTACATTGAAATACTTTATTTAAGCCCTTTTCTATTTTATTTTTTAATTTTCTTATTCATTTTTTAGATATTTTTTGAAAAATATTGAAAACTAGCCAAAGGTTGGATGTACTATTACACCAATATACTTACTACCAAGATTCCTGTGCACTTTCGCCTTGAAACTATCTTAAATTAAAACGTCCGAGATTATATTCCCACCAGTTACCGCTAGATTTTTAACTCTGTGCAGTATATATGATATAGCAGAGACAAATAATAATTCGTAATTCAAAATTGTATCAGCTGCAACTTCATTAGAATCTTCATAAAATGTATACAGTCTAGTTAATGATTCAGATACGAGTCTATAGTAGAAATAAATTATTGGTAAAAAAAATAAATATTTATGAATTCTATCCGCGTTACAGACAAAATCTAAAACAAGTCTGCAGTATTGCTTGTTCAGGTCAGAGTAAAATATATCATTTATAAGTGGCACTCCCATACTTCTTTGCCGGCTATATGGGCGATGTACCGAACCATAGGTATTTTATGTATCAGGCAGCAGATGATATTAATTACACAAGATGGTACCACAGAATATGATCGGCTCTACATATCAATGTACACTACAATGCATTGGCTTGGTAGATAATTTTTCTAAAACAAAGAAGTACATGAGTGTCCCAGAAATGTTCTCGTATACGATACAAGATTTCATATTGCAACAAAAAAATTGATTTGTTCAGTATATCAATGCGCAAGGCAGCACTAAAATATGCTACAGTCCAGGGATACGGGATTGTTTAAAAACGAGGGTCCAAAAATGTTTTCGAATACGAATACGAGATTTAAAATTGCGAAAATAGTTTTGGTCCAGCTCTCTCACTTTGAATACTACTTACGGCAAAATCTTTTTCGTGCTGTCCTATAGTTTGCTCTCGGCAGCCGGACATAGAGTTTTTCGAAAACTTGTCGATTTTATTCTCCTTTAAAAAATATTTACGGTTTGTTGTTTCGAAAATTTATCTGAGCGGGAATAAAAATTGCATTTGTATTCTTCCAGCATCTACACTAAGTGATCTTTCTTATTTGGATGAGCTGAGCATTTCTAGATTGTTTCCAATCGAACTGATGATTTTATAGACGACTCCAAAGTCTTCGTCTTCGCTTTGGTTTCTTTTTTTTTTCTTCAGTTAAGATCTGCTTTCATTATAATGTCTCATATTTACTTCTCATCTGTGAGTGTTATTTTGTTGCTTTTAATGCTCCTGGGCAATCTGAATAGTCCACTTGATTCATTGAAACATATTCAGTCATGGTGATTAAAATCGATTCCATTTGTTCTTGATTAAATAGGCATATCCACAACTGGGTGCTAATTTTCTGCATTTTAAATCCATTTCTTAATTACTTCCCGACGATACGGCGCCTTTGTCTGTAACCTTTCGCCGTTATAATATGATTTATCCATATCAACAGCAATTACCGTGAGTAGCCACAGACAAAATCTGTTTGATTAGTTTCCGGCTTCGTCTGCATCTACAGCATCAAAAGTACAATCTCTTGAAAGGCGCAAGTATCAACACTTTTGGTTTCACCAATTTTTTTAAAATAGTATTTATTAGATTGATGGATTTACTGAGTGCTGGTTTCATTGATTGATTGATTGGTTGATTGATATATGGATTATTGTTGTGCAAACCAATTAGTAGGCTTGGGAAATGGCTACATGTGTATTAGTGCTCAGCAGCCACACATTCCATTCAACATTTCCATTTAGAAGCTTAAATTTACATTAGTATGACCAACACTTCCATTTAGAAGCGTAAATTTACATTAGTATGACAAACACTTCCATTTAGAAGTGTAAATTTACATTAGTATGACCAATATATAGCTGTCTGCTTTGCTACTTCTGATAACTTCCCATTTTGTGTGCCTTTCTGAGCTAGATATATAGATGGGTTAATGGTTGGATGGCTTGAGGTAAAGAGATTTTATATATATATATATATATATATATATATATATATATATATATATATATATATATATATATATATATATATATATATATATATATATATAAGTTCCAAAACTGCTTTGATTATAATGTATAATTGATAAGCAGATATATGAGCCTACAATAATGGTTCCGACTATCACCCTACAAGAATGGTTCCGGGTTGTGTGGAAATCAAGTTATATCAATATATCATTTTTTCTTCTGTTTTTGAAAAAAAAAAATTAATTCTGCACTCGAAAGTCCGGATTCAACCCCACTGCTACTATTCCACACAAAATGTTTTGTTTTGCGCCTGCAACCTGTGGCATTTCTTCAAAAGATCTTTCTTTTAAAAATGTTCATTTTTATCTGTAAAGTTTCTTGTAGGATTTTATTATAACGTCTTTCTCGTGCTATTCTAGATTTTACTTTCGCCGTCGAGCCAACCATTTCATAAATACCTGTTTCATTTATTTTCTTATAATTATTATTTACGCTGCATTTTCAAGAAATGTTTAAAATTCGATTTTGTCAGAGATATGTAACTACCTTTCCTTTTAGTAGCATTTCAACATTACAGTATTTCCTATCGAAATTATTATTACCATCCAGGGATCTTTACAGAATATGAGGACGGCAAATAACGGGAACAATTACCATAGCGAAGAATTGGTGCGAATCTCGTGCGAGTTTACCTCTGGTCACTGTTTAATAATTCAGTGCCCAGATAGCAGTCGCTATCAGTGAAAGGTTTTATTAAAACCTAACACAGACACTGCCTGGTGAAGACGGTTTTCTCTCTCTCTCTCTCTCTCTCTCTCTCTCTCTCTCTCTCTCTCTCTCTCTCTCTCTCTCTCTCTCATCAAAATATGATTACACGTTTCTCGTTACTCTAGTTTCAGCTGCTTAAAAGGAACCCTACCTATCTACAAGTCAAGATTTAACTGTTCATGCTTCGTGTGGTCATTTCGCGAGACTTCGCTGGTAGCCGGCCTAAATTGGCAAACCAGTATCATCGGCCGGTAAACAGTAAAATCCCTGTCTCCAGATTAGTCGTGTAGCGGTGTGCGTAGTAGGGAGCATACGAAACAGGGAACCAGATTAATTTGTACATCATGGGAAAAAGAACGGAAATTCTGTACTTTCACTAAAATGGAGTATGCTAGTTATCTGTAATCTCACGAGCACCGGAAGTGTGACGCAGTTGTCAGTGAACTCGCGAGCCGAGCCGAATCATATATAAATCCCTTATCTCGACGGTAAAGACCTGACGAGTCAAAGGACGAATATTATGTCTCAAATTGGTGGCTAATTTACTAATTTACACCATACTTCATGAAGCCAAACCGATTATCCTACTTTAGCACTTAACAAGCGCTACTATCACTAACTGCTCGCTACCGATGTCACATTAATCCTCAGCTAGTGCTACCGATACAGTATTCCTATCTTAGGAAAGCCAGAGATGATTCACTAAAATAAGTAACCGCACATCTATGTTGCTCGACCTATATCACGATAACAAGCTTCCTCTAACTGCATACAGGGGAAGTCAGTATTATCAATCTATCTTTTCTATACGTGATGATGGGGCCCCGGCCTTTACCGAACACTGCCATCTCACCTCTGTCTGCGTGGGTTCGAGTCTCTGGCTCGGCCAATGTGGATATGTGAGAAAGCTTGCCAGTAGCTTCACGTGGGTCGGTGGTTCTTCCCGGGGTTTGCCCGGGCTCTTCCTCCACCAGATAAAACTGGCCGCCTTGTATAGCCTATCATGTGCTGAAAAATGGCGTTAAACCCACAACAACAACAACTATACGCGATGATGGTTGGGATATAGCGCGATCTGGCTACTTATATAAGCAATGACCTTCCACTGTGGAAAGTAAGGGGACACTAAACTGGGGATTGCACAGAAGAACTCTGCTACACGTTAGGGTAGCCCTATTACTCACCGCCGAGGACAACGTAAACAAATTGCCTTGGCTATCGGAACTTTTGTAGAGCTTGCCTAAGTTTATCGAGCACAGCCCTGACTAAAAAAAAGTAACGAAAATGATTGGTGTCCATCAGAGACCATCAACAACTTTTTTGGGTCGATTGGGTTATTGGTGTGCGTCAAAAATGCACTGACAATTCCCTGGTTTGGTTGGACTCAGCCCGCTTTAAATATTTTTTGCCTTTAAGGCACTTTTGAAGTCTAACATCAACTCAAATCGTCATATCCAGATTGAAGGTTCATATTCTGCATTTTAAACCCATTCTCACCTAACAGGGTCTTTAGCCCATAATCTGCCATCGTTATTACACCTAATGAAAGACAACACAGGTCTTTAGCCTCTAATCTGCAATCGTTATTACATGATTTATCAATTTTAAAAGCAATAATCGTGAATATCAACAGACAAGACTTTCTGGACTCTTTCTTTGTTTCCTCTGAAAAACGTGCATTCACTCGAATGACACGTGCATTCACTCGAATGACTCTATAGACATTCCTGCTTCCTCTGTTATATATATGTATATATATATATATATATATATATATATATATATATATATATATATATATATATATAGAGAGAGAGAGAGAGAGAGAGAGAGAGAGAGAGAGAGAGAGAGATAGGTGGTCATTCATTCGTGTGTGCAATAATATTATACAAGGCATGTCAGACAGCTTGGCAGATGGTTAATATGTATACATTTATAAGTTCTCTGCAGCCATATATTTCAATTATACACTTCTTTTGGAAGTGTGCATTTACATTAGTCCGACCTCTATACGGCTTCTTGCATTAAGTAGTATGGCATATTTTCTATTTCAGGTAATTCTCCTTTTGAATGTCTCTTGTAAGATGGATATATGCACTAACATTAATTTAATGTCGAACACGTCCTAATTATGTAGCAATACCATACGATCGACAACACCACCCTTGTGTCTTTTATCCAAACCAATCGATAAGAACATTAATTAGATATTCATTCATACTGCTTATCGATTTGAGTTGCTAGGGTTACCCATCTTCGTGAACCGGTAGTTGGCGCCCCTCAGCCAATGCAATCGCAGATTTTCCATATTAATCCATGCGAACCATCACGTAGTAGAATTTTATCAGTGACCAGAAGAGGAACGATTCGTACGCCCAAATTGGGCAGTTCATTCCGTAAACAGGAGAAGAAACGTTGGCAGAAGATAACCTGAGATAGCAGAGACGTAGCACCTAATAGCGGACGAAAGACCGAGGAGAAAGCAGACGACATTATTTTGTCAGGTAAACACATTTTATGTCCGGCAAATTCCGCATCTGTTTCAAGTATCTTCGTTTTGTATTACAGTTATAGTTTGTATGTTAGAGCCTGTTGACGTTTGTTTTTATCTATTATATTAAAAAAAACGATAATATCACGGTTTATGTATATAATTGCTCGAATACGACGTATTTTCATAACCTTTCAACGGAAGGGCTAAGTAGACGTTATTGAGTACTTATTCAATGGCAACGAGTAGTCAATGAATGCAAACCAATAATATAGTACGATTTTATTATAATTAGATATCATGACGCATTTTTACCCCGAACAAACGTTCATACGTTTCTAAAATAACACGAACGAGAAATGCAAACTGTACAAAAAAGGACCATTAATATATATTAAATAAGTCCTTCACAGAAGATAATTTACAATTCTCGACCATTAAAAAACCCGAGGACTAAATATGGAATTGTACCACATACAGTTTTTCTAATGCTAGATATGCAGCCATGGCTTGTAAATATTCCGAGGCAAACGACCCCACGAATACACTGATTTAGGAAAACATTATCTGTAGAAAACGTGTCAATACTATCTATTAATTGTTTTTAAAAATCACCGATTCGGAAGCTTCCCTTCACACTAGAAACGACCCCAGAAGAGCAAAATAATTTATGGAATAATACTTATGCAGGTACGACAAGATTTTGTTCTTTCCCATTCAGCTGAGCGGTTCAGCAAAATTGTTGTGTGGTATATTTGAACGTATGTTTTTGAACATTTGTTTTGCCATTATCAACAAAAAAAAATCTGGAGCTATATGTACTTTTGATCTGTGGATTTGATTTTAGATATATACACTCGATTTTTCTTCCTGCAAAATTATTGGACAAGAACTTATTCGTCCCGTTAAAATGTTGGATGTCAGAAAAATAATTACTATATTCTTAAAATCAACTGCGCGTATTTCTGTTTTAAGCAATTTGCAAATATTTATACACAGAAACATCAACCTATCATCGTCACCAATTGATAGCTTACACATCATTTATTTATACACAGAAGTAGCAACCTATCATCAACACCAGTTGATATCTCCAGAACATTCCAATTCATCTCGAAAATATTGGTAATTAAGGTTTTATACAATAAACCTCTATTCTGAACTCTTTTAATATAAATAGCTGGATTTACGACGAGAAGATTTAGGAATACGTATATGTACAGCATTCTGTAAAATAACTAATAAGATAAGGAGAGTTAGTACTGTCTGCGACTCTATAGCGTACTAACGGGGTGGGGGGGGGGTGACAGGGCTGTTGCCCCCGGGCGCCAGAGATCTTGGGGCGCCAAAACAGCTGACAAAAATTCGGGCCTCGGGCGCTATTTACCCTTAGTACGCCACTGCTGTGACTAATACCAAAGGAGCTGAGAATACGTAAAAAGTACACAATATCAAAAGTATGTAGCATTCTACAATTGATACTGACAAGAACAAAATCTTTTTTTCTATATCTCTCACCCAACTATTTGACTAAGCAATATACATATATGTGTAAGTATGCATGTTAATGCAGGTGTGTATGTGCATATGTGTATACGCATGTATGATTGTGTATGTATATGCATGAGTATCTATGCATGTATACATGTATGTGTTTGTATATGCATATATATGTATGTCTATATGTGTGTATATGTCTATATATCTGTATGCATATATGTTTACATGTATTCGAAGCTATTATACTACAATTCTAATATGATTAAATTTAATAATATAGGAACCTTTCATATATTTGTACATACGTATCTATAAATTTGTGTGTGACCTATTAATACATGGGGCCTCATCTTTCTGAATTCCTTTATAATCTCGCACCTTAAACAATGATTGCTTTAGATCAGTATAGTTATTACACTTATTCAAGTATCATTTCAATTTTCTTTGCAAGTTTCACCTGATGCATGAAATATTATGTGTTCTGTATTTGTTACGGGAAAGGCTATTCCAAGTTGGAAGAACGTGTGCCTAACCCTTTTGCTTTCCTATAATATATGCAATAAAATATGTTCAAAACCAAACCAACCCACCACCACCACCACCACTTGCTGCAGTACCATAGAATAAAAATTTAAAATAAAATCCAATAACTGTCATATCTGGTTTCATGCCTAGCCAACAACCGCGTCTCATATCTCCATAATATTGTTGTCCTTACATATTTTATCTCCTTATATCATGATCTAATAAATGGCTTTCTATAGTTGTTTGATTATAGTGGTTTTAACTTTGCCCTGACTAGCATGTCTCTCAAATGTTGAAATCTACAGAATATTACAACTAGTTTGTGTGGAAAGATCATTTTAAGCAGTTCACACGATTCGTTCCACTTTCCATTTTCCCTTGTATTTTAGGAGGTCAGCACGGTTTGTTTGCTTGACTCTTCGTATCCCTTCCTCAATTAGATCTTTGTCGTAGCCCCGCACTGTCAGATGTTGTGTTAGCTCTCTGATCGAAATTTATGTCATCAAGGCATATTCTCCAGACTCCAGACTCAAAGTGCTTGACTGTATTTTTTTAGTGTAAAAAATGCATATATTTTTTTATTTTATTTTATTTTATTTTTAATTAGTCACAGCACAAGTGTTTAATGCTACTTCAGAACAAAACTGTCCTCTTTTGAAGTAATCGCCAGTTCAAAATTGGAGAGTTTCGACAACCCTATAGATGTCGTAATTTTTTAATTGCTGACCTACGTGTTACGTCATCAGTTAGATTACTTTGTTCTAACCACTTTCCGCCTTGTGAACGTCCTCTTGAAATGAATGGGTCGTAACAAGTACACCCTTGTTCCTTGTATTCATTATTTTATTGTATCGTATTTGTTAACATCTGCAGCAAAACCTCATTTGGATTCTGTGAAGGCATTACATTTTTGTGTATTGTTTTTTCTCGTTTATGTAATCGTCCTATGACTTGAGTTCGGTAGATTCCTTCCGTAAGCGCTTGTGTTTCACACAAGTATTGCACTGTTGTTCGTCAGTTTTTCTTACATATATACTATTTTTCCAAACCAACACGATCCTTATGATCCAGTGCAAATGGAAAGATTGCTATTTGCCGAATGAGTGTATATATATATATATATATATATATATATATATATATATATATATATATATATATATATATATATATATATACACTCATTCGGCAAATATCAATATATATATATATATATATATATATATATATATATATATATATATATACACACTCATTCGGTAAATAGCAATCTTTCCATACATTTACATATATATATATATATATATATATATATATCAGAGAGAGAGAGTAATTTTGTTTAAAATGTCTTTAGTTCGAGCCATATATATACTCATTCGGCAAATAGCAATCTTTCCATACATTTACATATATATATATATATATATATATATATATATATATATATATATATATATATATATATATATATATATATATATATATATGAGAGAGAGTAATTTTGTTTAAGATGTCCTTAGTTCGAGCCAACGAGGTTTAACACAATTGATGTCTTTCTATCAGATCTTAAACAATACCAGTTCGAACCATCCTGGGCGTTCGAGACAATGAGATTTTACACAAAAACTTAAAATATATGAAAATAAATAAATGAATACATGAATTGTTATCAATCTTGAATGATTCTCTGTACACATTTATCATTAAGTCTTTGATTTTAGACAAGGAGAAAAAATCCCTGTGTCTCTCAGAGGAACCAATCTATTGTCAAGTAATAAATGAATTTCGGAAAGACGTCATACATGTCACAAAAAAAAATCAGCATTCAAATCTCTTTTGCAAACTTTGATTAGCTGCTGCCAACATCACTATGGATACTATTTTATGGTTTCAATATCTTTGACGTAAAAACAATACATTCTTCATTTGCAAGACCATGCTCCTCGTCATTTTACAAGAGCAATGTTTTGGAAGTCGACATATGAAAATATATGATGCTTGTTGCAGTAATCGTAGTACCGTGGCTTATATTTGTTCTTTGATTCATTAGTTTTCACAGAAATCGTAAGACTTGCAGAATCGTACACACTTGGAGAAGTTAATTGTGGAATTAATTTCCCAGAAGACGTATCCATGGTGATAAGTAGGGCGTGTTTGATTAATCATCAGTATGTGACAGTTTTTCATTTACGCCAAATGAAAGACACTTGATTTCTACACTTGTGACACAAAATAACCAAATCTGTACTATTCGCGTGTAATTCTGGTCCTGTAAAGGGGTGTAAATAAGTCTCTCTGGGACTAAGAACTAATTTTGATGCATTAATTTACACCTAGCGGGAAAATAAGACCTATCGTGCTAACCCTCTATGCCTGGACTTTAAAGTGGGTCACAATGGTCAACACGCATGAGTGTGCTGTAGGGCTTCTATCACGCGAGTTGCAGATTAAGTGCGAGTAAATGGGACCTACAGGACGCGGATTCATAATCGGTCATTCGGAAGCATAGGTACTTGGAACAAAACAAAAAACAAACACCCAAATGGAAATAGTGTTGAATACAGCGATAATAACTGTCATTTTTCGAAACCAAATAAGAATGTAGCGCTCTAATAAAACAAAATATCGCTTAAAACTAATATTTATAAAATTAAAAAGTGCTGATCAAAACTTTAAATGAATGGCAAATACAAACTGTCTTAATAATTAGTTTGTATCAGTTTTAACTATAGATCATAAAGATGCAAACTTATCCCCAAACTTATTTTGCACTGATGAAGTATTTGAGTGGATGCAAATGAGACATGGAGATATTTATGACGTCATACTATCTTTATCTCTTGACCAGGCAGTAGGTCCCAATCTCATAAGTCATCGGGTTGCTTAGGGGTATTTCAGCTTCTATTGTAAAACCTCGTGCACGCATATTTAATACATCTTTGAATGAAATTTAAATTTACAACAGTTTAGAAAACGGTTCATATCATACCAGTCAGTGAAATGAAGCTAAATGCTTTCTGTAAAATTATCGTTCTATAGCACAAATGAGTTATGTGGGAATATTTGAAAGAATAATTCTTTACGCACTTTTTTAAATGTTTCAAACGAGAATAACTTAAGTTATCGGCTTCAGTCTGAATGTATGCGTAATGATTTCACTGTATACAAACTGATTGAATGCATACTCAAATTGTTCAATCATTTGAAATGAACAATTTGCATGTGCATCATTTTGGGCGATATTTCTAATGCTTTTGACTGTGTATGGCACAAAGGATTATTGCACAAACGTCGAGAATATGGTGTCAGTTGAAATATGTTACACTGATTTGCAGATTACCTTTATTTGCGAAGGCAAAATGCAATTCTAAATTCTGTAGTGTCTGATATAAAACGTGTTCAGACATGTGCTCCCACGTGGTCTGCATGAGCCATACGGCGGAACGTATCACGTTATGTGCAGTCCGTCTGTCTGTTTCCAATTTCGATCCCACTTAAATAACTCGAGTTCTCCACCATCTACTGTTACCAAACTTTGTAAGTTTCTTGCAATTGGGACATGGACAACACCAATAAGTAGCGGGATTGAAACGTCAAAGTTCAAGGTCACAGGGACTGAAACAAGGAAAATGGTTTCCACGCAGTAATTTGACTTATAGACCAAACGTTGTGGATCGCTTGCATTTGAGACAAGGAATATATCTACGGTTGGGAGTCAAAAGGTAAATATTCAAGATCACAGGGGCTGAAAGCAAAACAAATGGTTTGCACAAAACTCCGTAAGTTCTGTACCACATGCCTTAACTAAACTTTGTATATGGATTACATTTCAGACAAATAAGACACATACTGATTTATGGGTTCAAAGATCAAAGGTAAAGATCAGCGAGACTCCAAGTATGAAGCTGGTTTACAAAAATAACTAAAAGTCTTATGTTGCAAAGAACGACCAAACTTTATGGATGAATTTAATTTAAGAAAGGCAAGGCTACTAGAAATTTTGGGTTCAATAGGTCAAATGTCAAGGTCACTGTAGATTGAAAGTAAAAAATGGTTTCTGCACAAAAATGTCAGTTCTTGCCCATGTACATTCACCAAAATTTGTGGATGGCTTACACACTGGGTAAAAAAGAAACCTATTGATCTTCGTGTCAAAAGAAAAGTTCAAGGTCGCTGTGACTGAAACAAAAAATGGTGTTTGCATGATAACTTAAGTTCTAGACCAGGTACCTTGACCTATGTTTGCCGAGGACTTTCACTTAAGATTAAGAAGAGACCTTTTGATTTTGGCGTCAATGTCAAAAGTCAGGCTTATTGTGAGTAACAAAATGGGTTGTACAAAGTAGCTTTTGTTCTTATTTATACTAATGGTATTGCCATTGATTTATGTAACTTGACACGATTATTTGCCAGCGAGAGTTCTCTGACCTATATATCTCCAGATATTCGTTTTATTTGAAAACCTCATGAGTCAAGACCCCGGAAAAATAAATAACTGGACCAAACAAAAGGCTTGTTGTCCTAACTCCGTCCAAAACTGAAGCTAATTTATTCAAAAATGGTAATAGAACTGAATCTCCACTGCACACTAACGAAAAATCAAATTTACATTGACAAATGTTCGAACATTTTGGCTGATAAATTGCATAGCGTTTACCTACGAACAAATGTTGACTAAAACAAAAGCAAAACAAATATCATCACAATTTACCATCCAACTTTAGACACTACTCTGACAGTTGCATGCAGCATGCTTTTGAAGAAGTTATTAAAGTTTATAATATGTACTCCATCAAATATGGATATTGAAGAAGTTGCTAACTGATTATTCCAGTTCCTTTTAGCAAATTCTCAATTGACTACTAATATCACACGGGTTTTTACCAGATGAAATAGTTACACAATAAATTAATACTTTTGGTTCAGTAAAACTGTATATCCTACAACATCTGCAGAGTCAGTAAAATCAATTACCACTCGCAAAGCTCAGATGTATAAAAGTCACTCCAAATTCTTAGCTGTCTATTTCCTATAAATGAGCTAAAAGAATCATATTGCACCTCTCTACATTCTACGCTCATGATAGATATTGGTCTTTGATTCTCCTGTGGCGATGATATCGCGAAGTGCAAGAGAGCTGAGTTTATACAAATTATAATTGAGTTGGTTAAAGAGAATAGATCTAACACTATAGACATGTCAGGAAGAAATACCAAGTAGCCTACAAAGGCTTTAAATGGGTTGAGGTCAGCATGGCAACAGTTTCAGGTGGTAAGGGTGCGACAGAAAATGAATTAGGTACTGCAAGAATAGCTAACGGTGAAGCATATTCTCTTGTCTTTAGTGGGTTTTGGTGCAACATTGTTAGGAGTTGTTGCAGAAGTTTTCAAGAAGTTGATCTACAAGGAGATATGCAAAAGATAGAGGAAAGCAAAAACAAAAAAAACGTTAAAGAAAGCATGATAAACAGAATGAACACAACATATAACTTATTTGCTACAGATCTGAGTGGTAAGATCAATTTACATTTATAGAAATTTACAATATGTTACAAGTTGAGGATGAACAATGAAAATTTGGTACGAAATAATATGCTGATCGAGAACAAGTTATAATGGCGTGGTAGATGGGAGTATCTACGAATAAGCAAAAATATGAAAGGCATGAGAAACTATTTAACTGATTTAGAGCAAACGTTTACAACTAACACAGATGCATTCAGAACGGAAATACATTTTTTTTTTAAATCTTGCATTAAGATAGCATAGTCACAGTTAAAACCGAAATAAATGAAAATATAGAGACATTTCAAACTGAATTGAACATGGAAATGGGCATGAAGAGTCTTGCACTGGGTGTTGGAATGGATACAAAAATGATAACACAAAAAGGAAGTTTAAGAGAAAACAAAACCAATACCTGAATATATATTTCTTAACAACTTAAATGGTCGTAAAACTAATGTTGATATAATGGAAGGTGATAATGCAATTTATGTAGATGCTGAAAACTTTGGTAGTGTCTGCGGACTCAATATAGTAAATGGACTGCTCTACTTTTTCGAAGTTATGTCAGCTTCATTTTTTCTGGTGTTTATAAATTTAAATATGCTCCGTTCAAATTTGTAGAGGGTGAAAATCAAGACTTAGAACTAGAAATCATTTGTCTCCAGAACGATACAATTACTTCTGAATATATTGCTAAATCCTTAAATGATAAATACAGAAATGGAATTCCTTTCTTATACGACTGCATTATTAGGGAGAGAAACATCGCCAAAGAAGACAATACAACTTTAAACAATCTTAACAATCTTACAGTTGATTCGCCCAGAGTGAGTTTAAAGGGTGCTGGACAGGATGAAAAGATGCGAACAAAGTGATCCAGAAAAGTTGTTTAACTCATCAATAGAAGTCCTGTCATATATGATTTATTCTTAGGGTTTCCATTTCAGGTTACAGTTTTAGAAACCACAAATTATGTCTTTGATGAACAAGAAAAACACACACAATTTAGTAACATAAGTATTAAGAATTTTTTACACTTACAATCATTGTATCTCGCTTGACTTAAGAAGTACACATGATATTAGACTGCATGTCATAAATTAGTTAATGTGCAACAAGATATCCACCTACAGATCAACATAAAACAAAATGTTGATGCTCACAAAACGTAAGCATTCAATACAATCGGCTAAAATGAATTATGTGTTAGGCATGAATAAATGTACCTAAAGGGGCCTCTCAGCATGATAATTTCTGAGTGACTAATTATGGAGAAAATAGATTTGAGTTAGATCTTGTAGAGACTAAATACAAAAGCTTTTTCGATTACATCGTTATCATCTCTCCAACGTCTCTGTTCAGCAAGACTTACAAAAGAAAGTGGTTACTAAAATACGCAGAAGGTTATTGTGATAGATCCTGAACATAAATTAGATAAGTGGTTATAGTTACAGATTGATGTTTATCAAGGAATCAGTATTTTATTTTTGATTGCTGACTATGACAATATTGACGATAGAAAGCAACTAACCTGAACAAACTAGCTTTTAGTGGTAGACATTTTGAAACATCTGTATGGATGATTGGATTAAAGGACAACTCTGTTACAGCGGTAAGGCACATTTTAATTTTTTTTTTTTTATTTTTGGTGGGGGTGGGGGGGTTCTACTGCAAGAACATAAACGCAATTAAAAAAAACAAGCGAAATGAAAGGAGACATTGTAAAAACTCTCAAACAATACAAATATCAAACTTTGAATGTGGTTTAGTGGGGGGTTTTGTCACTATAGAGTGATTGCATATCTCTAAAGTAACACATTTATGTTGTCAACCAAAGAAAAACGCTTGTCATCATGAGAATTCAATGCTAGTTTGTTTATTTTGATGCTGCCAATTTCATGATTGCATGATCTGAGTAAATTTATTTTTTGATAATTCCGTGTAATTCTCAGTTTGGTTGAATAAACAATCTTTGAACATTTTGAATTTCAGATTTCTTTTTTTGACATAATTTTATTATTTCTTTGCATAGTTTCTTTTATCTTTGTCCATAGTAAAGGAGTAGACATTTCTGCGAAGAACACAAAACTCTTCAATTTTAACACCGTTCAACTCAACTCACCTCAAGAAGAACTTTCTTATTACATTTTTGTAACCAAATGTGTTGTCTTTCTGACAGTTAGTAGTGTCATAAAGCTTTATTTTATCCTAGATATCACTAAGTTTACTGTATGGACAGACATGCATCAGTATCAGTCATGTACAGTCGCATTCTAATACCGTATTTGTTATTCAACTGGTAATAAAATCTATACAGTGGCTAATTAGTCATAGGCAACTAATTATATTATGAGATGCAGAGCCAGCCTTTGTGTGGTACTATATCAAATACTGTATTGGCTGATTGGTTGAAAATAATTAAAGGAAATAATTAACATACTTTGGACGTATGAGTAAATAGCACGTAATACTAAACGGTCTGTGGAAATTGAATAAGTTGTTTATGACCATTTAGATAACTTTAATACTTTAAATGCACTGTTAATTGCTTTGATTATTTTTATCGTTTTGTTTTGCAAGACTGACTAACACTTAGTTATCGTCAATAATTGTTCTCTTTACAAATAATTAATCCTTCTGACATCAGCAGATATTTCGACTGTTGTTCTTTTTCCAAGTTTTCAATCTGTTTGCCGAATACAGCGTTGTTTATTAATTTGAAAAATTATTTTTCAAAATCATTATTAGCTGTTTGCGTTAGACTTATATTCAGTTCTATGTAGGATTTTAACCATGGTAGTTGATCAAACAATACAACTTTGTATATCTTTTCAGTTTTATATCTAATTGCATTAAAACTTTAGATTTATATAGTGAATGACATATTTATCTTTGCTTTTCAATGTACATAATTTTTGTACTATTGGTTTGGTGCCTTTATAATAAATGATTAAATAAATACTTTTGGTACTGTTGGTTTGGTACTTTTGTAATCAATTATTAAACTAATAGTTTTGGTACTGTTGGTTTGGTATCTTTGTAATCAATTATTAAATTCCTATGCATCTCTGACCAATCATTATCATCTGAAATTAATTTTGTTCTGAAGTTAATGGGTAGACTTTGAAACAGGCATGCAAGTGTAATGACACATCCAAACCTGTCTCTGAAATGCAACTTGTATCATAGTCGACTGATATTTAGAACTGATCTTTTTTTTATATTCATCTAATTTGTGTATAAGTTACTCATTTTACTGCAATGTATTGGCTCATGGCCCTTTCATAGAGATTTTTGGAATTTATGTGCACAATGATTAACCTTGACCTTTGGTACTTACCATCAGAGTTTGTCTGACAATATTTGTTCAGATAGCACTTATGTTTTTTCTTTGACGTATATATGTGTCATCAAGGTAATTACACATAGTATTGCACTCTCAATTATCAGAAACATCATAGTATGTTAAAAGTTTAAGTTCTGCACACGCTATGTTTCAGCTTGAATCGTGTGCTAATTTTTGAGCATTGTAATAGTAAGTAGTTAGTTTGTGTTTCATACAAACGTTAAAAATTCTTCCAAAAATACCACTCACCATAAATATATCTTTTCTACGTAGTAATCTTGAAGTTAACAGACTGTTTTTAGTTAAGATTTTCTTTTCCAGGACATCATGTACATACAAGTAATCATCATTTGATATGTCTGAATAATTTAAACTTGCATAAAACTTTTTTTTTTTTTTTTTTTTGGGGGGGGAGGGGTATAGCTGTTTCATTAAGTTGATCAAAACTCTCCATGTGTTCGTATGGGCAAATGTCTTTTCTCACATATTTGGATTTCATGTCTCTGAAATGTTTCAGTGTTTCTGATAATTTTTTATCACCTGGATTTTTCTTTTTCCCAGATGTTCTATTGACTGTCCCTTGAATCTAAAACGGTATACAAACCTAATTGTCCTTTTAACGGTTTACAAACCTAATTGTCCTTTTAACGGTTTACAAACTTAACTGTCCTTTGTACGGTATACAAACCTAACTGTCCTTTGTACGGTATACAAACCTAATTGTCCTTTTAACGGTTTACAAACCTAATTGTCCTTTTAACGGTTTACAAACCTAATTGTCCTTTTAACGGTTTACAAACCTAATTGTCCTTTTAACGGTATACAAACCTAATTGTCCTTTTAACGGTTTACAGACCTAATTGTCCTTTTAACGGTTTACAAACCTAATTGTCCTTTTAACGGTTTACAAACCTAACTGTCCTTTGTATGGTATACAAACCTAACTGTCCTTTGTACGGTATACAAACCTAACTGTCCTTTGTACGGTATACAAGCCTAATTGTCCTTTTAACGGTTTACAAACCTAATTGTCCTTTTACGGGTTTACAAACCTAACTGTCCTTTGTATGGTATACAAACCTAACTGTCCTTTGTATGGTATACAAACCTAACTGTCCTTTGTACGGTATACAAACCTAATTGTCCTTTATACGGTATACAAGCCTAATTGTCCTTTTAATGGCATACAAACCTAATTGTCCTTTGTACGGTATACAAACCGAATTGTCCTTTGAACGGTATACAAGCCTAATTGTCCTTTTTCCTTTTAACGGTATACAAACCTAACTGTCCTTTGTACGGTATACAAACCTAACTGCCCTTTGTACGGTATACAAACCTAACTGTCCTTTGTACGGTATACAAACCTAATTGTCCTTTGTACGGTATACAAACCTAACTGCCCTTTGTACGGTATACAAACCTAATTGTCCTTTGTACGGTATACAAACCTAACTGTCCTTTTAACAGTATACAGACCTAATTGTCCTTTGTACGGTATACAGGCCTAATTGTCCTTTGTACGGTATACAAACCTAACTGTCCTTTGTACGGTATACAAACCTAACTGTCCTTTTAACGGTATACAAACCTAATTGTCCTTTGTACGGTATACAAACCTAACTGTCCTTTGTACGGTATACAGACCTAATTGTCCTTTGTACGGTATACAAACCTAACTGTCCTTTTAATGGTATACAAACCTAATTGTCCTTTTTCCTTTAAACGGTATACAAACCTAATTGTCCTTTTAATGGTATACAAACCTAATTGTCCTTTTAACTAATATTTCTTTCCTTGTGTCATAAATCTATGAACTATGAAATTCTTGCTGAATGAAATATATTTTTCTTCTTTGTTTGGTATGATTGTAATTTCTTCATATCGATTATTATTTTACAAGGGTTCTGATGAACAAATGATTGTCAGAACCAGACAATTTATTAATAAATAATGGTATGCATGTGGGGTATTTGTATTTCAAATTATATTCGTTATGTCTACGACCTCTATATTTTCTTGTTAAGTGACCATGATCAGGCACCTTTTGGTCTCTTATTGTACCTCTGGTACACGATGCCGGACACCTTGTGTCAGTGCTTGACACCGATGGCACGATTTCTCTCTCACATATATAACATATATTTGTTGAGTCAAAATGTCTTTCATCTTTCCACCGTGAACGTGTTTTTGGTCCTTAATTCTGCATACACTAAGTTTTCAATTGTAACCAACGCGTTTAAAATAGGCCAATACAGTCTGTTCCTCTGTAAACTATTATTTTATATTTATTGTGGATTGATTTAAACAGGATTGAATACAAAACTCTGATGAAATGTGTTTGGCTGCTTTGATTGTCCAGGATATTTCATTTTGTTATTTACAAGTTTGTACCTGTGGCACAATGATACTTTCCAAATTAAAGTACATAGTATATGAAACTTTCAATGATGTTTATTTTTTTAAATTTGATAATCGAACCTTAATTTGGCATTATATCTATTGAGTTATCTATGATACTAAGAAACCTTTTGTGTTCTGACAGTTTTTCTGGTGTATTTCTTTACATATGTGTTTCTGTCCCTGATGTATGTTGTATGCGATGGTACTAATCCGGAAAAAAATATATTCCATCATAGTGATACCTTCGATCTTTATAGTCAGAAAGATCACCAAATATGAATAATATGTCAACATGTCTTTGTCTTTCTATTTCAATTATTCTAACAGGATTAATGTAGTTTGTTTTGAGCTGCACCCCCGGTGCATGTTTTATTTTTGGTGCACGTTGCCCATTGCACGGTTGCCACTGACACAGTTGCCTTTGTCACAGATATGCTGTTTCGCCCTTCCAATATTTGATAAATGTTTAGTGATGTATGTAATTCCTTCTAAAAATTTTAATGTCCTCAGTTTTTCCCTAACTTCTATAAAACAAAAGACTATATATCTAAATAGTATTTTGATGGTCAATCTATATGATTACTTGGTGTGTTTATCACAAATGCCATAGCAAACAAAATGCAGCTACTGCTGTGTTTGTTTTTACATGAATTAAAGCTTTCTTGTTCCTAATCCATTCAGGCAAATCTTTATATCAGTTTTCTCGGTGTGGATGATACATATCTATGTGCAAAGTTAATTATTATATGCTGTCAAGCATCCATCTTGCAGTTTAGCTTATTTCCTGTCCAAATTTGGTATGCAAAATATCCAATAAATGTTCAATTGCATTGTCTATTTCGCCTCTGTTCATGAAGTTAATAGGTCTGATCCATGTAAAAATGTAAATACTGAACATTTTATCCTTCTTTAGTCGGTCTCTTCATAGGTCTAATTGTAAAGTATAGCTTGTATTTTCACTGAATTAAATTATCGATTTTTTCTAACGAGTATCTTCTTTAGATATGGTTCAATGTCATTGAAAAATTCATTCATTTTGATTGTTGCCGCCTTAGGTCTGTACTCATTGACATTTCTCGTAAATGAATTTTTAGGTCTGTTTTTTAATAATTATATTTAAAATTCTGCCAATTTATGAGTTTTGATTCTTTTCTCATTAGAAGACATGGTAAACGGGGTTGTAATTTGTTCTTTTTGTTTTAGTATTGATATATCAAGTAAGAAAGTGTTCATTATGATTTATTTAACTGGACATATTTCGATATATATTTAATTACTGTGCATGTGCATAAGCTTCGTCGTTGTATGGGCACCAGTCTTAATTGTTAAATGATTCTGGAAATACATCACCGTGTTATGTATAGTTTAGCAAAAATCATACACACAGTTCACTTTTTCCATCTACTGATTTTTCCATTACACCGTTCCCAAGCTCTTTTATGTAGAAAAAAAACGCTTCAGTTCTGCTGAGTTTTGAACTACACACATCTGGATCTATAATTTAATGCGTTAAGCCTAGACCAAGCAGTGTCGGTAACTAATAATGTAAAAAAAACAACAAAATATATGTTTTATCTCCTGAACGCTATGTGACATTTGTTTAGCTGTAAAATCAGCGAACGACATTTTATTTCCTGATCTCCTGTCTATTTCGTCAATCAAAATTTTAATTTGTGAAATAATACCCTGAAGTCTGACTGGCCTAGTAATTTTAACACTTTGTTGGTTTCGTCGTGAGTCATAAAATTTACATTTATTGAACACAAGATGTGACTTGGCTCTAATTATAGTTGTAATTAGCAGTGTTAATTCAGTAATTGAATAATTGGTCTAGAGTGTTCAAACTGTATTCTACTTCCAGAAAGGAGAAAAACTATCATATTACAATAAAAGAAATGAAAAGTTCATGTAGTTAGAAACTTTCGTTTGATGTATAACAGCCTATACCGACTAATTCAGAGAAAATTGCAAGCCTAAATAAGGGGACGTTAGGTTGCATTTTCTACAAAATGTTCGCTGATGTTCTGCGAAATATTTTCCCTGTATGTTTGGCTTTTCTCTATGCGACACAAATAACAGTTCCTTTGACTGCCACGAATTTCATAATTATAAAAATCGAAACACTTTAGAATTCATTGAAGCAAACAGTATTTCCTTACAAAGGAAACAGTTGTGAGGGAATTATATGAGAAAAGGGCTTGTTTTAGTTAACAAGGGGGGGGGGGGGGGGGGGGTCACGTAGGTGTAAAACAGCTGCTCGCATATAATGAAGAGATCGGTGAGTAAATTGTCTCCAGTCGTTGTCCAGTTCGCAATCGATTTGCGATCAGGATGGAACCAGACAGATCTAGTCTGATCCTTGCAGTTCACACCTAATAATATCTTCTGCTCCAGGCAGCAGTTCACTTTATCTCCTCATAAACGTTATTATCGCCCACTCTGAATAGTGAAATTATTTGGAGTGGCTAATGACAGGTCTCTTTCTGACATACTCACATACTCTCAAGCCATAATGCTTCCTCGGGTATTCATTTTTACGTTTCCCACCGATTAAAATATTAAGTCATGAATAAATGTTTTCTGTGCAAATTATGCATTTATAATTTAATTGAAGCTATTTAAGTCAAACAACTGGTTTCTGTTGTGATTTTATTTTTTATTTTTTATTTTGGGGGTGGAGGGGAGGGGGAGGGGGTAAATAGGTCCAGGTAAGGCAACATGCAGACAATTTAGCACGAGTACAACTAAAATAGGGCGTATTTTTAGACCAAACATTTTTTTTCATTCTTTAGTTAATTAATCCTTTTATTGTCAGTTGGAGATAATAACATATTTCTTCTGTAATTGTGAAATGCTTCTTGTAAGTACTTTATGACGCGCAAATATCTTCACCATCAACAACAAACTAGTAAGCAGAAATGTATACATGGGCGTGGGTTGACGACAGCTAACAATACTTTGCGTAGCATTTTGTTAGGTGTGGTAAAGTACATGCAATCGAGAGACATTGTAGAAGGAGAATTGGTCAAGATATTGGGAACAAATAGAAATGCTTGTATCTCGATTGAAAACTGGTTTTACTTATTTGTAGCAAAAAACTTTGATCTCTCAGCAAATTACGGCAAATAAAATGCAAAGAATGTGTTTCCTGAAATTCACTTTATTCCAACATGTTGCTGTTGTTCTTGTTGTTGAAGAACAACCGTTCTTGAGGTAGGAAAAATTAAACAAAGATATATAAATTAAGAAAAGCTCGCTGTTTATCGTCTACGTCTATCCATTTGTTTCACTTGTATTCATTAAGTAATGAATACATGTATTTGAGGGAGTTTAAAACGTACGTATATATATATATATATATATATATATATATATATATATATATATATATATATATATATAATAAAGATCTGCAACTCAAATTAGATCATATACATGTATTAATAACTTTATGTGCAAGAGAGTAACTTGTGTGTGGATGGGGTGTGGGTAATGGTGTAAAACGATTATTCAATAATTAAAATAACCATGTTGAAGTATTAGGAAATATATATCACTCGCCCCGGTCAGCAGTTTATGTATAATCGAACTAAAACCAGACAATCCATTTTAAAGAACAGACAAATACTATACCGCTCTCCAGGGAACAGTTCTACTCTTCCAGCGAAGGATATGATCAAAGGTTCTGCATTTTACACATAAACCTATTCACCATGGATCCATCCTATTATCCCCCACCCCTCGCGAGGAATGTATGATTAGCATCGTTAGCAAAGGAGCAAAGACATGCACGATGATCGACACAAATTTGATGTCCCACTGGTTTAAAATATGGACTAGTCAGTGTTTTCACCTTGATTTGTCTACAGGGGAAATTAGACTGTAAAAAGTGTGTAAACAAGAATCCATTCTGTTTCGTTACAAAATTGATTTCAATGACCTGCGTACTCAAACATTTTAGTACGTCACAGGATATATTCTTGAGTTCCGATTGTTTAATTAACGAGAAATTATTTTACGGCATTACGCTTTTCCCCTGACTCCGGAATACCGTATCTAGTAGCTACAGTATGAAAATGAATCAAACGCAATAACAAGGATATCCAATAATATGGGTGTACAATCAATATTTGTTACTGCATTACTCAAAAGCTTTACGTAGGTTTTTCTATAAACACATTTGTCCACATATTATTCTTGTAAAATACGGCAATTCAAGTTTACTAAATTTACCCTAAGTTGCCCCTTCATATAAAAATGCTGTAGATAATATTTGTATTATAATATTACCATATAATGGCATAAAGATCTTCCGTATTGTACTCGCGTATAAATGGGATCTAACTGCAAGCAACATAGACCCTGCTCTGCCGTCGCATAATGCGTAGATAGATCATGGTGTATGTTGTTTGTTGTACTCGTTTAACCCAATAAAGTGCATAGACTTAGATCTGCCGTTGCATTATTCGATGGCAGATGGGTCTATGCAGTTTTGCAGTTGGATCCGACTTAAACGGGAGTATAGACGGTACCCGAACAAATGCGCACACGTGACTTCCTTAATCCGTCCCTTTAAAATGAGATGTTATTCAAGTTACAAAATAACATGACAATTCACTTATTGTTATATATAAATATGTATGACCTGACTATTTTTGGCAGACTATGCGTTATGGATATTTCGAAGTAAATTTTCGTTTTCTTTCTTTATTTCTTTCTGTTTTGCTTGTTTCTTTTTCATTTACACATGAGAGTATAAGGTGTTAATGTGTAGGCATTAGGTTTGGAGTCATTTAGTCAATATGTCACATAATGTGCTTCAGAGGTCGCTTATGATTAATTATGATGAAGTTTCGTCTGCATAGTAAAATGAAGTACTAGTCCGGTCTTTATCGGGCAAAGCGGACCTTATCTTTATATCACTTTAAGGTAAGACTTATTTCGGAACATCCTTGTCTCTTTCCGATGCGAGTCGAATAACTTTTTTTCTAGCATGCGAAGAAAAAGGCCCAAGAGGTTCCAAGTTGGTAAGAAGGCTAGCTGGAAAACCTTGCCTTATTTCTTAAAATGATGACAATATAATTGCAAAATTTCAACCACTCTGGGCAAATAATTTAATTCAACAGTTTATTTTTGTAAGCATGTACATGCTCATAGAATATATAAGGATGTTATGTTTCAAGTTTGATGGAAATTGGTCACAAGCCTTGTAAATATCTGACCTGTTTTGTACACAAAATATGTTAATATGATGGGCAAAATGTGCTAATATGATAGAGAAAATGTGTTAATAATATAGACAAAATGTAGTAATATAAAATAGATAAAATGTGTTACTATGACAGACAACATATTTTAATATAATAGACAAAAGCCTTTTCTCGAGAACAGTGTCACAGTTTTTCGAGAGTTTGACTTCGTAAGAGAATTATTACAGATTTTTCTATCATACTCGAATACACGATGTTTTCCTTCAATTGGCTGGACACAGCAAAAGATCGCGACCTTTAATCTCAGATTCCTCACATTTCTAATATTATTGTTAGCCAATCAATTGCCGTTTGATTCAGATTCCTCGCATTTCTAAATGAATTTTCTTCACCCAAATCCGTCTAAAATTACAAAGCAATTGATGTTCAAAGACCAGTATTTTTTTAAGAGAGATTTTGCAGAAAAGCTGTCCTTTAGCAGACAGCCTCGATGTTCAACAAAATCCCATGTTTGATTGTATTACTTGTATTACCATTTGATCCATCTGTTTAAGGAGACAACATCGACCTACAACATTTGGGCATACTTCGACTTTTTTTTTTTTTTTTTTTTTTTTTTGCTTTTCGTTGTGTCAATGGTCCACCCACATGAATCATGCGTACGTGATTCGAAAAACTGAATGACGCGTATATAGTATCATAGTAAATCTCAGCGTCTCCGTGGGTCCCACATACAAGTTGAAGAGAATCTGAAACAGTTGTTGTTTAATGTTATATATTATTATTATTATTATTATTATTTCCTTGCCATCATCGCATCATTACAAAGCTATTTTGTTGTCTGCGAAGGCCAAAACCAGTGATTATTGACCGCCCTCAACGAAATTCTCATACGAGAGCCTGCTAGCACAACGTGATCTCCAGAGGTTAAGCGCTAACGCCCATTCGCAACTTCGAGGTCAGTCCTACGGGTCATATCTGACGAGAGCTGCCATTCGGAACACCTCGGCTATTTACGAAACAAGGAGTGACCGTGAAGATGCGAATGCATCGAACTATTTTTCAATCCAAGCGTAGAATCCGGCATACAAAATGTATGATTGTTTTTGTTTTTTTTCTTCTGTAAATTACTGCACCGACGTACATTAGAGCATGTTTTTGTCTCGCATAAATAGCCGAGGTGGTCCGAATGCTCTAGCGCAGTCACGTGAAGGTTAGCAATCCGGTCAATCGTACGAAAATTTGTCCTTTCAAACCCTATTACACAAAAACTGTAGGTTTATGAAAATAGCAACCCTTCTTGTCGTAATGTCCCTTCCGCGTTCTCTCCGTGTTACAAGCATCTCTTATCTGTTATTTTATATACATTTTACAGAATTTTAATATTCTTATGTTTTATATTTTATCCTGTTGTACTTAATTATACATTTATTCGGAAGACTTTATCTTCCTAAATGTTTGTACAATTAAATTTTATATTTTTCGAACTACATAGCCAATTTCGTGCTGAGATGCCGTAAAACACTACATACATACATACATACATACATACATACATACATACATACATACATACATACATACATACATACATACATACATACAAGCATCTCATCCATCTGAAAGAAACTTTCCTTGTGAGAAATGAAGTCAGATACCACGTGAAAATTGGCTTTCTTTTATATTGCTAATAATGTTATGACTGTGTATAAACTGGAAATCAATCGAAGCACAAAGGTAAAAAAAAATTCTCATGGGTTCCGACATGATCAAAGATGGATTATTGCGTATGACCATGTGAATAGCAAGAGTTATCGAAATTGAAATTTACATGAATATTCTTTCTTGTTAACGAGACATATAACGCTTCGGTAGCTATATTAATTAAAAGCCATCTGTTGAATGACATTTCCTTAACCATCAAGAGAAAATAGAATTCTAAATTCAGTTTAATGCCTGTCCTATACGGGACATTAGTAAAGTTTCTATATAGTGTGTGGTACTGTTTTCGCCGCTGAATTCCTCCCCGCTGTACACTATATGCTGTGTTTGCCTGCTGGAAAACAAGTTACCTTGAATACATGGCAGCACCAATTACAGATATGAAAAACCTTTTAATGTTCTGAGCTTATTTTCTAATGCTGAGGAAGTTACTTTCTTTTTTTTAGCAGCCCAACAGTTTGACATTAATACTTCAATGACAATTAATATTCACAGATCGACTGTAAGTACCAGCGATAAGTCTCTTTGCTCACCTTTTGGCTTTTGGGGCAAAAGAAATTCAAACGTTCAAAATAAATTCATGCATACGTCTCTTTAAGATATTGACCAGAAGCTTCGTGATTATGGAATAATTTTTTAAATATATATATATATATATATATATATATATATATATATATATATATATATATATATATATATATATATATATATAACTCTGATATTAAAACCTAATTAATGGAATAATCTTTACTGAAGTGACATTTTTCTTGACGTTTAAAGATTCAACACGTGGATAAACCACCTTTGCTAACTTTTTTCTTTTCATCAATGGGTTTCATGCATGGCCGGCCCAAGAGTTTTTTTCGCCATAGGCGAACTATGCAAAAAAAATTCACTTTCGTCTAATTTGGCGTTCCCTTAAAATCTGGCGCCCTAGGCGACCGCCTAGTTTGACCAATATGTTCGAGCCTGCCCTGGTTTAATGTACAACATGCTCTTACAGCAATAAAATGTTTATAGTTATACAAGAAGAGTAGAAGTGTGACGCTATCATTAAATGTCTACAATCACTTGCCTTATTTCGATAACCTGGCTTGCGATCAAGTGCCATTGCCCCAGTGCCACTGTGCCCTGGCACTTAAATGAATCGTGGAGTCACATCAACACTAATAATTCCAGTCATGTTGCTTCTCGTTAAAATGTATTTATTTAACTATAAAAGGGGCAAACTTTAATGCATTTTTAAGTGCGCTACCTTGAAAGATTAACGTTTAATTGGAGTACAGTATATTTCTCTCTTTATTTCAGAAGCATGTCGGTAAGAGACATATTTCTGGTGGCGCTATATCTAGGAGGCACTCTGGGAGCGCCATCCGGGAAGGTTCCAGAGGAGAGTAAGATAGATTTCCTGATGCCCAATGTCCAACCAAAAGTGGTGAGTAGTGTTTGATTAGAAATTTATTCTGTATGTCAGAAACCTTTAATAAAGATGCACTGTAACAATTGAAATATGGGTAGTTTTTAAAGTGATTCATTACAAATATGTTCGATGACATGGAAACATTTATAAAGTGTGACAAATTTCTTTGCGTACCAAAAATAGACATCGTTGTTTGTTTCATATTGTAACAAGCCATGGGTCTGAAATTAGTTAGTTCACATCTAGGCCGAGCGAGAAAAACAATATCAAACACACTGCGTGAGTTTCGCTTGAGGTAGTTGTTTCCCCTGTATTTTTAATGACCTAAGACAACATTCGTTGTTATTGAAGGGTTGCGTAAAACGCGCTAATGCTACAAAAAAGTGTCCCATAATCAAACTAAAGACCACACAGTCATCTGACTCTAACCTCACACTTGTATGTGTTTTCTTAATTCACAGTGGTATGAGCGTTATCAGTATGCAATTCTATGCCGTACATTGGTATTTCAAACCACGTACTACAAAACAAGATTCAAAATCGTTCCTATCTACAACTGCTGAAACCTTAATTGAGAATATTCCAAGAAACACATATATTAAGAAATGTTACGAAACTAATCCGTGTTACCATTAAATCCCATGAATTCGGTTCAGTATGACGCCTGTACCTAGTAATTGGCTAATTACTCGGTTTGAGAAATATCTTCCCAACACCTATTCCCCATAGTAAAAAAATAATCACTAAACTCTAACAAAGCTATAAAAGGAGACGTGAATGCAAAAAGAACATACCATAGGTTTGTTACAATATGAATATTTAAATAACCAAGTAATGGGAAAGTTACAGTTTTGAAGAAAACAAAATTTTAAGCAGATAGTTCTTCGTACCCAGCACTGTAGATTTTATTCAATGTACATACCGTCTCCCCAAGACAGACATTTCTCATTTTTTTAAAGTTCCTTTTAAACTTTATTTTATTTTATTTTATTTTTCCATCCCTCAGTAGATGTCGTCCAATATGTTTGTGCTGCAGAGATCTTACACATTCGACCACGACACGTCATTACAAATTTGTAATAACGCAGCATGGCATCAAATAGAACCACGTGAAGTTTAGATTTTTATTCTGAATTTTTCATTTGTTTAATTTCAGGCGGATACTTACCTATGTATATCGATGAAAACGAACATAACACCAACATATATCGGTACGTATAATTGTTGTCTGTCTTACTTAGAGCCTAATTACTTTAAAATTATATTACGGAATCTAAACTGAGTAATTTTAATTTCAAACGTCTTAAACTACTTAGAGTCTGGTCTTTCATAGTGAGTTTTGATGATAAAATCGAAGACGCACTGGGATTGTAAGATCAGAATTGTACTTACATTGATCCTTAATTCACTATACTAACTTTATATTGTTAATGTTGGTAGTAATTATAACATGAATCAATTTCAACAAGTGACTTTTAATAACAATATGGGTACCAACTTCCCCGCCATGCCTTAGCCATGCTTGTTCCTGAAAGTACGGAGTTCTGCCAGCCGATTGGTTAGTGAGATAAAGGGAAAATAATATAATGGGACTATTATCTCAAACATGGCAAAAGTCATATTCTCAACGCCAACAAGACTCATGCCGAGTTCGTCACATTTCATTGACTTTGGCTCTCCACGCCATAGGTGTTAACCTTTTCAAGTCAAAAGTCTCATGTTGGAAAGATGTTGATTGATTTTTGGTAAATGGATGAAAATATTATCTGGAACAATTGTCATTTGTCTCAAAACCAACATGCACTGATTTTCTGTATATTGGTGGTAGCAAACAATGATTGGAAGATTTTCCAACTTATGCTAGCCTAACAGCAAGAACCTGTTTTAAGAGGACAATCTGAGTGGAAAAGAGCTCAAACTGAAAACATTAAAAACAGATTAAATTCCACAACATTTCCAAATAATATTTATTTTAAATCAACAGCATTCACAAGTAGCTCGTAGAGATAAGAAACTGACCAATCAAAAGCAGCTTTCCGGAACAATCAGTCTGCCTAGTGCATGGTCTTATTAGTATTGTAAACCATTTAATTTTAATTGGAAATAAGAACAAAAACTACCTTGCCCACCTTTCTGCGTGCATGTGTATATCGTCTTCTCGTGTTTCAGTTGGGTTCGCGCCACACGCTAACATGGAGATCGCTCACCACATTCTCATGTACGGCTGTAAGGAACCGGGAAGTGAGAAGCAGCCCTGGTAAGTGAAGAAAAATAGTTTAGCTTTGCACATTTAGGTCCTATTTACAAAAATATTGTTTGAATTACAGCAAAACTTCTTTTTAGTGTGGGGTGGGGGGTGGGTGGGGTGACAAAACTTTAGTTTAAACTGAAATTGTGACTACATATTTTTTAAAGTTGTCTTCTTTCATCATTCAGTTGTTAGGATTTCATAATGTAGTCCCTTTCATTACCACCTGGCTTTGGACTTTTGGGATTTGTTTTGAAGAAATTATATTATAACAATGTAACATATATTTGCTACGACGTCAAACGTTAGTGATATACAATAACTCAAAGAATTTTATAATCTAAAAGAAAAGTAACACAAAGATTTAAAATTTCAAGCATGTTCATACGGTAGTCGTGGAAGTGTCGACATAGAATCAGTGGTGTACTGGCCATTGGGCATACCGGGACAAATCCCGGTGGGCCGCCGCAAAAATATTCGTTTTAACCGGTGTTTTACTGGTTTGAGCAAAACCCCGGGCCTGTCTCGGCAGATAAGTCCAGGGCCGAGTTGCTTACCCAGTACACTCCTGCATAGAGTAAAAACTGGCACTTTGCAAGTAATGTACAGTCCACTCTCATGAGGATAAAGATATAAAAAAATCCAACAAAAAAACACAACTATATACATATATATATATATATATATATATATATATATATATATATATATATATATACATATATAATGGAATAATGGCAATTGTATACAAGCTATACACCCAACAGCAAGTCCTAAAACAAACAACGACGACCCACACACAAGCAACAAGAACACGCCCAAAAAAGGGAGTACATAAACTTTATGGAGGGGTTCTGCCTTGGGGCGATCTATGGAAGATAAAATCCGAGAAGGAATGAAACTAGTTACATGTGCCCGATCATCATGAATTGCTATGTTCAGATGAATATATTTATTTTCAATATTGCATTTTTTTTCCTAATATTTGACAGCGTAACTAATTAAGTGGTTAAGCTAATCGCAAAGTTTTATGATCGTTAACATTACATGTTTTTCAGTTTTCGTCGTAAATTGGTACATAATTAATATTCTTCCCTTTCTAGTGGCAATAGGATGCTGCCTATGTAGCGACCGTCAAGTTTGGTATAATGTTTTTTGCATTCTAGATTGAGATCTTGTAGATTTCTGAATACAACCAACTTGTACTTCCACTGTATCAATGACAGTGTAGATAGCTCGAACTGAAAACAGCTAACTTGTATCTCCATTGTACCAATGACAGTGTAGGTAGCTCGAACTGAATACAATCAACTTGTATCTCCATTGTATCAATGACAGTGTAGATAGCTCGAACTGAATACAACCAACTTGTATCTCCACTGTACCAATGACAGTGTAGGTAGCTCGAGCTGAATACAACCAACTTGTATCTCCGTTGTATCAATGACTATATAGTAGCTCGAACAATAAACTGTTTATTCTGAGCTCACTATCTGCTGGAGACATATTGATCTGTATGATCGACACAGTTTAGGTTCCAGTTTCACCAACGTAAGTCTTAAAAATTTTGTCTAGACTTAAGACATTTGACTAGTCAATTTTAAGTCAGACTTAAATTTCAGACAATTATATCGCTTGATTCTAGACTTATATTTCAGTCCAGATTTAAGTTCTGTTGGTGAAATCCAGGTGACAGTAAGGATACGAAATTCAAATAATTGTGATTGCTCATTTTGGTCATCTTCGCTCATTATCTTTTTTTTTTTTTTTGCGCAAGAGTAAAATAGTGCATGAAAATGTGTTCAGCGCGAGCTAAAATTGCTTTTATCTTCTTACAGTTCATATGTTACAAATACACAGGTTGTTTACCATACAGAGTTAAATATGGCATCGCCAATAAGAGACAAAGGAAAAAGTCAGTAGAAAGACATAAGGTGGAGTAAGATACAATATTTCACTTGAACTCAGAGGGAAAGGAAAATTGATTTGTATTCCATACATAATGACAGTGGTCGGGGCATGATACAATAATGAATCTTAGAATTGATGACCATAGACCACTTGGCTTTGCTTTGTAGTGTTCGCGGAATTTCTTCAACCGGGAACCCGCTTGAGAAAGCAAACATTCTGAAAAGTTATATCAGAGTTTATTGTATGATACGCTGATTTGAATATGGTCTCTTGTGTGGGTTAGTAGAGAAAACCGACGCTAGCAGCAATATTTCATTCTGTTAGCAACCATGGCATTGATTTAGATCTTGTCTGATTCAGTTCCTGGCTTCATGAAGTACCATTATTGACACTCCAATCACATCTCTTTATATGTTCCGTATTGCTCTCAAATATAAGAGATAACTAAGTTTCTACCATCTAGTTTTTAATTACGTAGTTCTCCCCATGGCCCTGTAGTAAACTGAATAAACTATTTCTCATGTGATTGCTCTTTGATTGATCCAATAAGATTCTTTTATGCGATTTAACATTCAGGCTTCGTTGGCGCACAATTACATTGTAATCTGTGTAAGACTTCAATAACCGGTCTTACCAGAAATCCTGAAAGAAAAATGAAAAAGGAATCCCATATGGCTCAATAAAGTTCCGGTCAGAAGCACTGCTTCCGTCTCTTTTGAAGACAGTCATGGGCGGTACGGCAGGTGCGGCCGTGGCCAACCCACGTCCCCCCCCCCAAAAAAAAATGTAAAAAATACTACTAATAAAAAATACAATTTTGTGTAATTTTGCAATAAATACATTTACTTATCAGATATTTCTGTATCCTCTGTATTGTTGATGTTTTGATTATTACCCGTACTTCGTGTTGTTTATGCAAACAAAGAGGGATGAAGCTTTATCGTCCGTTACTCACCCTTGTTTATTATTGTTACTATTATTATTATTATTATTATTATTATTATTGTTAATGTTGTTGTTATTGTATGGTTTCTGTCAGGTGATACTTGTAGTCTTTTAACATCACATTATTTCGAGGTAAAGTAAAAATATTTACTTTTAATTAACTTAAATGGTTATTTGTATATTAATTGCCAGATGATAGAAATTATTTATCGTCCACAATGTCATTACCATGTACTTCGATTAACGTCTTCACCATCGATGATAAACTGACTATGTATAAATAGATTTTTTAAAGTGCATGTAATGTTTGATGTGAAAAGTGCATGCACGTGTTTGATGTGAAAAGTGCATGCACGTGTTTGATGTGAAAAGTGCATGTAATGTTTGATGTGAAAAGTGCATGCACGTGTTTGATGTGAAAAGTGCATGTAATGTTTGATGTGAAAAGTGCATGTAATGTTTGATGTGAAAAGTGCATGCACGTGTTTGATGTGAAAAGTGCATGTAATGTTTGATGTGAAAAGTGCATGTAATGTTTGATGTGAAAAGTGCATGTAATGTTTGATGTGAAAAGTGCATGTAATGTTTGATGTGAAAAGTGCATGTAATGTTTGATGTGAAAAGTGCATGTAATGTTTGATGTGAAAAGTGCATGTAATGTTTGATGTGAAAAGTGCATGTAATGTTTGATGTGAAAAGTGCATGTAATGTTTGATGTGAAAAGTGCATGTAATGTTTGATGTGAAAAGTGCATGTAATGTTTGATGTGAAAAGTGCATGTAATGTTTGATGTGAAAAGTGCATGTAATGTTTGATGTGAAAAGTGCATGCACGTGTTTGATGTGAAAAGTGCATGTAATGTTTGATGTGAAAAGTGCATGTAATGTTTGATGTGAAAAGTGCATGCACGTGTTTGATGTGAAAAGTGCATGTAATGTTTGATGTGAAAAGTGCATGTAATGTTTGATGTGAAAAGTGCATGTAATGTTTGATGTGAAAAGTGCATGTAATGTTTGATGTGAAAAGTGCATGTAATGTTTGATGTGAAAAGTGCATGTAATGTTTGATGTGAAAAGTGCATGTAATGTTTGATGTGAAAAGTGCATGTAATGTTTGATGTGAAAAGTGCATGTAATGTTTGATGTGAAAAGTGCATGCACGTTAGTAAAAACTAGAAATAAAAGAACAGAATATAAAAAATATCCCTCTCATTAAAAAAACTGTGACAGCGTTATCTATGCCTATTCAGTGACGAAGTCATATGAGACTCGGATGAGGGGTTTAACTATTTGTTTATTGTACAAACGTTTCGATGGTACAAAAAGTAAATACCCCTTTAAAGCTGCATTGTATGTTACACTAAAAAAGAACAACTCGGGAGGTGGGAGGGGGCAGAGCAAGTTACCTTCTTCCTTCACACACACACACACACACACACACACACACACACACACACACACACACACACACACACACACACACAATAGCATTATGCTTCAATGGACAACCGGCAGTGGTGGTGGTGGTGGTGGTGGTTGTGAACATGATATAATTTTGAATAGGGGTGTACTCCCCAAAAGAGCTCAATCATTTACTACAGTAATGTTTAATTCCTACACATATTCATGTACTAGTCATTTGCTACCCGTGCATAACAGTTCTTAACAAACCTGGCTGGCCTTACGTGTTAATTATTATGCAAACAAATTCATGTAAAGGCAGATGTGCAATTAAAAAATCTAGCCCTGGGATTTATTTATGGAAACGAATCCGTGTAAAGACAGATTTGCATTTCGAGAATCTAGCACTGAGACTTATTTGCATCTCAATTTAGAGTTAATAAAACAGAGATAATCAATGATAAACACCCCCTCAAAACTGTATGCCACCTATTCATCTGAAACAATGACCATGCACTTAGAAATGAAGAAAATGTCACCTATTGATGTATCGCCAAGCTAATGCCAAATGCACCCAAACGGGTGTTACCTTTGAAGGCAGTATTTCGTTGAGATTTCAAGAATTACTTACCATAATATAAAAAGTTGTCGTGAAGTTACAAAATAGGTGTCCCTCGTCAGATTATTAAAATATAACACCATTGAACTCTTGTCACTGATTGTCTTTTGCCTTTTGCTCAATTTGTCGCATAACAATATCTCTTGTCCAGGAATTGCGGCGAGATGGCACATATGTCGTCTGAATACAACACCGGCCCAGTGTGCAGGAGTGGAGCCCAGATTCTGTACGCATGGGCAATGGATGCCCCCAGTCTCAAACTGCCGGAAGGTATCATCACTTTTGCTCTCTTTCTTGTAATGTTGAATACAATGATGCTCCAGTCTTTTCAGTTCACATGCTTACAACGCGAACGGATGGTACTTCTTGAAGCAGGCGCCCATGAAGTACTGTTTACGTACTTGGTAGCACTACAAACATTAATTTCAACGTAATTTTTAATACTTAAAATTGTCATATATTGTACTTTTGTCAGTATAGGGAATTTTGAGAATATATTGGTTTCAGAAGGCATAGCTGATCTGTGTATTTGAAATGAGTCATCAATGGCTAAAAATGTACCCGAATACTGCTTGATGGGGCAATTAGAAACTCTGAGCTTAAACAGTTTTTACTCCTCTAAGTTGAAAATTTTAAAAAGTTTTACATAAGACTAGGTAGCTGAGGCCTTCACGTGTTCTCATATGTGAGGTTACGATTCATTAAACCATATATTAAACAAGTAGTACAAACATAATGAAACTAACGCTAAACTAATCTGATTCCAAAATTAGAAACTTTCTCACGCTCAGACTCAGATTCACATCAAAGTTCTGATGTTTGATTGGCTTATGCAAAATCGTTGACCAATCAGATATCAGAACTGTGAGTTTAGTCTTAGTGTGTAAATATTTGAATTATACCTGATGTACCACAAAGTAACGCGTACATGCATTTCTTTCTATACAACCAATAACATAGATTAAGCATTCATAGCTATGTGTTCATATTTTTAATAGAGGCTACATAACCATTGTCTGCAATCTGTTGTTTATTTGTAAAAAAAAAGCTTTTTTAATTCGGGTTCGAATTATACCGAGACAGCCAATCATATTGAGAATATATATTTCTCTTTCTTCGTTTAATCATATAAATTTCCTTTTATTTTCTAAATTCGCAAGGTGATTTTAAGATCGAGATCTCCTATTGGCAAGTTCCAAAGAAGCAATCTTGTCACTCTTTCCCTTAACCGATATCCTGAGAGACTGAAAGCTTCATTTTTCAAAAAGGGAAACATGCATCGCAATCTATACCTTACAATTACGTACAGAAAGAGGATCCTGTTCAAGCAGAATTATGCAGACAATCGACTTTTTTATTTCCAAGAAAAATTTCAACCAGTGGTGTTTTACTGAACTATTCGACCCATTTTATAAATTTAATTTTAAATTAGCACAAATGTAAGATTCAGTTTATTGCATGACGAAAAGTACTGATTTTATTTTACCAAACTGCAGAATTATGTAGTGAAATGGCCTTGAAATACATTCGGATGCCTCTGTCGTTACGCCTTTCCTTTGCATAACGTTATGACAGCATTAGTGACGTCGTGAGGTGTTATTACACGTATTACATATCTGAAAGTTATCATATGGGTATATTAACATAATTAACACAGTAGTCATGCGATAATTATGTAAATATATTCATATTTCCAGGGACATGAGCCTCTAATTCTATAAAACCTTATTGAGAATTTGCCTGGATGTCGTGAATGAATGCCAGATCTTGATAATAACATTGTTTTGCGACTTGTACCTTTTCCCTGCTAAACATAAGCCTAAACACGTTCTGTCTTTATGTACTTTTCTCTTAAGATGAAATGAAAATATACTATGTTAACAAAACTGGAAGGTATAACGAAACATTGTACTAATTCAGGGAAAGATCGGTTAAATGTTCAACCCTTTATATTTTTTTATCGAACTACATATACCCCAATATTAAGGTTTTACTTTTTAGAAGTCTAATATGAGGAATTTCGAAAAAGCGTTAAAGTTTCAAGCACTAATGTTTAATGACACACTCAAGTGTTGCTTTAACTTATGGTGAATAGTGTATTTTATCTCTTGCAAAGTACCTCCGCTGCCTAATTTCGACACATCCGCAAGTGCATTAAAATATATTTAAGTTTAAAACGTTTAATAGCGTTAAAAAGAAAATAAGAAGTATATTTGACGCAGTATTGCAAAAGAAAAAAAAAGTATGTCAAGTGCAAACAAGTTTTGTTGTTGTTGTTGTTGTTGTTGTTGTTCTTATTCTTGTTGTATCTTATCTACCTACAGGGTGTCTGACGGATAACTTTATCATCTTTTTAGTGTTGAGTTAATTTGGACAGATGAAATGCCTCAGGTGATTCGATTTTTCTCTTATACTCCTTTTCTTAACTGTTATGGCTGTATTTGAGTTTCATAGATGTGACAGACACCATAGTGAGCTCGAATAAGCTTAATAAGAATATGGCTTTAGGTTAATGGGTTAAGATTTGTTGGTGGGATTCAAGGGCAAAGTCAGACATGAATACGTGAGAGTCTTCAGGACACCATAATAGTGATTTAAGCTCGTGAGACTTTGAATCTTCACATTTATACTTGTAGATCTTCCACGAGAGAAATCGTTTATTGCAGCATAATAAATGTTAGCAATGAAAATATGAGATGGAGTAAGCCCGCGACATAAACAGTATTATCTTTTCAATGAAGTTCACATCATAGACACAGCACACGTGGACATTTTGTTCCTTTCCATGCAGGTGTTATCTTGTCAATTTCAACAAGTTGCTGTATTCTGTGGACTAGTCTCTGTTTATGCGCTGCAGCAAGATATTAGTCTTGACCGGGTTAGATGCATACATTAAACAACATAGACAGCTGACGCTGTGTGCGACTTTGATGAGCACTTTATCGCAAAGTTAACACTATTTTGGCCACGGGTATATGGTCCTCGACATCATACAACATTTTCGAGTTTGAACTTAAGAATTTGTCTCAAGCGCTGACAAGGGATTTTACTTTTAAGGTCAGTTTTGGCTTGGACAGGAAATTCAAGCTGATAGTTTTATTATCTCCAGATCAGGCAAAGGGTCTGAGTAAATCGATCTGAGATTATCTATGACGATTTTATCTCATCAGAACTATTTTTTTTTATATCAGTCGTTTTTATAGTTCTCTTTGTTATAGTATTTGCAAAATCCGCGACATAGAATGGTTCGAATTGATCAGTTTTACTGTTCAAAGTGTAGTACTTGCATATACCTAAATGACAGGGATATTTGTATACTGTAAACTTTTAAAACATAAATTTAGCAACAAAATATATAAGAAGCTAACCAATCGGTTCGTTTAAAAAAAAGCCACAAAAACCCCCCCCCCCAAAAAAAAAAAAAAAAAAAATTAAAATATAAAATAACGGTGCTCTTGTTAATGGCACGCTATTCAATTCTCTCCGTTTGTTAGCAAAATGTAGCAATTTATAATAATATTTTTCTATCGCATTCATTAGACTCATCGATTTCTTCTTGAGTTATGGTGCCTTTGCGGCTCATGGGGTCTGTTTCATACTAACATTGAACTCCATCAATCATGATAGTAACGTAGATTTTGCTAATTGAACATATTTCCCAGTATATTTCCATGTCAAGTTTAGATATCCGCACGCTATCAGCAAGGGACATTATTGCTATAATGGAAATTTCATGTCCCAAGCCATTTTAAATATATCCAAATTATACTGGCTAATCTACAAAATCGGGGAAATATGAATTGCAAATGTCAGGTTGTTTCAAAAAAGCAAGTTAAACCGAACAATCCAGTCAGGCACTCTCTCCGACATGTAAGGAACTGCTATCGTTTCCCTCTGGTTTCATTAGCATGTTGCTTCAATATGAAATATGCCTTTTCAAATTAACTTGATTATTCTAAATGGGAATTGGAAATTGAACAATTCAAATGGCCAACATTTAAATTCCAGAGATTTACAACCTACTGTCTGCAAGAAAAGATTTTTGTAATGCGATGTAATCAAGGTTTTGAATTTTTACACTGAAAAGGCCGTAGTGATAAACTGTTGATCAGATTAAAATATTGTATTCCTTCCATTTTGAAAGCCGCAATAGGATCAGCCAATAGGGTTTCTCAACATCATCAATAGTCCTTTCCCTATGTAGTTATTATGACTAGAAGGAGGACTTGTTATATGACCACATCGTGTATATCTCAGTGTTTTAAACATGATACATTGCGATAGACTTAAATATCAACAACAGGTTAAGACGTGAGTTATGACAATTAATTATTTTCTAGGATATTCCATTTTGCATGGTTGTGCCTTATGAAAAAGTTGGTATGACAGATATACCAATAATTCAAATTGTTTCATTTCCTAATTATATCAGACTGTGACAATGGATTATTCTCACGGTTTATAATATGCATTTTCTTCTTGTAAAGTAGGAGAAACTTAAATTATTTCCGTTCATGCACGTTTGAGAGTTTAATTTATGTGAGATTTGTCCATGACCTGGTCGGTATTTCAAATGTTGTCTGCTTTATTTGATAAGCACGCGATGTCAGCTTCATCAGAATTCACTGGAAGTAAAACATTGATTTTCACCCAAATCCCTTGGCATAACATCCAGTAATGATCGATATTTCTGGTCAGGTTTTATCAGAGAATAAAGAATAAACGCCCACGATTAGGGCGCATCCTACGACCAATATCCATTGCGGTAAATGGCTTTGACGCTGCATCCACAAATGTTTTTTAACTCTTGAACAAAATAGAGAAAAATATGAACAAATAAGGAGAGTTGTATCAATATAATGTCAATATAATGACGAGATTGACACACACACACACACACACACACACACACATATATATATATATATATATATATATATATATATATATATATATATATATATATATATATATATATATGTAAGGTATACTGAGAAGGTGAGGAGGAAACATGGAAATTTGGAAAAATACTCGGTACGACATAAAACTAGGCGGAAATCATTCTGATAAATTTTAATAAGAAGAAAAAGAAACCGGCCAAAAAATATTTAAAAAAATTAGAGAAAGAAACAGAATAGAATCAAAAATTGCTTTCAGAACGCGAATCTAGGATGTCTCGAACATGCGGAGTATTTAACATACGAATGTGACACATAGACAAGAAACATCATCCTCACAAAAATATGAACCGTGGAAAAGCGTTGAAAGGTTGCATCAGCTAAATAGGTAAAAAAATCCATTTTCAGACAAGGAATCAATGATCCAATGACACTTGGCACGAAACTAAATTTCCCTTGTTTAGATCAAAACGGAAATGGGCACTATTGATACACATCTAGGTAATTTGCCTGCAATAAAAATTTCTGGAGTTGTCATCAATTAAAGGCTTTGACTTTGTTCTGAACATCGTCATCAACATGCACTTGTAAAACACAGTTTATACATTACACACAGGCAACACGGAATAGACTGGTGGCTAAGCGCGTACTGTCCTTTTGGTTTACAAGTGAACCTGTTTTTTTTTTGTTCTTCTTCTCAAACTTATCTAATTAAAAGTCTATTTACTTTTTAAGACATAAATGTCGATGCTTTACACATGCAAAATGTCACCATCCTAGATACTATAATGTAATGTCATCACAGCAATGTTCATGCCATTGTGTTGGTCAGTTTTTTTTGCTGTTTTAAGGGAAGCAGACAACCTGGCAGCGATTTTCGACCTGAATGTCACGTGCAGTTGTTAATATTGATGAGACTTTTAATAAAACTGACGAAATGTTAAGAGCGATGGAATAGATGTGAGAAAACGTTTCAAGACAAGTGCTTATATTTAAATATAATGGAATATAACGAGCTTAGAGAATACTCGTTCACCAGAAACCTGCGTGAAATGACACTTCATGCATCAGTATCCACGTCACGATCTTCATCGTCTGTTGTTGAGCGGGAATATATATATATATATATATATATATATATATATATATATATATATATATATATATATATATATATATATACGCATCAGCATACTCTAACTTTATTTTCATATGCGGCCACTCGATTTCGCTGTTTCACGATATGAAATTATTCATTAGCTATTGAATTTTGCGGATCTGCTAACACAAGTATGTTTAATTTTCAGACCGCAAATTCGCAGATACTAATTTTCGCATAAAGATTCTACCCTCATATTCCGAGAAACTAAATACGACGCGAAAATCTGTAGGTTAATAGTAAATGGGTTTTTTTTGTGTTTTGTCAGGCCTGTATGGAATGTCGAAGAGCCGAGAAACAAACCAATAACAGCGTTTCTTCTTTCGTCTGTTCGTCAACCATGGCCACTATGTTTTATGTCTGGCAGAAGCGCTCGTCCCTGTCTCTCTTGCCTCGTGTATGAAGATCTCTATCTAATTAACATTAGTTTCCGTTACCTGAATGTGACCTCTCATTGTCCTGCTTGCTTATTTATAAGATTTTAGTATACTTTTTTCTCTTCCCCAGGAGTTGGTTTTAAAGTTGGAGGTTCTACTGATGTGAAATATTTGGTGCTGCAGGTGCATTACAAATCGGTAGACAAGTTCCTTCCACCGAGTGAGTAGAGAGAAAGATTATCAATTATATTTTTATATTCCAATATCTATATTATAGTTTTACCTGATGCTGTTGAATAAAATATATTCCCCTTCGCGAGAATTTGTCCTGTGTGTTGCGTGCTAAAGCCAACACTTTGTTTTTTCAACACGTAGACATTTTGTTTAATTATTGTCTTCGTTTTCATTATATCGTTATATATGGTAAATAATTTTGCTTTCAATTTCCTTATATAATTTGCTTCTTTGATTTCAGATGAATTTTATCACAAAAAGTGAAACGTGACAAGAAGCTATTTTAAGCTCCTTTGTATTAACATAGTTGTATTTTGTTTTCAGATAATGAAACTGACAGTTCTGGCATCACCATGACAACTACAGACACTGAGTAAGCTTCCATATGAGTTTTTTTCTTTCTTTCTTAAATGTCTTTTTACATCATTAGTTTGTAGTTGTATTCCGAATAAGAACATGTTTGTTTGTTTGTTTTTTCCTTATTGAAGACGTTTGGTGGTGTTTTCATTTGTATGTGCCAGAAATATACAGTTCATCATTTTCAATCGAAAAAAGGGTTTCTATTCTTTAATTTTCTTTCAAAATAGAGATTTACATTCTTTGTGGGAATATTCTCTATCGTGGGAACATTCAGATAGTGTTAAATAGTTTACAGGACTACCAGGTCCCACTTACAGAAAAAGCAGTCTATCGGAGTACTTTTGTCTTTGTTTAAAAAAATAAAATATTATTATTATTATTATTATTATTATTATTATTATTATTATTATTATTATTATTATTATTAAATTCTTCTTCCTTTTCCTTTTCTTCCTATTCGTCTTCTTATTAATATTAGAAGAAGCTCAAATATGGGTAAAGCCTATTGTTCTGCATACTATTTCGAGAGGAATTTCAATTATAAGGAAAGGATAAACGACAAAACAAGCAACGACAGGACGGTCATAAACATTAGTACCATGGAATAGTTAAGATGAGGTACAGCATAATTAAACGTGGAAACTTTATTACTTAGCACCCTGGTTAAATATTAAAATTAGGATGTTCTTGTCTATCGACACAGATATAATGTTCCTTCTTCTTCGCAGGATGCCTAGAAGAGCCGGAGTGTACCTGTTAGGAACAAGCGGCTTTATACCCACCCATTCCACAGGTAATTTTGTTTCATGAACCATTCAAGCATGTATTTATTCATAATTGGAGAAGAGAAGATAATTTACATAACAGTTGCAATAATACAATACTAATATATTTATAATTATTGCAATAATTTGTGGTGGCCAATTATCTTATAGTTTCCGACTACCCCCCCCCCCCCCCAGCAGCTTGTACCCTCCTACCTATTTTAAAAACGAAAAGCATCAAGGATATAAAAAAAATGCACAAAACTTACTCATTTCATTCATTGATTTATAATTTCTAATTCGATTGCCACCAAGCGGTCCGTAACATCGTCACCTTCTTCGCGTTTCAAACCTAACGGAACTTCTACACTAACACGGCGTCTATATTTGCGTGAGCGAGTCTGTGTTTTTCACACAACAGGAGTGATGTAGTTCATAGTGCTCCGTAAGCTCTGGATAATTCCGTAAAGGGGATATTTTTCACCCTTTTTTTTCCATCAATTTTTGTGGAAATATTAGAATTAGACATTGCATACATTGGATGCAAACCACACAGTGTTTACTTTGTATGTATGTGTAGGCCTAGTATTCACCCCTTCACTGAAAATGAACTCTACCAGCAACCGGAAAATGACAGTGAGCAGGCTCCTCGTTTACATTGAAAACCTCCGTTGGGTTTTGAAACGGGAAGAAGATGATAATGTTAGGGAATACTTGGTGACAATCGAGTTAGAAATTATAAATCAATGAATGAAATGAGTAAGTTCTGTGATTTTTTAAAAATATCCTTGATGCTTTTCGTTTTTAAAATCAGTGGAGGGGGGGGGGGGGGACCAGCTGCTGGGCTGGAAGTCAGAAACAATAGAAGGACGTGATATTTTTTGTCAGCATAAACACTGCAAATGTAAAACATGATATTCCTATTCCTGCCTTAAGGAAAGTTGATTCTGATTTTGCATCTTTGATCATCTTCAGCATTGGAATTGGAAAACATTAGTTTATAGATTTTCTCGCTTAGGAAAGAATATGAGTATCTAGACATGCCTACAAAGGAAAGAATATGGGTATCTAGATGTGCATACTAACGAAAGAATATGAATATCTATATGTGCAATCTAAGGAAAGAATATGAATATCTATATGTGCATACTAAGGAAAGAATATGAGTATCTAGATGTGCATACTAACGAAAGAATATGAATATCTATATGTGCAATCTAAGGAAAGAATATGAGTATCTAGATGTGCATACTAAGGAAAGAATATGAGTATCTATATGTGCATACTAAGGAAAGAATATGAGTATCTAGATGTGAATACCAAGGAAAGAATATGAGTATCTATATGTGCATACTAAGGAACGAATATGAATATCTATATGTGCAATCTAAGGAATGAATATGAGTATCTATATGTGCAATCTAAGGAAAGAATATGATTATCTATATGTGCATACTAAGGAAAGAATATGAGTATCTATATGTGCATACTAAGGAAAGAATATGAGTATCTAGATGTGAATACCAAGGAAAGAATATGATTATCTATATGTGTATACTAAGGAACGAATATGAATATCTATATGTGCATACTAAGGAATGAATATGAGTATCTATATGTGCATACTAAGGAAAGAATATGAGTATCTATATGTGCATACTAAGGAAAGAATATGAGTATCTATATCTGCATACTAAGGAAAGAATATGAATATCTAGATGTGCCTACTAAGGAAAGAATATGAGTATCTAGATTGCCTACTAAGAATACGAGTATCTAGATGTGCCTACTAAGGAAAGAATATGAGTATCTAGATTGCCTACTAAGAATATGAGTATCTAGATGCGCCTACTAAGCAAAGAATATGAATATCTAGATGTGCCTGCTAAGGAAAGAATATGAGTATCTAGATTTCCTACTAAGAATATGAATATCTAGATGTGCCTACTAAGGAAAGAAAATGAATATCTAGATGTGCCTACTAAGGAAAGAAAATGAATATCCAGATGTGCCTACTAAGAATATGAGTATCCAGATTGCCTACTAAGGAAATCAATGTTCTGAGTAGTCAGAAAACATGCTCATTTCAATTAATATTATCGATTGCTCCCAGTCTTGCATTTAGTCACAATATTAACTGTATTCTGAAATTATTGTACAAATTTTTTTCAGTGTATATGGAAACAGCCTGCACTTTTAATGAAGATCTTGTGCTTCATCCTTTTGCATTCAGAACTCATACCCATGGCCTAGGTAAATCTCTCTCTCTCTCTCTCTTTCTTTCTCTCTCTCTCTCTCTCTCTCTCTCTCTCTCTCTCTCTCTCTCTCTCTCTCTCTCTCTCTCTCTCTCTCTCTCTCTCTCTCTCTCATATCTGGAAATTACCAAGCTTCCAAATATTACTGAAATTAAATTAATGTCGCTTAAACCTTGTTGGCACAAATGCTGCTTACGAAGACAAGAAATAGCCCATAATTCTATTTAGTTACCAATAGCCTGTATTGAGAATAAAATAGTTCACCTAATTTTTTACATATCTCCTAGCATACTTTCCCCTGTGTTGAATTTCATTTACGGTATACCGCATCTTTCATATGCCTCTCAGCGTGGTTTCTGTTGTTAGATTTTCATAACTTTGAGGTAGATACAATCACAATCTACATCACTTCCAATATTACAGGTAAGGTAGTGTCTGGGTACGTCATTCATGACGGACAATGGCGTGAAATTGGACGGCAGGATCCACACAAACCACAGGTATGTTAAGTAGTACAAAACTTGAAAATTAGCACATCTCAGAATTATCTAGAATGATTTGCAAGAATCGAGTATTTTAACTGAAAGCAATAAGCAGATATAACCAGCATAAATTTTGCATTGATAAATATAAACAGGTGAATATCGGGTAAACCGATACCCTATGGTTCATCGAGGACTTGATACTTTGAGAACAAATTGACCTATCGACAACTATCAATCAGTGATCAATGTGGACCGTTGATCAATGGCTTTCCGATGTAAATTACCTCTATCTCAGTGGGCGTCACAGAGAAACACGTTCCATACTTATCGGCGAACTTCTGACTTCACTGATAGTTATTACGCAATTACCTCAGTACTGCCTTATCTGTCCGAGTCTTTACTGATTGAACTCTGATACTTGAGTAAATTCCCGATGTGATATGGACATGTCAATTAATCTTACTTTAACCTTTCTAATTTTGGCCCCATTTCGGTAAAATGTCAGTAGTTACTTAGCACTGCTATTAAAGTATCTATGCATATTTTCATAACAATAGCTTCTAATTTGTAAGAAGTTGATTTGTTAATGATCTGAAGGTACATAGCCCATAGTTCAATTGCCCTAGAGTGATGAAGAAGTTATGTTAATCAGCTGAGGGTATACACCTGATAGGTCAATTGCCCTAGAAGAGGGGTCTCCAAACTTTGTAAGACGAGGGCCATGTTAGATTTTTGAAGGGGGTTTGCGGGCCAAAGCGACTGTGAAAAAGTTAAATATATGCAAAATCGTTTTAAAAAGGTACAACACACCGGATAAATCGACGCCGAGGGCCGGATCCGGCCCGCGGGCCGTAGTTTGGAGACCCTTGCCCTAGGATGATGAAGAAGTTGATATGCTAATGAGTTGAGGGTATACAGCTGATAGGTCAATTTCCCTAGAATAATGGTAACAGTGTTGGATCATTCTAAACAAAAATACATTTGAACTTTGATGCTTTTTGCCCTTTAGGACTGACACATTTGAGCGCAAACACTTAAAAAAACGCACATGGAGATTTCCCCATAAAGGCAGCAGTCAGTTTTTTTATTCGATAACAAACTCGGATAAATGGTATCAAGTCCACGAACACAAGTATTCAATAACAAACTCTGATACATGGTATCAAGTCCACGAACACAAGTATTCAATAACAAACTCTGATACATGGTATCAAGTCCACGAACACAAGTATTCAATAACAAACTCTGATACATGGTATCAAGTCCACCAACTCGAGTATTCGAAAACAAACTCTGATACATGGTATCAAGTCCACGAACACAAGTATTCAATAACAAACTCTGATACATGGTATCAAGTCCACGAACACAAGTATTCAATAACAAACTCTGATACATGGTATCAAGTCCACGAACACAAGTATTCAATAACAAACTCTGATACATGGTATCAAGTCCACCAACTCGAGTATTCGAAAACAAACTCTGATACATGGTATCAAGTCCACGAACACAAGTATTCAATAACAAACTCTGATACATGGTATCAAGTCCACGAACACAAGTATTCAATAACAAACTCTGATACATGGTATCAAGTCCACGAACACAAGTATTCAATAACAAACTCTGATACATGGTATCAAGTCCACCAACTCGAGTATTCGAAAACAAACTCTGATAGATGGAATCAATTCCACCAACTCGAGTATTCGATAACAAACTCTGACAGATGGTATCAATTCCACCAACTCGAGTATTCGATAACAAACTCTGATAGATGGTATAAATTCCACCAACTCGAGTATTCGATAACAAACTCTGATAGATGGTATCAATTTCCACCAACTCGAGTATTCGATAACAAACCCTGACTGAGAGAGAGAGAGAGAGAGAGAGAGAGAGAGAGAGAGAGAGAGAGAGAGAGAGAGAGAGAGACTAAATTGAGTGACTTACATGATACATAGCCTTTTACCTCGCCAGTGTTTCTTTTTCAGATGTTCTACAACGCGACAACGCCTGGACTGGAGATAAAGAAAGGAGATATACTGGTATGTGATACCAATATTATATGTTTCACCCTGTGAATGACCATTATCAAGAATCGATGCAAGAAATCAAAAGTTCAATTTGAATCAAGATTCAATTTTACTTGAAATTTTGAAATCCAAGCAACGCTTATAATTGTTACATAGATATATGTACTAATTTGGTGCAAGAAAGAAAGAAATCTCTGTAATTACCAGATTGTAAAACATCTCAGTTCACGGAGCAGTGATCTTCGTCCGTTTTTAACTGTAGGTTTTTGTTAGTATTGAACTTCCAATTAAAATAACAACCCATCCCCCAACTCCATTTTTATTAAGTTTGTATTATGAAACTAAATGCAGTAACTTAAGTAGATTCACCGTTGTATTAGAAGCTGACTGATTAATCCCCAATCAATATCGATTGATAATAAAACTCTTTTCATCTAAAGGAATTTAATGTTGACATATATGTTTTACAGAATATATGTGAAATGCCTGCAGAATGTGCACAGTTGACGAAACATATCAACAAGTATTCAAAGTTACAAAGATGGAAACATTAATTTGAAGAAAAAAAACTTTTTAACCGACCATCACTAGAAAATGAAGCGCCCATGTCGTGCAAATCCCAGGCAATACCTATAATATTTTTTTATTATAAAAGAAAAAAAAACGTTTGGTTTGATTTGGTCTTTGAAGGCACACAGCACTTTGAAGGTTATAATGAGCCGAGACAAGTAGAGTAAAGCGTCTTACCTCAAAGGACACACCCTGGTGTAAAGCGTCTTACCTCAAAGGACACACCTTGGTAGCCGCTCGGGGCTGATCCGATGGTGGGAATCGAACCCGCACACTTCTTGTCACGAGTCTAAAGCATTAACCACTGTGCCACGGCATCTGTCTCAGAAAAAAGTATTTGGTTGATCTTGAAATCCATGTGCACGCACAGTCAGCAAATATTCGAGCATATATGTTCCAAACTGTACAGTCAGCAAACATTCAATCATATCATATTCCAAACTATACAGTCAGCAAATATTCCAGCATATCATGTTCCAAACTGTATACACACAGTCAGCAAACATTCCAGCATATCATGTTCCAAACTGTATATCCACAGTCAGCAAACATTCCAGCTTATCATGTTCCAAACTGTACAGTCAGCAAACATTCCATCATATTATGTTCCAAACTGTATATGCAGTCAGCAAACATATCATGTTCCAAACTGTACATGCACAGTCAGCAAACATTCCAGCATATCCTATTTCAAGCTGCATAGTCATCAAACATTCCAGCATATCATGTTCCAAACTGTACATGCACAATCAGCAAACATTCCAGCATATCATATTCCAATCTGTACATGCACAGTCAGCAGACATTCTAGCATATCATGTTCCAAACTGTATAGTCAGCAAACATTCCAGCATATCATGTTCCAAACTGTACAGTCAGCAAACATTCTATGATATCATGTTCCAAACTGTACAGTCAGCAAACATTCTATGATATCATGTTCCAAACTGTATAGTTGGCAAACATTCTTACATATCATGTTCCAAACTGTACAGTCAGCAAACATTCCAGCATATCATGTTCCAAATTGTATGTGCACAGTCAGCAAACATTCCAGCATATTATGTTCCAAACTATACAGTCAGCAAATATTCCAGCATATCATGTTCCAAATTGTATAGTCAGCAAACATTCCAGCATATTATGTTTCAAACTGTTCAGTCAGCAAACATTCCAGCATATCATGTTCCAAATTGTATGTGCACAGTCAGTAAACATTCCAGCATATCATGTTCCAAATTGTATAGTCAGCAAACATTCCAGCATATTATGTTACAAACTATACAGTCGGCAAATATTCCAGCACATCATGTTACAAACTGTACAGTCAGCAAATATTCCAGCATATCATGTTACAAACTATACAGTCGGCAAATATTCCAGCACATCATGTTACAAACTGTACAGTCAGCAAATATTCCAGCATATCATGTTCCAAACTGTATACACACAGTCAGCAAACATTCCAGCATATCATGTTCCAAATTGTATGTGCACAGTCAGCAAACATTCCAGCATATCATGTTCCAAATTGTATAGTCAGCAAACATTCCAGCATATTATGTTACAAACTATACAGTCGGCAAATATTCCAGCACATCATGTTACAAACTGTACAGTCAGCAAATATTCCAGCATATCATGTTACAAACTATACAGTCGGCAAATATTCCAGCACATCATGTTACAAACTGTACAGTCAGCAAATATTCCAGCATATCATGTTCCAAACTGTATGTGCACAGTCAGCAAACATTCCAGCATATCATGTTACAAACTGTACAGTCAGCAAATACTCCAGCATATCATTTTACCAACTGACCAAACGGAACAATTTAGAGATGAATATGAGTAAAACTTGAATAGTCTCAATAAGATCAGGCAGTATCATTTATGACGAATGTATTATACAGAAAATAGTGTAGATAATATTTATTTATAAATGGTCATAGTAGACGCACTGGGTGAAGATGTGAATTTCAGTATTAGTTAAACCCCATGTAGTTAAAAAAAAGGTCTCTAATTAATATGATGTAATTTAATACATCACGCGTACAGGGAGTCAAGGTGTTCTTGAAGGTGGGATTTTGTGACTTTCAAGATAAACTGTAGATCAATGCGGTCGATTGGTCATCTTTCCCGTACCTCTACCTAAGCTAAAATCAAAATGAAACATGTAAAATAAAACGGGTATTTAAATCTGAAACCAAATTTCGGTTACCAAACAATATTAACCCTAGTTTCAAATTTTCATTATGTCCGCCAATTCACCTGTAATTATGATATATGAAACTGATAAAATAGCAAAGTTTCATATTTATGTAAGCAAACTAGGTTTAAAATAAAATATATCTTCTGCGAGTAAAATTATCTTAAATCTCTACTTGAAAAACAAAGTACACACTTTACTCAGATTTAATGTCTTTGAAACAATGTTTTGCTCATGGGACATAATTTATTATCAATTTTATGTTGCACACTTGTCCACTGATCGATTATCTGTCAATATTTTTGTCAGTGTAGTTTGTCCTACTCGCCTAAATGCGTCTACTACGTTGTGCTCAACGCACAAAATGATGACGTAATTATCGATTGTCACTATTGTTATGTTTATATCGAAATACTGGAAAAACAATGACACAAAAACAAAAACAAAACTTCCCTTATTGAACTGTATTTTTCTACACACACATACTGACAAGATGTTGGTGAACTACGACAACCCACTGTACGGTGGTTAGAATTACAATTAATCAAACATGCTTTAAGTTTAGAAACAAAATAAAGAACATTACAAGATTTAGAGTCTCTTTAGAGAAGTCTACAATTAGTTACTTTTACACGTCTGCGTCTCATATGCGAATTATTCTTTGCAATCTTTTTTTTCACTGGAAGATTTTAGATTAAAAATTTCAAATTAGAAAAAAAAAGCGGAAGCAAAATCTATTTCAAGATCAACCCGGAGGACAGACACAGTGAGAAGTCAGTATCTATAAATAAATAGTTAGCTCGGTAAATGCCTCTGTATGGTTGTCTAATTGTGCAATCTGATTGTTGTAATACTCGTGTCATCTTTCTTCTTTATTTTAGGCCGCCAGATGTACAATGCGGAATGACAAGGACGTCGATGTCGGTATCGGGTGAGTATTTGTTCTTCTTCTTACGCAATATTTCCAAAATGTTTATGTTCTTTCTTTAAATGGGAAATTATTTGCTGGACTTTTATTGCAAGAGTGTATGATTGATACTTACTACTCAGTAGAGTTGGGTACCAAGAATTTTTTTTTACCGCGGTATACTGCGGTATTTCTGAACATACCGTGATACGTTCCACGGTATACCGCAACTATATTAGGGACCAAGAATTTACTTTTCTGGTTTTCGGCCCTCAAATAGGTGGAAAAAATATCCTGCTCTTATTTACAGCAAAATAACACCACATTATATCCATTATGTTATTTGAAAAAAATTAAATATTTTGATGTAAAAGAAAGAAAATATCTCGGTTCGATAGAAAATCTCAGCCCCCCTCACCCCCCCCCCCCGAAAATTAATAGTCAGTACTTTATAGTAGATGAATTTGCTATGTGAATGTTAATTGTTGCAGAAGTTGTCATCTAAAAGCTGTAACTAAAGTGGGATAACTAAGCTTACAGTTTACACTATAACTGACACCCTGTAAAAGACATTGACATTAAACAGCATGTTGATAAAAATGGGTAGTGTTGACACTGAATCTACAGTTACTAGCTACACTATTAAAATAATAGGTAGGGAAACTTTGAGTGGGATGCCAATCCCCGGGAAAGATATTTATCAGAGAGTGTCAGTAAACATAGACACACTGACTCAACAAACGAAAAAATATTTAGTGGAATAGAAAACAGAAAACAATTGCTCTCCTGAAAATCTTAGGATGATTCTCGATCTTACAAAGGAATACATGTACTTAACACATTTACATACGCAAGTAAATAACTATAAAAAAATAAAAATTAAAAAAAAAAAATTAATCCGAAATATTTCCAAAAGTTGGATTTGACTCCAAATCTTTTACAGCATCCCATTCAGCCATGTTGGCATACGTGACACGTGTCAAACATGTGATTAAAGGTTCATAAATATAATTATATTTGTAATAATCGAAATAATTTGTTACAAATTCAACTATTTTGCAAAACAAAGTTAATCATTTTTGGAATTCTTTTTTTTAACGAAAAATGAAAACATGCTTTTAATATCATTAAATTCGTAACAAGATTACTACTCGGGAATTTCCGTACATCCCTTTACCAACGGAAACTATAGAGGTACCCATACAGTGAAAAAGTACCGTAATACGTACCACCGGAAGCAAATACCGGTATACCGGTAATACCACGCACCACTGCTACTCAGTAAAGTCAGCAGACACACTCTCTCTCTCTCTCTCTCTCTCTCTCTCTCTCTCTCTCTCTCTCTCTCTCTCTCTCTCTCTCTCTCTCAAACATTCTTCTTCATGGTAGTGATTAACATAATCTTGTTCTTTCTTTAAATTACAAAAAAAAAAAAAAAAAAAAGTTTTTCTAGAAGGAAGGAGCGGAATCATAGACAACCGCAGAATCAATGCAGGAAAAAAACAGAGTAGTTCAGGCTAACGTGCATGTAGAATCGCACCATGTAATCATGGAGCTGTGATTGATTTATTGATTTCTTATATCCGATTGCAGAGGGAAAAAAAGCAATCTAAAGACACCGCGGTATCCAAGCAAATTAAAAGTGTAACGGTTTAAACATTCTGTTGTTATCATACACAACAGTAGTCTTTCAATCCTCAGTGATGCAGAACCTGCCATTTCCGATCCAGCGCGCTACCATTCCCGCCATAATAGGACCACAAATACACGTCCATGTACAGAAAACAATTGTACGCAGCAAGAAATAAAGAAATTCGTAATGCTCGTTGACGAATTTCCGGTGATTTGGGTCTAAGAACCCAAGAAATTAGTCACAAGTTTCAGATATTATAGATCATACTCATTAAAATCAATGATGTAATGACATTCTCTATTAACGAAAAAAATATGACCTTATTGCATATTTAAAAATGTTTCTGGTAAGTTGTTTGCATCACGACATTTCATTATTTCGTACAGGAGCACACAGAACGACGAAATGTGCAACTTCTACATCATGTACTACACCGATGGTGACACGATTAGTGACCAGACGTACTGCTTCTCCCCAGGCCCAACCACTTGGTACTGGGACCAGTTTGAGCGTGCAGACAACATGAATCTGGCCGCCATCCCGCGCACCGCTAGCATCATCCCTGGAACCGACAAGGTCCTCAAGCAGACAATTCCGCGCACCGAATATGACCTATACGGAGACGAGACCGCCGGTGGCCGAGACGAACTGCTGCCGACAGACGACAATTGGGAAGCGCTTAGCGAGAACGCGGACGAGATCTATGACAATCTGAGCGACAACGATGCTGAGCTTCTGGCCCACCTGAAGAACAAGTTATATAATTATTATAAATAAATATTATGGCCAGTCTGGATGCCTCCTTATCTTTGTCATAACTACCAGTATATGTAAAGAAAATAAAAGTATAATAAATGAGAACATTTTGGGTTTATCATGTCAACAGACAGAAGTCGAAATGTCTTTGATGTCTTCATTGAACAATTTATCTTGTGGAAAGTAATCATATTTTTCGCATTTTGCAGAGGTTATTCCATCTTGTACTTTTAAGATCCTTTTTTTCTCTTCTATATTGAGTGTCTTTATTTGTATATAGAGAAAAAGTTTCAAGTTAGAAATCACTAAATGATATATTCGAATAAAAGTACAAATGAAATGAAAAATGATGTTGACACATTTGATGTAAGGAAACTTTGCCAATCCCTGATCATCAACTTAATCTATCAGTAATGTAGACGTGTGTTTTCTCAACATGTTTCAAAATTTATAAGCTAGAAATAGATCGATTAGTAGATGAATTTTAACGAGTTTCATGATCTAACCGCAAGCAGATATCCTTATATTAGAATGAAATTCAGTACAAAATGTATTTGCTGAAGACTGGCCTGTAACCTACGGGCTTTAGTCAAAATGTGCGGTATTAGATGCTGAAATGTTAAGCACCAAATCAAATTAGAGGCATTATAGCAAACATAGATTTCTCACAATTTTCCGATTGCTTTCCTTTATAATACACATATCCTAGTGAACGTGATTTTCATAGATGAAAAGTATATGTATTTCTAAAATACCTGTCATGACACGTATCTTTAGTAGCAACGTGGTTCTCTTTCATCAAAAAGTTACTTTAGTAAATAAAAACTCTTACGGTATATGTAAATTAAGATATACTGTTTGAAATCGACGTGTTCATACACAAATAACAACACAGTTTAGTTGTGAATTGTGAGCAAAATTATTAAAATTACTAGCATGTTGTTTGCACTAACAATACTGTACGTGATAACCTTTTTGGGGAAAAAATACATGAGATATAGGCAATGATCTTCTTACCTTCTATCTCCTTCCACCAATAGATTGTAGGCATAATCGATATACGCATTTTGTATTATATCTAGTTTTATTTAAGACCAAAGTAACAATCTATATACGCATTTTGTATTATATCTAGTTTTATTTAAGACCAAGGTAACAATCTATATACGCATTTTGTATTATATTTCTGACACCTAATTAACACTGTTGCCTATGTTACGTGAACTTAATAAGGAAAAGGAGAGAATTTTTGAAGATCGTGACATACTGAAAATATTGATAAAAGAAAAAGAAAAATAGGTATGAAGTATATATTTTATCTATCAAATTATCTATTACTTTCGTATTTACGGTGAGGCATTACGGTGATATATTTTGTTGATGTTGTAATAAGCCAGTTATACCTGTATTGTTTTTGAAGATAAACGTTTTTCAAACATAATATTTTAAGACTGACTTTGTAAATAGTTCTATATGTAAATATTTTTGGAATATTGAACACGAAGACTATTGACAAAACTTTAGATTTTAACAGCAATTGGAACAAAACAAAACAAATAAAATACCCCTCCCCCCCTCCCGCAACAAAAAAACAAAACAACATTAACAACTCACTATATATTCCTTACGCATAGTACTTCTATCGAAATTCTGCGTTGCCAAATACTGTTACAGTCAAAGATGTATCTGTCAGGAAACAGTTGTTTTCCATATTGAAACAACACTTCATTCCATAAACCAGGTGTTTCATTCATATTGTGTCTATGTCTTACATATTTAATATTAAGAAGACGGGGTCCATGATATTATAGTATAAGTTTATGACTGACTGGTACATAATGTATTGTATATTGTTGTCTTTTATCGAGAAAAATTTTATACCATAAATTCAGATTGTAATTATAACATAAATGAAAGTTGCTGCTGCTGTCAGTTTAAATTGTAAAATGTTTTCAGGTTAGGTGAATTGGGTCTTGCATCCGACAACATACAGATGGGGAATCATACTGATTGAAATTGCACGTATGTGATGTATTAACAGACATGGATGTCGTTGATTTTTAGGAATTATAATGGAAAAGAAATTTGCTTTGAATTAGCGATGAATTACCCGAGTTCAGACTATGGCAAACTTATTCGTGAAAAATCTTGGTTTCGAATCGTTGCTGCACCATCAAGAGTCAAATTTGTTTAATCAATATATAGATAAAATCGGTTTCAGGCCTCGATAGTGGAAAGGAATGATTGAGAGATGATACGTGAAGAATTTGACAACAAGAAGCAGATATATGGCTTACCCTTATAAGGTTTGTTTTTGTCGGGTTTAACGCCATTTTTCAGCACATGATAGGCTATATATGGCGGCCAGTATATTTGGTGGAGGAAGACCCCGGGACAGTGGCGTAACTTCAAATTGTCGCCCCCTCCGGCAAATATTTAGAGTGGTCCCCCTTAAAATTAATGTAAAGCGCGGCTTTGGGCCCCCTCCCTACCCCCCCCCCCCCCCCTCGCATTGCGGGGGCTGCGGCTGTTAGTAGTTACACCACTGCCCAAGGAAGAACCACCGACCCACAGGAAGCTACTGGGAAGCTTTCTCACATATCTCACATTGATCGAGTCGAGACTCGAACCCACGCAGACAGGTGAAATGTGAGTGATCTGTAAAGGCGAGTGCCTGAGTCCACTCGGCCACCCGGGGTCCCGTTACGGTTATAAAAGAAGTAATTGCGCATTTTATTGCAAGATAATTTATAGACATTGGGAAACCCGTATAAAGGAATAATTGACGATATTGACAGTATCGGAACCTGCGCGAATGTGTCAGTTTTCCGATAATCTGTGCGCCTGATTTCGTCTTATCCCAGTACACAATGCGGCTGATTTGTCTTATTTCCGTTAATGTTGTGCGACGTGGTGTCCTTTCTGTTCCTTCCGATTGTCATCAACATCGGCAAATATTCGTACGGGTTACCGGCAATAACAGAATCAAAGCGCACAGGTTCTGACACTGTGATATTGTGAATGTTTTAAGCATACACTCACTCGTGAGCGCGCGCACATAACACATACAAACCATACACATATATGAAGATCTATTAATAAAGACCGACTTTTCTAAATTCATGCTCTGATCTGTTGTACAGTTACATAGTTCCTGCCTTTTCTATCCTAACTGATGTTTCTTTTGCGCCGTAAACATTCATAACGACCGCTGTGTAAAGTGCCCTCTAAATGTAATACTACATTTTCTCAAAATGTAGAAAGACAAAGAAAGAATATTTACAGTGAATATTCAGTATCTAAAAGGAAACTGCGGTCATGTAGAAAACGGATTTCTGAACGATACAGTAATACGTCGCAAAATATATGAATGATGTGAAACCAAGAACATTTGTGTAGGTTAGACTACCCAATTAGTATTTAAATTAAATTCGAATTTACATTCAATTGTTAATTTTTAAATGTTTTCCAGGTATTACATATTATGTGAAAAATTACTAACCTGATTTAAAGAAAATTTTCCAATTATAAAGGAATAAAAGACCAGCTTTTATTAATTTCATATGTACAGGGTTTTTTTCTTGGCCAAGAAGTGAATGATTTGAATACGAATATTACTTTTAAAAAAAAATTCTTTCTTCAAATAATAACAAAACATAGGATATGTTTGTTGCTTTGTACATACATTTGCTGTGAATATTCATACAGTTGTTAATTATTCAGACAAATATTAAAGTGAATAAAATTTATTTTGCTGATGTTAAACGTGTTCCAGTCTTTGTGTTTTCAGTTATAAGCTACTGTGACAAAGATATTTATTTTCTGTTGCAGATATGCTTTTCAGAGAGTTTGTAAATGAACTCCAAGTCCTTTCTTGACACTTCTACAAATAAAACATACATATAAATAGACCATACATATAAATAAACACCGTGAGTGCGTTCAGAGTTAATACCGATGGTACCTTAGCATGTCTGTTGGTTATGATTGGTTGTCATATGGGTTACTTAACTGGCCAATCCCTAGTTGACACTCATGATGTCCGTGGTTTATGATTGGTTGTCATATGGGTTACCTAACTGGACAATCTCTAGTTGACACTTAGGATTTCCTTGGGTTATGATTGGTTGTCATATGGGTTACTTAATTGTACAATCTCTTGTTGTCACTTCGGATTTCCGTCGGTTATGATTGGTTGCCACATGGGGTAGTCTAACTTGACAGTCTCTAGCTGACACTTTGAATCTCTGAGGGTTATGATTGGTTGCCAAATGGGTTGCCTCACTGGACGATCTGTAGTGGACACATGGGATTTCCGTGGGTTCTGAATGGTTATCATATGGGTTTCCTAACTTGACAATCTCAAGTTGATACTTTGGATGTCCGGCGGTTATGACTGGTTGCCAAATCGGTTGCCTAACTGGACGATCTGTAGTGGACACTTAGGATTTCCGTGGATTATAATTGGCTACCACATGGGTTACCTAACTAGACAATCTCTAGTTGACACTTTGGACTACTTGAAATCTTTGAGTGTGGGTAGAATTGGCAAAACCGATATTCAAGATGGCGACTCCGTTGTAGTCATACTTGTTTTGAGGAAAATTATTAATAATAAAAAATGCTTGGCAATGTTTATGCAACTTGTTTGTTTTTGTTGTGGTAAGTGCTTTTTAAAACATCAAGACTGTCAGCCATGGAGAGGAAACTTTCTTGATCTGCAGGGAAACAAAATGGGGGACTGATAACTGTACTTGCCAAATGGGGGTTACATTGCGAATGATCATTATTTTGCAGTCTGTATTAAATCACTTGTTTACCATTTTGTTTGGATGTAAATAAATAAGATATATTTTTATTGGCCTCTGTGACAAAAATAAATGTAGATCAAGTGGAATTAGAAAGCTGAAATAGTAAAAGTACATGCATTCAGAAAGTAAATTACGATGGCGACTAATGGATGTAATTATGACTTATGGAATAGTTATGACTAATGGATGTAAAACACAGGATGCCTGTATGACAAAGGAAAATAATAAAATATATCTAAGGTCGTTGATGCAGATGCAAGGGACAGTAATTTCTAGTATAGTACCTGTGGTCTCTAATGTCGCTCGAATTTAAAAACTAAAAAATCACAGATTGGCTAGAAACTCTTTTTTTTCACTAATGGGAGGAAAAACCTCTTATTACATTTCTACATACTGTTTTCGGTACATTCCTTAAAATCATTTGTATATAATGTATATTAAGATAATGGTGGCTTCAAACGTTCATTTGCTTTCGAAAACCTTGATAAAGAATCCATTGGCTACCGATTTCTAATCTTAATTTTTACTTCCAAAATAAACTCGTGCGCTGACTTTGTTAGTCTGTATGAAACCAAAGACAACATGGAATGGTTGCCTTAACTGTATCATTAGTATATACTCCAATCGCACGCGTTTAAAATAAACGACCCATGATCACCATGTGCAGTTATTGACCAGTGAGGATGTTTGTATGGGATAATGAACCCACCGAGAGAAAGTTCATTCAACTAACCACATAATACAAGACAATTTGTATTTTATATAACCGAGAATAAAGTGATTTATCTTCTGAGCGCCTGTTTTCGAATGTCCAATTTATTTGCCTTGCAGGAAAAAAACAACCAAAAAAAAAAAAAAAAAACAATGCTGCATATGGCAAATGGTCTGACTTTATTTTACATCCTTCCATCATTCTGTAACTCTGGCAAAAATGCCAGCATTGTAATGAACAAGATAATGTAACACTTCAATATACGTAGAAATTTTGAGAAATTTAGTAAAACCGGGGCCAGGTTCTCTTCACCATAGAATAGTAGTAATGTTATATAGGACTTATCATGAAATCAATGTAAAATCTCGTATCCCTATACAAGAACATTCCTTGACCAATCCTATTATTTTACCAACAAAAATACCCCAAGGTCACTGGAAGAAAAGTGATATTTCAGCGCTGGACCAATCTTATGTTTGTAATTTAAAATCGTGTATACTTATACGTAAAGCTGCAACGTTTACCAAAATTTGTAAACGTGTACACGGTTTACAATAACAGAAATGATGCCGTTTAATCGAAACAATTTCAAACTCTATGCTCCCCCCCCCCCCCCATCAGTCTACTCGTGAGGTTTATTGTACATCTGACAATTATTTTTATGTCAGACACTGACAATGTGCATGCCGTAACTCGCTCAGCTTGCGATTGTTTTATTTACTATACATCTTTTACGTCTTATTATGACTAATTAAGCTTGTAAAACACGTCTTTGGTGAATTCCGGTATATCTGACAAATTTGGTAAAACAGCCTTAGGATCGTCGTGATGTTGAAGGCCTATTCCACTGTTACATATGAACAGATGGGGAAAAATGGATAATACAACCCATCATACTTCCTGGACATGCGCAATGATGCTTCTGTAGGACGACAGTGACTATGGAATTGTGGGCGGCATATAAACATGAAATGATGTTATTTAAACAAAAACTTAACACATTATTAAAAGTCCTGTTAACGAAAGGTAAATAATGTAGTTTAGGAAATTTGTTTGTCAACATTATCAGTAAACAAACATGATGTCCAATCAGTAAACCAACATGATGTACAACCAATTTTCACCAACTTCGGCTAATTCCTAGTGATGCCACATTCTATGTGGAAATAATACATACTGTTACGACTCTATGGTCTAAGAAAAATGTAACAGAAAGAAAGTGAAACCAACAAATCAAGTAAAAATCAACAAGCAATTTGTTACAAGATAATTAAAATGAAAAAAATCAAAAAGTCACTTACAGTAATGTGTTTTGAAATCCTAATAATTTAATAAGAATGATTGTTCTAATCACAAGTCCTAAATATAGAATGTTCCGAATTCACGGCTGTGTCCTTGAATGCTATGATGTGCTAATGGTCTCCAAAGTCCTGATGTACTAGAAATCTTGATGTGCTGATGTCAAAATGAAGTATTCCAAAATGTCTGAATAAGTTCAGTTAAATTCCAAAATCATCAATTAAAAATCCAAAATCCAAAAGTTTATGAGCACTGTTATAATCCAATGAATATTTAAAATAATTCCTCTCTTAGAATTTGGAATGAATTTTCACAACTGTAATAGCTCTTTACAAGACTGATGGTAATGTCAAAACTGAATAAATGTCCACCAAACATGGCATATATAAAGATTGGTCACATGACAGAATGTTCTAGAAGATGAGTCATCTTAATGGAATTTTTACTTGTAAACAAAAATCAACCTTGACCTTCAAATTGAGAAAACATATTGATCAAAACAACCTAATTCAAGGACACTAGTTAACCATGTTTTTCCTGATAACATTAAGATTCAAGCAAACATCAAAGTGAAGAAACATTTATAATTTTATAATATTATATAAACATCATACATATTACCTCCCCTCATAAAGAAAAAGAAAGATTTATGTAATAAAGCTTTCTTTTGAATATACATCTAATACTATAATAACAAAAATTACATAAGAACATGTTTTATGATACTGGACTTAATTACATCAAGCAATATTACATTTCTAGGCACGTGAGAGTGCATCTGCAATCACATTGTCTTTTCCACTGATGTGTCTAATGTCAATGTTATATTCTTGCAATATCAAACTCCATCTCAACAATCTCCGATTTTTATCTTTCATTTTGTTGATGAAAGTAAGGGGATTGTGATCACTGTACACAATAATTGGAGAAAGAGCTGAGGTAACATACACTTCAAAATGCTGTAAAGCCAATATCAAAGCCAAACATTCCTTCTCAATTGTGGAATAATTTTTCTGGTGCTTGTTTAGTTTTTTAGAAAAATAACACACAGGGTGATCCACGCCACTTTTGTCTTCCTGAATCAATACTCCACCAACCCCTACATCACTTGCATCAACAGATAATTTAAATGATTGGCTAAAATTTGGTGCAGAAAGAACTGGTGCATTCGTAAGCATGGCCTTTAACTTGTCAAAAGATTCCTGACACTTGTCAGACCAACAAAATTTGGCTTTCTTACTCAATAAACTTGTCAAAGGTTCAGCAATTTTGGAAAAATTGGAACAAAATTTCCGATAATATCCAGCCATACCTAGAAATCGCATCAGTTGCTTTTTATAAATTGGAACTTGAAATTCAGAGATAGCTTTGACCTTAGCTTCTATAGGTTTAACTTGACCTTGTCCCACAATATGTCCTAAAAATGTAACACAAGCATGGCAAAACTCACTTTTGCTCAAATTAATTGTCAGATTCACATCGCTGAGTCGATCGAAGAATTTTCGAATGGTTTCCAAATGATCTTCCCAGGTGTTGTTGTAGATAATGACGTCATCGATATAAGCGTCACAATTATCAAGACCAAATGTTATCATGTTCATCAGACGTTGAAACGTTGCAGGCGAATTTTTCATTCCAAACGGCATAACTTTATATTGATAAAGTCCATCTGGAGTTACAAATGCTGAAATTTCTTTTGCCCTTTCCGTCAGTGGAATTTGCCAGAATCCTTTTAAAAGGTCAAACTTGGTGACATATTTAGCATTTCCAATTTTATCAATGCAATCGTCCATTCTTGGGATTGGAAATGAATCAGTTTTGGTGACACTGTTGACTTTTCTATAGTCAGTACACATACGGAATGTATTATCTGGCTTGGGAACAAGAATACATGGTGAACTCCAGTTACTTTTACTTGGTTCTATGAAATCATTCTCTAGTAAATACTGAATTTCTTTCTTCAGATAGTTCTGTTTGAGAAGATTCATCCTATAAGGATACTGTTTCACAGGCGCAGAATCTACAATGTCAACGTCATGATAAATTTTACTTGTTCGTGTTGGAACATCAGGAAACAAGTGCTCATAGTCATGTAATAGCTGTTTTAGTTCATTTCTTTCCTGTTGTTGTAGATGTGAAAGTTTCTGGTCTAGGTTGTTCAATATTTCTGAATTCCGAAGATTGGTTATACCAGAGTCACTATAGTCTGATCGTACTCCATCGTTGATATCTTCACTGTGTGGGACAGGTACAACTAAATTAACTGAATAATTATCTGGGCTATCTCTGTCAAAATATTCCTTTAACATATTTATATGACAAAGTTGTTTCTGTTTCCGTCTCCCAGGAGTGTTAATGATATAATTTAAGTCATTTACTTTCTTTTCAACGGTATAAGGACCATAAAATTTAGCCTGAAGAGGATTTTGAGGTATGGGAAAGAGAGCCAGAACTTTGTCACCAGGTTTAAAACTCCTTTCCTGTGTATTTCTGTCATACCTTAATTTCATTTTTGACTGAGTAGTGTGAAGATTAGTTCTTGCTACTTCTCAGGCCTTTAACAACTTGTATTTGAAATCAGAGACATAATCAAGAAGATTAATCTTTGAATCTTCATTTGAAAGAAGTTTCTCTTTCAATAATTTCAATGGTCCACGGACAGTATGACCAAAAACTAGTTCAAAGGGACTAAAACCCAACGACTCTTGAACTGATTCCCTAACAGCAAACAACAACAACAAATGAACACCCTCATCCCAATCCTTTTCTGTATCAAAGCAATATGATCGAATCATATTCTTCAAAGTTTGATGAAATCTTTCCAAAGCACCTTGACTTTCAGGGTGATAGGCAGAAGATTTAAACTGTTGGATGCCTAATTCATGCATAACTTGTTGGAAAATTCCAGACATAAAATTTGACCCTTGATCCGACTGGACAGATTGGGAAGGCCAACAAGTGTAAAAAACTTCACCAAAGCTTTCACAATAGTTTTAGTTTTTATATTTCTCAGAGGAATTGCTTCTGGAAATCTTGTAGATGTACACATGATGGTCAACAAGTATTGGTTGCCTGACTTGGTTTTAGGTAAAGGACCAACACAGTCTACCATTATTCTACTAAATGGTTCATCAAATGCAGGAATAGGTTGTAAATGAGCCTTAGGTATTTTCTGATTGGGTTTTCCTACCATTTGACAAGTGTGACAAGATCTGCAGTATTTAGAAACATCACTTTTGAGTTTCGGCCAATAAAAATGATTCAAGATCTTGTGATAAGTCTTACGGACTCCTAAATGACCAGCTAAAGGAGTTTCATGGGCTAAATTAAGAATTTCCTGTCGATATGACTTAGGAACAACAATTTGATAGCTCACTGACCACACGTCACCAGCGGGTACATCAGGTGGTCTCCATTTCCTCATAAGGACCCCATTTTTCACAAAGTAACACACTGGAACTTGTGTGTCTTCAGTTTAACCAATAGCCCTCTGAAACAAACAAGATATCTCGGGATCTTGCTCCTGTTCAACGACAAGGGATTGTCGTTTGTCATCCTGATTAGAACAAAGAGAATGAGTTGCCAAAAGAGGATCACTGTGATCAATACCATTTGATTGACCAATACCTGAGGAAAAAGTGACCTCATCAAAAGACTGACCAATACATGTGTCAGGTAAAGGAATAATATCCTGATCAACATCACTCTCAAGAGCTCTTTTTGCCATAGCTCTAGTAACTGCACAAGCAGGGTACAAATCAGGGATTTCAGTTTCGACAGGATCAACTTTCTGATCCAAACAAGGCTTGTCAGTTACAAGTGGATTAACCACAACCTTATCTCCAGCTAGGTCATTGCCTAGTAATAAATGAACACCCTCTATGGGTAAAGAAGTCACTGCCCCAACAGTCACAGGTCCAGAAACTAAGTCTGATGCCAAATTTACACAATGAAGAGGAACATTTACAAAGCCGCACTCTACTCCCTGAACAAGAACACTTTCACTCGAAGAAGACTCCTCAGACAAAGGCAAAGTACCTGATAATAAAAGACTCTGAGAAGCTCTAGTGTCCCTTAATATTTTAATTGGGATTGGTTTGGCAGCATCAACAATAAGTGATATAGAACCTTCTGACATGAATGGTTCATAAGCCTCCAAAAAAGAATCAGACTGGGGTTTGTTTGACCCAACAAATGTATTGCTTTCAATACAAGACCGTGACCTTGACCTCGTAGAAATAAGAGCATTTGGAAAAGCTCTGTCTTTTCTCTGTTGCTTATTTTTCAACTTGAAGCAATCAGAAATAACGTGCCCTTTCTTTTTACAATAAGTGCACGTAGGAAGAGATAAGGATTTCTGATCAGTCTTATCAGATGTTTTATTCCTAACAGTTGTGCTGTTGTGAAATTTGGAAGTACTCGAATGAGATTGAAATGGTTTTTTACCAGAAAACTGCTGAGAGGACGACTTATTGCCAAATGAAATCTTGTGAGTCAAGGAATAATCATCAGCCATACGAGCAGCATTTTCCAAAGTTTCCACATTCTGCTCGTCAAGATAGGTTTTAACATCACTATGGATGCACCTCTTGAACTCTTCAATTAATGCGAGCTGTCTGAGGTTATCACAAGCTTGATCAACTTTCTTGGCTGAGCACCACCTATCAAATAGTTGTTCTTTATCCCTTGCAAATTCGACATGAGTTTGTCCAGTTTCTTTTCTACAATTCCTAAACCTTTGTCGATATGCCTCTGGTACCAACTCATAAGCTTTCAAGATGTACTCCTTAACCACATCATAATCAGTGCTTTGTTGTACTGACAGTGAAATGTAGACTTCACGAGCTTTGCCAATAAGTACTCTGGGCCATTTCAAGTTTTCAGCTATTTTCTCGAAATGAAGAAAGTATTTATCTACTTCTTTTTCCTGAAAAGGGGGTACTAACCTAATATATCTAGTAACATCAAAACCTGGACTTGTGTTTAAAGGAGTGGAGTGTGCTCTGTTTGCCAGTTCTAATTCTCTTAACTTGAATTGCATTTCCCTTTCTTCTCTTTGCATCTGCATTTGTATTTGCCTCTCTTCCTTCTGCATTTGTAACTGCCTCTCTTCTTTCTCTCTCTCCATCTGTATCCGCCTATCTTCTTTCTCTCTCTCCATCTGTATCTGCCTCTCTTCTTTCTCTCTCTCTCTCTGAATCTGAAGCTTTGCCAACTCTAAATCCATCTGGTTCTTTAACTCTAATTCCCTTAATTTCCTGTCAGAACCAGATACAGGCTTTCTCTTCAAACTTAAAGCACTATTTTCAAAAATTCCCTTTCCTACTAAATACTGAATCAAAATAATCTTTATCTCCTGTTTTGTCAATGATACTTTTGCCTCAGATAGACTGTATTTTCTGGCAAGCTCGAGCAACTCATCCTTTCTCATGCACTCTAACCCCTCCTGGGTAGGTTTTGAAATGAAATTCTGAACATTAGATGCCATTGTAAATGCTTGTTGGTTTCACACAAAACAAATTTCGCTATTAAAAATCTTTGTCAAAGACAAAAAAAAATTCCAAGACAAAATCAATATGAATTTCAAAGATAAATTTATTATCTCTAATATGCTTTAAAGAAATTCAATCCCGGAACGACGAGCCCCCAATTTCTGTTACGACTCTATGGTCTAAGAAAAATGTAACAGAAAGAAAGTGAAACCAACAAATCATGTAAAAAATCAACAAGCAATTTATTACTAGATAATTAAAATGAAAAATCAAAAAGTCACTTACAGTAATGTGTTTTGAAATCCTAATAATTTAATAAGAATGATTGTTCTAATCACAAGTCCTAAATATAGAATGTTCCGAATTCACGGCTGTGTCCTTGAATGTTATGATGTGCTAATGGTCTCCAAAGTCCTGATGTACTAGAAATCTTGATGTGCTGATGTCAAAATGAAGTATTCCAAAATGTCTGAATAAGTTCAGTTAAATTCCAAAATCATTAATTAAAAATCCAAAATCCAAAAGTTTATTAGCACTGTTATAATCCAATGAATATTTAAAATAATTCCTCTCTTAGAATTTGGAATGAATTTTCACAACTGTAATAGCTCTTTACAAGACTGATGGTAATGTCAAAACTGAACAAATGTCCACCAAACATGGTATATATAAAGATTGGTCACATGACAGAATGTTCTAGAATGTGTGTCATCTTAATGGAATTTTACTTGTAAGCAAAAATTCAACCTTGACCTTCAAATTGAGAAAACATTTTGATCAAAACAACCTAATTCAAGGACACTAGTTAAACATGTTTTTCCTGATAACATTAAGATTTAAGCAAATATTAAAGTGACGAAACATTTATAATTTCCTAAAATATTTATAATATTATATAAACATCATACATAACAACGAGTTATTGCCAAATGAAATTTTGTGAGTCAAGGAATAATCATCAGCCATACGAGCAGCATTTTCCAAAGTTTCCACATTCTGCTCGTCAAGATAGGTTTTAACATCACTATGGATGCACCTCTTGAACTCTTCAATTAATACGAGCTGTCTGAGGTTATCATAAGCTTGATCAACTTTCTTGGCTGAGCACCACCTATCAAATAGTTGTTCTTTATCCCTTGCAAATTCGACATGAGTTTGTCCAGTTTCTTTTCTACAATTCCTAAACCTTTGTCGATATGCCTCTGGTACCAACTCATAAGCTTTCAAGATGTACTCCTTAACCACATCATAATCAGTGCTTTGTTGTACTGACAGTGAAATGTAGACTTCACGAGCTTTGCCAATAAGTACACTCTGTAACAACAAAGTCCAATGCTCTCTGGGCCATTTCAAGTTTTCAGCTATTTTCTCGAAATGAAGAAAGTATTTATCTACTTCTTTTTCCTGAAAAGGGGGTACTAACCTAATATATCTAGTAACATCAAAACCTGGACTTGTGTTTAAAGGAGTGGAGTGTGCTCTGTTTGCCAGTTCTAATTCTCTTAACTTAAATTGCATTTCCCTTTCTTCTCTTTGCATCTGCATCTGCATTTGTATTTGTCTATCTTCTTTCTCTCTCTCTCTCTCCATCTGCCTCTCTCCTTTCTCTCTCTCCATCTGCCTCTCTTCTTTTTCTCTCTCCATCTGCCTATCTTCTTTCTCTCTCTCCATCTGTATCTGCCTCTCTTCTTTCTCTCTCTCTCTCTCTGAATCTGAAGCTTTGCCAATTCTAAATCCATCTGGTTCTTTAACTCTAATTCCCTTAATTTCCTGTCAGAACCAGATACAGGCTTTCTCTTCAAACTTAAAGCACTATTTTCAAAAATTCCCTTTCCTACTAAATATTGAATTAAAATAATCTTTATTTCCTGTTTTGTCAATGATACTTTTGCCTCAGATAGACTGTATTTTCTGGCAAGCTCGAGCAACTCATCCTTTCTCATGCACTCTAACCCCTCCTGGGTAGGTTTTGAAATGAAATTCTGAACATTAGATGCCATTGTAAATGCTTGTTGGTTTCACACAAAACAAATTTCTCTATTTAAAAATCTTTGCCAAAGACAAAAAAAATTCCAAGACAAAATCAATATGAATTTCAAAGATAAATTTAATATCTCTGATATGCTTTAAAGAAATTCAGATCCCAGACGAGCCCCCAATTTCTGTTACGATTCTATGGTCTAAGAAAAATGTAACAGAAAGAAAGAGAAACCAACAAATCAAGTAAAAATCAACAAGCAATTTATTACTAGATAATTAAAATGAAAAAAATCAAAACGTCACTTACAGTAATGTGTTTTGAAATCCTAATAATTTAATAAGAATGATTGTTCTAATCACAAGTCCTAAATATAGAATGTTCCGAATTCACGGCTGTGTCCTTGAATGTTATGATGTGCTAATGGTCTCCAAAGTCCTGATGTACTAGAAATCTTGATGTGCTGATGTCAAAATGAAGTATTCCAAAATGTCTGAATAAGTTCAGTTAAATTCCAAAATCATCAATTAAAAATCCAAAATCCAAAAGTTTATGAGCACTGTTATAATCCAATGAATATTTAAAATAATTCCTCTCTTAGAATTTGGAATGAATTTTCACAACTGTAATAGCTCTTTACAAGACTGATGGTAATGTCAAAACTGAATAAATGTCCACCAAACATGGCATATATAAAGATTGGTCACATGACAGAATGTTCTAGAAGATGAGTCATCTTAATGGAATTTTTACTTGTAAACAAAAATCAACCTTGACCTTCAAATTGAGAAAACATATTGATCAAAACAACCTAATTCAAGGACACTAGTTAACCATGTTTTTCCTGATAACATTAAGATTCAAGCAAACATCAAAGTGAAGAAACATTTATAATTTTATAATATTATATAAACATCATACATAACAATACTTTTAGAAAAGAATTAAGAAAAAACAAATCCTACCAAACAGTCCAATTAAGCAGAGATATGAAAATATATCATTTAATTGGAAATGGCAGTTACTGCATGAATGACAGCCACGGTTATCTAGTTTGTAAGCGTTTACTGGCAGTAAACTAAACTAAACCGTTTCCACCTGTGAAACCGTTGCAGCCTTACCTATACGAGAACATGTTTAAACTACTCCTAGTCTAAAAATAAAAATAAAAAATAGCCCAAGGTTCCTGGACCATAGTGATATATTGCAGCTGGGTTATAGTTATATTTTAGTCCTAGACCACTTAATAAATGAAGAAATTATTTTGTATGGATGAGGACATTTCTGGACCACTAAATTTTATAAAACAAAAGTAAGCTTTAGTACATGTACCTCTTAACTAGATTAAACGGGATTAATCCGGCTTCAACCATACAGTTCTTTTCGTGCATTACCATCTCGTATCCCTACTCTACATTTTTGGGACTACGCATATTTTCTATGACACAAATATACCCTATAGCCCCTGGGTAGCATACTAATTTCTTGATTATGTATTTAGTAACGAGAAGACAGACTAAGATATACGGCCCAACAAAAATCAAAACATTTTGAGAAGTTTTGGATGTTTTCAAGTTCATGCAATCCCCAACGGAAAATCAGCAACTGATGCATCATTTAAACATTTTTTGATGTATGTTATAACTGGGACGGCCACATTCAATCATATAGTGCAATATGAAATATCGTATGTTATTGATGTAAAAATACATTGCGCAAAGACCAACAGTGATTTATTATGACTGTATATATTGATTTAAAAAGAATTTGCCCATGTACAATAATATTAAAAGAAAGATCACACTAAGAAATTTTTTCCAGCACTGTTTTTACTCACTACTATATCACATCCATGATACTACAAAACAGAGTAATAGTTACTCTAAAATACTTGGTTTTTGTGTTTTTATTAATTATTAGTCCGTATGTCTGTTACGTTAGTGCCTCCGCAATATTATAACGCAACAGGAGTAGATCATGATGCATCGTTAGAAATATCAGGTGACGAACGAGAACTTGTTACAGAAAATGAAATTCGTGTTAAAAAAATATGAATAGTTCGATGAGACAAAATCAAAATCATATATCAAGTATCTGAATGCCTCGAATCTGTATGAATTAGGTAAGCCAAAGTATACCGGTAAATAACTTCAGATAGGCAAATGATGAACAAATTAGATGGATAGAATAAAATCTATTAAAATATGAAGAATAGGATAACAACAAAAAAATAAAATAAAATAAATTCTGTACAGATGATTTTCCTTTTCAAATTTCATAAAGATTTGCCATTTGCCAGGAGAATAATGAAACAATTATTGACGATGACTTGGTGCTAGTCAGTCTGAAAAAGAAAACGACCAAACTAACCAAGCCTATCTATCGTGGTTTTACTGCGTTAGAGATATATAAATGGTGGATACGATTTCTATTACATGTTGATAAACAAATTCGGTGAGATCATTAGACTTCTCATGATTAATTTAGCTTAATTATATATTCATGTTGGGACACAAAACTTTTCAGAGTGATATTAAAGAGAACAAAGAGAACGTATTTAGTTTCTCACAATGGATACAAAAACAAATACTCAGAGTTTTCAAAGATGAACTAACTGGAACACCAGTTCGAGAGTTCAAAAAGATGAGGAAGAAAAAAAGTTTGCAAAGGAAATAAAGATGTGATTTTAAAAAATTAAATTTAAGATGCACACAGATTGCTTGTTTAATCACAAGGAAAATTATCAAGAGATGTATTTACTAAGACTATACAATCATGTCACGTAAAGAATCAAAATGAACAAAGTAGCACTGTCTATGTATGACGGCATGCCGTTTGCGTTGCGATGAAGTTGTACTTTGCCTCTGGAGAGGAAGGCAATATGTACCTACGGCACAAGAACTTTATAACAAAAGACAAACCCAAAATGCATTAAAAGTTTGTTGGTTTTTTGTGGTTCAAAGTATTACAATTTCCTTTTTCATTTCAATCGGAATAGCATGGTTCTCATCAAATACAGTTTCCATTGCTTTTTTTGTCCTTCCTGTACAAGACAACCAAAATACGTATATTTTCTCTTAAATCTTTGATTACAGACTTTAACTTATCACGATAACCCATAATGTTATTTCAAAAGGTCTACCACTAAAGCTAGTCTAGTTAATTAATTACTTTCTAGTTTAAATCCCTAAGATTGTGACAATCATCAATTTGAAACAACATATTAGTTCCTTGATAAGTATCAGCCAATACCACTAAGCACTAAACAAATATGTCCTCAGGATCGATTACGATCACCCTTTCATATTTTAGTAATCACTTTCTATCGTAAAACTTACTGCACAGAAAAGTTGACGGATGATAACTATGTAACGGACAAAGTCTTTGTATTCAATCGCTATCAGATGTAGTGTATACAATATTTTTCCACAATTAGTCACTCCACAAATGATCATGCTATCTGGTTCTTTCAAATACATTTATTAATGCCATCTACCTGATTGATTTTTTAATTGATCATTTTGGATGTTAACCTGAGCATCAAACACGAAATAAATATACATTTTCTGAGCATCTACATTTTTTTCTATAGATTTGAAAGTATAAACCTTGTTCTACGTTGAATAATTTACGACTGCTACCATGTAATGTGTCATGTAGTGTACTTCTCAAATCAAACCAGATGCAATGATTGTCAGTGTAAATATTGTAAACACTTATGTTACTAGTTTATGTATGTTTTTTGGTCTTCTTGGATTAAATACTTAGTGGCTTCTGTAAACTACTGCATCAATTGAAAAGCATGGGAATAAACTATGTTAGGCAGACTTTATATAGTCACAGAGATTTTTATATTGCCGAGTTGTAAAGCGTTTTTGGATCACTTTTCCACTCTTTTGCACGGTATTAAACACCATTCGAGCTCATTCTTTAAGAATCAAGCATAGGCAGGGCCGGGTTAAGGTTATGAGGAGTTTAAAGCTAATAGGAGGAAGGGGCCTAAGTATGTATTACATATTGGAATGGAGGACCTAAGGGAGGGCCTACAAAATATGAGGGCCTAAATCAATAGCTTTATGGGTTAATCTGGCCCTGAACATAAGGGTTGGTTAAAACTGTATTGGCTGCATTGGTTAAAACTGTATTGGCTGCATTGGTTAAAACTGTATTGGCTGCATTGGTTAAAACTGTATTGGCTGCATTGGTCAAAACTGTATTGGCTGCATTGTCGAAGAATCTTTCTTGGTTAAAACTGTATTGGCTGCATTGTCGAAGATTCTTTCTCCAATGACGTACTGGAAACAGATAATTTCAGGTTCGTAATCATGAATGCCACCCTCCATCACTTAAACTGCTTTTGCAAGTGTAATGTCATGAGGAAGAGCTCAAGAATACAGTGGACACTGATCGGTTAGAATCTGAATGTCATGTGACATATTAACGTTCTTCCACAGACCACAAACTGTACAGCTTCAGTTTCACTATTTTCTGCATTATCTTAACTTTCTCAGGTTATCATTGTTCATTTATGTTCTTTCTAACAAAAATACGTAACCATAAATATTTCAATGTCGTGGAAATGCAGTCATTCAGCTTGAAAAGATCATCGTTTCCGTCTGATATAGTGATGTTTTTTTCTTGCAAACATTCCACCCACATTGTTTACCACTGCATTGTTAGCATCTATCTCCTTCACCTTCATATCAAAAGACTCGAAGATACTATCCGGTACAATCAATATATTTGGAGTTAGCTTCAGTATTACCATCTGTAAAGTGTGTTTGGGTTTAATGCTGCTCGAAGTACATGTGATACAATGATACGTTGTACTGAGGCATTTAACTCAATCTGGTATCTGTTCCTGGTTCTGAAGAATTACGTGTTTAACGTATCTTCCCATCTTTACTATTTATTTACTACAGAAACAACCATGAATACGATCTTTCATTTTACAAAATCTTGCAACAACATACACATAGTACCCATCATAAGTGCAGTGAACACTTCTGTTTTACTTGACCATAAGAAGGTTGATAGAAATCATTCAGTTTAATTCGGTCTGGGTTGCCTTCTTTGTTCAAGGTTTAATCGTTTAAATCATATCTACCACCATCTCTATGAGTAGATGCATATAGAATAAAAACATAGTTCAGGTTGTTTAAGCATCGAGTGAACAAGCCTTCTTCCCTCGATGTTTTTTATCCAAGTAGTCACGTGTTTTTTATATGTTTTTACTGAACTCTTTTGTTTTTCTTTGTTACCTTGTCGTGTTTAGTTCTCTCTTCATCATATATATTACGATTAAACAACTTGAACAAATAATTGCTTCCTGTAAATGCTAGACCTTTAATTATTTCTTCCGCAAGCGGAACTGTTGCTATGGCAATTTATTCCGCTGGAAACAAACAAAATAAAGTATATGATTTTACATACGAAATTCCATTTATTAATAACACATTTTTATAATGCTACCGTTGATTTTAATATAGTTCTCTTACTTTGTAAAGTCTGGGCCGCTCATTTATCGATCCATAATTGCACTTCAATAAAAAGGACAGTTCGTGCACGATCGCTTATGCGAACCATATTTACAGGAGAAATTAGCGCAGTCAAAACCCAATCATCTGATTGTTAATGTCTTTCCTTTTTCAACTGGTATTGTGTTTACCTGTAAGTTTCTTCAAGATCTCTCTCTCTCTCTCTCTCTCTCTCTCTCTCTCTCTCTCTCTCTCTCTCTCTCTCTCTCTCAATTTCTTCCCTTCCTGTATGTGCATTGTTATTTCTGCATTCATCTTTTATTATGGTTTTTGTCCTTTTGTATATGATGTACTAGTTGATGATGAAAATAAACTCTTCGCGGTTCATTTAATTTTTATTGGTCGTTTTGCTATCATGTCATCGATACTGTTCAAGTTTATGATAACAGATGATACTGCTTCATCATATTTTGAAACTTTGTTATAAATTATTTTTTCCTTAAATAGCTTTTGCAACAATACCTACTAGTATTGTACTGCCAAGAGCAAAAGGTAAAGAAACCGACTATGCCTGTAAATATTCCCGATAAACACAATCCAGCTGAAACTATTTTCATACCTGCTCCTAACCGATTTAAAACTTTCTATTTATTTCTTTATAATATCAACTTAGTGTTCAATATCTACGATAAACTAACTTTTAATCACTTTAACTTTTTTGAAGGAAAGTGAAGGATTTAGTTGTGATGCTGTCCTGGATGGCGCCAATCGTGGCGAACGTGATGCCTTTTCACTCATTGATATGACTCTGTTTATTGAGTAACCATTTTGTGAGATAAAACTCCATTAGCTATCAGGTCGTCGATTGTGAACTGATTAAAAGAAACTGGATTTATTAGCTGTTGATGGTAGACCAGTTGTCAACTTCAATAGCTTATTTAAAACTGTGGTGTAGGAAACAATAAGAAGAGAACTTGATGTTGCATGGTAAATTGTGTTTATAATGTTCATGGTTTCTCTTAGAATCTTAGTATTCATCTAGCTAAATAAGTTAACCAACAGGCTTGCAGACTTAATGTTCTACCAAAACATTTAGCAATGTATATTTGATTTTACATATATTTTAGCAATTTTGGAAAGTAAAAGGTCACGTGATTTCAAGTAGTCGATTGTTGACTGACTAAGTGTAAATGAAACAAAAAGATTTGCAACTTATTCGGTGTCCATCTTTGATGGTGGACCTATTAATCTCTTAAACAGCTTCTTTAGAAGAATGATGTATACAAATGTGAGAGCAGAGTTAAATGCTGCATGGCAAACAGAGTTACTACTGTGTTTTTTTTTGTATTTATATAGCGAAAGATAAGAAAAGTCTTTGCAGAAGACACACATTCATTCAATCTTTATTTCCTCCATAAGGAAATTTTCATATGCATACATGGCAAACAAGAAAAGAAAAACAGCAAAATCAGATATAAAGAGTGTTCAAATATACTAAGGTTAGCTTGAAAGATTATACAGTAAAACACAATCTAAGGGGAATAAATAACCATTCTATGTGAAAATTAGAGAATGATGAAGTAGATATGAAGAAGATATCTCCAGATGCACAGATGAACAAAGTAGATTTGTTCATAAATATGCGTATGACAAAGAGTATATACATGCGAATAGTTATATTCATATTGTAATATGGATACTTACATGGAATCACGTGTCAAAAGTATTAATTGTAACCATATTAAAATCAAAACAGTTATAAGATACACACATGTTTGGATTTTGTCCTGTCTCCGACAGTTTGTATTGTTATTTTGGTTTGCTTGATTGTTCATTGCTAAATTCAACATCGTTTACAATTGGATCGTGCCGTACGGCAGAGACATTCGGGTGCTTTGGCACAATCTGCACGTCTGCTAATGACACAGTGTTGAGGACTATGAGAAGAAACATTTTCACCTTTTGACAAAATGAACAAGATACACAAAACAGCTACACAACCACCTATTAAATAATAGATTGTGCTGTTTATATCGCATAGACTGGATAGAGATCCAAATGGACTGTATTTCTGTCACGTAGTGCGATTTCAGCTTCTTCTTTAAACTTTTGGCTGTGGGTTTTTAAGCATTTGCCAATTTGTATTTCAAGTCTAACTCTACTTTTTGCGTTTTTGTGAAGTATCTTCCTCTGGTGATTTGTCAACCTTCTTTCATCGTCTTTTTTGTTTTGTTAACCTTCCAATTATTTTACAATGATATTTGTAATTTTGATCAATGAAACTCTTAATCGGAACAAAGATTAATTGCAAGATGCCTTATTGTGTAACGTACAATTAGAGAAAATAATTTGAAATGCAATTTGGTAAATTAAAGCAACGGATTATAAGACATGTTCAAATTCTGTAGAAGAAAAAAAAACATAATTGCGTTTTAGATAATTAGCAGCTTCTGTAAATCTGGACATAATGAATACTGCAGGAAACAATCTAAAAATGGAAGAATGAAAAAGCACATAAGACAAAGATACCACAATTATGAAAAAATAGATTAATTAACATAAAAAGAAGTAACATTTGTATTCATTAAGAGATAAAATATAATATATACGACTTTGAATATGTTGGGTTTTTCGTCAATTAACTGATATCGTAGATGGCTAAACTTCTTTAAATCAGAATGTGTGAGTGAAGATGCTCTCGGTTTAGATCATGTCATATCATGGGCTTCTTTTGACCTATCCGGCCCAGATAAACAAAGAAAATGTTTACACTGAACAAATACTAGATACGTGATAGGCAGCGGAAACAGTCTAAAACTGCGAAAGTGCTTTCGAGGTAAGAGACTGAAGAGGGCCAGAAAAAGTTTGAATCATTCAGAATTGCTATCGTCGTCACTGAGGAAATCTATAACAGTATTGTCTAATGTGTTTTCCATGTCAGACTTCGTTGCATAATATAACGAGACTCTGTAACGATAACTTTTGTAGCAACAGTGGTTAAAAGGCACAAATGCATCATCAATAAAGCAACCAGTACGCGTGGTATTTTTGAAGTATGTTTTCAACATTTCTTATTTCCTTATTATTTTCTGTTCATTTGTAACATTAATGCTAAAAGTTATCAAACAAGAGGCAAACCGAGCTTAAATGACAAAACTCCAGTAAAGTATTTAATTCCGTTTGATGTCGTGTAGTCATATTTCAGTTCATTTTTTCAACTTTCCAGGTTGCTGACTGGAGAACATTTACTAATTAGTGATGTTACAGTGCAAGTTACGACATCTATCAATGATTTGGAAAAAGTAGCAGCTCTAGCATTTGCAAAGATTTCATACGTCTTCTTGCATTGTTCTTTTTACTGCTTGTCACTTTATATATTCCATTTGCAATAGCAGATTATGTTACATTCCTGTGTATACTCTTTAATCTCTGTGGAAATGAAGCTATTGGTATTTCTATCCCTAATGTATCACAATTCTTTATCAAGCTGTACTTTATCCATTTCCTTACTATTTAAATAACGAGGAAAAAATGTTTCCTGGTGCTATGGAACTCTTCGTCTCTAAAGGAAAGGACAAGCTGAAAACACCACCTTTGTTACGTCCTCTTAGACATAACAAATGGCTGAGGGTAATTAAAGATATTGAAATAAACGAATTTGAAAATACTGATGATTGTGGTTGTTTTGACGAGATACGTATAGGACAATAGCTCATAACACAAAATGAAATAAAATTGAAGGAATTAGTCAGAAATTCAGGTTATAAGCTTTGTGACTAAATAAGCAAGAAGTATGAATAGAGATACTAATTGTGAAATATACACATCCAAAAATAGATCAGGTGTTGCAATTGATTTACGGATCACCCATAATGGTGGTACACATTTTTTATCGCTTAGTTCAGTGGAGAGAAAATGCCGAGGATCGAGTTTTATTAACGGATTATTAGAGGAAATTAACATTTAGAACATACTTTCACCACGCAGATGCTCTTTATATTTTAAATTCTGACGGTTTCGCCTATTTTAAACCTAGGAGTTCCAAATACATAAGTTGTCTAATAACTGAATAGAGACCCTTGTGTGTGTGTGTGTGTGTGTGTGTTTGTTTGTATTTGGTGTAAATCGAGGACATTAATGAGATTACACACCAACGTACCGAGGACACACCTCCAACCGAGGACGTCCTCGGTTGTAAAATCTTGCTTCTACGGACAATTTTAACCCAAAACAATGTAAAAACATGATTTGTAGGAATGTCCCCGTTTACACGCTTGGTGCTTATTCGCGATTTTGGAGTGTATCTTTTCTAAAAAGCTGGTGATACACAGGCCCGAAACCATGTCCTCGATTGCCCGGAGGAAAACTTGTAGAGAGATCTGCTCTATCAAATTACAGGTTTTCAAAAATTGTTATCTCCCTTTAGATCCAAGCATCAAATACCAATAACTTAGCTAAACAAGAAGAAGAAAAGCTAGGGCATATAACGGTCCCTGGTATTTGTAATAATATTTCATGCAAGTGAGTAAATAGTGATGGGAAACAAAATACACTCGTGCTTTATGCGTCCAATACAGGCAAATAAATATACGACACGTCATACGAAAGAGGTACAGGAAACTGCTATTAAAAAAACGTACAAATTCATGCTAGAGTTGTACCGAATTTGCATAATTATCCTACCCGAAAGTTAAAACGCCCTTATTGCCGCGAGGTTTTACACATGTGAAGCTACTGAAAAGACGCCCTTGATATGGAATATTTTTATTATTCAACGAACAATATGCGACCCTATTACATCATTTGCCTACTTACTGTTCAAAACAGGAGAGAATGGTTATGCATCTCATGGCAGATCCTGTTATAGTGACATCGAAGTACGACCAACAGAACTGAGACGTTACGTGCATATAACTTCAGTAGATAGATGGTTGTCAGACATTTATAATTAAGATCATCAGTCCCAAAAGGAAACATTTCATTACAGCAATGTTTTTCATCATCATCGCACTTATAAGACTGGCAGCTAAATGTGCAAGCTATCATTAACTGATATATGCATTCAATGTACTTATATACCTGCTTCATTTAGTGAGCTGATGACTTTGATTTACATATCATGCATTATGCTTGTATCCATAGTTCTGTTGTAAATGAAGTCTCGTTAACACAATACAAAATATAAACGCCCAAACACCAATCTGTATACGAGTACAGTGGTGTCAATTAGGTATTGTTACGTTTTATTTGCTTTTCCAAATTTAAGCAGGTTTTTAATGATAGCCAAAATGCACAAGATTTTTGACAGGACCAACCAATATACCGTAACTTAAAAGTACATTTATTAAACACTGTATTAGACATTAATATTCCTACTCATATAGTCTTTTTCTAGTAAGTTTTACACAGAAGGCAACATGGGGATCAGAAAACTGTTTGAAAATTTCTTCGCGTCCACTATACAGTAGCAATCAGCAATGCAAACATTCTTTACAATGAACTTTGAATTGCCAAATATATAATTTAAGTAACTTGGAAAGTGAACCGTGAGAGTATAGTACCGTTAAAGTGTATCTTTTTCATTACTAGCGCCAAAACAACACAAATGGATAAACTGTTTGTAAGTACTATTTAAAAAGTATCCCCATCCGCTAACTCTATAGAAACATGAACTGTCATAGAACATTTGACCCCTTGTACTTCAGGGCTATTACACGAGCCGTCAGCGCTGTAGCCATAGCTGGGAACTTCAATTCGATTAAAAATAGATATGTTGTGTTTTGGGGGTCTTTTTTGTATATTAGTATTCTTGTTTTCAGATTGATATAAAACACTCTACAAAATACAATAGAAACAACGTCGTATGCACACTCAATTTATTCAGCTAAAGCAGCTTGAAAAATACGATGTCACCACGAAAATACATAGTATGGTAAACACAAACATTGGCTCCTATTTTCAACATTAAATTTGAACATGCCTGAGAGAGAGAGAGAGAGAGAGAGAGAGAGAGAGAGAGAGAGAGAGAGAGAGAGAGAGAGAGAGAGAGAGAGAGAGAAAGAGAGAGGATTTATACATGTATTATTACTGCCATAAACGTTAAAATCCAGCTAATTGGTATGATCTCCAGAGCGGTGGACTATTTCGAAACTTGTTATGTCACACTAAAGTCTAATTACTGAACAATTTGTCAAATCAATCGATTAGTCAATCCGTTAACCTCACCAACAAATATTAAAATAACAATGTATTTGCCATAAAGAACTGAAGATAGTTGTAGATGAAATCATTGTGGAGGTTACAGTTACTTATCACTAGCATGTATTATGAGGCAGCTGCATCTAATTCGGTATTTAACTTCTTTCATGTTCTTTGACAAAGTTTTAAAGTCATATCGTTAGTGCACATGATGTTCCTATCCAAATCAAACAGTTTTTATAATACAGGTCAAGCAAAACTGCTGATATCAGTATCCGAAAACTATCGAACAGTTTTCGTTTCTGTATCTTTTTCTAACATGGCAGATGATTACTTTCCCATAATTAAATTTTGTAAACTTGTATTTATTTATTTTGCATAATTTCTTAATTTTAAAATTATTCCTGATATTCATGCAGAATGTTGGTGTTAGTTTGGGTTTAAGATCTTGTTAATTACACCACAATAGGTTACGCATATTTCGGGACTTCGCTAAAGAAAAAGAAAGGTGCAAATCGAACAGCTGGATAAAACACCGACAGCGAGACCGTTCAGAACATACATTATTACGACAATCCTAACTTCTAGAGTTGACGTGCTGTTTATATTTATTGCCGGTAGACTGATATTGTAAATATATATCCAATGGCATTTTTATTCCACTCAAAGGCATTCCATTATTCTGAACGAAAATCCGACCCAGATTAGTTATGTTTGTGTTTTACGGCAAAGCAACACAAATAGGATATTTAGTGCCGAGGCACTAACTCATGTTATTTAAATCTACGTGCAGCGGTTGGTTTATGTAAGTCAACTGAAAATTGAATCTCCATCTTAATGCCTTTTAACTGAAACTTACCATATAGAGATGTGCGTCGGCTTTCACGCCTGACAGGTTTTGACATAGCTATAACCTTTTCTCTTGACCAACTTGCACATGAAGAACAAAGCCTAGACAATAAAATGTATCTTAAAATGCAAAGAAACATATTAGGTATTATTACGTTTTTGTTTTGCATGTTTACTTTCGTTATCCTGCCTTGGCTTCGTGAAAAAAAAAAAATTGGTTTTAAAATTGCAATTTTATCCTAAGATAATTCCTTATTGATTTCATTTTTTATTACTTAATATTAGTCTGGAAAGTAAGCATAAAAAGTATTATTCTTTAAAAACAAATCCAACTTTTGGCAAAATTTCGGATTAAAAGCAAACCAACAAACAAACAAAAACTTATATTTTTTTAGTTATTTACTAGCGTATGTTAATGTGTTAAGTACCTGTATTCCGAAGATTTTCAGGAGAGCAGTTGTTTTCTGTTTAAATTTTACGTAATTTCTCAAGTTCACTAAATATGTTCTCGTTTGTTGAGTAAGTGTATTTTATGTTTACTGGCTGTCTCTGATAAACATCGTACCCGTGTGTTGGCATCGCACTCAGAGTTTCCAGCCTATTACATCAATAGTGCAGCTAGTAAATTCAGTGTCAGCAATTCCTATTTTTATAAACAAGCTCCCTTATGTCAACACAATGTCTTTCACATGGTATCAGCTATAGTGTACGTTTAACCATCCCAGTTTAGTTACAGTTTTTAGATTACAATTTATACAACAATCAACATACACATAGCAAATTCATATACTATAAGGTACTGACCAATTAATTATTCTTTGGGGGTTGGGGTGGGAGGATGCGATTTTGCTTTGAGCTGATATTTTTTTATTTTTTATCCCAAGATAATTGTTTTTCTTCAAAATAATATGATGAATATAATATGGTGGTATTTTGCTATAAATCAAAGTAAGATATGTTTTCCAGCTATTGACAGACGGAAATTTAAAACAAATGTCCCATGCCCCTGCCCCAGAACATTAAATTGTTGGTCCCTAATATAATTGTGGTACAGCGTGGTACGTATCGTATACCGTGGTAAACCGCGGTACAAAATGTGTCGTGATACCCAGCTCTAGTTATTATCGTGAGTTACAATTATACAACATACAGAGGGTGTATATATATATTTCAGAATGCTAGCTCTCCAAGGGGTTAGGTCAGTGACGTTTGGTTGTAAGTTGTAGTACCAATAGAGATGCATGCGGTTATCAGCGAAGTCACAGAAGCATGAAATATAGATCAAAGAAATCCATTTTTGCAATATCGGTGAAATAATTATCAAGATGCTTCACTTCATCAAGTTTCGTGAGTCTAGGTAGAAAGGTTTGCATATAGCATGCCAGAGCCTAACAAGTTAACCAAAGTCAGGCAAAGGTGAAATATGGGTCACAGTGACGTTTCATTTATCTTAAGGATGTGGCACTAACATAGGTGCACTAGCTGAAACCAATTAATTGTGTGCAGATCACACAGCGCGGAACTTGATAGATTTTCCATCGACGCTTTTCTCTTGACCTGGTAGCAAAATTTAGCGAAGATGCAAATAATACTCTTAATTCATGCCCTTCAACAACATTCTCCAAAAAGCCAAGGGAAATTAATAATTAATTTTTCTTTTGATTTGATATTTAAATTTCTGATCCGTGTATTACAATGGCATTATATTTCATCTTGGACTTCAGGTTTGTGTTATCAAATTGATGTCAAGTCTATACTTTACTTGCTTCTAAAAATTGTGATTATTTCATATTTGTATTCAGTAATTATGTTTAGCTATTCCTCTTTTTACATAATATTTAAAATATCACTTTTAAAAGCGTTTGTTACTTTATTAAAAGGTATATTCACTCGCAAATCAAAACTTTGCGAAATGTAGGCCTGGTTAGCAATGCAGGTACTTGCTCTTTCCATGGCAATGTACTACTAACTACGATAGAATACTTGTAATGTAGGGCCAAATTAAACAGAGGTAGGTTATTTAGTTCCAAGGCAGCTTGGGGTAAAGTGCTTTGCCCAGGGACACGCCAGTGTAACCGACCCAGGCTGATACGATGGCAGAATTCCAAACCGCAGCCTTTTGGTAGCGTATCCAGAGAGCTAACCACTGAGCCACTGCAGCTTCTATAATCCGATCGCACATTCATTTTTTTCTTCCCCAAAAAGCCACAGTTACCTACAAAATGAAACACATCACTTTTGACAGTATACAAAAGCCCCTTTTTAAATGTACATGTAAAATGATAGTTTTACTTTATTGTTCACAATAAGTTTTTAAGTATCGATAATTAAAAACTGCCCCGACTAACAGTTCTTTCCGAAAAACTTCACCTTAATTCACAACAAGTGTACCTTGCCTGTGTAAATTATATGTATGTTTGTGCAGATAACATTTTTCCTTTTAATTATGTTTCCCTCCTTCTCGAAGAGACACAAAACTTTGACAAACATAAAAGGATTTTAATTATAATAATTTTCTCTCCGAGATTCTGGCACAGCCTAATTAAGTTATTGGCCAATAGTGAATCGGCACAAAGAGTACATTGATTATGCACACTGATTGTTCAAACTCTGTGCACATAACAGTTTCTTCAAATTATTTTCATTCGTTTTTTTTTTAAACTAGAAGTTATATCACCAGAACACGATAACATACGGGTGAGATTTATATATGCAACAAGAATATACAGTTTTCCAAAATCGGTCTTTGTGTAACGAGAAGTACTTATAAATCATGCTATTTCTACATACGTGTTGGAGTTGGTTTTATGTAAGTCAACTGAAAATTGAATCTTCATCTTTATGGCTTTGAACGTAAACTTACTATACAGGGATTTGTGTCTGCTTTAACGCCGGACAGGTTTTGACACAGCAATGACCTTATTTCTTGACCAACTTGCACATGAAGAACAAAGCCTAGAGAATAAAATGTATCTTAAAATACAAAGAAACCTATGAGGCATTATTACATTTTGGTTTTGCGTGTTTACTGTAGTTTTCCTGCCTTGGCTTCGTAAAAAAAAAAAAAAAAAATTGGTTTTAAAATTGCAATTTTATCCTTGTTCATTTCAAGTTTGTATTGACAGACTTTTAATATTAGTCTGTTAAGTAAGCATAAAAAAGTATAATTCTTTAAAATGAAATCTGAATGTTGGGCTGAAGAATTTATATAGTCCATGTTACTAATGCGCATATTTTAATTATTCATAAACTAGTGAAACAGAAACTTCAGTCTGAAAATGTAATAGTGCGTGTTTGTTCATTTTATAGAAGTGTTATTTGCTATTCTACTTGTATAATGCTCCCAGCTTTAAACTGCAGATAAGTGTCAACACAAATTATATAACACTGATGATTTCAGAACTAGTCTAAGAGGTCAAGGCTGGTCCCCAGGGTATTGACATAACGTTTCCATAGTTACGCACTGACGAGATACAGCATTCTCCCTCATGTACAGTACAAAAGGTAAAATAGTGCTCAAGATAGCTGGATTGTCTGCATTTTTGTATTGCAGAGATAAAATGAGTATTAAATTGGTACATGAATGCTAGGCAGGACAAAATGAAGTTACCTTTTTTCGAAAGCAAAGTGTTTGTCAATAAAAAAAAATGACATGTAAAATTATATGAACAACAGTGAAGGATCTTACGAGTGTCTGTTTCAACTGAAATATATTAAACAAGTTGAATGATTAAGGGCTCGCAATTTTTAAAAAAATATTCAACGTATTTCATAACTTTCATCTGAAATAATCTCAAATATAAGATTATATTATATATAAATACTAATGTTACTCAATAATGACAGCAAAAATAATAAAAAATGACTTTAAATTGCTTTCGGATGTTTTGGTCATTACACCTTCACATTATATATCGTCATGCCATCATTCGTAATGTCATTGGGTGTTATCAAACGTGTGTAATATTGGAAAATATGATATTATATATATATATATATATATAACAGTGGCCGTATGATAAACTCATATATTTCAAGCGGATTATACACATAAATGAAACAACGAATGTATTTACATAGACTTCGTAATTATTATTTTCTTTGCCAGGCCCTTTCTTTGAAACGTCAAGATGCGACGTCATGATGTCAGAAATGACCAAACAGATCACAGGTTAAAAATGACGTCATGACGTGTCGTTTTATTCATTTCAAATCGAAGTTTCGTGTCAATGCCATTATAGAGGAAGATGATATACCGTAGTATTCGACCGTTGCTAACGATCACGGTAGAGAGTTTAATGCAGTTAATGCAGTTAATACTTGTATTCATTACGCGAATTTTTCCTGGCATTATCATAACAGTCGTTTATATAAAAATAACGTATAACCCGAAACTATGCCGCAACAACGTTTCCATCATTTTATATTTGATAGAAAGCATGCATTGATTATTGTTCCTGTCGCCATCTGTAGAGAGAAAACGGGGTAGAAACTCATTTAGTCTGCCAGTGATTGAAGTTTCCTATTCAACTTTCCATTCATCACAATCTAAGGTTCGTTACATAAAAATATTAATAATAAAAATGCCCTCTTCCAGCAATCAGCTGATCATTGGAAATATTTCAACTTCGCCCCCACCCCACCCCCCCTTTCCAATCACCACTCACCCCCCTTCCCCCCCCCCCCACCACACACACAGGTAGACTGAAGCATGTGCTTGAAGAAAGGCTAAGAATCTTATATAAAGAAGAATCTTTACGTAAACCTCAGACAAGTACAAATTTATAAGTAACAACGTTTAGTCTCAACGGCTATCAGAAAACAGAGATCTGCCAATAAAACAAAACAAGATTTAAAGAACGTTCAACCTATCAAAACAATTGCTTCCTACACTGTCATTTTTGACATGAATTATCGACAACCAGCAAAAATTAACACTGTTTTTTATCTCCTTTTTTCAAATAAAAGTCCTAATTTTCAAACATGAGTGTTTCTTTCACTGTGATATCAGTGTTTCACAACCAGTGAGTGTGTTATATCAAAATATCATAACAGTTCCCAGATTTTATCTCAGGTATACACTGTATTTACATGTATGTGTAATTTACCCCAATGTCCATTTCCATTCGCACGTTTTTTCTGACAACAGTCAAGCAAACTGCGATTTGAGCAAATATACACAGTCTCCATCCCTAACTAATATGAGTAACATTTTGTTTCCGTGGCCCCTGTAGTCCTGGTGGCTAACTTAAAAATTCAGAGTATATCCAACTAAAGACTTGTAAACTCCATGGATTAATAGAGTCCAAGGTTTGTATGGTGTTTGCGTACTGACTAATTACGGATATTGCAAAATTTAATGCACCACACTTAATTCCAGCTTTAAGGACATTCTCGATTTTACTTCCATCAACATAAAATAGTAAATTATATACCATAAAGCAGTATCACCCATCATAAAATGAACGGTGATTTAATGCGAATAGGCAATGTCTGAGGCAATCTTAATATCAAAACACCAACAGGCGACTTACGGATTGCAAATAGTTTTCGTTACTTGCAAATATAGCAGTGATTAATTAATAATATGTAAAAGGACATTTGTAACTAGCATTTCTGTAGGTTTAGAAGAGTGGGAAGTACTACCTAAAACATCTATTGTTTTCTCAATTTATTTATTTAGTATAAGACAAAACAAACACACACAAAACAAGACAGAAATTATAGCTCATTTTCAAGAGCGGCAATCAGTTACAGTGTACAGTTATTGTTTGAATTGGTCTATATATCTGGTTCACAGTAAATTGCCGTTCCCTTTACTATTACTGAAGTTCACTTAAAAATATTACATAGCTGTCCATAATAGTTTGAGTTCATGAATTGTTCTGAGAATCAAATTCCGTGCTTTTGCAACAAAAAAAGAAGACTTTTTCATCAGTTTATGAATTCGTGTATATGCTTTTGTTTGTGTTGAGGTACTGTTGTCTTCATAGACGGATAATTTTTCGTTGGGTCTCTATATTCGAAGTTAGTGGCAACTACAGAATCCATGAAAACTTGTACCAGATGAATACTAGTCAATTCATAACAAGTTTTCTCGTCAGGTGTTATGGGAAAACTCTTAGCACTTGCTCAGGTCTTTTTTGATATACTACAAATTACTTATAGCCCCGTTGTTCATCAATTAATATTAAGAGAGAGAGAGATCAGAGAGAGAGAGAGAGAGAGAGAGAGAGAGAGAGAGAGAGAGAGAGAGAGAGAGAGAGAGAGAGAGAGAGAGTTCTGTGTTATGGTTAGGCATGAGGAATACGCGGAAATGCGTACAAATATTTTGAGATGAACATAGATGACACGTCTTTCTTTTCCTCCATACTTTTTGATGATCTCAAAGGACCCCCAATTTTAGGTAAAATCATGATCTCTATATTTGGTTTGGAAATTAAAATGTCTATTGTAAAAAATTAATGACATGATTCTTATTCGTATCGACAAGTAAACCCTTAAACAGATTATTCATGGGGTATATATTATGTTTTGTCTAAAATAAAACCTTTTGTAGTTAATGCTTTGTTTGGTACAATAACGTGCTGACTACATGTACAATAATCATGTCTCTACGGTATATTTTCTTTCTTTTCTTTTTTTATGAACGTATCCACATTGCTTAGGAATCCCTTGTAAGAGAATTACACAATCCCAGCTGTAACTAGTTGATCATCCATAGAGACGTCTCTGTGTTAGCATATTTGGATGGGAACACTTTTTATTCATTTATGGAGATGCAATTTTGTATTCAGATGACAAATGAAGTTTAACTTGAAAAGAGCACAAAGCAATGAAAGAGACATTGCCAACTGTTTATAAAACGCCTACATTTTATCCACGGTCTGTTTTTTCTAGATGACGGAAGTGATTCAAATTATATGAAAATGTTAATTGTGAAACTATATGAGCGTATATACTTATTATTGTCACAAAAGTTCCAAATTTGATTTTTTTAAAATTAATATCCAGGCTTTATTAACCAGGTATTTTAATTTAAGAACAAAAAAAGAAAAGAAAAATAACCAAACAAAAATCGTTCTATGGACCTTTTAAACAAACGAAATGCAACAATCACAATTATATAATATGCAGATAAACATAATCCTTTTTCAAATGGCTTATCTACAAGCGTTAAGTTATTACTGGCTGATTTTGATGGTACAACGATTCACATTAGCCCATGGTCGGCTTTATCTGTGTCGGCGCACGTATCAAGTGTTGTTTTAACCCCGCGTGTCTTTGGCACATTTACTCACCAATAAGCCTACTGCAGTAATTGCTCACCGTAAAAAATCTTTCTCAGCGCGTGTCAGGAACTTATCAGCTACAATATATTTCCAAGTTTGAAGCGAGTTTCGGTTTTATGGAGTTTTATTTAGTGTAAAATTGAAATTTAGGATCGAAATTTGTTTCGGTTTTCGAATAGAGGGGTTTTGATTTACTTGCTAAAAAGATGATTATAAAGAAAAGTAAATACAGAGAGAGAGAGAGAAACAAGAGAGAGAGAGAGAGAGAGAGAGAGATGCTTATTCATTGCTTAAAATCGACCATGTTTTCATATTAATTAACTTCGAAAACTCAAATACTGAACACTCGATTACCATGGATCACTTAAAATCACAGTCTGGTCTCGACCGTACAAATACCATTTAAAACTAAAAACTCTGTTCAGTTTGCAGACTTTCAGCATCGTGTTGCATGTATCAAGGGCGAGAACAAGTTATAATCAGCAGCATTTTGGCGGAATGATGAGCATTGAAACAAATCTGCATGATTAATTAATAAATCCTTGTTTCGAGATGATCCTTCGTCAATAACATAATCTTGTACTGAATTAATAACCGCTATAAGTGTCAGCTTTTGTTGCTTTAAGCTTAATACTAAAACTTATTACGATTAAATGACATTTAAAACGAGAGAAAAAAGCACCCTTGCCCATATAAACTTTGTAAAAGGTCTTAAAACACCATTTTGTTTCACGATGACGAAGGAATATGCCATAAAGAGAAATGAAAGTCCATAACAGGATGTTTTCAACTTTATTGGATTTATTAAAACAAAACATAAATAGCACACACAACCTATCAGTAGCATATTTAATGTGTTCCGCTTGAAGGGAATCAGTACGCGGTGAACGACCGGTTTTTAACTTAGCAATAGTATCATTGATCTCGTGCCAATGTACAAACTCAATATCTCTATATGCAGTAGAGCTGATTACCACGACAAATATTGTACTGCGGTTTACCGCGGTATTTTGGAACATACTGCGATACGTACCACGGTAAACCACAATTATATTAGGGACCAACAATTTAATATTCTCAAATGTAAGATGATATTATATATAAATACCATTGTTACTCAATAAGGATAGAACAAATTATATCAAAAATTAACTTTAAATTACATTCGGATGTCTTGGTCAAAACACCTTCACATTATATATCGTCATGCCGTCATTCGTTATGGTATTGTGTGTTATTAAACGTATGTAATATTGGAAAATATGATATTGGTATATTAATCTAACAACACATTAACCATATGATAAACTAGTATATTTCAAGCAGATTATACACATAAATGAAACAACGAAAGTATTTACATTGCATTAGTAATTAGTATTTTCAATGAAAGACGCTTTCTTAAAAACGCCAAGATGTGACGTCTTGATGTCAAAAATGACGAAACAGATCACAGGTTCAAAATCACGTCATGACATGATCGCACTTGTTGTTTTATTACTTTCAAATCTAAGGTTGGTGTAAATGCCATTATAGAGGAAGATGATATACTGTAGCACTCAACCGTTCCTAACGATCATGGTAGAGAGTTTAATGCAGTTAACTCTACTATTTATTGCACTCATTTTCTCTGTCATCATTATAACAGTTGTTTATATCAAAATAACGTATAACCCGAAACATGAGTGTTTCTTTCACTGTGATATCAGTGTTTCACGACCAATGAGTGTGTTATATCAAAATAGCATAACAGTTCCCAGATTTTATCTCAGGTATACACGGTATTTACATGTATGTGTAATTTACGCCAATGTCCATTTCCATTCGCACGTTTTTTCTTACAATAGTCAAGCAAACTGCGATTTGAGCAAACTACGCAGTCTTCTTCCCGCCCTACATCCCTAACGAACATGAGTCACATTTTGTTTCAGTGGCCCCTGTCTTATTGCTTGACCTACGTGCAGGTGAAGAACAAAGCCAAGACAATAAAATATATCTTAAAATACAAAGAAACGTATTAGGCATTATTATATTTTAGTTGTTCGTGTATACTGGAGTTTTTCTGCTTTGACTTTGTGAAGAAAAAATAACAAAAAGAAAAAACAACAACCACAGTGTTTTAAAAATAGTAAGATTATTCTTTTCTTATTTTATTTTTTTCTCGACAAACTTTTAATATTAGTCTGGAAAATAAGCATAAAAAAAATCATTCTTTAACAATGAAAACTGAATATTGGGCCGAAGAATTTATATATTCCATGTTACTAATTCACACATTTTTAATTATTCATAAACGAGTGAAACAGAAACTTTAGTTTGAAAATGTAATAGTGTGAATTTTCTCATTTTATAGAAGTGTTTATTTGCTTTCTACTTGTATAATACTCCAAGCTTTAAACTGCAGATAATTCTTAAGAAAAAATCAACTTCAGAAACTATTTGTATTGTCGAAACAAGAAGCTACTGCAGCGGCAATGCATGCTGTCCATTCTTCTACAACAGGCATGTCCAACTTTCTCAAGGTCGCGGACCGGATAATCGACTTTTAAAGCCACACCTTATGATGTAACTAAGCGGATAAAACCAGGTCGCAGATCATAGGTTGCACATACCTGTTTTAATTCCTACACATTCACATGTTACTGAGAGTAACCTATAACAGTACTGGTGTCTAGTCATAAATATTGAAATTTTACCATTGAATAAACATATTTATTCCTACTTTCAACTGCACGGTCATAAAGGTACTTCTGTATATATATATATATATATATATATATATATATATATATATATATATATATATATATATATATATATATATATATACATACACACACACACATATATATATATATATATATATATATATATATATATATATATATATATATATATTGATAGTTTGTATATGTTTGTATTGATAGTTCAGACAAGATGTGTAAACATGTCCTCGTTGTCCATGATGAACCAATGTCCACTGTCTCCATGACTTTGTCAGCAGTGTGCGTCTGCAGTTTGTATTGACAGTTCAGACAAGATGCGTAAACATGTCCTCGTTGTCAATGATGTACCAATGTCCACAGTCTCCATGACTTTGTTAATAGTGTACGTCCGCAGTTTGTATTGATATTTCAGACAAGATGTGTAAACATGTCCTCGTTGTCCATGATGTACCAATGTACACAGTCTCTATGACTTTGTTAATAGTGTGCGTCCGCTGTTTGTATTAATAGTTCAGACAAGATGTGTAAACATGTCCTCGTTGTCCATGATGTACCAATGTCCACAGTCTCCACGTTTTTGTTAATAGTGTGTTTCCGTAGTTTGTATTGATAGTTCAGACTAGATGTGTAAAAATGTCCAGGTTGTCCATGAAGTACCAATGTCCACAGTCCCTATGTTTTTCTCAATAATTACGTGCGTCGTTAGTATGTATTGATAGTTTATTTTGTCTGAGTAAACATGTCCTCATTGTCCATGATGTCCACAGTCTCTGTGCTTGTGTCAATAGTTACGTGCATCTTTTGCCTGTATTGATAGCTCATTGTATTTGCATACAGATTTCCTCTTCGACCATGATGTACCATTTTCCACAGTCTTCATGCTTTTTGAAAATATGTATTGTCTTATGTTTTAAGTATGGTACAGACCATCAGTGTAAAAGCGTGCGTTAAATTCTTAGATTTTATTTAACGAGCAAACTTTATATAAAATAGCTATTATGAAACAAATAATATAATCCAAAAAAAGCAAAGTCAGTAATAATACCAAAAAAATCAGCTTCAGATTTCATAAATTATATGATGGTTTCAGATTTTGTAGAATAGGTTGGCGTCATCTATAAATTGTTCTTGATAGTATTAATTTACGCACACCTGCAATAGCACAATACACATTTTGATACACGAACTTTTTTACCAATTCCGTCATGTGCTTCTGTCTAGACACATTTATAAACTGTGTGGAATCACCAGGCTTCCACATCGCTGTATGAAGTAACAATTACCAATTAACGACTGATACATTACATAGAGAAGGGATAATCACATTGTGGTCGTTCTTTGATTTTGGAAACGGTTAAAGATATGTCTGGGATGCAAAAACGAACCACAATTACGTCTGAGTGCACTAATCCTTGGACTGTGAACCGTGCATGTACGGATTAACACTGTTTCTCTTCATTTTCATTTTGCTAGATAATGGGAATCCCAGTTGTCCATGACGTTCCATTGTCTACAGTTTCCATGATTTGGTCAATAGTTGTGTGTGTCCTTAGTTTGAATGGATAGTACAGACCATTTGTGTAAACGTGTGCGTCCTCGCTTGCATTGCGAAATTTCATATTCCTTAGAATCAATCATACAGTATCCTCCTCGATACATCATATTTTGCTATAAATTTACTGCCAGTAAATGTATCTCTTTTCACTCCAAGATAGCCAGAACAAATGTCCTCGGTACGGGGTTCCATACCCGAGTCCTCGATTTCCACCAAATGCAAGAATGTGTGTGTGTTTAATTCAGCTGACAGTTATCGAACATGAATTATAAATATTACAGTCTGAAAAATTGCAAGCTCGGTGTAACTAACTTATCGACAACTGTCAATGAAATACTACTTATCAGTGATTCCACTGGACTCCTGACTGATTGGACTGCGAGCCAAATGATAGTTTGCACGCAATCACTAATGAACAGTTTGTTTGTCTGAATCATCACTGACTGAAATCTGACCCCATAGTCAGGAAACATTTCGAACACAAACATTGTACAAATGCTCAAATTTGAGACATTTTACCCTGGTTATCTTACTATTTGTAGCTTTACATACATCTTACATTTCTATGGCATTAAGAGGCTCTTAGTATTGTTTCTAATTTTGGTGACTTGAGTCTGACTTCAATTTTTGTACTCAGACAGTTTCCTGACTACGGGGCCTGGACATTTTTGCCAAGACTACAGGTACAAATTCACTTGCTATAACGTTTCTATTTGCTGCCAAATTTTGACACAAGTTTCAGTAACGATTCACCAATGTTGTTAAAGTATGCATGCAAATTTTCACAACAAAATATTTAATTTTAAAGAATTTGATAAGCTGATGCATAGGCAGAGCATATTTGATATGTAGTCTGAAAACGTGACCATTATTTCACTCATATTTCGTTCCATGAAACAAGGTACGTGTCTAATAAAGGTCAGGGTACCAGACTAAGTCGATAGGTTAGTACTGATGGTACAATGGATGAACTATGAATGACGCCATAAAGTTGTTTAAGCTTTAGCTCAGTAAATAAATAAATAAATAAATGAAGAAATAAAGAAACAACCTTCTCTTCTCAAGTCGAACTTACAAAACAGTCTTTGTGGGTTCTTTTTGAAGGAGGTTGCTAGAAAGCGGAATTAATTTACATAGGAATGACATACTGGATATGATTTATCATGGCATTTGATAGAAATCAGTAAATTACAAGGTTTTGGAGTCTCGTCCAATGAAATAACACATTAGTCGACTCAGGCTGATCCGACGGTAAGATTCGAACCCGTACCACTTCGGTTGCGAGACCGGCACGCTGACCACTGAGCCACCGTTGTTCCTGTCTCCATTAGTCACCTCGTACATGCAAGAGAGCACATAGGACCTATTCTACATCCCCTAGCAAGAGAGCATATAGGACCTATTATACATCCCCTAGCAAGAGAGCATATAGGACCTATTCTATAGCCCCTAGCAAGAAAGCATATAGGACCTATTCTACAGCCCCTAGCAAGAGAGCATATAGGACCTATTCTACAGCCACTAGCAAGAGAGCATATAGGATCTATTCTACAGCCCCTAGCAAGAGAGCATATAGGACCTATTCTACAGCCCCTAGCAAGAGAGCATATAGGACCTATTCTACACCCCCTAGCAATAGAGTATATTGGACCTATTCTACAGCCCCTAGCAAGAGAGCATATAGGACCTATTCTACATCCCATAGCAAGAGAGCATATAGGACCTATTCTACATCCCCTAGCAAGAGAGCATATAGGACCTATTCTACACCCCCTAGCAATAGAGTATATAGGACCTATTCTACACCCCCTAGCAATGGAGTATATAGGACCTATTCTACACCCCCTTGCAAGGGAACATATAGGGCCTATTATAAAGCCCCTAGCAAGAGAGTATATAGGACCTATTCTACATCCCCTAGCAAGAGAGCATATAGGACCTATTCTACACCCCCTAGCAAGAGAGCATATGTTACGACTCTATGGTCTAGAAAAATGCAACAGAAAAAAGTGAAACCAACAACTCAAGTATAAATCAACAAGCAATTTATTTCTAGATAATTAAAATGAAAAAATCAAAATGACACTTACAGTAATGTGTATTAAAATCCAAATAATCCAATAAGAATTAATGTTCTAATCACAAGTCCTAAATATAGAATATTCCGAATTCACGGCTGTATCCTTGAAAGTTATGAAGTGCCAATGGTCTTTAAAGTCCTGATGTACTAGTAGTCTTTAATGTGCTGATGTCAAAATGAAGTATTCCAAAATATCTCTGAATAAGTTCACATAAATTCCAAAATCATCAATTAAAAATCCAAAATTCAAAAGTCAATGAGCACTGTTATAATCCAATGAATATTTAAATAATTCCTCTCTTAGAATTTGGAATGACTTTCCACAACTGTAATAGCTCTTTGCAAGACTGATAGTAATGTCGAAACTGAAAAACTGTCCACTAAACAATGTATATATTAAGATTGGTCACATGACAGAATGTTCTAGAATATGTGTCATCTTAATGGAATTTTACTTGTATGGACATGACTTTTTACACACAACTCTAAGACTTTTCCAGTTTTATCTGTAAACAAAATCAACCTTGACCTCAAACTTGATAAACATTCTGTTTATCAAAACTATCCTTTAGCTCAAATCTGAAGTAAACAACCTAATTCAAGGACACTAGTTAAACATGTTTTTTCCTGATAAACAAAATTAAGATTTAAGCAAATATTAAAGTCAAGAAACATTTATAATTTCCTAAAACATCTATAATATTATATAAACATCATACATAACACCTCCCGTCATAAAGAACAAGAAAGATTTATGCAATAAAGCTTTCATTTGAATATACATCTAATACTATAATAACCAAAGTTACATAAGAAAATGTTTTATGATACTGAACTTAATTACATCAAGCAATATAACATTTCTATGCACGTGAGAGTGCATCTGCAATCACATTGTCTTTTCCACTGATATGTTTGATGTCAATGTTATATTCCTGCAATATTAAACTCCATCTCAACAATCTCCGATTTTTATCTTTCATTTTGTTGATGAAAGTAAGGGGATTGTGATCACTGTACACAATAATTGGAGAAAGAGCTGAGGTAACATACACTCCAAAATGCTGTAAAGCCAATATCAAAGCCAAACATTCCTTCTCAATTGTGGAATAATTTTTCTGGTGCTTGTTTAGATTTTTAGAAAAATAACACACAGGGTGATCCACGCCACTTTTGTCTTCCTGAATCAATACTCCACCAACCCCTACATCACTTGCATCAACAGATAATTTAAATGATTGGCTGAAATTTGGTGCAGAAAGAACTGGTGCATTCTTAAGCATGGCCTTTAACTTGTCAAAAGATTCCTGACACTTGTCAGACCAATGAAAGTTGGTTCTCTTGCTCAATAAACTTGTCAAAGGTTCAGCAATTTTGGAAAATTTGGAACAACATTTTCGATAATATCCAGCCATACCTAGAAATCGCATCAGTTGCTTTTTACAAATTGGTACTTGAAATTCAGAGATAGCTTTGACCTTAGCTTCTATAGGTTTAACTTGACCTTGTCCCACAATATGTCCTAAAAATGTGACACAAGCATGGCAAAACTCACTTTTGCTCAAATTAATTGTCAGATTCGCATCGCTGAATCGATCAAAGAATTTTCGAATGGTTTTTAAATGATCTTCCCAGGTGTTGTTGTAGATAATGACGTCATCGATATAAGCGTCACAATTATCAAGACCAGATGTTATCATGTTCATCAGACGTTGAAACGTTGCAGGCGAATTTTTCATTCCAAACGGCATGACTTTATATTGATAAAGTCCATCTGGAGTTACAAATGCTGAAATTTCTTTTGCCCTTTCCGTCAGTGGAATTTGCCAGAATCCTTTTAAAAGGTCAAACTTGATGACATATTTTGCATTTCCAATTTTATCAATACAATCGTCCATTCTTGGGATTGGAAATGAATCAGTTTTGGTGACACTGTTGACTTTTCTATAGTCAGTACGCATGCGGAATATATTATTGGGTTAGGAACAAGAATACATGGTGAACTCCAGTTACTTTTACTTGGTTCTATGAAATCATTCTCTAGTAAATACTGAATGTCTTTCTTCAAATAGTTCTGTTTGAGAGGATTCATCCTATAAGGATGCTGTTTCACAGGCGCAGAATCTACAATGTCAACGTCATGATAAATTTTACTTGTTCGTGTAGGAACGTCAGGAAACAAGTGCTCATAGTCATGTAATGGCTGTTTTAGTTCATTTCTTTCCTGTTGTTGTAGATGTGAAAGTTTCTGGTCTAGATTGTTCACTATTTCTGAATTCCGAAGATTGGTTATACCGGAGTCAATATAGTCTGATTGTACTCCATCTTTGATATCTTCACTGTGTGGGACAGGTACAACTAAATTAACTGAATAATTATCTGGGCTATCTCTGTCAAAATATTCCTTTAACATATTTATATGACAAAGTTGTTTCTGTTTCCGTCTCTCCGGAGTGTTAATGATATAATTTATGTCATTTACTTTCTTTTCAACGGTATAAGGACCATAAAATTTAGCCTGAAGAGGATTCTGAGGTATGGGAAAGAGAGCCAGAACTTTGTCACCAAGCTTAAAACTCCTTTCCTGTGTATTTCTGTCATACCTTAATTTCATTTTTGACTGATAGTGTGAAGATTAGTTCTTGCTACGTCACAGGCCTTTGACAACTTGTATTTGAAATCAGAGACATAATCAAGAAGATTAATCTTTGAATCTTCGTTTGAAAGAAGTTTCTCTTTCAATAATTTCAATGGTCCACGGACAGTATGACCAAAGACTAGTTCAAAGGGACTAAAACCCAACGACTCTTGAACTGATTCCCTAACAGCAAACAACAACAACAAATGAACACCCTCATCCCAATCCTTTTCTGTATCAAAGCAATATGATCGAATCATATTCTTCAAAGTTTGATGAAATCTTTCCAAAGTACCTTGACTTTAAGGGTGATAGGCAGAAGATTTAAACTGTTGGATGCCTAATTCATGCATAACTTGTTGGAAAATTCCAGACATAAAATTTGACCCTTGATCCGACTGGACAGATTTGGGAAGGCCAACAAGTGTAAAAAAAACTTCACCAAAGCTTTCACAATAGTTTTAGTTTTTATATTTCTCAGAGGAATTGCCTCTGGAAATCTTGTAGATGCACACATGATGGTCAACAAGTATTGGTTGCCTGACTTGGTCTTAGGTAAAGGACCAACACAGTCTACTATTATTCTACTAAATGGTTCATCAAATGCAGGAATAGGTTGCAAATGAGCCTTAGGTATTTTCTGATTGGGTTTTCCTACCATTTGACAAGTGTGACAAGTTCTGCAGTATTTAGAAACATCACTTTTGAGTTTCGGCCAATAAAAATGATTCAAGATCTTGTGATAAGTCTTACGGACTCCTTAATGACCAGCCAAAGGAGTTTCATGGGCTAGATTAAGAATTTCCTGTCGATATGACTTAAGAACAAAAATTTGATAGCTCACTGACCATTCGTCACCAGCGGGTACATCAGGTGGTCTCCATTTCCTCATAAGGACCCCATTTTTCACAAAGTAACACACTGCAACTTGTGTGGCATCAGTTTCACTAATAGCCCTCTGAAAAAAAACAAGATATCTCGGGATCTTGCTCCTGTTCAACAACAAGGGATTGTCGTTTGTCACCCTGATTAGAACAAAGAGAATGAGTTGCCAAAAGAGGATCACTGTGATCAATACCATTTGATTGACCAATACCTGAGGAAAAAGTGACCCCATCAAAAGACTGACCAATACACGTGTCAGATAAAGGAATAATATCCTGATCAACATCACTCTCAAGAGCTCTTTTTGCCATAGCTCTAGTAACTGCACAAGCAGGGTACAAATCAGGGATTTCAATTTCGACAGAATCAACTTTCTGATACAAACAAGGCTTGTCAGTTACAAGTGGATTAACCACAACCTTATCTCCAGCTAGGTCATTGCCTAGTAATAAATGAACACCCTCTATGGGTAAAGAAGTCACTGCCCCAACAGTCACAGGTCCAGAAACTAAGTCTGATGCCAAATTTACACAATGAAGAGGAACATTTACAACGCCGCACTCTACTCCCTGAACAAGAACACTTTCACTCGAAGAAGACTCCTCAGACAAATGCAAAGTACCTGATAATAAAAGACTCTGAGAAGCTCTAGTGTCCCTTAATATTTTAATTGGGATAGGCTTGGCAAAATCACCAATAAGTGATATAGAACCTTCTGACATGAATAGACTGGGGTTTGTTTGACCCAACAAATATATTGCTTTCAGTACAAGACCGTGGCCTTGAGCTCTTTGAAATAAGAGCATTTGGAAAAGCTCTGTCTTCACTCTGTTGCTTATTTTTCAACTTGAAGCAATCAGAAATAACGTGCCCTTTCATTTTACAATAAGTGCACGTAGGAAGAGATAAGGATTTCTGATCAGTCTTATCAGATGTTTGATTCCTAAAAGTTATGCTCTTGTGAAATTTGGAAGTACTTGTATGAGATTGAAATGTTTTTTTACCAGAAAACTGCTGAGAGGGCAACTTATTGCCAAATGAAATTTTGTGAGTCAAGGAATAATCATCAGCCATACGAGCAGCATTTTCCAAAGTTTCCTGTCAGAACCAGATACAGGCTTTCTCTTCAAACTTAAAGCACTACTATCCAAAATTCCCTTTTCTACTAAATATTGAATGAAAATAATCTTTATCTCCTATTTTGTCAATGTTGCTTTTGCCTCAGACAATCTCTATTTTCTGGCAAGTTCGAGCAACTCATCCTTTCTCGTACACTCTAAACCCTCCTGGGTAGGTTTTGCAATGACATTCTGAACATTAGATGCCATTGTGAATGCTTGTTAGTTTCACACAAAAAAATTCTCTATTTAAAATCTTTGCCAAAGACAACAAAAAAAATTCCGAGACAAAATCATATGAATTTCAAAGATAACTTTAATATCCCTAATATGCTTTAAAGAAATTATATCCCGGACGACGAGCCCCCAATTTCTGTTACGACTCTGTGGTCCAGAAAAATGTAACAGAAAGAAAGTGAAACCAACAACTCAAGTATAAATCAACAAGCAATTTATTTCTAGATAATTAAAACGAAAAAATCAAAAAGACACTTGCAGTAATATGTATTAAAATCCAAATAATCCGATAAGAATTAATGTTCTAATCACAAGTCCTAAATATAGAATATTCCGAATTCACGGCTGTATCCTTGAAAGTTATGAAGTGCCAATGGTCTTTAAAGTCCTGATGTACTAGTAGTCTTTAATGTGCTGATGTCAAAATGAAGTACTCCAAAATATCTCTGAATAAGTTCACATAAATTCCAAAATCATCAATTAAAAATCCAAAATTCAAAAGTCAATGAGCACTGTTATAATCCAATGAATATTTAAAAAATTCCTCTCTTAGAATTTGGAATGACTTTCCACAACTGTAATAGCTCTTTACAAGACTGATAGTAATGACGCAACTGAAAAATAGTACACTAAACAATGTATATATAAAGATTGGTCACATGACAGAATGTTCTAGAATATGTGTCATCTTAATGGAATTTTACTTGTATGGACATGACTTTTTACACACAACTCTAAGAATTTTCCAGTTTTATCTGTAAACAAAATCAACCTTGACCTCAAACTTGATAAACATTCTGTTTATCAAAACTATCCTTTAGCTCAAATCTGAAGTAAACAACCTAATTCAAGGACACTAGTTAAACATGTTTTTTCCTGATAAACAAAATTAAGATTTAAGCAAATATTAAAGTCAAGAAACATTTATAATTTCCTAAAACATCTATAATATTATATAAACATCATACATAACAGCATATATGACCTATTATAAAGCCCCTAGCAAGAGAGTATATAGGACCTATTATAAAGCCCCTAACAAGAGAGCATATAGGACCTATTATAAAGCCCTTAGCAAGAGAGTATACAGAACCTATTCTACATCCCCCAGCAAGAGAGTATATAGGAACTATTATAAAGCCCTTAGCAAGAGAGCATATAGGACCTATTCTACATCCCCTAGCAAGAGAGCATATAGGACCTATTATAAAGCCCTTAGCAGGAGAGCATATAGGACCTACTATAAAGCCCTTAGCAGGAGAACATATAGGACCTATTCTGCATCCCCTAGCAAGAGAGTATATAGGACCTATTCCACAGCCCCTAGCAAGAGAGTATATAGGACCTATTCTACATCCCCTAGCAAGGGAGCATATATGACTTATACTACACCCCCTAGCAAGAGAGCATATAGGACCTATTATAACGCCATTGGCAAGAGAGTATATAGGACCTATTCTACATCCCCTAACAAGAGAGCATATAGGACCTATTATAAAGCCCCTGGCAAGAAAGTATATAGAACCTATTCTACATCCCCTAGCAAGAGAGCATATAGGACCTATTATAAAGCCCTTAGCAAGAGAGCATATAGGACCTATTCTATATCCCATAGCAAGAAAGTATATAGGACCTATTAAAAAGCCCTTAGCAAGAGAGTATATAGGACCTATTCTACATCCCCTAGCAAGAGAGTATATGGGACCTTTTTTACATCCCCTAACAAGAGAGCATATAGGACCTATTATAAAGCCCCTGGCAAGAGAGTATATAGAACCTATTCTACATCCCCTAGCAAGAGAGTATATAGGACCTATTATAAAGCCCTTAGCAAGAGAGCATATAGGACCTATTCTACATTCCCCAGCAAGAGAGCATATAGGACCTATTCTACATCCCCCAGCAAGAGAGCATATAGGACCTATTATAAAGCCCTTAGCAGGAGAGCATACAGGACCTGTTCTGCATCCATACAAGAGAGTATATAGGACCTATTCTACAGCCCCTAGCAAGAAAGTACATAGGACCTATTCTACATCCCCTAGCAAGGGAGCATATATGACTTATTCAACACCCATTAGCAAGAGAGCATATAGGACGTATTATAAAGCCATTGGCAAGAGAGTATATAGGACCTATTCTACATCCCCTAACAAGAGAGCATATAGAACCTATTATACAGCCCTTAGCAAGAGAGCATATAGGACCTATTATACATCCCCTAGCAAGAGGGTATATAGGACCTTTTTTACATCCACTAGCAAGAGAGTATATAGGACCTATTATACAGTCCCTAGTAAGAGAGCATATAGGATTTATTCTACATCCCCTAGTAAGTGAGCATATATGACCTATTATACAGACCCTAGAAAGAGAGCATATAGGAGCTATTCTACACCCCCTAGCAAGATTGTATATAGGACCTATTATACACCCCCTAGCAAGAGAGTATATAGGACCTATTCTACATCCCCTAGCAAGAGAGTATATAGGACCTATTCTACATCCCCTAGCAAGAGAGTATATAGGACCTATTCTGCATCCCCTAGCAAGAGAGTATATAGGACCTATTCTGCATCCCCTAGCAAGAGAGTATATAGGACCTATTCTACACCCCCTAGCAAGAGAGTATATAGGACCTATTCTGCATCCCCTAGCAAGAGAGTATATAGGACCTATTCTACACCCCCTAGCAAGAGAGTATATAGGACCTATTCTACATCCCCTAGCAAGAGAGTATATAGGACCTATTCTGCATCCCCTAGCAAGAGAGTATATAGGACCTATTCTACATTCCCTAGCCAGCAAAGAGTTAGAGAACAAAATATATACATACTGACAGGTGAAAGGTGGAAGTATCATTTAGGTGCAATTTGATATTTGATCAAATACTAATAACTAATAATTTCTTAGCTAATTAAAATTTATGTAGTGTGATCATATAGCTAGGGTGTAACCTTGTCCAAGCTGAAAACGTAAGAACAACAAAATCCATTACTGCCAAAGATGTTCGTAATTTGTTTCATTTAAATTTTCATGTCCTTTCATCACAATTCTTATTATTAGAAAATACGAAATATCGTCACGTTCTCTCCTACCTCTTTCTAGAAGAGCATGAGTTTATACATCCATTAACGTGTCTTGGTGAACAATGATAGCTGATCAAAAGACATTTAATTTATTCCTAATACTCTCGAGTCATTCACGTGTTTTGATTTTCAATATAGACGGTATTAATGAAATGATGATAATATTTGGGGCTTGTTGCAGCATTATAACTCATCCATCAACATGTCATGGTGAATAATGCTATATGATCAAAAGCCATTTAAATTATTACTCCTACTCTCGAGTCATTCACGTGTTTTGATGTGCAAATACATACAGTATTAATAAAATGATGATACATATTTGGGGCTTAATGTGGCATTATCACTTATTCTGTAGTTTCCAGTCTTCTTAATTCTGCCAGGATCTCAACGTCAACTTCACAGATGAATCCTGAAACAGAGACCAGTGAGGCGAAACTATGTATTTCAACGAAGAATGATTAGCATTAATTGCAGGCATATTCTTTAAGAATTTGTTTCCAACATAGACAACAACAACAAAAAATTGTTTACCATAAAGAAAGTCGGTCTGTGCTCTGAAAATTATGTGGACTATTGTTTTCGACCGCATCGCCAAGTTGATCTCAGCAGGTTTTTTAATTCGAAAAAAAAACATGGGTTTTTTGCCATTGTGCCTTCGGTATAATATCAAAGGAATGGTTTAATAGTTATATATTGCGTAAAAAAGAACAAAGATAATAGGAAAAGTGTTGTCTCTAATAGGATGATCATCATATCCCATGCAGACCATTGCAGAAGTTAATGGACTTGTCCTAACATGACGAATACATATATTTTCGCATAGCTTCATTTAAATTTATCCTACATCGGCTTATTTCAAGAATTTAATCGAAAGAATTTTCTTTTACTCTACTAATTAGAATGACACGAGTGAATAGAATAGTATTTGTCTCTCGTGGTACAAAGGATACATTATTTAAACTCAACTTTGTTCCTTACTTCATTCACGTTTATTGTGTTTTTAGAGATTTCCCACGTGATTTTAATCCATGTATTGTTTTTGCTTTAATTATATGTATTTGACAATTTAGGAATTTAGTGTAAAGACACTTCGAGTGAAGTGTCACGTAGTCGACTTCGCCTTATCTTGTGAGTTCCTGTAGATAACGAACTGGGGCTCACCTTGAAGAATTCCTTTTCTTTACTGATAAGTAATTCTGAAGTAATGGAGACAGTTTTTAAGAAACTTTATTTCGTGGTTTGTATCCTTGAGATTGTGGAAATATGTTATTCCAATCCACTTCAAGGGACAAAGTGGGATGATGATCCAAACTATTTTACACACACCATAAGAATGCCAGATGCCGTCTCACCAGAGGTAGCGGTTTGTGCTCTCTCTCTCTCTCTCTCTCTCTCTCTCTCTCTCTCTCTCTCTCTCTCGTTTACTTTTGTTCATTCTGATAATTGCGTATAAGAGTCAGGCGTAATAAAATTTCGCTCCAATTTTCTTACGTGTTAAGATCCGTATAATGCATAGGATCTAAACGTTATATGTTCACAGACTTTTATCAAGTGTAAATTTGAATGCAGTTTTTCTCCAGTGAGTAACTAGGTGGAAATACATTTTGTTTACTTTGCAGTCAGATGCTTTGATTTGCCACGTTGTAAAGTTAGACCCTCGAGAAGCGTACATTTGTGAGTATTTAAAACTGATGCATATCACTCAACATTTTAATCAAATTGGAATAGTTTCCTTTAAAGTTAAACGTAATAGTCATTTCTTTGCTAGCAAAGAAATGCAATCTGCAAATACACAACAATGCCTAAATTTGCTGTATGAGACAAGTTAGATTCTTGTATTAAACTTACATGGAGATTTACCTTTTTGAACATTTTTTCCCGTTTTTATTTTTTTATTTTTAACTGAAATTTGAACATGTAAATCCAGTACTCACCTTTTGAATAATCGGAAACTAAATTAAAATCGTTCATCTTTCGATTATATATATTACATGTGTGTATGCGTTGATAGATAGATAGATAGATAGATAGATAGATAGATAGATAGATAGATAGATAGATAGATAGATAGATAGATAGATAGATAGATAATAGGTAGGTAGGTAGATAAGAAAAAAACATACAGAAATATTATGTTGGTTCAGTATAAAATGATAATGTTATCTTGACCACTATTTTTTATTTTCAACTAATAACGTAGTGAAGTATGAGCCACACGCCACGAAGCAGGTAGCACACCACATGATGGTGTATGGATGTCTGGAAGTAGGTTCCGAGGAGCCGTATTGGTGAGTTCCATCCGCATAGTGTGCAAGTAACTTTAGTTTCAGTTTTACTCAACGTGTTCAACGATTTTTACTGTTCTCATCAATACAAGTGCTTGCAATTTGCTTTTGCCTCTACTGATGCTTATAGTCGATTCACTTGGGTAAGTGACCACAAATGTATAATCATATAGTTCCCCAAGTTCCTCACTGTTAAGTTCATCTCAAGTCGGCAGTTGTTCTTTCTGTTTTTTTTAAAACCTGTCTCTTCATTCTTGGGATTATACGTGTCTAAAAATTATATTGCCATATTTTCAGTGTTCCAAATATTTTACTCTCATTTCTACGGGTGTTATCTTATAATCATAACCTGACTGCAAATGTTCAACATTTCACCTTGACATGACTCCGAGTGTTCAACTCATCCCCTTTGTATTACTACAATTGATGAACACTCATAAAACTGTTATTATATTGCAAGTCAAATATCGCTCATATTTTCTGAATAAAAGTCATATTGTGTCATAAATACAGTCAATAAGCAATGTCTCTCGTTACCATGTTCAGGAGGTGTTATGTCTCTCGTTATCGTCGTCACGAGGTTTCATGTCTGTCGTTACCATCGTCATGAGGTGTCATGTCTCTAGTTACCATCATCACGAGGTATCATCTCTCTAGTTATCATCGTCACGGCGTGTTATGTCTCAAGTTACCTACATCATGAGGTGTCAAGAATTGGTATCTTTGTCATTCGTGCAAATTATACAAAACATGTTTATCGTTGTTCTGATGGCAGATATTCAACAATTCATCTAGCTATGATGACTGAGTAGATACATTATTCATCGCCTTTACTTTGGTTTGTAATTGTTTAAGAAATCACCTTGTTGTCTGATTACAAGTTGTTAACACACATTTTCATTGAACTTCATTGAGGGTTACACATCCGGTAAGAACAGCCTGTGCTGTTAGTGATAGGTAAAATGTCAACGATCAAAATCTCCTTATTTATAGATATGTTTCCTTTCCGCTTTATCTAGCATGTCTTAGTTTGTTAAAGATTCAGAAGATCTCACGTAACATTTTTCTCGAGGATATATCTAAACTTACGCAAGTAATTCTTGTAGCCTTTTGTGACATCTTGTGTTTGAATCCAATAACAGACAGCCTATCAGTTTCTTTCCGAAATGTAAAATCTGTTTTCTGACCAAAAAAGGTATTTTTCTACGTGCTGGGTATGGAGATATCTCTTTTCTGAGTAAATATTTTTTCAAGACCATGCATTATGTACTAGAAACCATTGATCAGATGAGCCCTGTGGTATGCTTGTGATTGTAATAGAGACTATTGGTCAGATAGGTCCTGTGGTATGCTTGTCATTGTACTAGAAACCATTGGTCAGATGAGTCCTGGGATATACTTGTCATTGTACTATAGACTATTGGTCAGCTAGGTCCTGTGGTATGCTTGTCATTGTACTAGAAACCATTGGTCAGATGAGCCCTGGGGTATGGATGTCATATGTACTAGAAACCACTGGTCAGATGAGTCCTGGGGTATGGATGTGATTGTACTAGAGAATTGGTCATATGGGTCCTGGGGTATGCTTGTCATTGTACTAGCAACCATTGGTCAGATGAGTCCTGGGTTATGCTTGTCATTGTACAAGAGACTATAGGTCAGATGGGTCCTGGGGTATGCTTGTGATTGCACTAGAGAATAGGTCAGATGGGTCCTGTGGTATGCTTGTCATTGTACTTGAAATCATTGGTCAGATGGGTCCTGGGGTATGCTTGTCATTGTACTAGAAACCACTGGTCAGATGAGTCGTGGGATATGCTTGTGATTGTACTAGAGACCATTGGTCAGATGGGTCCTGGGGTATGCTTGTCATTGTACTAGAAACCACTGGTCAGATGAGTCCTGGTGTATGCTTGTCATTGTACTAGGGACTATTGGTCAGATGGGTCCTGGGGTATGCTTGTGCTTGTACTAGAGACTATTGGTCAGATGAGTCCTGGTGTATGCTTGTCATTGTACTAGGGACTATTGGTCGGATGAGTCCTGGTGTATGCTTGTCATTGTACTAGGGACTATTGGTCAGATGAGTCCTGTTGTATGCTTGTCATTGTACTAGTAACCATTGGTCAGATGTGTCCTGGTGTATGCTTGTCATTGTACTATGGACTATTGGTCAGATGAGTCCTGGCGTATGCTTGTCATTGTACTAGGGACTAGTGGTCAGATGGGTCCTGGGGTATGCTTGTGATTGTACTAGAGCCCATTGGTCAGATGGGTCCAGGGGTATATTTGTAATGAATATTGTATTTTATCTGACAACTTATCTGCACTAAAATGTCTAAAATTATGTGCTTATCCATCAGCAAGATTGCTGTTTATGTGCAGTGTACATTCAAGAAGACGAGGAAAATCTTCACCTCTAAAAATTCAAATTTGATATCATCTTCCGAAATGGCAATTATCGCGAAAATGATATATACAACCCAATATTAATGAATAGATTAATACCAAAACACCCAATTATTTCAATTCAATTCAATTCATGTATTGTACAAAAACATCTATTACAGACAGTGTACAATGTAACAAAAGAAGAATAAACGAACGAATGAAATGATAGTGATATTTGGTGGCAACTTTATGGAGTGCCACTGCTTAAATGTAGAGGGCAATATGGTTTTGCGAATTTCATGGAGTACAAATACATAGCTGTAGAGGGCAATATGGTTTTGCGAATTTCATGGAGTGCAAATACATAGCTGTAGAGGGCAATATGGTTTTGCGAATTTCATGGAGTGCAAATACATAGCTGTACAGGGCAATATAGTTTTGCGAATTTCATGGAGTGCAACTACATAGCTGTAGAGGGCAATATGGTTTTGCGAATTTCATGGAGTGCAAATACAAAGCTGTAGAGGGCAATATGGTTTTGCGAATTTCATGGAGTGCAACTACTTAGCTGTAGAGGGCAATATGGTTTTGCGAATTTCAAATAACTCATATACACATTTAGCCGCTATATTTGGAAAAAATTTACCAGCGTCCATTAAAAAAAATAAGACTATTATTTGAATTATTATCTGATTCATTCATGTATATTATTTATCCAAGTTTAACCATTTTACCGAACTTAGGGCATGTGGAGAGATGGACGAAAAATCTGACCAATCTGTTTGCAAAGTTGGCAGCCGCAATATCGTGTGGGCGTGGGCCATGGATGCTACTTCAAGACAGCTTCCTGAAGGTAATGGTCATACACAACATGTTAGCTGAGCATACAGAGCTTCACATTTTATAATGATAGTCAACCCTGTATATTGAGTGTTCTCTAGACCCAGATTCCTCTGTCAGAAAATTTGCTCTGTACATACGTAGCCATATAATAACGAGTTAATTTACAGACAGACAGAGAAAACTCGGTCTAAGTGTTCTCTTGAGGAAAATTTATTCCCCAAAGATGAAAGAGAAGTTATTGAATGTGAAATGTCTGTTTTCATACAATGGGACCAATCGATTTTTCATTAGGTAGTTGTTTTGAATGAGCTCGACGGCACATTTTATGTTGGCGCTATGTTGTATTTTGTGGTAAAAAAAAAAAATAAAACACATGTCGATGGGGTATTATTCTTAAATTTTAGCCTCCCGGAGAGATTTTTTAATCGGTATGGATATAATTGAAAACAGGTGATTCCTTGTGAATTATGACAAAGGAAAAAAAAAACTCTTGCGCAGTTGAACGTTCCCATAAAAAAAAAAAAAAAAAAAAAAAGAGATTTTGTTGTTTTGTCAATTACCTGGGACGGATAACTTTTTTTTGTTCGATTGTCTACAACAGATGCCATAAACAACACCCACGCTTCACATAAACGATGGGCTCTTTATTTCTTGCAAATATGATGAAAAACTTCAGTTGGAACATTTACACACACAAATCCTCTCTGATAATAATGCCGAAAGTGCAACGATGGACGCTGGCTACACGACAGCTCGGGTGATAGGGTGTCCGCCCCCCCCCCTCCCCAGCTAATTTTTAAGGTACAGGGTTCAACTCTCGGTCAAATTCCACATCTTCTAATACACTTAGTACCGAGTGTGGTTTAACTATTTAAACCCACAAGCAGACAGGTTTTAAAGACTGTGCGGCTGTCTACAATACAAGAATGCTTCTTCCAAATCGGCGTGAAAAAGTTGCAGGTTCCGGTTTTGAACTCTAGTTCAGCCTGCATATTTTTCCCTGCGACACAAGTGTTTCTCTAAGAATGTTACATTTGAAAGACTGTGTTAAAGTATAGATGTCTCTACAGTAGTATACATTGAAATTAAATGTTACTTTGTGAACTGTATAGATCTTTTATTCTTGGAATAAAGTTTCCATCATGATTATATTTCGCATTAAAAACAAATAATTTGTTTATAAATATAGAACCATTATAGTTTGAAGCACGCTCTTGTTTTTTTACGTTACGTATTATTTTTAGCTGTCTGGCTTTTAAACAGGTGTGGGATACCGAGTGGGTGGAACAACTGACATTAAATATCTTATCCTACAGCTCCACTACAAAGACAAGTTTAAACGTAACGCTCTCTCTCACTCTCTCTCTCTCTCTCAGCTACAGTAGATATCACCGTGATAAACATGTATAAAGGAAACAAAACGTTGTGGACCTTAATGCAAAAATATATTAGTAATGAAATTTTCGGCAAGTATTCACTTTGATGTGTGTGTGTGTGTGTGTGTGTGTGTGTGTGTGTGTGTAAAAATATATATATATATATATATATATATATATATATATATATATATATATATATATATATGTTAAGCATGTTGGCATGTTGTGTAATGCAAGTTACCTTTGTTTTTTTAATTTTTTTTATTTTTTTTTTTTAATTTTATCATACAATTTAATTTTGTATCTTTTCACAATCTAATTGAAAAACTAACCAACTCAATTTATATTCTTTTATTTTGTGATTTATTATTTAATGATTAATGTTAATTTGTTGCCGTTTTGTTTTGTATGAAATTACTTATTTTCCAGCTGGGCAAACTGACAGATCTGGCGTGACACTACATATGACATATACACCGTAAGTTTTTATCTTGTGCACGGTTTCGGAAAAAAAAAATCCATTTGAATATCCTCAATATCATTATGACTCTCCTGTTAATTCCAATACAAGAATGGTATTAGTACTTTAGACTGAAATATTTCATGAAACATAAATTCAAACCATATGAAACATTTGTCTCTTCTTTCAGGCTTATAATGAGATAAAATGTTAAGGTCTGTGTTAATAATGAACCAACAGGAAATTATGTTGAATGATGTCCTACCTGCTGGATCTGTATAGTACATAATCCAAAAACCTGGCATAGCCAGTTTAACAAGAAAGGTAGGTCATTACAACCACAATTTACTTTTTATGGGTGTTAACATAAGTGATAAATATGAATGCACACATGAAAATGCATGACCAACATACAACAGTGTCTACGAAACTGAGCTACAAGCGATAAAGAGTGTCTGGCATACTTTGCCAAAGCAATTATGATCGCGGTATATATCTATAGTTAACTACAATATGAGAGAGAGAGAGAGAGAGAGAGAGAGAGAGAGAGAGAGAACAAATGACTTGCTTTATCTGTTGCTCTAAAAATTGCCGATCAAAACTGTTTTACTCCTTGGAGAATAAATTACTCTGCATTAAAACGATTTCGTCCCATCGGCAACAGCACTAAATAGCTTTCTATTACCACAGAAATTAATGTGAAGGCATCTCGAGGTCTACCTGCTATTCGCATCTCAGACTACACACTGAAGCGTCATGTGACCATATTACTCGTAGTCATGCTCTATATTTTTAGACGGGGAACCCCCTACATACGTCTAAACTTACTTTCTACGTTGAACATGTTCTTAATTTTACGATTTTTCGACATTTTGAATCGGACAGAAAAAAAACATTCAAAGTAATATTTATTAAAATTTATAAAACAGCGCTCATTGAAGTGTCGTCCCTAATTTTAGCTTCTAGCATTAATAATGAAAATTTGCATAAATCGATTTTGAGCCGATCCTATAAAGTGTCCGATGTATTTACGCAGACACTATAAAATCCATGACTTACTGAAGATGGATGTCCATGGAGCAAATAAGATCAATATCTTTGAGATCATCGATACAAAATGGTTTTTGTGTCATGTACACCGCCTTTTTTCTTTATACTTTGTCAGAGACGGGTTTACCATACTGATATTATAACATAACTTTGACGTCCAACAAGGTGTGAGACAGTCCAATATTATCGGGCACACCATTCTATTTACACGGTACAGGCTTTGTGCACCATTCTGCTATTACATAGTGCACCTTTCTTCACAACGTGAAGAAGACAGTCCAATGAGGCAGTACTATTTTACTTATGGAAATAAAAATAGCCCGAAAATATCCGTATGTAAAATTACAATCTAATAAAGAGGATGCTCTAGCGTCCTCTAAAAATTGTAGACATCCTAAAATCCCGAGTTGTAGATTTATTGAAAATAACTGGCGACAGAAGTTGTTGCCTTGTCCTTTGCTGAAGAAGAAAAAGGCAATGATGAAGAAGCAAAGTAACAATAACAGCAACAATAACCATCATCGTCGTCAGCATCATCATCATAATGTACAAACAATTATGACTGATTGTTAAAAGTTTCGTTCATAATCGCAGTCATTGTGTAACGATATAATTTGAATAAAATCACCTACTTACTATAAGAAATGTGTCATTTTGTGTTTTCAGGCAACCTAAACAAGCTGGATATTACGTTCTGGGGAACACTGGTTATATTCCACCTATGACCGAAGGTATATATAACTGGCGGCTAATGTGTAGTGAAAAATGCCGAATATTCTGCATTTCCATATCCAAACTGATTCATAAGCAAAGACACCATAGTCATTTTTCAATAAAGGAAGCAAAACCTCCGGTAAGAATGTAACATAACTATTATTTTAATTGCTTTAATCCACAAATACGTCTTTCAAATCCGATTCACTATTTTTGCCGAGAATGTATAACTGAGTTACACCTTAGGAATGCACATACCAGTACTTATCAATCAGTAAATTAAGTTCATACAACTTTTTCTTCCCGTCAGAACGGAATAAAATATGTGGTTATGGGAACCAACATATTTTTATCAGCACTCCAGGCGCAAGGTGGGTTGGGTTTGGGGATAAACAGGACACATATATAATAGGCCCAAAATATTAATTTTGAATGAAGTATCAACTTAAAAAATGTCCAGAAAATTGCTGTTTGTTAACGAATGTTTAAGGTAAAGCAAACGTATCATGCGATGACAGCAAACACAGTCTATAGGGAGTAGTTATGACAGTGAGGCCTCATAAATGTCAGGACAAATTCCCAAAAGCGAAATTAGACAGCAAGTCACCTTCTTACAAAAGGTATTAGCAAAATTTTTGAGTAACAAAATCATTTTGGTTTCTTTTAAAGGGATCTTTAAACGATCTTTCATGTTTGCTTTAGTTGTAAGCCAGTCCCTTTAGCTATTAAAATACTATATATTTTTTTATTGCTATGCCATCAGAACAATCAGTCTTAAATTAGAAGTGTGCTGTCTGGGACTCGTCATTCACCCTATTACCTACTATCATAGTCTGAGAAATACATGGATATTGTCATAATGGAAAAAATTCGCGGCCATTTTGTTTTAGTTACTGTAAATATGCTTGCTTTACGCCTGTAGAAATATTTGTCATGATCCGGAAAAATGTTATTGCACACACGGATTAAAGATATTTCCGTGAAGCAAAATATAGTTTATGGGGAAATGTAAGAATAAAGCATCAGAGAAAAATGTGTTATAATCCATTATTAAATTGATATATGAAAATGTGTGACAATTAAATAATGAACTATGAATTTGCTTTCTTTTTTTAAATTAACAGACACGGCACTTATCCTTGTCCTGGAACTCAACGCTCCAGTTAAATAAGACATTGCAGAAATATTTACAGACATGAAAATTTACTGACTGAAATCAAATATTATTTCACGTACACCCACGCTAAATGTATTTAATAACTACACTTTATTATTTGACGGCATTGACTGTCGATAGAAGAAGAGTAGTAGCTTGATTAACTCAAAGTATCTGGTCTTGTATGATATGTATTTTAGGTGCTCATGTTCAAAGTACTTTGTTTCCACAGAATATCTATTACACAGTCTGTTCCCACAGTTCAAGATACTGTTAAAAAGTTCCTTTATAAATTAATTTTAAGTGAACAAGGCCAGGGCTCAGATGAAAATATCACAAACAGATTTCAGCAATATATTTGAGATTCAAACGTTTGAAAGGACTATGACGATGGTGATGATGGTATATTTTGTATCGCGAAGAAAAATGGTGATGAAAACGGGTAGAATTGTTAACTAAAACAACAACTTGAAAAAGTCATTTGATATCTTTAAACTAGAAATGAACATTGCTATAAATGTGGAACTGGTACAAAAATATGATTCCAGCAGCTGATAAACAGTCTACAACAACTTGCTAAACAATAGACAAGGAAATAAAAGAAGAGAACGTGGTTAAGAACAATGTAGGCAAGGACAATGGTGACAGTCTTGCAATAGCTACTGCACATGCATGTGGAAGTTTGGATAAAAACAAAAATTAAAAAAAAAAAAAAAATTGAACAAGAAATAGTTTTCATGAAAGATAAAAATCGCAGAAGTTTTATTTCACCGGAAATTTAAGAATATAAACAAAACTTAAACATTAGTAATGCAAATGATAGAACCTACAAAGAGAAAACGGGTAAAATTTTAACTGACGAAGAGTTGGAAGAAATGGATGAAAAACAAAGTATGAACACATATTAAATCTTTTACTATGCACGATCAGCTAAAATATCCAAGTTACTGTCAGATATCTTTATCCCAGCAATAAGATGTTTGATGAGTAAACTTCATCCCATTGATGATTTGAATAAATTACAAAGTTGAAAACAGATTACATTACATCAAACTGTATTAGATATTTTTGGGGTTTTTATCATTTAAGTTGGGATTACCGCTATTAGTATTTTGCGTAAGCCTGATAACATTTAAACAGATTTTTAAAAACAACAGAGGAAAAACAACACACGGAAAATAATGCTAAATAAATGTATACTGGATGCTTTGCAATCAATGCATTTGTACCTTTGACAACTATTGTAACAACTGCTGCTATTATTAGAGTGTTTGTCTGTACATTGCTCAGTTAAGTATTTCATGGAAACATGAAGGAACAAAATAGACAAACATATTATTCAAAATTTCCTCAATGATAAAGTTTGTGGTCTTGAAAGCTTTGATTTTCTTTTGTATACTCTGGTCTTTCCTTTGGATGCAGTATAAATTCTTTAGATCGACTATCTTTGGATATGATATATTGTGCGTTCCACCAGTGAAAACATTTTCTCTGCTGTTCTGGATCGCTAAGATTGAAAGAAACACAATGAATAAAATGATCTATATCCAAAGCAGCATTTAATTTTACTTTGCATCTGATTTGATGTTTAGTTTCAATGGATTCAAAATTATTCTTCCTGTATTGTGCAATCAGCCTGAAATTATCATCACTCTGGTATCTTTCTTTCATGTACTTTTTGTTACACTCATTTCAGTCTTCTCTTTTTTATTCTTTCCACTTTTTAATGAATTTATTCTGTGGTTCTCTTTTTCTTTCTCTTCAATTTTAAAAATAGTCCTTATTTGTATATCCCCACTCTTTCATGTATGTCTTATAACAAGATTTGCAATAATTGTTTTGGTTAAAATCGGTCATGTTTCTTCTTCTTCACATATCAGACATATCTTTGTATCCATCATTCATATTTTATTACTTCATCTGTAATAAAAGTTTTGCTACTCAAATATTACTACACTTACTTTTTTTTAACTTAAGTTTTATTCATAATCATGCAAAATCGAAAGAGGAAGTTTCATGTCTCTCTATTATCTCCCTTTACCTAATATCTGTTTTCTGCTTTATGATACCATGTTTTTAATCCATGTGTACAACATTTTCCAGATCATAATAAATTTTTCTGCATGCTTAAATAAGAGTAAATTTACAGTAACCTCAAAAAAATGGCCAGGAATTTTTCCACTATTTTATCAAACTAGAATAGTCATTAGTAAGATTGATGATGTGTCTCAAACAGCACACTTCTAATTTGGTGCTGCATTAGATTGTTTGATGGTATAGCTTTTACATGAAAATGGTATAACTTTTACATGAAAATGGTATCACTTTTACATGAAAAATTTGATGAGAAATGCATGAAAATCATCCATATCCATGAAATACAACATCATACTAAATTTATAAGAGCAGGAAAATGTGCAGTTTGCTCTTATAAACAGTATTTCCAAAAATAACAATAAAAATTACACCAAGAGAAAGGTACATTCACACCAAAAAAATAGAAAAAATGTTCACAGGTGTGGTCAGTCTGTTTGACTGCAGATATACAGTATTGATAGTATTATATTATGACAGAGTTTCACCTAAAAGCTTAACATTTTATAATTTATGACCAACACTTTATCAATGCTGCCGTTTTCACAACTGAAAATAGAGGAAAAATGGAGTACTGTGCTTTTTTTATTTTATTTTTAAAAATGAGAATTCTACATGGAGAGTGCATGTACCTTCACAAACAAGGACCCAATCTACCCAATTGGTTACAGGACACATTCACATAATCTGGGTAAGTAAATTAGTATATGAAACATTACTGCAGGGAGAACTAGATTTGTAGGATATTTTATCTAGTTATTTTCAGCCAGTTGCATGTTGCAACTGTGGCCTTGGTTAAATCTTTGATGATTTGATTAGTTAGAACTCAAATTTCATAACTGGTCTTCAGATTATAAACCTTTTGAGTCTAAGTTTAAAATTGAGTGTTAACACATGACAAAGACTTAACTTTTGATAAGTCACTTTTGATTGGCTGAATGTGAAAACGCAGAGTTTTACAATATCCAGGCAAAGACAGATGAGAAAAACCCATTGTAAGACAAAATTTGGGTCTAAGAGGCACAATATCCTCATTAGCATGGTGAAGATAAAACTATCAATGACAAAAGAAAAATGAGTGAGAAGCATATACTGACATAATCTGATATGTATTAGGTAAGAGTTTAATGAAATATAATTATTTTGGTTTTGTTACAGTATAAGAGCTTGATAATCGAATCTCAAAACTGTAAAAAAAAAAAAATTAAAAAAATACTGATAGTTGTCTTTCATAGTTTGTCAAGCACTTTAAGTTTGAATCTTTTCATCAAACATAAATATTGTTGGTTGTTTTTTTAATTACACTTTAAACACATTACTGGCTATATTCTGGCAGAGGAAATGAGACCTAAGCACCTTTCCCAAGGGCACACTGAGGCAGCTGACCAAGGCTGGCCTAGGCAGGTATTGAACCCATGACCCTTGGATTAGAATTCTGATGCTCTAGTAACTGGGCTGCTGCAATTCCCTGACCTGTAATGTGTACACTAACAAGTCTTATTCCTATAACAGAATAAAATTGGAATAACAGCAATAAGTCTATTTCCAATCTCAATTTATGTGAAATTTAAGCAAAAACTCATAATTACATCTGGATAGTCAAAACCTTTATCATCTCTAGAAGAAACAAAATTTGAACTTTTGTGGTGTGTGTGTGTGTGTGTGTGTGTTTGTATGTGTGTATGTGTGTGTGTGTCTATAACATTAAAATAAGTATTGAACAACCATGTGCATCTGTCTGTACTTTTATTATGTGAAAAGGTGTCGTAACATCTGGATACAGGATCAGGAATGGTGTGTGGACAGAGATTGGCAGAATGTCTCCTCAACTGCCTGAGGTAAGTACATTTACAAAACCAAAAATAACAATAACAATGAATTTCCTTGTCTTCTTGCAAGTCCTACTGCTGCCAGAAGAAAACAGAAGTGACTTTGTAAAATTTACAGCAATGTGTGCAACCTTTACAAACATTGACCAAATCCGCTTCTTACTGTCAGATACTTAATATACATTCCTTATGTATATGTGAGAGAGAAAGTGCATACACCAGATAAAGGAAGATGCATGAGGTTATGATGGTTATTTGCAAACAGTACAAATAATAACAGCAACAATGGAAATATTTATGTCCTCAGCTTATTTTTGTTCAAAATCTTTGATTCTAAGTGGTGGAGAGAAAGAGAGACTCTAACCCATTATATAACTTATGACCCATAGTTGTACATTTTTTAAATTATAGGAAGCCCATACACCACAAGCTTTAAAACAAAGAGGACACACAACTCTGAGCATTGATCTCATTTGACATAGAAACCAATGAACTTCTGGCTTAAAAATGAACCCAGTTTCAGAGATAGTACACAGTCTATATGATAGATTTATAATATTTACTCAGAGGTAGTACACAATCTATATCATAGACTTATATTTACTCAGATGTAATAAACAGTCTATATCATAGACTGATAATATTTATTCAGAGGTAGTACACACAGTCTATTATCATAGACTTATAATATTTACTCAGAAGTAGTACACAGTCTATTATCATTTACTTATAATATTTACTCCTAGGTAGTACACAGTATATTATCATAGACTTATAGTATTTACTCAGAAGTAGTACACAGTCTATTATCATAGACTTTTAATATTTACTCAGAGGTAGTACACAGTATATTATCATAGACTTATAATATTTACTCAGAAGTAGTACACAGTCTATATGAGAGACTTATAATATTTACTCCGAAGTTGTACAGAGTCTATATTATAGACTTATAATATTTACTCAGAGGTAGTACACAGTCAATATGAGAGACTTATAATATTTACTCAGAGGTAGTACACAGTCTATATGAGAGACTTATAATATTTACTCAGAGGTAGTACACAGTCTATATGAGAGACTTATAATATTTACCACTTTACTTCTCACACAACTTGAAACAAATTGCGCAAAATGAAAAAAATATTTGATTGATCCTTAAGATACTGAAAGTATCAATCTTTTATTCTATAAATACACATGCAAATCAATAGGGTATTGCCACTTTAGCCATGATACTACAAGTATCACAATGTGAATGACCTGATACAATACATATTGCCATACATACCCTTCAGTTTGTTGTTTAACAACTACATGTCTTCAAGATCAATTTCATTGACACAGTACAATAGCAATGTATTTAAATTTTAAGAGAAACTCAAATAGTCACAGTTCTTTGTCATATGTTAATATTAACTAATGTCCTATGAGTAGGAGTGACTGTACAGATCTGTACATTCACTAAGTGTAGATACTTACGGACTGTGTACCTCATGCCTTTATTAATGGAACATTATTTTTTTCATATCATGATAAGGGGGTCATGATACAATATATTCCATCACCAATAAAGTATCATGATATCAGATATTGTATTGCTGTATGGCTATGTCCCTTTTAAATCAAAACTACCCCAAACTTGAGTTTGTAGTGCTTGTATGTTCTGAATGGGAAGTTTCATCACATAATAATCAGTAACAGTTGTTTTACACTACAACAAATCTATTGATGTTATAATCGTTGTTTGTGATATTTAGTGATTTTGTGTTTTCACTTTCTTTCAGACTTTTTACAACGTCACTACACCTGGAATCAGTATAGAAATAAATGATATTCTGGTACGTGACAAAAATAAAAGAAACGTTATCATCATCATTAGTACTATTATTTTAAACAGAGCAGTACTGTGAAAAAATGAAAATAACATACAGTCTAGTCTCATTTATCTATCATTCATTTATCCAACAAATACTTTTATGCAATGTCACAAGTGGAAACAATTTTTTAAAAGTCAATTATAGATTGTATCTGTTGATCCTACCATCACTTTTATCCAACATTATTAGTTGCAATGATTTGTATCAGATAAGCAAGATTATGCTGTGTTTAACTGAATGAAAACTAATACATACAATTGAATCTAGCCATGAAAATCATTATTTAACATCTGAATGAAAACTAATACATACAATTGAATCTAGCCATGAAAATCATTATTTAACATCTGAATGAAAACTAATACATACAATTGAATCTAGCCATGAAAATCATTATTTAACATCTGAATGAAAACTAATACATACAATTGAATCTAGCCATGAAAATCATTATTTAACATCTGAATGAAAACTAATACATACAATTGAATCTAGCCAGGAAAATCATTATTTAACATCTGAATGAAAACTAATACATACAATTGAATCTAGCCATGAAAATCATTATTTAACATCTGAATGAAAACTAATACATACAAATGAATCTAGCCATGAAAATCATTATTTAACATCTGAATGAAAACTAATACATACAAATGAATCTAGCCATGAAAATCATTATTTAACATCTGAATGAAAACTAATACATACAATTGAATCTAGCCATGAAAATCATTATTTAACATCTGAATGAAAACTAATACATACAATTGAATCTAGCCATGAAAATCATTATTTAACATCTGAATGAAAACTAATACATACAATTGAATCTAGCCATGAAAATCATTATTTAACATCTGAATGAAAACTAATACATACAAATGAATCTAGCCAGGAAAATCATTATTTAACATCTGAATGAAAACTAATACATACAAATGAATCTAGCCATGAAAATCATTATTTAAGATCTGTTAGATAAATTAAAGTCTACCTTTCTGGCTGAGCCACCTACTTTTACAACACAGTAACATTTATTGTTATATTGTTGCACTGATTCAGCCTTGTACTTTTACAACACAGTAACATTTATTGTTATATTGTTGCATTGATTCAGCCTTTTACTTTTACAACACAGTAACATTTATTGTTATATTGTTGCACTGGTTCAGCCTTGTACTTTTACAACACGGTAACATTTATTATTATATTGTTGCATTGATTCAGCCTTGTACTTTTACAACAGGGTAACATTTATTGTTATATTGTTGCATTGATTCAGCCTTGTACTTATAATTTGTAACAGGCTATGTCAAAAAACAATGAGAAGGCTGGATTGTCAGTGTGCATTTTCCATGTTTCCCCTGTTGACCTTTGAGTTAAGTCATAAAAATAAACGTCTTTAAGTCCTTCTTTTTCTCAGTGCATCAGTGGTTCAAAAGAATCTCTGAGTTCTTTAAGGAAAAAAAACCTAGACAATCATGCTTAAAAATTTCTCTCCAGGGTCTGCTCTCAGATATACAATTACTGGATTAACTCTCATTTCTCAAAAATTTTGCCAAAAATAAGCTGAAGTGCAAAGCACACGCATCATATTTTAAAGCCCTACCTTTAATTTCGTCATTAAACCCCTCCTGTATTAAGAATATTGCCCCTTTTTATTGAATGGAGGGGGCAATTTTTCCCCTACATTTACAGTTCTAGAACAGACCTCCCTCTTTCTCTCTCTCTCTCTATATATAAACAAGTTGCTAGTGATAAAAAATCTTCATCTTGTCCAGGCTGCAAGATGCACAATGAGCAGCCAACGCAGAACAATGACAACAATTGGGTGAGTATTGCAGACAATATGAAATATTATTAAACTACATGAACTTATAAAATATGATAACTGAAATATTAAACTTCATTTATTACGGTATAAGTAGTGCTGTTGTTAGTATTAAAACACTACTTCCCATTTTGAAATTCATTTGAAAATAATAGCTGAATGGTTGAAGTTAAATGTGTTGCTGTATATACTTGCTAATAAGTTGAGTCCAACTGCAAACTGCACAGACCCAGATCTGATGTAAAATAATGTGTTGGCAAATCTGGGTCTATGCAGTTTGTTAGGAGTCTTCAGTAGAACAAATAACACAGACCCTGGTTTGCCAATGCATTTTGGGATGACATATCAGGGTCTATGTTGTTTGCAGATGGACTTGACTTATAAGCAAGTATATGGTACTATAAATCACACAATATTAATAAGCATAACATTTGTTTAAAATTTAATGACGAAAACACATTTGCACATTTTTTCACATAAAAGACTACAATGCATGATGTACTACATTTAGTCCTGTAATTATTTGCAAAACTATTTTTCTTTGCAAAACATGTATTTCCCCCAGACAGACCAACAAATCTGAGTCCCAACATGTATTTCCCCCAGACAGACCAACAAGTATAAGTCCCAACATGTATGTTCCCCAGACAGACCAACAAGTATAAGTCCCAACATGTATGTTCCCCAGACAGACCAACAAAGTCCCAACATGTATTTCCCCCAGACAGACCAACAAATCTGAGTCCCAACATGTATTGCTCCCAAAACAGACCAGCAAGTCTAAGTCCCAACATGTGTATGTTCCCCAGACACACCAACAAGTCCAAGTCCCAACATGTATGTCCCCCAGACAAACCAACAAATCGAAGTCCCAACATGTATTTCCCCCAGACAGACCAACAAGTCTAAGTCCCAACATGTATGTCCCTCAGACAGACCAACAAATCTGAGTCCCAACATGTATGCTCCTCAGACAGACCAACAAATCGAAGTCCCAACATGTATTGCTCCCAAAACAGACCAGCAAGTCTAAGTCCCAACATGTATGTTCCCCAGACACACCAACAAGTCCAAGTCCCAACATGTATGTCCCCCAGACAAACCAACAAATCGAAGTCCCAACATGTATTTCCCCCAGACAGACCAACAAGTCTAAGTCCCAACATGTATGTCCCTCAGACAGACCAACAAATCTGAGTCCCAACATGTATGCTCCTCAGACAGACCAACAAATCGAAGTCCCAACATGTATTTCCCCCAGACAGACCAACAAGTCCAAGTCCCAACATGTATGTCCCCCAGACAAACCAACAAATCTGAGTCCCAACATGTATTTCACCCAGACAGACCAACCAGTCTAAGTCCCAACATGTATGTCCCTCAGACAGACCAACAAATCTTGAGTCCCAACATGTATTTCACCCAGACAGACCAACAAGTCTAAGTCCCAACATGTATATCCCTCAGACAAACCAACAAATGTGAGTCCCAACATGTATTTCACCCAGACAGACCAACAAGTCTAAGTCCCAACATGTATGTCCCCCAGACAAACCAACAAATCTGAGTCCCAACATGTATGTCCCTCAGACAGACCAACAAATCTGAGTCCCAACATCTATACTCCACAGACAGATCAACAAGTCTAAGTCCCTAAAATTCAAAACTTTATCTGAAATACTGCTATGATTGAATAAAAATCTAATTAGGTCAGTAACATATGCATATTAACATGCATACCCCAAATTTAATTTTTCTTCCTAAAGTGGTTTTAGCCTAATCGTGCAAAGTGGGTTTTCATAAAAATAAGTATAAGTTCAAAAGTTTATAAATGTGTATAAAGTTCACAAATTGCTGTGATGGCCTGAACATCTAAGCAGGTAATCAACATATGAATACAAATATATTTATAAAATTTAATTTGTCTTCCTCAAGTGGTTTTGGTTTTTCCTAAATTGTGCTAACATGGTTCTTGGCAATGTGTGTGTGTGTGTGTGTAGGGTTTAATGGCACATCAGTGCAATAGTGGTTATATGGTACCAATTAAAGTTAAAGTTCAAAAATGTAAATATAAAGAATTGCAGAAAAAACATTAGGAAAATAAACCCTTCCATATCAACATAAACATGAAGTACTACAAGATAATTCTTTAAAAAGTATATAAAATATAAAGATAATGGTAAAGATACAACAATATTAAAAATATAGAGTCAAAATTTGTTTTATAAACTGCATTCTCTCCAAAGGCCAAAGATTTTCTCAGGTGGTACAGCATCATCAAGTTCCTTAACTGAGTTTATAAGACTTCTACCTCACAGCGTGAAAATTGATACACTCGACAATAATCTGTTCCACTGTCAGTGGATGCTGGCAGATTATGCACTCTGGTTAAGGCAATGTCCAAAGAATTTTTTTAAATGTGTAAAAAAATTTAAACATTGCTGTAAAGGCCTAAAACCTAATCAGGTTATCAACATATACATACAAATGTGCTAACATAGACATACAAATGTGCTAACTAAATTTCATTTGTCCGGGTTGAGTGGTTTTGGCACAATCACTGCAAGTAGTGGAGGCATAAAATAACTACTACAATTATGCAGCATTTATTAAATTTGTGAAAATTCTTTAATGCTAAAACATTATAATTTCTAGTAATTTCAGTAGGGTGAAGAAAGGACTGCATAATTATTTCGAAGTTAGTTTTGTGTGACAACTTTAAAACCCTCAAGATAAACCATGCAACTGGTCACCTCAAACTACACCCCATTCAATTTGCAAAACTAGACCACTAGTTTGACTGCTACACTAGACTTTAATGAGGAAGGTGGAAATAGTTTTGAGTTAAACAATGTAAAATAGGATGTTCTTAAAACCTGTAATTCCTATAACATCAATGAATGATTCTTTTTCAGCACAACTAACAGAGATGAGATGTGTAACTTCTACATCCTTTACTACACGTGGAAAAAGGAGAATCTGAAAAATGATTACTGTTTTCGAGATGCCCAGCAATTCCACTGGTCGAACTATCTTCAGGACATTCCTAAAACTGCCAGTTCCATTACAGGGTTACCTCCCTTTGAGAGAGTAGATCCCTTTGCTGAGCCAAGTCAGAGCAGTTCAAGTCAAAGAGAAGTTGACACTTTCATGTGACTGATCAAAGTGAAGTAAATCTGATGTAAAGGAATTAAAAGATTTGCCGATTTTCACTGTGCATTTATTAATTCTTTTATCCATAATCTGATCAGGATTAAAGGTGTTGTACAAGAATGATTTATTCTTTTGACAGATCTTAGTGGACAAGAATTCCACAAAATGCAGTCTAACTTGCTCCATCATGGTATAATCCATACAATTAATGCACTTTCTATATTTTAACCAGAGAAATGGTGAGCAATTGCTCACATAAAAATACACCTGCTTCTTGTGCATCCCACCCCTGCCCCCATAATGGAGACGAGTCTATAGTTAAAAAAGGACATATCTATTCTGAAAATAGTGTGAGTATAATGATTGGTCAACATGCATATCTTGTAATAATCATCATAATATTTACTAAGTTTCAGTGCAATCCCCTAAAAACTATGCGAATAATTGTATTCACAAAATTCTGTCATAATTATATTCCATCCAGCTGTAAGTCAAAAATGGACAATAACTGTAACAAAACTTACAGGAGCACAAAGATTTGTCAACATACACATCTTTAGATGATGACCATGATATGCACCAAGTTACACAGTGATCCATAAAAAACTACAAGTTGTATTAAAAATTCAGCATTACATTGTATTGAGCTACAGAAAAAGGGCAATAACTCTAAAAAAAAATAGCTAGAGCACACTGATTTGTCAATATGCGCATCTTCAGATGATGTCCATAAGATGTACAAAATTTCATGGCGATCCATTGAAAACTGAGACTAACTGTGTTCACAATATTGTCTTTCACTACATCCAGCTCTAAATAAAAAATATGTTAACTAAAATTGCATAAGCACAGTAATTTTTTATATGTGCATCTCCTGATGATGACCATAATATCTATGAAGTTTCACAGCCATGTACCAAAAACTGCAAGATAGTTGTGCTCATAAGATTCTGTCATACACTGCATTCAGCTGCAAGACAAAAAGGGCAATAATGCTAAAAAAATTGCAGCAGGACAGTAATTTATCACAATGCAAATCTTGAAATAATGACCATTAACATGTACCAAGTTTCATGGCATTCCACTGAAAACTGAGAGACTAGATGTGTTCACCATACTACATCAAGGTACAAGTCATAAAAGGGCAATAACTAACAAAACTGTATGGAGCATAATGATTTGTCGATATATGCATCTACAGATAATGACAAAAACACTTCCCTATTTTCACAGGAAGCCACTGAAATATGTGAGACTATTTGTATTCACAAGATTATGTCATACACTACAGCCATATACAGGTCAAAAAGGGCAATAACTCAAACAAAAATCTCTGAAGCACAGTGATTTGTTGATATGAACATCTTCATCAGACAACCATAATATAAACCAGTTTTCACAGCAATGTATCAAAACTCTGAGACTAGTTCCATTCAAAAGATTCTGTCATACTCTGCATTCTGCTGCAAGACAAAAAGGGCAATAACTTTAAGAAAAATTGTGGGAGCACACTGATTTGTTGACATGTGTATCATCACGTGATGATCATCATGATTACCAAGTTTCATTGCAATCCACTGAAAATTGTGAGACAAGTCATGTTCTCAAGATCTTGTCATACACTGCATTCAGCTGCAAGTCAGAAAGGGCAATAACTCATAAAAACTGCTGGAGCAAAGTGATTTGTTGACATGTGCATCTTCAGGTGATGGGAATAATATTGACCAAGTTTCAATGCAATCCATCAAAAACCACAGTAAACAGTATCATTTACAAAACTGACAGTTGGACGGACACGAGGATACCAATATACCCCCACCTGTAAAAACTTGTATAAAACTGAACCCATCTGACATGACAGTAAGCAAATATTTAACATTATCACTGGACTGTACATAATAGGTCACTGCAATCTACTTTTGCAAAGGTTTTAATAACCCTCAGGATGAATGCACACGTCAAGTTTCACAACTCTACATGCAACAGTGTCAGAGAAATGGAGGTCAATGGAAAAATTCATTAATCACTAGTATGAAAAGTAGGTCACTGTAATCCATTTTCATTTTTATCCATGATAAGTAGTACTCCAAACATTGCATCGATCAAGTTTCCTGACTCGTTGTATTTTAAGGATTTTACCCTTTCTGCCATTGAATTGCATGTCATTTATGGAAGCTTTTGCAACATCTTTACTTTTTTCTTGTCTCAAGGTGCATATTAACTTATCATCATCAGATCTGGCAAGGTTTTTGCTTTTATCAGTTTTGCCAACTAGCCTTTGCTCAGCACTATATAACCAGGATTGTGCTGATGTGCTGTTAAACCCATACTTGCATATATACTGACATACATACATACACATATGTACTACATGAAACAGTGTCAGAGAAATGGAGCTAAATGCAAAACCTTAATACTTCATGCCCATGATAATCACCATAACAACAACAACAACAAAAGACCTTTGAAGAGACTGAAGATCTACTGTCAAAAAGAATTTCCAGGAATCAAAGATAAGACCATTTCTTCATTTCTTCTTTTCAACTGCTTAGTGCTGAAACCATCTTTGATATTCTTCAGTGATAAGAAGATTTTCAAGATGTCAAATCAACATCATTTTCATTAAGGACCAACATGACCCTGTATGAAGTCTTCTAGGAAAAAAACCATGTCAATATGACTTTCCATTTAGGAGGAGTAGTGATAACAAGATTTTCAAGGTGGCTGTCATGGCAGCCATGTTGGATGTCACATTGGCATGATTTTAATGTAGAACCAACCCAACATCATAAGAAGTCTTCTGGTGAAAATCACATGTCAACATAACCATCCATCCAGGATGAGTTGTGATAACAAGATTTTCAATATGGCCACCATATATTGGTGGTCAGGTTGGCACCATTTTCATTTAAGGCAGCTAGACATCATAAGAAGTCTTATGGTGAAAACCCTATATAGATATAAACTTCCTAGATCTTGCGATGAATGTGTGTGTAAAGTTTCATGGCAGTCCTTCAAGTAGTTTAGGAGGAGTAGTGATAACAAACTTGTGCTAACAGACAGACGAGAGATAGATGACAAATGATGGACAACAAGCCATCCCATAAGCACTTCTGGTCTACAAGAGTCAGAAAAAATTATATCTATGTCTCACCTATCTTCACATGCAAGACAATAAGAGATTATTGATCCATTTATGGGTCAAAATATCAAAGACACTTTCAAAGCATCCTCAAGTACGGACTATAATCATTATTTTAGCCAGAAAATGAATTCATATCATACCTTGACAGTGTTGCCAATTAGAGTGGCTTTTAGACCACTGAATCTCTTTCTGTATATTTTACTGAAACTATGTGATAAGTATAGATTGAATGTAACAAATATTAGGTAAAAAATCACTCTCATAGCAGAGTGTGATGAATAGTAACTCTTTGTATATCTAGAATGCTAGACATAATGGTTAGAATATTCATCAAAACAGAAGATCTTACAGTTACAATTTCCTGTGAGGTCAGTGAAAGAGAGCAGAGAATAAAACTGAAAGAACAAAACTAGAACTCGTACCAACTGTTTATTCAACCAGAATTTTTAACATCCAACTGTCACGTGTCACTCTCTCCCGGTCAAATTTACTCCATATCAAATGTTATAAAATACACCATACAATGTATGAGATTAATGCAGAGATACTTGTAGATTTCCTTGTAACTTCAAACATTTCAACATGATGTAAACATGTAAGCTTTAAATAAACACAGTATTAGTTCTCAAAGGAAAATAAAGAACACTCCAGTCTTTTGCTTCTCTTTTTTATGTATTTTATACTAAGTTTATACTATATTAAATTAGAGGCAATGTGTGGATAATAAAGGGCTCCACACTCTACAATTTGCTAGGCAGGGCCTTAAACACACTTCTGGTGGAAAGTCAAAGTTTGGAAATCGGAATTCAGGGGCTATAACAAAACCAAATGACGATGAAGTGGAATGCTGAAAATCAAAATAATTAAAGGTCTCATCAATATAAATGTGAATGATAACTCTGGCAGATATGCAATATTCATTAGTAAAGTTATGCTGTGAAAAGCAAATTAGAGCAAGGGTATCAGGGGATATAACTCTTCTAAAGGATAACGTGGAACACTTGAAATTAAACTCATTCAAGGTCTCATCAATATAAATCTGCATGGAAAATGGGGTTGAAATGCAACAAAGTCAGTAAAGTTATGCTGCAGAAACCAAAGTCCGGAGGATGGGCAATAAGGGGCCATAACCTTGCAAAAACCAAAGTCAGGAGGACAAGGGCCGTACCCCTTAGAACTAGACTAAAACTATAAAAGGCATATATAAGTCTGTGAGACAATCTTTACACCACATTGCATAAAAACATGTTGAATGGTTCTTAAGCTATGCTGGTTACAAGCAACATCTAAGATTAAGATATAAAGTTAATTGTCAAGGGCCATAACTCTGTACAAAACGAAGTTGATGAGAATGGAATAAAAGGCACATCTACATCTTGTGACAATATACACAACAAATTGCATAAGATATGTTGAATGGTTCCGGAGCTATGCTGGTTACAAGGCTCTGCTGAAGTGGAAATGCAATAATGATGGGACAAAGGGCAATAACTCTGTACAAATTGGACATGAAAAGACAAAAACCTTCAAAGGCACATAAACATGTAATATGCAATTAACCAACCAAATGAGATCCAATTATATGAGAGCTATACTGGTTACGAGCAACATCCCATGTAAAGGTACAAGGTTCAATGCCAAAAGCCATAACTCTATCCAAAATAGAGTTATTGAGACAAAACCCATACAAGGCATATCTAGGTCTATAAGACAATGCATGAGACAAAACCCATACAAGGCGTATCTAGGTCTATAAGATAATGTATGAGACAAAACCCATACAAGTCATATCTAGGTCTATGAGACAATGTATGAGACAAAACCCATACAAGGCATATCTAGGTCTATGAGACAATGTATGAGACAAAACCCATACAAGTCATATCTAGGTCTATGAGACAATGTATGAGACAAAACCCATACAAGGCATATCTAGGTCTATGAGACAATGTATGAGACAAAACCCATACAAGGCAAATCTAGGTCTATGAGACAATGTACGAGACAAAACCCATACAAGGCATATCTAGGTCTATAAGACAATGCATGAGACAAAACCCATACAAGGCATATCTAGGTCTATAAGACAATGCATGAGACAAAACCCATACAAGTCATATCTAGGTCTATGAGACAATGTATGAGACAAAACCCATACAAGGCATATCTAGGTCTATGAGACAATGTATGAGACAAAACCCATACAAGGCATATCTAGGTCTATGAGACAATGTATGAGACAAATTCTATACAAGGTATATCTAGGTCTATGAGACAATGCATGAGACAAAACCCATACAAGTCATATCTAGGTCTATGAGACAATGTATGAGACAAAACCCATACAAGGCATATCTAGGTCTATGAGACAATGCATGAGACAAAATCCATACAAGGCATATCTAGGTCTATAATACAATGCATGAGACGAAACCCATACAAGGCATATCTAGGTCTATAATACAATGCATGAGACGAAACCCATATAAGGCATATCTAGGTCTATTAGACAATGTACACACCAAATTGCATTAGAATATGTTGAATGGTTCCTGAGCTATGCTGGTTACAAGGATGTCCTGCTGTAGTGGAGATGTAATGCTGATGTAAAAAGGGCAATAACTCTATCAAAATTGGACCTGAAAAGACGAAAACTTTAAAAGACACATCTACATGTAATAGGCAATGCACCTGCTACATGGCATCCAAATACGTGCAATGGTTGCAGAGCTAGGCTGGTTACAAGAAGTGTGAATGGATGGAAAGATGGACCAATGGACAGACAGACAGACTGAAAAGGTGATTATTATAGGGCTCAAGCATCTCAATGTGGGGTCCTAAATATACTCCCATTGGTTCCTTCAGCAGATAATAATACTGCATGGAGTCAACAGATATGCATACTCTTTCAGAGACTTGTAATCTCTCTCTTTCTCTGTAGTTTTGACATGTCATTGGCTCATCTGAAATTTTTCTATACTACACATTCAACATATTACCTCAAGATGCCACCAATACATCCCGACATCATAATAGATGCCACCAATTACATCCTGACATCATAAAAGGCGATCTGAATTTACCCCATAGTCACTTCACTACACAAATCTGCTTTTGTTTTTTTTCCTCCAATAAATTTGATTTTCATCATGTGCTAAATATCATTTTACACTGGTGTTCATTTCACCAAGAGATTTATGAAACTTGTTGAACAATTTCAATCTTCTGCTTGTCAAGGCAAAAAAAATAAATTATTCAACTCATTTCATAAATTTCATTTCACATGTGCATTCACGTGAAATCCTCTCTATCTTAGTGCCCAAATGTTTCATGTAAACAACAAACCAAGTGAATGAAATGTACAATAAATAATATGGCAGGAACATGTGACATAATGTAGTCAACAAATATGGATGAAATGCACCAATAGATTGATTTTCATCAGCTCTCAGAGCTGCCCTGTATAACTTGACGGATTCTGTCAGCATCAGCTTTCAGAGCCTCATTGTTGGGGTCAATCTTCAACGCATCCTCATAGTCCTTCAGACCTGAAGAAATACACAAAATTTTAACTGAAGATGTCTTTGACAAAAATTTCTATAACTTGGATTCAATAATCAGTATGACTTTTAAAAAAAAAACAAATTTCTATAACTTCGATTCATAAATCAGTCTGACTTTAAAAAAAGAACAACTTGAAAACAGAGCTCACAAATCTATTCAGTACAGTCAAATAGGCAAGTTGAATATCCCTGTATCTTACTAAAACAAGTGGATCTTGAGGTTACAGTGAACATTTTCTACTTGCATCTACTCTTTACAGCTAACAATACTTAGAGGTTATATCATAAAGAGCTGAAATGAATATCTGAACATTCAAATTAGAATATTTTTTGCAAATATTCTAATAGAAAATAGGTATCAAAATATTTGCTTGTTATCCCAGTGAGTTTGGCAGCATTTTATAAAAGAACAAAAAAAGGTAAAATATAAACTATGCAGCATTAAATGAATTAGTTTACAATGGAACAACTAAAAACCTGCTAAATCACCTGAGATTCAAACTCTGACTCACAAGGTAATCAAAATGTCAAAATTCTGAATAGATACATTGCTCATAACATTGTCATTAATTCACATTATACTCTTAAAAAAATCATGTGTAGTATGGCAAGTGGATGAACAACATGATATAGAATAGAGGTCATATCAAAGTCAATAATGCCTTTACATACCAATCAACCAGAGCTCCGAAAAATTTGTGAACTGCTGTCGGAAATATGTTCTGTCTGAAGCAGTTGTAGTTAATCCAGCAAACCATTACCACTCCGCATTCCTGATCATCTTACCTTTTAAAGTTACTCCAATATAGTTCTGCATTTGGTATTTTATTCAAGTTTTGAAGTCAATACACAGTTATGGAATTACCAATATGCTGAAAATCTGACACTATCCTTTTCTTCATTTTCTTAAAAGTCAGCTTCATATCAAGAAGATGTAGCTGGATCAGCGAATATGATTTTGGAACATAATCATTTAAGTTGTAGGGGTTGAGAGTTTGCTGTTACAATAAATCCTGCTACTCTCTGATTTTGCTGTACATTAGTACAAAGACATAGTTATCAGAATATATTCCAATTTGTACGGGGGATGTTTTCAGTTTTTATTTCGTATGCCTTTTTGAAAATGACTTAACTCTTTGTTGTGAACCCTTTACCCATGCAAATGAATGGTATACTCCCAAACTTGGTTGATGCTGGGAACTAGCTCCCATGTACCTGGCCCTGGTAGAGGTTACATTATACTATTTACAGAAGCCACAAGACCATTTCACACCTATTCCAATATACATCTTATGTATAAGATGATACCTATACTAGTGTATGGGTTTCAATTAAAACAATTACTAATCAAGTTTGAATATAAGTTTCTCATGGCTTAGCAGAAATCATGTCAAAAAACAAGTTCCACTTGACATGTCAGTCATATACTAGTATGACAAAGTCTGGAGACCTGTAATCAACATATCCTAATTTAATTAAATTTAATTGGCCATGTCTGTCTGAATTTGATTCTGAACAAATCACTTCCCCAACAAATTGTTGAGATCATACTCACATTTAACTGAACCAGTAAAGAAGTTTTTGCCCTTTACTGCCCATCTTCAGCACTTAAGGAATGTTTATGTTTGTACCGAGTTTGAAGATAAAAATGGAAAATAACACCTACATTCATTTGATTTTTCATTTGAATCCTCAAAAAATGTACTCAAGACCCCTACAATGTCATTTAATTAGATTCAGATGACTTAGTTTACAGTGTTTACAATGCAGCTTGTTTGGGAGTGGGAGGTGGGTTTTTTTCAATAAATACCAAGGTAGACACTGAAAAGAGGATGGATTTGATATCTTTAATAACATTGATGAATTTTCAAATAATATTTTAATACAATCAACAAATATTTGAATAGGAAAATTTTGTATTTGTTTCAGCTCTAATATTATATCCCATATCAACCTGAGACTCCTTTATCAGCATGAGGGTTGATATGGGTTAAGGTTTGATATGGGGTATGATATGAAAATTGCCATATTATACATATTTTATTATGTATACACCCCAACCTTTGGTTAATTTGACATAAAATAGTTTTGGTTTATCTACAAGTAAACTGGTGTTTTCCAAAACCATAGGGTCTGTGTTTTTTCTTCTGCCACTTCCAACAATGAGTTTGCTGTGAGTGAAAGCATGATGGTATTGATATGATGGTTACATGTGGTAGCCGAGTTCACAAAGTAATGTTACAAATTACATGTAAATGTGTATACAACACTATATTTCAGATTTATCTTTGATCCACAGACTTAGCATTTGCACTATTCCATTCCCACGCGGAATAAAAAATTTAAAATGGTAAATTTTTTGTTATTAAATTTGTAGTTACAACCATGTTCGTCCTGAAACCATGCTGCAGTCAATTTTGATTGCTTTATGCACATCTCTTTCAAAGATAAGCCACCTGACCTATTGATTCTACACACTGGTGAACACAAAACACATTAAGCCTGATGTTTATTTTATTGAGTGCATTGGTTTTGGTCATTTCTTCTTATTTCAACTTGATTTGTCAAAATTCAATCAGGCCAATGACTGAAATGGTGACAATCTCAACTAGTAGTCATGGGACACAATACTGCACCTACTGAGTGGTGAGTCTATGAATAAGTGTGGGGGATGTGATATAGATTAGAGCTGTGATATTGCTCAGTGTAAAATGGCTCTGGTTATCACACCTTTAGTTTATGTGACTCTTGTAGGCCTAGCTGTATCAGATATACAAAACTGCTTGTATCATTTCCAAGTATATGATAAAAACTGATAACTGTAATTAAGTGACACAAGTGGTCCTACAATGCCAGTGAAAACCTACCCTCTACATACAGCTCCAGCTCACAATAGGCTGTACCCCTTCTGACATAGGCCTTACACCGACTGGCTGCATTCTGAGGGACTGGTGGGTCAAGAAGCATTAATGCCTGAAAATACAACAAACCATACAGAATGTCCAGATAAACAGAGATATATAACCATTCTGTACACAGAAATACTTGATTTACCCATGTATTCATGTATACCCATTTGTAAACAGCCTGGACCGAGATCTGCTGGCACATTATGCACGTAAAGATAAGGGTCAATGCTGTCTGGTTGAAATCATAAGTGAAAAGAACCGCACTTATCCTGACCTGGAAATTATCAAACTCTTGAACTTCAGTTTGAAATTGAGATTTTGTTTTGACCAATCACTAATGGCATTACTTTTGAAAGCTTGTTTCTGATTGGTTTATAGTGAAAACTCAATTTCAGAGTTTTATGACCTGGTCAGACCATGACCATATGATAGCAGAACTGGGTCCATAATGTTTGGAGTTGGGTGGATGTTACACACAATTAATACAGTAATACACAACCTAAAATTACCATGATTTCTCAGACCTGTCCCTTTTAAGTAAGTGTCAAACTCCAAGTGAGTTTTTACCCAATTTCTTCTATTGAATGTATACAGAAGATAACTGTTTTTAAAAGTAACATAAGTTGAAAGAAGTCAATATAATTCAAATATATATTTCTATTTACAATCTTATATTCAGCATCATACTTGAGGATTTTCTCTCATTTCTGATGTTACCATGTTACAAAATTACAATTTGAGTCAGCATACAGATGAAAATACATTTATAAGCTCAAGTACCAAATGTTGTTATCTTTATTAACAAAATGTACATTTTTTCATATAGCAAAATATAACCTACCCTGGAGCAATCTTCCACACACTTGATGAAGTTCCTAAGCTTCAAATGACATGCAGCACGATTTGAGTATAAACTGAGGCTGGTTAGGGATTGTTTTAATCACAATTATTACTGTATATACTCATACAAACTGCATAGACACATATATGCCATCACATAATGTGCCAGCAGATCTGAATCTATGCAGTTTGTTAGGAGTAATCAGTAGAGCATACAACACAGGCCCTGATCTGCCAGCACATTATGTAATGGCAGATTAGAGTCAATGTTGTTTGTAATTGGACCCAACTTATATGCTAGTACATACGGTATACTTCTCACACCAGTATACTTAGGTCACTGCATATTTATTAAAGGGACACTTAAAGCACTTTCCTATAACCAATTTACTAGTAGTTGTTTGAATTAATCTCCCCATGATAACAAATATGGCTCTTAGATACCAGCATGTATTAAATTTCTAATGGAAGCAACATACCCTGGACACAAACTAAATAAGTTATTTATGCTTTTATTAATTATTTATGAGATATGAACTATTGTGTACAGCTCTGACATCGTGTCTTGCAAATAGTGCTTGGTTGTAACTAATGAACTGTGTTAGGTGTAACATTTTCAATTCAGTGCTGAATACAGAGATAATGTAAGCTATTTGACGTGTCCTATAAACACTGACCTGCTGGAGCCTTATAAGTGCTTTCTCATGACTAAGGGCCTTTGATGTCTAAACAAAATATTCTCCAAAAACTTGTATACAATATTAATCCTTAAGAAAGTATTAATTTTGGGACAAAGGAAAATTAATTTTTTAAAACTCTTTCAAAGTTAGGATTACCCCATGTATACTCGTGTATAAGCCGATACCAACTGCAAACTGCATAGACCCAGATCTGCTGTCCCATTATGCACCAGCAGATCTGGGTCTATGTACTTTGTAACGACTAATCAGCAGAACAAAGAACAAAGATCCTGATCTGCCGGCGCATTATGTGATGGCAGATCAGGGTCTATGTTGTTTGCATTTGGACTAAGCTTATATGAGAGTATATACGATAGTTATTTGAGGATATTCTAGTCTTATGACATTAATCATATCTTCAGTATTATTAGTCTGTAATCTCTATGAGAAAAATTGATGTACAAAATAAACATTTTCAAGATAAATATATAAAAGGATACGAATGCATTTTTGGTGCCAGACGAATTGCGTGAGTGAAGGCATTGACTGCTGCAAGGTAATTTCCAGACTGGAAGAAAGAGCTGTAGAGAGAACAAATTATACAAATTATTAAACTTTGAAGTCATATTGCACTAATAGGTAGAAATGTATTCACAGAACATGAAGAACATGGATCACTGCCAATCCTCTTATGAAAACTTAACCAAGGAAACTGACTTATGATATACGGGTGACACTGACCAACTTTTGATGGAAGGGTGTTGCACTCATCAAAATGGCATCAACACAAAATGCTGTATGACCCTTCAGACAACAGTGCATGAAAAACTGATCTAGATACAAATCTTAACAAAGATGTTATGGACAGACAGACAAACAAGTGTAAAACTATATATCCTTCAATTCTGTAGGCAAGAAAACAGAAGAAACTGACCTAAGTGCCAAACATAACCAAAGTCACTCAAGCATTAAATATATGTCACACTGATCTACATTGGTGTAAGGATGTTACACTCAACAGGAGGCATCAACACTTAAATTTGTGTGATGATTACCCTACAGTTCAGAAAACCTGACTTAAACACAATACTTAACCAAGATATGACATATGGATGGACACATGAGATACAAAATTAGTGAAATACATATTTATGCACTATTTCCTAACATCTTTCCATCAGTTAAATAGAATTGTATGTTAAGAAAACAGATTAATGAAAAACAAAACCAGACTTGCACTAAGTTTAGGGTCCATGTAATTATATCACTCATTTTTTGTCAAATAATAGATGTTTGAAGGCATGACTAAATTCACCTGCAATGATATTTGCCACTTATTAATGTCTGCCATTACCAATGAATAGATCATTTTTGTGATATAGAAAACAGATTCAACAAGAAAATAAGTAAAAGGAAAAGTAAAAGTAAAAACAAGAGCCCCAAGTGGGCCTGAGATTGCTCACCTGTCTGACATCTAGCCAAATGCAAGAGCAGTTTGTCAGGAAATCTGGGTCAGTAGGATGCAGTCATTAGAAATTTCTTCCAATGCTGTTGATTTCATAAGCATCATTTGTATAAATTTGAAAGACTTTCAAGCTATAACACGCTGTGTCAAATTTGGTAAAATTTTGTTGAGCAATGTTTTAGAAGTTGTTGTTACAATGTTTTTCTACTTTTAGTAATGGGAGCTATATTTGATAGCAGATCAGCATCATTTGTACAAATCTGAAAGTATTTAATGCCAGGATTCTTTCTATCATATCTGGTCAAATTCTGTTAAGAGGTTTTTAAGAAAAAGTTGTTGGAAAGTTTCTATTTTTAGTCATAGTGACCATATTTTATAGTGGATTGGCATAATTTTGTACAAAACTTGAAAGCCCTTCATACCAGGATAATATTTGTCAAATTTGGTCAAATTCTGTTGTATTTTTTTGAAAAGAAGTTGTCTAAAGGTCTTCTATTTTTAGTAATGGTGGCTATATTTGATAACTGATCAGCATCAACTGTATAAGTTTCAAAGCCCATCATGCCAGTATGCTCTCTGCTAAATTTGGTTGAAATTGGTCTGGTGGTTTGTCTGAAGAGGTTGAAAATAGCAAATGTTCATGGACAATGAACAAATGATAAACACAGGAAAATATCATAAGATTGCTTGGCCCTAAGGCCAGGTGAGCTAAAAACACTTGTCTAAATAAAGGGATTAACAGCAGACTACTATAAGAGACGATGATTTAAGTTCTGATGCCCTTGACAAAAGAAGCTAAAAAAAAAAGACATTTACTTAATATGCAGATGATACAGATAATAACAATGTCTGTGATACACAATATTAGTTTTGACTATTCCTTCATCCACTTTTTTTATCAATTAAAAGTAGCTGTAAATGCATACATACTTGCCCTTGTCTCTAAGGAACATTGGATTTCGTTCTTCCTCTGTCAGTTCTTCATCCACCTCCTGCACCTGTCTTGCTTCAACCTGTTTCCTTAACCACTGAAAAACAGGACAATCTGGCATAAACTCCTCAGGATGAAAGAGTGTGGTTCCTGAGGGGCATGATAATGGCTATATTAATGAACTTTATTGAGAAACAAAATCATACTTAAGCGATACATATAAGGCATATGAGTAAAAAAAACAATAAAATTTATATTATGTATGATTTCACCAAAGTGTAATATCAAAAAGAGAGAGAAGAGAAAATAGAGAAACAGAAAATCTGAGAGAGAGAGAGAGAGAGAGAGAGAGAGAGAGAGAACATGGGGTATTTAAGCATTACAATTCCAAGGAGTATCTAGAGAAAATTGAACTTCACCTTTCAAATGCTTAATGTGATTTCAGCACAAAACTAATATTAATAATTTTAATGAAAAATATTGATATATTTTACTTAATATATAAAAGGGTCATGATCAACTGAAATGTGAAATCAGCATATGTAGCTATCAAGACATGTATTCAGTTTGAAAATTCGCTCATGATTTTGCTAACAAATGAACTCAAGTTTTTCACTATTGTTTTATTTGTATTTAACAGTAAATGTTAATATTTCAAAATATCTAGATGTATGTAATAATATTTCTTAGTCAAATTCCATCTATCCTCCCTAAAAAATTCAAACTCAAATGGAATTTGTCACTGAAAACATTATACTAACATCTGGTATATTTTCTATCATCATATGGAATTTTATCCCATCAACCAGTCTCTACAGGCAATTTGACATCCTGAATTTTAAGACAGGTAATTACACTTTTTGAGGAAATTTGATTAAATATTCTTCCAACTGGATATCTATTTTGATTAAACATTCTTCCAATCTGATATCTATTTTATAATTTTGTAAAACTTTTGTCCTTTTGAAAATTTTTCTAAAACAGATAACTAATCATGTTTTTTATCTAAGCGGACAGTTTAAATATAGTTCCTTATGGCACTAATATCATCATTTCTATTATTTAACCATAAATAATATCTTCCAACTTTTTGAAGATCTGACTTCATATGTGTTATCCATTTATGGTAAAAAAAAAAAGACCAGAATCAACATCTAAGTGCATCATTCTATGTACTATACTTGACAATTTATTTTCCTTTCCATTGATAAGTGACAACCAAATGTTAATTCTGCATGTAATATGTACATCCAAGTTAATGTTGTATATACACTTACTTTCCATATTTCAAATTCTATCATTTGTTTTAATATTTTTATTTTGTTTGTTCTGACTAGAAATATGTTCACGAAACATGAATGCCCAATGACATGACCTGAAATGACATAAACCCAAACCTCAACCAAGGTGTGATGGATGGACAGAAAAGATAGAAGGACAAACAAAGGTAACACTATATGTAGCACTATCATGGTGGGGCAAAGAAAATAAAAATACTCATAAGTTTTGATTCTTCATGGCCTCAGCCTTTAATTACCATAGACTTATTTACAAATGTTGACACTGTTGAGATCGTGCCACAGATTAAGCCTAAGTACCTGAATACCTTCTCCACTATCTACCTCTATACATTCTCCACTATATACGTGTATACCTACTCCACTACATACCTGTATTAATACCTATTCCACAATATATATCTGTATACCTTCTCCACTATATACCTCTATCCCTTCTCCACTATATACATGTATACCTACTCCACTATATACCTGTATACCTTCTCCACAATATACCTGTTTTCCTTCTCAACTATATACCTATGTATCTTCTCCACTATATAGCTGTATATATTTGTATCTCTTTTCCCCTATATACCTGTATACCTTCTTCACTATATACCTGTATAACTTCTCCATTATATACCTGTATAACTTTTCCACTATATACATGTGTATTTTCTCCACTATATAACTGTATACCTTCTCCACCATATACCTGTATACCTTCTCCACTATATACACATATACCTTCTATACTATACACCTGTATAACTTCTCCAAAGTGCATGATACAAAGATGTTGAACAGTAATCTTCTTTGTAATGAATATTCATTATGCTGATACTTATACTCATTATGTTTTTTATATGGTAAGAGCTACTAATATTCACATTTTTATTTCAGACTTCAAAAAACTTAGTTATTTTTCTTCTCATCAATGGGGCTCTGACATGGAACAATCAACCAGGCATAATATGATGTATGTTTAGTTTACAATTTCATATTTGACCCTATAAATATGGATCTCAAGAAATGTTGATAGTTTGTTACAGTCACACATCTCAAATCATTCATCTGATATCTTGGGTGACCATATCTGGGACTCACAAACTGATCCAAAATCAGTGATTGATAATTAAACTCTTCTTCATAGAGTTAACATCTATAGTCCATGAGGTTCAAGCCTTAAGCCAAGAGTCATGATAGCTCAGTCAGCACAGCATTGGACTCCTAATTTAAGGGTTACAGGTTTGATACCTGCTCTGGACAGCTGGTTCGACGTGTCCTTGTGAAAACACTTAGCTCCCATTTCATTGGCATGATATAGCCAATAATGTATTAAAAGTACTGTTAAAGTCAACAAAAACAAAAACAAAACAGGGCAATGTTGTTGTAAAGATGAGTGTATCTGGGCAATTAACAAGTTGTTTGAATTCTCATCAATTTCTTGTTGGAAAGAGAATTCTCCAATCAAAATTGTACCATTATAACAAGAATTGATTGTACTGGTCTTTTTAAAACTAAATTCTGTAGAAATGAGTTTTTGTTCAATATTCAAAAAATAGTACAACTAATTTGGTGACAATCAATACACATAGCTGTTAAATTAATAAACACTGGAGAAAAATGGCTAATTACCCCCCCCCCCAACAAACATTTTTTGCAATTATTAAATTACAAAAATGAGATTCCATTTAAAAACTGCATGATCTAAATGAAAATATATTGTGATAAAGGGTTGGAGTGTGACTTCTTCGTCATATGATTTTATAAACTACCATGTCAAACATTTTTTTAAAATACATGTCAATATCTACATACATCAGTATTCAAAAAAGGTATTGTGGGGGCAAGGACAGGCAGTGTTAATTAGGATTACCTGACTCTATCAAGGTTAAAAGTTAAAAACAAATCAAGGTTAAAAGTAAAACAAATCAAGGTTACAAATCAAGGTTAAAAGTAAAACAAATCAAGGTTAAAAGTAAAACAAATCAAGGTTAAAAGTAAAACAAATCAAGGTTAAAAGTAAAACAAATCAAGGTTACAAATCAAGGTTAAAAGTAAAACAAATCATTAAATATGCCTTTAAATACCTCTTCCTCTTGTGGGGTCTGTGACTCTCTTACTGGGGTTGGGAACACTCGGGGGGTAAATTTGATCTCTATTTTTCCAACTTCCCTCTTTGGTACCCCTTCTGCTGCCTCTTCAAATATGTCATTCTTCTTTCCTGAAAATAGAGACTAAAATTGATCCAAACAGAAACAAGTGATTGTTAAAGAAAAAGGAATTTAAACACATTTTTACTCTTACTTCCCAGAACTGAACACTGTCTAGAGAGTAAAATTGATCCAAAACAGAAACAAGTGATTGTTAAAGAAAAAGGAATTTAAACACATTTTTACTCTTACTTCCCAAACTGAACACTGTCTAGAGAGTAAAATTGATCCAAACAGAAACAAGTGATTGCTAAAGAGAAACAATTTAAACACATTTTTACTCTTACATCTGAGGACTGAACACTGTATGAAAAAGTGTCAAAATTCATGTTTCTGTATTTATAGTTCTCCGTTTTGTTCTGCAAGACATTGCCAAATTGTCAAAGTACATTGGATTTAAGCTTTAAATTGTCAAAGTACATTGGATTTAAGTAGCTTTAAATTGTCAAAGTACATTGGATTTAAGTAGCTTTACATTTTTAAAGTACACTGGATTTAAGTAGATTTAAATTTTCAAAGTACATTGGATTTAAGTAGATTTAAACCATCTGAAAGCTGTACATTACTTTAAGTCCCAAATTCTAATCAGCATGAGATTTTTGTGAATTTAGTCAGGAAAGTGAAGCTGGGAAAATATTGTCAATTGCAAGACTATGATAAAATATGAACTACATCTAGTTGCCCATTAAGTTTTGAAATGTTTGTCAAAAATATAGAGAGGATATTTGCTTGAAACAAGTGAATAACAGATATATTTCATCAAGTGTGTGAAAATACTTAAGTTTTACTCCCACGAGATGAAATATATCCGTTATTCAGTGGGAGCAAGCAAATATTCTTTTTATTTTATGCTCAAGCATAGTGTCTAGCAATTTGTATAACACACTGAAGTAGCTGATTTCTTACTGTATCCTGCGTGATAATGTCAGCAGTTTACCGTTTATGTTCTGCTCTGTTTTGTGTATATTTGCACATAAAATATCAGTAGTTACATAATGCTCCTTCCCAATTCAAGGTAAAACAGCAAATAAAAAGAAAATGAAAAAAAACCCCAAAAAACCCAACCCATTCCTGGATTTTAAACCGGTTCACCTGGATATGAAGCGGCCATCTTTACCTTTATAACATGCAAGCGTCTTACAAAAAGTTTGAAATTTATTACTTATAATGTTAATAATGTCTATTGACAGCCAGCGAAAAAATCACAATTATTTCACTTGGAAAATCCAGTAATTCACTGTCTAGCATAAAATAAACTGTATTTACTTCATTTGGGAAAATAAAATTATGCTAAATCAAAAAGACTTGAAGAAAATCTAGTGCAAAAAAAATGAAAGAAATGAACGGGACTTTGAGAAGCAAGTTATATACCAAAAATAAGTCCCTTATAAAGAAAATCACGATTGAGAATTCTCAGATAATAAAAACAGAACATATAAATATCTGAAATAATTTCTCTTATGCTTATAAACAAATTTTGGGAGTAAATTGTAAAGAACTGTACAACATTTGTGATCCAGTCATTATTAGATCAATTAGATATTTTTACCTTCTGTTATAACACTGAACTTTATCCTTGTATTTTACATTTGCATTTTATTTCTACTTTATCTATTGGTTTTGAAAGTTTCATGTACATGTAGAATCTTATGTCTATTAAGAAATTCTTTACATCTTTTATACTGATAATGACAATAACAAATTCTTTATTACAGTCAGGTTGCAATACACAACATATAACGTAACATATTAGTATCTCACTTTGCATGCATGTACATCACCCAAGGACGATATAATTTTTTCACAGTAACTGCATTTTTAACTCAGATTGACAGCAATATCACAGTCAATGCTCCTATGGAATATGAATAAGTTTAAACTTAAATACATGGACGTTGACTTAATTGGAAAGACAGGATATAAATTACGATAGATGGAACACAAATTAATCTGTAGTAAACTCATTACTTTACAATGATGAACCTATGGTACTTTTCTCTTCCCGAAAAGAAATATGGAAAGAACAACAAACACATCATGAAAAGATGATTTGAAATTAACGAAATTTGGATGAAATAATATCAATCATTTTAGAGAGATTTCTTAAAACACAAACTTTCTCAGAACTCAATAATTCTTTAAACTTTGGAACATTTGGTCTGATATAGAAGCATTTAGGTTGTAGTTGCCTTCTTTGTTCTCTAACATATCGCTACATTCAAGGAGATTATGAAGTTCATCACCCACTCAGTTTTGCATGCAAAGTTTGCACAATCTTTCATGTCTAGGCAAATTTTGCCATCTTCCCTTCTCTATAGGTATATGTGAAGACTTTGGTAAGTGAGAGTTAAAGAGAAAGAGTGTATAATCTGCATGTGTGTATATATGCATGTTAGAATAAGAGAAAAAGAGTATAATCTGTATGTGTGCATATAAGCATGAGAGTGAAAGAGAAAGAGTATAATTTGTATGTGTGCATATAAGCATTAGAGTGAAAGAGAAAGAGTATAATCTGTATGTGTGCATATAAGCATGAGAGTGAAAGAGAAAGAGTATAATCTGTATGTGTGCATAGAAGCATGAGAGTGAAAGAGAAAGAGTATAATCTGTATGTGTGCATAGAAGCATGAGTGAAAGAGAAAGAGTATAATCTGCGTGTATATGCCTGAAAGAGAAAGAGTATAATCTGTTTGTGTGCATATGTGCATGTGAGTGAGACAAGAGTATAATCTGTTTGTGTGTATGTGCATGTGAGTGAGACAAGAGTATAATCTGTTTGTGTGTATGTGCATGTGAGAGTGACAAGAGTATAATGTTTGTGTGTATGTGCATGTGAGAGTGACAAGAGTATAATCTGTTTGTGTGTATGTGCATGTGAGTGAGACAAGAGTATAATCTGTTTGTGTGTATGTGCATGTGAGAGTGACAAGAGTATAATGTTTGTGTGTATGTGCATGTGAGAGTGACAAGAGTATAATCTGTTTGTGTGCATATGTACATGTGAGTGAGACAAGAGTATAATCTGTTTGTGTGTATGTGCATGTGAGTGAGACAAGAGTATAATCTGTTTGTGTGTATGTGCATGTGAGTGAGACAAGAGTATAATATGTGCATATGAGCATGTAAGAGTGAAACAGAGTATAATCTGTATGTGTGCATATGTGCATGTGAGAGTGAAAGAAGTATAACATGTATGTGTATGTATATGTATGTGAGAGTCAAAGAGAAAGTATAATCTGTACATGAGTGTATGTATGTATGTATGTATGTATGTATGTATGTATGTATGTATGTATGTATGTATGTATGTATGTGGTTTAACTGCGTGTCCATGCAATCATGGCTACATTGTGCTGATCACAAGTTGAGTTCTAAAAATGTAAAGGCAAAATTGCCAAAATATTTTAAGATAGAAAGTAAATATGTTAAAATTCTTTTAAATGTATATAAAATATATGATAAAGGTAAAAAAAAATCCTTAAAATAGAGATTAGTTTATGTAAGCTAATTAAGTCACACCCGCTAAATTAAGACAATATTATTATTTGTATTATTATTACACAAATATTACCTTGCAGTTACATAGGAAATTTATGATTACATGTTATATCATTATAAATCATGCCTCAAATCATATATAGAAATATTAAAAATGAAACATGCTGAGTTACCAAACTTAAGAGTTCACATGGATTTCACAACAGTGAAATTTCCAAACTGAAATGTGTCCAGAGTCAAAAGGAATGATATTTTGGACTAATTGTACTAAAATTGAAGTGTGTCCAGAGTCAAAAGGCATGATATTTTAGACAAAGTGTACTTCAAACTTTGCATTACAATCTGGAGATTTTGATGTTAATAATACCACTACAATTACTATGAATTCACCATTTTTTTTTGGTACCAATTTTTATGGATTATGTGCTTGCTATAAATCACTGATATCGAGATCCAAGAATGATCTTGCTACTGGAACATAAAGACACTTCTCAAATGCACAAATTTAAGTATCAGCAAAATTGTTATTTTTCCCCAATATTTGAAAATTTATACCTATACAAATAAAGGAATTAATAATAATAATATTATTATTATTATCACTATTATACCCCTTCTTTTGATTTTCCTCTTCTGTTCCATTTCCTTCATATTCTCTTGTTCTCTGGCTGCCTCAACTGCCAGCTTCTCTTGCATTATTATCTTCTTTTCCTGCAGATATAGACTTTGTGAAAAGTTTCTTATAATATATTTTAATGTCAATAGTTCACTTAGATCTCATCCTTATTCAATTTAAATCCTTTTCAGCTTTTTTTAAAAAGACTTGCATATATATATCCTCCCTTTTAAGTCAGGTCCAACTGCAAACAACTCAGACTCTGATCTGCCATCGCATAATGCACCAGCAGATCTGGGCCTATGTTGCTTGTTCTACTGATTAGTCCTAACAAACTACACAGACTCAGATCTGCCAACACATTATGTGATGGCAGATCTGGGCCTATGCAATCTGCAGCTGGACCCAACTTATACTTTTCAAACGGGTTGTAGCCACATTCATTCTACAGTTTTAATTTTTAATTACACATTACAATTATAATCAACGCTCTTTTTATTCACTTGTTTAAGTGAAAGTTTTGTTTAAATCAAAGAAAATGTGTAAACTGAGTGAAAAAGCATTACCACGGGTATATGATTCTTATTCTTTTATTGCCTTCTCCCTTGTGAACTGTTCTACAAGGCTGTCTGGTGGGGTACAGTGCCCTCACCTTAAGCTCAGTTAATAGTTTTGTAAGAGAACAATTCCCAAAGAAGAAGGCAATACAAGATTTGGTATTTTGGTATTTCACATGATGTAATGTGATGTCATATGAACAAGTATAGTATCTTTAAAAAATTCTGTAGTTAGCCAATCTGAACTCAGGAATTTATCATGTAATGTACTACTGCTGACTATGAAGTTATTACTGCCATAATGATGCCTATCCAATTTTGGTTTAAAATTGTAAATTTCTAAAACACATGAAATAAAACTGCTTCACTCTTGCTACAAAAGGATGATTTCTATAAAGTTCATGATTATTTGGTGAAATACAGTCTAGGTAACTTTGGGATTTCGACGGTAAAATTATTACAAACACAAAATGAAACTTTCCTTACTTTGATGGGAAAAAAAATATCATTTGTTTTAAAAGCTGGTTCAGAGGTAATTTCTAATTACACATGAAACACACTGTACATGTTTAGCAGTAAATTAATGTTTTATTCTTGGACATAAACTGGGGGATATTACAAACTTGGACAAAATAAGTCAATACTTCATACCTCTTCAGCCAGTCTTTTTTGCTCTTCCTTCCATTTTTCTAATTCTTCTGTTGCCTTCCTTCTCTCTGACTCCTTCTCATCCTCAATTCTCTTGTGTTCAGCCTCTTCATACTGAAACAAAATATGAAGCATGAGAGTTCAAAAAATAATCTTCAACATATATTCAAATATTTGTATATAATATTATCAAAAAGCTAGTTATGTGAAATATTAGGCAAACAGTGGGTAAGGTTTTTCTTTCTTCTTTTTTTTAAAATCTGACTTTGTATGCAATGCCTTTCAATGCATCCTTACCTGAGTACCAATACCAACAGAAATGTACAGTACAGTTAAAGCTGGTAATGAATCAATTAATTTAGACAATCTTACCATCCAACAGATAACTTCCTTTTATGGTGCATTAAGAAAAACACTGAAGATTACTAGACAATCACTTTTGTGGGGATCAATTTGTTTTAGCTTACAGTTGGGTCATGAAAGAGGGGAAAAATTTAAAAAATGGAAAGGCAGCATAAGAATAGTGGAAGGTAATAATCACTAAATTAGGAACACAAGAATTGCAAGAAGAGCTAAATTTTTCAGTGTAGACTTTAATTTTCTTTTTCACACATATATATGCTCTTTTTTTTGCTAGATAGGGTAAAGTGACTGCAAGTTGGCCAATTCTAAATTTGCTTTTCAACAGTACAAATGATACCCTCATGTGCAACCAAGTGAATGTTGAAAATACAACTAGGGGTTAAAATCTCACATTTTTCATGTGTTATTTGCCTACATTCATACCATAATCAAGGTATAGCATGAAATAGCAACTATCAGAAACTGATTTAGAGTTGGAGAAGCATGATCGTAAGTTGGATGTCAACATCTGAGCTATCACAGAATTATACAGATAGCTGTGCTACATGGAAAACATTCTGTAAGCTGGGGATTAGGATTTAATTTTCATATATATATATATATATATATATATATATATATATATATATATATATATATATATATATATAAATGCAAAATATTTCAGAATTTTGAGACACGATAAATTGATCTTTAGTCGGACGCAATTTTACATTGAATCTGATACTGTGTCGGACACAATTTTACATTGAATCTGATACTGTGTCGGACACAATTTTACACTGAATCTGATACTGTGTCGGACACAATTTTACATTGAATCTGATACTGTATCGGACACATCTATATTGTGTAGTAAATATTAAAGTAGGGTAACTCTTTCACATTTAAAAAGCCTTTTCTTTTCACAAATGTGGATCCTGAATGTTGTTAGTATGCATACATTAAATATTAGTAGACATAAAAAGTGTCCGGCTCATGATCGTGTCTGACTTAAGATTAATTTACCCCAAATACATGAAGGCAATGTGCACTTGCTATCCATATATGCACAATTTTGCATATTAAGTGCATATGCACTTATTATCCAAAAGTGGCCAATGCTGACAGAATTACATGATATTAAACCCACTGTATGCAAAAGAGTTGTGATGCAAAATGACTACCTGGTTTAGATTTAATCCATGAAGCTTATGATATGAATGGATGAAATTTAAATCTGACATATGACAGACCAATCAAACACCTTAAGCCTAGACTTAATATTGGTGAAACTGGGGCCTGGTTCAAAAAAGTTCTCTTTTTTATGACTACTTGTGCCAACTCAAATCATGTTTCAAATTTTTCAATCTTATAAATTTCAATCTTTTTGCTTTCCATTGCTGCTAGAAAACAAAAGTCCCTCAAAGGAACTGATGCTCTACTAGCTTACAAGAATTCCCAGGAATCCAAGGTAAGACCGTTTCTTCTTTTTAACTTCTGTGTGTTGAAACCATCTGATGGCCATATTGGATGCAACATCGGCATCACTTTCATTTTCGACCAAAAAGTTTGGTTTGGTCTGGTTTTGTCGGGTTTAACGCCATTTTTCAGCACATGATAGGCTATACATCGTGGTCAGTATATTTAGTGGAGGAAGAACCTGTGAAGACCCCAAGAAGAAAGACTGACACATGGGAAGCTATTGGCTAGCTTTCTCACATACCCACAATAGGCCGAGACTTGTACCCACATGGACAGAGGTGAGGGTATTTTCGTGATCTGTAAAGGCGAGCACTTTAGACCACTCAACTACTCAGGCCCCAAGTCTTTTGGTGAAAACCCCATGTCTATATGACCATCCATTCAGAAAGAGAAGCTATAACTTGATTTTCAAGGCATATCTAATGTAGGTCACCTGGAGTCTTATTTTTAGCCCATGTGTACATGTCACTTGTTAGACATTCCAATGCTTACCGTATATACTCGCATATAATCTAAGACCAACTGCAAATTGCATAGACCCTGATCTGCCAGTGCATAATGCACCAGCAGATCTGGGTCTATGCAGTTTGTAAGGACTAATCAGTAGAACAAACAACATAGACCCTGATCTGCCAGTGCATTATGCGATGACAGATCAGTGTCTATGTTGTTTGCATTTGGACCCAGCTTTTATGTGAGTATATACAGTAGTTGTTAGTAGTGAATCAGGCACTGTACATCTACAGTTACCACTCTACCATGTATTTATAAAGATGGAAAAATTAAAATTTAGTTACATCTACTACTCATATTCAGTGGGAGAAAGTCTTGATGTTCAAGATGTCATTGTTACTGAAAATGGATTTCATCTAGTGAGAAAATGTGACACAAACAATTAGAACTTTTATATGCCTGACAACCAGTGATGCGGATACTACCATATTTACGGCATGTTTTCGGACGGAAAAAAATAATTACTTTTTTTGTCGTCCGAAAACATATTAAATTCTTTAATTTTGTGTCCGAAAACAAACAGTGGAAAATACATTTTGCGGCCTCCCCCGTTCCCCCCCCCCACGGTCATAACGAGGTTACCGTTAGCTCATATGACGATGTGCGGCCATGAAGTAAAACAAGTATTTTTTCTAACACCACGGAATAATGAATGAAAAACCGGCATTACTTGCCTATTATTTGTCTATCTGATACATGTCCATACACCAGAAAACACAGCCATACATGTATTAGAGCCACGATTGTATGTATATTTTCCAAAAGAACCGCCATATTAGTAATCTCCTAATCCACTGTTTAACCCTCGGCTAATCAGTGATCATTAAAATCTACCTTACAAACGCACACAAGCTTTATTTCTGTGTAATTAAGATATGAAAACAAAGTAAATTAAAAGATTTAGGAATTATGGTTCTGAAGGAATTTGACAGAAACATTTTAGTATCGAGAGTAGAAATACATATATGATGGCTAGTCTTAAAATAACAAGAGTGAGAGGCTCCGGCTCCACAGGGGTTTGTGTTGTACGCACGCGTAGGAAGCGTAAATAACAAGCAAGTTGCAATATACGAGTCAGCGTGATTAATATGTTGATATTCTAAAATAAAGGTGATCTATTTCATGTTCTCTTCTGTTCTTTTTTTTTTTAATTTTTTTTTCCTCTTAATCTAGCCGCGGGTAGCTTCAAAGGAGCAGAACTTGCCGACTCAAAACAATCGGCTTGTCAAAGATTGTTTTGATGCGTGTCGGAGATTTCAAGGTGTCTGGGTGATAATTTTTAATAATATAACTTGTGGGATTTCTTTGACAGGTGTGTTTGGAAATAAAAGGCAGCCATCTGGATTTTGTTAAAAGCGCACTCGATGTACCAGAAATTTATCACCCACAATCAATGTTTATCGTCTGCAAAGAGGTTTATTACCTGTAGAACAATAACTATGTTTAATCCGTGGTACATAATGCCTCAGGGATAATGGGTTTGTTTTGTTGCACGATGCCAATGAATTCACGAATCCACACCGACTCTCTGATGTATTGTTTAATGAGATAAAGTAGGGGTCATGGTTTCTAATCAAAATCATAACTGTCACACCTGCTTGAAGTGGTTTCAGGTGTAACGATGTCTACACTGACAACCAATCATATTTTTGTTAGCCGAATCAAGCTTGTAAGAAAAGAAACAATGATAAATAATTATCCAATACATTTTGATAACCAGCCACCCATGGAAAAATTACATGATAAAGTATAAATAGGATACCCACCACTATCAAAAGTTTTTTTTCCTCACACATGACCAGATTGGTCGCACGCGAGTATCATCCAATTTCATCATTTATCAAAAGTTATTTAAGTTCATATACTGGATAACTGTCGTTGTGAAACATAATATTGTTAGTACTGGTAATAATTTTGATGGATAAGTTTATCGTGCATTATGCAACAAGCGAGGAGGCACTGCTGAGTTTGTGGAGGGACTCTCCCTTGCCAAAATCGTCTCCAAAGAGGCCAGTAGGCCGTCCACAGAAGCGACCTCGAAGTAATGACTGAGGATACATCACAAAAAGAACCGCCCACTGGCAAACACACTGAGAATTTTACTTGAAAATGACGCAGCAGATATTCTTAGATTTGAGTCCGAAAACATAAGTTATAGAAAAAAAACTATAGTCAAGCGATGTTCGAAAATTACAAAGCATTTAAATATTATTTTCTCCCAAAAAATATGGTGTCCGAAAACAAACCGTGTCCGAAAACATGCCATAAATACGGTAACCAATATATATAGCTACAAATCTGGCCAAGATGATGGTATTTTTTTTTTTTACATCTTACATACCCAGAGTAGCCTATCAATAAGTCAGATATTTTGCTGTATCAAATTTTATGAATTGTTACAATGTCAATTTTACCTTGACTAAAATGATATTAAATGAAGCAAAATCACAAATTCTGTTGACAGAATTGGTAATTTCAAGTAATTTACTTTATGCTAATAGTTCCAAAGCACTTCTGTGCATGTAAATCTGTTAGAAAGCTAGTTATTTATTGATTTCAAAGGTAACATAAATCTAGTGAACAGTGCAAGTAATAATAAAAAATAAACTATAATTTAACAAATAATATTAAAAAACAACAAAAACTTAAAATGCTAACATCAATTCTTTGTATGACAAGATTTTAAAATTTCTATGAAGAATATGCTTAATACAGGTCCCAGTACTGAAATAATTTAAATAGCTCACATTACCAGCATATTTCTTTTATGTTCTCAGAATTTCCATAAATTTCCAGAAACTTACAATATCTTTGTGAGAACTTTGTGTTTATACAAATATCTAAATATATAAGAAATCTGGGTACCAAGGAGTGTTACACTTCAAATGATAACTGATGTTGAAATCAAACTGTTTCTGTTGTTTTGCTTGGTTTCTACAATATAATGCTTTAGTTTGATAAGTTGTACAATAATGCCATATGACATATATACCCAGACTGACAATAAAGTCCACTGGCCATTCTTAGATCTATCTTGGGAGAGAACTTTGTGCTGGGATTACAAAATCCACTTGCTCGACTCCTGTGACAAGTTCAAATTCAGCTCGGGCAAGCTCGTTTCCAAGGTAATTGCCCATGGGCAAGTTAAAAAATTGAGAGAGTCAGGGAGAAAAGGGTCATGTTCTGTTTCTAATGTTTTATGTTCTCAATTTTTATATCCTGTGATCTCACCACAGTACATATATCAGCAGCTTTATTTAGTGTTTATATGTACCATATTCTTCTATTACATAACTGAGCACAGATTCTTTCATCTATCGCATGTCATTTCCATCTTGTAGTCAATGTCAAGGTCAGTCTCACATTTTCTTGCACAGATGTGATAATGTGAATACTTACTATTTAAAGCAAGTTCTGACAAATACAGAATAAATATTTATATTTTAACTTCTCAGTTACATTTTAGTTGTAATATCTGTACTCATGTAGGACCAACCAAGCCTCTGGCAGTTTGTGCGCTTCTGACTGTAAACAATCATCTTGTCAAAGATTGTTTTGATGCATGTCGCTGATTTTAAGGTGAGTAGGTGTTAACTGTTCATAATTTAACTCATGAGATTTCTTTGACAGGTGTGCTTGGATATAAAAGGCACTCATCTCTAATGATAACAATCAGGAGGTTTTCATTCAAAGCATGATTGCTGTACCATAAAATGTAGCACCTACAAGCGGTGTTTATGATCTGTTGTTCACATGATAATATAACTATTTCGAAACCATTTTCTAACCATCCATTTAACTGTCTATATACATGTACATGTCTGTTTTTGCTCTTCTAACTATATCTGCATTCTAAAACCTTTCTCATCTACATATCTATCTACATGTATTATTTACATATATATTGTTTTAATAGATTTAATTATCAGCAAATGGTTTTAAGGTGCCAACTAGGATAAAAAGAAAACAAAAGTTAAAATAGATATAATGTGATTTCCTTAAAATATCCCACATTTTATTTACCTAATTTTCTTTTACTCATGCTGTAATATTATGTTTGGGGCAAGCTCAAATTTCCCAAAAGCAAGTTTAATTTTCCAGTCAGCTTGCCCTAGACAAGCTGACTTTTATAAAAAAAAATGTAAATCCATGTAGTGTGAAAATGTGCAGGCTAATTAAGAACAGTATCTATTTCAAAATTGCTGTGGTATGCAGAACCATTATGCATCATCCAATCAACAAGATTTATTGACAGAATATGCTAATATAAAGCATGCAATGTCATGAGAAATGTATGTACAAAGCAACATCTTACACTGATAGTATCATAAATGGAATGTTTCCATGGTTACTGATGAATTACCTTCATTGTTTCTTGAAGAGCATACTTAGAATTAGCTCGTTTTGTCTCGGCTTTCTCTTGCACTTTATTCTGTTCTCTCTCGTGGGTTGTTTTGATAGCTTCCTCTCTTTTCTGTTTCATTGCCTCCTTGTCTCCTGAAAATGAAAATGACTGAGAAAGTTAATCATTTTAGCTAATTTAACCTATAAACTAACTAACCTTTACTTAGAAAGGAAAACTAAAGGATAATCAAGCAGTTGTTGTGTGTACCTTTGGTATATGACCTTGTAAGGAAATCTACCTTAAATTGGTTTTCCCTGCAATTTTGTTCTTGAGAATCTTAGAGCCTTATTGTATACATGTGTGCATTTTTGTCACAGACGAAGTCAGAACTACTTTTGAGAAAGGGTTCCACAAAGTCAACTGTAAAACCATTAACTCTTCCAAAGAGTTCATAGGGAAAGCTGTACATCTGATCCAAGTGAATGACAAGCACTCCATCATATGTCAGGCAACAAATATGATTTTTGCAGAAAAAAAGAACATAATAAATTGAACGAAGAGCTTTCTTTATTATTACTTTGATGGGTGTAAAATTATTTAATTTTATTAAGCATATAAAGGACAATCTAGCAATTCTCAATGTATTATAGTAGTCTGTTGCTATAATAAACTATTTATATGTAGGTCAATACAAATTGTTTGTTATAATGAGGCATTCATTCTAACAAAGTATTCTCTGTATGTGTAAGTGCTCACTGGAGTCCAATGTGGGTGTTCATCATAACAAGGAATTCGTAATAGCGATATTTGCTATAGTGATGGTTTACTGAATTTAATAGTATTTCCTATGTCAAGCTGATGATTTAAATTTCTTGCATGTACTTTGTCCAGCACTTCTTTTGTTTTCCTAATAAGATTCAAGATAATAAATCTGGACCAAACCTGAAACCTGTCTGACATTTGCCTCATAGCTAAATAAAAGAGCAGTTGGCCAAGAAATCTGGGTCAGTAGGATGCCTTCTTTTGAAATTTCTTCCAAGGCTGTTGATTGCATACGTTATGAAAATAATTGCTTTAAGGTTTCTCTTGTCTCTTGGTTTTGTATCTTCATCCATATTTGATAGCAAATCAGCATCATTTGTCCAAAAATGAAAGGCCCCCATTTTTGCTTGGTTTCAAAGTCAATCAAATTATGTTCAGCATTTTTTTATATATAAAATCGTGTAAACGTTTTTCTACTTTTACTGGTGGATTGATTTACATCTGAAAGCCTTTTTGAGCAGTTTTTCAGAAGACATTTCATGTTTATTCTATTTTAAGCAACAGTGACCATATTGGCCAGTGGATTGGCATCATTTGTATATAATTCAAAGTCATCTAATAGATAGGGGTCACGCTACCAGGCGAAGTGGCCGACTAAGTTGCTGAAAAAATGTAATGATATAACATAAGAGAATTTTCTACTTGAAGATAATGTTAAATGCAAATATGCATAATGAGAAATACAGGACACAGTTCAAATAAGAAAACAAAGCACACACACACACATATATATATATATATATATATATATATATATATATATATATATATATATATATATATATATATATATATATATATATATATATATATATATATTGCATTCTGCTCTCACTTCTCCCTATCCTGTCCAAAAGGAGAAGTCACTTCTCCCTAAATTTCAAGTCTAGCTTGACCCCTGATCTACCGGTATGCCAGGATGCTTTCTGTCAAATTTGATCTCATTCTTTTATTTGGTTGCTTTCTGTCAAATATGATCACATTCTTTTGATTGGTTGCTTTCTGTCAAATTTGATCACATTCTTTTGATTGGTTTATGTAAAGTTCTTTAATAGGTCTTCTATTTTTTAATAATGGTAGCCATATTTGATTGCAGATCAGCATCAGTGGTACAAAACTGAAAGCCTTCCATGCCAGGATACTTTCTGTAAAATGTGGTCTAATTCATTTAAGCACTTTCTGCTAAGGAAACATTTAAAGGTTTATCTATTTTTAGTATTGGCAGCCATATCTGATGATGGATCTGCATCAGTATAGACTTGAAAGGTCTTAAAGCCATGATGCTTTCTATCAAGTTTGGTCAAATTCTATTCTACAACAGTTTTGTAGAAAAAGTTGTTTCAAGGTTTCTCTAGTTTTAGTAATGGTGGCCATATATGATGGCAGATCAGCATCATTTGTATAAATCTGAAAGTTCTTTATGCCAGCATGCTTTCTGCCAAATATATGATCGATTCTATTCAGAAGTTTTGATGAAGTCGTTTAAAAAAAAAAAAAATTTCTTCTAGTAATGGTGGTCAAATTTAATGGTGGATCAGCATCACTTGTACAAAACTGAAGGCACTCTAAGCCAGGATGTTTCCTGTAAAATTTGTTCTGAGAATTTTTTTTAAAAAGGTTTTTATATTTTTGAGTAACAGGTGCTATATTTTATGGTGGATCAGCATCTTTTGTACAAATTTCAAAGGTCTTCATGCCAGGATGGATTTTATCAACTTTCGTCAAAAATAAAAGGTAATGGTGAAAAATATAAAATCCTTAAAATATAGGGCCAAAATTTGTTACATCAACTTGATTCTCTCAAACATATACAAGATTTTCTCTGGTGGTACATTATCATAAAGTTTCTTAATTGAGTTCACATCAAAATAACTTGTCCCACAGGGTGGAAGTCAATATATTTTATAAGAATGTGTTCCATTGTCAGGGTATGCACTCTGATTAAGGTTCACCCTTCAGGAGGTATGCATGAGTGAGGCGTGTCCTCAGTGTGTACAACAACACATAAACTCTCTGATTTGTTCTATATAAGGAATGCCATTCTCCAATGATATGTTTGTTGTTCCAAAGCTTGTTTGTGTAGTTTTATTCCACATATTTTGGCAAGTATATGACTTATATAATTGTTAAAATCACTATATGGAATCTTCCATTCAAAAACAGGTGATTTCAGGGTAGTTTTGGCTGTGTTATTTGTCCTTTCATTACCCTTAATAGCAATGTGACCAGGTAGCCAACAGTACAGAATACCTTTTTGCAGATTGTATGAGTAAATCATGTTTTTTTAAGATCTGGAATATTATAGGGTTGTCAAATTTAAGGCCTTGCAAGGCTTTCAGTATGGAAAATGAATTTGAAAAGATGATGACGATATGAGGAAGAAGCTGTAAATGCACACCAATTTTCAATATGAACATAAAGCAATTCCTAATAAAGCATATTTTGTAAACAATATCTGTTACAGGAACTAACCAAGTATATCTGAGTGCAGCTTGGACCAAATTCCTGGCTCTTTCTTTGGTAATCTGAAGACAACAGCTCCATTTCCAACCTGGGCTTTCCCTCCTACATCATCAACAGGTGCTCGGAGAAAACACTCAAAAAAGTAGGGAGGGTAGCTAACCTGCAATAATAATAATAGGTGGACCAAGTGAGCCCGATATCACTCACTTGACCTACACAACCCTATATCAAGTATCTCCCAACCTTTATATCATGTTGATTTTACTCATTTTATTTAAAGTCTGATGCTGAAAAATTTGTTCCAAATATAGAGGCAAATTTAACATGCATAGACCTCACTCAATAATGAACACATCCAAGATCTTGATTATATAAACCTATTTACCAGTCGTCCCTTAATAAAGTTATATAACTGTCTAAATATCGAAAACTGTGGGAAAGATCAGAAGAAACTCAGACTATTGTCACCCCACATCTCCTGATCTGCAAATGTTTATTCTACACAGTAAATGAACTATCTTATAATAAAAGTACAGTTGAACAAAATCATGATTTTTTTTTTTTTTTTTAAATTGGATTTTCCTATTTTAATTGGATTTTTAAAAATATAAATCAGATTTTTTAATTTTAATGAAATTTATCAGGCCATAGAATATAATTATATAGTGAATACAAGAATAGATTTAAGGTTTTCAATTTATTTGTAGAATATATACATATACATAGTTTATAATGTTATATTTTAAAGTAATTAAAAAGTGAGATTAAGACAATCACTACAATTTTGTTTAAACATATCTGAAATCGCTACATCTAAATACAACATTTTTAATGCAAATTTCTGATTTAGGATAGGATGCTTTGTGTTTATAGTTAAAACTGGAGTGTTAATAAGAAGCCACAAAATTATTTATTTTAAAACTTAACTTTGGAGAAAGATGAAGTGAGAACCCCAAACCCACAACTATCATTAATTGAAATTGAAAGAAGCCACCCATGCTATATTTATCCTTTTGAAGCCAATTATAAAATTAAATGTTCAAACTTGAAACACACTATTGACAGTTACAATTAGTTGAGCAGATCCTATTATCCTACATGTGTTCATTTAGAAACTAGACTTATATTCTCAATGTTTTGATAACTTAATGTTTAAACACACAATTAGAATTATTTAAGCAGATCCAACATATATTTATTTTGACTCATAAGACATTCTAATGCCATTTACAAGTGATTTAGGTCACAAACTCTGTGTAGTTTATCATCATATGTAACCAAAAAAAAAAAATAAAAAATCACTTTTTTGGGAATCAATGATTTAAATCATCTGATTTGAATCAAACAATTCCGAGCAAAAGGGACACAATAATTTATTTTCCAGATATTGGAAACGGAATAATGAGCCATCTCGTCTGTAAAATATACCTTAAGATACTCCTCCGTGGAAAGTATATCCACTTTGTTGGTTTTCACACCTTTCAGTGGAACAGTAATAAACACCTCATTCTCCGTCTCCTCCCACGTGAAATCGTTCACAGCAAGTGGCATTATGACAACAGTATTTTTATATGTGCCTATTAACAATAAAAAAATTGTAATATGTATATCAGTACTGCTCAAATTTTGACAATCTCGTTTATTGTCTACTTCGTTTCGACATGCAGGATTCCATCATCAACTTCCGGTAGAGCATTGACCAATCAATAAGCTGAGCTGGAACATAAAATCCAATCAGTTTCGACGTACCTTTCAGTCCAGAATAAGCACGTTGTCGATGTAAACAAAAGCACGTTGCTGCCCAGTCCACTCAACAAGATCTAAAGATACTTTCTAGTTCCATATTTCACTACCATTTCAGCGTACTTTCCAATGTCAAAGATGTGTCTTTTTAGGACGTTTAGGCCTAAAACATTTTTCCTTACCGAGATTTATTTATTATTTTTTTATTTTACGTTTGTTTAATAATAACAATGATCAAAACATCAATGACCTGAACTTCAATAATAATAATAATAATAATAATAATAATAATAATGATGATGATATGCAGCACCGTTATTATCATAAAGGCATTGTTGTTGTTATTATTATTATTATTAATATTAATAATAATAATAATAATAATAATAATAATAATAATATATAGCATAACTATAATTATCAAAGTATTATTGTTATTATTATTATTATTATTTAAAGAAAGAATCTGACCATCAGATCAGCCTGGCATATCTACCATAGTGTGTCCTTGGGCAAAGCACTTTACTCCAATCGCCTCAGCAATAAATAACCTGCTTGTGTTGCTGTGCCATAAAACACCAAAGCAAACAAAATTTAAAGTAAATAAAGAGCTACTTTCCAGCACCGGAATCTTTGTATTATGCAAACTAAAATTTGATAAATTGCTATGCCATTTTTCTTTTCAAAGGGGAATTATATAAGAATTGTTGTATGCAAATTCAGTCTTTACACATACACTTTAAATGATCCCTGGCTTTATATGTTACAAGCATATGACATTGTGTTCAAGCAGGCAAACATTTTAAAAGTATATATTAGTATACTTTTTCTATCAGAACTATAAAAATACAGATACTAATTTGCAATACTGTGAATTCATTTTTTGTGGTTTAGAAACCCAAGGATGTGAAGACAACATACACCATTTCCCATTAGTGGCAGATCAATAAATTTATGTACTAAAATATTACTTTGGGGTGTGTGTGTGTGTATGTCAAAACTGTAAAAATTGATACCCACAAAAACAAATGAATAATCAATGTTTATCTGTATAGCAATACATTATATTGACATCATGTTACAATATGCAAAATACAACATGAGAGATAAATGTAATTGTGCAGCTTTGTAAACTTTTGTTAGCTGTTCGTAATAGATGAAGTTATTGGATTTGTAAATGGTTTTAATTTTTATATTGTATTCTTTTTTCCAATTTTAGACATATTATGGCTAGTGCTGGAGTGCCAGGATATATGTCAATGTATTTTTATATATTAATAAGGGTTCTGCATGTGGAAGATCAAGTTTCAGTTTTGACTATTCTACCATCAGAAACTCATGAAGGGCTGCTTGTAGGGTTTGATGTCTTGTAGCCATTCATATTACAACATGAAACTACACTGCATAAACCAAATACGTATAAAGATGAGCCAAAACCCTTTTTCATTGGTCATCTAACTGTGATACTAATGATAAAAAGCAAGCTTGCGTTACCCAATAAAGTATACATACAAACTGATTTACATGCATTAAAAGATAATGAATATGTTTCAGGTTCATTAAAAGATAATGAATATGTCTAAGGTTTTTGCAGAATTTGACCTTGCCCTTTGACCCTCAGTAATAAAAAACTGACAAAAACATTTTGCTTATCAGCCATTTGTCTGCATACCCATATCAGTCTTGAGTGATCAATGTTACAGAAACCACATAAACAAAGTATACCAGTGATCTTTACCTTTCACCTTGAACTCCTGTTTTCAGTTAAAGGCAAGGATTATCTACTCATAAGGAATCCACATATAAATGGTGTGTTTTTTAAATTTCAAGTTCATGTGATTTCACATAATGAAATGAATTTCCCAAAAAGATAATATTCCAGTGACCTCTGACCTCTGATCTTATAATGCAAAAAAATTGAAAGGGCTGTAACTAAGTTACATGGATGCAAGTTAAGATAAGTATACAGCCATGATTCCTTTGTAATGATTCTATACTGTGGAAACTGATGTGTAATCTATACTTACCTTAGATCGTTTTAACCCCAAATATGTTTTTCTTAGCCAACAAAAAAGACTACATTGTATATGTGATGGACTGAAGGTGGATGGAAGGGCAGACAGTCAGGCAGGTGCAGAGCACATTTACGAGTCCTCTGGTCACAGTCCAAGAGATCCTAATAATATAATCAACCAGTTTTGACTGATATACTTATTATGTATCAAAAACTCCATTAACAGTAAGAATACTAGCATTGCAAATACTTCTTATAACAAAACCCATACAAAAATATTAATAAATATTAGAAATGATAAAACAAAAACCCCATGCAAGGGAGTGACACCCTAATAGTCAAGAAGAAGTTGTTGGAATCTATCCTTTTTATACTATTAAACTGCTGAGCATCAAAATCATTTGAGACATTCTTCTGAAATCATAGTGTAAAAAAAAGTCCATAATATTTAATATTCACAAGCTAATGGTATTATATCATTACTGTTCAACTTGAGCCCGAGTTCATTTGGGACCTGTGGTAGATCACTTGGTAGAGTGTCAGATTCATAATTCAACGGTTTGATACCAGCCTAGTCCAGCCTGGGTCAGCTGCTTCGGTGTGTCCTTGAGAAAGACACTTAGCTCCCATTTCCTTGGCTTTATATAGCCAATAATGCGTTAAAAGTGCCATTTTAACCAACAAAATAATAAAAACAACATGATGAATAGCAATCATTTAACTTGTCTCAAATGTATTCAAGATGTATCCACATGCTAAGTTTGGCTAACAAAAATGTACACTATTTGATTTAATTATTGTGTTCAAAAGCCATCAGTTCACAAACCCAGGTTTTTAAATTGCTGATCTTGTACTAAAGGTCACAAGAGATTTTATCACATTTGTTTTTAAGTATCTTACAGATATTATCACAAAAATCTGGTTGATAAAAAAAAAATATTCAAACTTGTTTGCTTTGGAAGCCATTACTGTAACAATTTATAACCAGACTCATGACCTCTGGACTTGAAAAAAATTAAAATGTTAGAGTGCAGTCTATCCAACTTGTCTGATATCTTTTTTGAAATGTAACTATATACAAAGTTTGATGAAGATATATTAATTGTTGTGCATGTAATTGTGTTCATAAGCTTACTGAAGTGCAAATGTTTACAAGGCCTTTGACCTCCACTGTAAGGTCACAGGAGGCTAGTTATCAAACTTATTTTGAGATTTTGACCAGGTACTAAGATACCATGTTTGATCAAAATCAAATGCTGTTTTGTTCATGTTGTTGTGTTCATAAGCTTTTATTGGTTAAAACCCAAGTGGCAATCACTGACTTTGAATTACAAGTCACATAATATTTTGTTCACAAGCTTACTATACTGCAAACAAATCTAAACAGTGCATATGACCTTGCAATTTGATATTAAGGTTATGGAGGACTGGTTATCAAATTCAGTAAAGATTTGTTCTAGATAGACCAAAAGACCAAGTTTTAGCAGTCCATTCCTATCTGTTTAAAATATGGTATTCACAGGAAATTAGTTTAACAACAAAGACGTAGTCATTGACCGTAAAATAAGGTCAGTGTTGATGACTGATCTATAATGTACTTGTATACCAAAATTAGCCAAGATCAAATTTTTTTTAGTAAAGTTATTGTGTTCACAAGCTAACTCAATACTAAGAGCAAAATCTATGTAGTGCCCTTTGACCTTGACCCCAAGGTCACTGAGGTTTGATTACAGAACCTATTTAAAACATTCCCAAGATATACAAATATACCAAATTGTGTGTGAAATTCATTCTTTTTTTGTTCTAGTCATCAAGTTTACAAGCCATTACAGTGTAGAGATGCAAACCATGACCTTCGACCTTGAACACAAGGTCACACAATACTTATTATCAAACTCGTATGAGATGTGGCTGAGATGTATTCACATAATAAGGATAACTGCTTGTGAAACACTGGAATATTTAACTTTTGAAATATTAATATTTTTACATAGCCAAGGGTCCAAGTGTTCCAAAATCAATTAAAAATTAATAGGGTGATGTGCATTATCTTGCACTAGTTGCAGTTGAATAGTAAGGGTAATTACATAGAAAAGTATCAGAAAATGTACCTTGTCACCGATTGTCCATAAAATAATAGCTGAATGATTATTTTAAAACTCACAAAATTTGCATAGGTTGAAGATTGAAAACTCTTCTTATAAAATACACAAAGAAAAGTGTATGTTGGTGAGTGAATTTTTGTAGAATGACACAAATTATTAAGATCACTGCTTTTCTGCAACAGAAAGCCTGCATGGTTGATTTCCAGCTGGTGATAAATCTCTAATGATTTTCCAAGATATTGGACACTTTATGTTGAATTTTTCATTTTCTTTCACATGACTGTTATTGCAATTATCAAAATTGTATAAGCATTTTCCTTTTTCAATATTTAATAAGAGACAGAAGTTGCAACTACGTCATTTTACATCCAATCTCTCCATGAGTTCATAGCACTATGATACACTTAGTTAACAAGTCATGTCATAAGCTAGGTATTAATTTTTGGGTACAGTCACTTCTCTTTAAAAGGGCCAAGAGAAGAGAGAAGTTTCAACTGCTAGGGAGACTTAGTTTGGGTTTGCAAATAATTTCATATGTGGGTATGTATGTATGTATGTATGTATGTATGTATGTATGTATGTATGTATGTATGTATGTATGTATGTATGTATGTATGTATGTACACCATTTGCTACTGTCTCTTGTGAAAAAAATGTTCATCAAAAATAAGACCTAAATATTTTACTATTTGTGACTTGATGACATTACCATTATATTTAAAACTGAAATCTTAGATCTCTTTAAGCCTGCATCTTGAACCAAAAAGTTTTACCAAGATGAAGTGATAGTTTATTATCAACCAACCGCTGATTATATGATTCAAATTCTTGTCCCCATTTTTGAAATTAAATATTAGGATTTTGGTGTGGAGAAAGCATTGTGCTATCAACATGCGAAAGTATTTTACAGTTCAAATTGATGCTTATAACCATATCATTTATGTATAACAAAGGAAGAGTAGGGGCCCCAGGATACAACCCTGAAGTACCCCACAGGTTACAGCCATGGGTTCAGACATTGTTTCATTTACATAACTCATTTGGAGTCTCACTGAAACAATTAATTTTACTACCATAGCTGATAATTTCTTCAACAGAACAGTGATTCATGGAGTCAAATGCTTTTTGTAAATCTAACATGATCATACCACTTTATAAACCTTTAGAAAATGTTTAGATGTTGTGTATCAAATAAATTAGGCATCTATCTGTAGATTATGAAATCCTAAAACCTGACTGAAATTCATGCAGTATATTTATTGAACCAAGTAATATAATTTGTGTGTTTTAAATTGGATGTACACTGCATTCTCTGCATGTACACTGGATGTACACTGCATTCTCTGCATGTACACTGGATGTACACTGCATTCTCTGCATGTACACTGGATGTACACTGCATTCTCTGAGACTTTAGATATGATGCTCATAATGCTTACTGGATGGCAGTTTCCGACTTCAAATCTACTGTTTTTCTTAAACAAGGGATTTTACTCTTGTTGTATTCAGTTTATCAGGTACAGTGTAAATTAGAATAGAAAGACTAACTATATGAACTGTAGGAGTCTTCATGACATAGGCTGCATCCTTTATGAATATGACATGTATATTATCTATGAACTGTACTTCTAATGAGATTGATTAATTGCTGACAAATAAACTTTTCACTGACTAGTTGTAGTTAAAAAATTTTGGCTGTAACATTCTTTCTTCTATAAATATTCTTCAAATTCACTGAATCTTAAAATAGTTTGAGATATTTTTTGCATCATAGCATGTATTGCCATAAATATTGAGAACTATATTGTTGTCCCATTTGGCTTTAGAATTATAACCTCAACTTTTAAATGTTGCCACAATTTTGGGGGATTATATTTATTTTCTTCCAATACATTTTAGAAGTATTCAGATTTACCTCTCCTCATGTCTCTTTGTACCTTGTTCCTTAATTTTGAGCATTTTTTGTACAAATCAGGGTTATATAGATTCTAGTAAATATTCCATTATGTCTAACATTTTCTAAGACTTCTGGAAACATTCAAGGTTCTGTCCTTTGTTTCAGCCTCACCTCTTTAACAGGAGCAATACTTCTATGTTATGGTAGCAAGAAATCTATGTCCATTAAAACTGATGAAATTTTCAGACCATAACATTTATCAAACATAAAATGCATAGTTTTATGGAGAGATCCTTATAATTAGGGAATGCTTTTCTACATTTATGGTCATGCACATTACACAATGAAAACTGAAATTGCAGGTTATGAAATTCTTTTTGGCCAAAGTTACAAGTTGATAATAAAATTGGTTAGCAAGTCCACTAAACAGACATGGGAAAAATCTTAAATTCTCGTAGAAAGATATACTGCATGTATTATGAAAGAAGTGGTTGATGATCAATCCACAGTATAAATGTAAAATAAAATCGCAACACTTGGATTACAAGTCTGATGCTCTATCGACTAAGCAAATGCAGCTTCCTGTACAAACACACTGATACGAGAGTAATGTTGTTCAAATATATCTCTTGACTTTTAATTTATTATTCCCTAAATTTTATCTTATCTTTTGATATCAACGTTGGAATCAAAATACGACGATTGTGGTACCAATGTTGGTGTTCATTTGTGCCAAGGTCTTCAACCTGATGACTGAAATGTGAACTAAAAACAAAATCCTTAGTAGACGGACAAGAAACTCTACCAACATGGCAGTGAATTACCAACATCAGAAATTGACGGTACTTTCTTTTGTGCAAAATAAAGTCAACACCCTGCCACATAACTGTATACTTAAATTTTGTGTACATACATATAGTGATTGTGACACCGAGTTAATAAAACAGACCCTGTATTCAGTTATGCAAACAGACAAGAGAACAATAGTACATATGTGTCATGATAAATGTGCAATTAATGTATAATATATCATACTGAACCAGTTTCTCTCCACAGACCAAAGTGAAATGCCAAACTTTTGCACTTTGGATTTATACAAGTTGCTAGACTGTGTCATATAATCATGTGAACATGACAGTTTTTTGAAAGGCATTACAAATTTCAAAAAATCAATATATCTTCCCAAGTCAATGCAGGATAAGACACTGAGTGCTATGAAATTGCTATGTGAAAAAGCGGAGTCACCTTTGTCATGTGTACCATATTGCAAATCGGTTCACAAGGAGATGTAGTAATATTAACAAAGGGAAAGCCGAGTTGTCACATATGGGTGATATATATACTCACTTATAAGATGAGTCCAATTGCAAACAACATAGATCCTAATCTTCTGTTGCATAATGTACTGGCAGATCAGGGTCTATGTTGTTTATTCTAGTGATTACTCCTAACAAACTGCAGAGACCCAGAACTGCTGGCACATTATGTGATGGAAGATCTGGGTCTGTGCAGTCTGTAGTTGAACTCAACTTATAAGTGAGTATATATGGTGGTGAACCCAATGTGACAGCTTGCACCTGAAACAATGGAGTATGACATTTGTGCTATATCACCTGTGATCACTTCATCCATGATTCTATAATAGATGTGAATGCTTGGCAAAGAAATGCACAAGTGAACAAGAGTGCTGTGATTGTCACATTATGAGTCTGCCTGGTGTTTGATAGTCCTCTATGCAGGCACTAGTAGGATTTGGTTGACTCTGGAGATTATCAACAAATGGGTCTGTGACCTGGACATTAGGTCAAGGCATGTGGTCTTAACTAAACTTACTGTGCAGAAGTTTTTTTTAATTAGACTTGCCATGACTGTGACCTCTGACCCTTAGACCCCAGAATCTATTGGTTTCTTTATTACCCTAAGTGCAAGTCATTAACAAAGTTTGGTCAAGGAACTTACTCTACAGCAAAAGGTATCATCCAAAAAGTATTTTTCTTCTCTGTCACATTGACCTTGATCTTTGACCATTTAAGCCGATAATGTGTACCCAATGTGTAAGTCATCTACAAATTCTGGTAAAGGTACTGGGCCAATAACAGATTTGTGAACATTTTTCTTCTTTCAGTCACAGTAATCTTGACCTTTGACTTTCTTTAACCCCCCAAAATCAATAGGCTTCTTCCTTACTCCAAGTGCAAGCTATCCAAAGTCTGGTTCAGGTCTGTGATATTAAACAAATGTTATTGTGCCACAACCATTTCTCTTCTTTTGGTCACATTGACCTTGACCTTTGAACTTTTGACCATAAAATTAACTGGCCTTTTTCTTACCCTAAGTGAAAATCATCCACAAAGATGTGGTCCAGATCTCTGATGATTAATTAATGTTATTGTGCCGAAACCATTTTCTTCTTTTAGTCACAGTAACTTTGACCTTTTGATCTCAAAATTGATAATCTTGCTTACCCCAAATGAAAACCATCCACAAAGTTTGGCAATTGTAAATGGTAGAGGACTCAAGTTACTGTGTGAAAACAAAATTGGTAACAAGAAGATGGACAGTCAGACAGATCAATAGATGGATGAACAACATCATAATATACTCCGCCCTATTGCGGCACACAAAACTACTAGCATAGGTGTCTATAAATATTTACATTTTGACTTATAATTCTTTGATGCCTATACATAATGGCTACTTTACAAATTTCCCCCTATACTTACTGTTCTATTAATATAAATTTTCTAAATGTAAAAATTGTTGCCATTGTATCTGATGTATATATTTTTTTTTTTTTTAAACAAGAGTTGTGGCTTTTTGATAGTAAGTTAGATTGCCTGTGATCTATTCATGAGGATTTCTGTGGACAAGGTGACTCACCAATTACATCTTCAAATGATACATGTATAAGTAGACCTTACCATGGTGTTGGTGTTCTTTATTATAGATCTGTTGCAAGCGTCATAGATGTACAACACTTTTTGATTGATCCTAGATTAATAGATGGTACTATTAGGACACACAATTCCTCTGAACTTTCTGTGATCTATATTAATTTTTTTGTTGTTGAAAATTGTTGGTGAATTTGTTTATTGTTGAAAATGCTAGTACAGTGGTTTGCCTAAAGACCACCCCTTCTTCTTGAGGAAAGTGGCCATATAAGAGGGGTGCTTTTACTAGAGAGAAATCACAAATGATGCAAGTAATAATTACATATAAGGTATGAAAGAAGTCACTAGTTTTTAAAAACTTAATACTTTTTAATTTAAAAATCACATGTTATAAAATCAATGTGATAAAACTTATATTAATGTTATTTAAAATAATTATGAATAATCATCAATTGCAGTGCAAAACCATTTGAAAACCTAGTCAATACAATCAGGGTACAAACATCTGAATGTAACAATCAGTCTCTGTCGATTCCATTTTCCCCACAGCTGTTGAATGTATAATTGAGATGTTCATTTGAATCTTTCTGATGTCAATTTTCTCAGCAATGATCAGAGAACTCTCCCTCTTTTCATTTAGTCGAATCGCTTTCACTTTTCCTTCTAAACTGAAAATGTCTAACAACATTTTGCAACAACTTTATTCAGAGGCATCTATTGTGCACCACTGTCAAACTTATTTGCAGCTACTGCATGAAGTGCTCTGTTCATACAAAGGATGTGAGCTTGTTATGTGATTGACTGGTTATAATCTGGTACCTTTTCAAATTCATTTCATAATCTATGAAGAGAAGCCATGACAGCTAACATACCATTTTTATTTTTGACAACTGAACAGTACGCTGTCTTGAGCTGAATAATACTGTGCTTCTCAGCCGTTAGCTTTTATAATCTATACTTGTCGGTGGTAATAATAGCCAGTAATTATCAAAGTGGTAAAACCCGCCATTAAAGAAACAGACAGCAGTTAGGATAATTGGATTCCTGACCTCTGTATGGATTCGAGTTAGGTACTTTATCGGCATACAGGAACAAATGTCAATGCGCTGAATTTATCAATCAACAAATTATCATGAGATTTCCATTTGTAAATCCCAAATGTATCTGCATGCGAGGGATAAAAGTAATTTTCTGCACTTATATGCTGTCTGCTGGCCATGTTAGAGGGGTACTTTTGAGCACAAATTTGTCGGTGCCAAGGAATTCTGGCCATAAAAAGTAGGTGACCGCTGGTCAGGGGGGCCATTCAAGAGGGGGACCACTGTACAGGAAATGTTTATAAATTGAGGACTTGAAAGTCTAACAGACTCAGATCCACACACTTTTGGGACAAACTTCATTAATTTTATGCAGGGAATGGTTATATCATATCAGATTTAAACGATATAGTAGATCACTCTGAGCATTTTACATACGTAAGCTATGCACATCGTACTGGTTACAAAGTCTGTTTATTCTGCTATAAGTAACTCTGGTTGGATGACTGTATACATGTATATACACGTTATCCTGCTATAAGCAACTCCCATCATACTGGTTGGATGACTGTATACATGTATATACACATTATCCCGCTATAAGCAACTCCCATCATACTGGTTGGATGACTGTATACATGTATATACTCATTATGCTTATCCTGCTATAAGCGACTCACATCACACTAGTTGGATGACTATATACATGTATATACGGATTATGCTTATTGTGCTATAAGTGACTCACATCACTGGTTGGATGACTGTACATCTACACAGTATGCTTATCCTGCTATAAGCGACTCACATCACTGGTTGGATGACTACATCTACACAGTATGCTTATCCTGCTATAATTGACTCACATCACTGGTTGGATGACTGTATCTACACAGTATGCTTATCCTGCTATAAATGACTCACATCACTGGTTGGATGACTACATCTACACAGTATGCTTATCCTGCTATAAGTGACTCACATCACTGGTTGGATGACTACATCTACACAGTATGCTTATCCTGCTATAAGCGACTCACATCACAATGGTTGGATGACTGTATCTACACCAGCGGTTCCAAACCTCAGGTCAGGACCCTATCAGGGTCATGGGGGTCCTCAGTATGGTCGGAAAGGGTCATGAGAAGAAAATTTTAAAATCATATCATAAGCCCGAGGGTTGGGAGGTCCTGTTGGTGGCCAATTTAACGTCGCAGCAAAAAAAAAGTTGGGAACCACTGATCTACATAGTGTGCTTATTCTGCTATAAGCGATTCACGTCATATTGGTTGGATGAATGTATATCTACACAGTATGTTATTCTGCTATAAGCGACTCACATCATATTGGTTGGATGAATGTATATCTACATAGTGTGCTTATTCTGCTATAAGCGATTCACATCATATTGGTTGGATGAATGTATATCTACACAGTATGTTATTCTGCTATAAGCGACTCACATCATATTGGTTGGATGAATGTATATCTACATAGTGTGCTTATTCTGCTATAAGCGACTCACATCATATTGGTTGGATGAATGTATATCCACACAGTATGCTATCTGCTATAAGCAACTCACATCACACTGGTTGGATGACTCTATCTACACAGTATGCTATTCTGATATAAGCGACTCAAATCATACTGGCTGAATGACTATATTTACAGTTTGCTATTCTGCTATAAACGACTCAAATCATACTGGTTGGATGACTATATCTTCACAGTCTGCTTATTCTGCTATAAGCAACTCACATCACACTGGTTGGATGACTCTCTCTACACAGTATGCTATTCTGATATAAGCGACTCAAGTCATACTGGCTGGATGACTATATTTACAGTTTGCTATTCTGCTATAAGCAACTCAAATCATACTAGTTGGATGACTATATCTACACAGTCTGCTTATTCTGCTATAAGCAACTCACATCACACTGGTTGGATGACTCTATCTACACAGTATGCTATTCTGATATAAGCGACTCAAATCATACTGGCTGGATGACTATTTACAGTTTGCTATTCTGCTATAAGCGACTCAAATCATATTGGTTGGATGACTATATCTACACAGTATGCTTATTCTGATCTAAGTGACTCACAGCATACTGGTTGGATGACTGTATACTTACACAGTATGCTTATTCTGATATAAGTGACTCACAGCATACTGGTTGGATGACTGTATATCTACACAGCATTCTTATTCTGATATAAGTGACTCACATGACACTGGTTGGATCACTGTATATCTAAACTGTTTGGTTATTTAGTTCTAAGCATTTGAGAACTTGCAAGTTATTTTTTAATATATCACTGCAAATTTCAAAGACAAATCCATACATAAGACAAAGGTAAAAACTTGGGAGTTGTCTATGGCGCATTATTTTCACAAGAGATTAGGCTGACTGTACACTTGGATGTTAAAGTGATGTCAGCACTTTTTTCCATTGTAATTGACTGGAGACAAATAATCAGGTAATTTGCTTGTGTCATCATGTCAAAGGACCATTAAGTCCTCAACTGTAGTCAAAGCAATGTCAGCTTAATTCTGAGTAAGTTGAGTTATTAGAATTACTCTTTTTATCCTTTTGATTTCACAATGTTCTGGATGTCCAAGTTGTAACAAATGAGATTATGAGTCTTGTGTCAGTATAAACATTTATATGCTTTCATGTTCATAGATTTCTCTTTTACTTCCTGTAATTATCAAAAGATAATCCTACTTTTTAACATTTGAAATGAGTGAACAGCATATACAGTATAACTGAACTTTTGCAAAACAAAGTTTTATTTTGTTGTCATCCATTTCTTTATTTTTGTTACCAACATTAAAAGTTCAGCTGAAAAAAATACCAAATTTTACTATTTCAATATTTGTTGAATTTATTCTGATTGAATTTGAAAATTCATTGATATTAATAAAGATACCACATGTATCTTTTTTTCTTTATTTTATTTGGTCTACTGTGGTATTTACTGACTCTAAATCTAATTAAATGATATTTTAGGGGTCTTGCATAATTTGCTTTTTTTTTTGCAAAAGAGGTGAGGGGGTGAGTTGAGACTAACTACCAAGTGAATGTACTAGGTGCTGTTTTCTCGTTTATCTTCAAACTCGGTATGACCTAAAACATTCAGCTAGTGCTGACGACAGACTATAGGTAAGAAGGGCACAAACTCAATTACTTGTTCAGTTAAATCCTGGGACAATCTCAAAAATATTTCTGAGGAAGAGATTTATTCACAATGAAACTTGTTATAAACTGTCTTTCAATGTATTAACTTAAAACCTGAATGGAGTGTGGTATGCACAATGACTCAATAATGTGTAGAAAATACTGGAATTAAAATTTTGGATACACTGATTGATAGATAAAAGCTCTGTCAACTTTGATATCACCCCTGTTCTATACCATATTGTAGCAATGGATTTGTCAGCTATGTAAATTGGGTATGGAAGACAAACAGCATTTCCTAACTGAATGCCCTCTTTTTATGCCCTGCAGACAAACTTTTTCATCAAACTAGTTGATACAGTACCATCATTCACTAAAATGAATGCCTATGGACAAGTTTATATTTATACTTAGTGGGAATAATTATGATATTAACAACATATGTTTTTCTATGGCTATATATTTAATGTGTATCACCTGTCATATGGTACATGTATTTACTAGATCTCTGTCTGTGAAAACATTTCTTGTTTTGGGGATAATCCTGTCATTAGATTTTTTTTCAATAAACTGAATTGTTCCTTGCTGTAATACTATTTATCTTTTCAAGAGCACCTGAATGATAATGAATAGAAATGGGGATGTTGTGAGCAATGTGACTCTTCAGAATTTTGACATTACGATTATTTTGTGTGTGGGTGTTTGAATTTAAGGTGATTAAGCAGGTTTAAAGTTGTTCCCTTGTAAACTATTTAAATGTTGCATAGTTTACATTTTGCCTAGGATGTTTGTCTTACAAAATATGGGTCCTGAGTGGCCAAGTGGTCTAAGGCGCTTGCCTTTACAGATCACTCACACATCTCACCTCTCTCCATGTCAGTTTGAATCTTGACTCAACCAAAATGGGTATATAAGAAAGCTTCCCATGGGTCAGTGGTTCTTTCCGGGGTCTTCCCAGGTTCTTCCTCCACCAAAATATATGGGCCGCCATGTATAGCCTATCATGTGCTGAAAAATGGCATTAAAGCCCACAAAACCAAACAAATCTTACAAAACAGTAGCAAACAGCACGACTGACTACTGAGCCTTGGTGTAGGTATCACTACTCACTAGGTAAACAAATGAATATTTGCATACCCATTTCCTGCTCAAATATTTGTGAGAAAGTATTCTAATTAAATGTTTGGTTATTCATTTCAGCTTTAAATAAAAGAATGGGGTCTATAGACATTACTGCATCATAAGCATGTTTGAGAGTTATCCAGATGTGGCATAACGAGGGAGTGGTGTATTATTTTCTAGTGTACATGGATAAGAGCATTCAGCTGACTCTCAATATTCCCTGTAAGTTTTGGCATGACTGTGACTTCCGTAGAATTCAGACTAAGTTTGGTGACCTTCACCTTCCAATTATTGTCATAACGTGGGTCACGGATTATTCCAAACACTTGTTGAAAAATCCCTAAACAGCTATTCCCTCGATGAAGAGTTCCACAGACCATTATTAGCACAAGTCCATGTGGTGTAGCTTTCACAAACAAGCCATCTGGTCCAATGTTTGGATTGAATATTAGGTCATCTTTTTGTACCAGTGCCAAAAATCGCTCAGAGACTAATAATGACCCTTTAAATTCATCTTGGCTTTGTACAGGAGAATTGGTGTACACAGTTAGAGTGGACTCATCCCAGAAATGATGAGGACCAAAATCCTCAGTGGCATCTCCTGTGGATAGGTTGTGAGAGTTCAACACTTGGTAAAACCATCTGGCAAAGGACTCACCCAGTTTTCGAGTTTCATCTTGTGTTGACTGTACAGATGTAGCACTGGATTGGGCGTGAAAACTTGCAACTGAATGGTTACCACTGAATGCAAACTGTGTCCCAGTCTGCCCAGTTTGCTGCTGAAATTGAGGAACAACTATTGCAGGTGGACCAGGGAAATGACCGGTAGACTGTCTTACCAGATGAGTATCCTGCACTGAAACAAAGATCTGTACACCAGTCTGTATGCTCTGAGAGAGCATGTCTGGATTTGTCTGAGAAAATGCTGATGAGGATATTTTTGGCATAAAGTCATATGAACCAGTTTGAACACTCTGGTTATTTCTGACAGGAAAGTTGGACATGAATGGATTTGTCTGAGAAAATGCTGTTGAGGATACCACTGGCTTAGAGTCACGTGAACCAGTTTGAACTCCGTGGTTATTTCTGTCCGGAAAGCTGGACATTAATGCTGCTGGAGACATGTTTAGCTTCACATCTGGTTTTACATCTTCCTCCATATTAACCTGAAAAACAAAGGATAATATCATGTAAACCAAACAGCTGAAATCTCATTATTACAGTCATCAAAGACATTTCAAAATACAACAGGTTTTCTAAACAAAAAATGAAATGGGCCAATATACAAGTTTCATCACTGAGGGCAATGGAGTGCTTTCATGCCTTGTCATGATTATGGTCAAAACATGTTATGTTAAACATGCCCATCTTTCTGTTCATCTGTCCCCAAAAGACTTATTTAATGGTAATGTGCAACTACAGTAAAACCTTATCTGAGTGACCTTTGCTGAGTGACCACATCATTTATGACCAGAATCATCATGCAGAGATCAATTTACTACATGAATGCATTGACATGAGCAACCACCTGCTAAATGCAGGCAGTGTACATATAATTTTAAGGCAAAATATGTTTCAACTCTGTGAATGATCATGTTTTAAAACGAGATATAAACACCAGACCTTTTTTTAATCCTTTGTAACCTCAATTGTTGGGGCTGAGTGCATACTTTTCTGAACTGAGATGCACCAAAATAGGAAGAAAAAGTTAAGCCTGGTTACCAGTTTCCTAAAATGTATAAGGTAGAGTTGCATGCAACAGACTGTAAACCATACTTAAGCACATGTCACAAACTGCCATTATAGTGCCAAAGTCATCTAAATCCCTGTTACGATTAACCATTCCATCTTTAAAGCAAGTAATCATGGATCAATTAAATTGATCTTGGAGACAAGTAAATGTTAAACAGCCAACTGAAGGATTTTGTATCACAATATGGAACGTATCAGGTCATTTGTATCGCAATATGTATTGTATTTGTTCATTTGTATTGCAATATGTATTGTCTCGGTTTATTTATATCACAGTATGTATTGTATTGGGTTTTGTATCACAGGATGTATTGTATTGGGTCATTTGTACTGCAATATGTATTTAATGAGGTCATTTGTATCACAATACTAATTGTATCAGGTCATTTGTATCACAATATGCATTGTATCAGGTCATTTGTATCACAATATATATTGAAAATATGGTAATTTGTATCACAATATGTATTGTATTGGGTCATTTGTATCACAATATGTATTGTATTGGGTCATTTGTATCACAGTATGTATTGTATTGTCACTAAAGTGGTGATACACCCCTCGATTCTCATTTATGGGCTACAAGATTTTAGTGTACTGTATGAATAACTAACTTACATCCATCGAGTCTGTCAGGACATCATCAGATCCCCAGTGTTCAAGTATTTTCTGGATAAGAGCACGCTTGTCAGAATCTACAGATACGATAACACGCTCTTGGACAAGATACTTAAACAGGTATTCACGTTTCAGTTTCTTTCTCCTCAACAATTCACTGGCTTTTTCTGTGTAGGTCAACAATGCCTCTATTGCCTCTGAAAAAAATAAAGTGCAATTAAAACCTTTAGTTTTCAGTACAGGTTCAAAAATTGATTTTGTTGGCATGACAATATTGCTCATTACCGTATATACTTGTGTATAAGCCGGGTCCCAATGCAAACAACATATACCCTGATCTGCTGTCGAATAATGCAGCGGCAGATCAGGTTCTATATTGTTTGTTCTACTGATTAGTCCTTACAAACTGCATAGACCCCGATCTGCCGGTGCATAATGTGCTGGCAGATCTGGGTCTATGCAGTTTGCAGTTGGTATTAGCTTATATGTGAGTATACATGGTACTCTTTTGAAGTGACATTGTAGGAGTATCCCCAAAACAGGAACTCAGACTTCAAACTCTAAAATTGAAATTAATAGAGGGAAGCCACGATAACTCAGTTTGTGGAGTGTTAAACTTGTAATCAAAGAGTCACAGTTTCGATACCTGCCCAGGTTAGCCCAGGTCAGCTGCCTTAGTGTGTCTTTGGGAAAGGCACTGAGCTCCCACTTCCTCAGTATGATATAGCCAATAATGTGACAAAAGTGTCGTTATCCCCTGTCCTAAATAATAATACTTACGGCCTCTCAATATCATTGAAATTTAGTATGTATGCAATGATATAGACAATACATTATTCCCGAAATATTCCGACTTCTGATCTTACTCAAAATCAAAAGTTTTGAAACTTGAGCAGGAGTTCAAATTTTATGCTCAGAGAGTTTTGTGACTATGGGGCCAGGGCATAAAATTTTAACTCAACTGCAAAATAAAAAATCATATCTACAGTTGGAAATGTGGCATGAATGTAGAGATACAAATGATTAAATAATCCTGAAATTTTTGTGATTCTAACATAGCTCAGAATGAAGTTTTAAAAGAATAAAATTTTAGAAATTTGAGCAAGAGTTCAAATTTTGTATCCAGTTTTTTGTGACTATGGGAACCGAAGAATTAAAATTAAAATATATATCTGTTCATAAAACACAGATGCCCTCAAAGAGTGTCATTGAAATGACCTAAACAAGAACTTAACCAAGGTGCGATGGACACACTGACAGACAAGGGTAACATAATATGCATCGCTACCACTGTTGTAATGGGACATAAAAATAACTTCAAAATTATGTTACTCGAAATGAAATATCCACAATGGTATACAAGAACTTAAATATTGCATTAGTAAATTATTTCCACAGAGTTCTTTAGCAAGGTTGGTTGTACCTAATCCAGCTAGACTGGTTTCCCCTTGTTCTTCAGTTTCATGCACCAAAGAGACCACCCTATGTTTTTTTGTATGATACATTCGTTGTTAGGACATCTTGTACCATCAGGTTAGAGAACAGAGAGTCCCTCAAAGGGACTGATGATCTGCTGGCCAAAAATAATTTCAAGGAAACCAAGACCGTCTCTTCTTTGTAACTACTGAGTATTGAAACTATCTCTTTTAATATTGAGAAACTCCAGCATACCAAATTTGGTAACAAAAACATTTTCTTACATGTCTGACTTAACATGTTTACAAGAAACCTGTAAGTGCAGGACAAAATCCTTTGTCATGGCCTCTCTCCTTGAACCTGATATCATGGACAGAAAATCATTCAACTTGCCTCAGACAATGTCAAGATATACCCATGTGCCAAGTTTCGATAAATCTAGAATTAATATTTTTTGGGGAAAAAAAACAGTTATTAGGTGGCATCATTCAAGGTATTCATCAGATATATCTTCAAACTGGATCTGCTAAAAATCCATTCATACTTCTTTGTGCTATCATGCTTACAAGCCAGTACAGATAAACCCACCCCAACCCCAAGTCAAGACTTTTGATGGTAAAATCAATTCCAGAGTGCTGAGCATCAACTTGTTCATTGGAATGCAACTAAATACAAAGTCTGGTAAAAATTCAATTGTAAATGTGCAAGCCACTGTGTTCATAAGCTTAAAAATACAAACAATGACCTTTAATTTGACTCCAAGGTCAATTAGGTCTGGTTTTCAAAACTAATTCATCAAAGTTTTAAAGACAGCCACTCTGGTGCGATGTTGGAGGTTAGAACCAGTAACATCTAGCTATAATCGTGTTTCAGTGAAAAACCTATGTCGATAGGACGATCCATTCAGAATAAGTGCCATATAAAGATTTTCAGTTTGGCCATCAAAGCAGCCATTTTGCAGGTTGGATCAGCATTACTGTAATATAGGAATAACTACATATTGCAAGATAGAAGTTTTGTTACTAGTTTTTTTAATTTGGGGAGATCACATTGATATCATTTTCATTTAGGACCACATCTAGTAAGAAATGTTTAGGTGAAAACCCAATGTCAATATGACAGTAGTGATAACAAGATTTTCAAGATGGCCAACATTGACCAGCACCATTTTTATTTAGGACCAGCTATACATCATAAGACGTTTTAAATGGAAACTCTTTGTCAATATGATGATCCGCTAAGGAGGAGTAGGGATAAGATTGAGAATGAATGCCCCACGATCCGTACAAGAGACATTACACCAGTCCTTCACACCATGTGCTTAACTAATATTGTGTGGCAGTTTGTCAGCACATATGAGACCCTTAGAACAAAATATGTTTAGCATATGCATAATAAAAAAGACCCAAAAAAATACTAGCAACAACAACTAGCTTTTATTATCATCTTCTAACACTTGTTTGAGGACCTGATGAAATACAACTTTACCATTGGACTTGACCAGATATGCCAGTTAAATTAAGTGTTATGCATTTTCAGGTGGTAATTCTGCTTGTTGTCAATTAATTATTTTTTACAACAGCAGAGTTGCATAAAATACTATTTTTGGGTGAAATTCCAAAGTAAAGTTTATTGAAAGAAAAAGATCATTTCTATAAATAAATAGCTTGTGAGAAAATTAGTGAAGCTTAACTCTAAACCTGAAGCAACATCAAATCCAGAACCCAAACTAACACATTTTCCGATTCAATAGTTAGGTATATAAATGTTTTCTTTTTTGTTATAACTTGTTATACTGCCTTGGAATGTTTTTATATTAAATTTCAAAAATATATTTTTGGGACAAAATTTCGGTCAAGAGCCATTCTAATTTTGGGATCACTGGTATAATACATACATGAAGCAAAAATGATCTATTTACTTCAAAAAATGATTTAAATGAATAAAATCATTTTGATATAAAGTATTTCATAATATTACAAGAAGTTTTTCTAATGTTACTAAGTTCTATAAAAACTACATGAACTTAAAAGTGAATTAATTTTCAAGATAGCAGGTTTGATAACAGTTGCACTGAATATCACAAAAATATTAACTATTCACATTGACAAATCGGTATTGGAGGCTCATTTTCACAAGAATGGTTTGTCACATACCCATCTTAGTCATTATGCAAATCTTCGAACATTTTGGCTGTCTTTTAAAATAATAAATTATTTCTTTCTCATCTTCTTCAAAGTTTGAGGTGCTGATCAGAGTCCATTTTATGCTGTGCACTGACTTTTATTTTTATCTTTGGTGCAGGAAAGTTGGCTTTATGGTGCCCGTAGGGTGCATATAAAAGACCCCAGAACAGAATGGCAAAAGATCAATATGGTTCATTTTAGACTGAATGAACTGAGCACATCCCAAGCTGGCTTAATAGAGTGAACTCATTGTCAAAGATGCATAAGACAATCAATTTAATTGGCTGACAGAAATGTATTATTTTGATTAGCTTGGACACCAATCAAGAATACATGGTCAATGATTATGGATAGAAAATATAAAGAACAGAAGAGAAGATGAAATCATTAGCAAAAACACTACTGCATTTATTTCCAAAGTAGCATACTGAGAGGAAAAAGTGCAGACTCAAATGTCCAAAATAAAAAATTGAGAAATACTAGTGGGAAATCATTGCTGAAGCATGAATTCAAAAATCCTTTTACAGAAGGCTTGCAGCAGGAAAGACTGATAATAATATGTGTTTGAATTTTTGAGTATAAACAAGAAACAGGCAAGGATATTTGCAACTCCTTTTTTGGTCAAAATGATCCCCCTTTTTATCTTGATAGGGGCCCTTCGGCCCCACATTTTCCTTTCCTGGTACGAACACTGGTTGATTATGTTGTGTTTGTTAAAAATGAAAGCCCTTTAAAAATGTTTTGCAAATGTTTGAGACACAGAAGTTTTCATATACAGGGATGTATCTCTGTCATTTAATATTTGTTCTTTCATATAAATAAGTTATTATGAGATCATAATAAAATTTAACTAATCTTGGTTCATTTTCTTATACTTTTCTATAATTGTTCACAAAAACTTGTGGGTTTTTTCTAGTTACTACCAGTCAGAAAGCAGTCAACATGATTGAGTAATCAGGGTATGGGGGTGGAGTGCTGATGCAAGTCAGTAAAGTCAGTAGCCGATGAGCATACAGATGAATATCTCTCTTGTCAGTAATTTTAACTTTCAGACCAAAAAGTCTGATAAAATAATACACAATGGCAATGGTGACAACAGCAACAGTGACCCAGAGCGAAAATATTGGACCAGTTGAAAAGTACATATACATAAAAGACATACACATGCTGAGACCAGACTATCCAACATGCACACAAAATGGTTGCATACTTACTACAGAAGGGGGTGGGTGTGGTTGGGAGATTTTGAATTTCACATATGAATTAGACCTAAATGAGCATGATTAAATATCATATTAATACTTAAACAGAATTAGACATTATATTTAACCACCATCACATTCTTCCCTCTTTGTGGATAAAATAGTTGTCTGACCATTTCAAGATAAATTATTTATTCACATTTGACTCCAAAAATCTATACACAAAGTGACAGCATTAATAATATTGTGGTTTACACCACCATTATTATAAATTCTTATAAGAGATAGACATACATCACACACACTTTATCCTTATATTCACTTTACCAATTATAGCTGGAATACCACTAGAAAATAACATATATGAATTACTTCAAATAGTTTCAGCAAAAGAATTTACAATTATATACTTGCATCCAAATATTACTTTATGATTATTTTTAAGATAATACTTTACTAGATGATTACAAAATTCAACAATGAAGAATAAGTTTAGCACAATCTTAGAAGTTGTAATACTAAATATATGAAGTAGAGTTTTTGAGTCCTTGTATTAAATTAAATCAACTAATTAATTAGCAGGAAAAATCCATGGAGTAAAACTTCACAAGATTTTGCATCATCGAGTGTCTGTGTGGAAGTCAGGGGTCCTTTAGTCCTACTGGAGCAGAGTATGCTTCTGCCTGGTACTTGAGTGGGCTGCCAGTGAATGGTAGTGTTCCTATTATCATGTTTTTGATGGCACAGAACATCGCATCTGGTCATTCCTGAAATTCCACTACTTCATCTCTGGTGACATAAACATTCTACCTGGAATAGTCCTAGGACTCTTCCTGGGCCAGTGCAGCTCGCTGACATTTTTTGCTATTTTGTTTTCTCCCTCAAGGATTGCCAATTTGGTTGGGGTGCTTTCCAATGCAAATATAAGGTTCTCATGCTCTTGTTTACTCCAATGGATGAATGCTCCTTTAGGTACTGGTACTGGAGGGAGTGCAATGGGTGAAATATAGGGTCCTCACTTGTGGCAGTTACTGCCTGCATCTCCAGGGCAAATGGCATGGTCTGGTTTAAGATGTTGCTATAGGAACCAGAGCCTCCTCTAATGAATGGTGACAGCTGGACAGAAATGACAGAAGAAAGGGGAGATGAACAGGAAGTCCATTAGCTCTCATCCACACGTAGATCAGTTTGGTCAGTCTACAAAAGATAAACAACCACATCTAAAGGCCACATCTCTTGCAGACATCTAAAGAATAGTTTTCAACAGTTAAAATGTTTTACTCAAAGAAAACTCTTAATCAAAAAGCATTTATTTCTAAAATGGATGTATGACTATTAGTTACATGGTAAATCCCATTAACCCTACAATCATTTAAATTTAGAGAGAATATACATGCATGTGAAACACTTAAAAAACCCTCTTTTTTGCAGTAACAACAATTGTTATAAAACACACATTTTCCACAAAATTCATACTATGTTCATCAATACATGTAAGTGCTTTCATATCCATGGAACATTTTCTTGACTTACCTCAGAATAGCTATCATTAATATCAGATTCTGCAGACATATAATCTTCCTCAGTCAGAACCAGTGTCATCACCATAATCCCTAGAGTCTTCATGCTCTTTCAAAGGTAAATCCCAACCTTTTTGGATTTTATTACTCCAATGCGTCATCAAAATGATCTATGTTCACTATGATTGGAGTAGATTACGGGGTTCCTTGTATTTTATAGGCCATATCTGATATCTTCTCTATGATTCTATACAGACCTACCCATCCTAGTCCTAATTTTTCTTTGCTCCTGGGTGGATACAACCTCCATACCCACTTTCCTACTTCAAACTCACCTAATTCTGTTTTCATATCATAGTACATGTGTCAATTTTGCCTGAAGAAACTGCTCTTCAGATTTTTGTAAAAAAAAATTAAATGCATGTTTTGAAACCATTGAACATATTTGACAGGAGACATGTACTCAAACAGATATGGCAGTAAATTGACCATAATGTCGAGTGGAAGGGCAATTTCATGTCCAAACATTACATGGTTACGAGTACGGCATGTACTCTCGTGAATTGACATACAATATTTTTATGACACATTGCTGATTGGGGTTGACACAAGGCCATTTGAGTCTTACAAATCTCTAGTTTTTCACATAACAAGGTAAACAAATATGATCTAAACAAACTCCCACCATTGGACAGTGTGATTATACCATGTACACGCAAAATGACAAATGAATTCAGTGACTAGTTTATCTGCAACCTTCTATGCAAAATATGATAAGGTATGGCGTTTCTGGGAGTGGAACAAGAATATCTAGAGCAATCTGCTCCAACAGACAAGCAGTTCTCATTCACTGTAAAGAGCTTGCTGCAACACGGTCTGGATCTAGCACATATGCACAAATCACACATCTGGCACCATCTTGTCAGTACCTCATCCATTTGACCAGGCCAATAGAACCTGTGCCTAATTACATTCACCATCCTAGCTCTGCCAAGGTGTTCTCCAAATCCATGCACTCTTGCTGGTTCTTTAAAATGAAACACATTATCTCAGGAGTGGCCAATAGCAGCAAACCTGACTGCTTACTCTGAGTGGTCTCCCAGTGCTTATATAACAGACCATCTTGGACATTCGTCTCAGCAGGGACTTTGCTTCCTGCCTCTATCCAACTAATTGAGAGGTAAGGGGGTTTTCAGCACCATCTTCCTTTAATTTCAACACTAACTCTATACAAGGGTCATTCTGTTCAAACTCTCTTAGTTGTTCCCAAGTGCCTAAACAATTCAACTCACTTTCGGCATTACTGCTGGAGCCGTATGCCTCACATGCAGTAGTAGTCTGATCCTTCTCTACAGCCATCTCTTTTGACCACTGAGACACTGTTCCAACAACAGTCTTTTTTTAAAGTCATTTTCTTTGCTTTAGCATGCAGACATTATTGACAATCGCCAATACTTTCATCTTCTACACAGGATCAGACTGAGTCCATCTGTGTTTCTGTCCAAATTGCCTTTATGGTGTTGTATCTCAAAGTCGTACACATCTAGTACTGATAACCACTTTGTGACCATACCTTCTAGTTCTTTTAAAGCCATTTGTTTAGAACTATGGTCTGTCAGGACAAGGTATTTTCTTCCTCACAACAAGTAGTGTTTGAACTCCTTGCAATAAACATTTGACTACAGCTAATAATTGCCCATAGGTAGTGCAATACTGCCTCTGGTGTTTAATCCGAGTCTTAGTAGCATAAGCAATAACTGTCTTGTCATCATCGTCAAATTGTGACAAAACCGCCCCAATGCCTTATGAACTGCATCAGTGTCTGGAATAAATGTTCCATACCTACTGTGATAAGTCAGATAAGGTGTTGATGTCAAAAGTGCATTTACATGTAGCTTATCAAAAACCTCTTGACGAGTCAGTCTCTCACAGTGCACTTCTTTGAACACAATGTGTCCTAGATAGAAGACATGCTCTGAAACAATAAAAAATTGTATGGTCTGAATTTTAAATTGGCCTCACAGAGTAGCTCTAAGACAATTTTAAAATTTTCCAAAGCACTCAAATAATACCAATAACAATGTCTATATAAGGCAGACACTACTTGAAAGTCATTCTGTGGAACATGATCTGGTCCAGCATGCAAGTAAGATAGCCCAAATGGTAACACCTTATATTGAAATAGTCCCTTGTAACTAGCAAAGGCTGTTTTCTCTCTATCATTTTCGTATAGTGCTAACTGCCAGTAGCCACTAGCAAAATCTATAATGGAAAACCACTTCACTGCAGAGAGAGCATCTAGAGAATCATCCATTCTAGGGAGTATATATACATCTGTAGGAGTCATCCCATTCAATATCCTAATGTTGATTTAAAACCTAGAAGTTCCAGCTTTCTTAGTTAAAAAGATGATAGGCACAGTCCAAGGGTTGTCACTAGGCTCCAATACATCTTTGGCACACATTCGGTCAATCTCTTTTTTCACAATCTCTTTCTGAGATAATGGTAATCAACAAGGAAGCAGTTTTGTAGGTTTACTGTCACCGGTGTCTATCACCTGTTTCACATTATCGGTCCTTCCTAAGTGACCATCAGGTCCTACAAATCATCTGCGTACACAGATATAAGTTTCTCCAAAGAAACCTTTTTCTGATTCTCCATCTACCAAATGTTTAAGATGATCAGGTTTAGGTTTATCTGAATTGCAAGGTGCATCTACTTTTTAAACAAATTCTAGAGCAAACACTGTGTACAGCCTGCATTTGAATTATCGGTACCCTCTTATTCATCGAGATCGGTTCAAGGATCAAATTTAATATGGACATAACCACTTCTGAATTTTCAAATTTTACCACAGACTTCAGTAAGGCAAACCAGTTTCTTCTGAAAAAAATTTCAGGAGCTCAATGACCCCTTCTACGGTTATTTCCCATTCTCCCTCTAGTTCCCCTTAAGAAACATATTTGATTTTGGAGAAACAGAGACCTGGAGTCTGTGATGTGTTATCTAGCACAGGAAAAACCAGTTTCCCTTTCCAATTAGATTTTCAAATTTCTAACTTTTAGAACGCCCTCTATCAAATTTAGGTTGGCATCATTTTCTCTAGAAAATCCAAACCAATTATTTCAGGTTGTCCATCAAAATCAACAACTATTGCAGTGCTTTCAAACACTGCCATATATCTTAAATTAGAAGGCTGCTTGCCCATAAATCTTCAGTAATCACAATGGTTAGTTGAAAACATGATTGTTTTAAATCAGGTTTTCCTGACACAAGTCTTTCAAAAACAAATTTGAAATAAGGGTTATAGCAGACAATGTATATACGGTACTAGAAATTTCACAGTCGTTTGACATTAAGTCTACAGAAACAAACCTACAGGTTTAAGTAAATGCAGTTAATCTTAAAGTTGTCCTTTCAAAGTCTATTTTACACTTTACCGGATACATTGCTTTCTAAACCCCAGGTCGAATTTTCAGCTGCAAGATCAGCCTATTCTAGATTAACTGTGCACCATCTTAACTGACTGTTCCAGCTTAATCTCAATATCAACCCTACTATTGGGTCTATTCTGGTTATTTTTCATCGGGCAGCTCTAACTTATGTGACCCATGCCATGACAAGTATAACACTCCATCTGATTCATTCTGAATGACAGGTTATTTGCTCAATGAGGAGTATTCCTATTTTATTTCGCATATTCTCAATAACTGTATTTATAAGTTTGGAATTTTCAGTCAACAATTTTGTTACTGTATCCATAGATTCTAGGAAAGCCTTAGAAAAAACTTGTATAAGATTATTAATATTTGAGTGAGTGCATGTTACTGCCTTTGCTCTCTTACTTGTAACCCTGATCAGAATTACTTTGTTGCGGGTCTTATTCAGACCCAAGGTCTCTGACAGGAATTTCATTATTTACCAGCTTCAGTGAATCTGACCGAGTCATATCCTCAAGGCCTAATACTCAATTGTATTGGCCATTGCATCGTCAAGAGTTTTAGGATGCCCAAATTGACAATGCCTTCCATAGCCACAACAGGAATCATTAGAAATGCACTACAGACTAGTTGCCTCAAAGCATAACCATAATCAGCAGTGGACTTTGATTTTTGGCATTGTCTATTTCTAAACTTGCATATATACACAGTTTTCTTTTCTATCAGACTGAATCTTTGTCATAAAGGAGTTTGAAGAAAGGTATAATCACCAATTTGAGTTAAGTTTAAATCACCCAGTAGTTTTTGTGCTACCCTCTTAAACTCATTGCAAGTTGTTGGGCCCTTTCAATTTTATTCAAATTATTCCAATAAGCAACTTGCTCAATATGTACTATATAATCCTGCCTTTCCACATTGTTGCCATCAAATTTGTCATGTTCTTTTCTTTCTGGAATCTCTTAGTGCCACCATAGTATTTATCTTCCCCAAATTCATTCATTTTGTGTGAATCATAATGACAGAAGTCAATGCATGAGTGAACATATGCAGTATCACTGGAATTGTGAATTGCTGAGTTTACGCCATCCCACCTGACCTTGAATTCAGCTCAGTATTACATGTGACTCTCGATTCCCTGACATTAGACATCACATGACCTCCATCTGCCACCCAAGAGCAACTGATAGTTGAATGCACATACTCGTTTTAACAACATCTGTTTGAACAGTGGGACAAATTACATAACAAAATACTGCCATCCCAAGAAACACATGGAAGCTTGGGGTGATTTCTACTGTAGGAGTTGTTCCTAACAGCATGAAGGAAAAGAGAACCCAAATTGTCGTTTTTTTTGTGAACAGAAATGATGGTTCAACTTCATTTGGCAAAGAAGCAGTGCTACTGCATTGGGGATCAAGTACATTTTGCCTTTCTGCAAATTTGTCAATAGTTTCATTAAAGTGAATTAAATTCCTTTTATTTGTATTGGTGGATGACAATAATCATCTCTTTGATGGAGTTGTCATGTATGCATTGAGCAGATTTACTGATAAAATTTATGTGCAATAGTATTTCAGATCACAGATCCACTGGATTGCCTGCATGTGAATGTATGCAAATGTCACAATGGATTCACATGGATTACTGGCATGAATGCCACTCTTATCCGCAATCGGTATTTCATAATTGCTATTCTTCATTATCTGGAATGTACAAAGATATCTCACCATCATGATCTGCTGCCTTACATCTGTGTATGGATTTGACCTTGACATTGCGAGGCTGAGTGTCTAACTATTGCCTTGACCTCATACCTAACTGTCTCCCTACTGTCTAAACATGTTGCTGGCACGAGTATCTGGACACCGTTGTCCACAATTTGTATGATAAAATTTCTCATCAGAATACATTTCTACTATTTCAAACCTAGGAGTTCTATTCTCAACCATAATTTGTGCTCAAGTTTAAACATACAAAAAATTCTGCTACTCCAATTTTCCAACAACCTTTGCACAGATGACATGACTACTGATTACTGCTATCAAATGTAAAATTAACAAAATAAGACAACACCAATAGTAAATTTCAATGAACATCCTGGTCACAACTCCTAATGCAACAGGGATTCATCACAAAAAACTGCATCTGGAGCTTCTTCAGTTTCTTTCCCTCAATAAGCGGTTAACATGAATGAGTGAAGAGGGGTGCTGATGCAAATCAGTAAAGTCAGAAGCCTATGGATGTATGAACGGATGGTGTCAAACCTTCAGATAATTCCCACATATTTCAGCTATTCCAAGCCAGGCTCACTTCAATTAAATAGGTTATTTGGTAGTCAAATTTAGATATTTGAAAAGTATGAGGAAAGAGAGTAAGGTCTACATGTAGAATGACAGATAGAAGAAAAAGAAGGATAGCTCATTGCCATAAACTGAAGTTGCTACTTCCTTAAAATAAGAGGCAAAGATTTAATTCTAATAAAATATGTGGCTTATTTAAAGTATATAATTTTGTAAAATAAAAAAGTTATAATGCTGGACCAGACTTGGATGGATGGAGACAAAACTTACGAGAAATAATTGATACCATGCTTACCATCTCAGATACCATACAGAATGAGATGAGTATCTCATCTCTGCAATATTAACTTTCAGACCAACAAGTATGATATAACACTATATAATGGTCATGTGACAGCAGCAACAACAGTGACCCTGTTGTCAATGCTGGACCAGTTGAAAAGTATATATACATAAAAGATATACATGCGCCATGACTGGACTATCAAACATGCACACAGAGTGGTTGCATGTGTTGACAGGAAAATTGGTTCAACATACATTATAATGCCTAAGTAAACTCCATTATTATGGAAGGGGGGGGGGATAATTTGAATTTCACATATGAATATGACCTAAATGAGCCAAATTAAATATCTTCCTCTAATAATAGAAATGACAATCATAAAGCAGAAAATTAAATGCCAAGTTAGACAACATTTCCATTTTTCTTACATAATATATACTTTCTTGCATTATAAATACTTGTAAAATACCTAATGTAAATTCTATATTTTCTCCTTATTTGTGACACTCTTGATTTTCCAACGTGCATGACTTGTGAAGATGTGCATTTAGTTTTGAGATGCTGTCTGCATCTTGAGGTATATAATTTTGTTACAGTTTTTGTTTTTGTTGGTTTTAATAGCACTTTTAACACATTTTTCGCTATATCATGCTGAGGAAATGGGAGCTAAGTGCCTTTCCCAAGATCACTCTGAGGCAGCCAACTTGGACAGGTATCAAACCTGTGACCCTTTACCAACTGAGCTACAGTGGCTCCCTCAATTTTGATACAGACTAAAGTTTCTGCTAAAAGTGATGATGCATTTTTTAAAAATACATGTAATGCTTGTTAAAGCGGTTACACAAAACACCCAAATCTACACCAAATTCACCCAAATCTACACCAAATTCACCCAAATCTACCACAAAATCTACCTCAAATTTGCCCATATCTACCCCAAATATACCTTTGATACACCTAATATACAAAGTATATCTTCTTTAGGTATCATATATTAATATATTACAGGAAAATACCAGAAAAGAAGATAAATTGCAGTAGATGGTTAAGATTGTCTTGGCATAGCATAACATACAGTTCGGATGTTTCTTTTAACTTTTTTGTTTTTTTAAATTTGTATTATTGATATGTATAAAATCACTAATACGTACTACTGATATGTATAAAATCTCGCTAAAGTTCTTTTTTGATCTTTTATATGGACTATAAAATTTCCAATATTTAGAATTTCATCTTTTTTTTCACTGTTGTATGATACCCAGATAACAAGTACCTTGTTTATATTGTGTATCACAGGTATTAAAGGTATATTTGTGTGTATTTCCATTATATACATAGTGTATGTACTTTGGGTATGATGTATTTGACGAAAATATCAGAAAAGTTGATTAAAAAAAAACTTCAAATTGTGTTTTCTTGGCATTATAATATTTACCGGTAAATATAATAAATATCGCATAAAGAGTTTTTGAGGGGTAACATATTATTAAAATGTGCGTTACTGCTATTGCTGAATTTTTATCTTGCGAGTAAAATCTAAAAATTTAGCAAATATTAATGAACATCAATATTTCATTTAAAGCACATATTAAATCCATGAATTAAATTATTTGAGTACTGATCAAACAAAGTATTAAACAGACTGTTATAATATGTCTAATTATAGCGGCATCAATCAATTAAGTGTTAGTAATTTGCAGGAACAATAAGTCATGAAAACTTTTGATAGAAAATGGTTATCTTTTCAAACACAGAGAGAGACATAGAATATACATGAGATTAAGTACAAATACAAATTATTAATGGTGGTGGCAAGTTATTGTATTAAACCCACCCCCGGTGTTGGCATCCGCACAAACGAAAGCATATGCACATGTACACACTAACACCACCTAACTCCAGCTTTATGCAATAGAGTTACCTTTGCAGTTTCAGTACATATCAGTCTGTGGACACAGCACCAATGAGTCATTACTCCATACATATACTGTGGTATAGCCAGGGTCAACTACCAAAAGATGGAATGTGGTATTCGGTGAACTATTTTGCAGCCGTTGTCAATATCTGTCAATATCTGTACACCAACTGCAAAGCACCCAGTACCAGAACATGAAAATGAATTTGAAATGCCCCAAAAGAGAAAACGAAGTTCACTCAAATCAGCCATTTCAGACAAGTCTTAATAAGTTTGAGTGTCTCTCCAGAGATGATTCATTTATTATTGAAAGAGCATCCATATCAGTGGATGACACCAGCAACACAGACTTTGATGTTGATTAGAATACAGCCTACAGACCAAGGAAAATTATACCTGCCAGCAAATCGGGTAGTTTTATGTGTAATGAAAAATTTTTGGACACTGTATTAAATACAGAACAGCCGGACAAGTTTGTCACTCCTGGAATAAAGAAGAACGTTTTTGTGGTGACTGAAAGAATGGAAAGCATGACTTCCTGGATGACTGCAGCTTGTATAACTAGAAGTCAGGTATGACTGTAAATACAAATTTTATCACAGAAGAAACAGAGAAGAACCTAAGGAGTGTTTATCTAAAAAACGAACGGTATTGTATAAAAAAAGTTGTCAAACTTAAAGTAACCTACGTACTTCTATCACCGCAACCACAACCAACAAACCATGTTGACACTGCATATATACTACACAAAGGTGATGGCAGACAAGTGTTACAAAAAGCACGTTTCAACCATTGTCAACATCGAAGAGTTTATGGCACATTAAAAAAACTTCACAGTAGTGGAGTATTGCGACACCATTCCAGCGATTTGCAAACTCCATTGTAAATCAAATTTCCAAGACAAAGAACCATACAGACACACAAATCGTCATATTAAAAAAGGCTGCCGAGATGGCAAAAGTTGATAATATTGCCAATGTATTTACTCAATTAATAAAGAAGACTTTTCTGTGCCCAGGTCAACGAGGCAAATACAGGACAAAATACATAATGAGGATAGGAAGTCAACCAAAAATAAAGGACCAAATCCCAGTTTAAACATAGCAGATAATTCAATTGCAGTAATTAGTGAGCTGCACACTAATCCGTGTATCCAAGAGGTAATTTTATGGAAAAACAAAAATCCTGTCGTTATTATTTACTTAGAAGACCATATGACAGACATGAGACGTAATAGTGTGGGTATTAACAACAGTGTTTTAGGTGTAGATAGAACTTTTAATTTAGGTCAGTTTTATGTTACAGCCTTTTCTTATAAAAATAGGAGTGTCACTAGCAGACGAACCCATCAGTTCCACCTTATGATGGAACCTTGTATGAAACATTTTGATGTGGAGGGACACACATATTGAAAGTTTTTCTCTCATGTCAGTGATAAGATTGGAAAGAGGGAATTCACCATCGGCAGTGATGAAGAAATAAGCATAACAAAAGTGCTTAAATCAAAATTCCAAAATGCTAAGTTTATTCTTTGTTCAAAACACATAAAGGACAATGTAATGAGACACTTGGATCGAAACAGGACCTCACTCCGAGACAGAAAAAAGGTTATAAATATTATTTTTAATAAAGATTCAGGGATTGTAATTGCCAGCGAAGATGTTGAATTTGAAACCAGGTGTTTAAACTTAGCCATTTATTTCGCTAATAACAATCATTTCAAAGCTTATTGGGAAAGATATCTGTGTCAAAAAATTAAAAATTACATTTATGTGCCATTAAGAAATTCCACAGTAACAACAATAGCGAATCAATGCACCACAAACTCAAATCAGCAGTTAATTGGAAGTCTAAATTCCCAGAATTAATTGATAAGATAAGAAAAAGTAAGAAAAAATCAAATTGTACACCTGAGTTGCACCCTTTACGGAAAGGGCAATTTTAAATTGCACAGTGCTATGATGTCATACGCCGTTGATGCATCAGACTGGCATGATATGCCACAGAATGAAAAAACGAATGAAAAAGTTCTTAGCATCAATACCTGAAGAACCCAAAACTCAAAATTCGGTGAAGCTATAAATGTTCAGTTAAATGTGTAAAAAGAACAGACATGGGGATAAAAACCTGGTCAGCGAAAACGTAGGGCGGCTGAGAGAACAACAACAGTGGTACTTAAGTAAAGGCATTAATTCTGGATGGGCATTATGGATGTGTGTATTTAATTTGTTTGATAAACATGTTGGCTGCAAAATCTATATTCTTATTGAATAATCTACAGAATGATCAGTGCGTGTGTTCTAATTTCCTGTTCTTTACTCACTTGTGGCCATAAGCTTTGTGTGAACTAAAAGTTTGTTATTCTTAGTGAAGAATCTACAAGAAGATCTGTGTGTGTTCTAATTTCTTGTTTGGGTGAATTTGAGGTAGCTTGGGTGAATTTGAGGTAGATTTAGGTGGATTTGGGTGAATTTGAGGTAGATTGGGTGAATTTGAGGTAGATTTGGGTGAATTTGTGGTAGATTTGGGTGAATTTGTGGTAGATTTGGGTGAATTTGTGGTAGATTTGGATGAATTTTTGGTAGATTTAGGTGAATTTGTGGTAGATTTGGGTGTTTCGTGTAACCCGATTGAAAAAGGATCTCTTCCTTTATAAGGATCTACATCTACCAAATAAGGCAAAATTAGACTGGTTACTAAAGTCTTATCTACATATGTGTACTGTCTGATAAGATTGTCTCAAGATGCACACGTGAGGTGTGAATAGGGCAGGAGCAAGACCGATAAAAATAAGCTGGTAGAATAGAGATATACTGAAACGTAAACCCCCTGGCTACAATCGGATTAGAAATTATAAACTGATCAATTAAATTACCAATTTTTGTTTATTTTTTTTTTATCTTTGAGGCTTTTCATTTTTAAAATCGGTAGTGGGGTACAAACTGCCGAGGGAAAAGGCGAACACTTCAGTTTGCCAAAGACACTCCACTTCCATGAATGTGAAACTTAAACCAAGAATGGTATGTTGTCAGACGCGTCCCTGGTCCAGGGAGACACAATATCTTAGCCTGGACAAACATTTGGATAGGTGAACGAAGGAAAAGTAAGAGTACAAATATTAGTATTACGACAAAGGAAGGTAGGAGTACTATATCTGATTGTCAGACTGAGATTTTTTTAAAAAAGGGTCCAGTAAGTCCTTGTCATTACCTCTTTTTGAATATACTTTGATCTGCCTTTTAGCTACAGTGTCAACTAGAGAACATAATTCACTGGCATTCAATAAATAAAGCAGAGTCTGAAAACCCCTTTTCTCTACATCGCTCAGCATTTTTTTCTTCTTTTTTTTTATGTTCAGAAATCCAGAAATTCGCCTCGGAAATCCCAACGTGGAAGTTGACGTTGCTTATCACATCAGAGGGTTAGTCTAAAATACGAACATTAAGTGAGAGGAAACGAAACAAATGCTATTACAAAGCATCATACATCCTATTAACGTGGATATTTAAGGTTAGTTAGGATACGCCACTTGATTTTTGTTTTTAATGCATGTAAAAACTAATATTCTTGATAGATTTATTCAATGCGGTTCTATGAACCATCAAATATTGAATAAATGGTCAGACATTGAAACGGAACATATTCAGACCATGTTACAAACTCTTTTGCGTACAACTTTGATCAAAATTTAAGTAATTGAAATATGGTAATGCAAATGTTAAAAGCAATGTAAGAAAAGAAAATAGAGAGAAATAATAATAATAATAATAATAATAATAATAATAACAATAACAATACATTCTTATGCTTAAGTATTTTTTTAAACTTTAAAACATGACAATTTACATAAAAATAGCTTTTCTCTCATACTTTCACCGTGTTCATATGTCATATTCTAGTTATATCAAATCACATGTCATAATGACATGTATTACATCTGGATGTCAATAATTCAATGTTTTGTTATTTTCTTTTCTGAACACATACGTCAGCGCGCAAACGTTTACATTAGTAGTTATATGAGCCTGCATGGGGTCAAAATAGGCACTTGGGGTCATGAGAGAAATTAACATGGAGATGACACTTGGGGGTCATACGAGAAATTAACATGGAGATGGCACTTGGGGGTCAAAAGTGTTTATAGGGTCAGATGTGTTGATGAAGACAGAATAGACACATAGACAAACAAACATATACTATCCAGCAGCCGCTTTTTGATTGCTGTCCAACACACCACATATACTATCCAGCAACCGCTTTTTGATTGCTGTCCAACACACCACATATACTATCCACCAACCGCTTTTTGATTACAATCCAGCACTTATAGGGGTCTACGAGAAATTATCATGGGGAAAAAAGAGTCGAAAGTGTATAGCTTCAAAGGGTCGAAAGTTTATGGGGTCTACTGAATTTAACATGGGAATAGTTATCTACTATCCAGTACTTAGTTATCTACTATCCTATACTTAGTTATCTACTATTCAATTACTTAGTTATCTACTATCCAATACCCCATACATACTATCCCAAACGTCTTGTGTGGTGTCTAAAAACCCCACACCTACCATCAGACGAAAAGGGTATGATGTGAAAGAAGGGGATGAAATCACACCAACATAATATCCAACACTCACTTTTTGATATACTATCCAAAATCCACTTTTTTTACTATCCAACACCCACTTTTTATTACTCTCCAACACCCAACTTTTGATTACAATCCAACACGCTGTGGAGTGATTAAGACCCCTACACTTACTAACCAACGAAAAGAGTAGAAGTGCTCTACACACATCACACACACACACACACACACACACACACACACACACACACACACACACACACACACACACACACACACACACACACACAAACCTACTATCACATAAGAGTGGTAGGATGTAAAAGAAGGGGATTAAATAGACACACTTTCATATACAAGCAAATCTGATGATGATGATCTTTGAATTAAAGACGTGTGCGCTCATTCGACCATGTACGTCTATTTACCCTCAGTGCGTGCGAAGGAAATGTGTGCTAAGCACACTTATTTATTTTTCGTCCAATGGGTTACAGAGCTGCAACCCACTAGACGATTTGATGCGTGTAGGGACGATATTTTAGTCTGGACTTGGTACCACCTTATATTATGTAATTTATAAGGGACATTATGTTTTATCTATATCCCTAAGTTAGATTCACCAATTTGATGCCACCTTGTGTGGTTGGGCCTGATGGTCAGGGTTTATGACCACCTTATAGTATTAATAGTTTGGGGGTTGAAGTTATCTCGCTTTAATTGTGATAAAATAAGATGTTAGAAGGTTAGGTTAGTTTGTTAAAAAAAAAAAGGCCTGATTTGTTGTTAAAAGTGTTATTCATATTGTTATGGTGTCGACATTTTTTTTTTCTGTCTAGGTGTTGTAAATAAGTTGATTTTGGTAATTGTGTGATTTTATTTTTATTTTTGGGTTTCATTCCTTATTAATTTTATTAAAAAGTAGATTTTCTTATTTCATTTATCAGGGAAGTTAATTTTTATGTTTGGCTTGTCCCCAAGTCAGATCCATGTGATTGGAGATTCTCCATCCCCGGGGTGCTGGGATCGGGTCGCCTTTGCGGCGCACCTGGGTCCCTAATGGTCCAGGCTTACCAATCCCCTCCTCCCTTGGTAGGGCCCCTCCTCTCTCGCCTCGGATTTGGGGTTTGCCGTTGTATTAGGGGATCATTCATTCATACGGGTTGAATTATTCTCTATTTTATATTGTGAGGAGTATATTGCATTTCCTAGTTTAAATGTTTCCCCTTTTTCCGATTTCTGAGATGTACCCCACTATGTTGGCATAAACCGATTTGATGTTGTTATTTCCTTCTTTAAGGAAATCCGGATATATAAGTGGCGATTTTAATTTTGTTTGTTTTTCTTGGAATGTTTTTCTTTCGTTGTTATACGTGGGACAGATGTTAACAACATGTTCCAGTGTTTCTGGTGTGGGACAGTTTGGGCAGTTTATTCCTGCTAAATTTAGTCCCGACACATACTTTCCAAAGCTATTTGCTAGTAGCGTTTTATCCGTTTTAATCCTGTTTATGATTTAATCGTAAGGATTTGCCAGGATTGGATGTTCGATATTTCTGTTGATTTGTTTCTGCAGATAGTATAGTCTGCGTCCTTTTTTAGATTTGTCCCATTCCGACTGACATTTTTGGTTAATTTTTTTCCTGATTATACTGCAGATTTCATGGACGCTATAGTCCAGTTCTTGTGTTGTGGGCTCGTTAAGTCTGTTTTTGGTTTCTTTGTCAGCCCTCTCATTCCCAGGGATGTTGATATGAGAGGGCACCCACATAAATTCAACAGTATGGTGGTTTTGTTCTAGGAGTTTAAGTTTGAAGCTGACCTCTCGGAGAAGGTTCTCTCTACTGGTAGAGTTTCCTGATTCCAGGGAACGCAGCACACTAAGAGAGTCGCTAATGATTACTGTTTTTTGCTTTTTTGTTTCTTGAATTCATTCAATGGCGTGTCTAATGGCCCAGAATTCGGCTGAGTAAATTTAACAGAGATCCGGTAGTCTCGCCCCCAGTGTGATACCCTTCCCTGGAATTACCACTGCTGCCGCAGTGCGTCCTGGGTCCGGGGAGTTTGAGCCATCTGTGTATACTATGGTGAATCCCTCGTATCTACTTTCTATTTCTTCAATGATTTTTGACCTCATTTCCATTGGTTGATCATTTTTGTTCCCATACTGTAATGCATTTAGATTTATTATGGGGGGCTTATTTGTCTAGGGGGCGCTATCAGGATATTTTATGATTTCCGCCTAGATATTTCAGATGTTTAACTCCCTCTTTAGTTCTTGTATTTTTTCCTCCTGGTAGGTTCATAAGTAGTTTGTGTCGGAATGGTTTGTTAGGAGAAGCTCCTGCCGTCTCAGGTTGAGGGGTGGTTCCCCTGTTAGAATGTTAAGCTCTTCCCCGGAAATATTCCGGAGAGCTCCGGTGCATATAATTAGCGCCTTACGCTGAATTTGATCTAATTTCTTTAAGCTGTTGGGGCGAACCGAAGCGTATGCTTGGCAGCCATAGTCTATTTTTGACCTAATCAAAGTTTTATATAGGGTGAGGAGAGTAGCTTGGTCCGTCCCCAAATCGGAGCCTTTAAGGTTCCGGAGGAGGTTAAGGTCCCGTCCGCATCATCTCACTAATTCTTCGAGGTGGTTGTCCCATGTCAGGTGCTCGTCAAAGAGCATGCCTAGGAATTTGGCAGCTTTTTCGAATTTAATTATAACTCCGTTTAGCTATAATTTTGGGGGTTCCCTACGGATTTTAGTTTTAGAGGAGAACATAACGCCTACCGTTTTACCGGGGGAAATTTTGAACCCACACCTGTCAGCCCATCGACCGATCCTGTCCAGTCCCACCTGCAGTTGTCCGACCACAGCTTCGCTGTCAGGGTTTCCCGCTTTCCAAATCCCGCTATCGTCGGCAAACTGCGAAAGGTCCAGACAGGACGGGTCGATTGATTTCTCCAGATCATTTATCATGATATTAAACAAGGTCGGACTCAGAACACTTCCCTGGGGGGTTCCATTATCTACATTGTGACATTCCGAGTATTTGTTGTCATCCTTGATTTGTATGCTTCGACCTGTGAGAAAGTCAGCTATCCACTTGTGCATTCGGCCTGATATTCCCTAATGGTTAAGTTTTGCTATTAGACCTTTGGTCCACATTAGGTCGTAGGCCTTCTCGAGATTTAGGAAGATCGCGATTAGGTTACGGTCCCTTTTCCTCTTAACATTAAATGCGAGTCTGATACTTGACTCCAACCTCAGTATCTGGTCCAGTGTGGAACGTTTATTACGGATGCCGCTTTGATTGTGGGATAGCAGATTTTTGCTTTCCAAGTGGTATTTAATCCTATTGTTTATCATAGTCTCAATGATTTTACATAGACTATTTGTTAGGGAGATGGGCCTGTATGAGTTTATGTCTGCCGGATTCTTTCCGGGTTTCGGGATTGCAACAACTATCGCGTGTTTCTACTTTTTTGGAATTTTTCCCGACCTCCATGAAGCATTCAGCATACACAAAACCATCAAGGCCGTTTTATCCGGGAGATTTTTGTATATATCATATCCTAATGTGTCCTCTCCGGGTGCTGTAGATTTCTTTTTCCTATTTAACGCTTTTCTCCATTCATATAGGGTAAAATCCATATTTAAGGGGTTTGATTGGTCGCCCCTATCTGTGAACAAATGGGGGTGTTTTTCCTCTACCATTTTGCTATGTCTTTTTAAAGTTTTGGGAGTGATTGGAGTTGCTGCTCATGTTAGCAAAATGAAGGACTAGTTTTTCGGCTTCTTCCAGATCAGTGGTAAGCCCTGCGAGTCTTGGGGACGTTCGTACTCCTTCTCCCTTAAGCTTTTTAATTTTGTCCCATACTTGTTTGGAGTTTGATTTATAATTTAGCGATGAGCAGAATGACTTCTATGATGTTTGTTTTGCTTGATTTATGGTGTTTTCTACCTGTAATTCCTTTTCCTTGTATGCAAGAAAGTCAATGGAGTTTTTTGTATGTCTAAACCGATTTAAAGCTTTCTTTTTCTCCTTTATGGCTTGCTTACAGTCGTTGTTCCACCATGGAACGGACTGTTTGCCGGCCCCTCCTCCCGTTTTTGGTATACAACGCTCAGCTGCCGAGGACAATGCCTGTACGATATTTTGGTTTCCATATTTTCATTGTACAGCTGAGCGTATGTAATCCCTTCACAGAGAGAACGGAACGACACCCAGTCCGCCTTGTCATATCTCCATTTGGGGGTATTAGTTTTGTTATTTTTATGAATTTTAGTGTGGATGGTGGTCCATACTGGGAAGTGGTCGCTCCCTAGGGTCCCTGATTGATCTACCTCCCAGTCGGCGATTTCCGCGATCTTGGGCGAGCATATGGTGAGATCAATAGCTGATATCTTCCCTTTTGTCGGGTTGATTCTGCTGCCCTTTCCATCATTTAGAATAACCAAATTTGAAGTCGAGATCCACTTCTCAATATTTGCCCCCCCCCCCCTCCAATCCAATTGGTTTCCTCCCCATTGTTCACTGTGGGCATTGAAATCCCCACATATGATGATATTATCCCCTAGATTTTAAGTGATTGATTGGAGGGTTTCTATTTCGGTATACTGGTCCCCGCCTGGATCGTAGATGTTGACTATAGTTAATGGAGAGTTACCTGTATTTATTTTGATTATTTGATGTTCAAGCGCAGTATTGTCGTTTGTGGTTGGTAGAGTGCTCTCAGCAGACTCGCTCGAGATAACGTCGCTAACATAGATTGCTAGGCCTCCCCCTTTTTTTCCCGGGGTCTTTGTTACAGTAGTTAGTTGAATAACCAGGATTTTTGGTAAGGTTGTTAATTTCTCGTTCAAGAGGGTCTCCTGCAAGCACACTACATCCGGTTTATTGTTTTCTTTTAGGATTTTAATTGCTAGTTCTGCGGCATTTTGCCTAATGTCTCTGCAATTCCATTGTCATATAGTTACTGCTGTTTTTTTTAAAATCATGTTTGTTGTTATATATTTACTTGTTTTTATTTTTTATTTTTTTATAAATTTGTTTGGTTCTTCATATATTAAATTTTTAATTCCTAGTTGTACCCATTACGCCCTGGCTTGAATTCTTAATCTGTTAGTAATGGCGGTAATCTTGTTACAGAGATTGTCAACTGAGATTTCTTTACTGTTGTTTAAGTTTAGTGCCTCGTTAATGATTTCTTTAGTTAGGATGAGCACCTGATCTATAGAAATGTTTGCTAAATTTTCTCCTTTTTTTTGAACCGTTTTCAGGGTTTGGTTTCGGGTTAACCTGGGGTTTTTCTCCCTGTGTTCCCTATTTATTTGTGGCTCGCGTTGTTTGTGCCTGTTTGAGATTATTATTGTTTATGACGTTTGTGACATGTGTTTTCTTAATAGATGAGGTAGTTGTGACTTGTTGTATGTGATTTTTGGTTTTATCTGAGTTTGATGATTGGAGTAAGGACGAGCTCCTTTCAGATTCATTGCTGTAAACTTTTCTGCAGTTGGCCTCTTGGTTAGGGGTGTGTTTGTTGCTAGGTGATTCTGGGTGTTGTGTGTTGTTGGATACGGCTAACGTTTTAGCAACTAAATACGTAACTTCGTTTTGCGACATATATTCAGTGATTTTTTCCCCTAATAGCTGCCGGGCAGTCTATAGAGTTCGGCCTATGTGGGAGTCTGCAGTTTGCGCATTTTGTTACTGCTGACCTACATTGTCCAGAATGGTTACCTCCGCATTTATCGCATCTTCTTTTTGCTCTACACTTTGTATAGAAGTGGCCCCATCTTTTGCAGTTTGTACAGAACCGAGGTTTGTTCTGGAATTTCTCCAGCCGGTAGCGTACTCCGTGCGGCCCGAGTTTGACCATTTTTGAAGTGTCGGTTTTTTAAAAAAAAGTGTAGCAGAACTACTGTTGATTTGTTTCCCTTTTTGTTTTTGAATCTTATTGCCTGGTCTGTTTCATGGCCTTGATTTCTTAATTGTTGGGTGATGGTATTTGTGTCCATGGCTATGTTCACTTTGACTATGTTTTTGTATGTGGGTGGGTGTATTGCTTTTTCCTTTCCTTGTTGGTTTGATTTTATTGCCTTATGTCTGGTGATTGTTACTCTGTATGGCCCTTACTTTGTGACTTCCCGGAACTTTGCTAACTGTTTGCTGGTGTTGCATTTAATTATTAATTAGTTTTGTCTAGTCTGGGCAACCGAGAGTTCTCCCCCGTGGTGTTTTAGTAGCTCATTTGTGATGCTTTTTATGCTAATTTTGTTTATATTTATGTCTGAGCTCCTAATGAAAGCAGTCAGATCTTTTGAATGGTATGGATTTAGGTGCTTAATCTGGTCCTTTTCCTGTTTATTTTGATTCGATGGTATGCCATTTGAACTGTTTTTATTTCCACTATTAATGGTTTTGGCTGTGGTTGGACTATTTTGGCCCTGATTTATTTCTGAGGTTTTGGTTGTTCTTTTTCCCTTTGTGACTTTGGGGTTTTTGCAGTTTGCTTTTCCCTTTAGTTGTCCCTTTCCCTTTCCTTGTATTGGGGTGAGTTTTATTGGTTTGGGAGGTTCTGGTGAGTCGGCAATTGGAGCTGTGAAAAGTTCTTCCGCTGTTAATTCTAATTTATTTTTGGATGGTCCCAATACTTGGCTGTTATGTATCGTTACTTTTTTCCTTTTTGGTTGAATTTGCTGTGTGGGTTTTGCTTTTAGGTTTTGTGGTTTCCGCTTCAGGATTTCAGAGTAGGTTATTTTTGGTTTCCGCCCTCCATTACTCCCTTCATCCGATATGTTTGCTGTTTGTGTAGGGGTTGAGGTCCCAGACCTCCCATTTTCCCCTTCCTCCTGATTTCTCCCTGTATTTGGTGGAGTTGGTGTCACATTTTTCCCCGGTGTTTTTCTTATACTTTCCTAGTTGTTAGTATGGTTGGTGGGGACAATATCTATTATGACTCTTTATTTTGGTTTAGTAGGTGATGAGAAAGGGATCTCGATCCAAAGCTACTGGCTAATAATGTTTTTCCCGTTTTAATCCTATTTATAACTTTGGTATGATAGGGGTTTGCCAGGTTTGGGGTGATAACTTTTCTGCAGACCTGCTTTTGAAAGTTATAGAGTTTACGCCCTTTTTGCGTATCTTCCCATTCCCTCTGCTATTTTTGATCTATTTTTTGCCTAATCATACTGTAGAACTCCTGGACACTGTAAGTTTACTGGGCGATGTCTTGTTCGATTAATTTGATTTTAGCTTCTTTATCTGCCCTTTCGTTTCCAGGGATATTAATATTGGATGGTACCCACATGAATTCCACAGTATGTTTTTTGGGGTCCAGGTTCTTGAGTCTGAAGTAAACTTCTCGTGTCATGTTATCTCTGCTGGCAGAATTACCGGACTCCAGAGTCCGCAGAACACTGAGGGAGTCGCTAACAATAACTGCTTTGGACATTTGGCTATCTTGTATCCATTTAATTGCTTGTATGATAGCCCAAAATTCAACTGTATAAATGGAGCAGTCATCTGGTAGCCTCGCCCCCAGCTCGATGTTTTTCTCCGGGATGACGGCTGCTGCTGCAGTACGTCTTGGGTCAGTGGATTTCGATCCATCCGTGTAGATTTGGATGTACCCCAGATACCTATTTTCTATTTCAGAGAGGATTTTGGCCCTTATTTCCTCTGGATTTTCTTGCTTGTTACCGTAATTTAGTGCATTTAGATTAATTTGTGGAGGGTTGCCGGTCCATGGGGCTTGATCAGGGTAATTTATTATTTCCGCCTGTAAATTTGGAATGTTTAGTTCCTTTTTTAGTTCATGGATTTTTTTCCCTCCAGGGAGGTTCATACATATTTTGTGTCTAAAGGGCTAGTTGCATCTCTCTATAATAACTCTTGTGGGGTGCGACTTGTCATGAATCGATATTCTAGCCGCATACAGCAAGATAAATTCTTCCCTTCTTAGGTTGAGGTAGAGGGGTATCCCAGTTAAGATTCTGCATTCGTCTCTGGAAGTGCTACCGAGAACACCGGTGCAGATAACTAGAGCTCGCTGTTGGATCTGATCTAACTTACACCTGGCACCCATAATCAATTTTGGATCTGATGAGTGTCCGATATAGTGTAAGAAGTGTGGTCTGATCCGTTCCCCAATCGGTTCCTCAAGAGTTTCAGATCTTGCCCACACCGTCTTACAAGCTCTGTTACGTGATTGCTCCATGTAAGGTGCTCATCGAATAGCATCCCCTGAAACCTAACTACATTTTCAAATTTTATTTCGCGTCCATTTAGATATAGCTTTGGTGGGTCCCTACGAGTATTAGTTTTAGGGGAAAACATTACACCCAGTGTCTTCCCGGTGGAGAGTTTAAAACCCCACCTGTCGGCCCATCGACCTATCCTATCCAAACCTACCTGCAGTCGGCTGACAACACCTTCGCTGGCAGGATCTCCTGCTTTCCAAATTCCGCTGTCGTCAGAAAACTGCGATAGGTCAAGGCAGGACGGGTCGACTGATTTCTCCAGGTCGTTTATCAATATGTTAAATAAGGTTGGATTGAGGACACTCTCCTGTGGGGTTCCGTTCTCCAGGTCAAGTGATTCTGAGTATTGGTTTCCAACCCTAGTTTGAAAGCTACGACCGTCAGAAAGTTTGATATCCACTTGTGGATGCGGCCAGAAATTCCGTAATAGTTTAGTTTATATATCAATCATTTGGTCCACATGAGATCATATACCTTTTATAGATCCAGAAATATTGCGATCAAATTCCGATCACGTTTTCTATTTGCATTTAAGGCTAGCCTGACACTAGATTCTAGTCGCATCAATTGATCCAATGTGGACCGATTGTTACGGAATCCAATCTGGAAGTGGGATATCAAGTTTTTGCTCTCCAGGTGGTATTTCAGCCTGTTATTGATCATGGTTTCCATGATCTTGCATATATTATTGGTGAGCGAGATAGGTCTGTCGAATCTGTCGAACGCACCGCTTTATATACTTAAATCACGGACGTGAAGAAAAACATCCCTCACACCAGAAAATACAACCCACACATACAGAAAAACACAAACATTAAGTACCCGGACCTAAAAGAAAACACTTTTTAAGATAGGAAGGGGAAGCGAGTGTTGATAGACACACTCTATACAAACATACTCTACAAACACACAAGGGAAAATGATTTTTGTTTTGGTTGGAGAAAAAAAGACAGACACAAACATACACTCAACATACAAACACACCAATTTTTTAGGCAATCATAGAGTAATCTTTTCTAGAATCTGGGTGGCCTGATGAGGACTGTTGGGGGTGTTTGGTGAGAAGGTTAACTTCTGGCAGGACGGCCACGTTTCACCACAAGTCTCACCGCTGCAGGACAAGGGCGCTTCCTTGTGAAGGAGAAGCAAACTCCTCACAGTCCATCTTACAGGACACTTCTCCTTCTTGTTTTTGCGCTGCTGCAAGAGTTGTTGTTGTTGTTGTAGCTGTTGTTGTTGTTGCTGCCTTTGCTGCTGCTGCAGTCTTTGTTTCTCCTCCCATTCCGCTCTGTCCCTGATGATCTCTTCTCGCAAAACTTCTTCCACCAGATCTTGAGCCGTTTGCAGGAAGATCATCATTTTCTTCTTCTGAATCAGGTTATGTCTAACCCGCTGCATGTTCACCATCTCTTCATTTAGTTTACTAATCTTTGCAGCCATCTCGAGGTGTTGAGGAGTCAACGAGAGTGACCCGAATGTTACTTACTTACTTAATTTAAATTATGCTCGTGTGCGGCCATTCGGCCATGTACAAGTTGTTAGTTTGCACACCGTGTTATTTTTAATTTCTCGCCGCTTTATTGTGTGCACCGCACACTTATTAGTTACTCATGTCTGGAAGCGGGAAAGGCGGGAAAGAGCTGCAGATGGCGCCTTGACGTCCCAGGATGGCTCCAACTGGTCCAGGGTTAAAATTTTTGTATTTATTTGCCAAATCAAGAAAATTCGTCGTCTTGTACCTTATCTATGAATTTTAAATTTTGAATATAAACTCGGCATTTGTGGCTGTAAGTTTGGGTTAGTTAGAGAGAGTTAAAGATTTGTTGTGTTATAGATAGTAGATGTCCGGTTCAATCCAAGGGGTTGATATCTTATTTATAGTAAGCATATGCACCGACACTTGATCTCTGTTCACTGATGTGGGGGTGATTCCAGAAGTAGTTACCACCTTGTGCGGTAGGACCGTGGTTGTCTGGACTTGATACCATCTTATAGACTTAATTGTTTTGGCCAGTTCGATGGGTTTGATCGGTTGATGCCACCTTGTGCGGCGGGGCCTGATGGTCTGGGTTTGGGACCACCTTATATAGTCTAATTTTTAGTTGGGTCTTATTAGTGTTTTCCTTCCTAACCTATGGTGCATATGCTTACCCTTTTCTACGTCAGTTTTTTAATTTTTGAGGCGTTTTGTTCAGCAGTTACCGCATTGTGCGGTAGGGGCCTAGTGGTCTGGGCTTAGGCCACCTTATATTCTTTAATTTTGTTGTGGACCAGTTTACAGAGTCATGTTTCATCATTCTTCGGTGTTCAATAGTTGCCACCTTGTGCGGCTGGGCCTGATGGTCTGGGCTTAGGACCACCTTATATCGTGCTAAAGTTTTGATAGGTCAGGTTGTTCTATGTTGTCCCTTGTGATTTCTGCCGGAAGCCTTCACCAAGCAAGAGAATCCTTTTTTTTTTTTTTTTTTTTTTTTTTGCGTTAGTCTTAGAGTAGGGAGAAGAGAAAAAAACAACAAGATAAAACATGCATGATTTGTTATTAATAATGTTATGATCTCGATAATGTTGTTACTGTCAAGGTGTTTTACTTGGGTTGATTTTAGTAATTGTGTGATTTCATTTTTATTTTTGGTTTCATTCATTATTGATTTTATTAAGTGAGTTAAGATGTGATGTGATATGGCTTGCCTCTCAGTCCTGTCATGAGAGTGGAGTCTCTCCCGCTCAAGATAAGAGGATGGGTATTGGCTCGCCTTTAAGGCGCGCCACAGCACCCTAGCTTTCTAGTGATCCTGACATACCAATCCCTTTCCCCCCTTGTGCGGGGCCCCTCCTCTCCCGCCTTAGACTGTTCGAATTTGCCATGGTTTTCTGCATTTATTTTTATACATTTTTGTTGTTGTTGTTGTTATCTTTATTTTACCTCTCTTCCTTCCTATGAAATTATTTTGTTATTACTAACCGGGGACTCAATTTTTTCTCTTTTTTCTATGTCAGAAATGTAGCCCAGGATGTTTGCGTTCACTAGGTTGATGTTAATCTTGTTGATTCCTGTATTAAGAAAATTCGTGTATTGGGTTGGGGTTTTCAGTTTTCTTGTTTTTCCTGGATTTTTTTCCTTGCCTCGTTGTAATTTGGGCAGTCATTGAATACATGGTTGAGCGTCTCTGGGGTGGGACAGTGAGGGCAGTTGATTCCTTTCTCTTTTATCCCTGGCACAAATCTTCCAAAACTGCTGGCTAGGAGTTTTTTGCCAGTTTTTATTCTATTTATAATTTTGATGTCAAACGGATTTGCCAGGTTTGGGACGACGATATTTCTACAAACCTGTTTGTGTATATTGTATAATTTTTGCCCTTTTTATGTACTGTCCCATTCCCCCTGCCATTTTTTTCAATTTTTTTGGTTTATTATGCTGTAGATCACATATATACTGTAATCCAGGTGGTGCACTTCTGGGTCATTAAGTTTTTTTTTTTGCTTCTTTCTCTGCCCTCTCATTTCCAGGGATGTATATATGGGAGGGCACCCACATGAATTCTACAATCTGTTTGTTTTGTTCGAGAGTTTTTAGTCTTAAGTAGACTTCTCTAATCATGTTTTCTCGACTGGTTGAGTTACCTGATTCCAGAGTCCGCAGCACATTGAGGGAGTCGCTAACTATGACTGCTTTCGGTGTCTGTCTAGTTTGTGACCCGACTTCTTACTTAATTTAAATTATACTCGTGTGCGGCCATTCGGCCATGTACGAGTTGTTAGATTGCACACCGTGCAATGTTTAATTTACTGCTTTATTGTGTGCATCGCACACTTATCAGGTACTCATGTCAGGAGGTGGAAAAGGCGGAAAGGAGCTGTGGATGGCGCCTTGACGGTCCAGGATGGCTCCAACTGGTCCAAAGTTAAAAATGTTGTGTTTTATTTTGCCAAATCAAGAAAATCATTGTCTTGCACCTTATCTATGAAATTTTTTTTTTTTTTTTTTTTTTTTTTTGTTAAAATTTTGAATATACACTCGGCATTTGTGGCTGTAGGTTTGGGTTAGTTAGAGCGGGTTCAGATTTGTTATGTTATAGTTATATAGCTGTCCGGTTCAGTCCAAGGTGTTGATATCTTATTTATTGTAAGCATATGCACCGGCACTTAAAGTCTGTTACCTGCTGTGGAGGGTGATTCCAGAGGTAGTTACCACCTTGTGCGGTAGGGCCCTGGTGGTCTGGACTTGATAGCACCTTATAAACTTAATTGTTTGGGGTCAGTTCGATGGGTTTGTTAGCTAGATGCCACCTTGTGCGGCGGGGCCTGATGGTATGGGTTTGGGACCACCTTATATAATAGTATTTTTAATTGGGTCTTAATTAGTGTTTTTCCTCCCATCAGGTGCATATGCTTACCCTTTTCTACGTGTTTTTTATTTTTTTGCAGCGTTTAATTCATCCGTTACCGCATTGTGCGGTAGGGCCTAGTGGTCTGGTCTTAGGCTAACTTATATTTTTGAATTTGTTATGGGCCAGTTTACAGGGTCAGGTTTTATTATTCTAGTATGTTCAATAGTTGCCACCTTGTGCGGCTGGGCCTGATGGCCTGGGCTTAGGACCACCTTATATCGTGCTAAAGTTTTGATAGGTCAGGTTGTTCTATGTTATCCCTTGTGATTTCTGCCGGAAGCTTTTACCATTCGTTAGTATTAGAGAGAGAAGAAAAACATGATTTGTCTGTTATTAATGATATTCTGATGTTAAAAATGTTGTTAGTTAGTTCAGTTTTGGTTTGCGGTTAGGCTTGTCCCTAAGTCATATCCATGGAAGTGTAGATTCTCCACCCCAAGGGGGCCGAGATTGGATCGCCTTTGCGACGCACCTGGGCCCCTAATGGTCCTGGCATGCCAATCCCTTCCTCCCTGGGAAGGGCCCCCCTCTCCCGCTTTAGACTGTTCGGGTTTGCCATGGTTTTACATGATTCGCAATGTTGTTAATGCGTTAAGTTGATGTTTGTGGTTTGACTTGCCCTTAAGTCGTATCTATGGGAGTGGAGACTCTCCACCCCAAGGGGGCTGAGATTGGATCGCCTTTGCGACGCACCTGGGCCCGTAATGGTCCCGGCATGCCAATCCCTTCCTCCCTGGGAAGGGCACCTCCTCTCCTGCTTAGGACTGTTCGGGTTTGCCATGGTTTTACATTTTGGTTATTGTTGTTGCCTTTCTTTTACCTCTTTCCCTTAGTATGATTTTAGTTTTATATTTCTAACAGGGGGTTACATTTTTCCTCTTTTTCCTATGTCCGAAATGTAGCCCAGGATGTTTGCGTACACTAGGTTGATGTTTGCCTTGTTGGTTCCTGTATTAAGGAAATTCGGAGATTGGGTTGCGGTTTTCAGTTTTTCTTGTTTTTCCTGGAATTTTTTCCTTGCTTCATTGTACTTTGGGCACTCATTGAATACACGGTTTAGCGTCTCTGGGCTGGGACAGTGAGGGCAGTTGATTTCTTTCTCTTTTATCCCTGGCACATATCTTCCAAAACTACTGGCCAGGAGTGTTTTGCCGGTTTTTATTCTATTTATGATTTTGATATCAATCGGATTTGCCAGGTTTGGGACGACGATATTTCTACAAACCTGTTTGTGTATATTGTATAATTTTCGCCCTTTTTGTGTACTGTCCCATTCCCCCTGCCATTTGTGTTCAATTTTTTGTGTTATTACGCTGTAGATCTCATATATGCTGTAGTACAGGTGGTGCACTTCTGGGTCGTTAAGTTTATTTTTTGCTTCTTTCTCTGCCCTCTCATTTCCAGGGATGTTTATATGGGAGGGCACCCACATGAATTCTACAATCTGGTTGTTTTGCTCAAGGGTTTTTAGTCTTAAGTAGACTTCTCTAACCATGTTTTCTCGATTGGTTGAGTTATCTGATTCCAGAGTCCGCAGCACACTGAGGGAGTCAAATGACCCGACTGACAAACGCACCGCTTTATATGCTGGAAGCGCAGACGTGATGGAAAACATGACTCAGATCGATAGAGAGAAATGTGAAAGAGTAGGTACCTCAGATTGATAGAGAGAGAGGGTGAAAACGCATCTACATTCCATTTTGTCAATTAATATACAACACAACACCATTTTTCCCCAAAAATTAACATTTTTTAATCAACAGGAAGAAGCTTCTCTAACACAAAATACAAACAAACATTTTTAAACATGAACGTATTTACAGGGTTGACAACGTTGTGAAGTCAAACTGGACTTCGACTGTTCTAAATCATTTGACCCTCGATGCACGCTACGTTTTTGAGCTAAAGACAAGAGATAACCATAATGTTCAGAAAACGATCTTTCTACTTTTGCATCGCTTCTAACGTACTCCCTATCATAACAAGTCACTAAATGTTCTAAGGGATATCCAAGACTGCGTTGATGAAGAAAATACACACAATATTGTCCAAACACCATAGAATCTGATCCTTGTAATCTCACATGATTGAATCGAGTGGAGACAGCATTTCTTCTCATAAAGTCAATGATGTCGTCTTCCAAAGGAGGTAATCCATAAGAATCAAAATATTCCACACGGTGATCGTTGGGAGAGTACACTGCGACCCAATGGGTTCCTGGTCGATCACTGTCGTCGGTATTGATGACATCGGCTTAAATGTCTTTAGGTTTCCGATGTGGAAGTTCATCTTTAACACACACCACAGGATTCCAAGAAGAGGTGTTCGAACTGCGAGTCAACAGGTAATGAAGTTCCCATGTATCCATTTTGTCTTCACATGTAATAATAAGTTATCTTTTCATACTTGACTTTATGTTTGAATCTGTCTGTCAAGTAAGTCGATGAACCACGGGTAGTCTCTGTACTCTGTTGCAAGAGAACTTCGATGAGTTAAGTCTCCAGAGAAGTGAGTGGAGGTGAGGAACGATCCTGCAAGTCTTTATACCACTTTCTCAACACCTTTTCTTCTGAGATCAGAGGCTCATCTGAATATCATCATCATACATTTGTCGTGTTGTTTCTGACTCGGATGATCGATTTGACATCCATGACAATGTTCTCGGGTCAGGGCTGTAATTCTTTCAGTCAAATCCGATGCAAAACAGGAGACTAAATGTTGTTCTTGTTCTGGCCATCAACATAGCATAAATCCAGTAAACTTTGTAACACTACTTTTCTCTTCATCACTAGTGGTTTGTGACTGCTGTGGTTCTTCTAGATCACAAAATTCCCCATCTTCTATCTCCATAGGTTCTTCGTGTTGCATCTTTTCTAATAGTCTAGAATCACTTCTCCCAAACTGTTGATTTCCAGAGTATTGTCAAATTCTGCATACAAGATGACGTTCACGGTGTTAGCCAAAGCTGTGGCAAACTGAAGCTTCACACGAAGTTGGCCTCATTTTATAGGGTAGAAATGTCCTTCGTCGCTGCCTTGGTCGGGAGTGTTGACTTTATTCAGGTCATCTTGTTTGCTGTATAGAGATAACTCCTTGTAAAATATCCCCGCAATATACTCTCCTTTTAAGTTTTCCAGTTTATATACAGTAGGGCCACCTAAAATTAATTGTCTAATTTAAAAAATCTCTTCCATACAATTAGACAGGAAGCTCTTTTGCAAAGATCGATTGTATTTTTTTTAAAAATCCATACCGTCTGCTCTATTTTTACATTTTGGAGTTCCAAAGGTCTCAGCTGACAGATAACCAAATAAGCTAAACCATACTTTAGATTTGTTGCTTGGATCGCGAGCTTCAATTCGAGTCATATATATTGACCTGTGATAAGTGTTATGATATCCATCGAAGAGGATACGCAATACATCTACCCATGTTCTAGTTTCGTTTTCAGTTAAATACTTCCACATTCTAATTTTGACTGGTCTATTAAACCTTTCTATTACAGATGCCTTCTTATCAGAGAAAGTGGAGAAATGTTAGATATTTTCTTTCTCCAAATACCTCCAACATTTTTAATTTTTACAAAAGCCCTAAGCCACTAACAGCCTGGTATAAGGGTCCGAGTACTAACAACAGCATTTTTCAAAAATACCTAGGCTACCACTTCGAATTTTTTTAAAATCCGTAGGCCACTCTTGTCAGGTTTAAAATAATTATAAAAAAAACACACTAATCCACAATGTTCAAATATGACAATAAAAGTAAGAGAACAAAGCAAACAAGTTCTTTCAAAAGTTGAAAAGATTAATGATTCTTAGGTTGAATTGAAAATGGCGAGCCCTGGAGTCTCAAAAATGTCATTAATCCAATAATCCAAACAAAATATAAACTAAAAAAAACCCATCAGCCATGAGTTTTCAATTTATAACAACAAAAAAAAAACCCCGCTAAGCCACCATGTTCAAATATCTAAGTAAAAGATAGAGAGCAAAGCGAACAAGTTCTTTCAAAAGTTGAAGAGATTAATTATTATTAGGTTAAATTGAAAATGACAAGCCCTGGAGTCTGACAAAAGTCACCCATTAATCCATATAAAGCAAGAACTTCACTTAAATATTTAAATAGAAAAGTCCAAGACAGAAACGGATAATTTTTTTTAGAAAGCAGTGATCGAGGAGAACAAGTTTTTTTTTTAAATTAAAAAATATAAATTATCTGATTTTATTGAAGTTTCGGACCTTCAGACCCAATCACTGAAGTCACCGATTAATTCAGTAACTCAAATAATTAATTAATTTCACGTAAAAAAAATCAATTATTAGATTTTTAAACAATGTTATCAAATAAATCGACTTCAGATATAAACAATGCAAACAAGTCAACCCTATTTTTGTCCTGAATCTCCAGTTGAAAAAACATATTCAATGTATTCAATGATATAAAGCATAAAAAACATCGAACATTTTTTATGATTACACTTTAAAATTGATTATGATCATTCAACAAACAGATATGGAGCAAAGTATGATATGAAATTTTGGCAAACTCATTTAAACTGAGCAGTATGGATGGCAACACCAGGATACAGTAATTAAGTTTGTTGCATAAGGTTGAATAGAGTTTGTGAACATTCTCCATGAAAACTAATGAAAAAAATCTTGATATATCGTCTGGTCATAATTCGTTTTCAACATTATTGCTACACACTACAACAGTGAGATAACCATTTAAGTGAACAGAACTAGCACGGTTGCAAAGTGGTTTTGAAGATTTTCTGATACAGCGAAATGGAAATACAATTTCAGAAAATTAATTAAATGATTAGCATTACTAAACCTTAAACGGTTAGCCAACACACAAGCTAAGAACAGCAAATCTCAGTAAAATACAATATACTTGTTCCAAAATTCTTTATCAAATGCAGTCATTGCCTCTTTCATATAAAAGTATTGGAGCGATTATCCATTGCGATAATGTAGATACTATCAATGATGAACTACAGAGAATGTGTGATGATAATAAACCAAATTATAGGATTACTGACAAATTTAACTAAGAATACATTTATTATTGGCATTGATACAGTCAAAAGCTTGTATATTTTCTAAACATAGAAACAACAGTTAAAATACATATGATATGGAAATACATAAGTTGTTCATTACTTAAAATAAAATAACAAATCAATGGTCATCATTCCCAAGACTATTCACAAAATCAATATTGGGCATTGAAACATGCACCCCAGATATGTTAGTAATACGACACCAAAGCTATTCACGGTCTTTTGTTAGAAAACTACACACGGACAGAAAATGATCAACGATTGAAGTGCCGACTATTTGACAGCGAGTACACGCAGCTTCTTCCGTAGATGAAAAAAATCGATGCCCGCTAGTACAAGTATATTATGTTGGCCTCTCTCTACTACAAGTATATCCTGAGAGCTTGAGTTAAAGCAAGTTTCTTAGGAGTTTTCGAAAGGTTGTTTTCACATTTTTGTAACGGGCGATATAGGTATATTTTTAGTCATTAGCTTTTCTTTTCTGAACCCACTCTTGCTTTCTTTTACTCATGGTTTTATGCAATGTCTTCAAATCATTATTCCAGTAGGCAGTAAGGCTTTAAGAAGGCATTGAATTTTGAAGCGGGGAGGGTGTTTCTGCTCGCAAGAGCGATAGCATAAACTATTTTGCTAGGCAATAAATCAATTTGCTTTATGTTTATTGGAAGAAAAGTCGATAGCGCTTTAAAAATCTGATTCTTGCACATATTCATATCTTTTGCTATGGTCAGCTTTTTTCCAATTGTACTTCAAACGATAGAAGTTTGAATCACACATCTTGTAAGATCGAAATCCAAAAGATCCATATATAGGTCTGTGATTTTGAAAAATTAAAAGAATTGTCATCAATTATCATTTCCCCTTTGACCATATTGATCTCTGAAGCGTCAAAAATGATGTCATCAATTAGAGACTCGCTTGCATCAGAATAAGAAACATTTTATCAACTTTCTTTATGTTATATGTTGTTAAAACTGGTCAAAGAGTGTAAATATCTAAACTTTACAAACAGATCAATCATGATGCATATCACTATCAGTCAGCATATTAAAATAAATATGCGACTGCCACCTTTGATGATTTAAAAAATAAGCGTATACGCTATGATACAGTTTTTATAAATACAGTATATTTTTATGCCGTTATTATGGAAAGGATTTGAACCATGTCATAAAAAGAATGGAGTAAGAAGAGGAAGAAAAAAATGAAACAGGAAAAAAAGAAGAAAGGAAACTATAATAATAATAATAATAATAATAAAAATAATAATAATAATAATAATAATAATAACACTCATAATACTAAAATAATGCATTATGATACTTAATGATTTGTATACCCCCGCTATATCTATGGAGGGGGAATACACTACATAACTTTTGAAATAGTTGATGCACTAAAACCAAACTTGGTATGATGCTTTAGATTAAAAAGACTTCGGTAAAGATCGATTGCACAATTTTCTGATCAAATTTAACAAAGTTATGGCCCCTATTTGAATAACCACTTTGCCATCAATTGCATCACATTGACGAGGCCGTTTGCGTTGTATGGACACATTTTGTCTAAATCTAAAGCATACGAACCTACATTAAACATTTTTTTACAAATTCTCCTCAACTTTCACCCTGCTCATATATCAGATTATATTCTATTCACAGCCTCCAACCCCTCTCCAACCACCCCTGATCAGCATTTAAACAACGCGTTGTTTCGACGGGTATTACATTGGAATGTTAATAAATCATTGTTTCCATTATCTTATTTTGCACAGACGTCCCGCACAAACATGCACATCCTGTTTACAAAAATTGGTAGTTACTATTTATAGTTCTGATATTTTCCTCAATTACCGCCTACCCTCATTTACAAAAAAACAAAAACAAAAAAACAATCTTCACTAATGTCAAAATTTATGAAATTTCAAAGTATTGTTGTTTTCAATTAAAGAATCTGACTAAAACTGATCTAAGGTACCGACCATTTAATTTTCTGAATGGGGGAGGGGGTGCAGGGGGGGGGGGGGGGCATGGTATTTTTGTGGCAAAAAATCTCCGGCTCTCAAATAGCTTGAAATATTATTCTTGCTCTCATTTATAGAAAAAGAACCTATTAAATCCATTACATTAGGTGAAAAATAATAATAATAATAATAATAATAATAATAATAATAATAATAATAATAATAATAAATTAGCTTGAGGTAAAAGAAACAAAAAATATCACGGTTGAAAAGACAATCCTAGGCACCCCACCCCTGAAAATTAAATGGTCGGTCCCTAAAGCAAAACAATTGTTTCTGCGTTATTTCAGTTTAAAATGAGTAAATGTTATCTATTTTGATCCAGTTTGTGTAGTGGGCGCAAGTACAACAAGCGAATAATTTTTACGTAATATTGTGTATTAATTAGGTCTGAGTTAATAGTCCTTCGCTAATGGCTCTAGACATAGGGAGATGCTAAGTAAGGCTGATTGACAAGTTGGAACTATAAGTTATCATGTGTTGCTATACTGGGCGTGGCTTGCGATGTCACGTGCGCTGAGTGTAGGAAATCCCGTATCTTTTTTGACATGACACTGAGGAAAACCCAGAATCAACAAACTATGGTCTACATTTCTGTAAGATCTTCTGGAAATGGATTTAATTACTCTTGTACTATTCCACTTCTGTCCACAGAATGTCAGAGAATACTGGAATTATGTGCGGCCATTTTAACTGCATATTAGTTTCAAATCTTTCAGCTGCGCGGACATGTGATGCATTATAAAAGAAGGTGAGTGGAAAATGTATACACTTTGGGGGAGGGGTAGTTTAACTATTTAGATGAAGACCAAACTTGTTAAATTAGTGAAATATTTTTCAATTTTATCCAGCAGAAAATGCACATACACACACTATAAAAAAAATGCTAGCGTAAGCAAAAAAGTGAACTTGTATATGCTATACTTTTAAAATTATAATAAGATTTATTATTGATAGCCTTGAATCCCCAATTATCATTCTCTCAGTGTTTCATGATGCGTATTCGAGACATAAGAGTGCGCAAAAATACACGTACGCATCAATAATTACCCTAATACTTTATATTGAATTTATTATTGAAAAACATAGAATCAATATAGTAACAATAACAATAAGTTAAATATTTTTAAGTAATCTCGAAATTTATCAGCATGGGCGAGAAAATCTATCTTATCTCATTCTTGGAATTTGTATCCATTCACTGTAAAATCTTAATAATAATGGCATACGTGAAAATAAGTGTATACGCCAAAGTAAGGGTATACGGAAAGTAAGCGCATATGTGAAAGTAACCTTATATTGAAAGTAAGCGCATATGTGAAAGTAACCTTATATAGAAAGTAAGCGCACAAATATAAACGAACGCAGATACGTGTGAAAGGAAGACAAATTCTAAGACGTTAAAAACTGGCCTTTCGGACAATTGTTATATTCCATATCCATTCACAACCTTTTATCTACTAACTTTATTTCTATTCTGCCTGTTCCTTCTTACTACATTATTTTTACAAACTTTCTGTTAAATCTGGTCAAGAAGATCAAATATCGAAACTTCACAATTAGTTCAGTAGTGATGAATATCACTATCGATAAGCTTATTTAAAAAATATGCGCGTACCACCTATGCTAATTAAAAACAATAAGCGTGTACCACCTATGCTTATTAAAAACAATAAGCGTGTACCACCTATGCTAATTAAAAACAATAAGCGTGTACGCTTCTTATCCACGTTTTTTATAGTATATCAGTAAATGTTCTCAGAAAAGTCAAACACTATTACCCAGTTTTTCGAGGTAAGTTTCATACGTTAACAAAAGGAAATTCGGTAGATTCATAAATGGGTACAAATAGTGTCGACTATTTTCACTTGTGTTTATATGATTGTGTGTGTATGTGTGTGTCTGTGTGTGTGTGATTTATGAGCAAGAAATGACACCTGTCTTCAAACAAGAAGCATAAAAAATCCCTTATTTTTGCACATATTTTCCAAGACTTCTTAGTTAAATTTAGATAATATCAGCCACAACTCCTAAGTTGCATTAGGCAAAATAAAAGATAGCTTTTAAGTAGCTTTGAAAATCTTTCTTCCACGCCGATTTCGAGTTATATTGAATTTGTGAAATTACGTAGTCTTTGCCATTATTCATTCTAGAAAATGATAGCTAATGGCAACACAACACCGTTTTGAAAAGTTTCTCACCTAAAATTCTTGTTCGATCAGCAAATGAAATAGCATGCTTATCAAATTGTGGCTATGACTTTAGGAACAAAAACAAACGTTTGTTTATTTAGATCAATTTAACATCAGGTGTTAATTGTATCAATATTATCCACATTCTTGTGTTTGTCGAGATTATATAAGGACTTGTCATTCATAAATATAATTAGCAAATTTTGTGACTTCTTCATGAAAAGTTTGTTGTTTCTTTTCTTTAAAGAAATTGAAAGAATTTTATTATTTCATGACTGCAACCTGATAAAAGAAACAATTAGGAGATGTTTTCAGAAATTGTAAAGAAATATGTACAATAAGTTGCCCTAAAGAAGCAACCACATATTCTGTGTAAAAGAAATTATTACTATAGTCCATCGTGTCAAATGGAAGGATCAGAAAGGTGTGTTTACCGTCCGTCTTCATCCGATTAATTTATTTTTTCTTTATTTATTTTTTTTCTTCTTCTTCTTTGTCCTGTACATGCAATGCAGAAAACGATAAACACGGAAATCTGGGAATATTAGACGTTTCTTTGGAGGGGGGGGGGAATAACATTATTTGTGGAAGAATAGACGTACTGTTTGCCGTTTTTCGTTTTAGCATATTTTATATATCAAAGTGATATTTTGTTATCGACTAGCACGTTTGGATGTCATAAATTTCAGCAAGTTTCGATGTCATAAATGCATCATTTCGTAAATATCTATGTTTTATATTTAAGTATATGATTTTCTTATCATAAACTATCAAAACTATATCAAAACTACACAAATTATTTGTTTACATAAAATATTTATGTTGTAATGAAAAAGAATGCCAAATTTTGAGAACAAATGTGCATAAAAATTATCTTTTTGATACCAAATACGAAGCGAAGTTTAAAATGTAATAATTTAATTTTAATCAATACCAACTAATTAAATCTAAGAAGTTTCCAATCTACGTACTATGTGGAAAAATCCCTTTTGCAATTTTCATATATTATGTTTTACTAAAAAAAAATAAAGATGTTTTCCCATTACATTTTGTTAATGTTTGCTATTTTTCAAAGAAGTTCCTCCTTTATATATGTAAAAGCATAGGGGGTCTTCACGATGCATTTCAAATGACAAACGATTTTATTATCCATTTTTTTTCGAGACAATTTATTTTGTTTTTAATGAAGAAAATAGTTTTGAGATTTAAATTATTGAACTTTAGATATCGACAATAATTTTGATATCATATACTACCGAATGGTAAACAAGCGCCTCATCGATATCCGGGAAAATGGCGGCTATCCATTTCAGAATGACTTATTTTCCCCCTTTTTCCTTTTTCCGAGGGTGGGGGAGGTCGTAATTCGTAATATATATATATATATATATATATATATATATATATATATATATATATATATATATATATATATATATATATATATATATATATATATATACACACACACACACACACACACACCTACATTTGTGATCCTCTTATAATTTTGAGGATGCGTGTTCTTTAAGCGTACTTATTTATTTATTAATGTATTAAACCGACTTACCAGATCGCGTTGCAGACAACAGAATCGATATTGACTGTTTGCCCTACATTCCAGTATTTTCCACTGTAAATTCAGGTAAAAATAGGTTTGGGAAAATCCAGTTTTGATGGAACCTCTGGGATCATAATGTGTATTCAGAGGACATCGAGTCTTTAGGGAACAAATCTTCTTTCACTCTGGAATTGAGTATATATGTGACAATATGTACTAACTCGCACGATTGTCCACCATTTTTGTAGAACACGGAAGATCGGTTTTCACCGTCTTACCCTTTACCAGCTTATTCGCAGCACAACTGATCTTCGCATTTCAACTTAATTAGCTTTACATCTTTAATCTTTTGAAACTTGGCGTGTAAATGCCTACAATAATATTTTCTTAAAAATCTCACAAGGTCGAGATCCTTAGAATATATAAAAATCAATATGGAAACATGCATGAGGTCTTCAAAACACAGGCGTCCATTCGCAATGTGCATCACTGGCGTGTGTTATGGAAATTTTTTAAAAATTTTTAATGGAGTTGCTTTATGTCTGTCTGTCTCTCTCTCATACACAGACACACACTCTATGTGTGCGAGGAGAGTTATTTTCTTCTACACAGTAGGCATGGATTTTAGAAAAACCGCAGTTTTTAACCTAAAGAACCATAAACTCGTTCATATGCTGGGACGGGCGTCGCTGAAGGTGTAAAATGATCTTTTCCTTTAATTAAGGTTTTAACAATTCCCCTGTGTATCTTTGTTTGCGACGATCTGACCTGGACTGAGCAATTAGCTGACACTCAAGGGATTAAAATTAAAGTTTTGTGTATGGACATTTGTCCAAAAAGAGATTCGTTTATTTGCTATGTACAGTCACATTGTGGCAATCTCTGGACTGCCTTTCGGAGTATAACTCGACCCCATCTTGTTCCCCTGTTTACTCTCTCTCTCTCTCTCTCTCTCTCTCTCTCTCTCTCTCTCTCTCTCTATATATATATATATATATATATATATATATATATATATATATATATATATATATATATATATATATATATCAAGTTACTGTCAGAGGTATCACACCAAAGATAATTTAAATTTTAACTTTTATGTAGAAATCTTTAGAATTTTGGAAGCACTGGGCCTCAGTGTGGTGCTAATACATGTATATTGTATCTCTTGAACGTTTTTCCGTCTTCAAATTAACTGTTTATCTTATTTTTGTATGGACCACCACTGAGTGTATAATTTTCAGAAAAAGTGAATACGTTTCTTTTTCTCAGAAGGGATGATCCTTTCAATATAAAAACAAACAAGTTACGGAGTTTTATTCATGCGGCAGGCCGCCGAAAAAAATTATCAGGTGTGTTGATCGAAGTGTAAATGAAATGTTCCATCAACATATTTATATATATAATGGGAGAGGAGGCTCAGTGCTTAACGTACCGGACCCGCTATTATAGTACGAACGATTATTTGTATCTCAATGTAAATAGACTGTAAATCGTGCAGACTTAAAAGAATGTCTTCGTCTTAATAATAAGATATCCTCCTCTTCTTCATCGCCAATCATCATCATTGATATTATTTTGTCATCCTCGTCGCTTTTATTGGAAAAATGAGCTCAAGATGTGAATAACACCGTAACAAACATTGATTCTGTAAAGAAAAGAGAAATCTCATGAGCTAGATGACCAATTAAATAGTGTTCCTAGTTTAGCTATGTCCTATAAATTTCAGAGAACTTTATGTTGTTTAGCACGTTATATCTGATATGACAAATGTTATTTTCGTGGTCTTCGAGTTTGGTGCTAATTTATTTTCCCCCGCCAGTATAGCAAAATCTAACCACCGCCAAAATATACACATTATACAGTACTCTTGATATTTCTAGAGCACGGAACAGAATGATGAGAATTTTTTTGGTTGTTTATATATTTTTTAACAGAATTACTCTGATACCTGCTCATAAAGTTCGGTCCAGTTTTGAAGCCAGGAAAACGCTCTACTCACTTGACGGAAAATGTAATGGTACTTTTTGAATACAAAATATCGAAATAGATACTAATTTTGTCTGATGGAAGGATTCATTTGGATGATTAACATTTTTTCTTATCGACAACGGTCAGTTTTGTTTATTTCTCTGTCCGTAATCCATGAAATTAATACAATATGAAAGTATAATATATAATAGCTGGAATTATTCGAATGATTTTCATTCTCGCAAGCTGAGAAGGGCAATATTTTTCGGCCTTCTTGCAACGTATTTAGATCTCAACTATAAAATTTAGACAAACCTAAAGAACTATCAGCATTTTCTTCTATGCACTTTTTCTTGTTCTTTTTTTCCTCCGGAGTGGGGGATAGATTGAGCAATGCTAAAGGCTTAATTTCTAAAGTAAGAATGGTAAAGCGATGTGTATGTACTAGTATTACATTTTTGGTTAAGAGATTTACATAATAAAACTGGCTTCTCTCTCTCTCTCTTCTTGGTTGTTCAAGTTGTTCAAGCTATATGATCTACAGATGGTTGTTAATTAAAATATGCAAATACACAAACAGACCCTGCTGAAAAGATACTGTCCAGGTTAATAATGGATGTAACTTTTTAAGTAGGCTGAATAAATAGCAAAGTAAATAGTCTTGGAGTTACCCGTATTAACATATCTTATACAGGAGCTCTTCTTTATGAAATCATAATAACATGTGCTATAAAATAACATGGTAACTATTTGATGACTGAGATATTAATGTACTTAAACTCAAATTGGGATTCGATCATTTAACATTTAACTGGAATCTGATGATTAAATTCCCAACATCCATATATATATATATATATATATATATATATATATATATATATATATATATATATATATATATATATATATATATATATATGTATATATATATATATATACTATTATTTTAGGTGGGTTATGGGGCGATTCGTTGTCCTCAGACTCACGTAGTGGGCAGATAATAATATAGTGGGCAGATTGAAATCTGCCCACTACCCACGTCATCTTTATCTGCACTATTATCACAGATTTCAATAAAATAATCATTTATAATCTTTCTAGATCTTAAATCTCCTACAAACACTTATCTACAATACAAGTGATTGATTTTTTTCCTGTTTAATTACGATTTCTAGTGTATTGAATTGAATTGAATTATATTCTTGAGTTACTTCCCATTGAGAACTAAAGCTTAACAGGCACCGCGAAAGATTGACCCGGAAGTAATACGTTTCATATTGTCTGCCCGTTTTCATGTGAGGGATCTCAACTGCCCAGAATGTAAGAAGCAGGATGAAAAACCTGCCTATAAGTCGCCAACATCCACCATACATATAGTTACCTTGCAATATTTGTTATTATAGAAGAAGTATTCAGCAGTTAGAACTCTCTACATAACGCATTTTGACGGATATCTTTTAAAATATTGTGATAACTCGCCTCTAGCCACGACAGTTTCGTCTTTCACTGTACTAATTATTTTCTGAAAAAAGAAAACAATATGTTCACTAGTAGTAAGGGGTGGGTATCGAGGGCACTGGATGGCACTCTGGGGTTAGTAACGGGAATTTAACACTGGGGCAGTTGGCGGCACTTGGGGGCACTCTAGGGCAGTGGGGGTCAGAAGTATTGGGAGTGGGACACACACACACAGAGTGGAAAGGCAATGATGGAAAATTAATCTTTTCTTGAAAAATGGGTGGCCCTGAAAAGGGCTGTTGGAGATTTTTTTGGTTTAACAGAGAAGGTATCTCATGGAGGGTCTTCTTTTTCTGAGACTGCGTCGGACTTCAGTGGGAAATGTTATCTACTATCCATTATTAACCTTTATCCCGACTCGTGGACTATTTTGACTTTCTACTGTGAGCATAGTGCACCTAAAGTAGCATCACTTGAAAATTCTTATACAATATCAAAGATAAACATTAATTTCAATACATTGACTTACTAAAAGCTAGTAGTGGCTAAAGTTTACTAGCCTGCATACACGTTGTGTCGGCACCCCCTAGCCCCATCCCAGCATATATAGCTGGTTAGGACTTGGAGATGTCGCCTTGTTTTGGTCTAAAAAAATTAGTGTTTTATTATGTTTCTTTTCCCTGTCCTTCCCTTTTTTTGTGTGTTTTTGTGTACAAAAACAAATAAAAGAAAATTTTTTAGTTATATTTATTTTTGCACAAGGTTGATTTTTGTTTGTTCTATCAAATTTTTGAGTTTCTTTAGTTTCATTTTATATATGAGAATTTTGGCTCGTACTGTCCCCCCTATAGGCATATTATCCTTAGGGCGGATGTCCTTGCCATTTCCCCTTTTTTGAGTTTTTATAATCATTTGTTACCTCTGCCCTTGAGGTTAAGCTATTTTTTTTTGTCCCTTGTGTGGTGCTATATGTGTGTGTTTGTTGAGTTGTATATTTTGACCCATTTCTATGTTAGGGACGGGCCTATCTAGATCATATTCTTTGTAGTTTCTTTTCTTATCTATGTTCCTAAAGAAAAGTAATCGAATGTAAAATTTTTGAAGAGATTTTTTGTTTATGAGAATAAGATTATTTAAAAATGTTTATTTATAAAGAAAAATAATAAGATGTTTACAATGCATTTGTTTTTGTTTTTGCTTGCGTGTGTGTTTTTCTCTCTTACTTTTTCTCTCTCTCTTTTGGTTGTTCATAGTTTTAGTTCAAATTAGTGATGGGATTTAAATTACTAAGCTTGATTGAAAGATAGGATTGAAATTGTTTTATACGCGGACGTGATGGAAAACATCTGTCTTTGTAAGAATTTTAATATCAATTTGAGCTTTGTTGAAAAATAGGATTGAAATTGTTTTTTTTACGCGGACGTGATGGAAAACATCCTTGAGTTGCACGAATTTTAATATCTGCTTAAGCTTGATTGAAAAAGAGGATTGAAAATGTTTTGGACGCGGACGTCATGGAAAACATACCAAGTTATTTTATTGCTTTTGTCAAATTGTGGAATTGGGTTGTAGCTGGAGTATAAAGGGATTGAAATTATCTGTCACACGGAGGTGATTGAAATCATTCATTTGGATGTTTCATTTAGTCTTGGTCTAATTTGTTATTTTTGCATTGTCTGAGCGACTAGTTTTGTTCAAAAGAAAAAAGTTTTTGTATAGTTATCCTCGTATAAGGCATCTGTTTTAGCTGGTTCTTGGATAGCTGCTTTGTATTTGAAATGTAAATTGAAAAAAAAAAAAAAAACATCCGAAAAGAATATTGCTCAAAATTTGCCATTATTTTTGAATAAATGTTTTGTAGATTTTTTAACAAAAAGAAGTCAAAATATTCACAAATAGTATTGTATTTGGGGCACCTTCAGGGTTGAGGGTCTGGCTCCTTGCAGGTACTCTCTTTAAGAGGGAATTTTTCCTTTGCCTTACTTACTTATTTGGATTAAACTCGCGTGCGACCAATCTGGTCATGTGCGAGGAATTAATGTGCGCACAGCGCACTATTTAATTTACCCCCAAACTGTTGCTGTAACATCAGTTTTGGGTTCGTCAAGTGGTTAGAACAGAGCTGTAAAAACCGCTTGCGCTTTACTGCATGCACCGCATGCTATTTAATTAATCGGCGTGGGGGTGCGTATCGCCCTCACGCCATTTAATTGTGTGCCCAGCACACTGTCTGCTGCTTTTTAATGTCCGGGCGTGGAAAAGGCGGGGCCGGGATCGGCCAGAGAGGAGCTTCTGCGTCACATGGTGGTGTCTGTGGTCCAGGGTGTGATTTTGCCTAAATATTGATGGCGTCTTGCACGTGTCGCTATTTTTATTTTGAAAATTTTTTATTTTTTTTTTTAAAATTTTAATGAACTCTATATGATTGGCTGACTGGTACCGTGTTGAAGTTGGGTTAAGTCCAAGGAGCTTTGCCCTATACTTGATTCTATGCATGTCGTGGTGTTGTTGTTGTAAGTAATTGTTGCCACTTTGTGCGGCTGGGCCTGATGGCTTTTGGTTTTAAGCCACCTTATATTGTCTAAGGGTTTTGGGTCAAGGTTTTTAAGTTTCTTGTTAGCAATTGAATTTGTTGTCTTTTTGTTTGGAAACTGGGTTTAAGTTGTAGATTATATACCGCTTTGTGCAGTGGGCCCCTGATGGTTTGGACTTGTGACCACCTTATATTCTTAGGTTCGATTTGGGCCATTGTGAGGGTCCTATTTAGGTAGTTTCAGTGGATCTGGGATAAAGCATGAACTATTTACCGCATTGTGCAGTCGGCCCCTGATGGTTTGGACTTGTGACCACCTTATACTCTTAGGTTCGATTTGGGCCATTGTAAGGGTCCTAGTATTGTTTCATTGGTGCGTTGTTCTGATACTCCTTGGACTGTTTTTCGAATATCGGTACCAGTGTGGGTGTTAGAGAAAGCGTTAGAGAAAGCAGAGTATACAGTCATGCATGTATTAATTAAAAAAAGAAACAACCTCTTTTTTTTTTTTTTTTTTTATTCTATTGCCTCTTCCCGCCAGTGCTTTTGTATTTGCAAATGCAGTATAATCTAATGGTTTTGGAGGCTTTGAGCATTGTTATTTTAGTTGATTTTTTCTCGATTTTGAAAATTTTAAAAGTTTCTTTTAGAGTATACTTTATTTTTAAATATATAAATGACTTTTTTTTGTGTTTTCTTTGTTCGTTATTTATTATTATTGCCTAAAGGTATTTTTTTATATTTTTTATTTTTTTATATTTCGACTGTTTTATTTTACACTTTTCAGGGATGAGGGTTCCAGCTCCTTAAAGGTACTCCCTTTAAGAGGGAATTTGTCCTTCGCCCTCATCCCGCTAGTGTTTTATTATCTATTAGAATATTTTTACAAGTTTTTGTTGTGATTATGATTATTGTTGTTATTATTAGTATGAGAAAGAGAAAGAGAAAAGGGGGGGGGGCGGTCTGTTTTTTTTTGCTTTTCGTTGTGTTTTTTATGTGTGGTGTGATGTGATGTGTTGAGTATGTTCAAATTTTCATTGGCTCTTTTGTGGGCCTGCATACACGCCGTTTCGTACTGATTGACCTAGTCACGCGAACGTCTTTTAGCTACTGTGAGCAGTGTACACAATGAAATATTGTCAAATGAACGCAGTAATAGTTTTTAAAAACCTATGGTTTGCCTCAAACAGAGAGAAGGTTACCCTTTCTTTGAGTTTCTGAAGACAAGGGTAAATTCTGTAATAGAAATGTTCATTGGCAAAATTGTTTTCATTCATCAGTTTTTTAAAAAGTCGTGTTACAATTCTTGTCGAATGATTGCAGTAGCATTTGTTGTATGCCTCCCAAATATTTAAGATATGTTATGTTTTTTTGCTGCACACGCCTTGCGGCTACAAACAATGTTACAACATTTCCCAAAACCGAAGACGGGAGAACAGTAAAAACACGTCTTGTTCGATTGGCAGTCTAAAATGGACTGACTGAAAATAGGCCATACATTGTTACAGTTTTACTGAACGCATGTTTGGGCTCAAGAATGAGAGTGTAGAATAGGACGGGTTATAGAGTGCAGAATTGGATGGGTCATACTCGAGTCATTCTTACACCGTAAAGCTATGTGCTTGTTTTTTTGGTTTCCTTCGGAAAACGGTAGATCTAGAATTTTTTTTTTCGTGACACATTGCAGTGCCAAAATAGGAACAAAGCTAAGATATCTTGACATGCACAAGAACAATTAAACTCAAGATTTTATATAATCCAACGATTGACCTATGGAAGAAAAATCGTTGTACAATTTTTTAGGGGTGCAAGTTTTTGAAAAATTTACAAAACTAACGCCACATTTCACATAATCATTGTGACTACTGCCAACATTTGTCAAGAGGCATCTTAAAAACGGGAACAGATACCATGATCATTTCAATCGAAATCATTGTATAAGAAACTTAGTGTGTGTTTGTGAAACAGAGAGAATTGACATTACGAGAGAGAGAGAGAGAATATTTTATTCCTGCTTTTAAAAATATAACGACACTTATTTGTGGAGAGGTATCTTAAAAACGGGAACAGATACCATGATCATTTCAATCGAAATCATTGTATAAGAAACTTGGAGTGTGTTTGTGAAACAGAGAGAATTGACATTACGACGGAGAGAGAGAGAGAGAAAGAGAGAATATTTTATTCCTACTTTTAAAAATATCACGACACTTACGTTTTTTATGGTATATTTTCCTTAAGAAATTTCAAAAACACACATTCCATTAAAAAAATCACATAGATAGGAAAAAAAATCCTCTTTTTTTCGGTAAAATATCACAAGATTGTATTGGAGACATAGTCTACTAAAATCCTTCTTTTGGAAACGTAGATGTAAAATTCTCACAAAAACATTACATCCAAACGTTCCGTGATGTATTTTGACTTAAGGCTGATACAATTTCCATTGATCCCAAATTATATGATGGGTTGTGCGTTGGCTTTTATTTTGTAAAGAGACTAACGGTCAGGCACAGAAAAACACGCCTATTCTTCTCACTGTGTCAATAGCAACTGAGGGCGATTCAAAGCGAACGCGGTAAGAAAATATTTGTAGCCAATGAAATTACTTATAAACGTGACGAAGTGTTTTGTTATAGATTCCAGGCAGGCAGTGTGGCAAAATAATGCCTATGGCCTGGTTTTTTACGATTGCGGTGCAGACAGACTAGAGGGAATTTGCAATCATGTTAAGAATTCGTGTCCTATAACATTTTTTCTCGCCACGCTAAATACTGAACTGTAACATTATTGGCTCGGGTTTTGAAACTGAAAAAAACTGTTGTCACTGAGTCATTTTGACACACACACACACACACACAGAGAGAGAGAGAGGGCTACACTATTTAGGGGTCGTTTTTTTTTCAAACTAGTGAATTTGGAGACTTGTATGAAGTTACGATTTCTGGTACAGTTACAAGTTTGTGTGTTTGGAAAAATGGCAAACATCGGATAGACATTTGTGTCGTGACACATGTAAAGTTGAGAGTCTGTGCTAGTTTCAAAAACCACAAATCAATAGCTGCATCTTCAAAGAATCAACATAGAACGAACTCCGACAACAGCAATAACAACTTTATTACCAAACCAAACTAACTCTCAAATGCAAGCAAGATAACAAACACATCACTCCTTGATCTCATGCTACAACCATTCCTAACCTGATATAGAACAACACCGAAAATCCGATATAGTTTTCAATCACGTCCGCTCAAAAACTGATTTCAATCCTACATCAAGCACTAAGCTACAGACAGAGCATTCCACCCAAATTCCGATATAGTTTTCAATCACGTCCGCGCAAAAATTAATTTCAATCCCTTTCCACGCCACAAGATATACATACAACACAGAACCAATTATCGATATAGTTTTCAATTACCTCTCCACAATTGCAATTTTCAATCCATTCCAAAATTTATTCTCAACCATTATTAGAAATAAATTATAACCCACAAAGAGTTTTTTAAAAAATTTATTTTTATTTTTTATAAAACACAAACACACACCACACAAATATTTTTAATTTTTTTGGTTTTATTTTTTATCAAACACAAACACACACCACACAACCCTTTTTTTGAGAATTTTTTTTTATTTTTATTTTTTATAAAAGACAAACACACACCTCAACCATATTTTGAGAAAAGTTTTTATTTTTTTTATTTTTTTTGTCCAACACAAACACACACAACACCTTTTTAATTTTTAATTTTTAATTTTTTATCAAACACAAACACACCCTACATACAAAAGTTTTTATTTTTATTTTTTAATCAAACACAAACACACACCACACAACCATTTTTAAGAAAAGGTTTTTATTTTTATTTTTAAATCAAACACAAACACACACCACACAACCCTTTTTAAATTTTTTATTTTTAATAAAACACAAACACACACAACACCTTTTTAATTTATAATTTTTTATTTTTTATCAAACACAAACACACCCTACATACAAAAGTTTTTATTCTTATTTTTTAATCAAACACAAACACACACCACAGTTATATTTTTTAGAAGGAAAGTTATTTTTTTTTTTGAGTGGCATCGTCGTACGCATAATTCAGCCAAGGAATGCCTAACTGTTTGGCTAATACTTGAACTTGAGATTTGTCTCTGGGGCTTTTAAACAACACCACGTAAGGAGCGTTGAGACTGATGGTACGATGGGCTTTACTTTGTTGAAATAACTTTTGAGTAATGTAAATGATGCTGGCATTACGATGATAGCCTTTTCGTGTAAACCAAAGTTTAATTTCTTCTTCGTCTTCTCCTAACATGTCGTCGAGGATGACCAGATGTGTTTGACTCACGTCAGACACGATCCCATCGTCTTCGCGAGGGATGCCTTCCACAAACAAAATGGCCTCTCCTTGACTTTCACGAAGTAAGGTGTAAGACGGTTGCCACTCTTTGTAACACCACACGATGCATTGAGGTGGACGATCGAACAGATGAGATTTGTGTTCGATCAAACGTTTGACAAATTCGGTTTTGCCTGAACCACTTGGTCCAGCAATCAACATGTTAAAAGGATGGCGCAGATACAAAACTTCCCAACTTGGACGATCTAACTTTTCCTCGATCACTTTGACCACAAAAGAAGCAGAAGAGGCAGACGAGGCAGAGGAAGAAGAAGATGCAGCCATGACCGAGGTAGGAAGAATTTTGAGAAGAAGACAAAAGACACAAGACATTTTATACGTTTCATACACGTTTATTGTTTTTTCTTCAAAAAATGTCAACACAACAAACAAAAACATATTTACAAGTTATAAAGCGCAAAAACATATTTACAAGTCATGAAACACAAAAACACATCAAGCAAAAAATGTCACTTTTAACTTTGAATCAAAGTTCACTGGTCTTCATCACACAGAGGTACACCATTCGTGTTCATCACGAGTCTCAAAACTTTGAGCACCATTTGTCTTTCGTGCACCGATAAAGTGTGAATGGTCATGGTTTTGATTAGTCCAGCACCAACACTGTTCCTCCAAAATAGTCCACTACGAATGTCCTGGAAAACGAAATCCAAGAAAAGCAGCCACAAAGACACACATGGAAACAGTTCTTGTATCAAGTGTTTATAATCCTCTAAGGTCTGAACACGATCGTTTACTTCCTTCCACGGAATACGTTTCACAACTGAAGACCAAGGTTCTGTCATGGTCATGGTGTACACTAAGGCACAGGCTTTAGGTAGAGTGGCCGCTTCTTTCAAAGGATCGATGTCTCCGTGATCTAGAAATAACTGTCGAAACTTTCCACAGCAACGGTGTAAAATGTCCACATCGGATCTACTTTACTTGAGCATTTCTTCTTGGAAGTCAAACGGTTCTGACTGGTGAGCGCGATACCAAGCGTGAAAGGCTTCTCGCTGTTCGGGGCGCATTCCGTCGGGGTTGTAACAGTCCACGTCAGGCAAATGCGGTAGCACGGCATGTTGATTGGCTTCCGTATTGAAGAAGTGGGGAAAATATCCTTTGGCCATTTCTGTCATGCCAGATGTTGTAGGCATTCGACTCAAATGCATGGCTAAATAACTCATGGAATCTTTGAACTGCACTTGTCCCACTTTCATGTAGATGAGTTTGATTCCGTTCATGGTGATTTTAGGGTGTTCGGTACCTTGTCGCAAATAATAATTTAACAAAAACTGTCCATCGTATCCCGAGAAATTGTGAGCTATGACGGTCGGAACGTAACGTTGAATGTCCTCTTCGCTCCAAGTCTCGTCGGTGGGTTCTAAAATCGATTCAGCAAACTCGGGCAAAGTGTTGGCCCCGCGAAAGATTGTTTCGCGTCCTCCTGGAATCATACTACAATGAGGACAGTGAAAGTGGATAGATTCTTGAATGCACTTCTCACAAGCCCGATGAGCCACGCAGAAATTGGGAATGTGAATGCCCGTTTCTTGCATGCATTCAAAATAAAAAAAGATGAAATCCCCTTTGTTCTTGTTTTGATGCCTCTTTAATTCTTTCTTCAGTGTATTGTCGTACTTTTGCATGAAACATTGATGATCATAATCCACCATCTCCTCGCAAAAGCGGCATCTTTTCTTTCCGGCACAAACGTGTCTCTTGGGGTCGTGGGGTTCAATCAGTTGTCCACACGTGGAGCACAATTTCAATAAGTCGCAAGCACATTTTTGTTGGTGTCCTTGTGTCCTGCGATGTTGTTCGTAACAAGAGGGACTAACAAAAGTTCGTCGACACGTCTCACAATGGACGTGTTGTTCAGGAAGGCATGGTTTGGCCGCTAAACAGCTCCGACATCTCTGACCGCAATGAGTGTGTCGCTCCCGATTGTTAAATCCTTGGTCGCATTTCTCGCAGTAGTAAGAGTGTCCCAGAAATCCGGTGATACTGGTGATGGCATCGAAATGTTCTTGGTGGTAATACACGTGAATGTATTTTCCTTCGGGAAAATCGGGGCCTCGAAACAGCAGATCTCCGCGCACTTCTTGAGGGTGTATTTTCAAAGTGTAGCTAGGAGCCAAGACGTCTTGAAGTTGTTGCATTTGAGAAATGCCACACACGGTCTCTTTGGGGATGCCTGCTTGTCGTAACAGGAGTTCTGCTTCGTTTCGTTGTTGGACTCTGTCCGACTTTCGAATTATATTCAAGGCTCTTTTCCATTCTGCGCTTTCGTTCTTGTTGGCATGCGTTCGCCCCACCACGATGGCCCGAGCCAAGCACATCTGGTCTTGTGTATTGTCGATTTGGACGATGACTCTGTTTGGTACTGCGAAGGTCGTCCACCAGTAACGCTTTCCTGCTTCGTCCGCTCCCTCGAGGAGGAGAGACGTGAGTCATGTAAAGTGTGGCCTTTCCATCCGTGATGGTAAACTTTTCGTTGGATTGTTGAACGTGTTCTATTTTGGTGATGACTTTGGCTGGTGTTAATTCTGCCGGGGTGCTGAACTCGATCCAGACAGGGGACTTCAAACTGTCGTGATGAATGGCCAGTCTCAATCGATCGTTCTCTTTGGCTCCGCATTGTCGTTTCAAGTTCTGTAACACAGAACCCCACAAATCGGTAATGAACCCGGCAGCTTTCTCGGGAGGAACTTCGGGCGTGAAGTCTTTAAAGTGGACCGTGTGAGTGTATGCCGTGGTTCTAAATTTTCTAAAGGTTATCTTTTGGGTCTCCCGAATGCGATAGTAATTTTCGGGAGCCACGGCGGTAGGTCTTTCTTGGTCAGGGGTTCTGGTATTGGTGGATTCTTTGGGCTGGGTTTTGGTTTCAGGCTCACTCATCTCTTCTTCGAAATCGCTAGCATGGACTTGAGCTAGCAGTTCAGCGAGCGGTGTTTCAGGGGGTACGGAATGTCTTCGTCGCCGTGGCCTCTTAGTTTCTTCTGGTTTCTCATGGATTGGACGTGATCTTTTCATCTTGAAATCTGACTTGGATCTGATGGAGTTTCACACAGGGAAACTATATATACCCTGTCTCTACCTATGTTTGTGATAATGGTTTGCTTTACTTAAAATTTGCAAAAATGGAAATGTCTAGGAGCAATAGAAAGCTTTGTGACGTTAATTTTGAAACTAGCACAGACTCTTAACTTTACATGTGTCACGACACAAATGTCTATCCGATGTTTGCCATTTTTCCAAACACACAAACTTGTAACTGTACCAGAAATTGTAACTTCATACAAGTCTCCAAATTCACTAGTTTGAAAAAAAACGACCTCTAAATAGTGTAGCCCTCTCTCTCTCTCTCTCGCTCTCTCTCTCTCTCTCTCTTTCTCTGTGTCAAAATGACTCAGTGACAACATTTTTTTTCAGTTTCAAAACCCGAGCCAATAATGTTACAGTTCAGTATTTAGCGTGGCGAGAAAAAATGTTATAGGACACGAATTCTTAACATGATTGCAAATTCCCTCTAGTCTGTCTGCACCGCAATCGTAAAAAACCAGGCCATAGGCATTATTTTGCCACACTGCCTGCCTGGAATCTATAACAAAACACTTCGTCACGCTTATAAGTAATTTCATTGGCTACAAATATTTTCTTACCGCGTTCGCTTTGAATCGCCCTCAGTTGCTATTGACACAGTGAGAAGAATAGGCGTGTTTTTTCTGTGCCTGACCGTTAGTCACTTTACGAAATAAAAGCTAACGCACAACCCATCATATAATTTGGGATCAATGGAAATTGTATCAGCCTTAAGTCAAAATACATCACGAAACGTTTGGATGTAATATTTTTGTGAGAATTTTACATCTACGTTTTCAAAAGAAGGATTTTAGTAGACTATGTCTCCAATACAATCTTGTGATATTTTACCGAAAAAAAGAGGATTTTTTTTCCTATCTATGTGATTTTTTTAATGGAATGTGTGTTTTTGAAATTTCTTAAGGAAAATATACCATAAAAAACGTAAGTGTCGTGATATTTTTAAAAGTAGGAATAAAATATTCTCTCTTTCTCTCTCTCTCTCTCTCTCTCTCTCTCTCTCTCTCTCTCTCTCTCCGTCGTAATGTCAATTCTCTCTGTTTCACAAACACACTCCAAGTTTCTTATACAATGATTTCGATTGAAATGATCATGGTATCTGTTCCCGTTTTTAAGATACCTCTCCACAAATAAGTGTCGTTATATTTTTAAAAGTAGGAATAAAATATTCTCTCTCTCTCTCTCTCTCTCTCTCGTAATGTCAATTCTCTCTGTTTCACAAACACACACTAAGTTTCTTATACAATGATTTCGATTGAAATGATCATGGTATCTGTTCCCGTTTTTAAGATGCCTCTTGACAAATGTTGGCAGTAGTCACAATGATTATGTGAAATGTGGCGTTAGTTTTGTAAATTTTTCAAAAACTTGCACCCCTTAAAAATTGTACAACGATTTTTCTTCCATAGGTCAATCGTTGGATTATATAAAATCTTGAGTTTAATTGTTCTTGTGCATGTCAAGATATCTTAGCTTTGTTCCTATTTTGGCACTGCAATGTGTCACGAAAAAAAAAATTCTAGATCTACCGTTTTCCGAAGGAAACCAAAAAAACAAGCACATAGCTTTACGGTGTAAGAATGACTCGAATATGACCCATCCAATTCTGCACTCTATAACCCGTCCTATTCTACACTCTCATTCTTGAGCCCAAACATGCGTTCAGTAAAACTGTAACAATGTATGGCCTATTTTCAGTCAGTCCATTTTAGACTGCCAATCGAACAAGACGTGTTTTTACTGTTCTCCCGTCTTCGGTTTTGGGAAATGTTGTAACATTGTTTGTAGCCGCAAGGCGTGTGCAGCAAAAAAACATAACATATCTTAAATATTTGGGAGGCATACAACAAATGCTACTGCAATCATTCGACAAGAATTGTAACACGACTTTTTAAAAAACTGATGAATGAAAACAATTTTGCCAATGAACATTTCTATCACAGAATTTATCCTTGTCTTCAGAAACTCAAAGAAAGGGTAACCTTCTCTCTGTTTGAGGCAAACCATAGGTTTTTAAAAATTATTACTGCGTTCATTTGACAATATTTCATTGTGTACACTGCTCACAGTAGCTAAAAGACATTCGCGTGACTAGGTCAATCTGTACGAAACGGCGTGTATGCAGGCTAGTAAACTTTAGCCACTACTAGCTTTTAGTAAGTAAATGTATTGAAATTAATGTTTATCTTTGATATTGTATAAGAATGTTCAAGTGATGCTATTTTAGGTGCACTATGCTCACAGTAGAAAGTCAAAATAGTCCACGAGTCAGGATAAAGGTTAATAATGGATAGTAGATAACTATTCCCACTGAAGTCCGACGCAGTCTCAGAAAAAGAAGACCATCCATGAGATACCTTCTCTGTTAAACCAAAAAAAATCTCCAACAGCCCTTTTCAGGGCCACCCATTTTTCAAGAAAAGATTAATTTTCCATCATTGCCTATCCACTGTGTGTGTGTGTCTCTCTCCCAATACTTTTGACCCCCACTGCCCCGAAGTGCCCCCCACTGCCTCCAAGTGCCGCCAACTGCCCCAGAGTGCCCCCAATGTTTAATTCCCGTTACTAATCCCAGAGTGCCATCCAGTGCCCTCGATACACACCCCTTACTACTTTCACTCCATATGCTATTGACTGCACTCTCCAAATAACACTCTGTCATGGTGGTTTAGAGTATCACGCAGGTACAGATACAGTACAGTGAATTGCTCCAACACTTGGAGTTGGAGTTGGGGTGGAGGGAAGAGGAACTCGTGTACACACGTATTAAAAAGGATAATTGGAAAACAATTACGGTTGGTGGTAATTAATCCAATACCGACGTTTTTCTGCCTTAGTTATGTGTTTGAGCATCTCTTTTAGGCAATAAACTTGACACCTGAATAACACCAGCTGTACAATCAATTTGCAAAGTAATTATTTGGAAATGCTACTGTCTTGATAGGACTACACCACATTTATTTTAGTCAAGGAAAAACAATTTATATATTGCATCGTAATTGGACAGCAAGGGGTGTTACAGTTGCATCACATATGCTATAATTTTGCTACCTACTGGGACAACCCATGCAACTGGAAATTAATGTTAACTGTCCAGCATTTTTGTGCCAGATTCCATTGAAAATCTTCATATACCATAATAATTTTGCAGAATGGACTAATCCAAATTATGGACATTTTATTGGAATATACTAAAATGTTAGGTTTGTAAAATGTGTTTTCAAACTGAATTATAGTTTTTGATAAGAATTTTTTTTTAAAATGATAGTAGAGTATAAGATTATTTTGCACTTTCGACAAGTTTTAAAATGACACCATTCCCTCCCTGTTACTTGGGTAGTGACTTAGTGGCCTAGTATACTGGATGCATGGTCATTGGGTCGCCAGTTTGAATCCTGCACCAATTAATTGGGTTGCCTGCTGTGGGTCTCTGAGCAAAGAATTTGACTCCCCTAGCCTTAGCACTGAACACTCAAAATGTGATGATGCGCCTTTAACCACCATTGCCAGCCAACTGATTTGTGTAATTTAGGCCCTTAATTCATGGCAGCTTAAGACGGATTACTATTAGTAGTATTAGTTAGAACAAGTTCTGACAAATAAAAATAGATTTTGCCAAGTCATTAGACCAAGAAAGGCCATGTTTTTTCTTTTTTAACTTGATTCTTGTTCTTGTGTAAAAAAAAACTTCTAAAGATCTTATGATACTTGTTTTTATAACTGGTAGAGTTGCCAGGTTGCAAATGCTGTTGTTTTTTTTTTTTAGAATATCCTCCCATTCTGGACTGTGATAATTTAAATATTTTTATCCTGTTCAGAACTTTATATTGACAGTGCAACCATGCGATTACCACATAATTTCTTTCTTTGGCACATGTTTTTATGTTCAGGCGCCCTCTTGGTGCATCATGTAATTTAATTCTCTGTTCCACTCATTAAGTTTAACAGTCAATCACTATTTTAATAAAATAACCTAGCACTTTACCAATTTCATCTACTTCTAACAATTTACTGTTTTATCAAAAGATCAAAAATTTGGTACTAATTAATGACATCACATACTTCCCTAGTCTTGGTCACAAAGATGTTTGCTTTGTCTCTGCCTTGCTGTATCCTTGGTCGAGGTATATAACTCCCATTCCTAAGCACAATATAACCTTCATGTGTTGTTAAATCACACAACACCAATAAACTCTGATACATTTGCCTGCAATTACTATTGCTTGATAATGTACATTTACCATCATCAAAACTATACCTAAGAATAAACATGCTTTTCAGTGCAGCTTGAATGTTGTTGAATTTGTTATGTTTGTAATATTTAATCCAAGTATACTTATATTTAAAGTAAAATCTATTCATGCTGTTAATAACTTGGTGACTTTTCTTCATTATTGTTTTACAATGCAACAAATTGTTGGCAGGTGTCAGTTTTTGTGTGTGTTGTTGATGGGTTGTCTGTTGGTAAAATATCATGTCATTGAGATTGTTTATTGGCCATAAATGTCACATCCATGACACCACCTTTTGGCAAGTTGTTTTAGAGAATGATTAGTATTCAAGAACAACTCATCCTCAGCCAATTTGTCCCCAGATAGTTTGTTCCTTAGGAATTCATCCCCTTGGGCCATTCATCCCCATGGCAATTTGTCCCTTTCCAAATATTATCATATTGAAACAGCCTCTCAGGAACTTGGGTGCTATGGATGTTAAATAAAGATAGATAGATTATATTAATAACTGTTATGATATATTCTGTGATTTCCAAATTCTATTTAATAATCATAATAATAATAATATAATAATAATAATAATCATAAAATAATAATTAAGTATGTTCAATAATAGAAAAACTTAGATATAATTTTTAAAAATTCCTGTTAATCTACCTGTCTGTCTGTTTTTAATCTATCATATTTTGCTCATATACCTACCTACCAATAAAAAATATCTATCAGACATGGCATACACACAGACACACATACATACATACACAAGGTCCTCAAATGGCAATGTTTGCTATACTTGACCAACAAATGGGTCCAAATGACTATTAGCCAACTCGATATGTCAGTCATCAGACATGAGGTGTCCATAATTATCCCATGCAGTTATTTGGCCATCATATTTTAAGAAATCGTTTAAACACCATACAGTCACAAAGCAGAATATAAAAGAGGCATGAAAGCTTTTTTCATGGACTTGCCAAATACCTATACTTCAACAATTGTGCAAGGGTAAATATTGACATTACATCCGATCCAATCACCATGCGCTTTTTAACTAGATTGTGTGGGTGTGGCAGTACCTATCAGACCATTAAAACAAAATACTCTATTTTCTCTGTGTCTTTGGAGGCTGTTTGTTTTCAGACACCAAAAATAATTTTTAATGCAGTATAATTTTGAGATCATACAAAACAATTTTTCATGAACTTATGTTTTCAGACACAATCTAAAGAGAACTGTTGTTTTATTTTCAAGTAGCAGTCTCAGTGCGTTTATCAGTAATTGAACAAGTCAAAATTAATCTTAATCGGTCATGAATAGGAAATGTGAGCTATTTTAAAAATGCATATTGTATTTTCTCAACATAGCAACCAATATTATGCTAAAGACAGAAACACAAGACTTACCACAATTATTCCTGAGATGTCATTGATAAAGTTTACAGGTTGAATAGGGATGGAACAGATCAGGATCATAGAGGTCAAATGGTACAAAGTTTGCTAATTCTTCTAACAGTAGTATAAAAAAGCAAGTGAATCTGCCTTTTCATTTTTCCTTAATTTTGTTACAAATGAATGACAAACATTTTTGCTACATTTTTCTTTCACCTAGCCCAAGTTTATGTTACTTCTGTGTTCTAAAACATGTAATTTCCCCACAATTAAAAACATTTCAGACACAATGCTGCCACAAAACATATTGTATCAGCAAGAGCAAGATAGGCTAATTGGCTTATTTTGTATTCATAACATCAATATTAATGTACCAGTTTATTGAGAAAATCATACATGATGATATGAAAAAGAGAAAAGCAATTGCACAAATGTTCGTCTTTGTTTTAAAGTTCCACTGTACAGTTTCATAGCTTGCACAGGGTTTGATTTTTAAAGGAAAGGGATTTCCCAGGTTTTCCTCACTGGTTATACTGGCTATTTAAAAAAGACCTTTTATGCGTTAGGTATCATTAAAATAATTTTTAATTTCCATTATTTTGGTGTATGATTGTTGTGTGTAAATAGGGTTATAAAGTATACCGTTTGGCCTTACTTCAGATATGCACCTCTCAAAAGACTTTTATCTCCGCTTGGTCATTTTCACTTCCTGGACTTAACAGGTAAATTGAAGAAAAAAACTAACATTACTAATTTTTTTTTTTTTTAGCTCTACTGGTCATAGACCAGAGGAGCTTATGGGATGGTCTGTTGTCCATCATCCATTCATCATCTGTCTGTCTGTTAGCATATTTGTTATCACTACTTCTTCTAAACTACTTTGAGGATAGCCTTGAAACTTTACACACACATTCATCCCCTGGTCTAGTTGGTCCTAAATGAAAATGGTTCTGCTCGGACATCCAATATGACTGCCGCAGTGGCCATCTTGAAAGTCTTGTTATCACTACTCCTCCTGAATGGATGGTCATATGAACATTGGGTTTTCACGAAAAGATTTCTTGTGTTGTCTAGTTGGTCCTGAATGAAAATCGTACTTAACTGACATCCAATATGGCTGCCACAGTGGATATCTTGAAAATCTTATCGTTACTGCTCCTACATGGATGGTCATATCAACATGGGGTTTTCACTAAAAGACTTCTTATGATGTCTGGTTCGTCCTGAATGAAAATGGTGCTGATCTGACATCCAATATGGCCACCATGGCAGATACTGTTCCTAAATGGATGGTTATATCAACATGGGGTTTTCACTAAAAAAAACTTTTTATGCTGTCTAGTTGGTCCTGATTGAAAATCGTGCCAATCTGATGTCCAATATGGTCACCATGGCAGCTATCTTGAAAATCTTGTTATTGCAACTCCTGCTGAATGGATGGTCATATCAATAGGGTTTTCACAAAAAGACTTCTTATGCTATCTATTTGGTCCTGAATGAAAATGGTGCTGATCTGATGTCCAATATGACCACCATGGCATTCATCTTGAAAATCTTGTCATTGCTACTCCTCTTGAATGGATGGTCATATCATCATGGGGTTTTCACTAAAAGACTTCTTATGATGTCTAGTTGGTCCTAAACGAAAATGGTGCCAATCCGACATCCAATATGGCCATCTGAATGGATGGTTGTATCAACATGGGGTTTTCACTAAATGATTTATTACGAAGTCTAGCTGGTCCTAAATAGAAATGGTGTCTATCTGACATCCAATATGGCCACCATGACAGCCATCTTAAAAATCTTGTTAATCACAAGTCTACTTGAACAGAAAGTCATACTGACATGGGGTTTTCATCAAAAGACTTCTTATGATGTCCAGTTGGTCTTAAATGAAAATGGTGCCGATCTGATGTCCAATATGGCCGCCACAGCAGCCTTCTTGAAAATCTTGTTATTGCTACTTCTCCTGAATGGAAAGTCATATCTTGAAAATATTGTTATCTCTACTCCTCTCCAAATGGATGGCTATATCAATATGGGGTTTTCACCAATAGACTTCTTACAATACCTTGTTGGTCCTAAATGAAAATGGTGCCAGTCGTATGGCTGCCACGAAAACTGTCTTAAAAATCATAAGAAGTCTTTTAGTGAAAACCCCATGTTGAATGGATGATCATTATGACCGGTTTTTCACCAAGTCCTAAATGAAACTGGTGTCAGTATTACATCAAATATGCCTGCCATGACGACTGACTTTAAATCTTGTTGTCACAACTCCCCCTGAATGAATGATCATTATGACATGTGGTTTTCACCAAAACACTTTTAATGATGTCTACTTTGTCCTAAATGAAATTGGTGCCAAGTTGACATCCAATATGAGTACCACAGCCACGAATTTGAAAATCTTGTTATTGCAGAAAGATATCAAAGATATCAGAGATGGTTTTAATACTCGCCAGTTAAAAGGAAGAAATTGTCTTATCTTTAACTCCTGGAAATTCATTTCGCCCAGTAGAGTGTCAGTCCCATTGAGGGACTCTGGTTATATTTTAGAGTTCATTTATTGCACTTTTAGAAGTTATTATTGTCTACTGTGGCAAAATTAATTTTCCCTATTTTAATACCTGCTAAAGTTGGTGTACATTGGACTACCGGTATTTCAAGTTCATTTCTAGAGTTCATTTCTAGAGCACATGTGTGCAGACATTTTTTGATCCGCTGTCTGCTTTCGGCAGCATGCAGTTTCCCTCGTACCACATATAAAGCCATTTTGAGTCACAGTACATGAAAGCAGCATAGAGGTGTCAACATTCTCTCCATTCTGCTTGTTGCAAATGCACACTTCACCTTATACCAGTCCGGGTTTAAGAAGTATATAATACCAATAAAGCAGAACCTTACAGATTTGTGGTTACATAATTTCACCTCTTGCAAGAATGATGAAAACCAGATATACAAAATAAATTTTAGAATACAAGATGCATACGTGTCAATAGAACAATTTATAAACATTAGCAAACTAGAGATTCAGATGAATAATTTGTAATTTATAACTGAAGAAAAATTATGAAATATAAATAGTTAGAGGAAATGTACAATTGCAGGCTAGCATAAGCTATGTGTAATGTGGTAATGAAGGATCAGAATGTAGTTGCACAATTTTATTTCATGTAAAGCCATGTCTAAGTTTGTAAATTTATTTACAGAGTATTATTTCTAAAAAACTTTGCCACGTTAAAATTTCTATAATATTTGGAAGCCAGTTTAATGTTTGGTGAAAAAATGTCTGACAGTTGCTAGTAGTGCTATGTTAAAGTGCCTGAAACATTTGTCATTATATGTTGTCACATATGTTGTGCATTTGTTATCATACTTTAAATGCCAGTACACACAGATTATTTTAATTTATATTTTGCATTACTTTTAATATATATAAAAAAAAATACCCCAATATGAATTCTGAAACACTTCCAGATTTAATTACCAAGAGTAAGAAACCCACGGATTATAAAACCCTGTGAATTAAAATTTGGAGATGACCCATGGGTATCTTTTTGTGGCTCTTGTCCGTCAAAACCTTCAAGTCCTAGCAAACTCGGGTTCCACCCCCCGCCTTACACTTATATACTCTGCGCTTAGGGATTTCCTCAAGTACATTACTTTAACGGGCAATTTCATATGAAAAATTCTGAAGGAATAGTGACATTTAGAACAATCAAGCACATCAAAAATTTTCACAAGTGGAAAAGTCCGTCGGACAAGATCCTATGGCAATTCATATGACAAATGAAGAATGAACCGAAGAGCAATGAATTAGAAATGAAGTGGGGGCGTTTTACAAGAATAGATGAGACATATTTCTCGGCATACACCAGTGGTAATTGAGCCATTCCATGTTACTGGGCTGGGGTTGTGCATGCTGTATACCCTTTTCTCTAGAAATTTTGCTGTGGAAAGATGAATACGAGAATGTTTCTCTCTAAACTTTTGGAACAACTTTGATCTCAGAAAGTACTAGGCTGGAAGGTTGTTCTGCAAGCCGTGGAAACCGTAACGTAATTTTGTAATGGAGAAACAATGATGATAAAGTTGGCCACTAAACTGTCGAACACTTTAGTTATGTTACAAGCAAACCATATCAATCGATCAATTGGACTCGTTCTATCCTAACAGCCTTAGTATCTACCTACCAACCAACCCATCTCTGATCTCTACCTGTTTAGCTAAGTATCGATATAACAATCTACCTAACTATCTTTCATACATTGATCTATGAATCTGCCTCATTGCTGATTGTATATGTATTTATCAAGCGGTCTTATTCAATATATGCATTCTACCGTCATCGTTCAATCATTCTGATATATACTTTTGGGACGTCAGTAACGGTACTGTATGCTTAGTATTAGTAAAGTTTCCAATTGTGCATCGAAATATAAAGGGATAAAAGCTACACAAACAATGATTCACAAACTTTTCACAAAGCTTTTTATTAAAGATTTAAACCCATTTATATAAGTTACAAACACAAAACAAGTCTACTCTTTGGTCTTAATTAAATGGTCTGTCCCTTAGTTTTAAAGATATTTGTCACAGGGTTCCTTAGTCAGGAATTTCAATATTCAGAAGGCTTTTTAAGACCAAAGAAATGACTTTATATGTGTATGTAACCTATATAAAAGGGTTTAAAAGAAATGGCTTTTTATGTGTATGTAACCTATAAAAAAGGGTTTAAAAGAAATGGCTTTTTATGGGTATGTAACCTATATAAAAGGATTTAAAAGAAATGGCTTTTTATGTTTATGTAACCTATATAAAAGGGTTTACAAGAAATGGCTTTTTATGTGTATGTAACCTATATAAAAGGGTTTAAAAAGAAATGGCTTTTTATGTTTATGTAACCTATATAAAAGGGTTTAAAATAAATGGCTTTTATGTGTATGTAACCTATATAAAAGTGTTTAAAAGAAATGGCTTTTTATGTGTATGTAACCTATATAAAAGGGTTTCAATCTTTACTAAAGAAAAAGCTTCTGACTATTGAACTACTGACGAATGATCCCAATGATAAATATCTTTAAAGCTAAGGGTCCGACCAATTTTATTTATTTTTTGGGGGTGGGGGTGGGGGGTGGAGTGGGGGATTTTTCCGACCTTTTCTTTGGAACCTGGACATAACCTCGAGACAATATTTTAAAAAATCTAATGGATTTTTTTTTTTTTTTTCGGCATAAACCAGGGAATTTTTATTTTTTATTTTCCAAGCTATTTGAAAGCAGGAAACTTCTCCCCCCCCCCCCCCCCATGACATTTTAATGGTTGGTCGCAAATGAATCGTCGCACCAGTAATCCTTTTGACTGTTGGCCCTACAATTTTTCAAACTAACGTACCTTCAGATGTTCAGTAGATATATATAAAAAAATTATTTTGTATCTCGGTATCGTGATCTGACAAATCGATTACTGGCGTCTGTATCTGTCAAGCGATTTTGTTTTAGCTTATGAGAGAGACAGACAGACAGAGACAGAGAGAAATCAACAATGGGGCGATCTAAACATGAATGACCTTTATTTAGAACAAATATAACTATTCCAAAAGTTTACACTTAGCTCAAGACAATGAAAGATTTCAAGTTTATTTTCAAATTTTGTAGAATTTATACAAAAATAAAAGTAAATACAAGCTTACATTGTCAAATACAAAGACACAAAGAAGTGCAACCGTTATATTTTTCCGTCTTTTTTTTTTTTTGTTTGTTTTTGTTTTGACATATATCAGCGACTCCATAATGTGCATTCTTGTTTGATCGGCTATATCTGCAAGATTAGTTGTCCTGAAAAACCTGGTGCAACAATACCCTATATAGGAAATTCTTTGTTAAGCTATTTAAAGATATGAAAAAGCATAGACCTTCCCTAACTCCTCGAGGATATTCATATTTCCACTGCCATTTATTATCATTGCAATCACTACCATTTAAGATGATGATAATGATGATCACCACCTTGACAATGGTTGCTGCTGCATTTAATTTTCATCACTATAAATCACGAGGTAAACGTTAGATTAATCTTGAAAACGTAGAACGACGACCTGTGTGTGGTAAATCAACTATCAAAAATGTAACCCCAACCCACCCACCACCCCCCAAAAAGAAAAATGTGTTGATGAATTTCATATCGCGAGGTGACAAATATACATGAGAGCATTGTTCGCCCATTTTCATGATCTAGTTTTCCACTGAGTGCGATTTGTTCCAAAAACCTGTTCTTTGAACTAAAGTTACGTCATACTTCAAGACTCTTTCTACAGTCTACACAGTACAAGTTTAGGTGCGTTTGTATTTGGTGTGAATAGAGAACATTCATGCGATTACACACCAACGTACTGAGGACACGCCTCCAACCGAGAAAGTTCTCGGTTGGAAAAAGGGTCAAATCTTGCTCCTACTAACAAATTTAGCCCCAAAACAATGTAAAAGCATGATTTGTAGTAGGTCCCTGTTTACACACTTGTTGCTTGTTTCTTGATTTTGGAGTGTATTTTTCCACCAAAACTGGCGATACAACGCCTGAAGCCATGTCCTCGATTGCACGGTGGAAAACTTGTAAAGAGATTTGTGCAGTCAAAATACAGATTTCCTAAATTTATGATCTCACTTTAGATCCAAACATCAAATACAAATAACATAGCTAAACAAGAAGACGAAAAGCTAGTGCATTTTTATTAATATTTCTTAGATGTGTGTCAACAGCGACGGGAAACACAAGATACAATCATGATGTACATGTCCAATACAAGCAACAAATCGGTGACGCGTCATAAGAAAGAAGTACATGAAACTACTATTGAAAATACCTACAGATTCCTAGTAGAGTTGTACCAAAATTGCGTAATTATCCTACCCGAATATAAAGTAAAAACGCCCTGTTTACCGTGAGGTTTCACACGTGTAAAGCAATCGAAAAAAAATTCTTGATATGCAACATCTGCATTATTCAATGGACTATAGTTTTCAGAACAGGATAGAACGGCTGTGCAACTCATCACAGATCCTGTTATACTGAGATCGAATTAAGACAAACCGAATTTGGAAGTTACGTACATATAACTTCAATAGATATATAGATAGAAGTCAAACATTTATCATTAAGATGATCAGTCGCAATAAGAAACATTTCATTTTAGCAATATCTGTCTTTCGTCATCACACTTTAAGACTTGCGACTATATGTGCAAGCAAATCATAAACTGGTGTATGCATTCAATATACTTTTATATGTATATACCTTCGTCAGTTAGCGATTTGGTGACTTTGATTTACAGATTATACATCATGCTTGTATCCATAGTTCTATTATGAAGGAAGTCTCATTAACTCATTTACGCGTCATGAGGTTGTATGCTACTTCCGAGCTCGGTAACGTCAACATCATTTACGATACACCATAGTGAATGGTATTGCAGAAGAGTCGACAGATGTAGCTCTACAATGATACCAAATAATGTCGACTTTCTACTCGCATTAAAAGGTACAGCGGAAACAACCTAATTTTTGAGACCCGATTATTTGTAGGCCAAAAGTTACCCGTTTCGGAACCGGAGTTTGTGTCCGGATTGAGACTTTTTTTTACTCAAATATAAAGCAAACCGGTCTGAACTGCACACGGATCGACGTAAATAGCCGAATGGCCGCACACGTCGTTAATCCAACTAACGAACGAACGAACTGCACACGGACAGGTGAACCTTTGCAAAAAGTAGAATAAGTTTGAGATTTGGAGTAAAAAGTGACCAGGACAAGAAAATAGTAGGTCCAACACGCAAAAAAAAAAAAAAAAAAAAAAAAAAAAAAAAGTAAAAATACAACGTTTTTTATACACCTAAACATCCGGCTAAACGAAAATCTCTAAGAAGCAGATGTGTTCGGTTACATTCAGAAGTAATCCCAAAAAATGCGTTTCCTACCCCCTTTTCAGCGTAGATTAAAAGAATCTCCAGGGGTTAATGAGTTAAAAAATACACAAAATATAAATACACCTGGCACCAATCTGTCTACAAGTGCAGTGGTGTCAATCAGGTATCGTTACACTTTATTTTGCCTTCCGAATTGTTTAAATGCGTTTTTAGTCACAGCGAAAACACAGACTGTTCTACGAGACCAGCCTATATACCGTCAATGTATTAGATATTCATATCCTATTCTATCTTTTAAGTAAGGTTTACACACAATAATTTTTTTCTCCATATACTGTAGCATTTCTTAAGCCTGAATCTGTTACAAAAATGTCAGAAACACATCAACTATCAAGCCTATATTTTAATATGATGCATTAGTTTTAATTCTTAGGTCCATTTAACATCGGTAGTAAATATGAGGAAAAATTATACAATCCAAAGAGGATACGCGCTATAACAATAGAAGAAAAAAACATCAACTCGTGATTTTACTAATAATATAATGGTTTCAAATTATGAAAAACAGGTAGGCGTCATGTAGAAACTTTGCTGATGGTGAAAATTACGTACATCTGAAATATCAAAACAGATCTTTTGATACATGAGTTTATTTATGCACGCCATAATCTATTTCTGAGTAAATGTATGGAACCAACAGGCTGTCACCTTGCTGTCTGAATAACAATTAACAATCAATGAAGTACATAGACAAGGGATAATCATAATGCGGTCGTCCTTTGATAATGGGAATTGTTAATGATCTCTCCGATATTAAAATGTGAACCACAAATACGCTCAGAAGAGTATTTTGATTATGCACACTAAATGTGCAGACCATGTGAAAACAAAACAATTTTCACAATTAATTTTTTTTCATATTTTTTTAAATCTAGAAGTTATTTCACCAAAACATGATACCATATCGGTGAGATTTATACACGCAATAAGAAACACATTTCCAAAATCGCTCCTTGTGTAACATGACGTGCTTATAAATCATGCTGTTTACATCTACGTGTTGGAGCTAGTTTTATGTAAGTCACTCGAAACTTAAATCGTCAACTTTATGCCATTGAACTAAAACTAACTATACAAGAATTTATTTCTGCTTTAACGTCTCATAGTATTGGACACTGCAATGACCTTATTACTTAACCAACATGAACAACAAAGCCAAGAAAATAAAATGTATCTTAAAATTCAAATGAACATATTATGCATTATTACAATTTATATATTTGAACGTATAATGTTGTTTTCTTCCTTTGGGCCTTATAAAAAACTTTTCAAAATAATAAGACTTTCCTTTACTTTTTGTTAGATTTCATATTTTCTTGAAACAAATTTAAAATGTATGTAGAAAGTAAGCATAAAAAATACGAAACTTTAAAAATGAAATTTGGGTCTCGGTCTGAAGAATTTATATATTCTTAGTTACTACTCAGATATTTTTAATTATTCATAAATGAGTGATGAAAGAGAAACTAGTTTTAAAAAAAAATGAAAAAGTGCGAGTTTGCTAATTTTACAGAAGGGTTTATTTGCTATTCTCTTGGTATAATTCTCCCAGCTTTAAACTGCAGATAAATAGAACAGAACATTATATAAGACAGCTGATTTCAGTGTTAATCTAACATCTCCATACTGGAGAAGAGGTCACTGAATTAAAGTTTTTATAGTTACGCACTGATGAGATGGAGCAGTCTCCCGCAGGTATTATTCCCGAAAGGTGAATTAGAGGCCAAGTAAACTGCCTGCATTTCACGAGCCCTTCTAGTGTAGTATGGATGAAACAAGTTTTAAATTGGCACACAGATTTTAGTGCTCGGCAAAATGAAGTTGTCTCTTTTGTAATTAAAGTGTAACTCAATAAAGGATTATAATGACATGTAAAATTATATGAACAACAATGTAGGATCTTTCAAGGGAATCGCAAAAGATTGAACTATTCAACGTATTTCATAAATTTCATGTGAAATAATCTCAAATGTAAGATTATGTTATGTGTATGACATGACAAAAATGATATTCAATAAAAAACGCAAAAATAGGTTACAGAATTGACTTTAAATTACATTCGGATGCATTCGTCATTACGCCTTCAAGTTATATGTCGTCATGCCGTCGTTTGCGGTGTTTTTGGGTGTTATTAAACATGTGTAATATTGGAAAATATCATATGGGTATATTAATCTCGATATGAGCCACCGTGGCTCAGTGGTTAGCGTCTCAGACCTGCGACCGAAAGGATGCGCGTTCAAGCCCTGCCATCAGATCAAATCCTCGACCTTATTAGAAAATAATGAGATAACAAGTACATTCTACAAAGACATTGAACCTATCACCTCCACTTAGACTTACGAACCGATCCTCTAACTTTGCAACAAGTGATCAGGAAAAGTGCGAGCTGCTGAATTCGTAATTTTGCGCTGTTACACGTTTAAAAAATAATGATAAACAGTTACCGCACTTTGAAGTTAGAAATCAAATTTTTATTTCTGACATCATTATACATAAACAAGAAATTATAGATGTAATAACTAGTCTTGACCTAAACAAAACCGCTGGAACCGATCAAATAAGTTATAAACTGTTAAAAAGTATATCTGAAGAAATGTATGTTCCATTGCAAATATTTTTAAATAAATCACTCAAAGCCAGCGTGTTCCCAACACAGTGGAAGCTAGCGCATGACATGCCGATTTATAAGAAAGGAGACAAAACACTATCGTCTAATTACAGACCAATTGTTGACATTATCTTCTGATGCTAATTGGACTAATTATATTAGTATGATTATTCAGAACGCATCGCAATATTAATCTATGTTAAGCGCGATAAAATACTCTTTAAGAGAACAACTTCGGCTAAATTATATACACTATTCATACGTCCAATCTTAGAATATGCTTCTGAAGTCTCTGGGATAATTGCTCTATTGAAGATTCGGAAAGATCAGAATGGGGAAGAAAATAATCAGATGGAAGCTGCACGGATCGTTACAGGTCTATACCCATTAATTCTTCTCCAGAGTCTCTTTATGCGGAAACTGTTTGGTTTGCACAACGAAGGATGTGATTATGATAATGAAGATGTTGAACACTTTGTTTTTCTATTGCCCCATACTTAATACCCAAAGATCCCAGCTCTTTCGCTCTATCTTTCAACACACTCCTTTACTAAGTCTAGATTTATCATTGAAAAGTGACGTGACTACCCACCTACAATAACATGTCCTTCTGCTTGTTGACCAAAACCGAAACAAAACTTCCCGGGTAATAGTTCTTCATTCCATCAACAAAAGTCAACTGTTATTGAATTTAGTACAAGAAATACTTTCTATGCCAAAATATTAAAAAAATATATTTTGAGTACTGCAGTCATTAAAAGTATGTATATGTTCCGAGAGTATACATCAATATGCCCCCTCCCCCTCGACTAAATTCTCTAATTAAATACATGGATTTATAATATATGTGACATTACGTACTTCAGATTCATCCGAATACACACAAACACCCACACCTACTACATAATTTCCTCGTATTAGCTTTACAATAAAGATAAACAATGAGAGCAAAAATATGAGAAAAGAAGATAGGGGGACGGGGGAACAAACGTGACAAAGGACGGTGCAGTATGTCTGAGACACTAGCCAGGGATTTTGGAGATGTATGGGTCCCTTTTTCAAGGCGGACAACACAAAGAAAGAATATTACAAACACAAAAACTGAAACAAAATATATGTATTTAAACATTGTTCTGTTATGGTGAAACCACATAACTATACAGTAAACATAAGTATACATATTTAAGATAAAAACATGAGTAAAGTTTGAATTAAAGTCCTTCTAGAAATTGCCATTAGTGAATATAAAATGTCAATGAAACATTTTTCTTTTAAAGTTTTAAACTCTGGGTAAAATTTATATACTTGCTATGAAACCGTTATAAGTAGCCTTGCTGAGTGTGTCGCACATGCCGATAGGCGCGATAAGTTAATAATACTACTAAAGGAGAAAATACTACTGACTTTGACGGGAACATTTTCCTACACATTTTTGAAAAGCAAGCATTTTGGGGAAATCTCTTCAAGTAAATATGGCAGCACTTTCTCGAGGAAAAAGAGCGGTAAGCGTTAAAAAGTTATTTATTGAAAATTTTGTTTTTTAACTTTAATTTAATCACTAGCAGCGGCTTGTTAACGGCAACAAACTCTTTACCGTGATCGTTAACAACAGTCGAATGCTACGATATATCAGCTTCCTCTATAATGGCATTTACACCATACTTCGATTAGAAATTAATAAAAGAACAAGTGCGATCACGTCATGACGTGACTTTGAACCTGTGATCAGTTTCGTCATTTTTGACATCATGACGTCACATCTTGGCGTTTCAAAGAAAGCGTCTGGCATCGAAAAGAATAATTACAAAGTCTATGTAAATATTTTCGCCGTTTCATTTATGTGTATAATCTTATTTATATATATGAATTTATCACACGGCTACTGTGTTATTTATATCTATATACCCATATCATATTTCCAATATTACACACTTTTAATAACACCCAATGACATTACGAATGATGGCTTGATGACATATAATGTGAAGGCGTAATGACCAAGGCATCCGAATGTAATTTAAAGTAAATTCTGTATACTATTTTTGCGGTTCTTACTGAGTAACATTGGTAGTTACATTCAAGATTATTTCAGATGACATTTATGAAATACGTTGAATATTTTAAGTTTTTTGAGAGTGTTTAATGATTCAGTTCGTTTATTAGATTTTAATTGAAATAGGCACTCGTGTAAGATTCTCTACTGATGCTCATATTATTTTACAGGTCATTATAGAAGCCAAATACTCGCGGCTATTTTTTTTTCCTGCAGTCAATTCTCAATTAAACCATGATGCCAATATCCTAATGCATGCAGCAACTGTTGTCTTCATGCAATAAATAAACATGTCGGGTAAATTTTTGTCGATAAAAAAAAAATCATATATATTCTATAACGCTAATTATTGCAGAAAACTAATTTTTATGTCAAAATCATTTTATGTGTTCATTATAGTAAAAACGTCAGTTAAGATGTAGTTTATACGTGATCGTTATAGTGATGCAAGATACCAAAGAGCGACAACCAAAATGATATTCTAATAATTCATTATTCATGCATGCCTTTGTATTCTGAAAAAATATGAAATTGGTTGTTGCCTGTGAACTACTTGACATTTTAGAAAATAGCTTCAATTTCAGTGCACAATGGCTATTTCATAGCCAAACGAATCGCCATGAGCACGTGCGTATAACGTCATATTAAATATTTTTAAAATAATTAATTGCAATTTTAAGTTTGTCTAATGTTCATTTTTTTTTTTTTTGCCCTGGTACTCTCAACTAAATTCCTTATTTGAAAATTTACATTTTTTGGGGCAAAAAAGGGGACTTAAGTACCTAAATAAATAAATTTGTTTTATGACTAAGATTTTTTTTGTTGCAATATGTAGAATAATGTAGAACATACTTAGGCCCTTCCCTCCTATTAGCCTTAGGCCCTCATAGCCTTAATCCGGCCCTGATGATCATAATATATACACTGAAAATTGCAAGTGTAGTTGCACTCACTCATACACTGCATCTAGCTGCAATGGATAGTTCCGGTATCGAACGATAAGCTCCGCGCACTTAGTTACTGCTCCAGCTCACAAGCAATCGTGAAAATGGCGGATTCAGTAGCATCATAGATTCATTGGAAAATATTCCCGACAATATTTCTGACACTTTACGACCTGATTGCAAGAATCTTTCAGATCGTGTGTTAAAGACATGCTTTTACTATTAAACACGAGGATAAGGTATATCGATGAAATTAGGATTTTCAATGGCGAAAATCAGGTAGACATAGGATTATCAGGTGAAAGTTGCAGCACGTTGTTTGCGGTCTACGAGAAAGAACAAACATCCTCACAAACTTCAAGTAGACATTTCGCTAGAATAGGACAAAATAACAGAATCTTTCTGTTCTTGGAAAGTTCGGTATGTTTATTAATTAAATCAGAACTTTCCAAGTATAAATGTACCGACTTTTAGTTTTACCTGCGCGAAGATCCGCGTCGCAACTGTGCACCTTACGACTTGTATTAGGCAGTGCATGTACTATAAATAACATTTTCCTTAAAATTGCACTCGCTGTTAACAACTTTTATTTTCCAAATTAAAAAAGTATGCATAGACGGAACAAGGCTTGGTTTGAAATTTTGTCAAGTATAAAGAGATTAAATAATCCTCAGCTAGATAATAACTGGCCCAGGTAAATACTTTCGAAGACCGAAGGTGGTGTACGATTCAGAATGGAACGGCCCCCTACTATAGTATGACTTCAGTCATGTTTTTATTTTTTATTTTTTAAAAAAAATGTAAAATAAAGCTTTCGCAATGTATTCACACCCATTGCATTTATATCGTACATGTATAATTATCATGTTAGAATAAAAAGCCAAGTACTATTTCTGATTTATGATAACAATTTTTATTTATTTATTATCAATTATTAATTTAATCATGTTTAGGAAAAACATTAAAGTTATAATAAATAAACAAACAATTTATACAAAGTGTCCCGAGTGACTGAAGGGAGTGTTTTACGTTCTTTACACCGCATTAACACGTATCCTCAGTTGGACGGATAAAAGCATTTTATAAGGATATCATTGACAAACCAGTAAATTTAAATTATTTCAGATCCATGTAAAACGATCATTATCATAATCTCTTGAAAAAGAAAGAAATAATAATGCACGTCATAAACATAGTCCATGCAGTGAAATCAGCCCACTACAGTACTAAGATCACTGAAAGTTCCAGCTGCAAAGAGCTCTTCGAGATTACTAACAAGCTAATGTCAAGGAACAAATGTACACCACTTCCAACTACCTTCTCTCTGGTCGACCTTCCGGACCTGTTGGCAAATTTCTTCCGTGACAAAATACAAACCATTAGAGATAAGCTTGACAACACAATTTCAATTGACTCATCGTCATCATACAGTTGTGATACAGAATTTCAGCGGCAACCTTTAGCAGCATTTGAACCTGTTTCTATGGATTTAGTACGTACAATCGTGGTGAAGAGTGCCCCAAAGTCATGTGAACTTGATCCGATGCCAACATCACTGCTGCTAGAGTGCTTAGATCCAATATTGCCTTCACTAACTGATGTTATTAATACTTCTCTCTCATCCAGGGAATTCCCATCATTTTTCAAAACTGCCATTGTAAAGCCTCTGCTGAAGAAACTGACACTTGACCATAACGATTTAAAGAACTACCGCACAGTTTTTAACCTCCCATTCATGTCAAAAATCTTAGAAAAAGTTGTTCTATCCCAACTTGCATCTCATCTGAATTAAAATAGTCTTTTTAGCAATGTACAGTCTGCATATCGCCCTCACCACAGTACCGAAACTACCCTTCTGGAAGTAGTTCACCTTCTCTCTGCCTTGGATAGTGTAAAGATGACAGTTCTCACCCTCCTTGACTTATCTGCAGCATTTGACACAATAGACCATGATATATTACCTTATCGTCTACAGCATATATTTGGCATTCAAGATACAGCCTTACTATGGTTCAAGTCCTACTTGGTCAACAGGACACAAATTGTGTCCGCAAATGGAAAACACTCCAGCCCAGTTGATCTATGTTTTGGTGTTCCACACGTTTTTGGTGATTTAAATTCAATTCTTGTCCCATTCTTCTTCATGGAAGGTGATCTTGTAGCCTGCAACAAAATCGATGGTGTGATGGCAGCCCTCAACATCGTTCATGATCCAGATGAGTGGAGACTGTTCATTGATTCATCGAAGACGAGTCTTAAAGCTGTTTTGCTGCATAATGGCAGTGTTTTGCCATCAATTCCAGTTGGTCATGCAGTCCATATGAAGGAAACCTATGAAAATATGAAACAACTTTTGAGGTGCATAAACTATGACCAACATCAATGGCAGCTTATGGCGATTTCAAGGTTCTTGCTCTCTTGCTTGGTCGGCAGACTGGATACACAAAGTACTGCTGTTTTCTCTGTGAATGGGATAGTCGTGCGAGAGATTCCCACTACATGAAGAAAGATTTGCCACTCCGACAGTCATTGGAACCTGGTATGAAAAGTGTTTTCATAATCTGGAATTGGTATATTGGTCTTCCTAATCTGGAATTGGTATATTGGTCTTCCTAATCTGGAATTGGTATATTGGTCTTCCTAATCTGGAATTGGAATATTGGTCTTCCTAATCTGGAATTGGTATATTGGTCTTCCTAATCTGTAATTGGTATATTGGTCTTCCTAATCTGGAATTGGTATATTGGTCTTCCTAATCTGGAATTGGTATATTGATCTTCCTAATCTGGAATTGGTATATTGGTCTTCCTAATCTGGAATTGGTATATTGGTCTTCCTAAATTGGGAATTGGTATATTGGTCTTCCTAAATTGGGAATTGGTATACTGGTCTTCCTAATCTGGAATTGGTATATTGGTCTTCCTAAATTGGGAATTGGTATATTGGTCTTCCTAAATTGGGAATTGGTATATTGGTCTTCCTAATCTGGAATTGGTATATTGGTCTTCCTAATCTGGAATTGGTATATTGGTCTTCCTAAATTGGGAATTGGTATATTGGTCTTCCTAAATTGGGAATTGGTATATTGGTCTTCCTAATCTGGAATTGGTATATTGGTCTTCCTAATCTGGAATTGGTATATTGGTCTTCCTAATCTGTAATTGGTATATTGGTCTTCCTAATCTGGAATTGGTATATTGGTCTTCCTAATCTGGAATTGGTATATTGGTCTTCCTAAATTGGGAATTGGTATATTGGTCTTCCTAAATTGGGAATTGGTATATTGGTCTTCCTAAATTGGGAATTGGTATATTGGTCTTCCTAAATTGGGAATTGGTATATTGGTCTTCCTAATCTGGAATTGGTATATTGGTCTTCCTAAATTGGGAATTGGTATATTGGTCTTCCTAATCTGGAATTGGTATATTGGTCTTCCTAATCTGTAATTAGTATATTGGTCTTCCTAATCTGTAATTGGTATATTGGTCTTCCTAATCTGGAATTGGTATACTGGTCTTCCTAATCTGTAATTGGTATATTGGTCTTCCTAATCTGGAATTGGTATATTGGTCTTCCTAAATTGGGAATTGGTATATTGGTCTTCCTAAATTGGGAATTGGTATATTGGTCTTCCTAATCTGGAATTGGTATATTGGTCTTCCTAATCTGGAATTGGTATATTGGTCTTCCTAATCTGGAATTGGTATATTGGTCTTCCTAAATTGGGAATTGGTATATTGGTCTTCCTAATCTCTTTCTGTGGTAGCTCAGTTGGTAGAGCATCAGACTCGTAATACCTGAGTCACAGGTTTGATACTTTAACATGCCAGCCTGGTCGGTTGCTACATGTAGGTGTGTCCTCGGAGAGGCACTTAGTTTCCATTTCCTTGGCATGATATAGCCAATAAGTGTTAAAAGTGCTGTTAAAACCAAAACACAAAGCAAAAAACAAACTAATCTGTTTCTACTGAATGTCCCATTTTTCATGTATAAATATTCATTTGATTTTGACTGCACTGCTTACATTAGCATATACAACAAGACTTGTCCATGTCTCTCATATAATAAGGTGCTTGGAATGACAGGGATGTCTTATGAAATTGTTCTATATATAGATGTTGTGAATGTTAAATGTGCTCTAGCTTTCTTCCATTATCAAATATTTTTCTTTTAAATTGCAAGTTATTTTATTTAAAAGACATTAGAGTAAAATTATTACTATTTCAGTGTGGTTTTATAAATAATAATTTCATGGTTGTGTCAGATTTTAGCAAATAGTATTTGCATATTCCAATGCACTGCTCAGGAGAGTTAACCCAACAAACATATACATGTACTCCTAATGGTAGTTAACCCACAGAACCTAAACAGGAAATGGCTGCCATTAAAGGCTGATTGAAGGTCTCAGGTAACTATCTGAAGTTACTATGTAATCACACAAGTTTTTTCAAGATTAAAAATTGAAAGAAGAAAAAAATGTTAACAAATCTTTTGTTGAATTTTTCCTTTATCTCAATTTGTACAGAACCATGGTACAAACCCAAAGAAACTCAATTTGTAAATTTTTCCAAGACACATTAGAGTGCAAATGGCATAAAACACATAAAAGCATGTGTTGTGTATAGGGCTATTACATTTACTCAGGTAAATGACATTGATTCATATTTGTTGTGTAAACATGTATAAAATCCATATTCCATTTAAATTAATAAAACATTTGACCTATTACATGAACAAGTTTGGAATGCTGACAAAAATAAAATGGCTGAAAAACAAGCAATCTGAAGTTTTATTTCACAGAGGTAGAAAAAAATGGGAACGTAAAATACAATGGAGTTTGCCTACTCAGATGGTAGTTAAAGCACAATGACAAAGCATCTAAAGCACAAACATAAATCTCTTCACTGAAATTGGTGCAAAAAAGATAATCAGCCTATAACATATTATAACTTTTAAAACTCTGTACTTTCTTCTTGAAGTAAAATGGCAAAAGTGCAATGAAAAATTAGTAATGATACGTACACATGACCGGAAACTTATCAGCATAGTGAAAGATATGGGGTTGTGGGAAGGTTTCAAAAGTTTCTGCTTCGAGTTAAATCCCTCCCATGGTTTCCTTTTTAGTTCTTAATTTGAACATTCGTGTTGATAACTGGTAAATTATGATAAGCTTTATATAGTAAATGTCAGCTTTGCCAGTTTTATATATGAGCGATAGTTAATTGTCTTAGCTTTGTGTGCTTTTTTTCTATTTTAACCACCTGATACTGATAGTGAGTGACTGCCTGATGTAACACTGTTGATGCTGCTCTCAAATTAACCTCCCAGTATACATGGAATGTCTTTGTGCCATGTGGCATGTATATACATGTCAACAGAGAAATCAGATTAGTAAATTTTAAATCTAGTGTAAATAAGTTTATGACCAAATATAAATTTAGCCTTGTTAATGCATTGATAAGCTACTTATGTTGCAGTTACCTAGATACCAATTGAAAACTAGCACCATAATGAACATTCAACATAAGTCATATGCCACCTATGTCTGTAAAATGTACGAAACTTATAAACACTTTTTCTAAAAACAAGATACTTGTATATTTTAGCAACAGATATAATTATTATGGAACATCAATGACAAAGAGACTGATTATTACTTTGAATTTCTTGTTAAAGACTAGTTGTATTCACAATATTTTGCTATACACTACATCATGTTCCAAGCAGTCATAGCAGTCATATTCAACATTAGATTGGTACCATCTTAATTTAGGACCAACTAGACATCATATGAAGTATTGTAGTGAAAACCCAATGTCATTATGACATCCATTCAGAACTAGCAATAACAAGATTTTCATGATGGTCACTGTGGTGGTCATACTGAATTTCCAACCAAATCCATTTTCATTAAGGACCAAGCAGACATCATAAGAAGTCTTCTGGTGAAAATCCCATGTCGATATGACTTTCCATTCAGAAGGAGTAGTTATAATAAGATTTCAAGATGGCTGCCATGGGACTTAGCTCCCATTTCCTCTGCATGATATAGCCAGTAATGTGTTAAAAATGCTGTTAAAACCAACAAAAATGAAACAAACTGAGCAGCACCTTTTTCACTGAGAACCAAGCAGACCATGGGATGAATGTGTGTGTAAAGTTTTATCGCAATCCTCCAAGTAGTTTAGATGGAGTAGCAATTGCAAACTTGTGATAACAGATGGACATATGTCCAGCAAGGGACAATAAGTAATCCCAAAAGCTCTTCTGGTCCATGACCAACAAAGCTAAAACGAGCAATAACACTAACAAAACTCTCAGGAGCAAACTGATTTGTCAATATTGGCATCTTTAGATGATGACCATAATATGTAAAAAGCTTTAGTGATCCATCACACCTATGAGACAAATCATGCTCACAAGCTTCCATTACACATTGTATTCAGCTGCAAGACAAAAAGGGCAATAACTCTAACATAAATTGCATGAGGACAGTTACTTGTCAAAATGTTAATTTTAAAATCATGTCCATAACCTGTACAAAGTTTCACAATGATCCACTGAAAACTGTGATACGAATTGCATTCACAAGATTCTGCCATACGCTACATCAGGCTCAAAGTGAACATGGGGAATAACTCCAACAAAAACATCGTAGTAGGACACTGATTTGTCGATATATGCATAAATAGATGGAAAACATAAACCTGAGCTGCATCCATAAAAAGATTCTGTCATACAATACATCCAGCTGCAAGTTAAAAGGGCCATAACTTTAATAAAAACTGCTGGAGTCTTCAGATGATGACTATAATCTGCACCAAGTACAGTGACCTTTTAAAATCAGACTAATTGTTTTTTCATGATTTTGTCATACTTTGTAAATGCTAGACAAAAAACGGAAACAACTCTAAAAAAAGTAGGACTGATTTGCAAATTCAAGGGACTACAGGAACCAAAAATGAGGGAGTTGAGAAATACTGTTAAGCTGTATAGCTTCTATAGGTATATCTATGTTTTCCCAGTCTAAGTAAATCATGAATAAACTTACACTGCATGACACTATGGAGATCTGTCATGATGTGATGTTATAATTGGCAAGTCATACTATGTTACATGAAAAACATGATTTTAAACTGCCAGACAAACTAACAAGATTGTCATTTGCAAAACACAAACTGCTAAATATGCATCCATGCCCAATAAAGACAGGGGTGTTTAAGGGTGGGGAGAGTGGCTAGGCATTATCAAACACTATTAAAATAGTATTTATTGAAGAATATCCAAATTTGGGAAAGTGTTTGGAGCTTAGTAATGCCTTCAACAAGGTATCAGCAAGTAATTTACTGGTTTTACTTCAAATTATATCCTCAAATTATATCCTGTAGAATGCAAAGTAGCTGCCACTGAAAGTACATCTGGTTTAGAAACACATGCAATTTTGCAGGAGAAGTATCCATGTATTATAGTTTAGAACACAGTTGGAATTACTGATCCGGAAAAAAGAAACAGCACAGAGAAAAAAAAACCAGAATTGATATCTAGAACTAAATATGTTGCATATCTCCTTTAGAAATAAAATAGAATGAACAAGATAACAATACAAATGATGTTAGCATTCACAGAGCCATAGCTTGTTTGTTGTCACATCTTTTATTACCATTTAAAGGCCACAACAGTTTTATTGTCAATCAATTATCATTGTAACAGGGGCAACTCTTTAAAAACTTATATTTAGGGCTTTCTCTACCTCAATAAGCAGTAAACATACGGGTGCTGATGCATGTCAGTAAAGTCAATAGCTTATGGGTGTATGAACCGATGGAGTCAAGCCTTCAGATAATCCCAATGTATTTAAGCTATTCTAACCCAGGTTTATTTCTATTCAAAATGGTATTTGGCGATCAAATTTAGATATTGGAGAAATATGAGGACAGACAGTTTAAGGTCTAAAAGTAGAATGAGAAATGGAGAGAAGAAAAAGAAGGATAGCTCATTTCCTTAAACTCAAGTTGCTACCTAACGAAATTAAGAGGCAGAGATTTAATTCAATAAAAATAAGAGGTTTATCTGACGTATATAATTAGTTAAATAAAAAGTTATAATGAAGGGCCTGGTTTTGATGGATGGAGACGAAGCTTATGAGGAAAATTATAGGAAACAAAAAAAACACCTCACAAACACTAGAATAAATGAAACCACGCTGCATTGCTTACTATCTAGATATCACACAGATCATTATGTCTTCTTGGTTTGTTGAAAAGTGATGGTAGCTAAGGAATGCTGAAGTCGGTTGAAGTTGGAGAAAGTTTCTTTAATGCATTGAAGCTATCTAATCATGTTTGTTAACATTAGTGTGCTTTCCTTCATCTTGTTAAAGAAACTTACACCATCTTCAACCAACTTTGGCATTCCTCGGCTAACATCACAATTCAACTAATAGAAATGTGTGTCAAAGGAACTTGAAAACGCATCCACTTGCTTGTGTCAGGATTTGATTCCATCAGGAAAAAGACATCAGAGTAAGTATTGTCAGAATAAAGCAAAGCAATTACACTTTAATCTGTGCAACAGTGTCAATATGGGCTGCCAAGTGTGCGAGATACATGTATTCTTGAAAATGTGGCCCCCGGTTCCCTGGTCAGTTAATTGGGGACCATACGACACAACACCGTTTGTGCTGGAAGTAAGATGTCAAATTCCCACATTATAAATACCAGGAGGTACATTTTACATTGTTGGTAGCAACAGGGGATGATTTTTTCAAAATTATAAAATAAATGAGAATGGAATGTTTTCTGCGTAATTTGAGTGTGCAGAATTAAAAAATTAACCCATTTGCATGATATCTTTTAAAATAAATTCACAGGAAGCATTGAAACACATGTTCCATCCAGCATTTTTTATATTACATGCTGAAATTTGCATATTTCTTACATATGGTTATATAGAAATCTTTTGTGAACATTCAACTTTAAGAATATGTAAACTTTTTGTGTGTTCCAGGTACTTCTGAAGCTTTTACTGTGCTTTTTTACAATGCGCCACCCTAATATTTTTGAATGAAATACTATATTCTTGAGTCACACACAAGCTGAAATTATATGTTACTCTTCAAATATTGCTTTCCAGATTTAAAATCCAGTCTAAATTTGTGATAGTCAATCCGGGACTCAAATTCAAGAAAGCCGTTTTCTTAATCTGCTGGTGTCTGAACACTTCTGTGAGCACTGAAAACCTGCCTGGATGTGGTACCAAAGGTTTGACTTGTCACAGATCATGTATCATTTTCAACTCGCCAGTATGAGAGTTTCTCTGTCTGTGGTTGCCTGCCATCACCTTTACATCAGCTACACTGTCAAAATTATCAGAAATGTTGTATATGACAGCTAATGCTTTAGATCTGGCCAGAAGGTTTTTGTCTTTGTTCATTGGACCCAGTCTTTGAAGAATCTTTTTTTGTCCTTTGACAAGGTGTTCCATGAGTAGGTCTGCTGGTATATGACTATCTTTTTTCCCCCCGATGTTGATATAAAGGCCATATATACTTTGATATGCAGTGCACAAACAACATGATGCTTGCTGATGGCATAATAAGTGCAAGATCTCTAGAGCACATTTACTTCTGCTGTTTTGACTCTTGCCACCTGAGGTATAGTAGCTTATGTAAAGCCATCTCTCCAGACTGACTGTATGCTTCAAAGCATGTAACATTTTATCTGCTGAAACAAAATAAAATGGTATTTTAAGAACAGTCTTATGTATACCTTATGTCCAAGACAAGTAAGGCAGGGTCTGTTTGTGTAGATACTGTGCAAGTATAAATATCATCATGCTGAGTTGTACTTCTTTTTTGGTTGAGCTGTTGAACACATCACTAATGGTGGTGTTTTCATCATTGGCCAAACATGCAGAAGGGAAAAAGCATTTCACCCTGGCATGCTGTGATCTGCACCAAGCTCCTGAGCATATAGAAAAACTCCCATTATATAAAGATCTGTAAAAACACACACCATACCTATTCTATATAAAAATAGAAAGCGATTACATATCTGCAAGCTATGTGGTTGTACATGATACGGTTCCATGACAGTTAATCACGCGACAGTTAATCACGCGACATTTAAACAACGACAGTTAATCACAGCGACACTTAATCACGTGACACATAATCACAGTGACAGATAATCACAGCGACAGATAATCACAGCATATATCCGTGGACGCCGCCGGGCTGGACGAGCAGGCAATTATGGACCAAGTATATTTCCGGTGCATCGTTGGAATCAACATCAGGCAGCAGGTGACGGCATTGCTCGAACAACCAACGCCGTGGAGGGATGGCACTATGGTTTTCAAACCTTATTTCAATGTCATCACCCTACTCTGTGGAAATTCTTAGATGGCATCTCTAAAGATATGCAGAATCAGAAAGCGACCTTTCTACAAGGTTTAACTGGAGTTCAGCAGATTCAAAGGAAGAAGTACAGGGAATTGAAGGAACGTGTGGCTCGTGCAGTTGGACTATATTTGGCTGCCGACGTGCTGCAGTATTTGTGCGCCATGGCTCATCTGTCTCATCAGTAAATTGCTCAGTTGTTGGAATAAATTGAACAAGGTGCTATATAATTTTTTATTGAATTTTTTTTTATTGAATTACAATGATTTTACAACCAAAAAAGGATATTATAAAAAAAAGTCAGTTATATATTGTGATTATCTGTCACTGTGATTATGTGTCGTGTGATTATGTGTCGCTGTGATTATGTGTCGCTGTGATTAACTGTCGTTGTTTAAATGTCGCGTGATTAACTGTCGCGTGATTAACTGTCCGGACACCACATGATACATCTCAGAAGCTAAGAGTTAAATACAAAAACCAAACAATCCAAAAATTATGCAAAATAGGTCATTGTGATTTTCTCCAAAGAGTTTTTCCTCAAAATAAATGAACCAAACAAATTTCAAAGCCAAAATTTTCATTCAACTAGTAGCCAAAGAGTATTCTGGTGGACCTATTGTTTGCTTAGAGGTGATTGACTAGATAGGTGTTGTTTATTTATCATGACAATAAAATTAGGCATATCAAAACTTTTGTTAATTACTCAATCATGTTGTGTTTAGCACTGCATGTATACCAACTAACATATCAACTATGCTATTGATTTGGCAAGCCATGTGTGAATCACTTAGACATTTATCAGGATGTACCAATCAATAATTCCTGAAACAACAACAAAAAGAACAAATCAAATGGCTAAAGTGATGTTAACTTGACAGAGGACTGCATGGAAATGAAACCAGATGCAATTATATGACTTTTGTAGCATGGCCTTGGCTTTAATGGCTTAGCATGCACTCATAAAGTTTAATTACTCAACAATATTAGAGAATTATCCCTAAATATCAACACTTATAATAATAATAATACTTTATTTATAGAAGGCAACTCAATTAGTATAATACTACTCTCTTGAGGCCTTTTGTTTAAAATGTGGAAATATTATATACAATATTTAAAACATAATATAAAGTGTCTGTGTATTATGACAATAATCAGATGTTGTTAAACATGTAAGAAAAATTGAAATTTTCTTTAAACAACTTTAGATTATCACTTTTTTTTATGTTTTGGAGAATACTGTTCCATATGAAAGCATGTGAATATTGCAGAGACTTGTTGAATGTCTCTAACTTTGGCTTGGGAAGTTGAAGATTCCCATCACAAACAGATCTTAATCCATATTCTGATGAGTTTGCTACAAATAATTCCTGAAGATATTTTGGAGCAATTCCTTGAAGAGACTTGTATACTAAAATGCCTTTTTGGTAATCAATCCTTACAGATAAGTCAAATCATTTCAGTTCACAGAAGAGAGGCTTGCTTGGTCATCCAATGGTTTTCCAAGTATAATTCATGCTGCTTTTTTTTGTAGTTTTGAAAGTCTGTCAATATTATGTTTAGAACAATTTCCTCCAATAGTGACACAATAGATGGAGACAATTTCAGTATTTCAGGTACAATTCTATCTAATCCTGTAGCTTTGTTTACATTTAGGTTTTCCAATGTTTTGTAAACTTCATGCTCTGTAACATAGTCCAATTGAAATTGTTCTATATTTTGTAGTTTATCATTTAGGTTCTCATTTAGAACAGTAGGATCAAAGTTCTCACTTTTTCTTTGAAATTCACCAGATATACTACTAAAATACTTGCTGAATGAATCTACAATATCCTGCACAGAAGTCGCTTTATGACCATTATATTTGATAATACTGGGAGGAACAGGTGACTTTTTGGAATTTAGTTCATTTAGATATTTCCACACATTACTAGATTTTTTATTTTTCTCAATGGCTTGTTTGTAGTATGTCTGTTTGACTATTCCAATCATATCTGTAACTGCATTCCTCCATTTCCTGTAGTTTTCCCCATCTTTGATTTTATGAAATTTGTCTCTGATTTCAGGTGAAAGCCAGTTTAATTTCATTGCTGTTTTACTTGCTTTGTTTTTAGTGGTGCATGAATATTCATGATTTTCTTGAAGAGATTATAAAACATTTCCACAGCAACGTTGCAATTGTTAATATTTTCTAAACAGTGGTTCTCGTCGCAGGTCATTTAGGAATTCTTCTTCATTAAAATCCTTTGAAGTCTCTGTATGTAATTTATGATGGCACATATGCCTTAATTCAACATCAGTGACAACAAGAATGAGCTAATAATTCCTGACCTAAGCTTCAAAGACAAGGAAAAAATATTAAATATGGTAATGTCATCAACACTTTGCTTGAACTATATACTTTTGGACTGGTAATGATCTGCAAAGAATCAGACATTTTTTGCCACACAAACTAAAAAAAGATGCACCACCCATTATACACTAAACTATCATGATACACTAATTATAGTATTTACTAACTTCTCTACCTCTAAAAAAATAAGACTTGGAAACATATATCAACATCAAGGTAAAATTGATCAAGGAATCAATTGTAAATAGAATTTTGTAGATGACAGTCTGAAATGTGCAATATTTGCAAAACAATCATTATCCTCACCCCCTCATACAAATGGGTTATTATAATAATAATAATAAGATAAGATAAGAATTCCTTATTTCAGACTGCATGGTCCATACATCTAAATTTAAATATACAATAAAATAGAATATAAAATATAGAAGTTCATAAGTGTCTTATGTGCAAATATACAAACCCATCTACAACTACAGAATGTGTTTGTCATTGTTAGGAATAAAATCATGTGAGACATTTCAATAGTAATTTGTTCCATCTATCTATAATCTGAGAACTTAAATGAATATCATAGTTCCACAACGATTTCAAGATACAGTTTTTACTATTTGATATTCGTGTCATCATTGAAAACACATACTTTCTCATTAATTCTTCAAAACTAAATACATTATAGTTTACAAACATGGTAGAGGCACTATTCCATCTTGGAAGGCTTAGTAGTAAACGAAGACTATTATTATAGCCAATAACTAGTTTTCTTTTTATACATTCACTAAAGTTTGTCCCCAGAGGAGCACAGTACATTGTGCAACAATAAGATTTGAATAATCTAATCTTGATATTCAGAGAACAATTTCTAAATTTACGTAAAAGCATGTTTGTTCTAGTACACAGAAATCTGTAATGTCTCATCATATCTTCATCATCTGACCAGTTGGATTTTAGCATATGACCCAAATACGTATAACTGTCGACATATGCAAGAGCATGGCCGTTAAGAATTACTGAGGGAGGAGATGGTAATTTGACAGCAGTTGACTGAAAAACCATGCAGACCGATTTTTGTGTATTATATATGATATCATTCTCAAATGCGTAATGTTCACATATCTTTAATAATAATAATAATAATACATTTGTTTAGGTAGGATCAGCAAATAACAAGTAGTAATACATTAATACATATAACAATTAAATAACATTGACACACTACATTATAACAGCATAATAAACAGTTGTGATACATATTTACATACATACATACAAAGAAAATAGTGTCCACCAAGAATGACCCATAACAGTTTGCAAAACTTATTTCCAATGGGGTCCTGATGGATCAAGATTTTGAGGCAGGGTATATTTTCCAAATTAAAATGATATATTCGACTAAGCTAAGCAATTACAATTAAGTGAAACAAATTTAAAAGATGATTTCAGAATTAAGAAGTATCAGTAAAAACAATTCATTCTAGTAAAATATCATTGAACTCCGTTCTCTTGATTTGCTTTGTTTTAAAAGGTATGACTTATCAGCGTTTGAAACGACTTAGCCAGAAAGGTCAGATTATTGATGAGGATGTTGAAATAGCAAATACATTCAATGAATTTTTGTCAGCGTAGGTTCCAGAATTAAGGAACCCATTGTAAACTCCAATCACGATGAACTAAGAAATTTCCATTCATAAAGAATTCCAGCTGACACAAACTTTTTTAGCTCTGCAATACCAAATGAAAAAGTTTTAAAATTTTTGCAAACTACTGCAACAAAATCAACAATCCTAGATAATATTGGACCACATCTACTGATGTCTGCTGCAAACTTAATATCTGATAGCATAGCTTACATATGTAATCTAAACATATCCACCTCATTGTTTCGCCAGATATGGAAATTGTCAAAAGTTGTCCATTTCTTAGATATGATTCAAACCATTCATCAGACATAACTCCTAATCCTACCAATTTATTACAAAATATTTCATGATTCACTGTGACAAATGCTTTTTCTAAGTCAAGCATGATCATTCCACTGCAGAAACCTTTTCCCATTTGTACCTTAATATAATAAAAAAGATGTATCAAGCATGTATTAGTAGAGTACAATCCCATGAAACCTGAATGTAGTTCATAAATTAAGTTATTCTTAGTGAAAAAGTTTTGAAGTTGAACAAAAACTGCTCTTTCCAGAATCTTGGGCACAATACTGAGTATACTAACAGGCATGTAATTGTTTGCATCATCTTTACTACTCTTTTGTAAAGAGGACTAACTCTAGCTAATTTCAGTTCATCATGCACAATACCACTTGATGCAGACAAGTTAACAATGTAAGTAATTGGAATGTGAAAATACTGACATAATCTTTTATAAACTATGCTAGGATGTTGTCAGGGCCTGTATTTTACATGGATTAAGGTTACTCAATCCTTTGTAAACAAAGTCCTCACTTACAGTTTGAAGTTGGCATGTGTAATTATAAACATTTCTTGCCCCGTAAAACTCTTTAAAAATGGCTGAATCTGTTGCAAGTGTATTTGAAGGTTGTGGTAATTTCACCAAGAGAATAGATGCTACATTAGTTAAGAAGGTATTAAAATGATTTGCAATATCACAGTCAGTACAATATTAGCATTATCTTTTGATTTAGAAGTATAACTGAGTGACTTTAACTGTTGCTAGTTTCTTTGGGTTGTTTTTATTCTCTTCAACTTTTTTACAAAAATAATTAGATATTGCCTCTCTAACATTTCTATGCACTTGATTTCTAACTTTGCAAAATTTTTTATACACAACATTTACTTTTATCTTTCCTATAAATGTTCAAAAGCTGATCTCTATATTTAATTTTTCCCAAATTTCAGTAGATATAATTTGTTCTTTTTTGTTTTAATCTAACTTCTTTAATTGGAGCAATCTCATTGAGAATTGGAGCAATCCCATTGAGAACTGTTATAAACACATCTCTAAGTTTGATCCATACTGCGTTAACATCATCAAAGCTAAAGAGATCAGGCCAATTAATCTGTAACAATTCTGTAATAAACCCGTCTTTACTGTAGCTCTTCATAGTTCTGATTTTTACTGCGTTATGTTTTCCGATTTGTCCTTCAACTATTTTCCTAGTACAGAAGGTAAGAAAGTGATCACTAATACCTATAGGGATTATCCCTGGTTGACAATTTATTTTCTGGTCTATTACATAAAATATGATCGAATAATGTTGAACTCAATCTGTTAACTCTTGTAAAGTCCTTGATAATTTGACTTAATCCAAACATTTTTATTAAATTAACATATGTTTTACATATTGCTGACATTGTATTCAAAAAAACAAATACTGAAGTCACTTAAGAATTGGAGTTCACAGTCTGATCTAATTTTTATTAAGGTTTCTTCAAACTAAATCATTCTGCTTTGGAGCTCTATAACAAGTACTGTACCAACAACTGTAAGCTTACATTTGGGTAATAATAAGCCAAACCAAAGAGCTTCTAGGACCTCATGCTGCAAATCTGGTTTAGTAGAAAAGGCTATGTCATTTCTTATAAATGTACAAACATCACCACCACACATGTTCCTGTGTTTTCTAATGACACAGTAGCTTTCAATTCTATTTTGGTCTTAATATTTGGCAAAATTAAGGCTGTGATCTATCACCTTATATTAATTTTGACGTAAACTTTATCAAGGAATCGATTAGAGAAGGAATATCTGAGATGACGCATTGGAGAATGTGCAATATTAAAAAAAAGCGTCGTCGTCTGTACTTCATTCCCTCGTCAAAGTTCATCTTGACCGACAAGTGAAAAATATTTGTAACAATAATTATATGACCAAATTGCTGGTTAAGCTTAAACACAAGATAACGACTGGTATAGATCAAACTGACAGTATTAGTAAAGTTCGCACTGTGTCAGTAATGAATAGATAATTGAAGGAATAAATTTGCCACGGTTTGATTACCGAAAGAATCTCCATTTTTTATATATGCAGCCATTTTGTTTTGATCATATGACAATGTAAAGGTAGGGGTTCACGTGACTTCTTCTAGCAGCCGAATACGTAGGCATGCGAAGCAGAACCAGACTAATGTGTATATGTCGGTTCCTGTGGACAGACGATTTGCAATCATCATTTATCCTCGCCGTAGGCAGTAAACTGTGTAAAGTCGGACGTTTTACCTGCACGAGTGAATCTTGTTCATACGTCTCGTTATGCCCGTGCATGTCCTAATTAACATGAGTAGTATACATTTTATATTTCTCGTAGAAATCATTACAATGGCACTTCACTATGGTTAATTGATCACGTGGTCTTGGAGAGGCTAGATAACTCCGTGTAAACCGGAATTCGTCGGATTTCAAGTTCTGAGCTGGTAAGTAAAGATCTGTTTCTTTTACAATGCCAGTGCGCAACCAAAATGGCTAGAATACATTTAAGAAGCATTTAATATTTTAAGGGGCGGGATATTTCTGCGATTGCAGCATAACATGAGGCTTATATTTACATTGTACAACCTACCTTTTGCATACCTGCCAATCTTCCAGGCAGTGTTGGAAGCTTTTTGCGACTAAAAATGTGGCTTGTGGTCCCGAAATAGGGGGGGGGGGGGGGGGGGGGGGGGGGGGGGCGGGGAGATTAAATGTCGTGACCCAAAAAACTACGTCATATAATTGAGAATAAGTTATCAACGTATATAAGCTTATATTAAATGACAGGTTAATAAAGGAAACAAAATGTTTTCTCTGAAGCATTTAATACTTTTTAGCAAACTAGTTGGTAGGCAAAGCACTGTCAACGATCAGTACACGCACGCACACACGTGTAGCAACAGGGGATGATTTGTTTAGAATTATAGAATATACAAAATTGGAAATGTTTTCTGCATAATTTGAGTGTGCAGATTTAAAAAATGAACCCATCTTTATGAAATCTTTTCCAAAAAAATTAGCTGGAAGCGTTCAAACACAAGTACCATCCACCATTTTTAATATTGATCTTTGGCACTTTTTGCAAATTGACTTCGTGTTATTTCAAGTTGAAATCTGCATATTTCTTACATATGTTTATATAGAAATATTTTCTGAACATTCCACTTTAAGAATAAATAGACTTTTTCTATGTTCCAGGTAATTCGGAAGCCCCCTTTTGTCTTTTTATCAAGCACCCCCTCTAACATTTTTGCATAAAATACTATATTTTTAAGTCGGACACAAGTTGAAATTATATGTTGCTCTTAAAATGGAATGTTTTCTGCAAAATTTGAGTGTGCATAATTCAAAAATGAACCGATCTTTATATCTTTTCAAATAAATTCACAGGAAGCATTCAAACACATGAACCATCCACCATTGTTTATATTGGTCTTGGGTCACTTTTTGCAAATTCTTGACATGTTATTTCATGCTGAAAGTTGCATATTTCTTACATATGGTTATATATAAATGTTTTGTGAACATTCAGCTTCAAGAATAAATTCACTTTTTCTATGTTCCGTGTACTTTCGAAGCCTTTCTGTTCCTTTTTATCATGCGCCCTGCTAACATTTTTGCATGAAATACCAAAATCATGAGTTGTACACAAGTTTAAATTGTATGTTACTCTTAAAAGCAGTAGTGCAAATGCATTAGTGTTCTTGTACATATATACATTGATCTGAAATCACAATTTATTAAATAACAATTGCCATTTTAGAATTTAGTTATGATAAGGTTTTTTGGGTCAGTTTTCACATCTGAGGAGTTACCGTTTGTGCTGGCATGGGTGACCTTTGAAAAAGGCGTAATGCGTGGGTTTTCCACAAATATTTGCACACATTTTACCATTATTCTCGTAAAAAGAACTCCAAAGTATTTAAAAAGGAGGCATAGGCAAGCGTATATGTTCTTTATTTGGTTTTTCTGCGTTTTGAAAAATTCCGTTTTCGTTTATTTTTGCCAAATACATGTATGTTGTAGAAAAGGCCCAATGTCATATATGCTAAATATAGACATTTGACCTTTCAACCATGAATACATTCGGATATAATAATGTCGGCTTTTTACATACAAAAGCGGAGAAAGTACCAGGTGTAATGAGGTTTTCATTTTGAGAAAAAGTTAATCTTGATCGCTAGAGCCCTCTAGCGGCGGCGCCTGTTGCTAGTATGTGCACAGAGCCACACAATCACAATTACATCGGTATTAAATAAAAATTACACAAAAGTCTTAACTAGATGCAGACTTTGCTGCTATCAGCAGTTCAGTGGAGGGTTGGAAAATGATGTGCATGTCATTCATTTTGGCAGTGTACCAGGGAAGAGGGAGGTCTGGGATATTTTTGGGAAGAAAAAAAAAAAGTGAGGTACCAGATGCCTTGATTTGTAGAAAAATAGACCTTATTATATCCATCATAATAGTTTAAGGAAAAATTTCTCTTGAGATAAAAGGAACAAAATATATCCTGGTTTTAAGAAAAATGTTCATCTTTGCACTTATTTAGAGACCGAATGATATAATTGTTTAAAGTTTTTCAGTTATTCTCAGTATTGAACATGCTCTTTCTGCACTTGCATTGCTGAGATGGAGTGCCAAACCAGATACATCTATGTCTCGGGTCAAACAAGCAATGGCCACAGTAGTTAGAATGTCAAAACTTGGTTTTCCTGAAGGTAGATGATAGTTGTGCATGTCAGTATGGGGTTTACAGTATGTGCAAAGAATAAAATGCCACCCCACCCCATGCTATTGCATTGAACAAAGTAAAACTCTGTTAACCAAGAGTTCTGAAATTAAGTTTTGCTGGGCTTTGTTTCACAAATGGTCTATCCTTCCTTGAATTATAGCTGCTGCGTTTCAACATTTTGCCTTAAAACATGCATCTTTCCACACTATTCCATCTACAACAATAATCATGTTTTGCATTTTATGTATGGAGTAAATTCGGATTTCAAAGAAACATTTCTGGTGATCAAAAAATAGTCATTAATGTTTCATAAAAAATGGCTGCATCAGTCTCATTCAGGGCAGTGTAGGGTAATTTGTGTTCCTTTAACATACCATATATATTCGCGTATAATCTGATACCAACTGAAAACTGCATAGACCCAGATCTGCTGGCACATAATGTGCCAGCAGATCTGGATCTATGCAGTTTGTAAGGACTAATCAGTAGAACAAACAACATAGACCCTGATCTGATGCCGCATTATGCAACAGCAGATCAGGGTCAATGTTGTTTGCATTTGGACCCGACTTATACACGAGTATATACTGTACATCTCTTTGATTTACTTAAAACAATAGGGTTCCACTTTCATGTACTTTATCAAAGATGAAAAGACGTTACACAAATTCGCTGTTGCTGTTGTTAGTTAAGTAGTTTGTGGAGTTGTGGTTATTTATCTGAGATGTCCATTTCCTTTTAATGACAATTAATTGTATAAACTGCTCTATGGTGATGGGTATACTCTTGTATGAGGATTAAACATGACTGTTTGCTTTATATTGAGGCTACAGATTACAGTCATATATTGTGGTATCAACAAATGTTTGTCTATTTTGCAATAAGATTTACTGAAAATCATGTTTTTTACAAACATGATGGGGGGGGGGGGGTGTAAAAAGTCATGTTTATCATGTGACATGTCATGTTCTGGCATGAGGTCAGATTTCATATCCAAACTGTACCAGACTTTGAATAGATGCTTAAATCATCAAAATCTTGGTTGCATTTGAGGAGTGAGATCCGTGCATATTAATGAAGTGAAAGCACATTTGTTGACTTAATTCATGATACAAGTCGTACAAATATAGCACCAAGCCTTTTTAAGATAGGGCAATGAAACTTGATTACTTTTGATGTCTGCCCAGTAACTTTGCAGCTCTGTCTTAAAGGTCATTATCAGATTACATGATTGTAAATTTTATCGTCCAACCATGGTAGGCAAGGGACCAAACTTCACTGAATTTCTTTATTTTCAGTGTTCTTTATGGTGATGATAGCAATTATTATTATCATCATCAGTTGCACTGGCTTATTTGCATCAGATAGGACATGAAACACTCTAATTTCTCAGTTATCAGTTATTTTATACCTCTCCCTTTTTCCCATTCCTTACAACTTTTAATAATTTTAAAAAATTTCAAGACATTCTTTTAGAGCAGTAAAGTTACCTACTTCCACTGATATTATATTTGATCATGATAGTCCTAGCATCATTTGACCATGATTGTATATTGATCTCAAGAGTTTCTTTCTTTCTGTCATTGTTGTTTAAGAGCACCTCAACACATTAAAGACTATGTATTTACTAAAACAATGGGATTTAAGTGCCTTGCCCAGAGACTGACCACAGTAACTGACCCAGGATGGGCTGGGTTGGGCAGGTTTATGACCTGCAACCTCTGGTTTGTAAATGAAAATTGTGCTGCTCGGACATCCAATATGGTTCCTGCAGTGGCCTTCTTGAAAATCTTCTTGTTGCTACTTGTCCTGAATGGATGGTCTTATGCATATAGGGTTAAACACTACAACTTTTTTGATGCATACACTGTAGTTGGTCCTTAATGAAAATGGTGCTGAATTAGACCACCAATATGGCAGCCATCTTTAAATCTTGTTATAGCTACTCGTCCAGAACAGAAAGTCATATTGACATAAGGTTTTCACCAGAAAACTTCTTATGATGTCTAGTTGGTCCTAAATAAAAATGGTGCAAATCTGAAGTTCAGTATGGCCACCACACCAGTCATCTTGAAAATCTTGTTACTGCTACTCCTCCCAAGTGGAAATTACTATTAACATGGGGTTTTCACTGGAAGACATCTTATGATGTCTAGTTGATCCCTCCCAAAAATTGTGCTGATCTTACTTCCAATAAGGCTGCCACAGTGGCCATCTTTATTTTTTTTTATTGCAATTCCTAAATGGATGGTCATATTGATATGGAGTTTTCACCAAAAGACTTCTAGTGATATCTAGTAAACAAAAATGGTGCCAATCTAACATCCAATATGCTATCTTTAAAATCGTTTTATTGCTATTTCTTTTCAACAGAAAGACACACTGACACATGCTTTCCACCAGACTCCTTATGATATCTAGTCCCAGACCATACTTATGTCCATACATCTGTACCCTGTTGTTCTTCCTTATGATATCTAGTCCCAGACCATACTTATGTCCATACATCTGTACCCTGTTGTTCTTCCTTATGATATCTAGTCCCAGACCATACTTATGTCCATACATCTGTACCCTGTTGTTCTTCCTTATGATATCTAGTCCCAGACCATACTTATGTCCATACATCTGTACCCTGTTGTTCTTCCTTATGATATCTAGTCCCAGACCATACTTGTGTCCATACATCTGTACCCTGTTGTTCTGTCCATCCCAATAAACTCGTGCTACTATTTTATGCAAATATGATTTTTTTAAACAAATATTTGAGCTTTTTGTATTTTTGGTGTTGTGTGGGTGTGTCAAGGCCTTGCCAGCATGATTGTGCAAAAATCACTCGACATAAACAAGACTAGGAAGTGTACCTGTCATATTCCCAGACAGACTGTTATGCCTTTTTGTGACTCCGAAAGTGTTTTGATGCCCCAAGGTGGATCAGTGCATGTGACCTCAAAAATGCAAGTCGTCCAATTGAGAATAAGCTATCTTTTCATACGAGCCTATATAAAATGTGGAAATTAAAATTTCAATAAATTCTTTGAAGCATTTAAAACACTTTAATAAAAAAAATAGTTGGGAGACTTCGCACTGTTAAATATCACCACACAACATAAACACGCTTATGTGCACACACATAATCCCAACCACATGGACATTAAATAAAAAATACACAGAATTTCTGTCTTTAAAATCCATTGGACTGCATAGCATAGTTTTAATTAGAGGCAGTTTTTGCTGCTGTCAGTAATTTATTAGGGGGTTTGAAGGCAATGCAAATATTGTGTTCATCTTTGCACTCATTTGAGATAGATGGTACTTTTGTTCAAACTTCCCAGAATCTCTTGTTGAATTTTTCTCAGCATAGAAAATAACCTTTCTACATCTGCACTGCTGTGATGAGGGCCAGATATGGCCATCCTAGTTAGATTAATAAATCATGGGTTTTCATGAAGGTAGATGACAAACTTACTTCCCGGCATGGTCATATGCATGGATCAAAATAGTGACGGTCTTATAGTCTCCCTTGTAATCAATCCTTCTAGACAAGTCGAGCAATTTCAGTTCACAGAAGAGAGGCTTGCTTGATGCATCCAATGGTTTTCCAAGTACAATTCATGCTGCTCTTTTTCTATAGTTTTGAGTCTTTCAATATTGCGTTTGGAACAACTTCCTCAGATAGTAACACCACAGTCAGAAAGTGGCAAAATATAAGCATTATAACAGAGAATCCTTGTTTCCACAGGAAGATATTTCTTTTTCTTTGAAAGTAATGTAATTTTTGAATTTACATCTTTATATACTTTGTCGACTTCATCATTCCATTGTTGAAATCTGTTCACATGAACATCTAAGAGTTTATGACTTTCTACATTCTCAATTTCACATCCTTTTATGATTAAATCTAAACGTGTTTGGCCTAATTGTGCCTGTTGTGAAGTTGTCATCAGCATACATTTTGTTTTATTTCCATTTATATGCACATCATTTTTGTGACACCAATCTTAGATTTTGTTCAAGTCATTGCATTAGTTTGATTGCACAACGTTTATGGAGAATCCAGATGAATGAAGTGTAGAATCATCAGCAAAGAGGTCAACATTTGATACACTTGTAATGAAGGGTAGATCATTTATGAAGAGAAGAAATAAGAGTTCCAAGCAAGGACTGATCCTTGGGGAACACCGGTTTTGATCATTTCTGGTTGCGATGTTGTACTTCTATGCACACTTGCTGTGTTCTCTCTTGTAGATATGAAGCTAACCACTGGATAATTTTTTCATGAAACTTATAGCATTTAAATTTTGATAGTAAGATGGAATGATTAACAAGATCAAATGCCAAGTTAACAGTTCCAGTTAGGTTTCCTTTGTTCATTTTGCTCAATATATACATCAGTAATTTTAGTTCACGCTGTTTGACATGAGTGTGCATGTCAAAATCCTGACTATTCCTTATGTAACAGCATATTTTGATTTAAATAAGAATATATAGAATTGACTACTTGTTCTTCTATTACTTTAGAAAGAGTGGGTAGTATAGATATTGGTCTGTAATTTTCCGGATTTTCCTGGTCACCTTTCTTACAAATAGGTGTAACTTTTGCAATTTTAAGCAGTTCAGGATATTCCATAGTTGCAATAATGTTGATTAAATGAATAATTTACATGATTACCACAGGTGCAGACAATTTAAGTATTTTGGGTCCAATTCCACCTAATGCTGTAGCCTTGTTTACATTTAGGTTTTCCAATGTTTTGTTAACTTAATGCTCTGTAACATAGTCCAATGTAAATGGTTTTATATTTTGTCGTTACATTCATCAATCAGAACAGATAAATTGTTATTTTGGCATAGCTCGGTTACTTGTTTGTTAAACATTGGTGGAATTGCATTATTTATGATAGTCACTGCTTTTGTTCTTTTGCAACTGGATTTCTTACTGATACATGTACATGTAACATTTTCTTACTTAGGTCTGAAAAATTATCAGCAACTGAAAACGGCATGTGTTCTGCAACAAAATTGCAGAAAAGAACATCAGCTCTAGTGACATGGTCTCTGTTGATGATTGTTTAAACCTGTTAGTTACTTTTAGGATTGATCTCTGCATTCATGCATTGTCCCGAGGCTGGGTGGTATTGCTATGTGGGCAGATGTCACACACCAGAATCATACTGTTAATATGGTGTTTGCAGTATATGCAAAGCAGAATGACTAATGTCAATATGGTGTTTGCAGTATGTCCAACAAATAAAATGTTCTCCATTTCTGCTGTGATTCACAAAGTTAAACTCCATCAACCAGAGTTCTAAAATTTTGTTTGGCTGAGCCTTACTTGCTTCACAGATGGCTTATATTTCTCAGAATTAAAACTGTTTCAACATTTTTCCTTCCGACTACCAAAATAATAATGTGTTTTATATATGGAGAAAATCCAACTTAAAGAAATATTGTCACGGTTTATGAACTTGCCAATAATCTTTAATAAAGATGGCTTAAACATTCTAATTCAAGGCATTGATATGTAATAACTTTTGATACATCACCCTAGCTATTATCAGCCAATTAAGTAATCTGTGAAATGGTGTCTGTTTATCACTGACCACCTTAGCTTTTAATTGCCGCTATCACAATCAACTGAGGATAGGTTTAGAAGAGCTCTAAGCAATACTTTTACTGTTTATTTATGGCTGCTTTAGGAAAAGATGGCTATGACATCACGTTTGCATCAGGGTCTCCACCAGAGGCATAATTTTATCAGTCTCACCTGAGAATGCTGCACATATCCATTACAATATACACAATGGTGCATCAATCTTGTGCATTAGGAGCATGTCCAGAACAAAAACATGATGATCAGAGGGTGTTCAGTTTTTTAATATTAAGTATATATCTCATGAAGAGAAAAAAAAATGAGCATAAAAGGCAGATGTCTTGTAATGGATGATTTGCACAATGTTGTCAGATCTTAAACCAACCCTTTCTAAATCACCAGCCAAATTGGTAAGTTGAAAAAATGACATAATATTTATATTTTTTCTATTTAATTTCCATACATTGCTAACCTCTATAAAGGAATAAGTGCACACTCAATTTTGGCAGAGTACCAATAGTTCGGGACCGACTATTTAATGTTTGTATGAAGATAAACATTTTTTCCTTTATCTCGAGATAAAAAAAATTCCCAACAAAATATGACGGATTTAGATTTTTTGCAAATCAGAACAAGAGTGGTTTTTTTTTTCAAGCTATTTGAGGGTCAGAATTTTTTTGCTCAGAACTCGTAGAACCCTTGGAAGAGTAAATGGTTGGTCCTTTACATTACTGAAGTTTTGTTTCAGCTACATAATTATGATAATGATGGTCATGATGATGATAATGATGATGATAGCAAATTCACATAGTTATTATGTTGTGCTGATTACTTGTTTAGTGATGATGATTTGTTCATTGTTAAATGTTGATTTTTGTGATGATTGTGATGTTGATGATAAATTGTCGTTGATGTGATGATGATATGATGATATTGTTTATGTTGTGTTGATTAATGATTTGATTATGATGATATAAAATATAGGAGAAAGAGAGACTAGGAAAGTACTAGATTGTTGCTGTTGTCAGTGGTGGTGGTGGTGGTAATTAGGTACTTGAGTAGGTAATTGTTTCTAGTTGTTTCTAGTTCTGCTATATTGTATTTTACCATATTGATTGTTGACTTGTACCTCTGAAGGATAACCGGATGTAATGCAATGATATTAAGACATCTTTTCCTAAACAGCCATACTACAGGTTACAGGCTGGAGGCATATATTGTGATGGTCAAGTTAGGTCTCCCTCTCTCTCTCTCTCTTTGTTGCTAATATTACTGAAAATTCAGATTTTTTAATCACAACCATGTCCAGGGGTTGGGGAGTCAAAAATTGTGTTTTTCACATAATACATTGTGTTATGGCATGTATGAGGAAGGTATGTGTGGATGAGTTGATTTGGTTCCTATAAAGCAAATTTTCTGCTTTTCACAAAGTTTTTAACTCTCTGGGCTTAGATTTGTTTTCTTTCCTTTTTTTTTGGCAGTCAAGTATGCATGTTTCACAAGCATTATAGTGCTGTTTGCAGGTGAGGCCAACTAAAAAATGTTTTATATTGCACTGGTTTTAAAATTAGGGTAGGCAGGTAGGTATTTAAAAAAAACAAACAACTATCTGGGATTGTATGAACCCGGTTTTATTTGTCATTTCAAGTGAAAGCTTTGAGATCAAATTTGATATAGAAATTAAGTTTTACTCCATGTTGTGGTGGCACAAATTACCAAGTTAATCAGTTTCAGACTAAAATTGAAAAGATTAGATTGCTCACATTTTTGGCTGTGTTGCAAATCAAATCCAGCTTATGGGTCAATGGCTGTCTCATTCAATAAATCTGTCTGTATTTAGGTCCATCTGGGGTGAAACTTTGAGCTTTTTTTGACCTGCATTAACCTTTGCATTTAGCTCAGTTTCTTAGCACTATTACATGCAGAATCGTGTAATTGGTATATACATTCATCATCAGAATAATTGTTCAGTGATCTGTGACATTGTCTATAAATTTGATTGGCTGAAAGGGTTTCAAATAGGTCTATAACTTTAAAGCCCTTTGAGATTAAGGAAGAAACTTTGAATACTTGTACATCATCACTAGAAGATGTCATCTGCCACATTGGGGGTGCTGTATTTGATGTCAAGGTTGTGGCATGATATTTTATGTTTTCCATCACACTTTCCCTGCTTGCTCAATAACTTTAAAACCATTTGAGATTAGGGGTGAAACTTTATGCTTAATACATCACTAGAAGGTGTGGTATACAACATTGGGATCTTCATGTTCAAGGTCACAGTACAATATTTTACATTGTCATCACACATTCTCTTTCACTTTATAATTTTTAACCATTCGAGATTCAGGGATGAAATGTAGTATACTTGTACATCATCACAGGAGCCATATTAGCTCAGTTGGTAGAGTATTGGACTCGTAATTCAGGGATCACAGGCTCAATACTCACCCAGGCCACCTTGGTTTGTGTGTGTGTCTTTTGAGTAGAAGCTTAACTCCTGTTATCTTTGCATTATATAGTCAATGTGTTAGAAGTGCAATTAAAACTATCATCATCACTGGGAGATGTGACATGTACCACATAGTGGGTGCTATCATCATTGCAGGGAGATGTGTCATGTACCACATAGTGGGTACTATCATCATTGCAGGGAGATGTGTCATGTACCACATAGTGGCTACCATCATCATTGTAAGGAGATGTGTCATGTACCACATAGTGGGTGCTATCATCATCACATAATTCTTTCCATTAAGAACAATATATCAGTGTGTTTGTCATTGTTAAATTTTTTCATTGAATCAATGTCAAAGAACTAAAATATTGTTCAGAAGTTTAAAGCGTTTCATTTACCTTTTGTAGACACAGTTAGCATTAGGGCAGCTTTGGCATAGTTTGAGAGAAGCGAGTACAGTCTTCAGGGAGACAATTTTTTCCAGTGCCTGTCTAAAGGACATAGGCTCCTTGATATTGACAAAGAGCTGCCATAAATTGTGCCATTCCACCTTCACATGAAAGTAGTCAGTTAAGATCTGAAAGAAAATAATGCATATTGCAGCAATAAACTGATGAAAAAATATCTCTACTTAATTTATCATGTAATACATTCCAGTTGCAAGCTAGTTGTTTATTGTTGGAGAAATATTTCATATATAAACAAAATAATAACCCAATATGTTCTATTGACCTGTTTTCAAAACCGATTAAATTATAAGATAAAACTGCTCCTTTTCTTACTTTGATAGACAGAAAAGAGAAATGAGAAATTATTAGTGCAGCACTGACATAGGTTATAGTTTACTGATCAAACACTTTTTCTTCTGCACAGAGTATATTATGTAAATATAAGAGCAACTTGTTAATAAAATTCAACTTTCACTCCTTGTCAAATTTTCCAAAAATTTATAAGAACAACAACAATCGCAGCTACTGCTACTATTCTAAAAGCAAAAATATTATATTGTGATAGTGCCAAAGGAATTGCACCCCCACCCCACCCGATCTCATTTGTTGGTAACTAAGATAGATCTGAACCAAAATTTAGCAATGTGGAAAAGTTACTATCTGATTCAGTAAATTCCACCCAAGGATATGATGTCTTCCATTTAGTGTTGAACCCCGTCCTTCGTTTCTTAAGCACATTCTTTGTGGAATCGGAATCACCACTGGTGACACCAATCTCTGTTCTTTGTACCAGACCAACATGGTACTAGCCGGGCTCTGGGTAATTTCATGTTTTTGTGGTGTGTCCATTTTTCACAAGAATTTGCTTAACTTAAAATGTAATGTGTGTAACTTTTTTAGCTTGTAGTGGAAATGACTGAAATGTATATATATAACACACACTACCAGTCGACTCCATCATTGTTGGCTGATCACATGTCTGTATCAGTGCAATAACGAAACCCCCTTCAAAGGTCGGTCCCTGACAGTTGGTCAAACCAGGTACAGAAAAACATAACCAAGTGAGTGAATGAACTATCTTAATTAAATAAGAACAGCTGTCATTTGAGTAATAAGGCTTTGAATTAACACAATGTTTATTTAACAGATTAATTTTATAACGATAGCGGGAAGCATAAAAGCATAGTGACACAAGCACATAGTGTAGTGGCAGGTTCTAAAGCATCATGAGCTAAAATGATAGTATAGCAGGACCGCTATGGTAAAAATCCTTGCGGAGAACACTGGGTATGGTGCTTCATCCATTTTGTGTAGTCAATCATGCATTGTCTGTTTACAGTTGCAATTTACAAATTCTCAATAGCCCACCCACCCCCACCCCCACCCCAAAAAAAAGAATTGGACCAATTGTGAAAGAAATTATCTTGGGATGAGGCTCTTTTAAGTTTTTTCAAATGATTCTTATCTGCTATTAAATATGGCCACCATTACTTAAAATAGAAAAACCTTTAAACACCTTCTTTTGAAGAACTGCTAGACAGAATTTGACTAAATTTTATGGAAAGCACCCTGCCATGAATGTCTTTCAGATCTGTTCATGTGGTGCTGTTCCACCATCAAATATGGTTGCCATTACTAAAATCGGAAAAACAATTCAACAAGTTCTTCTCAAAAACTGCTCAACAGAATTTGACCAAATTTGATGCAAAGCACCCTGGGATGAAGGTCTTTCAAATTTGTTCAAGTGATGCTGATCCACCAACCAATATGGCTTAAATTACCCAAAATATAAACTGTTAATCAAGTTCGTCTAACAAAATAATAATAATAATAATAATAATAATTTATTTATATACGGTAACTAAGTACAATACTACTCTCATTGAGGCCTTTTGCTTAAAATGTTGAAAGATTATATACAATATTTACAACATAATCAGATGTTAATAAATATGTAAGATAAACACTTTTCTTTAAATAACTTTAAATTATCAATCTTTTTTTATGTTTTGAGGAATACTGTTCCATACGAAAGCATGTGAATATCGCAGAGACTTTTTGACGGTTTCTAACTTTGGCTTGGGAAGTCAAAGATTCCCATTACAAACAGATCTTAGCTCATATTCACACAAGTTTGTTACGAATAATTCCTGAAGATATTTTTTTTGTTTTTGTAATCAATCCTTCTAGATAGATCCAGCCATATCAAATTCATGGAAGATAGGCTTGCTTGATGCATCAAATAGTTTTGAAAGTATAATTTATGTTGCTCTTTTTTGTAGTTTTGAAAGTCAGTCAATACATGTACATGTATTGTTTGGAAAAGTTTCCACAAATAGTTGCACAGTAGTCAAAAAGTGGCAAAATATAAGCATTTTAATAGAGAATAATTGTTTCCACAGGAAGATATTTCTTTATTTTTGAAAGTAATGTAATTTTTGAATTTACAGCTTTATATACTTTGTCAACCTCATCATTCCATTGTAGAAATCTGTTCACATGAACACTGAAAAGTTTATGACTTGCTACATTCTCAATTTCACATCCTTTTATGGTTAAATCTAAATGTGTTTTACCTAATTGTACCTGTTGTTATAAAGTTGTCTTCAGCATACATTTTGTTTTATTTCCATTTATATGCATATAATTTTGATGACACCAATCTTAGATTTTGTTCAAGTCATTACATAAGTTTGATTGCACAACATTTATGGCGAATCCAGATGAATGAAGTGTAGAATCATCAGAAAAGAGGGCAGCATTTGATACACTTGTAATGAAGGGCATGTCATTTATAAAGACAAGAAAAAACAGAGGTCCAAGGACTGATTCTTAAGGAACACCTGTCTCAATACTTTCTTTTTTTGATGTTGTAATTCCAATGCACACTTGCTATGTTTTGTCTTGTAGATATGAAGCTAAACACTGGATATTGTTGTCATGGAATTTGTAGCATTTCAATTCTGACAGTAAGATGGAATGATTAACAAGATCAAATGCCTTTTTAAAATCCAAATAAACAATTCCAGTTAGCTTTCCTTTGTTCATTTCTCACCACTTCAGTTTCGAACTTGTCAATCCAATCAGTTTTTGAATTTGGTGGTCTGTACAATGAACAGAATAGGATAAGCTTAGAGTGTGGTAAATTGATTTGGATCCATATGCTTTCAGCTTCTCCTGTTTGTAGATTGTGTCATATAGCATAGTTGATAGCATATGTATGTCATGTCTCAGAGAAGAAAATCCATCCATATTGAGTTTATCATCATCTGTTCTTTCATTCAAAGTTTCAGAGATCCCCAAAATATCAACAGATCTTTTTTCTTTAAAATATATTTTAGTTCATTTTGTTTAGGTAGAATGTGCCTGATGTTTAGTTCATCTGTTTTCAACCCTCTTTTAACTAGACCAGATGTTGTACAGTTACTGTGGTCCAAATTAGGCCGGCTGTCATTTTCATTTTGTATTATAGAATTAAGATGATGAGACTTGGAATTTGATAGCATTCTTCCATGGATGGCTTTAAATTTTCTTACATATGATGTTGCTCTGCCATCAAATGTGGCAGCTGTTATTAAAATAGAACCACCTGAAAACAACTTCTAATTTGACAGAAAGCATGGAGGCTTATAAAGGAAAAAACTTTAAAAACTTTCTTCTAAAACAACACTAACAGACTTTGATCAAATTTGAGAGAAAGTGTCCATTATTCTAAGCTTCAAAAAGTGTACTTTTGTTAGGATGGGACACTTTTTGTAACAAAAAGCATTTTTTTGCGATATAGAGACGAAGTGTCAATAAAGAAATTTAGCTTCTTTTTTTTTAAAAATAGAAACATTCCAGAATTAATCCTACATCAAATAAATAGAAAAACAAGTGGAATACAGTACAGCTCATGCAATTTTTCATTTTGGCACACAATGATGTGAACTGGACAGTGTGGAGGATTATGAAAGAGTCCCTCCTCTGTCTCTCCACACATTCTGATGGAGCTGCCACAGTTTCATTTGTAAAATAGCTCTCTACACTGTGCCTTCTTTTGCAGTTGTATGACCAAATGACAGAATCGACAGTTATCATTATCAGGTTTCAAATTAGCAAGATGTGGGGAGGAGGAATTTGGAAAACATGTCAACATCAGGGACAGTTGAAAAGATAAGGTTGTGGGAGTCAGGAAATCAATGACAAATTGGGTAACTGGGTCATATTCTTCTAACATGCTGGGTCAGCATCATTAGTTACTAGGTGGTCTGTGGGTCCCATCCTTCATTTAGTAAGGGTTATTCAATCATATTCTGTATATATTTGAAGTGGGGACTGGTATGTGATATAGGATATTGTGTATATAGATTGACTGAGAGAGAATAAAGGGAGGATGGAAGAGGCAAAATAAGAAAAACTAATTTGAGTGGTGAGACATATCTGAAATCCATGTAGCTAAAATTGTAGTATGGAAACATTGGAGAGGTGGACAGGAAATTAGCATATATATATATATATATATATATATATATATATATATATATATATATATATATATATATATATATATATATATACACACACAGTAGTTCTCAAAAATGAATTAGGAATTTATATACCACTGAGGTCTCCTCACTCCAGAACCACAGGGTTATATCAGGACAGAAGAAATCATGGGTCAGAGTTGCATCCACTGATAGTTGAAGTAGTCTCCATTAAATTGGCATTGTTTGCTGTTACAGATAGAGAGAGCATATTGGGGCACTGAGTTGTCTATATCATTTTCCTTATAAATTAAAGGACAATGCTTTTTTAAAAATATTTTTCCAAATAAAAGTTTCAACACCATTAGTGTATTAATAACATATTGCATGAAGCATCTAAATTTCAATTGCTGTTTGTTTTTGTTAACAAAAATTTAAATCCTACATTGTTGGAACTGTTGTCAATTTCATTATCATCAAAAATAATTGAGACTATTAAACGCAGTTCTTTGATTGTTAAGCTGTATATGCTGAATAAATGCCACTAAAATCTTTACATGCAAAAGTTGGTGAAATAATTGAATAAACTTGAATGCAGAACAACAGCAGCCTCATGAGGATATAGTTACAGTAATTGTACAGTAGGTATCTTGGTAAATAATGTATATACTATGTGAGAGTGATAGAGAAGGTGGGCAGGAATCAGGTTGTGAGTGGTTGCCAAAAACTGAAATTAGCCATGATTGGAAAAAATATACCGTACTTTGGTGTGCATTATGTGCACCCTGATTTTTGACCAGAATTAGCATTAGGTAAACAAAAAAAACTTTGTTCTGCCATAAACCATGCATGTGAACTACATTTTAAAATCTTGATAATTGTGCTCCATTTTCATAGTGCAACAAGGCTTAATCGTTTTGGATAGTGTACTGATTGTCATTTGTTACACGACATTTGAATTTTTACAATAAAAGAGTGCTTGGCTGTTTTACTGATCTTCTATCAGTACATGGCACCTAATCATGCCCATTAATTATTTTAAAGATATAATGAAAGTAAGAACAAAAAAAGGTGGCAGTATTGAAAGTAAATCTTTCTGATTTTTCAGTCGGCTCTTAAATGGGCACTTTAAGGTTTGCTGTATTGATAGAGTTCAGTCTGTTGCATCAAACCCTTCAAATTCCTCTTCATCTTGTCAGTCAGGAAAAGTTGCTATATGTCCTCATCTGTCATTCTTCTCTGCTCCCAAACAGAAGACTCTCTTACATTGAACTCCCTCCCAGTGGCTCTGTTACCATGTGCTTCTGCATAGGCAGCGATGGTTAGCCGATGTTTTTTGTAGTGTACAAGTTTATTACAGGACCTATGTTGATACTTTGTCTGATCAAACACAAGATGCTACAGTGTATGTGAATGTTCAGGCCCAGTATTTATACTTATTTAGACTACCATGACACCTTTGAAATATATCTCCATGTCCAGGTTAGAATTTAGCAAGAAAGTGCTTTGTAATCATGTTTGGCATGTCCAAGCTTTAACTGGCGCTGATTACTTTTATAAATACCATGTGGAGGCAATTAGACATTGACATTGATCACTGTATTGTAACAAAAAGGTATAAAATACAGTTGTTTAAGATGAGAAATAAAATAAAGAACCAAGTTTATTTTTGAAAGAAAAGTAAAATCAATTGCACTTGGACAAAGCAATGTACATGTAATCATGTTTAGAACATCAAAACTTGAGATGTTGCAGATTGCTTTGAAAAGACCCCAGTGAGTCAATGAAGTAGTGATGACTATAGTCATGAAGAAATATCAAATGCTGTTATTTAAGATGAGAAATAGAACTAAAAACAAAGTTTATTTTCCAAGAAAAAAGTATTCACCAATTTCATACATTCACTTAGTATTTTGCTTCATGATATGTGGTCAGTGTTGCCATAACAAACAAACTGTAGTCATGAAAAAGATATTAACATAAGCACTGAAAGCACGAGACAATCGAGGTTTGTAAGCATATTTAATTCTTTAAAAAGGCTAATAGGCAGTTTAGTTACAATGCAACAAATTTAATATTTCACAAGGAGTGAATGTGATGTAAAGCGAGCTTTAGTGCCTTGATCAAGATTGACCTGGGATTATTAAAAAAAATCATTTTTTTCTTTATTTCTGTAAAACATGCACTCCCTCTTGAAAATAAGAAATTAGGTAAAATAATTAGCGTTCTTCGGGAAATATGGTATGCACACTTCATTCAGTACTTTTTTGAGTTTGGATGATTAGAATTATGACTATAATGGTTTCAATAAGTCAGATGTAGGCTCTGATATTGATGTAAGCAACTCTGATTTTGATAATTTTTCAAATTCAGATAATTTAGTGATACAGAGACAATGATCTGGTAGATTTTGAGGCTGAGAAAGGTCATCTATAATTGGTCACACAGCTTCACTGAATTGCCAGTGAATGAATTCTCTCAGGATTTTAAAGCATATTGAAAATACTTCAGTATTGAATAATTATTCAGCTATATTGATAAGATTATACTCATAAACCTATCTATAGATAACACATAAATACAAGAAAACTAACTATAGATAACTGTTACGACTCTATGGTCTAAGAAAAATGTAACAGAAAGAAAGTGAAACCAACAAATCAAGTAAAAAATCAACAAGCAATTTATTACTAGATAATTAAAATGAAAAATCAAAAAGTCACTTACAGTAATGTGTTTTGAAATCCTAATAATCCAATAAGAATGATTGTTCTAATCACAAGTCCTAAATATAGAATGTTCCGAATTCACGGCTGTGTCCTTGAATGTTATGATGTGCTACTGGTATCCAAAGTCCTGATGTACTAGTAATCTTTGATGTGCTGATGTCAAAATGAAGTATTCCAAAATATCTGAATATAAGTTCACATAAATTCCAAAATCATCAATTAAAAATCCAAAATCCAAAAGTTTATGAGCACTGTTATAATCCAATGAATATTTAAAATAATTCCTCTCTTAGAATTTGGAATGAATTTTCACAACTGTAATAGCTCTTTACAAGACTGATGGTAATGTCAAAACTGAAAAAATGTCGACCAAACATGGTATATATAAAGATTGGTCACATGACAGAATGTTCTAGAATATGAGTCATCTTAATGGAATTTTTACTTGTAAACAAAAATCAACCTTGACCTTCAAATTGAGAAAACATATTGATCAAAACAACCTAATTCAAGGACACTAGTTAAACATGTTTTTCCTGATAAACATAAAGATTTAAGCAAATATTAAAGTGAAGAAACATTTATAATTTCCTAAAATATTTATAATATTATATAAACATCATACATAACACCTCCCCTCATAAAGAAAAAGAAAGATTTATATAATAAAGCTTTCTTTTGAATATACATCTAATACTATAATAACCAAAATTGCATAAGAACATGTTTTATGATACTGGACTTAATTACATCAAGCAATATTACATTTCTAGGCACGTGAAAGTGCATCTGCAATCACATTGTCTTTTCCCCTGATGTGTTTGATGTCAATGTTATATTCTTGCAATATCAAACTCCATCTCAACAATCTCCGATTTTTATCTTTCATTTTGTTGATGAAAGTAAGGGGATTGTGATCACTGTACACAATAATTGGAGAAAGAGCTGAGGTAACATACACTTCAAAATGCTGTAAAGCCAATATCAAAGCCAAACATTCCTTCTCAATTGTGGAATAATTTTTCTGGTGCTTGTTTAGTTTTTTAGAAAAATAACACAGGGTGATCCACACCACTTTTGTCTTCCTGAATCAATACTCCACCAACCCCTACATCACTTGCATCAACAGATAATTTAAATGATTGGCTAAAATTTGGTGCAGAAAGAACTGGTGCATTCTTAAGCATGGCCTTTAACTTGTCAAAAGATTCCTGACACTTGTCAGACCAATGAAATTTGGTTTTCTTACTCAATAAACTTGTCAAAGGTTCAGCAATTTTGGAAAAATTGGAACAAAATTTCCGATAATATCCAGCCATACCTAGAAATCGCATCAGTTGCTTTTTACAAATTGGAACTTGAAATTCAGAGATAGCTTTGACCTTAGCTTCTATAGGTTTAACTTGACCTTGTCCCACAATATGTCCTAAAAATGTGACACAAGCATGGCAAAACTCACTTTTGCTCAAATTAATTGTCAGATTCGCATCGCTGAGTCGATCGAAGAATTTTCGAATGGTTTCCAAATGATCTTCCCAGGTGTTGTTGTAGATAATGACGTCATCGATATAAGCGTCACAATTATCAAGACCAAATGTTATCATGTTCATCAGACGTTGAAACGTTGCAGGCAAATTTTTCATTCCAAACGGCATGACTTTATATTGATAAAGTCCATCTGGAGTTACAAATGCTGAAATTTCTTTTGCCCTTTCCGTCAGTGGAATTTGCCAGAATCCTTTTAAAAGGTCAAACTTGGTGACATATTCCGCATTTCCAATTTTATCAATGCAATCGTCCATTCTTGGGATTGGAAATGAATCAGTTTTGGTGACACTGTTGACTTTTCTATAGTCAGTACACATACGGAATGTATTATCTGGCTTGGGAACAAGAATACATGGTGAACTCCAGTTACTTTTACTTGGTTCTATGAAATCATTCTCCAGTAAATACTGAATTTCTTTCTTCAGATAGTTCTGTTTGAGAGGATTCATCCTATAAGGATGCTGTTTCACAGGCGCAGAATCTACAATGTCAACGTCATGATAAATTTTACTTGTTCGTGTTGGAACATCAGGAAACAAGTGCTCATAGTCATGTAATAGCTGTTTTAGTTCATTTCTTTCCTGTTGTTGTAGATGTGAAAGTTTCTGGTCTAGGTTGTTCAATATTTCTGAATTCCGAAGATTGGTTATACCAGAGTCACTATAGTCTGATCGTACTCCATCGTTGATATCTTCACTGTGTGGGACAGGTACAACTAAATTAACAGAATAATTAGCTGGGCTATCTCTGTCAAAATATTCCTTTAACATATTTATATGACAAAGTTGTTTCTGTTTCCGTCTCCCAGGAGTGTTAATGATATAATTTAAGTCATTTACTTTCTTTTCAACGGTATAAGGACCATAAAATTTAGCCTGAAGAGGATTCTGAGGTATGGGAAAGAGAGCCAGAACTTTGTCACCAGGTTTAAAACTCCTTTCCTGTGAATTTCTGTCATACCTTAATTTCATTTTTGACTGAGTAATGTGAAGATTAGTTCTTGCTACTTCACAGGCCTTTGACAACTTGTATTTGAAATCAGAAACATAATCAAGAAGATTAATCTTTGAATCTTCATTTGAAAGAAGTTTCTCTTTCAATAATTTCAATGGTCCACGGACAGTATGACTAAAAACTAGTTCAAAGGGACTAAAACCCAACGACTCTTGAACTGATTCCCTAACAGCAAACAACAACAAATGAACACCCTCATCCCAATCCTTTTCTGTATCAAAGCAATATGATTGAATCATATTCTTCAAAGTTTGATGAAATCTTTCCAAAGCACCTTGACTTTCAGGGTGATAGGCAGAAGATTTAAACTGTTGGATGCCTAATTCATGCATAACTTGTTGGAAAATTCCAGACATAAAATTTGACCCTTGATCTGACTGGACAGATTTGGGAAGGCCAACATGTGTAAAAAACTTCACCAAAGCTTTCACAATAGTTTTAGTTTTTATATTTCTCAGAGGAATTGCCTCTGGAAATCTTGTAGATGCACACATGATGGTCAACAAGTATTGGTTGCCCGACTTGGTTTTAGGTAAAGGACCAACACAGTCTACTATTATTCTACTAAATGGTTCATCAAATGCAGGAATAGGTTGCAGATGAGCCTTAGGTATCTTCTGATTGGGTTTTCCTACCATTTGACAAGTGTGACAAGATCTGCAGTATTTAGAAACATCACTTTTGAGTTTCGCCAATAAAAATGATTCAAGATCTTGTGATAAGTCTTACGGACTCCTAAATGACCAGCCAAAGGAGTTTCATGGGCTAAATTAAGAATTTCCTGTCGATATGACTTAGGAACAACAACTTGATAGTTCCCTGACCACTCGTCACCAGCGGGTACATCAGGTGGTCTCCATTTCCTCATAAGGACCCCATTTTTCACAAAGTAACACACTGGAACTTGTGTGGCTTCAGTTTCACTAATAGCCCTCTGAAACAAACAAGATATATCGGGATCTTGCTCCTGTTCAATGACAAGGGATTGTCGTTTGTCATCCTGATTAGAACAAAGAGAATGAGTTGCCAAAAGAGGATCACTGTGATCAATACCATTTGATTGATCAATACCTGAGGAAAAAGTGACCTCATCAAAAGATTGACCAATACATGTGTCAGCTAAAGGAATAATATCCTGATCAACATCACTCTCAAGAGCTCTTTTTGCCATAGCTCTAGTAACTGCACAAGCAGGGTACAAATCAGGGATTTCAGTTTCGACAGGATCAACTTTCTGATCCAAACAAGGCTTGTCAGTAACAAGTGGATTAACCACAACCTTGTCTCCAGCTAGGTCATTGCCTAGTAATAAATGTCTATGGGTAAAGAAGTCACTGCCCCAACAGTCACAGGTCCAGAAACTAAGTCTGATGCCAAATTTACACAATGAAGAGGAACATTTACAAAGCCGCACTCTACTCCCTGAACAAGAACACTTTCACTTGAAGAAGACTCCTCAGACAAAGGCAAAGTACCTGATAATAAAAGACTCTGAGAAGCTCAAGTGTCCCTTAATATTTTAATTGGGATAGATTTGGCAGAATCACCAATAAGTGATGTAGAACCTTCTGACATGAATGGTTCATAAGCCTCCAAAATAGAATCAGACTGGGGTTTGTTTGACCCAACAAATGTATTGCTTTCAATACAAGACCGTGACCTTGACCTCGTAGAAATAAGAGCATTTGGAAAAGCTCTGTCTTTACTCTGTTGCTTATTTTTCAACTTGAAGCAATCAGAAATAACGTGCCCTTTCTTTTTACAATAAGTGCACGTAGGAAGAGATAAGGATTTCTGATCAGTCTTATCAGATGTTTGATTCCTAACAGTTGTGCTGTTGTGAAATTTGGAAGTACTCGAATGAGATTGAAATGGTTTTTTACCAGAAAACTGCTGAGAGGACGATTTATTACCAAATGAAATTTTGTGAGTCAAGGAATAATCATCAGCCATACGAGCAGCATTTTCCAAAGTTTCCACTTTCTGCTCATCAAGATAGGTTTTAACATCACTATGGATGCACCTCTTGAACTCTTCAATTAATACGAGCTGTCTGAGGTTATCATAAGCTTGATCAACTTTCTTGGCTGAGCACCACCTATCAAATAGTTGTTCTTTATCCCTTGCAAATTCGACATGAGTTTGTCCAGTTTCTTTTCTACAATTCCTAAACCTTTGTCGATATGCCTCTGGTACCAACTCATAAGCTTTCAAGATGTACTCCTTAACCACATCATAATCAGTGCTTTGTTGTACTGACAGTGAAGTGTAGACTTCACGAGCTTTGCAAATAAGTACACTTTGTAATAACAAAGTCCAATGCTCTCTGGGCCATTTCAAGTTTTCAGCTATTTTCTCGAAATGAAGAAAGTATTTATCTACTTCTTTTTCCTGAAAAGGGGGTACTAACCTAATATATCTAGTAACATCAAAACCTGAACTTGTGTTTAAAGGAGTGGAGTGTGCTCTGTTTGCCAGTTCTAATTCTCTTAACTTAAATTGCATTTCCCTTTCTTCTCTTTGCATCTGCATCTGCATTTGTATTTGTCTATCTTCTTTCTCTCTCTCTCTCTCTCCATCTGCATTTGCCTCTCTTCTTTCTCTCTCCATCTGCCTCTCTTCTTTTTCTCTCTCCATCTATATCTGCCTCTCTTCTTTCTCTCTCTCCATCTGCCTCTCTTCTTTTTCTCTCTCCATCTGCCTCTCTTCTTTTTCTCTCTCCATCTGCCTCTCTTTTTCTCTCTCTCTCTGAATCTGAAGCTTTGCCAATTCTAAATCCATCTGGTTCTTTAACTCTAATTCCCTTAATTTCCTGTCAGAACCAGATACAGGCTTTCTCTTCAAACTTAAAGCACTATTTTCAAAAATTCCCTTTCCTACTAAATACTGAATCAAAATAATCTTTATCTCCTGTTTTGTCAATGATACTTTTGCCTCAGATAGACTGTATTTTCTGGCAAGCTCGAGCAACTCATCCTTTCTCATGCACTCTAACCCCTCCTGGGTAGGTTTTGAAATGAAATTCTGAACATTAGATGTCATTGTAAATGCTTGTTGGTTTCACACAAAAAAAATTCTCTATTAAAAATCTTTGCCAAAGATAAAAAAAAAATTCCAAGACAAAATCAATATGAATTTCAAAGATAAATTTAATATCTCTAATATGCTTTAAAGAAATTCAGATCCCGGAACGACGAGCCCCCAATTTCTGTTACGACTCTATGGTATAAGAAAAATGTAACAGAAAGAAAGTGAAACCAACAAATCAAGTAAAAAATCAACAAGCAATTTATTACTAGATAATTAAAATGAAAAATCAAAAAGTCACTTACAGTAATGTGTTTTGAAATCCTAATAATCCAATAAGAATGATTGTTCTAATCACAAGTCCTAAATATAGAATGTTGGGAATTCACGGCTGTGTCCTTGAATGTTATGATGTACTACTGGTCTCCAAAGTCCTGATGTACTAGTAATCTTTGATGTGCTGATGTCAAAATGAAGTATTCCAAAATATCTGAATATAAGTTCACATAAATTCCAAAATCATCAATTAAAAATCCAAAATCCAAAAGTTTATGAGCACTGTTATAATCCAATGAATATTTAAAATAATTCCTCTCTTAGAATTTGGAATGAATTTTCACAACTGTAATAGCTCTTTACAAGACTGATGGTAATGTCAAAACTGAAAAAATGTCGACCAAACATGGTATATATAAAGTTTGGTCACATGACAGAATGTTCTAGAATATGAGTCGTCTTAATGGAATTTTTACTTGTAAACAAAAATCAACTTGACCTTCAAATTGAGAAAACATGTTGATCAAAACAACCTAATTCAAGGACACTAGTTAAACATGTTTTTCCTGATAAACATAAAGATTTAAGCAAATATTAAAGTGAAGAAACATTTATAATTTCCTAAAATATTTATAATATTATATAAACATCATACATAACAATAACACACAAGTACAAAAACCTATCTATAGATAACACATAAATATGAAAACCTATCTATAGATAACACATAAATACAGAAACCTATCTATAGATAACACATAAGTGCAAAAAAAGGTAAAATGGTTACAATATATGTTGAACTTTACATATACTACACTATAAATTTTCCAGGCGGGCATTATAATTTACATGGAATCATTTAGGTAACATGTTCTATTTATAGCACACTGCACATTGTTGTTTTGGCACATCTATAGTGACAGCCTGAAAAGCAACATATGCTGTGAGGTGAAGGGTTAACTATTTATTAGCTTGCTGACACTGATATGACAAAATAACATTACCCACCCATTATTAGAGGAGAAAACCATTAAAGTGAAGGTTATCATCTTGAAAATTAACACCTCCACTGTGGATAAGATGAAAACCTGCACACAGTCATGTATGGGCCAATGAACCAATTCCAGTTTGTGCAGTCTGTTACCAAAACTTTCATAAAACAAATACCAAACTAATTTTCATTTTAATACTTAAAAATTCATAATCCAAGGATGTTTTATTTTTTTCTTCAATTTCTTTTAAATACATTATAGTTCACTGAAACCAATTCTTACATATGCGATGGTACATGATTAGCTGCAGGTTTTATGATTATCCACAATGGAGGTATTACACAAACTCTTTGAGATGAAGACTTTCACTTGAACTCTTATCTCTAACATCTCTAATGCCTTTTATGATTTAGATTTTTTTATCCACAGGTGAGTAATTTAGTTTTAAACAAATGTTATTCCATATATCAGTGGTATTGAGCTTATGAATAGCGAAATGTGGCTCTCCAAATTTGTCACAATTATAATCATAAATGTAACTTGTCGTGTTTATTTCTGATTACAAGCAATCTATTTCTCAACTTTCTGAAAGTGGTATTTGTCAGTCTTATCACAGTATAACTGCATTTGTGTCCAAAAACAAAAGTACATAAATAAAAATTCTTTCAAAGTTGTGTCCAAGACAGCAGGAGGCAAGAAAGTGATTTTGTCCACAAAAAAGCCTGGTGTCCTTAAACAGTGTCCGAGACATACAGAAAATACAACAGTTAGTCCTGAATGAAAATTCTGACCTAGCATCCAATAAGGCTACCATCTTGAAAATCTTGTTATTGCTCCTCTTCTAAAATTGATAGTCATATCATGATAGGGTTTTCACAAAAAGGCTTTTTATGATATCTAGTTGGTCCTAAATGAAAATGCTGACCTACAGACATTCAGTATGCTGCCACAATGAAATTATATGAAAATCTTGTAACAAATTCTCCTGAATGGATGGTGGCATATTGGCAAAGGGGTTTTGACCAGAAGTCTTCTAATGGTGTATGGTTTGTCTTGAAAGAAAATGATGCCAACCATACATCCAATATGGCACCCACAGTCGGTATATTTGAAATCTTGTAGTTTCAACACTGCAGTTAAAAAGAAGAAATGATCTTAACGTGAATTCCTGGCAGAATTTAATAAATGTGCTTGTTCACTCCTGTAACATCGCATGGCAGTGCATAATTAAGCAAGAGCACAATGGGTGCAGCCATATTGGGAATCTAATGCAAGAACATGTGGCTTGATCTTGCATCTTGAAATGCAGTTTAGTTGTTTGATTCAGTGATATCTCTTGGATATATTGATACTTAACATGGAAATAAAAATGGTATTATCATTTGTATGTTTCTTTTAAATTTTTTAGAAAATCAAGTCGGGTGGAGGGTGTGGTAATATCTCCATTGCCCCAATTTTATGGATTTCTTCATCTTTCATTAAATTGAGTCATATTTGGTATCATTAAAATGCTAAATAATTATACTGTAAACTACACAAGCTTTCATAAAGCTAATTTTAATTGTAAGGGCTATATCCAGGGTCTAAACATTCTAAGGGTTATATCCAGGGTCTAAACATGAGTATAAAATTCTGTTTTTGAAATAACCTCTACCTTTTTTATGTCACAACTGTCAAATACATACCCATCTATTTTATGCATTTATTTATCTTTCATTAATTCGAGTCCTATTTGGTATCATTTTAAAGCTTAATAAATTTTGCTGTAATCTGCACAAGGTTTTAGTAAGTTAATTCTAACTATAAGGGTTACATACAGGGTTAAACATGAGTATAAAATCCTTTCTTTGCAATAACCATACTTTTAAAAAAAAAATTGCAGGTTAAATACCTGCCCAGGTCAGCCTGGGTTGGCTGCCTTGGTGTGTCTTTCAGAAGGGCACTTGGCTCCCATTTCTTCAGCATGATATAGCCAAAAATGTGTTAAAAATGCCATTAAAACCAACCAACAGACTGTTACCAGCCATTAAATTAAGTCAAATTTGGTATCATTTTTAATTTTTTCTGTAAACTGCTAAACCATTTTATTAATTTTGTGATATTCTGAATGGTAAAATCATGCATAAAAATGTACAAACACAATACAAGAACAATTTTTTAATACCAGTTTTATATCTTTTTGAAGTCAATGATGGATGCCTTTGGAATTTTGTAAAAATTTTGTGTAATTATTTTACACAAAGCTTTAGCTTTCATTTTTTTTTTTTAGTAGACCAGCATTAAGAAATTGAGAACAAAAACAAAAAAACAAAGCAGCACTTCATGATAACAAAAACACTAACTTCTCTCTCTCTCTCAATAATTTATAGCTATTCTCAGTTTGTCAGGTTATTAGTTTACAATGATCTTTAGAGGTAAAAAAAATCAGATAACCTGACATGTGTTCTGTTTTAAATCTGGATTCGGCCCCTCCCCTATTCTAAGTGAGATCCCCATCTGGCCTGTCAAAAAAATGTTTTCTAATTTGCCTGAAAGAATTCTTGAGCCTGCCAATGAATTTAGGCATTTTCATTTTGAAGCTTTTAAAAGACACTGATAAATTATTAATACTCAGCCCCCAGCTTGGGCCTCATTTGTAGGTCCCTCAGTCTTATGAAGATCATCTGCCTAATTGTATTGAAAGCTTTAAACTTTGTGCAAAGTGAAGCATGTGACCTATGAATGGGGAACAGTAGTACTATGTCTCTTCTCCATATTTCATTGTTTAAAAATTCAGCACAGCGAATAAGTGACTTGTAAGAGCCCCAATACAATGATTTTCAGCCTAACGGAACTGAGATAATTGCTTTATATTTTAATAAATTTAGTTCAAGGAGTTGGTGGCTGCTGATTCTATTGACAACGGAGTGTTTTCTTTAATTGTGACTCGTCCCCAGTACTATGACACGAACTGATTAAAAAACCCTGAAGTTACTGTTGCAGACTGATTACAATAAAAAAATTACCAATGTCTCTTGGACTTCATTTCTGTTTTCAACTTTGATTGAGAAACGTTTAGATTTTTGGAGCATTCAGTAAACAAAACTACTCTATATCTCCCAAATACTCATCCCTACAGATTGCAATAAAATACAGACTGTACATCACCCAGAATACTCGTCCTTACAGATTGCAATAAAATACAGACTGTACATCGACCTGAATACTCATCCCTACAGATTGCAATAAAATACTGACTGTTGGCACCGTCATTTGCCCTGTGAAAAGGCTGCCACATGATAGTACACAGGGGTGTTGTGATTTTCTGTGTTATAAATATTTATGCTTACTTGTAGTGTATATTTACAAATATTCTTAATGAGGATGGGGATACAATTCTCTAGTCCCACCCCAGCACATGCACTCACAATATACATGTTGGCACTTTTGCTTCCAGGTTCATTCTGTGGTAAAAAAAATATTAAATTCCTACTACAAAAAAGGAAATTAAGGAATTAAAGGAAAAATAATAATCTATACACCATAACACAAATGCACTTAACATTTCTGCTTCAGATTAGGCCCACAACAAATGTGTGATTCCTATTACACTGGTTTTAAAATTAGTGTAGGTTTTATACCATGGGGGGGAAAAAAGTGCTAATGTCGGCAATGAGAAACCGGGATGGTCAGCCAACCGGAAACACACATTTGTTTTTTTGGCCTTATGATAATGTCTATTCTGTCTCATCATTGCAAGCCATGGGTGACAATCTGTTACACCTTTTAACCTGTGGATGCCCGTGACAAGATTTCTTAATTTTTCATGAATGTACATAAACAAAAATGTATCATTAACCATGGAATGTAACAATCCCTACACATCAATGAAAGTGCCCTCTTTATTGATTGACAAGTGTCTGTGTTTGAAAGGAAACATGGATTGGCTCATTCAAGCAGTATGCCATCTTGGGTCAGCATTGCAAGAATATTTTACTTTCTCGCAATGATAATAATAATAATAATAATAAAAATATTGACTTTATTTAAAGAGGGTGACACAATTAGTTGAATGGAACTAATCCTCCTTGTGGGCCTCTATTATATGCATATTTACATACAGAGTACATGTACTTAGTTGCATAATAATAATAATCATAATAATAATAATAATAATAATAAAGCATTGATAATAAGCTACATGTATATATGGACATAATAAACAGAATGTTTTGTAAGAACATGATCCAACTAGGTTTATTGTGTATACATGTATACAGTACAAAAATTGTGAGACAACAAAATGGAAGGTTTGAGAATTTATACTGTAAGTTGTAATGTATTTGTCAAATCAAACAGGTTCCACTTTCCTCCATTGAATTAGATGATAATTAAATGCATTTATATTTGAACTTTCTCTAATTTCCTTTGGGATTCAATTCCAAATTAGTGACCCCGAATATTTAAAACTTTTCTTAAAGAGTTCTTTATTTGGTTTAGGAATGCAGAGGTGGTTAGCTGAAATTGATCTTAAATTGGGAGTGTTGCCTTGTTTTCTAGCATGAAATAGTTTTTCAAGATATAATAGGGCCGTATTGTTTGAAACTTTGTGCATAAGTCTAGCCTTTCTCAAAAATATTTCTTCACTTACTGCTAACATTTTAATATTATTCATTCCATTTGGGATGTTTTCAGCATTATCTAGGATGAGTTTGCAAGCTCTTTTTTTGCAAGCGGAATAATTTGCAAATATTCTTGTCAGAAGTGTTTCCCCAGATAACATTACAGTAGTCTAGGTATGGTTGTATATAGCTTTTGTAATATATTAACCTATGTTTAGTTGATAGATATGGCCTTATCTTGCTTAATAACCAAAGACATGAATTGACTTTATGATATATGACTTGAATATATGTTCATTCCATTGCAAATTGTTATTTTCCAATTTTTCTCTTTTTTGTTGGGTAGTAATCATTAATACTTTAGTCTTATCCGTGTTTACTTTCATGCCATTTTCCTTACACCAGGAATCATTTCTAATTCTAAGTAAGGCTGTCTGACAGGAGACCTCTAGGTCTGATTTTAGCTGTTTGAAATCTGATAGAGTGGTGTCATCTGCATATAAGTCGGTAGATGAAATACAGTTGCCTATTTTCAGTGGTAGATGATTTATGAAAATGAGAAAGAGGAGTGGGCCCAGGATTGATCCTTGTGGTACTCCACATGTAATTGGTTCTTCTTTAGAAAAACTGCTATTTATTTTGACACAGTTTTCTCATTGTGTTAACCAATCAGTTGTTGAATTGTCACATTGATAAATGTTTAATTTATTGATGAGAATATCATGATCAACAAGGTCAAAAGCTTTTCTAACATCAACTAGTATGGATCCAACTAATTTTCCTTGATCCAAGGCAGTAATCCGTCTATCTATCATGGAGACCAAGGCTGTCTCACAGGAGTGGTTTTCTCGGAACCCTGATTGGTTTTGATGAATTAAATTATAGTTTGATAGGTACATCTAAAGATTGTCATGGACATGCTTTTCTAGTAGTTTGGACAGAGTTGGTAATATAGATATGGGTCTGTAGTTATTGACATCTTCTTTGCTGCCAGACTTGTGAATGGGGTAACTTTTGCCAATTTCCATCTCTGGGGAAACACTGAGGTGGATATGCTTAGATTACATATATAAGCTATGCTATCAAATATTATGTTTGCAGCAGCCCTCAGGAAATGTGGTCCAATATTATCTAGACCTGTTGATTTCGTTGTTGCAGTCATTTGCAAATATTTTAAAACTTTTTCATTTGGTATCACAGAGATAAAAATGTTTTGTGTCAGGTGGAATTTTTTTCTGAACAGAAATTTCTTAGTTCATCATGATTTGAGTTTACAATGGGTTCCTAATTCTCGAAGCTATGCTGACAAAAAATTCATTGAATGTATTTGCTATTTCAACATCCTCATGAATAATCTGGCATTCCTGGCTAAGTTGTTGGATTTTGGATGATCTTGTGGACCGTTTGCCTGCACCTATTTTGTTAAAAACTTTCCACATAGAATTCATATTGCAATTATTTTCTAAAGCTGACTGATAGTAATTCTACTTTGCCCCATTGATCATTTGGTTACTTTATTTCTCCATGTTTTGTAAGGTGCTTGTTGACTACAGATTTGAAATAATCATGAGTTTTCATGGCGTCTAGAATGTCAGCAGTTAACCAATCAGGTTGGAAGTCCAGTTTTACTCCGTGTATTTTCATCGCTACATGTTTATCTACCACTTGCGTAAAAAGTTGAGTCCATACATCAAGAGCATCATCCACATCATCAAACATAGATACTGTACTCCAAGGAACATTACTGAGATCTTCCAGAAATTTGTCTTCATCATAATGCTTAAATGACCTATATGTTATGGTTTTATGAGTTTTGGATTTTACACCTGTTTTTAAGCCGGATTTTCTGGTTAGAAAAATAGGGAAGTGATCACTATGACCTATCCTAGGAATATGTATTTTTGTCACATTTTCTTCCATATTTGTTTAGATATGATCTATTAGAGTTTTTGAGTGATCAGTTTCTCATGTTGGTTGGTCCACTAATCGGGTTAGACCAAACGTTTCTGTGAAATTCAACCAATTTCTTTTCATCTAATTATTCATAAGATCCCTGTTGAAGTCACCTAATGTGCATAACCATCAATCAACAAAAAGTCATTTGCATGATTGACCTTAGATGATAATAATAAATTCAGTTGGTCTAACTTGTTATTCAGACCTTGTATATTTATATGTCCAATGTGTAGACCTTTTCCATTAATTCCTAGATCTAATATGTCCTTAAAGTAAATATTCCTAGGAGGGTCAGACAAGGAGTTTTGTTCCACCCTGACATTTTTTACATTTCTTGAAGCATGCATGTAGTCTTTGTGAGAACATTCACAAACACATATGTACTTCCACATTCAAAACATCCATCACAGTTGTCAGTTTGAGAGTTAAAATGTTTAACTGAAGTCCCAAAGGAAACAACATGGGCATCATCACCCAATTGAGTTCCAAAGGTTTGTCTTGAAACAGTAGAGAAATTATGTCTCCTAAAAAGGGCACTATCTTCATAGCCATAAGCCTAGAAACTGTTGCTAGGGTGAAACATTTCAGTGTTTGGCCTTGTGTCCATATTCCAAACAGTCATGGCATTGAATTTTCACAGTATGTCTGCATGCATCAAAGCCATGCCCAGGTTCATAGCAATTATAGCACCTGACCCTAGCTTGTCTGGTTTGTTGAACCTGTTATCTTGGTCTCTGTCATATCTTTGATTAATGTATTTGCCTTTGAGTATTGGAACATATTCATTTATTGCATACAGAGAGTGTGAAAGTCCCTCTTTGTTTAAATGAGTTCTGTCCTTAGCCAAAAGGTGTTCCAGCATCAAGCCAGATTTTATAACAAATGCATTTTCAATGTCAATTATTTTGTGGTCCCATTCAGTGCATAGGTGTCCTATTAAGGCATTCAGGTTTCGAACATCATTGTCAGTTCTTGGAGAAACTGTGCAAATGCATACCTTACAAGCTGGGTTGTCCAAGTAGATGTTATTCAGAATGTGGTAAAAATTGTCTTCAATTTGTTCAATCTCACTGTTGTTGTTAAAATCATTTCCTTCAACACTGATGATAATGTTATCAAATTGAGAAACGTCTGTGTCTCTAATAAAATCAAGCATATGACCAGTTCCCACCCCAGGTAACGACTTGGCTTTGACCCAAGGATTAAAACCTCTTTCACTGACATATTTAGTTAAGCATGTTTATGCATATTCATGAGAAACAAGGAAATATTAGCACTGGAGGGCACAGGTGATACAAAAGCTTAGTGGATTTTGCTTGTGGCTGGTGATAATGATGTCATCAAATTCTGTTGGCCTCAGGATGCCGTAACCACTTCTTGTGGAGGTCTCGGTGTCAGAAACGGGTCTTGGGTCAACGGGATTTCTGTTCTGTCAATCACATGGCATTATTTTAATTGCTATTGGTTTATCAGAATTTAACCTGCATTTGCCCAGTGACCTGTTGACATGAACTGCTTACAATGTTCAGATCAAAATGTTAGATAACCATACCATGCAGGTTAATTCCACACACCAAAATGATTGTTTGGTAACCGCAACATATAAATGTCATATTGTATGATGAATAGTAAAATGTTTTATCTCCTGTTCTTTAAGACTATGACAGACAAATTAATGGGCACCTCAATTATATTTTTTTTACAGTAAAACTTCATATTGTTTAATTTGATAAATATAGATCATCTTCATGTTTAATTTACAAAATATACAGAATTTTGACTTTTTCTCATAATTAGCAGTTCATGTCAAATTTTTATTCATGCAGAGGTTTTGGATATCACTTGTTCAATAAAAGAGGTAAAATTTGACCAATTTTAAAAATAATGTGCACTTTTGACTCCTGTGTTTTCAGAGATACACTGTATGTCCTCATTTTTAGTCTGGTTCACACAAAACAGCCAGAAGTCATACAGATCCATCATAGACTAAAGATTCTAGGCGCACGAGTTCCAAAAGTGAATTTTACAACATATATGACAAGCAATGACATTGCATATGATAATAATATTATTATTAACAGTATAGCAAATGCTGTGACTAAAAGTAATGAGAAGTCTGATGTAGACAAATAGGAGACAGTTTTTCAAAATATAAATAGTGTTCTCAGTAAAATCAAATGTTGAAAGTCTTCAAGATTTTAAGCATCTGTTTGAACACAGACATTGACAATGCAGAATTAATATATACCAATAAAATGTATAGGATGTGGGTCAATCACACCAGTTAACTTGTTCTTATTGGAATAACACCCAACATTAATTTTATGGTTGTACATATTATGAACAATCATATGACTTTGTTCTCATCACAAATAATACAGCCTCAGAAACTTTTCTCTGCTTTTTTCTTTAATCCTCTCATTTGGGTAACTGATGGTAGAGTTGCTCTATTTAGTCTATTTTTGCTAATATACTTTGAAAAATCTCTTTCAGATGCAGACTTCAGAACTGGCGAGAGGTGAGGAGACTATTGTTGATGTTTCACCTCTGCTGGACCTGCCAACCCCACCCCTGTTAAGCCCTACCCCTGTCTCGGAGGTGATTCTGGAGGAGCCGCTTGAGGTGAATCTGGAGGATGGAGGAGAAAGTGATTCTGTAGTACCAGCAATGTGTGAGGTACTGTCAGACCTGGCGATTTTAGGTGCCTACCTGGACTGCGATGTCCAGACCATGGGGCCATCGTCAGAGGCAGTGGCTGATGACAAGGGAGTTTTCAGTGGGGAAGGAGAGGTGCCTGGTGTCTCATCAATGCTTCTTCCTCCAAACCATAGACCTTGGGTGTGTATGTTTGTGTGTCTGTTGTGGAATGTGTACATGCATGTATTTATGGCTGTTTGTATGTTTGCCTTTTTCTGTATGCCTGCCATAAAGCAGATCATATTAAGTTCTGATGTTGTTCATCCATTTATCTGTCTGTCAGTCCATTTGTTGCCAGCCTGGTTTCCACACAATTACTTTAGTTCTCCACCATCTACAGTTACCAAACATTGTGGATGGCATGCACTTAGGGTAAGGAAGAACTGTTGACACAGAGTGGACAGCTACACCTGTGTCTGGAAAGATACTGTATGTTGTGCCATGTGATATGAAAAAAGTCTTTTGATATTGGGGTCAAAGAGGATAAAGGTCAGGGTACATAACTAATGCTTTCTTATTGGTCTATGTCAGGGCGGGCTACGCCTGCTACCGTAAGTAACAGTAGACGGTACTACCTGTGACTGTTGACCCAGAGTGGACAATGTTATTGCATAGATTAAGGTCAAGGTCCTATACAACTGATATTTGAATTATCCATGTTTCGGAATTATTGCAAAAATTCATGTCAAGGTTGAGGTCTGGGTCCCATAGAAGGTGATGTCTTGTGTGCCAGCAGGGGTGTGTATATGTACATGTTATCTATTTGTATTGTATGTTAATCTTTCTTTTCTTCTTTCAGTTTCCATGATGTCTACTTGTATGATTGATGTGTATGTGTGTTTGTGATTGTATTTGTTTATTTCTGTATTTGTGTATGACATATTCCCATTTCCATTTATGCATATTTATTTGTTAATCTTTCTTTTCTTCTTTCAGTTTGCGTGATGTTTACTTGTATGATTGATGTGTATGTGTTTGTGATTATATTTGTTTGTGTATGACATTTTCGCATTTACATTGATGCATATTTATTTGTTAATCTTTTTTTTGTTCTTTCATTTTTGCGTGATGTTTATTTGTATGATTGATGTGAGGTCTGGGTCCCATAGAAGGTGATGTCTTGTGTGCTAGCAGGGGTGTGTATATGTACATGTTATCTGTTTGTATTGTATGTTAATCTTTCTTTTCTTCTTTCAGTTTCCATGATGTCTTCTTGTATGATTGATGTGTATGTGTGTTTGTGATTGTATTTGTTTATTTCTGTATTTGTGTATGACATTTTCCCATTTTCATTTATGCATATTTATTTGTTTATCTTTCTTTTCTTCTTTCAGTTTGCGTGATGTTCACTTGTATGATTGATGTGTTATTGTATGATTGATGTGTATATGTGTTTGTGATTATATTTGTTTATTTGTGTATGACATTTTCCCATTTACATTGATGCATATTCATTTGTATATTTATATTTATCTGGCAGGCAGGGGTTGTGTTCGAGATGGGTAGGGGGATTGCAGTACCCATTAAACATTTGGCATTTTGGGACTGCCTGGGGTGTTCACTTGAGGGTAAATGTAGATAAAAAAAATTGGGGATTTTAGGTAAAATGGGATAAAGGTTAATCCTGGGTGGAGGGAATGTTTTGGGGGGAAGAGGGTGGGGTTATAGGTGGGTACTAGGGGATTGCAGTACCCATTAAACATTTGGCATTTGAGACTGCCCGGGGTGTTAATTTTAAGGTTAATGTAGGGACATAAAAATTGGGGATTTTGGGTAAAATGGGATAAAGGTTACTCCTGGGTGGAGGGAATATTTTTTTGTGTCGAGTGTGTGTTATAGGCGGGTAATAGGGGATTGCAGTACTCATTAAACATTTGGCATTTGGGACTGCAAGGGGGCGTTAAGTGTAGGGTTAATGTAGGGACATAAAAATTGGGGATTTGGGGTAAAGGTTACTTCTCTGATGTTTACTTATGATTGATGTGTATGTGTACGATTGACGTGTATGTGTGTTTGTGATTGTATTTTTTTATTTGTGTATGACATTTTCCTATTTACATTGATTCATATTTATTTGTATGTTTATATTTATCTGGCAGGTGTGTGGGGGGGGGTGTTGTAGATGGGTAGGGGGATTGCAGTACCCATTAAACATTTGGCATTTGGGACTGCCTGGGGTGTTCACTTGAGGGTAAATGTAGATACAAAAATTGGGGATTTTGGGTCAAATGGGATAAAGGTTAATTCTGGGTGGAGGGAATGTTTTGGGGGAAAGAGGGTGGAGTTATAGGTGGGTACTAGGGGATTGCAGTACCCATTAAACATTTGGCATTTGGGACTGCCCGGTGTGTTAATTTTAAGGTTAATGTAGGGACATAAAAATTGGGGATTTTGGGTAAAATGGGATAAAGGTTACTCCTGGGTGGAGGGAACATTTTTTGGGGTAGAGTGTGGTGTTATAGGCGGGTACTAGGGGATTGCAGTACCCATTAAACATTTGGCATTTGGGACTGCCTGGGGGCGTTAATTGTAGGGTTAATGTAGGGACATAAAAATTGGGGATTTGGGGTAAAGGTTACTTCTGGGTGAAGGTAATGTTCTGGAAGGCAGTGGGGTGGGGTGCTTTTTTATTTGTATATTTATTTGTATTAGGTACATGGATCTGCTAGATATGGCAATATATTTTGATGTCAGTCCATTTGTTCATCGATCCGTCTGTCAGTCCATATCATACCAATGTGGTTTACACACAATACCATTACTCCTACATAACATACCTGAACTAAACTTTGCATGGCTTGCACTTGGGGTAAGAAAAAAGTCTATTGATATTGCGGTCAAAGAGGATAAAGGTCAAGGTAAATTACTAATGCTTTCTTATTGGTCTATGTCAGGTCAGGCTACGCCTGCTACCGTAAGTAACAGTAGACGGTACTACCTGTGACTGTTGACCCAGAGTGGACAGCTACACCTGTGAATAGTAGGTCTGTTAGATGTGGCAATATTTTTTTGTCATTTTCAGTGATGGATATTCCAAATGGGATAGGACTAGTTAGGGCTATCTCACCATAGTCAATAAAAGCTGCAACTATACATTCAAAGAGACAATACAAGTTAATGGTGCACCAGTTCAAAATTCAAACTAAACAAGAGAGATGTCGCTGCACTTTGGCTATTAAATAGAACGTGCCATATGCAATTATTATGGTTTGTTATTGAAGCACAGGTTTTAAATATTAACATTTTGGCATGGATCCAGATCTTTTATCAAGGCAAAATTTAACAGGTGTAAAGCATACTGTATGTTGTGCCATGTGATATACTGCAATTGAGTGGTCTTGCAGATGCAATTTTCTACTAACCAGAGAATATAATTGCAGATCATTTTCTTCCTTTGGCTTTCTCTATGATCCACATCATGATTTCTTTCAGTGCATGTGACTGATTCTGGTATTGTGGTATCAAGTCTTTCAAATATCTATAAACAATGTTTGGCCTTTTTTGTTTAATATATTATTTCATTACATAAAAATCCTGTGCATATTTTGATTCTGCTTAAAATTAAAGATGGCATGAAGTTTCGGACTTAGATAGGTCATGCAAGAGACTCTCTAGATATAACTGGTGTGTTTTTGGTGAATAATGAAATGTACACACTAGGGTTTCAAGACTCTTGATTGTAGTTACCATCACAATGATATTCATCCCCTGGAATTACTGAAATGGTATGATTCAACAGTCAGTCATGGAATCTATACCTTTTTGATAATGTTATTGCATAGATTAAGGTCAAGGTCATATACCACTGATATTGTAATCGTCCATGTTTCGGAATTGCAAAAATTCATGTCGAGGTTGAGGTGTGGGTCACATAGAAGGTGATTTTGTAATCATCTATTTTGTCCACATTATTATTTGTTTGTCTTGTGTGCCAGCATGGTTGTGTATATGTACATGTTATCTTTTTGTATTTGTATTTTATGCTAAATTTTATTTTCTTCTTTCAGTTTCTGTGACGTTTACTGGCATGATTGATGTGTATGTGTGTTTGTGATTAACATATTTCAGTGTATTTACTGGTACAACTGATGTGACATAACTTTGTTAACATTTGCATTCAATTTATTTGTATATTTTGTATATAGTAGGTCTGCTAGATATGGCAATATTTGTTTGGCATATTCAAGGTGATTGCTATTCCAAATTGATTTGGGCTATTTAGTGTGATCATAACAAGAGTCAACAAAAAGCTGTAACTATACATACATTCTGTTATATCTATTTGAAAGGCTGCACCAGTTGAAAATTCAAATTAAAGAAGAGCGATGACTCTGCACTTTGGCTCTTAAATAAAACATGCCATATGAAATGATTAGGTTTATTATTCAAGCACAGATTTTAAATTTTAACATTTTGGCATGGTTCTAGATCTTTTCAAAAGGCAAAATTTAACAGGTCTTAGTCTTAGAATCAGGTGCCTTACATTGGTTTTTATTTATTTACCAATATGGCATGTGTGTTTGTGTATCTGTTTGTCTAATATGGTGCATGATATTTCTTAACATTTGCATTCATGACTGTTTCTGGGGATATTTTGTATATTTACATGTATGCATAGGTACATGTGTCTGCTGGTTATAGTTCTGTTATTAATCTTCCTGATTGATTGATATATTAAGAAGAAGAATGTAAATATTTATTTTAAACAATAACTTGTTGTGTAGCTTGAGAATACATTTGTTGGATTTAGAGCACTGTTGTTGTACTGAATTTATTGTATGTTCATGTTATTTGCATTTCATTTCAACACACATTTATTGTATGTTCATGTTCTTCACATTTCATTTCAATACACCTTTATTATTACTTGGGCTTTTGTGTTTGATAATACCATTCTACCGCTGCCAATGCACAGTGACAGTGATGTTAGTGTAGGAAGTTCTTGTTAAGTTCTTCCCGATTGAGAAGATGGTATTATAAGTAGAACCTGGTGCCTAGCAATTTGTTCCCTGTTATTCTTTGTCCTACCTATGCACCTTCTCTATATCTTCCTGTCTTCCTTTTTCTATGATTAAGAGAGTGGTTAGCAGTAAAGTAGCAGGGCAGAACTCACTTGAGTCATTTATATTTTTCTCCTAACGTCATCCTATCCTGTATTTATTTTCCAAACCTTTTTCCTTAAATCTGCCAATGTTTAGCTCTACTGGTCATAGACCAGAAGAGCTTATGGGATGGTCTGTTGTCTATCGTCCTTCATCCATCTGTCCATTAGCACAAGTTTGTCATTGCTACTCCTCCTAAACTACTTGGAGGATTGCCATGAAACTTTACATACACATTCATCCCATGGTGTAGTTGGTCCTAAATGAAAAATGATGCTGATGTAGCCACCATAGCAGCCATCTTTAAAACCTTGCTTTCCCTACTCCTCGTGACTTAATGTAATGTCTAATTGGTCCTAAATAAAAATGGGCTCGATCTGATATCCAATTTGGCCACCACAGTGCCCATCTTGAAGATATTATCACTACTTCTCCAGAATGAAATGTAATATTGCCATGGGGTTTTCACCAGAATACTTGTCAAGTTGGTACTAATTGAAAATGGTGCTAATCTGCTGTCAGATATTGCTGCCACAGTAGCCATCTTTAAAATCTTGTTATTGCTAATTCTCATGAATGAAAAGTAATATTGCCTTGGGGTTTTCACCAGATGACTTCTTAGTATGCACAGTTGGTCCAAAATGAAAATGGTGTTGATCTGATGTTTAATATGGCCACCACAGTGGCCATTTTGAAAATATTGTTATCGCTATTCCTCCGGAATGGATGGTTGTATCAACATTGGGTTTTTACTAAACCACTTCTATTGATTTCTTGTTGGTCCTAATGGTGCTGTTCAGACATTTAATATGCCTGCCACATTGGCCATCTTGAAAATCTTGTAATCACTATTTCTCCTGAATTAATGGTCATGTCAGCATGGGGTTTTCATTGAGAGACTTCTTATGATGTCTGGTTGGTCATAATCGAAAATGGTGCTGATTCAACTTCTAATAGGACTGCAAAAATGGCTATTTTCAAGATCTTAATATCACTACTTCTCCTAGATGGCTGGTCATATCCACTTTGTACTTGCACCAAAATACTTCTTATGATGTCTACTTGGTACTAAATAGAAATGCTGCCAATCTAATGTCAAATGTGGCCACCATGATCAGCTTGGGGTTGCCACCAGAAACCTTCTTAACATGCATTGTTGATCATAAAATGAAAATAATGCCAAGTTGACATCCAATATGTCCTCCTCCACAGTTAATTTGAAAATCTTGTTATCACTGAAGAATATCAAAGATGGTTTCAACACTCTGTAATTAAAAGGAAGAAATGGTCTTGTCATGAATTCCAGGAAACTCTTTTCAGCCAGTAGAGCATCATTGTGGAGTGAGCTTCACATTCAGATTAGCACTGGTGTGATGACAAACCACTTGAAACATACTGTTACATTTCCAACCATACAGTCTCATCATGTGAAACCTATGAACTAATTTTTAACATAGGATTTCCCACCTTGACGCTATAAACCTAGAAGATGGCAGACAAATGTTCAATTCACATCAATGACAAAGTGCCATTCCCATGTTAAATTCCCATTTGGGTCTAGATCGCCTCACTATACTACTAGCGACTCCTAACGTTAAACCTGTAGACATTTTTAACATTACATTTCCTATCTTGTCCTAATATATTTTAACATTTCATTTTCCATCTTGACCCTATATCAACCCATCATGTTAAACCTTGGATATTTTTAACATGAGATTTCCCATCTTGTCCCCATAGTGACCCACACATGTTAGATCTATCAAAAAATCTGTTTTCCACCATCTACTGCTACCATACTTTGTGAATAGCTTGTATTTCGGGAAAGGCAAAAACTTATTGATTTCAGGCTCAAAAGGTCAAAGATCAAGGTCACATGGACTGAAAGAAAGCTGTTTCCACATGATCAGTTGACTTGTCGTATACCAGATATCTTAACCGAACTTTGTAAATGGCTTGTGTTGCAGATAAGAAAGACACCTGTTAATTTGGGGGCTTAAATGGTTGGTCATGGTCATAGTGACTTTAAGAAGAAAAATGGGTTAAGACAATATCTTTACTTCTTTATCACCTACTTTGACAAACTTTCTGGATGGCTTGCATTTTAGACAAGAAACACCTATTCATTTTGGGGTCAAAATGTCAAGGTCAAGGTCACATGGGCTGAAAGAAGGAAAAATACTTTCCTCAAAACTACTAATGTTCTGTGCCACAATTTTTGACTGAACTTTGTAGATGGCGTCCTTGTTGAGACCGTTATTGACTTTGCATTTAAAAGGTCAAAGGTCAGCACCAAATGGACTCCCAGAAGGAAAATGGTTTCCGCAAAATAACTTACGCCCTATGCCACAAACTGTGATGAAACTTTGTGGATGGCTTGCATTGAGACAAGAAAGGTATCTATTAATTTTGGCTTCAGTAGGTCAGTTAAGTTATACATGTAATACGTTAGCACTACTTCTATCCAAACATATTACATGTATGTATAACTTACAGTTAACAGTCATGAATAGTGAGGGGGAGGAAATTTGATGATGGAGTTAGACAATTTAAGCACTTATTTTAAAATAAAATTAAATCTGTGCAAAATTGTCTAACTCCATCGTCAGATTTCCTCCCCCTCACTATTCATGAAGGTTAACTGTAAGTTATACATACATGTAATACGTTAGGACTACTTCTATCCAATGGTCTGGTACATGATCATACTTAAACTGCATTTTAAAATTGGGGAGAGCATCTTTCCACTGATGTTGTGATAAGTACTCCAGAAGAAAAATACAGCCACCAATTTTCATGTCGGCACGGGCCATGTTGTTCGAGACAAAAAGCTAAATGCGAAAAAAACAAAGCTGTAGTTGAGGACTAAGACGACAAGAACTCCCACAGAATTATCATACTTATGTTTACTATTAGACATATTTGCCATGCACGACTTAAGTACATATCATCATAGCTGTGATTCTACCGGCGGTAGGCAAAAAATACCGTTTTATAGACCGTCTACTGCACATACCGTTTAGTAGTCGAAATCTATCGGTTTAAAAAATTTCAAGGAAAAATGGTTTTGTTTTTTTTTAAATCATTTTTTTTTTCTGCGTTCTATCAACACATTAGATAAACCAGCCAGAACCAGTCTACTGGGAACCGGATATGACCTGTGCGATGATGCGTGGTTGAGTAGTCAGATTAAGCGGCTAATTGATTACCTTAATGTTGTAATTTGGAGAGTTTAAGGCCAAATGCAGGATGCTGTTTGAGGTATTATAAGTAATAAATGGATCAAGGTAATCCATGAGTCTTTGATTAAAACTCTGCCGATCTGTCGTGGAAGGAAGATAAAATGGAGAGACCGACCAAAAATGATCTTGGCAGAAACACTTGAGTAAGTATTTTGATTTGATGTCTTTTAATTGTTCTTGTATTGTTCACGATGGTTTAAGATGAATATGTAAGGGCAGCTTATATATTTTTTGTTTAATTCGTTGTCAAAATGCTGAAACTTTGGCTTTCTCCCAATGCTAAGAAGCCACCTGCTAAGAAATACTACAACAAGTTTAACAACGCTTGGATACCAGAATTTAAGTGTGTGCGGGCGAGTAGCAAAGGTTCTGACCTTGCATTGTGTCGTTCATGCAAATTGGATTTTTAGATAGCATATGGAGGAAGAAATGATATCATTAGGCATATGCAGACACCATCACATAGGAGTAACGATTCTTCTGTAACAAACACACCCACATTGAAGGCATTATTTGAGACTGGATCAAAAGTGGATAAAGTGACACTTGCAGAGACTTTGTTTGCAAATTTTGTGGCAGAGCAGAATTTACCATTCCTCATAGCAGATCATTTTAGTAAACTGGTTTAATTTGTTTAAAATTAATTACAGTGGTGAAACTTGCCAACAGATTTTTGTACATAAGCCTAGAAGAGAAACAAGCCCTTGAGGATGAGGCTCAGGAATACATATTAAGTCCAAGCCAGGAGCTTCCTCCTCAGGGTGAAATGAGCTTGGAGCAGTATTGGAGATCAGTCAGCAGCCTCAGAAACCCAGCAACAGGAAAACTTAAGTTAGAACTTCTTTCCAGACTGAGTGTAGTTGTCCTATCATTGCCACATTCCAATGCTGACACAGAGAGGACATTCTCCATTCTTCGGAAAATCCAGAGTGATTCAAGGGCAAGTCTGGACCAGAAAACTATTGTGAGCCTGCTAAGTGTGAAGGTTAACAATCACAGTGAATGTCACCAGTGGTCACCAGACAGTGATCTTGTGAAGGAAACTAAAAATGCCTGTGGATTTTATACAAAATCTTGGCAGTGAACTGTGAGATGTACAACTCTTCCTTTTTCATTTAATTAACAATATACTGGCTCATATTAACTAACTATTATTGTAACATTTTTCATCAGATACTGAATCTGAATCCTGTTCAAAATTTGTGTTTTATTATAATATGAAGAGAATACATATTATGTGACAAAATGAACTTGTTTTGTTTTCAATCCCCTTAAAACACGTGAAATTTATGCCGATAAAAAAATCTACCTTTTTAGAAGCCAATCTGCTGATCAAAATTTGTAAATCTACTGGTTTGAAATCCTGGTTCTGTCACAGGTATGTATCATTTACTTATTTAAATGATGCATATACAATAACAAGTGTTGAGATCACTTTATTTTCTAACCATATTAAATTTTATTAGAGTCTGCTGTTTTTAATGCATGAGATGCTGCATAGGCTATCTGATATTAAAGGTTGGATAAGTTGCTGAATATACTCTTGCATATTGAAGACAGCATCAGTTGCTACATAACCTATCTGGTTGCTACATAACATATCTGACGTTGAATATAGTATCAGTTGCCACATAACTTATTTGATGTTGAAGGTAGTATCAGTTTCTAAATAATTTTTCTGATTCTGAAGGTGATATAAGTTGCTAACATAAGTTATCTGATGTTAAAGGTTGTATCAGTTGCTACATAAGCTATCTGATGCTGAATGTGGTATAAGTTGCTACATAACATGTCTGATGTTGAAGATCATATCAGTTGATACATAAGTTATCTGATGTTGAAGGTGGTATTGGTTGCTACATATGCTATCTGATATTGAAGGTGGTATTAGTTGCTACATATGCTATCTGATATTGAAGGTGGTATCAGTTGCTACATTAAGTTATCTGATGTTAAATGTGGTATCAGTTGCCATATAAGCTATTTGATGTTAAAGGTGGTATCAGTTGCTAACATAAGCTGTCTGATATTGAGATATTGAGAGTGATATCAGTTGCTACAATAAGTTATCTGATGTTAAAGGTGGTATCAGTTGCCATATAAGCTATTTGATGTTAAAGGTGGTATCAGTTGCCATATATACTATTTTATGTTAAAAGTGGTATCAGTTGCTAACATAAACTCTCTGATATTGAGAGTGATATCAGTTGCTACATAAGTTATCTGATGTGGAAGAAAGTATCAGTGATAAATAAGTTGAAGGTGGTATCAGTTGCTACATAAGTTATATGATGTTGAAGGTTGTATCACTTGCTACATAGGCTATAAAGTCTGGTGTCAACTGGAATAACCTGGCCAAAGCCCTAGGCATGTTTAATTAGCATGTAAATAACACTAGCCATGTGGTTTTTGTGGCAATGTATATTTTAATTAAAACAAGAATGAATTGTTTATTCAGAGCTGTTAATTGATAATGGAATATAATAGTGCCCTTTTATGTCAAGTAACTGAACAATACAGATGACACTCGGCGTGTAACCTCTCTCTTTCTCCCTCTCTTCAAAAGCTACAAATAAAAACTGCTCTGAATACATACGATCTTACACACTGACACAACATTGTTTCATTTCTCTCTCTCTCTCACACACACACACACACATATACACGCGGGTGCGCATTCGCTAAAACAAGAAGTACTTTGAGGTATTTTATTCTTTTTTTATTGTTATTTGATAATGATGTTACTGTTGCTGTAAGAATACAAGTTGCACTTTACTTTTTGACAACAGGGGCTCGTATCGTTGCGTATAATTTACTGATAAATAATATATGTACAGATCATCTTAATCATTTTGGAAACATAACACATGGTAACAGCTACAAATAAGTGATCAGAATACACATGATATTGCACACTGACCACATTATTGTTTCAGCCATCTCTCTCTCTCTCTCAAATAACAACAAAAGTTTTTGTTAGTACTTGTATTTTTTATTGTACTTGGATCTTTGAGATAAGAGCAGAATGAGACAAATATTGTATGTTTATTTTGTACGTTAGTACTGTTAGGTCATCAAGTATCGCGTGTCACATAGACCTTGTTCGGGTTCGATGCCTTTATTTTTCGTACATGGTCAGTACTCCAAAATAATTATTATTTATTTTACACGTAATTTTTCGTACACTGAAATTAATAATTATTTTTTCCTGTACGAAAAAATACACGAAATACAGTACTGATAAATTAAAAAATAATAAAAATATTTTCTTTCATCTTATTTCTGTCTTATGTAAAGCAAATCTCTCTCCCTTCTTCCCCCTTTTCTGTACACTTAAGACTTACAAAGAACATGCCTCTCAATGGAAGAAAGATTATGGCTGAGGAAATGAAAAACCTAAGAAGCTGAAGAAACTTTGTAAATAAACTTTAAATATCTTGTTGATATTTTTTTCTTTAATAAAATGTTGTGCTTTTCAGTGTTGTACCAACATGTAAAAAATGAGTGCATTTCTAATATTATTTTGTAATTATTAATCACAATTGCTTAGTAGTTTAAATACAAAGAAATTTTATTGTCACACAAGATTTGTTAATATTCTACATTTTAATTGGTTTGGTGTTTTTCAGCATGGCAACACAAGTAGGTTATTTAGTGCTGAGACAATAGGAGTAAAGTGCCTTGCCCGAGGATACCATGGTAGCTGATCCGGGCTGATCTGATGGTAGGATTTGAACCTGCACCCTTTTGATCAAGAGTCTAGCATGCTAACCACTGAGCCACCACGTATTCTGTCTACATTTTGAAAGAAAAGAAAAAAACAATTTGTACATTATCTGTGACAAAAAGACAAAATTTATAAATCAAAACTGCATACACTGCCTTGTCGGTGCTTAGCACTCTTTGTTGATATGTAAATTTGATGCAGAAGGAAGGAAAAAATCCAAGTGGAGCTGAGCCTTAAAATTTTTTTAAAAAAATGTCCAGGAATTTCCCACAAAGTTTAAACCAGGTATTTATTTCTAGATTGAGTTGATTATATGGCTGTTGCAGTCAGATAAACAGAACCATGTGCTTATATAAAGTACAAGTCACACAGGTCATGTAGGCATCTTGTACTGACTATTTAAGTTACAGGTGTCAATTTTGAGAATTTTATTACACATTCCTTTAAATGGCAATTCAGTTTATTTCGCTTGCTTGTCAATTGATATTCCTTGCATGATCATAATATAACTGCCCCATGAAATACATGCTACAAAATCAGTGTTTAAGTATGTGAATATGTTTAAATGAGGCCAGCCAAGATTTGTGATCCAGTGTAAACCAGGTTAAATGTCACATGCTATAATGTCACAATGAAAGTGCCACATATTTGAACAAATCTGTATTACCCTGCACTGGCAATGATTAGACCTGATGTCCTCTTTTCTTGACTTGGTTTAGTACCAAGCCACCATTGTAAAACTCCATAGTAATCGATAATTTTTTGTCTGGAAGTTTTGTGATTATAACTAAGATACAGATCACTCAACAATCAGGAATGACCAGACTTTGCTAAAACTATATAAGTATTAACTTTTAGAACAGCAAATAATATTTTATTTAAGATCAATAAATGTGCCTACGTGACCATGTTGATCTTTACTTTTGTTATGTACTTATAATACACAAGGTTGAGCCAGCTCAGTTGCTGATGAGCCAGCTCAGTTGCTGATGCGTTGCCCAACTATTCCTGAGCAGATGATCTCAGAGTAACTGATATTCATGTACCAGCATCTCTTACTATGTGCCCTGTCTTATGGCAGCCACTATTTCAAAGCATTACCATAATCATCACAGACATGAATTGCTCCACTTACTAGCACAAGACATGATTGTTTACTTACCAAAAACATGTGGAAGCATTAAAAACCTCAAACAAAGATTGTCTCTATAAAGCTGAGAATCCAGTATAATAATACATAAGATACTGGGTTTTATATGGACATTATTTATTCTAGGTTTGTATTGCCTTTATTTGACCGACGTGGGTATGTGAGAAAGCTTGCCAGTAGCTTCCCGTTGGTCGGTGGTTCCTCCCGGGGTTTTCTTTGGTTCTTCCTCCACCAAATTTACCCGCCACCATGTATAGCCTACCATGTGCTGAAAAAAATGGTGTTAAACCCATAACAACCAACCAACCAATGCCTTTATTTGAGAAATCAAAGTTATTTGTAATTCCTGCTGTTACCTTTCGTGGATTGGGCAGCTGCGTTTACCGTTTTAGTGTTCACAGCAACGACGGCTTTTGAATTTGTCATTAAATGTTTCCATAATGGTACGACCTAGGCCATAATTAGTTTCTGCGGTCATCAATACACGCAGTAAAATACCGGCCTTAATAATTGTCTGGGTGAAGAAGTACAAATGCTTTTCTTTCCCTATTTGTTGATTAAAGTGCCGGTACCTGGTCATTTCATTCCAAAGGTTAGGTAATTATTCAGTTCCATCAAAATATAGCATCCACTCTGCACGGTTTTCATTCAGATCCCCATTTAAAATATCCCCCAACCATCATCACACACAGATTTTGTTTTTTAATATATATATATATATATATATATATATATATATATATATATATATATATATATATATATATATATATATATATATATATATATATATATGCGGTACCTTAATAGTATCGGTCTAAGAGAAGCCGAGACTTCATCAAGAAGCAGCAAATAAGTCATCATCTTCATAATAAATATGAAACATACGCAGAAGTTGTCATGAAACTGGCACATATATATCAACAAAATGACAACATAATTTGTTACATTTGGAATACAATCATACAATGCGTTCCATCAAGCAGTGGAAAAGTACGAGGACTTTCCGATTGTCTATATGTTTGCAGGGTGAATTTATACAATTCTCTCCGCGTTGATTGAAAAAAAAAAAAAATGGAATTTTGTTGTTTGTATATGGATAAGTGGCCATAAATGTGATATTAAAATATTTCAGACTGCATATATTATAGACCATTTAAGGTAAATATCACGTCTTTGGTAGTCTGAACTTTATATAACTGCACTGTATCTGTGGGCAGAACGCTAATAAATTTCATCCTTGTGGGAAGAATGCTATGTATAACATTTCGTATTCTGTATTCAAAGTTAAAATCTGCCCACAATATTTATATATCTGCCTGCTAAGTAAAATATGAATATGGTTAATAAATAAGTATATATACTGAATTTGAACATATATATAGTTATTATATGAGTAAATAAACATATGTATATATCTATTGATTTGAAATTGAAATTAGATGACTGCCTTCCCGTAACATCACTTTTGGGGTGAAATCCCGCAACCCACGTAAAACTAGTATATATATATATATATATATATATATATATATATATATATATATATATATATATATATATATTTATATATATATAAACTACCGGAGATTTGAGTGCACCATTTTCAAATATTTTGCGCAGTGTACATTTGTGAGTTCTGGCGAAAAATAAAATTTAATAAGACTGCATATCTTTATTTATATGGGCTTTGCCCTCTCTTAACAAATAAATAAATGAATACATCAAGAAATTCTAATCGCACTAGCAAAAACGAATACTATTTTAAAATTACTAGACCAGTCAGACCTGAGTATATTACAAATTAAATATCACTAGAAAAATCTGTCGAAAGGAAGACAAGTATGTAGTGTGTTAATTGTGCTATTACGAGTAAGTTACCTTTATGACAGCTATTTATAGCACGAGAAAAATACAATGTATACACAAATTTACCTATACCACCGGTAATGGTTTATATATAAAATGCCTATGTATATACAGATAGATTGGAAATGCCGATATGGTAGGTTGAGGGTGGGTTGACCACCATTCGGACTCTATGATCTCATAACTCCAAATTCTCGCAAATCGGCAAGCAGTCAGGCGGCATGCCGTAACTTCCGCTGTGGACATGGCTTCAATGCATTAGGAACATCCTAATCTCTTTCCGATGCGAGTCAAATAACTTCGACTCTCTGAACGAGACTCAGAATTAATCGTAGTGATATTTCCCAAATTAGTAAGTTTTTGGCGGACGAGCATCCGGCTAGGTATGCGAAGAACAGATTCTTGTAAAACATATAGGATTTGAAAATAATACTCGACAATGTATTAACAATCAATGAAATACCAGCACGTTTAATTTTTAATGTTATTCCTGCAACTTGTAATGTAAAAATTTAAGAAACGTTTCGGTTTCAATAGCCTGAAACTATTGCTTACGTTGTTAGTGACGATCTAGTCAGTGTGGCGTCAGTGAGGGCCCTTAAAAACGGCCATTATTTACATCCCAGGTTTTTTTCTTTTTCTTTTTCTAACATTCAGTGGAAAAGACCGAAGACATTATGATTGGGCCTCGGTGGTCACAGGGAGTTGACATACGGAACATCCTCGTCTCTTTCCGGTGCGAGTCGAATAACTTCGACTTACTAAAAGAGACTCTTTTTTTCTAGCATGCGAAGGAAAAGGCTGAGGAGATTCCGACTGAGGGAGTTGATAAGATCACGAGTAAACTTGCCTCCCGAAGCCGTTCACACTTGTGACTGGTTGCGAAACATGTGGTTGCGACTGGTGTTTGTGTTCCTTGATTGCTGGGGACCTAAAATATTCAGCAAAGCTTGCACATGACTAAGCTTTCCCTAAAAGTTATGCTAGAAGTTAAATAGATTTTTTTAAAAATGTATCTAAAATAATATGAAATTTGTACACATTATAAATAATTGCCCAAAGCTACAATGTACTGAATTTAGCAGTTTATTTTATTTTTATTTTTTTATAATTGATATAAATATGTAACGAGTTTAAAATGAAAGCAACAATTTCGGTTTTTAGAATTTAGAGATGATGCCTATTTGTTTGCAAGTTTGGACGTGATAAAAGTGTGGATAAAGCAAGCTATGTGTAAAAAATTGTCATTCAGGAGAAGGAAAGTGTACATTTCTTGATTTCAAATGTTATAAAGATACTCCAATGTTTTAGAAAAGTTGAAGAATTACAGATTACAATAAATGTCGATAACATTGGAATACACATCATCAGCCCTGATGGAAAGATGGATGAAGAGGTCCAGCACGAAGAACGAATAAAGTACGTATTTGACATGGGTAAATATGCAAATTTGTACTCGGTCAAATTTACAGTACAGTGTAAGCTCAACGCGCTCAATCTACAATGATTCGACAAAACAAAGATATAATTTATGGAGAATAAAGTTCATTTAAAACAGCTAGTGTTGATACAGTATATGAATTATGTGAAGTAGCTGTAGTAGAGTCAACAATTGGAATGGTCAAGTCTGGTATAAATCTGAAATCATTCAATTTTTAACAGAATTAAAGAAACGTTTCAGATTGTTGAAAATATAAGTACCTGTTGTACATGGATGTCTTGTTGGCATGCTGATAACGCCTAAACACAATTTATTGAGCATAAAGTATTCTCTGGATTCGTCTATACCGTTTAAAATTACCGACAAGCAAGAGTATATAAACCATCTTCAAATCTAGTTGCTTGCAAAATATCAAGCAACTGTGGGAACAAATTAAACGGAGCAAATATAAAATAAAATGCACTGAATTGAAAGAATAGTTAAGTGAACAGTCTACCTACACATTGCACAAGCAAGTGATAAAAATATATCCCTACAAAAGAGTGTATCTTTGTCATGTGGATGACCAATGGCAGACATATGAAAAGAAGACAACAATGAATATAGATACATTTTGACTGATAGACATTTTCTCGAAATACTAATGTGCCTAAAAAAGTGAAAACAAGTAAAGGCTATGGCATACACAATCCTTTTATAGAAATATTTAATGAGCAAAAACCTGAAAAGGTACATGTTTGATGAGGAAAAAATAATTTTACAACAGGAAAGTTAAGGTTTGCTGACAAAGGAAAATATTGAGTACTTTTCAATATACTTCGACAAAAAAGCATATATAGTGGAAAGGTTTAACAGAACTCAAAAGACTAGAATGTGGAAGTATTTCACTCAGAATGAGACCAGAAAATTGGCTCACTTTTACCGAAACTTACTAAGGGATACAGTAACACTCGTCATAGATCGATACATCTGACTATGGTTGAAGTAAGCAAGGGAGAAAACAGATGAAAAGTATGGTTCAGTCTATTTCGGGTACCTGACAAACTGATACATTTGGAACACCAAGTTTAAAAAAAAAGTGAAACAGAATTTCAAAATAAAAAACATAAAAAAAATTGCGAAGGACTACCTTCCTAACCGAAGAAATATTTGAAACTATGCATTTTTTAGGCGATCTAGTAGTTTACAAACTGGAAGACTTGTAGGGAGAGGATATAGAAGGCTTGTTTTACAAACAATAGTTATCTCTATACAAACAAGAGTTATCTCTATACGACAAACAAGATAACGTATACAAAGTTATAAAAAAAAATTCAAGTCAACCAGAATTAAATGGAGAGAATATGGTGAATCATTTAACAGTTGGGAACTAACGAAACTATTTTGCCATTAAAATAAATGGAGGAAGTACGATACATAGATATGAGGAGAAGAAAAACTGCGTTTTTGAAAGATAATGAAGTTCTAAAATGTTACGGATATGTGAGAAAAAGCACATTAAGAAATGAAGAAGTAAAAACATGCATAACGCGAGCTAGTGCTGATTACAAAACCAGAGAGAAAAAGAAAGTGCATTGCTATCCTGTCGAATATATACTCCACCCCTGACAATAGTGTATACTCTTCCTCTGACTTATATCACTATCCTGTCAGATATATCACCCCTAAGATAGTTTCATACTCTTCCTCTGACATATCACTATCCTGTCAGATATATCACCCCAAGATAGTTTCATACTCTTCCTCTGACATATATTACTATTCTGACAGATGTATTCCCCACCCCTAAGACCGTTTATACTCTTCCTCTGACATATATCACTATCCTGTCAGATATACAGATATATCACCCCTAAGATAGTTTCATATTCTTCCTCTGACATATATTACTATTCTGTCAGATATATCACCCCTAAGATAGTTTCATACTCTTCCTCTGACATATATTACTGCTATGTTAGATGTATCACCCCTAAGATAGTTTATAATCTTCCTCTGACATATAGCACAATCCTATCAGATGTATCCGTCATTCCCAAGATAGTTTATACACTTCCTCTATCATATTTCACTATACTCTCAGATGTATCACCCCTAAGACAGTTTATACTCTTCCTCTGACATATATCACTATTCTGTCAGATGTATCACCGTTAAGATAGTTTATACTCTTCCTCTGACATATATCACTCTTCTCTCGGATGTATCACCTCTAAGACAGTTTATACTCTTTCTCTGACATATATCACTATTCTGTCAGATGTATCACCCCTAAGACAGTTTATACTCTTCCTCTGACATATATTACTATTCTGTCAGATGTATCACCCCTAAGACAGTTTATACTCTTCCTCTGACATATATCACTATCCTGTCAGATGTATTACCAGTAAAAATAGTTTAAAGTCTCAGTTTAAATTCTCAATTTTGTGAAGAAATCTGTAAAATGTTGTTGACACTGGGCCCCTATGTAATGCTGATATTGACCAAAGCCTTATGTCTGAGTACTATCAACATATGTACGTGTATACCTACATGCGTACGTGTGCTAATGAGTACACGGGGGATTATTTGTGTGCTTGAAACATATTAATAAATTGGAAATGGAACTTACTTTCAAGGTGAGGATATTTGATTCAACAGGTTATTGGTAGAAAGCCGAATCTCTTCTTCGTCGTTATCATCATCGTCCTCATACTCATTATAATCAGTTGATATTATTTTTTCATCCTTGAAGAGGTTGTTGGAGGAGTACTAGATGAAAATAACACTTTAAGAAGTTTCTTATAACAAATGAAAAAGATTAAAGAGTGAAATCCCATGCGCTAGACGACCAGTTAAATGGTACATCAAGTTTTGTTATGTGCTGTACGGAACTTACTCAGTGTTTTTTATATATGCGATGACAACATTTGCCAAAATTGGAATTATCTATGTGGATATGATATCTATTTGGATATGATATCTGGAGCATATTAAATTAAGACGCGTATTTTAGCGGTCTTTAAATTTGGTGCTAACCTTTATTTTCCCCCGCATTACAGCAAAAATTGAACCACTGCCAAATGCTCACTATATAGTACGATGATATTTCAATGGCACTGAACAAAATGATGAAAACTGTATCGGAATAGTGAGATAAATTAAATACCTGCTTGTTGTTGCAGTGGAAGGCACGCTGTTAATGGAAATCAGGATAATGCATTACTCACAGGACGAAAAGATTAATGTTACTTTTACTGCCGATAAAAATCTAAAAATATGGATTACATCGGATCTCATATTCTGGAATCATTTTGAGCTGGAAACTCAACCTCAAGCTCAAAATCGGCAGTTTGGTAAAGTTTGTATAGTTTATTTACAATTATGTCATAATCACCAAGCTTTAATGATTTTCATAACTTGGGTCCTTCTTCTTGACTACAGAATTTCCATACCTTACATGTGCTCAAGAAGTTGTAATAATAAGGGAACACGTGTAAGCATTCGAATAGTTTTCATCCATACATCCTTGAGAAGGAAATACTTTTTAAGGCCTTTACAATGTATGTGTAAGAAACGTATATTTCATAAATCTAAAAGATACAACTACTCGCATGTTCCTTTGCAATCTTTTCTGTGTTCATTCTCTCCTTTCTTCCCCCGCACCTTTTTTTTTTTTTAAAGAAATAATGGTACCATAAGCGATTTTGCGAATAAGTACTATATGTCTTTCTCAGTTGTCCAAAGTACCTACCTAGTTCATTAATTAGGATTTCGTAAATTACACACACACACATACACACGACGCCGAAAAAATAGATTTAACATTGCAGGTTGTTGTTAATTTTTTTTTTTTTTTTTTTTTTTTGCAAGCGGCACTTCACGGTGCTTCTCAGTAAGTCATCTTTAAGACAAATGCATTGGAAGTCCATAACAAATAATTATTTTTGTACAATGACTAAAAAGTGCATTGTAAATGTTATGGTGGTGGTAAGTAGCTATTTGAGTAAGAGAAGCTTTGAGATGATGCCGAGTATTTAAACTCAAATTCGTCCGATTGAACACGAGGTAGAATCACTATCTTCGAATTCAGTCATTAGATCTAAATAAAAGTGTCGATATTAAATACAAATTTCATCAAAACCGATTGTAGTAGGGATTACTGGAGATGGTTTAGTGTTCATCAAGATATATATATATATATATATATATATATATATATATATATATATATATATATATATATATATAATGACACAAAACAAACTCTTCGTCAGGGGAAGTCCACAAAACAAACACTAAACACAAAAGCCAAGAGAAATTCTTGACTCCTAGTGTTTCAATGACGGGCAAAGAAACAAACAAAGGATCAACAATAGAAAAAAGAAAGAAGATTTTTAAAAAAACGATTTAAAACGGGTAAACTACGTATCTGTGTTATACTGCCATCAGCCCAACAAAGTTGTGTAAAAAAAATTAAAAGAAGTGTGTAACGTGCCTGTCATGCACAAGACCAAAGTGTTTTGACCACCACACACACACACACACATATATATATATATATATATATATATATATATATATATATATATATATATATATATATATATATATATATATATATATATATATATATATAATTCAGATCAATGTGCGTGATATTACCCTTCCTTTGCAACTGATAGTAGTAATTAGTATTAGATTAGTAATGGGAATGTGTGCTGTGTACAGTTATATTGGTGCAAAATTGTAAATTCCATAGTTCGTTACATCTATAATGAAACGAACTTTCTTGGAAAGGCCGCTCCCTTTTTTCAATGAACGAAATAGTTGAGGTGTGTTATATCAAACATCCTTCTTGTTCATAAGAGGGCCAACCAGCCTGATAACGAGGATTAAGTGTATGGTAAATACTAGTCCACCTAGTAATGACTGCAAAGGGTGTTTGTTAGTCAATGTTAGTTTGGTCAGAGAGAAATGTTTCTCTCTCTCTCTTTCTCTCTCTGGCTCGCTATTTTGTTGTATATTTAGCTCGTACGGAGCTTACTGTTCTATGTAATTCATCTACCAACGCTGCATGAACTCTCTCTCTCTCTCTCTCTCTCTCTCTCTCTCTCTCTCTCTCTCTCTCTCTCTCTCTCTCTCTCTCTCTCTCTCATGCATCGGGGTATATGCGAGCTATAAATGAACCATTGGGTTAAAAACTGAAAACAAGTTTGAACGAAATCACTCACTCGTTTGTTTATTTATTAATTCATGCATTCATCAACCCACATAATTTCACAGTAGATAGATAGATAGATAGATAGATAGATAGATAGATAGATAGATAGATAGATATATATATATAGATAGATAGATAGATTGGTAGGTAGGTAGGTAGATAGATTCCTTCATTAATAGATCTACACTCATTTTGAGAGAGATAATACATGCATTATTTCACCCATTTATTTGAAAGAAATTTTTTAAAACATTTTTTATACATGAATAACAATTAGAAAAACTGAATTACAATTTGAAAAGCCCAGTCAAAAAAGAAAGATAATAAAGGAAAGAGTTACTGGAAACAAAAGGCCCAAGTGAGACTTATATTTCTCACCTGGCTTACATAACTTAACAGTTGACCATTTCACTAAGCAAGTTTATGTAGTGTTGTAATGACACAGCCAACGTAAACTATCTCCCAAACTTTATATCATGTTGACTTTGCCTATTTCACTATATCCTGAACAAAATTCATTCAATAGATAAAGACAAAATGAATATGCACAGTATCTTGAAGGCATCCAAGATCTTGATAATATAAACCCATTTAATAAATTTTATAGAAACTGGATGCGAAAGATAGTACCTAGATATACAGAGGTAACAAGCTCAAATAATCAGATGCAATGTATCTCATTAATATGTGCAGATATCACTTATTATAGAACCTGTCTATGACAATGATAACACTGGTCTACAACGTTTTGTCTATGACAATGATAACACTGGTCTACAATGTTTTAGAAGTCGTCTGCTTCAGAGATAAAATGTGCTATTTATTAGGGATTTTGATGTGCTGAATTCAAATATGACAATTAAAACATCTGATTGGATACTGTTTCCAAGATATTTAAGTTTTTACATTTTACGTCTATGTACATAGTAGAATTTTAATCATAAATTGTAAAGCTAGGTCTTTTCATATGTTTATGGTTGATTTACATGATAATATTTCACCTGTCCTGTTTATGTAACAAATTAAAAAACAGCAAAAGGGTTATATAAATAAAAAATATATTGAAACAAAAGTAAATCAAAAACTATTATGTATATATATATAAGTACATAGTTTAGTCGTTATTCAGTGTCTACTCGGCGCTTCTTGGCTTGTCTCTTGTATTCATTAAATGGAGCATCTCTTGTCACTGTCCAGCAATAGTCTGCAAGCATTGATGGGCTCCATTTGCCCTGATAGCGTTTCTCCATTGTTGCAATGTCCTGGTGCTCGTCGCTCACTGCTCCGCAGTTTGGTGGAAAAAAATTCTAGATGAGAGTGCAAAAAATGTATCTTTAGTGACATGTTGCAAAAACCATGGCTTTTGTATGCCTTGAGGAGGTTTTCCACCAACTCCCTGTAGTTGTCTGCCTTGTTGTTTCCGAGAACATTTGTTGCCACTCACTGGAAGGCTTTTCATGCCGTCTTTTACTTGCCACGCAGTGCACGGTGAAATGCATCATCTCGAAGAAGTTCGCGAATCTGAGGAACAATAAAGACACCTTCCTTTATCTTAGCTTCACTTAACCTTGGAAATCCATGGAGGTACTTGAAAGCTGCTTGTGTTTTGTCCATGGCCTTGACAAAGTTCTTCATCAGACCCAGCTTGATGTGCAAGGGTGGTAACAAAATCTTCCTTGATTCAACAAGTGGTGGATGCTGAACACTTTTCATCCCAGGCTCCAATGACTGTCGGAGTGGCCAATCTCTCTTGATGTAGTGGGAATCTCTTGCACGACTATCCCATTCGCAGAGAAAACAGTAGTACTTTGTGTATCCAGTCTGCAGACCAAGAAAGAGAGCAAGAACCTTGAAATCGCCACAAAGCTGTCACTGATGTTGGTCATAGTTTATGCACCTCAAAAGTTGTTTCATGTTTTCATAGGTTTCCTTCATATGGACTGCATGACCAACTGGAATTGATGGCAAAACACTGCAATTATGCAGCAAAACAGCGTTAAGAATCGTCTTCGATGAATCAATGAACAGTCTCCACTCATCTGGATCATGAACGATGTTGAGGGCTGCCATCACACCATCGATGTTGTTGCAGGCTACAAGATCACCTTCCATGAAGAAGAATGGGACAATATCCTTTTGACGGTCACGGAACATGGAAACCCTAACATCACCTGCCAGGAGATTCCACTGCTGTAGTCTGGAGCCCAACAGCTCTGCCTTACTCTTGGGTAGTTCCAAATCCCTGACAAGGTCATTCAGTTCACCTTGTGTTATGAGGTGTGGTTCAGAGGAGGAGGATGGGAGAAAATATGGGTCATGTGACATTGATGGTTCAGGACTAGAAGTTTCATCCTCTTCCTCTTCCTCGTCTGAATCAAGTGAGAATGATTCTGGTGCATCAGGAACCAGCAGCTTTTCTTCGTGGGGTACTGGGTGTATAGCTGATGGAATGTTTGGATAATGCACAGTCCACTTTTTCTTCTTTGACACACCTTTTCCAACTGGAGGCACCATGCAGAAGTAACAATTGCTGATATGATCTGTTGGTTTTCTCCAAATCATTGGCACTGCAAAAGGCATAGATTTCCTTATCCTGTTCAACCACTGGTGAAGATTTGTTGCACAAGTGTTGCAGCATATGTGTGGGGCCCACCTCTTGTCCTGATCTCCAATTTTGCAGCTTAAATAAAGGTGATAGGCTTTCTTAACCATAGTGGTTATACTGCGCTTTTGTGATGCAAAAGTCTCTTCACCACAAACATAACAGAAGTTATCTGCATTGTTCACACAAGTACGAAGCCTCTCTGCTCACTTTGGCTAAACAGAAATGTGTCCCTTTGCAAAATCAAACACTGACAAATAATAGAGCACTACACTGTATGATTTGTAGAGCTGATATAGGGCAATTTCTTCAGCAGAGTGATGTAAGCTTAGTTATGATTGCATCATCCATGTCTTATAGGAATAACATGATGCAATTCATATCATGTATGATGCTATACCAGCTTCAGATTGCATCATTGTTTTGCCTAAAAAGCAAGTACTGTCAAAACCCAGTCAAACTCATTTTAATAATGTTCAGATCTCACTTATTAATAGAACCTGTCTATGACAATGATAATATAAGCTTATTTGCCACAGTGGGGCAATATCAGACTGGAATTCAGTTTCCAGACTAATAACAAGCTTAGCCAATTAGATACAAGATTACCCCATTAATGTGCATAGATTTTGCTCATAATTAAACTTATCCAACATCTTGATAATATATGACTATGTTTGGTGAAATTTGAATTACAAATACAGCCTCTATAGTGGTAAGAACCTCAGCCAATCAGATACAAGGTCACCTCATTAATATCCAAAACTCTTGCTCATAATATAACTCATTATATATCTTTCATGATATAAGCCCATATTCCAAGTCTGAGCAAAATCGGATCAGAATTATGGCTTCCAGAGTGAAAACAAACTCAGACAATCAGATATAAGATTACCTCATTATTATACATGGATCTCACTCATTATCTAACTCATCCAATATCTTCATGATATGAGCCCATATTTCAAGTTTGATCAAAATCAGATCAAAGATTATGCTACCAGAGTGGTAACAAGCTCAGCCAATCAGATGCAAGATCACCTCTTCAATATACATGTATCTCACTCATTATCAAATATAAGCATATATTCCTAGTTTGATACAAAATCAGATCAGATATATCGCCTCCAGAATGGTAATAAGCTCAGCCAATCTGATGCAAGATGACCTCATTAGTATGCATGGATCTTGCTCATTATCTAACTCATCCGAGATATTGATGAAATAAGCATATATTCGAAGTTTTATCAAAACTGAATCAGAAATTTGGTTTCCAGTCTGGCAACAAGGTCAGCCAATCAGATGCAAGATTACCTAATTAATATCCATGGATCTCACTCATTGTAAAACTTGTCCAAGATCTTGATGATGTAAGCATATATTACAATTGGATCAAAATTGGATCAGAAATATGGCCTACAGAGTGGCAACAAGCTCAGCCAATGAGATGCAAGATCACCGCATTAGTATGTGTGTATCTAACTCAATATTGAACTTGCCCAAGATCTTAATGCTATAAAATGACTACTGTCAATGAAACTTCAAAATCGCAAACATATTTTAGTCATTACTGAAATGAAGATCCAACACATTAGCATATTTTTTATACTTTATTTTTATTCTCATCTTCTTAGGAATGGACAAAACAGGAAGTTTCATGCAAATACAGAACAAGGAATATTCCTAATAGGTTAGTACAAAGTCAATTTATAATCATGTATTCAGTCCAAACCATCCAAAGTTACACCATATGGCCCATGTCTTTTTTTTATTTTTTTTGTGGGCTATAAACTTCAGGTTCAAAATGAGCCAAGTAAAGCATGCAAATTATTTAAACTGTCCTTGTCAATATTCAGTGCCTAATTATTTTATCTACACAGAAATTGTACCTTGTTAGATGTGTATGAGGTAGCATACAAACAAATCTTTCACTTAAAATGTGTCCATCCAATATATCCGGCATGTGCAACTTCCTCCAGGGTGCAGGCCAGATTAGTGATTTTTAAAGCGACACTATGATGTAAAAAAGCGGATAAAACCATGTTGTGGGACAGATCCAGCCCACAGGCCATAGGTTGCACGTGCCTGCAATATATTGTATATACTTTCTTATAAATTGGGTCCAACTACAAACAATATAGACCCTAATCTGCCACTGCATAATGTACTGTCAGATCAGGGTCTATGTTGTTTGTTCTACCAATTACTCCGAATAAACTGCATTAGACCTAAATCTGCCCATGCATTATATGATGGCAGATCTGGGTCTATGCAGTTTGCAGTTGGCTCTGACTTGTACATGAGTATATATGGTACCTGTCATAGTGAAAAGTGAGCCAACAGAATTAATTTTGTGTAAAAAAATAAATCTTATACGAATTCAAAGTACATTCCTGTGATTTTCATTATGTCAAACTTAAAGTCAAAACAAATCTGAAGAAAAAAAACTGTTTGTGGTAAAAAGACATCACTGACTTCAGCTGCCAAATAACTTCCATATAGTATCTATTAGCTTTATGTTTGATCGATGAATAAAATTGTCAGTTCACATTATTCAGTAAAAAATATTACAAGAATGTCTTCAAAGAGAATTAAAAAGTAAAATCAATCAATCTGAATATTGCTCATATGGACTAAGTTTTAATAAACATAAAAAATTATATTCTAAAAATTTTAAACTTTCAATATATGTATTTTGAAACTGCTTTGGTTAAAATTTTCAAAATCTGCAATTACCATTTTCTGGACATTATGAAAAAAGACATAGGAAGTTATTTGTATTTAAATTACTCCACAAAGAATGCTTATTATTCACTAATTAATATTCTATGATTTCTTAATTTTCCAGGCTGGATGTAACCTCAAAAAACCTATTTAAAGAGTAAAATGGCATTATAAAGTGAAATTCAACCGATGAAAAGTTGTGGGTTTTTTAGTTGCTTTTTTTCTTCAGTTCTTAGCAACATCTGACAACAATTCTGTTGTTATGAAGAGTATTATAAGTTTCATAACTTCAGGGTTCAATCAAGGATCCGGGAATCTGGGGCCTATATTTCACCATTTTTTTTTAAAATAGGAAAAACATACTGCTTGTTCTTCAGTAATTTTACACTATGTAATGCATCATCCCATATTTGATGAATACCATTTACTAGTAATTCACAGCAAAATTATAAGTTTATAATGGACTGCATGTGAAAGATAATCAGGCCTAATGTTGAGAAGTCAAATGTTTATACAACTTTTATACTAAAATAAATGTAACAAGCTGCTTTACCCTTGTACTAGCAAGTATGATGCAGCTAATACCAACTGCTGTTCTTTTACTTATACTTAAATAGGAACCTGAATCCATTTTAAAAAGCAAAGATATAACGATTTGTAAATGAAAACCACTTCATGTATATCTATCTATAGTGTGATAATTTTAAAATTACCACTACATGTACTTTGTTGCACTGTCTTTACCTTTAGAGAGATATATAAAAATTTGAAGTTGACAAAATTCGTACCATAGTCATACCAAGCTGTGATGTGTACTGCTGGCTTTATTACTGCTCAATTTCTTTTCCAAAAATTAATTTGGTTCTGGTGGTGGACTTGGTAAAAACTGGGACACTTTGGTAGACAATTTCAGTCGATAGTATCACTTTGATTTATTAATTTCGGGGATTTTCCAAACATGAAAGTCAACATGTTTACAAATCATCTCTCATGAAGATATCTGTTCACATGTGGTGTGAATGGTTATCATTTATCACTATGTTAAAAATGAGTTTTCTGGCATAAGCAGTGTAACCTGTCTAACTAAATTTGTAGTCCCTGTATGTCAAATGCTCATCTACATAATGCACATCACAGGTAAAGGTCTGAATTCACAATCAGGAACATGATGAATCCAGAGACATTCCAAATGTGTGATGATTATTTTGACACTGTACAGTGTGGATGCATCTTTCATATTTGAGCGATTCATCAATAATTTGTTTGCCCCATTGGTACAATAATGCAGCCTAGGCTGAACTCTTTAATGAAGAATCTTATTTTGAGTACCACAGAACTTCTAAATAAATTTTCAGCAAAACTGTAGCCTGGATATGAACTAAAACAATAATATAATTTTACAACCTTATTAAAAAAATCCATTCTGTAGAATAGTATTTGTTTGTGGTCTCATGAACATTTTTAATTTACAGAGCTCAGGCCATTGTACATTTTTACAGAGATGATAAAAACACATTGCATGTGTTTCTTCTCTAATTTTCCATTTGGTACTAACAAAAAAAGAGACTTTACTTTCTTCTCCAGGAACAATCATTTGAAAAATCCCAAAAAGGAGAATTTATAATAGCAACCAGCATTAACCCTACAAGGCACTCATGTGATACTTCCAGAATATTTTTCAAAAGAATTCTTTTCTTCTTATTTCAATGAAATTTTCCAAAATACTGGTATATGTACATGTACAATAAATAAAGATTTTTTAAATTTTAATTTGCAGTTATTTTCACTTTTTGTCTTCTAAATCTTAGAGTCTGTATCATAGAGCCTCTTTGATGATCAGGTAAGTACCACATATATGATAAGGGGAAATTTTATAAATGTACAAATATATGTCAAACAACAATAACCATGCCTATATACCTTCATGATTTAAATGTACATGTACAATTACATGTATGCATATTCATGATTATTGTATACAGTACAGTAAAGTGTTTAATGACTATTGCTGTCTAATATTCTGGTACTGGCTTTACAACACTCACCAGGCATAAATTACACCCACTTACAAGGGCACAAGTGGGATCTACTTGGCCAATTTGTTGATTGTCTTGTGTATTGGATAATATTTCCTGACGGACTCACAGCAGCTGGTAACTCTATGACTTAAAAATCAATCAAAGTCCAACACCCCACAGCACAGTGTAGTTTGACCTGACTCCGCCTTTAACAATCTGATATTGCACAGTGTAGTGGGGTGTAAATCAATGTCACCTATACAGGTATTAGTGGAAAATTGTCAATACACTTTGTGCATACTGTACATTCATAATTTTTAGAACTAATCAATACATATCAAAAATAATTTGTTTTCAAAGAGTTAAACAAATATATTGCAACAAAGCACACAGCTCCAACAATTGGTTTCAAGAATATGGGGTGTGGAGATCATAAAACACTGAGCTTGAGTTTTCACCAACAGCCAATCAGAAACAACCTTTGAAAAGTTACATCATTTGTGACTGGTCCAAACCAAATCTCAAGCTGAAACTCAAACTCAAACTCAGTTCCATCATACTTAGCATTTTTTTTTTTTTTTACCATATGTATACAGCAAAACAGCTACCAAAGCATGGATACAAAAAATGTATGGTTAGTACAAACTGATTTCTCATATCTTTCAAGACATAATGTATAAATTATAATTGGGAAACTTTAAATCATGGATACAACAAATGTTGGGGTCTCAAGTGGTCAGTTTTATTGTACATTGAAAGTTAATATAACAGAGAAACTTTCTTAATTGGCAAGACGGCATATCTCTGTTAAAAAAGGATGGGACTCAAGAGTATTATAAAAAGTGATTTAGCTTTAAATGCGATTGATGTATAAACTGGGTTAAAGAAATTCAAAGGAAAACAAAGCACAAATAAAAGCAAAACTGGAATATCTATAAACAGAGTGTATGTTTAACTTTAAAATATTCAAAAGTAACAAAAAATGAAAACCTTCTCATCTTTATGAGTATTGTGCTAGTCATGTACTTTAAAAATAAAGCAAAAACTGAGTACAATGAAAGCAAAATATCAGTATCCAAACAAATATGAGAATAGTATGAAACTGTTTTGTAGAGCAACTTTTAGAAATGCAACTTTTCTTCCTTTTGTGTCCCTTTATAACATATGTTCAATAACAGTAGTATATGTAATGATTTAAATTATAAGGATGGCACACACACACACACACACACACACACACACACACACACATATATATATCCCATTATTTGAGTTTCATGTACATGTATAGAACTTGAGCAAAAATTGTTGCAGAGAAAACATTGCTATCTGAATTCCTACACTTGCCCTAGCACTGAATCAAACTATTTCAAAATCTTTTCAAACACCAAATATACGTTTATGTGTTTCATCACATTTATAGTAATACAAGTTTAGAGACCATCAGTCACCAGTATGTACACTCTAACCTGGCCAATGCAAGTACTATGTGTTACATTACATTTATAGTAATACAAGTTTTGAGACCATCAGTCACCAGTATGTACATATTAAACCTTTGTGGCAGCCATATTAGAAGTCAGATTTGCACCATTTTCATTTACGACAAACTTTACATCATAAGTCTTTTGGTGAAAACCCCTTTGCTGACATGATCATACATTCACGAGAAATAGTGACAACATGATTTCAAGATGGCCACTGTGGCAGGCATACTGAATGTTTGAATGGCACCATTTTCATTTAGGACCAACTAGACATCATCAGAACTTGCTAGTAAAAACTGTGTGTCAATATGACCATCCATTCAGGAGAAATAGTGATAACAATATTTTCAAGATGGCCACTGTAGTGGCCATACTGGACATCAGATTGGTACCATTTTCTTTAGGAGCAACTAGGTACATTAAGAAGTCTTCAGATGACAACCCCATAGAAATATTTCTTTTTGTTCAGGAGGAGTAGTGTTAACAAGATTTTCAAGATGGCCACTGTGGTGGCTGTATTGGCCACGAGATTGGCACCATTTTTATTTAGGACTAACTAGACTTCATAGGAAATCTTTTTGTGAAAACCCCATGTTGTTATGACCATCCGTTCAGGAGGAGAAGTGACAACAAGATTTTCAACATGACCGCTGTGCATGGCAGCCATATTGGAAGTCAGATTTGCACCATTTTTATTTAAGACCAACTAAAGATCATATGAAGTCTTCTGGTAAAAACTCTATATCAATATGACTTCTGTTTAGGAAAAGTAGCGATAACATGATTTTCAAGATGGCTGCTGTGGCAGCCATTTTTGACATCAGATAAGCACCATTTTTATTTAGGACTAGCTAGACATCATAAGAAGTCTTTTAGTGAAAATGCCATGTTGATATGACCATCCATTGAGGCTCATGACCATACCTGCATTATAAAAGGAGCAGAGGTATAGTGAGGGACTTTACAGTGAAAGACCACTGTACCAATTAAACATTGTACCAATTAAACAATCAAATGAAACATATAGAAGTTCATTTGGTATATAAGGCCATTTTGCAATCATAAAAAGACATGGATTTCATACATATTTATCTCATGATTTAAAATCACTTTCATATCACAGAAGTCATAAAAGGCACCAGTTTGATTTTCACCCCACAATGCTGCCATGTGAAATGTTCTGTTATACATAATATAGATTTCACAGTATTGAATAACACAGATTTCACAGAATTGACTTCACAATAAAGTACAACACAATGATATACTACATATAAACCAATTTATTCTAGAATGTAGGATCACATTGGTAACTTGTAAAAGTTAGAAATGTCTATCCATCTACCAAAAAAACTCATTACAAATATTAACATGTGTCTCACAGCATGGTGATTCATTTTACTCCAAAGAACTAACATAATTCAAACATTTTAAAAATAATAAGATAAAAAAGAAAGTGACTAAATGGGGGCTGGTATGGTAAAGATTAAGATCAAATAGTACAACTTTTGTTATTTTTGTTATCTGCAGTGAAACCCCTAAAAACCGAACTCTTGAGAAACCAGAATCTTCTCAAGATTGAAATTTTCGGGGGTCCTGAATTTTTCATTCTTTTATATAATCATTTTCTTCCCAGTAAACTGAAACCTGAAACAAATTTTGATCCCAAATTTTAATTTTACACCAACAACCACCCCTCCCCCAACTGAAACTCACTTCAAACCTGAAAATGTATTTTAGCTACTAAATTTCGGACACATGCTGGACCATATTATTTACATTTAGCAAATACTGTAGTAGGTTTATCAGAACACGAAGTTGAAATAATACTTGACACACGTAACGACACAGATTAGGGCCAACAATAGGCTAATCCGAAGTCTATGCACCATAAAAAGAGACAGCTTTTTAAGGTAAATTACTAACAGCTAAACACCTGTATATAAACCATTTAAGAAAGATTGTGTTTATCTGCTTATGACCTAATTGGGATTGATGCTATTTGTTAGTATAAATGATCCATAGAATGTTTTTTGTTTGATTTTTTAATTAAATACCCGGGCTTTATTAACCAGGCATGTGGTCTCACTTTTGATGCTTTGCTGACAGAGACCAACAAAAGAGTGTTCTAGAAGTCAGATTCACTCAACTGATTTTCAAAAGAGAAAAATCATTACATACATGTATTTAAGTAGTCACGACTGTCATTTGTCTTCACTCACATATCAAGATGTCAAAATGACCAGATATGTGTCATAGGATTAAACCAATCTTACAGGATACAATTAGTCTGATCAAATAGTATGAATATGTGCCAAAACCTGCACTGAAGAAAATAGGAGAAGAATTTGGCATAGGAACATTATGAAATATATGGAGTATTTAAACATTATGGATTGTAATTCCATAATCTAATGGACTTGTAGTAATGTTATAAAGTATCTCGTTCCTTAGATGTTTCTTGAGACAGGGACTATTTCTATGTGGAACAACTCTAAATATTTATGTGACCGCATGTAACTTTTGGAAGGAAAATATGTTGTTCAGCTCAGTTTTCATTAAATGTTAAAAAAACAAACAGCTTTCTTGATTGTGCACTCTTACACACACATACACAGATATTCATAATTACATTCTCTCTAAGTCACATAAACCTTATAAAATGACATCACTTTTCACATCTGCGAAAACCCTCAGTAAACTGAAAACCTCTCAAACCAAAAATGAAATTTGGTCCCAAGGGTATTTGGTCTGAAGGGATTTCACTGTATATCTGTATACTGAACTGACATAATTCAACATTTTAAAAATTATAAGATCAAAAAGGAAGTGACTAATTGGGGGCTGGTCAGCTATATGGTACATGATTAAGATCAAATGGTAAAACTATTGGTATTGTAACATGGTATTAAGAGTTGAGTTTCCCATGCATAATCATTTATCCATTCAGTGTGTCAAGATTATTTCATGTTAATGTTGGGGTGTGAAATAATGCTTCATCTATGAGACTGTAGCATTGATTACTCACTTTTATTCATCATTGAAAATGCCTAACATGTGTGAAATCACCATCTACATTTTCTATCGATGTGTATTCTGTGTTTTATACTAAGTATGAGTATTAAAACTTGTTCTGGTCCTTGTATTCCATAATGTTGTGATAAACATTGAGGAATTCACTCTATGGCATCAATTCTACAAAGCCCGTCAAATCTACAACAAGTGGAAAGAAGTTCGCATGTTGGATGTTACCATACCCTATTTGTTTCCAAGTTGGACCATGTATGCTTCATGCCAGAATTTCTCATGTATAAACTGAAGAAACAAATTATCTTATCTTTCTGAAATATGGTATACCAAAACCAGAAATATGTTATTATTCCATAATTTAGTGATTTCAACCATCTGGTGCAGTGTTGGTTGTTGCAAAAGCATTGTGACACAATACCATAATGGAATCAATATGCCCAGCCAAAGAATCACATTTTGTCGGTCTTTGTTCAAATACCAAGTTGGAACTAGTGTTCATTATTATGCAGAACTTGTTATCTTATTTTATTTTGTGCAAAATAATGTAAATCTGATAGGGTCAATTTTGAACTGCATTTTGACTCATTGCATCATCAGTAGGTTGCACTCTCACTCAATTGGCATCCAAATTCACTCTTCTGTTTTCTTAATTTTCACTGAATCACAGGTTTGAATGTACAAAAAAATTATGAGAAAATACACACACTATGGACAAAGACAGGACAACTTAATTCCATCTTAATTTTGTGTTCAAAGGCATTTTTCTGTGTAGTTCAAACAGTTGACTTGGTTACCATTGTAGCTAGCCCTGAGAAGGACAAGTGCCAATTGGCTAGCTGAGGTCATGTGATGTAAATGGAAGCCTATAAAGTAGGAATATCATTCTAAAGCAGAAAAGAATTTTGGCCTTATATTCAAAATTCAACCAGGAATCATACATTTGTCTAACACTAGAAAATTCCCAAAGTTAATCAAATTATTATGCTCAACCAACTTTAAGTAGATGTACTAAATGACTGAAATTGAATTTGACTGCCATATGATTATTATGCAATAATTATTCATAAAAAAATATCGAGACCAAATTTAAGGACTTTTCAAGTGCTTTTTCAAGGGCTTGTTATAATTTTTTCAAGGGCTTGTTTCGATTTTTTCAAGGGCTAGTTATAATTTTTTCAAGAGCTTGTTATAATTTTTTCAAGGGCTTGTTATAATTTTTTCAAGGACTTGTTTTAATTTTTTCAAGGGCTTGTTATAATTTTTTCAAGATCTTGTTATAATTTTTTCAAGGGCTTGTTATAATTTTTTCAAGGGCTTGTTATAATTTTTTCAAGAGCTTGTTATAATTTTTTCAAGGGCTTGTTATAATTTTTTTAAGGACTTGTTATAATTTTTGCAAGGACTTCTTATAATTTTTTCAAGGGTTTGCTTAAATCAACTTACCCACTTTTAAAGTCAAATTCTGAAACCTCTTTACTGTATTTGTTTTGAGTTTATCATCTAAATTATAAAATAAAGTGTGAAAAGTTTAAGTCTTGAAATATAAACATCAAAATATATAGTAGTGATGGCACTGTCAGCTAAAGTTATTGTCATTACTAATTTTCCAGCTGCATGTGTACTTTGTCAAATCATTGTATGCTATCTTCCAAGGTATGTCCAATCTCTACATTTTACTTCATCAGAGATTCAAACATATAATTCAATTTTTCTTTCATATCATTTGATTCCTGAGTCTTTTCTTTAGATCTTTTTCTAAGACAGTTTGACTGAATGGTAAATGTTAGGTGGCCATTGGCTTCTTCCTTCTTACTGAGGCTGTCCAGTTTAATGACTAAATCATCTATATCAGATTTCAGCCTCTTGTTACACTTTTTCAGAGTCTCAGTTTCCTCAAGTATGGTTATACCTATTTCTTTCAGCTGCTGGTGATGCTAACAACTCCTTTGAAATGGGTAAATTTAGAACCCCACCAAAGTTCTTAATATGGTCACAAATCAGCCTCTGTGAAACCAATTATTTATCCCCCTTGAACACTCTAATCCAGGAATATTTGGAATCCAAGACCCATTTGTGATTGAACATGAATTTCCATATGTCAAACTAACAATAAAGTCCATGTTCATCTGCCATTTGCATTTAGTGGTTTGCCAAAAGTGACACTACTATGCATTGTGAAGTTTTGAGTAAAAATATATCACAGCCTGGCAAAGAATAATACTGAAGGTACCTGGATAAATATAATGCATAATAAAATAAAGAATTAAAGTGATTGTTAACGATCAGTTTTCCCCCAAAATAAGTAAATATGTAACAGTGATACACTTAATAGTAACAAGTAAAATATTTGTGAAATTTAATGGCCTTTATACGGTTATCAATGCAAATTTAAAGACTTTTCAAAGGTTTTTTCCACTTTTTCTAATTTTGAAGGGTTATTCTATGATCAGACTTAAAATTCAAGGGTTTTTCAAGACTGTGTGAACCATGTGCAAACAAATAGCATTTATGATTTAGTACATTATTGCAGTACCATTTTTCGGCATGTTTTTAGACATTATAAGTTTTTGGTGAAAATAACATTTAAATGCCTTGTAATTTTCGGACATTGCTCGACTATAATTTTTTCTGGGAACACAATTTAAGAAGATCTGCTGTGTTGTTTTTAAGTAAAGTCTCAGTGTGTTTGCTGGTAATTTAACAGAGACAAAGTTCACTTCATTTCGTCAGCAATAAATATTTAATGTGATCATGAACCTCCATGAATTCAAATAATTTTAAATCCTTTGTGTCAATTGTCATGAAAAATTTCCAGGTATTTCATGTAATTTCCCAGTTGTATAAATTCTATTGTAGGATATGCGATTGCAGGTTCACGCTATTTCTAAAAAATAGAGCGGAAAAATCAACCAAATGCATGAAAATAGCTCATTTTATTTTCAAGCGCTACCGTTATTTCTTTGTTAAATCCTTTGTGTCAATAATAATGAAAAATGTCCAGCATGTGTATGATAGTGAATGCATAACAATGTCGGGAAGATTTCAGTAAATGTGTAATATCATGAACAGATGTATATTTTTCCCCTTCCAAAACTAATAAATGCTGAGTTTTCAGACCAAGAATTCATTAAACTTTTCATGTAAAAGACTAGCATTTTAACTGTTATTTATTTAATACTTGGTTTTACTCTATAATCAAGAGGCAGACATTGTAGTTCCACTGACTTGTGTAAAAACTTGCAAATATTTGCAGTGATATGTTACAGAGCAAAATACTGTCAAAGCTTAAAAGTTTTAAGGCAGTTACCACCAATAGTGCCATAGTTATATCTGTAGTTCATGTATATTCTAAGTCTTACAGGGACTTAGTCTTACTAAGTCTTATTCTGTGATGTGTGATAGCAGGATTAACACTAATTTCTTTAAAAAACCATGCCAAAAAATCAGCCGAATGAAAAACCAACACTTAATAACAACAATTTTTCTAAGTGTTTGCTAAGAGTTTCTTTGTCTTATAATAAGCCCACGACCTTCTTAGTATCAAATTTATTACCATATATACTCACACATAATCTGATACCAACTGCAACTGCATAGACCCAGATCTGCCATTGCATAATATGACAACAGATCTGGGTCTATGTAGTTTGTAAGAATTAATCAGTAGAACAAACAACACAGACCCTGATCTGAAAGCGCATTATGTGATGGAAGATCATGGTCTATGTTGTTTGCATTTGGACGAGGATTATACGCGAGTATATATGGTAGGTTGGCCCCCTGGTCAATTCATGGCAGAAATACTGTATTGAAATTCTGAGTGTTTGCAGAGATACAAACAACATGATAATCCCAAAAGTTTCATGATTTTAAATTCACCCAGAACAAATTTATAGACAATCAAAACTTCTGAACTTGAGTCAGAGTTCCACTTTTGTGCTCAATACAGTTTTGTGTATACAAAGCATTATGCAAAATACATACATATTAATATCATAATACTGTACATCTCTGATCCCCCCTCCCACTCCCCAATTAATGGGGTCAAAATACTGCTGGATTACTAGCATCATAACTGTCTCTGTCCACTTGCTCCCAATCCTTTATGTCACCCTGGGATTAGGAATAAATGTTTAGGCTGAAGAGGTCCTCAATCTTGGTCTTTCAGTCCAGTTCATCTGAAGTAAAAGAAATACAGCACTTTTCAGAAAACAGTCTGGAGATTCTGAGCTACAGTGAAACAGGTCTATAAAGGACACTCAAAATACTACAAATTGTGTCTCCTCTGTGGACAGTTGTCCATTATATATAGGTGAAATTTAAAGTAAACTATGGACAGGTGTCCATTATATACAGGTGATATTTGTAAGTAAATTCCTCTGTGGACAGTTGTCCATTATATAGAGGTGAAAACTAAGTAAACTGTGGACATGTGTCCATTATATACAGGTAATATTTGTATGTAAATTCCTTCAGTCGTGGTGTATATTAAGGCAAGTTTTGCTGTAATTAGATACCACATGAGGACAGTAAATTGAACTTAGTCAAGGTTTCATCAATATCAATGAGCATGCCAAATCTGGTTGAAATATACCGTATATACTCTGGTATAAGCCAATACCATCTGCAAACAGGGTCTATGTTGTTTGCATTTGGATTCGGCTTATACGAGAGTATAAACAGTACTAATCAATTAAGTCATTGTGCAATAAAGAATGGGTGGGTCTAACAATTACGGGCTTGAACTCCGCAAAATTATGACATAAAAAGCAAAGAATCAAGCTCAGCAAAGGTCTCTTCAATATCAAGCTGCATACTGATATTTAATGAAATTCAATAATAATTAAGGGAGTTATTGTGCAGACATAAAAGTGGGTAGGTTCTGACAATTAGGAGTAATACCCCAGCTAAATGATGATGCCGAATGCTGACAATTGAACTCAGCCAGGTCTCATCAATATCAAGCTGCATACCAGATTTGGATGAAATCTAATACTAATTAAGGGAGTTATTGTGCAGAAGCACATGTGGGTAAGTCGTCTGACAATCAGGAGCAGCTGCAGCTTAATTCTGCTAAATGATGACATAAAGAATGCTGACAATCAAAGTCAACAAAGTTTTCATTAAGGAAATAACTCTGCTAAATGATGAGCAGAATGCTGACAATCAAACTCAGCCAAGGTCTCATCCATGTCTGGCTGAATACCACATTTGTTTGAAATCCAACAATAAGGAAGTTTTTATGCAGAAATGAAAATGGGATAGCCAGACAGACAAAAAGATGGATGGACAGGTCCAATTTTAATGCCCCCCCCCCTTTTCTCTGAAAAGTAGGGTATAAAAAGTGGTAGGTAAAGGTGACCTACTGTTTCCAGGGGTGGTTCAGAGTAATGCAAGGAACAACCTAAGTAAATTTCACGAAGATATAATTCCATAAACTGGCAGCAGTGGCAGTAAAACAAAACTTGTATAATCCTAACCTGATTATAGATGATGCCGATGCTGTCAGGAGTATAGCATAATCTCTGCTGTACTTCATACAAGCAAGCTAATAAAAACAAAATTCTGAACATTGCTCCATGGCAATGTTCTAATGATGTTAGAGATGTAACACTTCACAAAGTTTCATGAGCCTATTTTGAAAAGTATTTGAGAAATTAAATCAATTGCAAAATTTGAACAAAGTCAAACATAACTTATTGGTCACAATCACCTACTCCTGAAACACTGGCAAGCTGAAAGTCTTCCCTTCATTAAGTTTCATAACACTGCCTTGAACAGCATCATGACCAATTATTTAAATGCCAAATTGACCATAGTCAGTAAAACATGTAATGAGCTATCCCAGGCATAAAGGAATACCAATATTTATTTTGAATTACCAGATAATAGGCTAACTCTGGATAAGTGAGTTTTTGATTTTTCCCTTGGGAAAGTTACATGACACCAGTACAAACAAAGGCTATTTCAGCATATTTTCATTCAACTTGTGTTGGGAAACCAAAATCAGAATAATATGGATATTCTGAGGTAACAGCTCCTTTAAATCATGACATGGAATGCTATAAATCCAGCTTATTTAAGGTCCTATCAATATAAAGGTGCATGATAAATTTGATTGTAAGTAAACATTCCTTCATAAAGTTATGCTTTGGAAACTAAAGTTATGGGGATAGGCAATCAGGGGCCATAATTCTTCTAAATGATAATAAAGGTGCAAGCAAAATTTGATTGAACTCCGACAATTCTTGATAAAGTAATGATGCAGAAACCAAAGTCTGGAGGACAGACATCAGGGGACATAGCTCCAGTAAATGAGAAAGTTTAATGCCAAAAATCAAACTCATTCAAGATCTCACAATAAAGCAGCATATTAAATTTTGTTTAAATCAAACAAATTTTAGCAAAGCTATGCTGCTTATATAAAATTTACAGCAAACACATGCTCTGAACTAGATGTTGCCATCTTGACAAATATGCTAAATTCAAGGCAAGTTTTTGCCCCTAATTTGGCTACATGCAATACTTTGTGAAAACAACATAGCATGCCAATGACACTCAATTGTAGCAGCTATTTATCTCAGCTGGTTTTCTTGTCTGAGTAGCTCTGATTTTTCAAAACACTTCAACCAATTGTTTCAATCAGCGGATATTTACAGCTAATGCAGAAAAGCCCAAAGTGATCCAAATGCCCATGATGTAGGATTGTTATATCTTTACATTTTTTGTCAGGGAAGTAAATGGCTGAAAATGAAACTCCTCAAGGAATTTTTGTCAATATAAAGCTGCACATCAAAATGCATTCACATCCAATGTTGATAGGTAAAGGTATGGTGTGGAAGCAAGTCAAGGGGGACAGAAAATCAGGAACCCAAATGCCTCTATATAAGGAAGCTGAAAGCTGAAAATGGAACTTGTATGAGGTCTCATTACTATAAAGTGCATACCAGATATAGCTGAAATCAAACAATCCTTGGTATCAAGTCATACTATAGAAACCAAAATTAAGAAGGATAGGCAATCAGGAACTGTAACTCCTCTAAATTACACATTTAGCACTGGAAATCAAACTCATTCTAGAAATCCTCAATATAAAGGCATTAGAACAGGCAATCAACAGTCATAATTCCTCCAAATGAAGACATGGAATGATGGAAATCTAACTCATTGAAGGTATCATTAGCATAAAGCTGCATGCCAAATTTGGTTGAAATCCAATTATTGGTGTTCTAAATCACTATTGAGCATCAGCCATTTTCTGTCACGAAACAATTACAATTTATGTGATTATGGTGAAATTCAGTTTCACACTTGAAGCTCTATTTTTTAGAAATAGCGGAAACCTGCAAAGAATGGAAAACAAAAACAAAGAAATACTCACCCTTATGGCAGGAGTGTTCACTACTGTAAGACACCCTCTTTACTGCATCCTTCTGCAGAAGGGAGTACACCTCTTAATTACACCAGATTCAACTGGTGAATACACATGGGAGTCCTTACCAAAGGAACTTCACGGAACTGAAGCTGGTATCCTCCATTTATGATTGAGAGGACCCAACCATTGCCTGTTATACTTGACCAAGCCCCTGAAAAGAGGGATAGTCTGGCACCTATGGGAGTTAATGGAAGAGGGACATATTGCAAGTGAGGGAGCGAGTCCCTAGAGCTTCCGACCCCCTAACTTTCCTTAGTAAAGGGAGGAGGGCCCATAATTTTCCTCCATTGGCCTCTTTGACAACTTCTGCTTGAGTACTATTGCCCAGGAGGAGGTATGAATTGGGGTTGCTTTTTGGACTGGAGCTGCATGGCTGTGAAGAACTTAGCTGATGGTTCATGTGGGCGGTCGAAGTGATCCCGCTTCCTGGCTGCTCTTGATGGGACAGGAGTGGATGCGAGGGACCAGTGTTGTTGGTCTCGTAGGTCCTGAGAAGCCACAGTGGGGATGAGACCTCTGAAGAAGGTCTCTGCCTCTAGGGAAGTAGCCCTCAGAAGAAGGTTCTTACTGTGCTCCCGTAAGATCTTGGAAGTGTCCAAAGTAGCATCCCTGCAGAAGTGGAGAAGATCTGCTGATGAAGCCATGGACATGGACAAGGCATGTCAAGATGTCTTGACCACTGCCTCCAACAGGTGCTGAAGGGCAAATGGTGACAGGGTGTCCTCCTTCAGTAGAGTGAAGGAGGTGGTCAAAAAAAGATTGGCATGTATGGCTATGGTCACCAGTGCCCTAGCCTTTAACTCTAAGCCCTCCAGTGTATCTATTGGGAGGTGGGCACAGGTCCCCAAAGAAATACACACTTGTGATGAACCAGAATCCAGAGTGGAAGGTTTAAGGGGCCAGGCAGGAGTGTGAAATTTATAGCTAGAAGCAGATACCAGAGGTCTCAACGTAGATGGGGGACAGACCCCTCCTCTTCTGTCTAGTGAACTCCTGGCCCTTACAAAACCTTTGAGAAAGCTCTTTAGCTGTGGCCAAATGGGGGAGCAAGAGAAGATCGGTGCGGGAGACAGCCCTGGAGAGTTTCTCCAAACAGGAGAGAATTTTAGTGTCCTCTGACCAAATCTCTTCCTCTTCCACCACCTGGGACGATGGTTGGAAAGAGGATGGGGACCAGACTGTAGGTGGCGCCACCTCAGCCTGTTCTGAGTTGAACTCATGAGAATCCATGATGACTGACAGTACATTGTCATCCTGCTTTTGGTCCTGTGAGGCAGGATTCTTGGGTCTCATGACACTCTGTTTGGTAAAAGATCTGGGGGTAAGGGGAACCTCATCCCGTAACTCCTCACATGGAACAAGGGGACTGTCCCTGCTGGCTGATTCTGCAGGAGGATGAGAGCACCTCTCAATCCCCCTGGGTTGTTTGGAAGAAGAGGGCATGCCCCCCTCCCTCTGTTCAATCTTCACTACCAATTCAGTCTGTGGGCAGGAACATCAACCTCTTTAGTATGAGACCAAGGGCCTGAAGTCCATGGATGCATACAAGGGAAGGATCAATCACTTCCCTGCACTGGATGACCCACATCCCATAGGGATTGAGTGGGATAATAGGAAAGGAGGGATGCTAATCCAATACCCTTCCCTAGTCTGGTGCCCGATTGCTGACTCGCAGTCCCTAGCAGGATTGAAAGGTAGTGTGGTGAGAGGAGGAGGGTCTCATCCTGATTTATATCCCCATACCAAGGGGACTCCCATGGCTGGTGACCAGTAATAAAAGACAGGTGACTGGTGGATGTTGACCAGTGAGCAACTCTGATCTGCAGGAAGATTCTTGGTGGCTCAATCCTGTCACCAAAATGGGCTTTGGACACTGAGAGGGTACTGCTCCACCCTTGTGGGAAGTACGACTCTCTCTCTGCCATATAGGAGTGGAAAGGGTGCTGCTCCTACCTCATGGGGAGGTGGGGGTGGAGGCATGACTTATTTCCTCCCTTGGGAGGGGTACCATGGGCCTTATGCATCTCCGAAGAGACCAATCCAATCATGCTCTGAGACCCAAGGGTCTCAGTGATGGATACCTTGTTCCCTCCCATGGGCCTTAAATGTTTCCTAAGAGACTGATCCAGTCCTGCTCTGAGACCCAAGGGACTCAGTAATGGACCTTACTAACTCCTCTAAGAGGGGCCCTATGGGCCTTATGAATCTCCAAAGAGACTGATACAGTCTTGCTCAGATCCCCAAGGGACTCAGTGATGGATACCTTACTAACTCCCTTCGGATAGGTCCTATGGGCCTTATGAGTTTCCAAAGAGACTGATCCAGTCCTGCTCTGAGCCCCTGGAAAAACCTGAACATTCTGAAGAAGAAGAGGAAGGTATCTTTTTTTCTCTTTTGTACATATGTCTGTGTACAGTGAAGTCTCAGACCTCATCCAACCAGAGACAACAAAAAGGAGAGCCATCTGTCCTTACACAATTGGTACATGTGAGGCAGGTGGGGTGCAAATCCCAAGGGCTTTCTTGTGCCCACACTTACCAACACTGTTTCTTTGACACTGCTGTAAGGAAAAAAGACGTGAAGCAAAAGCAATTTTTCATAGAGCATACATTTCCAACCATTAAGATGGCAACGTTCAGAAGAAAAAAATGAGGACTAGTGGGCATGCGCCAGGGCATAGGGTAGGCTTTTGGAATCTTCCAGAAAGTTACCCTATGGGAGGATGAATTCTCATCATACAGGCAAGGTTAATTTCCAACCCGGAAAGGTTAGTTATGCAATAGCAACAGGTTACGTATTGCTGATATTAAATGAACAATTCTTATTAATGTTGTGCCATGGAAAATAAAGCAGATCTCTATGTAGGCCTCTGACACTGGGAATCCTGAATTCCCCTCCCCCTGCAATTATCAAATTGAGGGGCCCAAAATGGAAAACTAAGTGTCTAGATGAAAAAATAAAAAGTTGCATGGAAAATTTGGTTAAAATCTGATTGTTCTTTGTTGCTGAAACTGAAGTTTATCGGGATAGGCAATCAGTTACCATAACTTTCTAAATGATGACACAGAATTGCTGAAAATGGACTTTGTCCAAGGTCTCATCAAAATTTAGCTTTAATCCATTACTCCAAGTAAAGTTACAGTATCTTATGAAAACCAATCCGCTGCAGTGATGAATATGATAGCTATAGGGCTCAGACTTTATAAAGTGGTGTCGTAATGAGAATATTAGTGGTGCACCATAATAATGAATATGGGTATCTTGTGGTATGGCAATATTAATACACTATGCCAATATACCATAATAATGAATATGGGTATCTTGCATATATGTGATTCTACCGGCAGTAGGCTAAAAATACCATTTTAAAGGTCGTCTACTGCACATACCGTTTAGTAGTTAACATCTACCGCTCTTTAAAATTAAAAGAATTTTTAATTTTTTTGAATACAAATACCCAAACACGGTATTTTTACATGTTCTGTCAACACAATAGAGAAACCAGCCTGGACCAGTCTACTGGGGACCAGAAATGTTTCACCAGTATAACAACCGGTGTGATGATGCATTGCAGAGTAATAGGATTAGAATTGTTAAAGAACAGCTGACATGTGTACATAGTAAGCTGCTAATTGATTAACATACTGTTTGAATTTGAGGAGTTTAAGGCCAAATGTGGGATGTTTTTTGAGGTGTTATAAGTAATAAAGGGATGAAAGGTGGTCCATGATGTCTTCTGAGCCTCTGATGAAAACTGGCTGACCCTTGGCAGAGGGGAGATAAATTGAAGACCATAAAAAATGATTTGGCAGACACACTAGAGTAAGTATTTTGATTTTTGTCCTGTTTAATTGTTATTGTATTGTTCCAGAACTTTTAAGAGGACAGCTCATACATTTTTGTTCAATTCTAAACATGTGCTTTCTCCCAATGCTAAGAAACCACCGGCTAAGAAATATTATAAGTTCAACAGTGCTTGGATATCAGCGTTTAAGTGTGTGCAGGTGAGCATCTTTTGTATTTCATAAACTATCTTAAGTTTTGATGCACATGAATTTAGTTCAAGCCCGAGATAAAATATATCAGTTAAAAATATATTACAAGATAATTAATTTTAAAGTTTGGATAAATTATTCATAAAAGCATAAATACATGATGTATTTTTTTCATTTTTATTTCAAGTCTAAATCAATCTTTATTTTTTTTATTTACAGTGGTGAAATTTGCCAACAGATTTTTGGATCTGAGCCATGAAGATAAAGAAGCCCTTGAGGATGAGGCTCAGGAATACATCTCAAGTCCAAGTTAGGAACTTCCACCTCGGGGTGAACATAGCATGGAGAAGTATTGGATAGTCAGCAACCTTACAAAACCAGCAACAGAAAACTGAAGTTAGAACTTCTTTGCAGGTTGAGCGTGGTTGTCCTGTCATTACAACATTCTAATACTGATACAGAGAGGACATTCTCCATTCTTCACAAAATACAAATTGATTCAAGGGGAAATCTGGACCAGAGAACTATTGCGAGCTTGTTAAGTGTGAAGCTTATTAATCACAATGAATGTCATCAGTGACCACCAGACAGTGATCTTGTTAAGGAAACTAAAAATGCTATTGGAATTTATAAAAGAAAATCTTTGCAGTGAACTATCGGATAAACAACTCTTCCTTTTTAATTATTCAACTGTATAATGACTCATAATAAGTAATTGTTATTGTAACATTTTCCATCAAGAATCTTAATCTGATTCATGTTCAAACTTGCCATTTTATTATAGTATGAAGAGAATACATATTATGGCACAAGAAAGCACTTGTTTTGTTTTCCATCCCCTTGAAACGTAAAATTTATGCAGGTAAAAATCTACTGGTTTATAGGCCAATCTACTGATCAAAATTTGTAAATCTACTGGTTTGAAACCCTAGTTCTGTCACATGTATGATCTTGTGGTATGGCAATATTAATACAATATGCCAATATACCATAATATTGACATAACATGTGAAAAATGTTCATCAAATAAATATTAGCAACATTTTCTCCCTTGACACACTTTACAAATGACACAGGCCTATTCTGAATAAAGGCAATGGAAAATTCCATAATGGTGAATCTTCATCAGTGAGAAGCTCCCATTATTTTGATATCAATGAATAAGCATTTGGTTGATACTGATCAGTATTGTCAAGCATGTCTAATTATGACCAGAGACCTTAGGATACTGTTTTAGTGTATTCGAGTTTCCTATAAGAAAAAAATTTAACAAAATCACAAAGACATTAAACTTGAGCACCTATGTGTATGAGCAAGTAAAAACTTCTATAGTGTGGTCAGCATTATGGGTGCAAAATGGATGGGAAGACTGCAGTATGCTATAGCATTAGCTGGTAGAACAACAAATGACTCAAACTGCATTAAGTCTGGCTTGTCCAGAGCAAGTACCAGCAAGGGCATTTGGCATCTTAGGGCTATTCCAGAAATAATAGTGTGGGAGGGTCAGATGGCACTACAATTTAAATATTACACCTGGTGGGATTTTTTAATTTATAAAATATGCATGATGGGGTCAATAATGATTTTTAATTTATGCCTGGTGGTGATTTTCGGCATATGCAGTTGATATAGAACTGAAACCGGCATAAAAGGGCAACATATCAATATCACAGCAACCTGGAAATACAGTAATCACGTGATACCAACAAAAATATCATTGACACATGGTCTCTGCTTGATGAGTCTGGCTTTCTCCAGGTTGCTGTGACATGGACAGGTTTCTGGTAGTTGTTCTCAGAATAAATATGTTGAGAATTACGTTTCCATTCATTTTTTTACAAACATTACATGACTTTCATTTAATATTTTTGAATTTTTTGTACAACAACATTGGAAAGGAGGTTTTGGATGGTATCACATGATGACTGGACCACTGATGTCATGGACATGTAGGTCGTGAGAGTTGGGTAGTCACATGACTAACAATGCAAATGGTGAGTACCAGGTCAAATTTCATCAACACTAGTTTCGTCTCATTTGTCAGTGGATTAAACATATAACGATTGCTATATTCACAATTTCTGAGAAAATAAATCATCCTCCTATTGAGCTAATGCAGGTATGGCTCGATGTAAGGTCGTTTAAGTTTTCTAGGCCCACTAGTAAGCAGTTATGCCGACACCGTGCCATATCGACGAATTCCAAGTTTTTTATAGTCAATGCGTTTTGAACCCCACACCCCAACATAAACGTCTGAATATCTAAAATGGGGTGGGGAGGGTCAGAGGAAACTGGACTATGGAGGCTCAAACACATTTTTTGTCTCAGGGGCATAAAACAAACACTATATACTGCACCCTAGATCCTGAAAATTTGACAAAAACAAGCTGTCATAGGAACTGCCTTTTATCTTAATGTGCATTCATGCTAGGTTTAATTTCTGCAAATAAATTTCATTCATTGTGGCGATGAAAAAATATATATTTTATCTAAGGTGGAGGTTGATATTAATTATATTTTATGTCTGGTGGGTGAAAATAAAAAGTGCCTTCAGAACCCCCCATACCATTATTTCTGGAATAGCCCTTATGATCTTTGCTTCTTAGCAAACATTTTAATTATTTTATTAGTGTTTGTAATCATTTAATTTCAACAAAATAAAAAGTATGACATTTCTTTTTAAAGCAATATATCACAACAATATTGCAATATTTCATTCAATATTGCAATATAATCACAGTATGATTTTTTATTCATTACATACCCTTAGAGAACATGTGTACACAAGTTAGAGATTGAGACAAGTCAATATAAATCTTTTAAAAGGTCAGATAGAATCATCAAGTTTTACTGTTATGGAATTGAGGATATATTTCTGAACAGTTTGTCCATTCTACAAAAGGGAAAAAGAAACTTTGTAACAATTTGAAAAATATATATATACATTTTCATCCTTTAAATAATCTAGAATCATGTATGGGCCAGATTGCCTAATCCATGTAGTTGCTGAACCTGTACACATGACTCAATGTGACACTGGAAAGTAATCACCGGAAAATCTGTTTCATGTAATCTATCCATAGCATTTTTTCCATATTCTGAGATGGTATATCTCAGTACTCTGTCCTGTTGCACAACTCTGTCTTTTATGTTCATTTGACATACATCACAAGCAGTTTACTGTTTTTGATGGCGTGCATGAGACTAGTGTGATGTGACGGTGAACACTGCTGTTACTATTTGATGATCATGATAATCAGATGTTTAGTCAACAATCTTTCAAAACCTAGAATAAATCCGATAAAATAATAAAATCTCCAACTACAGCAATTTGCTTAATGACTTTTTCTTTTCCTGCTTTATTCAATTGTTGATGATTCACAAAAGTAGGTAAAGACTAAAAATGTAGCTGATACATTGCAGTACTGTGTATAATGTTACAAGATCAAAACTAAAAGTGGGTTTTATAAATAAAATGTAGTAATTTAGAAGTCATGTTTTAGCAAAAAACATATAGCTGTTTTGGCCAGCTCTTTTCCATGTTCACTACATTAAAGTATCTAAAAATTCTTTACTTCAAGATTTCCTCATGATTTTACAATAGCCTGCATTGATAATATAATGAACAAACTCTTTTCAGCACTAGTATATAACACAGACTACTACAGCTTGAATGACTATAAAATAGCCACTTGTAAAACTTTCTTCATAATAGTTGTGAATAAAATTGAACAAGACTACCGTGAATGGCACATTGTATGCCTGCCCCATGTTAAATAGTACACGATTTATTTAACTGAAATTTTGTGCAGAGACCACTTTTCTTCATTCAGTAACGATGAACTTGACCTTTGACCCCAAAAACTGATAGGCTTCTTGTTTTTTTTTTTTGTTTTTTACCCCAATTGTAAGCCATCCACAAAGTTTGGTATAGGTCTGTGATGTAGAACTGATGTTATTGTGCAGAAACCATTTTTCTTCTTTCCATCACAGTTACCTTGACCAGTGACCTTTTGACCCTGAAATTGATAGGGTTCTTCCAACCCTATGTGTCAGCCATCCACAAAGTTTGGTACCTGTAGACAATGGAAAACTGAAACTAATGTGCATAAACCATTTTCTTCTTTCAGTCAGTGATATTAAAATTTGACCTACTGATTCCTAAATCAATAGAATTATTTCATGCCCCAAGTGCAAGCCATTCACAAAGTTTCAAAGTTTGGTAACTATAGATGGTGGAGAATTCAAGTTATTGTGCAAAAACCATTTTTCTTCTTTCAGTCAGTGACTTTGACCTTTGAGCTTTTGACCCAAAATCAATAGGGTTCTTCCATACCCCAAATGCAAGCCTTCCACAAAGAGTAGCAATTGCAGATTGCGGATGACTCAAGTTATTGCGCAGAAACCAAATTTGAAACAGATGGAAGGATGAACAGACAGCTGTCTACCTAGAAAACAAAATAATATGGTCCGCCTTTCAGTGGGCATATATGTAGCAACTGCACATAAATTCACATTTATGTAAAAAGATTTGACTGAATATTGGTTTATATACATCATTTGTAGAAAAAAGTGATCAGTTTGTAACAGATGGGTAAATATCCAAACCATGGTCAAGGCAGATTGAGAGAAATCACTTCTAGAAAATTAAAATAGATTGCTGATTTGGAAAGCACATTTATCAATCCAAAGGATAAGACATGCTTAAAAAAAATTAATTTCTATATAATACATGGCAACATCTAACAAATCATTTCTAATATTTGCGAAACTTCTTATTCCTTGACATAAGACAGAACAGGCAAGTCCAACATTTTTAACTTGAGCCAAGCATGACTTTCTGCACATCGCTGTCAAAATACTTTGTAAACAAAGATTTAAAAAAAATAACAATTCAAAGTGATAGATCTGAAAATGATTCCAGAATCTGACACTAAAACCTTGTCACAAGCTGACTAACTATTCTTGAAGATAAATCTTTATTCAAACACAAGCACACACCCCTCCACTTGAGTGTCTATAGAATGGTGGAAATATCATTTTATTTATTCATTCAGAAACCATGGCTTTTACCCAAAGGGATGTATAATTGACTGGTTATAAGCTTTAATGAATATTACATATACTGAACGTAGAACCCATCTATCATTTATCCCTGTGGGCAAAATCCAAGGTAACCAAATTTTGCATGATAATTGTTTCTATTTTTTATATCAGCACTACTTTCAAAATACCATAAATTTGCATATCGATACACCAACACATTCAATTCCACCAGATAGTAATGTTTTCTTAGTAAGCCTTCACTGACAAACATTAATGATATTCACATGGCATCTATTCTTCACACATTAATCAATACTGATGAAAACTGTTGGCCAAAAAGCCCCTACTTTTTCCAATCACCTTTACACTTGTGGGACTATTTACCTAAGGTCAGGTATTTTTTGTCAGGAGTTTCTTTGGTCTATAAGCAACACCATGATAATGTATCCATCAACATTAAGCAATGACTCTAATCTCACTCTCAATATTTAGTTTTTCAAAAGTGATAAAAACATTTTTAAAAATATGCATTATCATGTTCATACATTGTATTGTTCACGCAAAAGCATTGAAAATTACATGAAATTTTAACAATCTTTTAATTGCTTCAACTATTATACATTCCAAATTTGGATGATGCCATCGAATGTGAAGCCCTAAGGTGTAATGATCACAAGAAGAAATGATAGAGTTCAAAGCATAATAGTTTGTTTGAAAATTCATGTATCAAACTCAAAGTACTGGTGTGTCATGCACATTTTAGTTAAGTCTACATTAAGTGTAAGATGGTTCAAAACAAAGCATTCAATGCTGGAGAAGGATAACAAAGTAAGGACCTTACATTGAAATGGTCACTTGAAAAAATGGCCATGTTCAAAACATGGCATTCTTTTAAAAAATGTATTTAGCACAATCAACCTGCATCATGCACTCCTCCATTTAATCTGCGAGAACTGAGCAAAGTTTAAAAGGCAATGTGTGAAAGCTGTAGCCAAGGCAATGTGTGAAAGCTGTAGGCAAGGCAATGTATGAAAGCTGTAGACAAGGCAATGTATGAAAGCTGTAGCCAAGGCAATATATGAAAGCTGTAGACAAGGCAATGTATGAAGCTGTAGACGAGGCAATGTATGAAAGCTGCAAGGCAATGTATGAAAGCTGCAGGCAAGGCAATGTATGAAAGCTGTAGACAAGGCAATGTATGAAAGCTGTAGGCAAGGCAATGTATGAAAGCTGTAGACAAGGCAATGTATGAAAGCTGTAGACAAGGCAATGTATGAAAGCTGTATACAAGGCAATGTATGAAAGCTGTAGGCAAGGCAATATATGAAAGCTGTAAACAAGACAATGTATGAAAGCTGTAGGCAAGGCAATGTATGAAGCTGTAGCCAAGGCAATGTATGAAAGCTGTAGCCAAGGCAATGTGTGAAAGCTGTAGGAAAGGCAATGTATGAAAGCTGTAGCCAAGGCAATGTGTGAAAGCTGTAGCCAAGGCAATGTATGAAAGCTGTAGACAAGGCAATGTATGAAAGCTGCAGGCAAGGCAATGTATGAAAGCTGCAGGCAAGGCAATGTATGAAAGCTGCAGGCAAGGCAATGCATGAAAGCTGCAGGCAAGGCAATGTATGAAAGCTGTAGACAAGGCAATGTATGAAAGCTGTAGCCAAGGCAATGTATGAAAGCTGTAGGCAAGGCAATGTATGAAAGCTGTAGGCAAGTTAATTACACAAACTAAAGACCCTACAGTGAGAAGGTCACTTGAAAAAATGGCCATGGTCGAAACATAGTACTGTTTTAAAAAATGTCATGGTAAAGTTTCAAAGCAATGCATTCCAAACTGTAACAGGAGTTGATTACACAATGGACACATAAAACATGGGACAAATGCAATCCAGTATGGCCCCTGCCAATTTTATCAAAGGCATAACAATAGATTCTCTTTGTTCCTCTGTTAGACCTGTAGTTTTTCAAGTGGCATTACCAATCCAATTCATGGGAAGTAACGGGTAACTGACTATGCCTACCACCCCATCTACAAAGGCACTTACTGTTATTACTCGGTTATAAGTCAAGTCCAACTGCAAACTGCATAGACCCCGATCTGCTGTCACATAATGTGCCAGCAGATCTGGGTCTATGCAGTTTGTTAAGAGTAATCAGTAACAACATAGACCCTGATCTACTGGTGCATTATGAAACAGCAGATCAAGGTCTATAATGTTCGCAGCTGGACCAGACTTATAAGTGAGTACTACATGGTATTTATTAAAGCTGCATTCCTCACAACATTTTTTAACAAAGGTATACCAGAGTCAAGGAAAAAGGTACACTAGAGTCAAGGAAAGAAAAGAAAGAATCTGATCGGGAACCCAAAATGTTGGGCAGACAATTTAGCATTTAAACAAGATGGAGTATTTCCCAGTACATTTGTCTGTCATGCACTCGTATCGCAATGTTAGCAACACTCGTATCACAATGTCAGCAACACTCGTATCACAATGTCAGCGACTGGCAATGAGGTTACCATGTCACATGCAACTGTACACACCTAACCCATAATTAACTAGAGAAGTGTCAAAACTAAAGTGAAGAGAGCACATGCTATCACTGCTTAAGTATTGCTCTGATTTGTGCCCAACCTAAAACTTGATCTACCTATAAACATGAAGCAGATTTAGGGAAATGAGTCTTGTTTCAAAACCCCTACATCACTGAGAGTTATTAATACTATTTTGAGACCAAAAGTCAAGGGGTTACCAAACATAAACAAGCCAAACTGGACAATTTGGATGGATTTGGGGTTGTAAGACTGTCCTTTTACATTGTTTGGACCTGCAAAGAACACACTCAAACATTAGCTAAAATCCAGTTTTGGGAAGGAATACAATTTAAATAGTGAAATAATTCACTAATGCAATTATATATTTTTTTCGTTGAAAACGGTGAAGAATGCTTCAAAAACATACATTAAGAATCAGGTGTCCCTTCGTTTTCACTAGTCATTACTATACCTTGAGAGAAGGGGTCTTGACCTGATGTGATAGGCTGGGAAGACATTACATCTCTTTGAAAATATTGAATCATTTTTGCAGGAAATGAAACAAAGGCAAATGCCCTAGCCAGCAGTGGCACATCAGATCTCCAGATAACTTGATACTGATTCAAGTCTGCCTGTTGTTTCTCTCTAAACAGGGAAGCCCTTTTGGTGGCATTAGGCTCAGCAACAAGCTTGGCCAAAGTTTCTTGTACAGTTTCCACTCCTGTTTCATTGCTTGCCTCTATAGCTACAGTATTTAGATCTGTCTCCTCATTGTCTCTGTCCTCAGATTTTCTGATTGGTGAAGTTAGTGATACTATGGGACTTGGTGGCACTTTTGAAACTGGCTTCTCTTGATGATCTTTTGGTCCTGCCACCAGATGGGAGTACTGATCCCTCTTCTTCATTTCTGATAGAAACCCCTCCTCCTCCTCCTTCCCTGACTTGATATAATCCTTTAAATTGGTTCCCAAAAACAGTTTCTCTTCTTCCTCTGCCTCAGCTTTAGGTTTCTAAAATAAATCAGATCTGTTCATAGTTAAATATTATCTAATGATTGCATAATTGCATTAGGCTGCAATGTTTAGTTTCATTTACTGCCGGTAAACGTTTACAAAATCGGTAAACGTGTAAAAAAAATGAACATGCATGTGGCTGTCATTGACACAGGAGCAATTATTTCCAATTAAATTATATATTTCCATATCTTTAAGAGGATTGCTTAGTAGGATTTTTATGTTAATTTTATTATTAAAGCATTTATCTATGATTTTCACATTGAAAGTGGCATAGCTAGGAAAAGAGCAGAAGTTAATGTGAATCAGTTACAGTGCACATTACACAACATAACACATCAGGTTCATTTACTGATAATACTGATAAAAAATTTCTTTAAACTACAGTATTTACCTTTATACAACATGTTTGTTAAAAGAACCTTTGATACGTAACATTTTCTATATAAAAAAAACTGACAGAAACACAGTTTCAAGTTTATAAGCCACTGCATAGTTTCTTGGTCATTGCAGATCCTACAAAAGCATCCCAATCTCATGTCTAGACAGTACATCCGGATACAGTATTGATTTTTCATCATGTGCGTATAGTACGTGTTATGGAATTATATATATTTTTCCTTTTAATAATGGTATAGTTTATTAGTTTATGATCTCTGTTCTTAGTCTAAACAGCTGTCATCTTATGAGTATACATACGGTAGCCTTGATCAATATTTCACCTTTTTGCTTGTAGCTTTAGTCATGTGACATATTTTCCGCTCGCAATGCTGAACTTTCGACCTAGTTCTTGTACTTTTAGGAGTAAACATTATATTGACTAGGAATTATAGTTTAAGGTCACATTCGAAGAATGAATCAATACAGTGTTTACTGTTTAAAACACTGGTACGCATAACCTAACTCCTGATTGGTTCAGAGAGGGTTGCATTATTTTGAAATACCCTGTTTATTGAAGACGTAGTATGGGTTTTTATTTCGATTCTGTGCATTAATGCTATATATATAGGAAATAATCCTGTGTTTAAATATTCTTCACAGTTACTTGTGAATAGAGAGGTCATTACAAAATTGGTTCAGTTTGTGTGTGGGATATTCTTATTTGGAGATTTATTTATTATTAATAGAGTACATTTAGGATTCAGTACTGTCTTTAATCTGAATTATTATACAGCTCCGTGGAATTATTGGGAACATTTCTAAAACTTGTGAGATTCCAGATTCACAAGGATTATTTAGATATACTTAATCTTATCAACATATTAGCACAGTGAAGGCTATTTCATTCGGAATACTACATTTGGAATATTTGGATTGACTTCCAGAACAGTGAACTTTAAAACAATTTAGGACTTTTAAGGACATTCTATACTGTAAGTTATTTTTAATTCTTTCACTTTAATTGTTTGTTGAAATATTTTAATATTTTAGGAAATTAAAGATTTGTATTTTAAATCTTTAAAGCTTCTTTGAGTCTTTTCTTTTGTTACATAACCCCTAGTCGTAACATACGAAACAAAATCACTATAATCCTAGGGATGTTTTACTGAAATTGTCAGATATATTCAACAAAGACATGTCTTATAAACTAAACCTGTCATAATACGAGTTTAAGGACATACAGCAAATGAAACAATCGCAAGTTGAGCAAGGTATGGCATGCACATTATAATAGCTGTTCAGTAAGATTAGTGAGTAGATAGAGGGAAAAGTTGAGTTTCTAAATGTTTTGTTAAAATGGCATCGCTTTGGTTATTTTCAACTGTGTACACGTTTAGAAATTTTGGTAAACATGGCAGCCTTATACATGCCATAACATGACATGTCACGCAAAAAACACAATCTTTTGCTCCCAAACCCCCGACACGGTCGTTCTTTGAAAAACACTATTTTCAATAATCTTAAGGGAAAAAAAAATAAACAGAGAGATTTTTTTACCACCACTATATATGACCATAGCATGTAGTCTGTATAAATAGTAAACATTCCTGCTTAGAGCCCATGTAAAACTAACCTTGGGGCAGTTTATACAATAGATTACTATCTAGGCATTTAAAAGGTAAGGCGGTCACACATAAGCAACCACTATATCAACCACCATTTCATAGATTAATTAATTGGCTGCGAATAGTTAGGGTGAAGCTGTGTCAAATCCTTTGAAGTCTGCTGTGGGAGAGCCCATTAGGCTAATCTGCATAGGTAAAGTGGAACAACCCAATTTGTTTGAAGTTAGGTAATTCAAAGAGATGAATGTTGAAGAACAAAAGTTATTACACATCACTGCCTTGAATAAGAATGGTTAAGGCATCTTTATTAAAGATTATTGGCAAGTTTGTGATCAGATGCAATGTTTCTTTGAACTTTGATTTCACTCAATATATAAAACACAAAACTTGATTACTTCAGTAGTTGGAATAGCATATAAGTGTGATTCATTTTTTAATGCAAAATGTCAAAATGTGACTGCGATTCAGGAAAGGATGAGCCATCTGCAAATGAGCAAAGCCCAGCAAAACTAAATTTCAGAACTCCTGGATGAAGTTTGACTTTATCAAGTGCAGCAGCAAGGGAAAGCCTGTTAGCTTTTGCACACACTGCAAACACCATATCAACATCAGTCATTCTAGAATGTATGACATCCATCAACATAGCAACACCACCCAGCATATTTGACACTCCCTCACAGCAATGAATTGGACAGTGCTAAATCTACTAATTATTTTTTGTTTGTAAGTGTATTAAATGCTTCAAAGAAAACATGTTTTTTTCTTTTTTTATCAAATTTGAATTTCCAGTAATTTTCTATAAGCTTATATGAAAAGATAGCTTAACATTCTCAATTGGACGATATCGCTTTTTTGGGTCATGCGCACTGACCCCCTTGGGACCGCAAAACACTTTTTGAGTTTTCAAAACCCTCCAACACTGTCTCAGAAAATATGGCAGGTATCTTATTGTTCCTATCTCTGATAGGTTTTTGCATACCATATAATTACTTGAAATAGGTTTTTGCATACCATATAATTACTATAAATAGGTTTTTGCATACCATATAATTACTATAAATAGGTTTTTGCATAACATATAATTACTTTAAATAGGTTTTTGCATACCATATAATTACTATAAATAGGTTTTTGCATACCATATAATTACTATAAATAGGTTTTTGCATACCAAGTAATTACTATAGAAGTGTTGGAGTAACAGGTTGTGTCCCCTTGACCTATATGTTTCCAGTCATTTTTGCTGAACTAACTTTGACTGATTCTTCATTAAGTGGATTTCTTTAATAACCCAGATCTGAAGAGAAAAAAAATTCCCATATAATAAAGGGGGTTTTCATGTTAAAAAAATTGTGAATTGAATATTACTGCTGTTATAAAAATTAAAAGCTGCAAAAATATTTACACAACATATTTCATGTGAAATAGCTGACAAGGAAATTCTGTAAAATTCATTCCCTACCATTGGTTTTGAGAGTTTAAAAAAAAAATTGAGCAATTATTGATTTGTAAACTTGACCTTGAGCACAGCATATTGATTTTTTTCTGCATAATGTTATTATACATGTTAATTCCATTATATTAATGGGTTTGTAGACACAATATACATGTAAAACTGACATGTAAGCTTGACCTCATGGGTAGGACTATGAAATTCTAGTAATGGTACAAAAGCAAAACAAGTTTAAGTCCTTGAGACCTACCTAACACAGTTTTAGTGTTACAGAGTGAAACTGAGGAAAGACATACGTAAAACTGACCTTGAAGACATGACCTTAGGTTGTGGTTTGCTACCAGCACAAGAAACTGACTTAAAATGTAAAATTTGACCAAAGTCTCTGATGCATGAAATAGAGTCATGCTGACCTACTTTGGTAGGTGTTGCACTCACCAAGAGGCATCCACACCTAAACTTGTATGACGCTACAGCAAATAGTGCATGAGAAACTGACCCAATTGCAAAATAAAACCTAAAGTGTGATGGATGGGCAAATGTACAGGTGAATGGACAGGAGGATGGGTAGACAATGGTAACACTATTATACTCTCTTCCATAGTCAAAGCAGAGTAATAAATATTTTGGAACATATTCTGCCAGCAAAATGTATACCATTTTCCAAAACTTTTTATTAAATATTATCAGCCATAATACAATTATCTGCTATGAATTTATGTCAAAATGTCAGTCAGTTTTAATATCAATGTATAAAAGATATATAGCTGAGTGAACCTACATGGAGATGATAACTTTTGCTAAATGTTACTTTGATTTTCTTCCATTGCATGAAATCATTATTTTTACAGTCTGTAAACACAGAATACAATGATGACATGATACTTTCCGGTGAGGAGTGAACTTGTTAGATCAGGCCTCAGAGTAATCCAGATAATTAAATAGGGTAGAAATAAAAGATCAAGCTTCTTGGTAATCCAGATATTTAAATAGGACAGAACCTATCTGATCGAGCTTCTTGGTAATACAGATATTTTTTTTATGGTGGAATCTGTCAGATCAGGCACCTTTGAAATCCATATATGCCTCTCCCTCGATAACTCACGCACAATGGGGTTCAAAATCAAAAACATAGACTGCACCATAAGCGAGGGTGCGAGTTAATGAGGAACCTCAAAAAAATTAAGAAGGGGATGCCATTCCTGCTGGACATCTAGACATCGAGAAAACCACGGGGGGGGGGGGGGGGGGTATGGGGCTGTTTAATGGCTGAATACTTGTTTTATAATGGCATTGGGAATAAGTCCCAATAAAGAGCTTTTTTCTAATGTAGTTTTTTTTTATAAATTACCTTTATTTTCAAGATACCCAACTGCTGAAAGATCATTAACAACATTAGTCCAAGCAGTTTCAACAACACGTGTACATGAACACATTGTGTATTACGTCACTGCTTTTTGTTGTTGTTGATTCACAACAAAACAAGCTTCCTTTTTTTACAAAAACTAAGGACATTTATTTCGCGAAACAACCGTCAATGTCGAAACAATTTATTTATTATTCTATTAATAAAATATGGATGCAGTGATTTCATTGCAAGTAATAGTGAAACTTCTTCTCATCCTTGAGGAAATCTTTGAGTGGCAATTTAGAAATTTTAAGTTCACTACAAACTCTGGAACTCACTTCTCCGTAAGTAACCATATCTGTGAAACAAAGCTTTTTATTCACCAAATACTCATTTTGCTTGGTTGCATTACTATCTTTGATCACATATGTGAACAAGTAGGCTAATTTAAGGTAGTTTAATTATATTACTTACATAATATTTATAGCAGTGTTTGATTGATCACATGAAATGATTTGACCTGATACATGGCCAAGCTGCTAGCTCTTACACAGGCAGGATTTGGACGCCTTTTAACTTTTGTTTTATTCCACCCTCCTTTATTTCATTCGATACAAAAGACGTAATTAAGGTGATAATACAAAGCAGGTCTGCTTGTAATTGAGTGTAAAACAAAACAAATACTTCAGGAAGTTGGAGATAAAAAAAATGGCCGGCACTTAAAGGTTCTCACAGAAATGCTCGTGGACATAGCCGTGATGGTTGAATGATATTTTTTATGTTTTGAATACAAGAGGGCATGTTGCATTTATGATGATTACACTAAAACCGAGTTAAAAAATAGAACTAAAACACAAATATCACTTGACAAAACCGATTGAATTGGTGTTGCTATTTTCATTGATTGAAACTTCGTTGAATATTGTTATTTACAGGGTACTGAGAATGTTGTTTGGAAAGAAAATTGAACAAAATATATGACTTCTTATTAAAAGCTGAGAATTTCATGACATTGATTCAAATTTCCGGGTACTAGCCACTGTTTTTAACGATAAAACGAGCGATATATCAATGTTGCATTTACTAATTTTGAACAGATTGTTTTCATGTTCAACAAATAGGGGCCAATTTTGTTGCATTTTCTAGTTTATAAAAATGGAATCCACGCTTGATCATGCGTTGTAAGCAGGTTTGTGAGTTATCAGGGCGTGAGTTATCGAGGGAGTGGTGTATTTAAATAAAGTGGAACCTATCAGATCGATCATCATGGTAATCCAGATATCTGAATTGATTGGAATCTGTCAGATCTGGCCTCAGGATAATCCTGGTATTTAAACAGAGTAGAAACTGTCAGATCTGGCCTCAGGATAATCCTGGTATTTAAACAGAGTAGAAACTGTCAGATCTGGCCTCAGGATAATCCTGGTATTTAAACAGAGTAGAAACTGTCAGATCTTGATTCTGTATCATCCAGATATATGAATAGATTGGAATCTGTCAGATCTGGCCTCAGGATAATCCTGGTATTTAAACAGAGTAGAAACTGTCAGATCTTGATTCTGTATCATCCAGATATATATAGTAGCACCTGTCAGATCATGTCTCTTGGTAATCCAGATATTTAGATAGAGTACAACCTGTTTGATCTGGCTTCTGAGTAATCCAGATATTTAAATAAAGTGAAATCTATCAGATCTAGCGTCTTGACATTCCAGACATCTGAATAGTTTTTTGTGTGTGCGTGTGTGTGGTTTTAATGGCATTTTTAACATTGGCTCTATCAAGCTGAGGAAATGGGAGCTATGTGCCTTTGCCAAAGACACACTGAGGCAGCTGAGATATCTGAATAGAGTGGAATCTGTCAGATTTGACCACTGAGGAATACAGATATTTAAATAGAGCAGAACCTGTCTGATCTGACCTCTGGGTAATCCAGATATTTTAAAAAAGTGGAACTTACCAAATCTGACCTCTTGGTAATCCAAATATTTAAATAGATTAGAACCTGTCTGATCTGGCTTCTGAGTAATCCATATATTTAAATAAAGTGGAACCTGTTATACCTGACCTCTCGATAATCCAGATATTTGAATAGAGTAGAACCATTCAGATTTGGCATTTTTGTAATCCAGATACTGTAGATTCATTTATTTTTGGGGATCTCAATTTTCGTGGTTTTGTAAAAAAAGACATTTTCTTGGGTACTTAAATTTGATGTTTTGCCTGTCAAAGTGTGCATATCTGTAGGTATTTAATTTTGTGGATTAACCTCGACAAATACCCAACATAAAGAATATGAAAGTGCAAAACTATGCCAACAACAAACGGCAGTTGCTTGAATGGTTAATACAATACTACCACCTGTATGAGCACAAATTAAACACCCGTCAGGATCAATCACTTCTGACAACCATGGCATGAACACAGTTGCTTAAGAGTGGTAAAATTGAACGTTGATCCCTGTCAGTTTGGATAATGTCATCATTCCACATGTGAACTGAACACATGACCAGCTGCTCCTTGCCCAATGCAATTAGCAAGCAATTCAAAAATAACTGAATCACTCCTTTGTTTGAGCCTCCATCTTGTATGAACCAACTTCAACTACTAGACTTTACAATAAATAAAGACTACAAAGAAAAATCAAAATCCAATTTCCACAACTGGTATGCTAAACAGGTTATGGAGTATCATTTATTATTCTTTGTTTTCCTTTTCAGTAATACTAGTATTTGAACACCTTATGCTTTTTTTCATTTCTCCGTATCCTCCTATCTCACAACACATTGATTTCAAGCAGAGTGGAAATTACAGCTACTGGATATCATATAGATATGTGTGCATTGAAACAATATAAAATGCTTTATAATTTTTTTTTTAAGGGTTAAAATAAAACAAACTCATGTAAAAGCTAATATTTTATTACCAGATTACAGTAATGACATTGATTTATCAAAAAGTTTTGTTGATTTCTAGGAATGAAACACAGTAAAAAAAAACAGGGGGAGGGCTTCTTCATCATATGTGGCAAATTTTTCATTGGGTCTTTACATTCAGGGCAACAACAAAATCCATGAAAATAGGGATACAACAGTACCTGAATGGAATGGAATCTGTCAGATCTGGCCTCTAGATAATCCAGATATTTTAAATAGAGTGGAAACTGTCTGACCTGGCTTCAGGGTTATCCAGATATTCAAATAAGCGAAACCTATCAGATCTTGCCTCAGGGTAATCCAGATCTTGAAATAAAGTATAATCTATCAGATCTGGCCTCTGGGTAATCCATATATTGAAATAAAATAGAATCATTCAGATCTGGCTTCTGGGTAATCCAGATATAATTAGCCATTCCTGTTTTTCTTAGCTAAGATTTAGAACCATTATTGCTTCATGGTTCACTGATAAATCCAATTTAAAATGTTGGTACATATCATGGTAAGATTACTCAAGTTGCACTTCACTGCATATAATGTATATCTTACCAACAGACTAAGCATCAATCCCTGTCTGTTCCTGGAAGAAAGGGTCATGCAGTCTTGGCTCTGTTTGGAGTTGTGTTGGCTGGCTACAGAGGCAGGCACAGCCTTCATTTCAGCCACAGATCTGTTACCAGGGACAGGCAAATACTCTTCACTGAAATACAAAGTAAGCATTTGATACTATTGGGTGTGTGTGTGTGTGTTGTGGAGGGAGGGATCATTTCAAATAATGCAACATTTAAAAAAATATTTTATATCTTGAGTAGATTATAAAATTTGGCAGTATCTGCAATTACAAAATTGTAAGTATGTCATAGTTAACTGAAGAACTGACCCTATATTCTCAAAACATACTGAGCACAAAAATTCAGTTCAAGATCCATAAGCTTTGACTTTCTATAACCTGAATTAGAATGAAGTTAAAATCACAGACCTTTCAGGATCTTCTCAACTTTCATTCCTTGACTAGATTACTAAACTTAATTACACAGGCTTACTCCATGTATCAAATCTGCTTCTGGGTTGTGAGCCTGAGATAGAATTTCTTGCTCAAACAATTTTGAGAATATGGGGCCAGATTTTTTTTTTTTTTTTTTTTGGGGGGGGGGGGGTATATGTTTATTATGTATCAGCTCTTGTTGGCATTGTACTAAAATGCACAATGACAGTCTACCCCCTCAAGTTCAACCATGGACATGTTACTAAAGGCAATTAAAGCCTCAAGTTACAGTGTGCGCCTTTTCATTGAAATATGAAGTACTGTTTATAATACAAGGTACTGTTCTTGAAATAAAGCTTTTCATGTATGAAAGAGGTGGCTTCAAAATCAGTTTGCATAACACTAAATATTTTGACCAAAATTAGGATTTTCAGCCAAAGTCATTTATATAGTTTATAAATCAGTATATCATACCATGGAGGTCATCATTAATTGTATACCACTGACATAATTTATGTTTGCATTAATAATAATAATAATAATAATAATAATAGGCCCAAGTGTGCCTGAGATTCCTCACCTGGCTAACATCAGCCTAAATGCCAAATATAAGAGCAGTTGCTCAAGAAATCTGGGTCATTAGGATGCTTTCTATAGAAATTTCTTCCAATTTTCCTCCATTTCTGTTAATTGCATATGTTATAAAAGTAATTGTTTCAAGGCTTCTCTGTTTATATTCCCTCACTGCTTGCAGCGGGACATTTTGAAGATTGTTAGCAACATTTGTGCAAAAACCACTTGACATAGAAAAATGAAATCTGGTAGGCATATATGAATTTACATGTAGATAACCTGGTTAGATTTTCAGGCCATTAGACAGAAATTTTTCAATTGATTTTTTTTTACACATTTTTGAACTTTTTTTAATTAGACACTTTAGACAAAAGCATTGTTAGCACAATTAAGCAAAGATCTCTGGAGGTAGAAAGATGAAATTAGGAAGCCATATTTATATTCATATTTAGATGACCAGCTTAGATTTTTAAGCCATTACAGCAATTTTTCAATTTATTTCTTCACATTTTTGAACTTATCATTCATGGACTTTTTGGTATGAAGTAGGAACATACATATTTTACAAACACAAATCTAATTGATATCTTCATTGATATTCATGTCACATCTACCTCATTGTCCAAATGCATTTAAGATAGGATGCTTTCTATCAAATTTGCTCAAATTCTGTTGAGCAGTTTTTGAGATAAAGTTGTTTAAATGCTTTTCTTTTTGATATAGGATCAGCATCATTTGTACAAATTTTATTTAAAGGCCTTCAAACCAAGGTGCTTTCTGATAAATTTGGTCAAGTTCTGTTGGGTGCTTTTTAAGAACAAGTTGTTTAAATTTTTTTCTGTTTTTAATGATCTCTGCAAGATTTGTTAGTAGATTGGTATTATTTGCACAATTCTTCAAAGATGTTCAAGGCTGGGCTCTTTCTTTAAATATTCTATTACATTCATTGATACCGTTTTTGAACAGAAGTCTTAAAGTTTTATTGTTCCTAGTATTTGTGGTCATATTTGATAGTGAAACAGTATTATTTTTACAAATCTGAAAGGCCTTTATGCCATGGTGCTTTCTGTGAAATTTGGTCAAATTTGACACCATCCATATTTGACAGTAGATTGGAAAATTTGTACAAACTTGAAAGACCTTCTTGGCAGGATGCTCTTTGCTGAATTTGGTTGAAAGTGGTCCAGTGTTGTTGTTTTTTTGATGACTGATACAATGGACAGAGGGTTATCCCATATGTCAGGGGTTGGCAACCTATGGCACACATGCTAACAGTGGCATGTCAGGGGTTGGCAACCTATGGCACACATGCTAACAGTGGCATGTCAGGGGTTGGCAACCTATGGCACACATGCTAACAGTGGCATGTCAGGCTCTTTGGAAAGTGTCAAAAGTCTTTGGAATATGACTTGCCTCATGGCACACAGCACTCTACATGGCATTATATAATTGAGTGGACCTGGCACAGCAGTTCTAAAAGGCTGCTGATGCCTGCCATAGGCTCACTTGGCCTTTTGGCCAGGTGAGCTTATATAATAATAATAATAATAATAATAATAATAATAATAATAATGCTATTCATATAATTAGTTTTCTGGCAGTAGATGGGATGAAATTTCTATATGACACCAGTTCTAGATATCCAACTCAAGTTGTAACACACCTTGACTTATACTAAATCTTAACTGACTCACTTTAAGCAGTGATGCCAATCTATGAACATGCTTATAAGGAATCCTAACATCAAGTTTTCAGAATCAAGGCAACCATTTGCAATGGACAACATATTCATTATATGATAAAACTGCATCTTTCTCTGCGCCTATCCATAATCTTAACATATTGGCTACACCTGACTACACCTTGCTACACCAGGTTAGTTCTCCATTTCTGGTAGGTAAAAACATTTTGTTTCCTTGTGTTTACTCTTGATTCTCAAATTCCAATATCACAGAATTTCTCAAAATTAATCCTGGAAAATCTTAAGAATAAAAAACAACATGTTATTAGCAATAAATATCTAGTTCAAAAACAAAAACAAAAGTGGCAGTCTATAAGGTTTCACTATATTAACTGAACCAATCAGCTGTTATTGCAACCAATCAGCTGTTATTGCATACTACTGTAGCCTCCAAGAATATCAATGATATTTTTTCACTGATTTTTCCTGGTGATTTGCTTAGCATTGAAGAATGCTACCTGCATTGAACAGAAAGCAGCATTAAAGCCTAAACAGAATGTATATTGTGTTCAGCTTCTGAGCCTTTGCATAGAATGACAAAGCAAACAGGTGTGATTTGGCTGGTTCTGGAAAGAACACATGCACTAAAAATTATAGTTATTTCATTCAAATGCAACTTCTTCCAGAAAATGCAAAATAACCTATATTGATTTTGGATATGTTGTGTCCAAGTTAGTGCCTAACATAAATAAGATGGTCTTGGTGCATCTGAACTTAAAATTGAGTTACTGGATTTCATCCAAAATGTGGAAAAATAAAGGAAATCTATAAGGAACTTAATTGGTGTAGCGACATCTAGAAGGATTTTTTTCACTATCAAAGTCGAAGGAATATATGGTTAAAAACAAAGTCAATCATTTGCTCGAATGAGACAACAGGGTTTGATTGGTTGAATGCCAGTGATGACATCACAGTAAAATTATGGATATATACATGGACAGTCAGTAACAATTAAGGTCCAATGAGAATAAATGGTGTATCCATTCCTTTAATTCCAAAAACCTTGAATTTCTTCACCTATTTACTGTCTCATCAACTGGTTTTTTGTTATCTACATTTTATTTTTACATGAAGAAACTAAATATACCAGTCAATCATATTGGTGCTGTAGTGGAGTTATATTAGACTTCCCATTCCAGAGTTTGAATATTTATGTTTCTTATGCTGATATTTTAATTTTTAATTTCTGAGGTAATGCCAGTACAGTAGTAAAAATAAATATCCTCATGTAAAATGTTAAACATTGAAATCAGTGTGTGGCATCCTATGTTATAGGTCTATTTGGTGCTGAAGTACTTTTCTCCCTACTTGTGTCCTTACAGAAAACCCATATTCAAAATTGTATCCTCACCAAAATAATTTTGATTTTTCAAAATTCTGTCAATTCAAAATGCAGACTTTTCACTAAACTTTGTAATAATTCTGCAAAATCCATTATGGTTGGCATCTCTGTTTAAGGTTACAATACATAAGTGTTGAAAAAAAAAAGTGTTCTAAATTCTAATACAAGCAATTAAAATGTATAGGCAAGTATTAACATTTATACATACTCCTTCTGTTCATTGTGAACAAAGTCTCCCTTGGTTGCATCATTGTGGTCAGCTTCATTCTTTGATTTCTCATTTATCTGCTTGGACTTGATAATAGTTGATTTCTCCCCAAGCTGAAGATTTTCTACATGGTAGATGTTCAAGATCTATAACAAAAATTGAATAAAATCATTCCATGTTCCACACTGGCATACCTGCGAGATCTCAAAGTGTCACATGAAAAAATACTTGTCGACTCCCAAATCCCCTGACATGGTCGTACTTATTTCAGTAAATCTCATGAAAACAAAAATATGAGAGAGAGACTTTCCTGACACCCTGACATATGCCTGTAACCTGTAGCCTCTTAAACAGTAAACTGTCATAATTTGCACAGCTTCATGCCTAATGCTCAGGGAAAACTATTACAGTGAAACCCCATTATACCAATATCCAACCAAGTCAGTTAACTGAAAAAAATATTGCATCTGTAGCCTCTTAGCTCTACATGACTGGGGGTTAGGGCTGGTGGGTGAGACACAGAAATACGGACTTCAGTGTCACAGTTACCAACTTGATGCATATTAAACAAGAAATACTTTAAACAGTTATCATATATTTAATTTTTATTTTGTTGGCAGAGAACCATTCATTGGTACATTGGAAAGTGAAGTGTAAATAATTACAGTACATGTTCTCACCAGCCATTCTCATTGTATCCATAATAGTAATTCTATAAAAAATGTTCACAAAGAAGCAAAATTCTGAGAATTTCTCTTCTAGATTCCATTCAAATCCAAATACTTAACTTCTTGCTAATACACTCACACTAACTTATGAAACACTGTATTTTCCGAAACATTCATATTTGCGGGACATGTCTAAAGGGTCTGATATTTGACCAACAATAAAACGCATAAATCAAAATAGCATACTGACATCAGTCATTCTGGAGTATACAATGTCTGTCGACATAGTAACATTGCTCTGCATAGAGGTAGATGCAGAAAGATCATTTTCAATGCTGAGAAAAATGTAACAACATTTTTGGGAAAGTTTGAACAACAGTACCATTCTGTCTCTAATGAGTGCAGAGATGAACACTAATGACATCTGCTTCACCTTCAAACCATCCAATGAACTATTGAGAACAGCAACTATATGTTAATACCATATTCCACAGTCCAGTGGATTTTAAAGACAGAAACTTTGTGGGTTTATTTTATTCAATGTCTGTGTGGTTATAATTATGTGAGTTTGAGTGTATGCACATACAGTAGGACCCTGCTATAGCACGCTTCGTTATAGCACGAATTTGGATATAACACGATCGTGGCACGGCTCCCGAAACTTCATCTATTTTTTCGTACATGAAAAAAAAAATTTTTTTTCTTCAAAGTACGAAAAATAATGTGTAAAAAATTTATTATCATTTTGGGGAAGAGATCGTGTATGAATTCGGATATAATACGATCGTGGCATGGCTATCAAAATTTTACAATAATTTCGCCAATTTCTTAAACTACTGTTTGTGAATGTTTATTTCAAATGTGTCAGTAGTCAATCACTGCACTTTGATCTTAGTTTATTTTTGAAAGATGTCAGCTCATTTTAAAGCTGATAAGTGTTAATCTTATTATTACTGATACATGAACAATAAAGTCATTAAGTCTTCTTTGTGTTTTGTCTTCAGTGCATTCTGTGTACTATCGTTGCTCAAACAATAGCCGACATATGTTTGCTCATTCAACTGCATACACAGCCAAGCACCAAACAATGCGGTGGTTGATAAAAAATTCGCACCTGAATTTATAAATCAAATAATTTAAGTCATTGACAATCATCAAAGTCAATTTCAAAGCTAAAGGTTGTTCAAACCATGCGGCAGTGATTTATTAAACATCAAAAAAACCAAAGCCGCCAACACGCACACGTGGCTTGGCGGTGTTGTAAGACAATCGCCACACAATCAGTTGACCAGTAAATAATATTGTACATTCCCCATAGAAATGACCCCATTGTTGATTAACAATTATTCTTGCTGTAGTCATTCAAACAAATAGGTGTCAGAGTTTTAATTAGTAGTTATTTACAATGGATAACAGTATATGTAAACGTAAAGCTTTTACTGTTAAAGAGAAGCTTGAAGCCATGGACAGGATTCGGTGTTTCCACAAGTCAGATTTAATTCCCAATGCATGGTTCTCTGAATAAAGTTAAATATTATATGTGCAATCTCTGTTTTCATTGCATGTGTATTTCTCATTTAATATGCATTGATTTAAGATTGTAACGGTGCCAATGAAGCACGTTGTTTTCAGACCACAATTTACCCCCCCCCCCCCTCATTTTCTTCAGCTAAATGACTTGATTTCATCTTGTTCGGTTATAGTACGGTTCGGGCATAGCACGATCTCGTTTTGTGGACCCCGACCATCGTGCTATAACGGGGTCCTACCGTATATATATATGTGTGTGTGCGTATGTTAGTGATATATGACAATGCTAAATCTAGCATGTATTTTTTTTTTAAAAGTGTATAAAATGCTATAAGATAAGAAAATGTTGCTGTTGGTTGTTTTTAATGGCACTTTTAACATAATTTTGGCTATATTATGGAAAGGAAATGAGATCTCAGTGACTTTCCTAAGAACACACCAAGACAGTCAACCCAAGCAGACCGGGCAGGTATCGAACAAGCAACCCTTGAATTATGAGTTTGACACTCTACCAACTGAGCTACCACTGTTCCCTTATAATAAAATAGATATTTCATGTTTTTTTAATTCAAATTTTGAAATTATTTTCTAAAGGCTTATATGAGTAAATAACTTGTTCTCAATTGTACAATGTCATTTACTTTGAGTAGCATGCACTGACCCCTCTTTGGACCACAAAGCACACTCTTTCAATCTCCCCCACCCTACTGGTCAGAAGGTTGGCAGGTATGCACTGGTCAAAGGCTTTTTTGGTATAGAAAAGATTTCTTATTACTTCAAGTATGAGGCTTAAAATAGAGTTGCTTTAAAAAAATATATGAAACTGATACATTTTTCAAAAACTTCAACTGCATGATGCAGTTTTAAAAATGTACCCTTTTGTTTACTTGCTGGTTAAAAACACAATGTATCATTTGTATGAACCCATTTCTCACAGATGTAATAAACATATATAAAAAAAATCAACTTCAAATGTCACAATTGTTCGCTACATGTAAAAACTACTTTTCTACAAAAATAAAACATTTTTGTTACTGAATACTTAGAAACAGTCATTTGGTTTTTTAAAAATGGTATCAGTTTCATGGGTATTCTCTATCTCTCTCTCTATTACCAGGAACCATATCTGCCATAATGTTGCACATGAAAAACACAATTTTTTACTCACAAACTCCCTAACATGGTCATGTTTAAAAAAATATGATTTTCAGTAATCTTAGAAAAAAATAAAAAATAAACAGAGATAAATATTTGACCACAACTATATATTTTCCTAACATGTATTCTGTATAAACAGTGAACAGTCCTGTTTAGAGCTCATGTAAAACTATCCTCGAGGCAAAAGGTAAAGTGGTCACAAATAAGCAAAAACCATTTCATAGATTACTTACCTGGCTGAGAATAGCTAGGGTGAAGCTGTGTTAACTATTTTGAAGACTGCTGTGGGAGAGCCCATTAGGCTAATTTGCTTAGGTAAAGTGGAACAACCCAATTTGTTTGAAGTTACTGGTAAATCATAGAGATTGGTGTTGAAGAATAAAAGTTATTATACTTCATTGCCTTGAATGAGAATGTTTAAGTCATCTTTATTCAAGATTATTATCAAGTTTGTGATAAGCGGGAACAGTTTTTTGAACTTGGATTTCACTCCATATATAGATTGCAAAACACGATTATTTCGGTAGTCAGAATAGTGTACAAGTGTGATTCATTTTTGAAGGTAAAATGTTGAAATGCAGCTGTGATTCAATAAAGGACAAGCCTTTTGCAAAGAAAGCAAAACCCACCAAAACTAATTTTTTTGTGTGCACACACTGCAAACACCATTTTGACATCAGTCATTCTGAAGTGTATGACATCTGTTAACATAGCAACATCACCCAGCAAATTCCACACTCCTCCACAGCAATGCAGATGCAGAAAGATTGTTTTCTATGCTGAGAAAAATTAAACAAGATCTTTGAGGAAGTTTGAACAACAGTAGCATCTAGTCTCTAATGAGTGCAAAAATAACAAAAATAACACTTGCATTACCCTTCAACCACCCACCTCTCCACTGAAATACTGAGAGCAGCAAAGACAGCATCTAATTAAGAATTAAAATATTCCACTGTCCAATGGATGTTAAAGACAGAAACTTGGTATATTTATTATTTATTTAATGTCTGTCTGGTTGTGATTATGTGAGTGTTGACACATGTGCATATGTGTGTGGTGATGGTATTGGACAATGCTTAATCTATCAACTATTCTTTGTTTAAGAGTATTAAATGCTTCAAATAAAACATGTTATTTTGTTTTAAACTCAAATTTGAATTTCCAGTAGTTTTCTATAAGCTTATATAAAAATATAATTTATTCCCCCCCCCCCAAAAAAAATGGAGCACTATTAACTAGTACTAGCCAACAACTGATATTGTGATATTTGAGTACCATTGATGTTTTGATTGCATCTGCTTTTCCTCTTGATTTCTGAGACAGTGGTGAGCTGGATGTGTCCCTTGTTTCTGATTGGTCATCTGATGTCAAGCTCATCCAATCAAAAGAAGGATTTAGACTCAGTGCTTCAAAGTCTGGAAGACCAGCTATGACAAAAATAGAAGTCATTCAAATTTCCTTCTTATAATCATCAGTAAGATGACTACTAATGGATCTAATGATAAAATTTAATAGATACAAAGATGAAAATTTGTTCTCTATGATATAGTTTATCAATAGAAAAATACTTCATTGAATATGTGAACATGCAATACAGAATTTGCTGACAACTGCATCACACTTCTGGTGCTCGTGAGACTGCAAATAACTAGCATCCTCCATCTTAGTGAAATTACAGAATTGCCATACTTTTTTTATTCCTATGATGCACCATGCCTATTAGTCTAGTTCCTGCTATGCACTCTGCTACATGACTAATTAATGAAGAGACACAGATTTTACTAGTTACCAGCCAATGATATTGGCTTGCCAATTTAGGTAAGGTACCATCGAAGCTCACAGAACAACAAATTTAAATTCAATAAAGTGTTACGACTCTATGGTCTAAAAAAATGTAACAGAAAGAAAGTGAAACCAACAAATCAAGTAAAAATCAAAAAGCAATTTATTTCTATATAATTAAGATGAAAAATAAAAAAAAACACTTACAGTAATGTGTATCAAAATCCAAATAATCCAATAAGAATTAGTGTTCTAATCACAAGTCCTAAATATAGAATATTCCGAATTCGCTGCTGTATCCTTGAATGTTATGATGTGCCAATGGTCTTCAAAGTCCTGATGTACTAGTAGTCTTTAATGTGCTGATGTCAAAATGAAGTACTCCAAAATATCTCAGAATAAGTTCAGATAAATGCCAAAATCATCAATTAAAAATCCAAAATCCAAAAGTTTATGAGCACTGTTATAATCCAATGAATATTTTAAAGAATTCCTCTCTTAGAATTTTGAATTACTTTCCACAACTGTAATAGCTCTTTACAAGACTGATAGTAATGTCGAAACTGAAAAACTGTCCACTAAACATGGTATATATAAAGATTGGTCACATGACAGAATATTCTAGAATAATAAATGTATGTGAGTCCATTTACAGGTAACTCCTAAGGTATTTCCAGTTTTATCTGTAAACAAAATCAACCTTGACCTCAAATTGGTAAACATTATGTTTATCAAAACTATGCTTGAACTTAAATTTGAAGTAAACAACCTAATTCAAGGACACTAGTTAAACATGTTTTTCCTGATAATCAACATTAAGATTTAAGTAAATATTAAAGTCAAGAAACATTTATAATTTCCTAAAATATCTATAATATTATATAAACATCATACATAACAAAAGTTTATTAGCCATAAAGCTAGTTAAAATCATTCTTTCCCAAATCAAATCTTGAAGTTGTCTGCCATTAAGTCTCCTTTCATCAATTTAATCAAATAACTAATCAAAAGACATTATTCTGATTTCAAAAAGCTTTATTATTTTTTAGGCACGATGCCAATTTAATGTTTTATTTATTTTATAGAGAAATAAAAGGCTTTATATTAGGGTGACCACACAGATTTTGCAAAACAATCATTATTTTTTATCAACAATTAAGAAATAAATTGTTAAAAAGATGCATTTAATGGAAATCACTGAGGAAATCTGTAGAAGCAGCATAAAAAAAAAATTTGAAGTATCTATAATTTTCATGGTATTTTTCTGTGATTCAATCCTACAAACTGCAATATTTCCAAATACCTGTGACATTTTAAAAAGGAGTACCAGGTATATACAGTAGATGTAGAAATCTGAAAGAAAATAGGCAATTTAACAATGTAAATTTCAATAATGAAAAGCAAATTTTTTTAGTAGACTATGTTTCTCTGAGTATACTTACCTGATCACATTAACGTTAGGAAGATGCTCCACTTCCTCTCTAATCCAGCAATCATGGAAAGATGATGAAATTCATCTTTCCCATCTATATTCCATATAGACAAAGGGAAGAAACTCTTCCCAAACCTTCCCTTTACCACCACTAGGTGGCTGCAGCTGTTTACCAGTTTTGCTTGAGCGATACCTCGATGAGGATGCTCACATTTGTTGGGAGGTGTGGGAGGGCTTATTAGCGATGTGATTGGGTAAGTATTCTCGAAGAAACATAATTTACTAAAAAATTAGCTTTCTCCTTTGAATACATTCCCCGATTACATTAATGCTAGGAGAATAGATAACAGGAGGAGGTAATGCTGAGCTTCCTTCCTCTACCACAGTTACCCTGGAAGAATAAGGATTCTTCCCTGTATGAGGGTAAACTGCACTCCTAGTAAGAGAACAGCACCACTTGTGGTCACCTAATCAGTGACGCCAATACCTGTGTAAGAAAAAGGAGAAATGCAATGACTTTCTTTCTAACCCAGTAAATCACAAGGCAAAAGCATGGTTCTACACCTGTGATAAGACCATGCTGACTTTAGACATTTTTGGTGATGGTCTGGGCTGCAGTCACCAGACCTACCAGATTCAGTTTTTGTCTCTGCAAAGCAAGATCATGCAAATAGATGCTTGAGAAGGTTGACTATGCATGCCAGTCAACTGCCTCTATTATGTCTTGGATAGCCACGTTCCATTCGAAAGTGTGGCTTGCTGAGATAGCTCTTATTTCATTAGCTGAAATTTTCATGAGCATGAGGCAGACCTAATCTCTGGAGATCTTGGAGTATGCCAGGCATATTACCCACTTCAGCCATGATTCGAGGGCTTGGGTGGTTATATCTTCTTTCCCTGTCTTGACCACACACCCCGGCACTTTTCCATGTGCTTTACGTAGTATTTTAGCGCATGGGCCAGGTCCTGCATCACTGCCTCCAGACGACTATGCTTTGATTGTCCATTGCCAGCAGCCTGTTCTTTGCTATGAAGCCAGGTTGCATCATCATGACCACCAAACCATCTGATCTGAACTGTAGATAGTTTGGGTCCACTGAAAGGGCATGAAACTCGCTGACCCTGTATGCTGAAGCTAGGGCTATCAAGAAACATGTTTTGTATGATAGCAGCTTCAGGGAGGTGCTGGCTAAGGGCTCAAACTGATTTGAATTGAGTCATGTCAGAAACCATAATAAATTACACTTGGGAAGGCTGATGAGATCGACTAGAGAGAGACAAAACAGTTTACAGTCTTGGTGAAAGCCCATGGGCTGATATTGAGGCCAAACAGGTGAGCGTGAAATTGGTAAATGGTTCCTTGGAAATAGAACCAAAGGAACTTGCACAAGGATGTGTGTATAGGGACGTGAAACTATGCATTGGTTAAGTCTAAACTGACCGCAAACTTGTCTTTTTTCACTGAAAGTCTGATTGACCTTGCTGTCTCCATCCTGAACTTTGGTGCAGCTATGTACATGGTGATCCAGCTGTGTACATGGTGATCAAGCTGAAATCTATGACTGGTCTGAGATTCCTGTTGACCTTGTATACCAGAGTAAAACCCCGGACAGTTCGGTTTGTGAACTACCTCTACCACCTGCTTGTCGAGTAGCAACCAGCTCTCCTTTTGTACAATTTGTACCTTCTCCCAATCGGATAGCAAATCTGTCATGGAAGGGGAAGTTGAAAGTGGAGGAGGTTGGATAACTGAAATATGAAGCCCCTCTGAAACAACTTGGATTGCCCATTCATTGTCAGGAAACAGATCGATCTATGTGGTTCAAAAAGGAAGGAGTCAGACCCACAGGAAGGTTGTCTGCAGGTGGTCGGGGTGGCAAGTCAACATCGGCTGTTTGGAGGCTTGGGGGAGGAGAAACTGCTTCTGGAATTGAGGATTTTGTTGCTGCCTGAAATTGGATTGAGGATGAAATTGTTGCCTTTAAGCGTTATTCAGCCTCTTATCCTTTTGCCGCAGATCATCTCTGTGCTGCGGCTGAAACTGATTGTATCTGAACACAGGAGCCAGGGGCAAGGCGAGTAGAAGCAGCAGTTCTTGAGATGTCTGCTTCTGCACTTCCTCAATTTACCCCCAAACAGCAATGGCATGCCAAACGGTGCGCAGAGCCAAGATATAATGTGGTTTTACAGTGTCCAAGCTCAGGTAGGCATCCCATCACATGACATTGAGATTATCTGATGCCATTATGGCATTTACCATCATGTGATGTGTGGCCCTATTACCTTGGCAATGAGGGCTATGGCTTCCCACATGTGATCACTCCTGGCTTTTTTTGCCAGTCAAAAAATAGCTACAGATCATAAATCTAGCACAGGTGGCATGCAGGACATTTTTATCCACCTTGTAAAACAAAGGGTTGGTCGTATTGACAGCCACAATAATTTTACTCAAGGGCAGCAGCTCAGCGCTGAATGTTGGTGAATGTGTGTGATACCAGCATGGCACAAATGATGCTGGTAGATGGTTTTCCACAAAGAAAGCCTTGGAATTGCCCAAATCCCATATTTTATCAGTCAGGTGGTCTGAAATTTCTTTAATCTTTGCTGACTGTGGAAGAAGATGGAAGGATGGATGTTCTTCTTCATCTTCCAAATCCACTCAAGCCTGGACCTTATAGGCCTGGCTTACAGTTGACGGAGCTGGGCACTTGGAAATCAGCAGCACTCTGTAAAATTTCCCCCATGGCCACTTTAAAGCTGTATTCCATATGCTCCATAGTAGGATTGGCTAAGGGTGAATCTTCAAGGTTATCCCTGCACTCACTGTGGGGGTTGTCTTCATCAGGTATTCTGTCAGCATCAGAATAAAACATCCCAGGGGGCAAGGATGAGGATGTGCCATCATCCCTGTGTACTATTTGATCCCCCCCCCCCCCCCAGGGCATATTAAGCTGTAAAGATTTGTTCTGGCAGTTGCATTGGCGACTGGGCAAGTGCCGCAGTTTGTCTTGCTGGTAAGAAATGCTGGTAATCATGATTGTCAGTCATTTTGTCGATCAACTGGACAGCTGGCCCAGTTATTGACCAGGCAGTTGGCATGGATCTCGGCTGGCCAGCCAGCCTGGCTCTTGACTGGATAGTCAGCATGGTATTCTGCTGGATGGCTGATTGAGTAAATGCCTAGTTGGACCATGCGGCAAAATGGGCAAATCAGCTCACCAGATCCCCATATAGCTCTGCATAACTGGTATATGTCAAGGCTTGCTGAAGTGATTGACTACCGGTCACTGATTGTCAAGTAACGCTGGTCTGGCTGCTGGACTGGCTAGACAGTAGTTGGAATGACATTATACGCACTGGACTGGTGGCCATACAACTCATCCATGTCCAGAAAATACACCATGCACCAAGACTTACAGGCCCTAGGGCCAAGCTCTATCATGCAGCGGGACTTACGCCCACTGGACAGTCTAGAAAAGGGAGGACAATCTTCCATAAATTCCAACTTAGTATTGGAAATATAAGAGGGGTGAGAAGGAATGAATTCACCCGAGGCCAGCAACTGTGTCGTAGTCTCTTGTATTAGTCACCTCATCTGCGACTCCAACAAAGCCTGCTGAGATGGCAAGTCTGCAACCACTTGTTCTTCCAATTGCAGCTGTCCCAATGTCATGGTAGCTGTTGGTACCGTACACATCCCTTTGAGAGGGGGAGATACCATCAACATGTTCCCCACAATGCTGGCTACTGATGACATCTTAGGATGTAAACTTAAAATGTTGCATTCTCTTTCTGTGGACTTACCCTATCTCTCTTTAGTCTTAAGACCTCATCTTGATACATTTTCTGACCATACCTCGCACACACTGCATGTAGTTGTGGACAAACATTTAGAACACACAAGACAAGTGACATGCATGTCTTCATTGGCTTTAAACTTTTTACATCTTGTGCATTTCATCAACATCTTGGCCAATTTTCTGAAAGACAAGAAGGACAACATTTTATGGGAAATAACAACCAGAATTATGTTACTTCCACAAAGAAACAATGCTTAAAACTAAATAAGCAAATAAATATCCACAGTGTATGCTAAAACAACCAACAACGGGTACTAACTATACTATGTTGGAGCATGATGTCAGAAATTTTGTTTACAAAAACACGAAGTCCATGACCGTGACAAATTCACATATCAGTAAGTTTTAAAAAATAATGATTGCAACATTTAGCATAAACCTTTACCATCAATACTATACCAAAAGTGTCGATGGATGGTTGTAAAATCCACAAGATTGATTTAGATACTTTGAGAGGTGATCATGTGCTGTTACTCATATCAGCAAAAGCAAAAACTGATCAACAACAGTAGCCACCAAGTGGAGGTAAGGGGTAGAATTGGGAAGAGTTTCTTCCCATTGTCTATATGGAATATAGATGGGAAAGACTAATGTTTTTTCATCTCTCCATGATTGCTAGATTCAAGAGGTAGCAAAGCATCTTTCTAACATTAATGTGATTGGGGAATGTATTCAAAGGATATATGTACCCACCTGCATTTCCAAAACTATGAAGAAAATTTAATTTAATGTGGAAAAATCCATATATGTGGTCACACTATTATATAATTAAAATGATCCATTTACATCTGTCTTTTGTGTGTAAAATATGTCCAGTCATGGTATTAAAGTACCTCCCACCCTCCTTCCATTCAGATATACTTTTAGCAGAAGCATATAAGATCATTCTTTACTTTCATCATGTGAGACTCCAGTGGGGTTTTCTCCCTGAAGAGGCCTTGCGTCTCCATTAAAGGAATTAATGGAACTGGGAGCCAATGTGGAATCCTGACTATCAAGCAAGGCCATGTTTGGTATGTTGCCATAGGCTGAAAGCCCTTCAGATGCTGGCTCCATCAGATTGGTGCTTCCTTTCTGGAAGAGTTGGTCAGCAGATTGTGTGGAATTGTTTGCTGTCATATCATGTTCTTGACTTTGGGGTTCCACAGCCTGACCCTTGTTTTCTTCTCTCTGATACGTTGTAATTCTCAGATGTTCCTGTGAAGCACCAGTCAGTACCACTGGTAAATAAAATGATGAATTGATCATCAGCAGCAGACTAGAAAAGCTGAAAGCTGAGATCACTGCATCCAAAGGAGTATGATGTTTCTTGCATAAAAATTACATAAAGTTAAGAAAAAGACAAAAATAACTGTTTCTATACTAAACCATTTAGATAGCTTAATTTGCATATATTTATAGCTTAATTTGCATATATTTATAGTAAAGATACAGGCTTTTCATTTTTTTCTCATCTCTTCATTGTTTTTTATGCATGAAACATCAAACTCCTGTGCTGCATCTGTGTGACATAGGTTTTTTTCTCTAAAATGTTGAGCGTTTGGCACCCAATACTATCAGTGTTGAGAACTAATGCTAGAAGCAGAAAAGGTACATTATTGATAGACATTTCAAAATATCTTTGTCAAAGCTTCATCTGCCTTATCTAACACTTTGTCCAACATAGTAAGAAAAGTGTTGCTTTTTGCCACAGTTTCAGCTTTTGAGGAATGTGTTTGTTATTTACATCTCACATGGTCAACTAGGGCTGACTTTCTAAAACTTGAACCTGGACTGACAAAATTGTTCCTCTGCTTGTGCTTTTGATATAACTTGAAAAACCTTGCAATGTTTTATCATATCTCAATTATGAGAACAGTTCAACCATTCACTGTTGAAACTTCTTGACTTCTTCAGATTAACATTTTCATCCCAATCACCTCTCTTTCTCTTATTCATGACGGTTAATAGTAAGAAAAGTGCATGAAACATCAAACTCCAGTGCTGCATCTGTGTGACATAGGTTTTTTTCTTTCAGGAAAATAATAGCATCGTGATGTTTTTATTTGTTAAATACATTATCAGTGGCAATTTATACAGTCAAACTTATATGATTGGCTGTTTTTACTATGGAACAACCAATTAACAAAACTCAGTTAGGTACTTTGTTTGCTTTATTGATCTTTACTTTCCTATTTTTCTCTGTGTAATTACATTTATTTGAAACAAAGCTGTAATGGTATTTATTTTTATAGCAATACAGACAATTTAAATTGGAGATTCAGTATTCAGCCTGACAGTATGTATAGCATTATAGATGGGATCACATGCATGTGGCAGTGTACACCTTAATCTGCTTTGTTGGTGAAAGTGCGAAGCCAGATTTAGTGAACAGTTATGACTGATGCTCATGGCAGTCTGACACACATCTTTTTCGTATAAAAATCTGCCATCCCATGGTCAAATATCATTACCATCCAATATACATGTAGTACAATATTAGGACCTTGTTTGAGGGCTTTGATGCATAAGCTGAAGTTTTAGTACCTGAAGCCAAAAGCTGAAGATTTTAAAATTACAACTCACAAACTATAATGCACATACTGTAGAAAACCTCAAATAAGGTTATAATAATTTTATTATACTGACAAACTATGACAAAATAATTTAAATCAAAATCACAAAAAAATAGCAATAGTGTATCATAACAATGGTGTCATGATGTCTGGTATGTGTAACAACATTACAGTCAACATCTTTGATTATGTCACAACAATAAATGTTAGTATAACAGTCACTAGGATCTTAACATTATAAGCAGTTTGAAAAGGATACCATCTTTTATCATTATAAGCAGTTTGAAAAGGATACCATCTTTTATCATTATAAGCAGTTTGAAAAAGATACCATCTTTTATCATTATAAGCAGTTTGAAAAGGATACCATCTTTTATCATTATAAGCAGTTTGAAAAGGATACCATCTTTTGTCATTATAAACAGTTTGAAAAGGATACCATCTTTTGTCATTATAAGCAGTTTGAAAAGGATACCATCTTTTGTCATTATAAGCAGTTTGAAAAGGATACCATCTTTTATCATTATAAGCAGTTTGAAAAAGATACCATCTTTTGTCATTATAAGCAGTTTGAAAAGGATACCATCTTTTGTCATTATAAGCAGTTTGAAAAGAATACCATCTTTTGTCATTATAAGCAGTTTGAAAAGAATACCATCTTTTATCATTATAAGCAGTTTGAAAAAGATACCATCTTTTGTCATTATAAGCAGTTTGAAAAGAATACCATCTTTTATCATTATAAGCAGTTTGAAAAAGATACCATCTTTTGTCATTATAAGCAGTTTGAAAAAGATACCATCTTTTGTCATTATAAGCAGTTTGAAAAGGATACCATCTTTTATCATTATAAGCAGTTTGAAAAGGATACCATCTTTTATCATTATAAGCAGTTTGAAAAGGATACCATCTTTTATCATTATAAGCAGTTTGAAAAAGATACCATCTTTTATCATTATAAGCAGTTTGAAAAGGATACCATCTTTTATCATTATAAGCAGTTTGAAAAGTATACCATCTTTTATCATAATAAGCAGTTTGAAAAGGATACCATCTTTTGTCATTATAAACAGTTTGAAAAGGATACCATCTTTTGTCATTATAAGCAGTTTGAAAAGGATACCATCTTTTGTCATTATAAGCAGTTTGAAAAGGATACCATCTTTTATCATTATAAGCAGTTTGAAAAGAATACCATCTTTTGTCATTATAAGCAGTTTGAAAAAGATACCATCTTTTGTCATTATAAGCAGTTTGAAAAGGATACCATCTTTTGTCATTATAAGCAGTTTGAAAAGAATACCATCTTTTGTCATTATAAGCAGTTTGAAAAGAATACCATCTTTTATCATTATAAGCAGTTTGAAAAAGATACCATCTTTTGTCATTATGAGCAGTTTGAAAAGAATACCATCTTTTATCATTATAAGCAGTTTGAAAAAGATACCATCTTTTGTCATTATAAGCAGTTTGAAAAAGATACCATCTTTTGTCATTATAAGCAGTTTGAAAAGGATACCATCTTTTATCATTATAAGCAGTTTGAAAAGAATACCATCTTTTATCATTATAAGCAGTTTGAAAAGGACACCATCTTTTGTCATTATAAGTAGTTTGAAAAGGATACCATCTTTTATCATTATAAGCAGTTTGAAAAAGATACCATCTTTTGTCATTATAAGCAGTTTGAAAAGGATACCATCTTTTGTCATTATAAGCAGTTTGAAAAAGATACCATCTTTTGTCATTATAAGCAGTTTGAAAAGGATACCATCTTTTGTCATTATAAGCAGTTTGAAAAAGATACCATCTTTTGTCATTATAAGCAGTTTGAAAAGGATACCATCTTTTGTCATTATAAGCAGTTTGAAAAGGATACCATCTTTTGTCATTATAAGCAGTTTGAAAATGATACCATATTTTCTCATGATATATATACCATATATACTTGCGTATAAACCGAGTCCAAATGCAAACAACAGAGACCCTGATCTGCCATTGCATAATGTTGTTTGTTCTACTGATTAGTCCTTACAAACTAATCTTTTTGCATGGACCCAGATTGGGGTCTATGTAGTTTGCAGTTGGTATCCGTTTATACGCGAGTACATACGGTATCCTATTTACTCCTGCAATGATATACCTTATCAGCCGCTTCTTACTACCTTTCCACTACTGAAACTAAAAGCAAAACTTCCATATAAAGGACATCTGCCTTATGGAGGGTAAAGTTTACAGTCATGATCAATTTAACCTCTATATAAAATCTACACGCGTGTATAAGTCAGATCCAATTGCACACTGCTTATAACCCAAATCTGCCATTGCACAATGCACTGGCAGATCTTGGTCTATGCAGTTTGTTAGGAGTAATCAGTAGAACAAACAACAGACCCTGATCTGCTGGCACATTATGTGATGACAGATCAGGGTCTATGTTGTTTGCAGTTGGACTCGACTTAAATGTGTGTATATACAGTCTGTGCCTATGAATTGTGTCTTCTGTGTAACTGTTTTCTGCAAGAGAGTGGCCTGAGAGTAATTATAACCTTCATTCACAGCCGTTTCTTTCATTTTCTCTTCCATTTGCAGCGGAATTCTCAATATCTCCATGTTTTCCAGACTTTTTTTGTTTTCTATTTCAGTACTTAATTTCCTCTTGTGGCTCTGGAGCCAAATACTCTGCTTAAACTGATGTTGTTTCTCCTTTTCAAGTCGCTGATTTAGCTTGTTTTGTATCAACCCACTGACACCATGCTGATAGAACTGGTCATTATAATAATAATAAATACCCTTTAAGGACCTCAGACCCATAGGAATTTTCAAATTTGCAGCTTTAGGGTCCACTGTGTAAACTGGAACCACACACCATCGTTTTGTCTCATTTTCAATAGCTTCCATCAAACACTCCTCTCTGGACAACTCTATCCATTTATCTTCACAGAATTCTTTTGTAATGTAAAAGAAAATGTATGTGCATCTTTCCAAAGCTGTCTCTAAAAGTTTAAATTTGGACCCTGCTTGTGGTACAAACTCATCATACAAAACTGCTTTGACAGATTCCTTATGTTTCAATTTTATATCATTTTTCAGATGGTCACAAAATTTGCGTGCATCAGCTCTATTGTCTTCACTGTATAAAACCATTACATCATAATATTTTATCCTAAGCTCTGGAGGCATAACATTCTCATGCATTTGCAATTCCTTTAGCCATTTGTCACCCTCAAAACTGCTGCAAGAGTCACTCCAAGAGAAGGATGAACTTCCATGTATGGATGGCTCCAAATTATTCTTGATGAACTCTTTATCATATTGCTCACTCCCACAGTTGACAACACCAGCTGGCAAAGAAAAGATATAATGTCATCATACATATATCTTACATAAGACTGGAAGCTAATCAGTCTATTTTCTATTACATACAATTATATGCTTCATTGGACTAATTATGATATGGTATAGCAAAACACCTGGATAAAAGTAGCATTATCTTAATGCTTTGTTTATTCATTAAAAATACCCCCATTATCTCACTATCTCTGCCCCTAGCCCATCCCAAAGACCACTGCAAAACTTTACTCAAAATTCCCTAATCACTTCCAAAGTATGAAGTCTCTAACTCAGACCATGTAAGAGTTGTCTAGCATGACACTTGCACACATACATGGATGGACAAGATAACAAGTCCCCATATTTTCCTTAAAAAAGAAGTATGGACACAACTAAAGATCATGCAATAAAACAGCATGCTGTACATTATCTCCTTTCACCCTAGGCTATGCCAAAAGTCCCCCCCCCCATTTCCATCTACAAGGATATGAGTTGAAATTCTAAGACAAGGTGAACATCATCTGCACAGCACATTGATCATAGCCCCCCAAATTGGAGGTATTTATTTTACAAAGTGTAGGAGAAATAGTAAGACATTACCCATGAACAAATACATAAATGAATGTACATAAATTGTATGCAATGGATCCCAGTCAACTAATTTTCTTACAAAAGCATGTATAGGGCTGATAATTTTCACGAGATTGCAATTTATTATTAGCCAACAAACTTGAAGTCAGTAAAACAAGGCAGCAGCAGCCCTATACTTTTTAGAAGAATATCTAAAAAACCAAATATTGTGAATTCCTTTATTTTTGTGGGTATAAATTTGTATGGTCTTGTGAAAAATTATGTGTTTCTCTGTATTAAAATTCATGGATTGGGCAAGGGGTCTTATTGTTTGCACAGAGGAATAATTGTTGGATGGGTCTTTTAATTCATGATTTGTAACAACCATGAAATCCACAAAACTTGTTACCCCATGAAAATTGGTACCCCACAAATTCCACAAAACTTGGTACCCCATGAAATCCAAAACTTCATACCCTGTGAAATCCATAAAACCTGGTACCCCACAAAATCCATAAAACTTGGTACCACATGAAATCTATGAAACCTTGGTACCCCATGAAATCCACAAAACTCAGTACACTATGAAATCCATTAAAATAGCTACCCCATGAAATCCACAAAACTTGGTACCCTGTGAAATCCACAAAATCTTTGTACCCAACAAAATCCACAAAACTTGGTACCCCACAAAATCCACAAAGCCTTGGTACCCCATGACTTCCAGGAAACTCGGTACCCCATGAGATTCACAAAACCTTTTAACCCCACAAAATCCACAAAACTTGGTACTCCATGAAATCCACAAAACTTTGTACCCCACAAAATCCACAAAACCTGGTAACCCGTGAAAAATAGTGATTTCAGTATTATGCATCCCACAATTTTCTGCAGTTTCTATCTTTAAAAGTGTCAAAAGAGTTATGACATTACATATGAATGCACAAGGTAATGAATTCATGCACATTTGCAAGTACTGATAGGAAAGATCACAGAGTCCACATCTACCCCTCCCCTCCCCTCCCCTCTCCTCATTCTACCCATGGACAGTTAGCCAGAGGGCTGAAACAAATATTCATTACATATATGATGTACAAAGTTTGGTAAAATGTAGTTTTTTTTCAGGGGGAGAGGGACTACTTTGAATAATGTATTACTTAACTGTTGCCATTGTGTTACCCTCATTCACATAAGAATACTCCAACCTCCCTTTTGATGGAAAGTTCCAGAAAGTCCAGAATTAGAAAAAAAAACATCCAGTCTGTCCCTCATGTCATATCCCCATGTGTAGTACCCATCCTCTTTCTTAGGGACCCAGACTTTTTGTGGGACATCAGAGTGGAGTGGGAGGAGGAAATCTGACAGGTAAGTATTACATCATTAAAATAAGTTTTACCCCCCCCCCCTAAAAAAACAAATTTTAATATCAGTAATATATTACCTGTCGCTATTGCATTGCTGATGGCTTCAGAACTGGTATAAAATGTATACACTCACCCTTACGGTAGGAGTGCCCACTACTATAAGTTGGCATCAGCTTAGATAACTTTTTGTGCCACAACTATTGGCTCCAAGAAAATATTCCTTTGTTCTGGTGCACCAAAGACTGAAGGTAGCAGGAGGAGAAAGTAGTATGTGACCGCCAAAATGTGGCTCTCATAACATCCTCCAATGATGAATGAGTTAGACAGGTCCATGAGGTCACAATAGCTCGAATTTCATGGGTTTTAATTTTCATGAATGAAGGTCCTTCTCAGTAAGGGACTAAGCTCTCTTGATGAAGACAATCCACCTGGAAATGGTGGATGCTGAAATAGCAGAGCCCTTAAGAGGAAGGAAAATACACTTCCTACCCTATCTTGATCATCCCCAGCCCAGCTACAACTAAGATGGAGTGGAGCGACAAAAGGAAGCTGTTTTTTTGCAAAAAAATACCTGTTTGACAAAGGAGAGATTCATAATTGCCATTGAACTGTAAACAACCTTTTCCTACAGACAAGGCATGAAACTCATATTCCTTCATCTCGTAGATGCTAAAGAGAGCTGGAAAATGGTTTTAAGGGTAAGGTTCTCAAAAAAAGCTTCACCTAATGATTTACTGTAGCAGGGTGTGCAGGTGTGTGTGTGTGTGTCACAAAGACCACAACACACATGAGAGATTCCATCTAAGCATAAGTGAGCGAGAAACCAGTCTCTGCAGCTCAAAATACCTGATAAGATAAAAAATATGAGGATCCAAACCAATGGCTGGGCCTTTTGTGAACTTGAGTGTGTTGGGTGTGTTGGATAGGGCTGCCATATAGCCCTTAATAGTAGAAATCAAGCATTCTCTCTCTTCTAACAGGAATAGAAGAAAGTCTGCCACTGCGCTCGTAGAGGGACAGTTAGGATTAATGCATTTTCTACTGCACCAATCAAAAAATTCTCTACTTTGCATCATTGACCTTGGATGTGAACCAACTCCTGGCCTGAATGATGCAATTGGCAACTTGTCCTGGCAGATAGATTTCTTGAGATGAGCCAAGTGTGAAGATGGAGAATCTGTGGGTTTTTGTGCAGAAGAGACCCCCTGTGCTGCGACAGCAGGTCCCTCCTCTGAAGCAATGTCCTGACCTGGTCTATCAAGAGGTCGCAAAGATCACTGAACCACGATATTTGAGGCCACAGAGGTGCTATCAAAATGAGTTAAGCAGTGGAGATCCTGACTTTGTGGAGCACTTGTAGAATCATTCTGAACAGTGAGAAGGCATAAGCGAACATACGGTCCCACTTCAGGCTGAAGGCATCCACTGGCCAGGGCTTCTGGTCTGAGACTGGTGAAACATAAAAGGGAAGCTTGTTGTTTAGCCTTGTCACAAACAAGTCCACCAAAGGTCTCCCCCACAGCCTGAAAAGGAACTCTGCTATGGATTGGTGCAGAGATCATTCCATGAGAACTACCCTGCCTCTCCTGGACAGACTGTCCACCAGAATATTCTTTTTGCCAGGAATATGACAAACTCAGAAGGTAATCCCTTCTGAGGTTGCCCAGCGAAGGAGGTTCCAAACCTCCACGCAAAGAGAAGGAGCATGTGTGCCTCCTTATTGCCTTAAGTATGCTACCACCGATGTATTGTTGGAGGAGACCATCACACAATGACTCTTTCCTTGGTTGATGCACCCCTATCCCCTATAGGGCTAAAAAATACTGTCCTCATTTCCAAATTGTTTATGTGGAGGGTACTTTTATCCTGGGACCACAAACCTTGAAGAACTAGCCCTTCCTGCTCCAAATGAGCAGTCCACCCCAAATCTGACATGTCCGTGAATAGATAGTAGTGGGTTTTGAGGGTGTGCATGGAGACTCTAGTCAGAAACCGGTCACGATTTGCCCACCAACTCAAGTGTGGTGAAATTCTATTTGAAGAGAAACTGAGCTATCAGGGGATCACTGTGTGGTTTCCAGTTGAACAGAAGGAGAAACTGGAGGGGTGCAAGTGCAGTCTTCCTAGGGGAACCAGGTCAACAGTGGAGTTCAAGATCCCCAGTAGGGATTGATATAAGCAAGCCAACAACAAAGTCTTGGCTTGCATCACCTCCAAAGGGCTTGGATTCTGTCTAATCTGTCCAGAGGGACATGAACTAATCCCCAGTTGGTGAGGAAATTTATCCCCATATACACAAAATCCTGAGATGGTACTAGCTCTGACTTCTCTAGGTTGGAATGAGTCCCAGCTGGGTCACTATGGAATGAGTCCCAGCTGGGTCACTGTGGATCAGCAGAGAGACAGGTCTTGTCCAAGTGTCTCTAAGAAGCCATTGTAGATCAACCAGTCGTCAGAATAATGGAGGATAGGGATCCCTAGTGACTCAGGTGGGTAGCAACTAATCCAAATACTCTGATAAAGGCTCTGGGTGCAAAGGCTAGGCCAAACAGCAGAGAAGAAAATTGGAAAAACTCCTGGTCTACGCAAAACTGGAGGTGCTTCTTGTGAGGAGGAAAAATTGGGATTTGAAGGTATGCATCCTGAAGGTTGATGGAGACTGCCCAGTCACTGGATTTATGGCTGTTCTGACTGAAGCTGTAGTATCCATCTTGAATGGTTCCTCCTGAAGAAATTTGTTTAAGGCAGAAAGACTTATAATCAGCCAAAACTTTCCGCCTTTTTTAAACCAGGAAAATCCAGGAATAGAAGGCCAGAGACTGGTTGTTTAATACCCTCTCTACTGCACCCTTCTGTAGAAGGGTGTGCACCTCTTCCCTTAACCACACCAGATTTGACTGGTGGAAAAGCATGGGACATGCATATGAACCTATCAGTCTGGAGGGTTTTCCTTCCAAGATGAGGGGTGTCGCCCATTCATCCCATCACTCACTGAAATCTCCTGCATACACAAAATTATTATAAAAAAATTGAGGAAGAGAACTTTTTCCTTTTTTTTAAAAAAACCTTGCTTCCAATGTAGGATATTTACAGTAAAGACTTTAAGTGATCACGTAACTGGGAACTGGCTTAGGTGAGCATGACACTTCAATTGCGAATTCGACAGACAATAACCTGAAAGTAATTATTAGTAGTAATTCAGAAATGATTATAGATGTTAATGGATTATGGCTGGATTACTAAAGAGCTCAAGCAGCATAAAACAATTAACATTACTTGGATTCTTTCTGCAGGGTTGGTTTGGTGTCTTTGTTTAAAATTTGTCAAGATGGATTATACTATGCATGATTAGAAGTAATTTGGAAAGGATTTAAAGATGTTTATTTTTAATAGATTATGGTTGCATTAGTAATTACTAAACAGCTCAAGTGGCATAAAACAGGTTGGTTTTGCTTCGGTATATAAAGTTTGTTGATATATCTAAGCATACATTATCTCCCAATGCTAAAATACCAAAATCTAAACAAGGAAAATATCACATGAAATTCAATAATGGATGGAAACAAGAATTTCAGTGGTTGGAGTAAGTTCAAAGGGACATGAATATGCATTCTGCCAATCCTCTAAAGTTGATTCTAAGAACTTCCCAAATTCAACCCAGGTAACACCAATCTTGAGCAGTTCTGGCAGGCAGTCAGCACCCTGAATCTACGCACAGGCAGAAAACAATTTAAATTTCTTGGTCGACTCAACTGAGTTGTATGCAAATTGCCACATTCCAATGCAGACACTAACAGGACATTTTCTATTCTGAGGATAATTCAGGCTGACTCTAGTGGAAACCTGGATCCAGTAATAATACATGATCTCCTAAGTGCTGATATCAACACTGACAAAAGAAAGGCTAAAAATCCTAGTGCTACATATAAGGATTGTATGAAAGGCAACAAGTTACTGTGAAAGGACTGATGTGATGAGATAATGTGCATATTTTAATACAGAAAAAGGAAATTTGTTCAGTAGTTTTCATTTTTTGTCCATCTGCATACTAAAAATCAGGTAGAAGAAATTCCTCCCGATTTGAAGCGAAAACTCCTGACCAAATTTTGCAAATCTCCTGATCTGTCCTAATCTGACCTCTCTGTTCTGTCACATGTATGACCTTGCCAGAGGAGGATGTTCCCGGAACTGAAGCCAGTATCCTTCCTATATTATCGAGAGGACTCGCCAATTGTCCATTATACTCAACCAGACCTCGGAAAAGATGCATGGCAGGAGAGGGAGCAAGTCCCTACCCTCCTCAGGAAAGGGAGAGGGGCCTGTAAACATCCTCCATGGGCCTTTCTAGCAGCCTCATCTAGCTACAGACAAGTAAGAGGGAGGCTTAAATTGGATTTGCTTCCTGGACTGGGGCTGCATCCCTTTAAAGAACTTCATGGAAGGCCCCAAGGGGCAATCAGGATGAACACACTACCTGGACAGTTTTGATAAGCCAGGAGCGGATGCGAGGGACTGATGTTGTTGGTCCTTCAGGGCCTGAGATGCCATTGAGGGAATGAGACCTCCAAAGACAGTCTCTGCCTCCTGCAGAGGTGGAGCAGCTCCACTGACAGCGCCATGGACATTGATAAGGCATGCCTTGAAGTTGCAGCAACCACCTCCAGTAAGCACTGTAGCACGGCTGCAGATAGTGCTGCAGAAAAAAGATCAGCATGTGAGGTTATGGTGAAGAGCAACCTAGCCCTACATTCCAGTCCCTCCAGCATCTTAACAGGAAGGCAAGGACAGGTCTCCATAAAATTCCCACTTACGATGCCTCAGCCTCCAAAGGGGGAGCCTTAAGGGGTCATGCAGGGAAGTGTACTCTAGCTATCCACAGAGACCAGAAGTCTCAGCATAGAGGGGGGAAATGGACCACCCCTTACATATCCTAGCAAACTCCTGGCCTTAAAAAACCTTTGAGATAGCTCACTAACCAGGGAAGTAAAAGAAGATCTGGACATGAGGCCGCCCGAAAGAGACTCTGCAAACTAGAGATTTTTCTTATCCCATACCTTGTCTGACCACAAACAAAAGAACAGATGACCATCCATATGTTCATAACTAGTGCAAGACAGGCAGATGGGTGTGTATCCCATGGGCTTTCCTATACCCACATTCTGTCACATTTTATTCCTACAAAATGAAAATTTTCTGAAACCAGAAACAATAAATCAAAAATACTGATAATGATAATAAATGGTGTGAGACCTCCATCTAGCACAATTTAACACCAGCAATACAATACCTGTCAATATTGTATTGACGATAATAAGCACTCTAAGACCACTGAAACACAATATTTATGATCTTGGAAAATAATGAGTGGTGTGAGACCACTGAAACTTACTATTGATGATAATGATTGTGTGATACCCAATAAGAGCATGTAAGATTCATCATGTAATATTAGTCAATGTACCATTGAACCAGATATACTGAAAATATTTATAAAGAAAAAACAGAGGCCAAAAAGAAAATCCAGATATGAAAGTGAAGATGATACCTACCCTAGAAATCTGGAAACATCAAAAAATAATTGGATTAAGGATAAAAATTGGAACAGTTATGACCTACCCTATCACTGAAGAGTAAGGGTAACATAACAGGGCACTGAAGAGGAAGAGCAACATAACAGGGCAATTAAGAGGAATGGAAACATAACAGGGCACTGCTGAAGAGGAAGGGTAACATAACAAGGCACTGAAGAGGAAGGGCAACATAACAGGACAATTAAGAAGAATGGTAACATAACAGGGCACTGCTGAAGAGGAAGGGTAACATAACAGGGCACTGAAGAGGAAGGGCAACATAACAGGGCACTGCTGAAGAGGAAGGGTAACATAACAGGGCACTGTTGAAGAGGAAGGGTAACATAACAGGGCACTGCTGAAGAGGAAGGGTAACATAACAGGGCACTGAAGAGGAAGGGTAACATAACAGGGCACTGCTGAAGAGGAAGGGTAACATAAAAGAGTACTGCTGAATAAAAGGTACAAAAAAGCCTCAAAGCTCGCGAGAGCTTATCTGATGACTAACTATACAATGGACTGAGGGTGTGAACACAGTAACAATATGGAAAAACAAATTTTAATGCCAGAATGTGTCTTGGACACGAGACCCAGGCCTCTGGAGCCAAATACTGGTAGGTATTATAACATACATGATATATCATGAGTTATTTATGAAACTTACCAAAAGGTACATAAATATCTTAACAGAATCAAGGACAGAGATGTATTTTTGACCCTATAACCCACCTCTGATGTTCTAAAGGTTTGCGGTTGTGGTAGTGGAAGATTTTGAAAACCAACAGCCAAACAATATCCCACTGGGTAGTCACTTACTGAGTTTGAAAGCTTTTGCATGAACAAAACATTTTTGGCAGTTACAACATATCTCAAAAGCCTTCAATTTAATTCCCATGACAAAAAGGTTTAGTGACTTCCTATTTTATTTTTTCCCCTTTATTAACACATGCCCTTAGGCCCCAGAGGTCAGTAAGATGATTAAAATCTATTTCATGTATAAAAACTCTCAAAGACTTTTGATTTATAATAATAATAACAAGAGGCCCAAGTGGGCCTAATAATGTTCACCTGGCATGCATTGGTCTAAAAGGCAAATGTAGTGATAAGGCAGGTGCCTTGGGTTGAAAGACACACATGTCAGGATAATTTCCAGCTATTTGGTAGAAATTGGTGGTATTTAATATGTTGTTTAAGTGTGTTTCTACTTTGAGTAACTTCAGCTGGACTAGATGGTGCATTGGCATCTTCTGTATGAATGAAATGAGTTCACGCTAGGACTCGATCTATCACATCTGGTCAGATATGGTAAGTCAGTTTTGGAGAGAACATCATTCTATGATAGTTTTTTCATATATTAGTAACAACTAGCCATTCTTGATGAGAGATCAGTATCATTTATAAGTTTTCCACCCAGTTGTTATAGAAGCTTTATCACTGATAGGGAGCCACCCCAGCCATATCTTAGATACAGCATGTCTTAAGAAACATTCTTACCCAGTTTGATCATAATTGCCTAGGCCATTCTGTGGAAGAAGTTAAAAATATATTTCCATTTTTTTTTTGCTATGGAAGTTACACTATGCTAGAGGAGACATGTTGGACACAATTTTATAGAGCACTACTACCAGGTTTGATTGGAACTAACTAACTCAGCTGACATAGAAAAGTTAAAAATAGGTTTTCCATATGGTTACTAAGGAAGCCATCCCAAACACAATGATGATTGAGAATGTCTTAAGAAACATTCCTAACAAGTTTGATCAAAATTGGCTCAGCTGTTCTGGAGAAGTTGAAACTAGGTTTCCATATGGTTGTCAAGGAAGTTACACAGTTGTTAGAGAAGCCACCCCAAACAAAATTTTGATTAGGGAATGTCTTCAGAAACATTCCTACCAAGTTTGATCAACACTGGCTAAGCTGAACTGGAGAAATTAAAAATAGGTTTTTCATATAGTTGCTATGGAAGCCACATCATTGTTAAGGAAGTTTTGGATCTGTCTGATCAAGACCCGTGGCTTTCTTACAGTCAATTTCATTTAGAAAATTAACTACAAAGCCCTCTTAAATACTGTGAACTAAGAACTGAGGATTTGGAGGAATTTTCACTAGTTCTTTTATTCTAGATGCTACACTGATGAAATCATTAAAAATATTTGCAAAGTTATCATTATTTTTATGTTCATCGTCCACTATGAGGGAGTGAATTTTGTCAGATTGATTAGCTGCCTTGCCCTCATTAAATTCCCCCAAAAATTTCCCAACAGAATTTGAACTTGACCTGTTCTTTTCAAGCAAGTTCTGATAGTATGTTTATGTGCATATTTAATTATTTTTGAAACCTTGTTCCTCCAATTTATTTGTATTCAGTAAGGTTTTCTACTGCCTTTAGATGACTTCTTGTTTTCATCGCATCCAATATGTCTGGTGTAAGCCAGTTATTCTGTGTACTGCATTTTAACCAGCAAGTTTTCAGGGGTGCATGCTTGGAGACAGAATCTATAAAGAGATCTGTCCAGGTTGCAAGGACTTCATCAACATCATCAAATAAATGAATGATACTCCATGGAACTTTACAAAGATCATCAAGACAATGTTCTTCATTAATGTTTTTGAATGATTTGTATGTTATAGTTTTGTGAGTACTATTTCAAACTGTTCTATTGTTAACCTCCTTGGAAAGAATGTGGGAAAACAGTCACTACAACCTACTTTTGAACTCTGTACATTTGAAACATTTTCTTCGGTATTGGTATAAATCAATCAGTGTTTCAGTGTTTTTGTGTTTTCCCTGACTCTTGTAGGTTCATTAACTAATTGGTTCAGTAAAGACCATGCAATTTATCTTTATGAAAGCATTTAATAGGTCTGTTAATGTCACCTAGTATATATATGTATTCTTCTCTTGAGCTAGAACATTTTTGGAGATTCAAAATTATCATTCCAAATTACTCTAGATAAGGGTTGTCAGTATATATAATGAACCAAAAGTGATTTAGCATTCTTTTGGCTTTTTTTTAAAGATTCAATATTATTTGACTCTTAAGTATTCTCTACTTTTAACACTTAATTCTTCCTTTAGATACAAACCGTATATACTCGTGTATAAGCCAATACCAACTGCAAACAGCATAGACCCAGATCTGCCATCACATAATGCGCCAGCATATCTGGGTCTATGCAGTTTATATGGACTAATCAGTAGAACAAACAACACAGACCCTGATCTGCCAGCACATTATGCGATGACAGATCAGGGTCTATGTTGCTTGCTTTGGACCCGGATTATATGCAAGTATATATATGGTAACTATACCACCTTGATCTCCTGCTTCTCTATCAATATGCATGGATGTATTATATACCTGGAAGTCATCATCATGGTAAACTAATAACTTTGATCTCCTGCTTCTCTATCAATATGCATGGATGTATTGTATACCTGGAAATCATCATCATGGTAAACTAGTAACTTTGTTTCAGAGTCCTAGAACATGTACATTATTATTCATGGAAGTTAGTATCAACTTGATTTCCTACTATACCTTAAACATTCAAGTGGCCTATGTCTATATCTTTCTTACCAAATACTAAGTTTGCAGAAATCATAATTTAATTGGCCACTCAAGGAGATATTTTTCTCCAGATGATTCCATAAAAAATTAATCATTAGAATTACAGTAGGACCCCGCTATAGCACGCTTCGTTATAGCACAAATTCGGATATAACACGATCGTGGCATGGCTCCCGATATTTCATCTATTTTTTCTTACATGAAACAAAATTATTTTTTCAAAGTATGAAAAATAATGTGTAAAAAATTAATTATCATTTTGGGGAAGAGATCGTGTATGAATTTGGATATAATACGATTGTGGCGTGGCTACCGAAATTTTACAATAATGTCGCCAATTTCTTGAACTACTGCAAAGTTTTGTGCCAAAATAAACAAGAGTTTGATTTAATAATTTGGCAAGCTGTATTGTATTCTTGAAGAAAAAGTGTCTTATGATTGCATCTTTCTTTATATGAATAAAGATGCTGAACATTTCTATTTGTGAATGTTCATTTCAAATGTGTCAGTAGTCAATCACTGCGCTTTGATCTTAGTTTATTTTTGAAAGATGTCAGCTCATTTTAAAGCTGACAAGTGTTAATCTTATTATTACTGATAAATGAACAATAAAGTCGTTAAGTCTTCTTTGTGTTTGTCTTCAATACATTCTGTGTACAATCGTTGCTCAAACAATAGCCGACATATGTTTGCTCATTCAACTGCATACACAGCCAAGCACCAAACAATGCGGTGGTTGATAAAAGATTCGCACCTGAATTTATAAATCAATTAATTTAAGTCATTGACAATCATCAAAGTCAATCTCAAAGCTAAAGTTGTTCAAACCATGTGGCAATGATTTATAAAACATAAAAAAAAAACGAAAGCCACCAACGCGCACACATGGCTTGGCGGTGTTGTTAGACAATCCCCACATAATCAGTTGACCAGTGAATAATATTGTACATTCCCTATAAAAATGACTCCATTGTTGATTAACAATTATTCTTGCTGTAGTCGTTCAAACAAATAGGTGTCAGAGTTTTAATTAGTAGTTATTTACAATGGATAACAGTACACGGAAATGTTAAGCTTTTTCTGTTAAAGAGAAGCTTGAAGCCATGGACAGGATTAAGTCCGGTGTTTCCACAAGTCAGATTTAATTCCCAAGTGACATTTCCCAAGTTATCTGCCAGTGCACGTGGGCCGATAAGCCTCTGGCTTGTAAAAGCACTCACTTTGTTTTCAAGTAGAGTTCTACAACTTCCTGTGCATATACTTTGACCTTAATCCCTTAGCTTGTAAAGGCACCACACTCTTTGTTTTCCCACGTGACAACCCTTTGATCAAGCCGCTCGTTTGATACTTGTTCAGTGCCAAGTAACAGAGGGTGGTTATTTGAACTCCCTGTGATCTTGCCGCACAATTGACATGTGTCCAGTTGCATCCTTTAATAGATTTCTGACTTTATGATCAAAGTGTTACTTGCATGAGCCCAAGCTCAGTCTCGTGCATAAGCACCCGCATATGACAGTACAGCTGAGGAATCGGAGTTGAACGTGATTTACGATGACTAGACGACGATGATTTACAATGACTAGACGATGATGTAGGATTTCAGAACTTTATCAGACAATGATATTATACTTCTGTGTGCATATTTTTGATGGAATTATTATGGACTCACTCCTATCCTACGCATGCCATGAGATCAGCTGGTGAGTACACGTGTTGATCCTTTAACTATTCATGCTATACAACAGACATGTACATATAAATGTACCAATGCATGGTTCTCTGAATAAAGTAAAATATTATATGCGCAATCTCTGTTTTCACTGCATGTGTATTGATCATTCATTATGCATTGATTTAAGATGGTAATTGTTCCAATGAAGCACATTGTTTTTAGCCCACAATGTAACCCCCCCCCCCCCCCATTTTTTTGGTGCATGCATCATTTTCTTCAGCTAAATGACTTGGTTTTGTCTAGGTTGGTTATAGCATGGTTCGGGACATAGCACGATCCCGTTTTGTGGACCCCGACCATCGTGCTATAGCGGGGTCCTACTGTATGTAAATGATGGTGCAATAATACATCAGAGTCAGAATTCATATTCTTACTACACAACTGATCTGACACAACAATATGTATACACAGTCAAATGATTTATGATTATTAATACCGGTACTTACAATGTCTAGACTTTTCTACACAATTTGATCATTCGTAGAGTCATTAATGGTCAGATCAATGGCAAGCTTCTCTTGACCACCTCCCTAATAACCATTTGAGACCCAAAATGATATTCATGGTGATGTGCAATTTGTTTTATGACACTGACCCCTCTAACCCCTGACACAACCTATGCCCCCCCCCCCCCCTGCATGGACCTTGAGGCTGACTGTGAGTAACATACTACATGTATGGTCTGTCTTAAGTAATTTAAGAACTGTACCAAAATGAAAATGAAAATCATAAATCAAGAGAGAAGAAAGAGCATTTTATGTAATTCTTACATTTAGCTCTGCCTGGGGGGGGCCCTGTGATGTTGCGGAGAAATTCCAAAACCTTACTGCAAATCTACACCCTATAGGGAAGTCACATACAAAGCTTGACTGCTGTATCATGAACAATAAAATCTTTTGGCGTTTACAATAAACGTTATGTATATATGAAATGCAGATATAGCAAAAACAACAATTTTGTTTTTTTTAAATAAAATATGAGGATTTTCTTACATGAATAGATATTTGCAAGCATTTCACAAATATAAACTTCACAGAGTAAAGTATGTTATAATTAAGTACTCTTGAGATTAAATACATACCTGTAATACTGGTATCTCACTCTGTGAGATAAAATCTCTTCTTATCATGTCATTGTGTGAAAGTAATTTCTCACCAAAAAAGTACACTTTTTTGATGATCAAATTATCCTTAATCATATTTTTTTACATTTATGGTAAATTGATTACTAATATAATCTCTTGCAAATATTTACATTAATGAGTGGAAGCATTATTATGACTTAGTAACCTGTATACAAGAAACTGGCAATGGCCTGCATGTCAAGCCCGCCCCTCAAGCTTTTGGTAAATTGGTGTTGTACACATCAAGATGTATCAACATGCCAAATAACATGACTCCCTGGCCAACTGTACTGAGAAACAGACAATGTAAAAAACTTTCACTCTGAGGTTAATCTACGGTTGTATGGACATATTGACAAATGTGCACACAAAAACCGAAGTGATCACTATATATATCGAGTAAGAATCAATTATAACAACAATATAATTTGAAACTTACTTATGTTTGGTAAACATGAATATCGATGACAATTTGTGTGTACTGGGATCAAGTGACACGACATGAAATCACACAGAAAATTACACACAACACACAGAATATCTTGACACGTTTCATATAAAACAAGTAAAAGTATCATTTGACCCTAATTCGGTATTGTAAACGTGATTTCCGGTCACTATATCAAACTTGACTCTTAATCCTGAACTGTCCTCATGGTGGCACATAAGCACAGAATTTACCGATTAATTCAAATGCAATCTCTAGAATAATTTTGTCAGTTTGAAAATTATATATACTACTGAAAGAGTAATAGAGGCAAACATTAACATTTTAAAAAACTTGTATCTAAAAAAAAATATAAAGGTAAATTCCATAAAATCAATGAAATATGATTATCACTATAAAAACAAGACTGCAGTTTCACTGTACACTCAAGCTAATGAGTTTTGTGAGCATGGTGTCATATAACTATTGACTTGCAAGTACTATACAAAGAATTCTTCAAAACAAAGTTACACATCATTATTTGCAATTAGTGTTTTACATTGTATGCCGTTAGCAGCTACATTTAAAAACTTTACTAAACGTATGTAATTTTTCATACAGTATTTCTAATTTTTCATACAGTATTTCTAATTCTAATTTTTCATACAGTATTTCTAATTTTTCATACAGTATTTCTAATTCTAATTTTTCATACAGTATTTCTAATTTTTCATACAGTATTTCTAATTTTTTCATACAGTATTTCTAATTTTTCATACAGATTCTCTAATTTTATGTACAACTTCAATCCAGAGAAATAATTTTTTTTTAAACTTTTTGTGCAGGAACTTTTTTTCTTATGTAAGCTTTGCACAATTTTATTCCGAGAAATGAGTTGACAATTTTTGAAAATAAATTGTACCAATTTTCATTTGTGCATCTGAAAATCAATAAACAAAAGCTGTATGAAACTGTAAAGATAAATTATACAGTAATTCACTGCTTAACCACTATACTTATACTGCCTCATTTGCAGAGGAGAGGCATCAATATGTGGTAATGGCTCCAATGACATACCCACAGGTGTCTGGGCACTTTCCTGCAACACAGGTGCTCTCTCATTGGTGAAAAATTTTGGTGGAGCTGCAGCTGTAGAAACCTGTGACTCTAGGCATGACACTCCATATCCACTAGCCATGACCTTATTACAGCATATCACAACTGTGGATGAAAATCTGCTGCAATGATGAAATGCAATTAAAAAAATGGTAAGTTTAAGAAGGAAAATGGAATGAGCTTCCTGATTTTTAATACCCTAGATAGCTGGACACATTTTATTTCTCTCATTACATGTAGTTTGTTCACTTCATCATACTTTAAATGTATGCTTCATAATTAATCTCTTTGAATAAATATTAATTTTAAAAGCTACATGCAGATGTACATGCAGTCATATACATGTATAACCCCACACTTCAAGCATGATCATGTGAACATGTTTTACTTATTGGGCAAACAACATACATTTCCCTCTCTCAAGACCTTTGAACCAATGAAAGATCAGAATGTTTCCTACACATCTGAGAATGTCCAGCAGTAATAGTGCATAGGGTTGCATAAATACTAAATAAACAAGACAAAGTCTCAAAATTTCCCCTTTTTTTTACAATATTTCAATTTTTTTTCCAAAAATGAGTTAAAGCAAAAAAAGTAAAACCTTATTGCTAATCTACACTAACCATGTATCTAACCTATAAAGTATGAATGAAATCCTATAAGCAGAGTGGAAGGAAAAGCCATGACAAACTGAATCATTTATATGCCATATTTGCCGGCCAGTAAGTCGATACTTTTTGACCTGGAAGTCTAGGTTTTGTCTTATCCTCTGAATCGACAGCATGCACTAGTAATATATGTTGTTTAAATTTGCTTACATATATGTGTATTAGAATAGACAAGTTAGAAAATGAATAACCGTGATATGGACATGGGTATTCCATCACATGCTTTTCTTCTTACACCTCGTGATAGAAATAAAATATGCACCGATATGAGAGAGATTTCAGTCCTTCTTCATGCTATTTTGCTTAATGTACCTTACTACCCTGTTGAGCTGAAACTTTTGTCAAAGAGAGAAAACAGTAATAGAATAGTAAATGAAAATTTTAAAAATACATACCATACTCGTTCAGTTTCAAAGATATATAATTTATATTTAAATATTCATAATATTTATATCCACATAGACTCCATTTAGTTTAAATCCCAAGAATGGCCATTTAGCATGCTGTGCTATTTTCTTTGCAAGTACAATGACCTCTCCATTCCCACCAAATAAGATTATCCTTTATCAGTAAGTGTGTGAAACTTTCTGTAGTTAGGCGGCATTTGGTTTGATTTTTGCTCATGCTCTGACACTTCTGTCGGCGAGAACAAAAGGTGTCATTGGTTGAGAAACTTACACAAGTAAACACCTGGCATTACACAGTACCATGCACATTAACATGCTTTACAGGATCAATACAATACCCCATGAGTAGCCTCATTTCCCTATTGGTAGCGTCACTAATTTGATCTCATCTGCAGAATCTTGCCCTCATACAGATGTAAAATAGAATGACCTGATGAAAGCTGTAGGCATATTTAATTAGCATGTATATAACACTGCAAAGCCAAGTGGTTCTTGAGACAATGGATATCGTAATTAAAACAACCATAAACTGTTTATTTAGAGGTATTAATTGATATTGGAATATAGTAGCACGCTTGTACATAAGATCACCATCGTCAGGTAACTGAACAATACAGATTACAATCGCCCTGTAACCTTTCTTTCCTTCTTTCTCTCTGTCTCTCTCTCTCTCTCCAAAAGCTACAAATAAAAACTGCTCTGAATACATGTTCTTACACACTGACACAGTGTTGTTTCCTCTCTCTCTCTCTCACACATACACATACATGCATTCACTAAAAACAAGTCTTTACCAAGTTATTTTATATTTGTATTGTACATGTAATTTGATAATGAGGTTACTGTTGTCATAAGAATACAAGTTGCACTTAACTTTTTACCAACTGGGGTTCATATCATTGCGTACAATTTACTAATAAATCATACCTATAAACAATACATTTACGAATCATGCTAATCATTTTCCCAATTAATCTGGAATAGCATACAGTGATACCATTAATATTAATGAAACTGGAAGTTACTAGCAAAAAAGAAGAAGCCAAGGTTTTGATCTGGTTTCATCTTATACTCCACATCAATTTATATATGGATGAAGAATGGAAAAATTACAAAATTAGCAAATTCGACTTATATGCCACTTCAGCTTATAGGCTGACAAATATGGTACCCTTTCTTCAAGAATTTTTCAAGAAATGTCCCAAAAAATAGGCCAGAAGAAAAAAGTAAAACTTCATTTTGCATCTACACCAACCACAAATATAGCCTACGAAGTTTCAATAAAATCCTCCAAGCAGTGTGAGAGAATAAGTGATGACAAACTGAATTCCCTAAATAAAAAAATTATACCAAAATTTCAACAAGATTCTCCAAGTGGTATGGGAGATGAAGAGATCAGGAACACAATTATAAAAGAAAAACATTTTTTATGAAAAATTTTCAAACAATGTCCCCACAATTTGTCAGAGGAAAAAATCAAAAATAAAAGTAAAACCTTATTGCATATCTACACCAACCTTCTATCTGCCCTACAAAGTTTCAATAAAATCTTTCAACTGATGTGGGAGAAAAAAGCTATTATAAACTGAATTCCCAAAATACCACTCTTTTAAAACATTTTCAAGAAATGTACTCAAATATGGACTAGATGAAAAAAGAAAAACCTTAACGTGCATCTAAACCAACCACATAAAATTATTGAGCCTACAAAGTTTCAACAAAATCCTCCAAGCAGTGAGGGAGAAGAAGCAATATGAACTTTTTAAGAAATTTCCAAAAGAATTGGTTAGAGGAAAAAAGTACAACCTTTTTGCACATCTACACCAATCACACATATAGTCCACAAAGTTTCATTAAAATCCTCCCGGCGGTGTAGAAGTGATGACAAGCTTTGTGACAGATGGACAGATGGTCGGTCAGACAGACTGACACGCTGTGGCAACGATAATATCTCTGTTCTTCACTGTAGTGCAGAGATAATAAACAGAGAGAATTTAGCTGTAATGTTGAGAGAATATTTTATATCACCCTTTTTAAGTTCATTGGAAACAGCAGTCAATAACAGGACTCCTGTGGCCTCTGTATACTTAATGGAATTTATTTCTGCTAACAAAATACTTCTTTGGTGATTTAATACTGAGCCAATTCTGTATTAGAATATATATGTACCAAAACAGAAATGCATTATTCTGGAAAATATACTTCTTCTACCAAAACAAATTAACTTGAAGAATTTTCCATTCTGGCATGATGCACTCACCTTCAAGAGAGCAAATCATCAGCATCTTTCAGAAGGACTTGCAAATGAGAATAAATTTCTTATGCTTTTAACTGTTTTGATAGCATAATAAGTGTAGGTTTTAAAAGAGTGATGTGTTTCATTTTTTGGCTCAGTATACATCAACATAAAAGATTTTCCATCAAATATACACAGAGCCAGATATAGTTACCAAGTATAATGAACTGATTCCATTGTTTATAACATTTTGGTTCTGTTTTTATTACTGGTGAATATTCAGCATTCCTGGCCTTTTCAGCCACAAAAAATATAATGTCATGCACTCTACATTATTAAATTTAGCTCACTGCAAGGATGTGACCAAACTTGTTGGCCCCTTTCATGGTCGCATATGACAGGTTTACGCTGTCACATTTGACAGGTTTATGCTGAATTTAGTCAAATGTAAATTACCAATTTATTTTATGATAAAGGGATAGTTTTATGATTGTACATGTATGTGTTTCAAAGCTTTTAGATTGTACATTTTTTTAAAAAAATTTCATGTTATACATTTCTTTATAGTTTTCACGTTATAAGATTTATTTATAGTTTTCATGTGGCACATGTATTTATTTTTTCTGCTGGTGAAATATCATGATGACAATAATTTTATAAAAAACTTAACCAAAAGCCCACATAGGGGGCAGCATAACATACAATACAAAATAAAAACATGCAAATATGACTTGTGAGACTGTAAAGTAATTTGTGTTGTGCTTTCATTGACTGCTAGTCTGGCAGATATGTCATTTTATTTTTGTAGAAAGAACCTAGAAGAGAACTATTCTAAAATTTAGCATTGTTGGCTAGTAAAGTTTATGAACTTTGGCATCTTAAAACCTTGGGCATTCATATGTTGTTGTTCAATCATGCATCAGAAAGGGGGTGGGATACCATCCATCCACCATGTGCCTCTTGTTATGAAACTTCACCATAAAAAGTTAGCACTGGACAGAAAAAATAAAGATAAGGTGTGACATTAAGATCTAATCTGTCATTACCCGACTACAGCCAAAAATATTTCTTTCAATAAGGACAGTATACAATACAAAGACTGGAAAATCCAGCAAACTGCAAGATATCACCCATTTCCTTTTAATATGCAAAGTAGGTTCCCATTGGTCGATTGAGCAGTACAACAAAAGGTACAGCATGGGGTGAATTTGCCCTCAGGCTAGAAACCTAGCTGTGCTTACTTCGGTAACAGGTTGAAGTCAGCTGAAATTAACTGCAACGGTGTTCTGTTAAAAAGTAACTTATATTTTCAATCTTTCCTATCTTAAACTAGGATTTATTATTCTGCTGGTATCAGTACCAAAAGAAATATCAACATTTTCCTCTATTATGATATATTTCCTTTCATAATTTTATGACAGATAGTGACAAATATAATGTTGGTAATTTTATGACAGATGGTGACAAATATAATGTCTGTGTAAGGATCTCTTTTTACTACTCTTAAGTTAACTTTGAATTTAATTTTAAAGTATCAGAAAAATTAAATGAAATAAATAAATTATTGAGTTAAAATTAGTAGCAATGCATTTTGTAATGTAATAAAAGTATATACAACTTTTGTAAAGTGGTTTACAAAAAGCCATGGTGTAGATCTTCTATCATTACACAAATTCAAACTTCATCTCTCATTTTTCCAACACTTGTGCTTAAATGTCCAAATAAATGCCACCAATGCACTCTCAATAAAAGAATACTGTTACTTCTTGTGTTAATGATGACATATAGGAGCAGTGTGGTTTGAAAAATATGCACTATGAATGAACTTCTCTGGCCCAATCAACAAATCCACCAAATGATCTTACATCTGCATAACAATAGGGAACTGGTGATATTTGGTGGGCCAGATAGAGAGTTTCCAATTCTCATTGATCTCGGGTTTCAATCACTTCCTTGATATACTTATTCGTACGGAAAATCCATTCGGAACATCTTTGTCTCTAACGAGAGATGAAAAATTAACAGAATGTGTAGAGAAATTAGAGTTGTAGAAAGTCACTGTTGTTTTCATTTATGTTTTTAAAATCTCAGTAGTACCCAGAATAATATTATACCTTTAACTGTAAATTATTGATTGACTTTGTTTAAAATAAGTAAACAGAAGCGGATGGAGTTGGGGTTGGTAAATTACCCTTCCGATTACAATCCAATTTCCGATAGAATGGAGATTCTAACAGGCACCCAAAATGCACGCGTTCCGGCGATCTTTGGAATTTCCAATCCACTTATTTTTAGCGGCCAATCAGATAAAGCGTTGCATTTCGTGTTAGTGAGTTATAATGATCAGAACCAAACTTCATAGGGGGCGCTCTACAGATATTACGTAGTTCTGCGAGAGTGATAGTTGTGAGGTGAAGTTGTTTGCATTTGCAACATGCACAACGAAGAGAATGTTGGCATACCTCTATGCTACATTCATGTACTGTGGCTGAAATTTCTTTACATATTGTACTTGTGGAAATTGAAAATGATCTAAGCACACAGCAGACAGAAATGGCCTCTCCAAAGTACTCGAAAAATCAGCCTGAATTAGTCAAAAGTACACTATTTTCAGCAGTTACTAAAATAGGGAAACGAATTTTCTGCATAATAAGCAATAACAGCCTCTGAAAGTACAATGAATGAATTACAAAATATATAAAAAGTAAAAAAAAGTTATCAGCTCTTTTTTTAAATTTTTTATTTACCTTTGAAGTCCAGGAAGTGAAAATGACCAAGCGGAGCTAGCAGTTTTTTTGAGAGATACACATCTTAATTAAGACCAAGCTGTATACTCTAAAACCCAAATTGCACCCATCAATCATACACCAACATAAATGGAATTAACAGTTCTTTTAACAATACCTAAGATATACAAGGCCTTTTTTAAAATAGCCAGGAGAACCAGTGAGGAAAACCTGGGTAATTCTTTTTCTTTAAAAATCTAACCTATGCAAAATACGAAACTGTAGAGCGCCACCTTAAGACCCGGTATACCTTTTTTTTTCTTTTTCTTTTTTCTTTTTTTTTTTTTTTTTTTTTTTGAAAACCTAGCGGCGATGGTTTCTTGCCTGGTTCCCGGCCCCTATGTAGCTATCCCTTCATACCTTACAAATTTCAAACCAAACATTTTTCTGTCAATGCAAACTGTTTTTTAATTTGGAAAAATAAAGCCGTGAACGACGAGTGCAATGTTAAAGAAATGCTAGTTTTAGTAGACGGAGCAGCCTAATGTACATCGTAAGGTGCATGGTTATGACGCGGATGGTCTCGCGGGTAAAAATAAAAGTCCGTACACCTATACTGTATACAACGTGAAAGATATCAACAGCTATAGCCAGTAAAATTAATATAAAGGGTACGAAACTAAAGTGACAAATTTCTCTGAATCATACAAATGTAACGTAAGTAGAATACAGACTTTATCATTTTTTTAAAAATTACACGCCACACATTCCAAAATAATGCAGTCTGAAAAAAAAATGGCTTTAAAATATTTTTGTAAAATTCATAATTAGGTATCATTTAAAATGTCAATGCTTCGACTACATTTAAAAGAGCAAGTACTATAGACATTAGTAGTAGTAGTAGTAGTATTAGTATTGTTATTATAGAAGACATAAAGAATCATATACATATGCATGCAGAATCAAAGTAATAATTAAAATATTCAGATGATAAAAAAAAATTCCCAGATTAATCATAAATGCAAATAATAATAAAAATAATATTGTAAAATAATGGCTGATATTTTTATCAAAATTTTGAATTAAGAAATTTAATAAGATTTTGAAGTAAAGAAATAATTTTAATAATAATAATTTATATGTTTATCAGACTTTGAACTGATATTTAGCAATTATTTGAATTGTATTTGCAAAAACAACAGTAATAATAATAATAATAATAATAATGTCTCCGTTACATATTCTTTTTAAATGTTAATTAAATTGCTGGCATGCTAAATACCACCTAAATATGAGTTAAACATATTTCTATGGTTAATACACTTATGTTCATACTGTATTATTGTGGAATTTTTAGCATATAATATAAAAATGACAAAAATCTATAATCTGCTTATATGACATATTTATGATTTAGTAAATGACATATTTATGATTTAGAGAATTTTGCTACTGAAGTTTTGTATCCCTTTATTATAGTTGTAGTCATTAGAGCAGTAGGTATCTTGCATAGTTTATACAGTATATATCCGTGTCACAACTGTGCACCTTACAATAAAACGATCAGCCATTGTTTTAAAATATTCTTTCTATTGAGATGAAAATGGTCTAGACTAAAACTAGTACTAAAATTCCGAAACTGTCACGGTTTTAGAGTAGACTGATATATATATATATATATATATATATATATATATATAACAGAACATTAGATTAATATGGCTTAGATTAGAAGTTGTACGAAAATTTTGAAACTGTCAGGAACATTAGAGGAGACTGAAAAAATCGGGAATGAATGTACAAATGTTGCCCTAGACTATACGTAATACTTGAATTCCGAAATTCTCCTTGACTTTTGTTGAGACCGAAAAAAATGGAACATTAGATTAAAATGGCCTAGACTAAAAGTAGTACTAAAATTCCGAAACTCATAGGATATTAGCGGAGACTGAAAATTGTCCGGAAAATGTTTAGAATATTGCCGGGCAGAGACTTAAAGTAATATGAAAATTTCTAATTTAATACGGAATTCAGCAGAGATTAAAAATGAAATTCCCATTAAAATGTAAAATTTGTAAAAACAATTTGTACAAATTGTAAAAAAAAAAAAATGAAAAATGTACAAATTTCCATATTTTTTTTACAAATAATAAAAAATAACCAAATTATACCGAATTTAGCCAAGACTGAAACATTTCCGGACAAATTTGAAAATTACAAAAACGTGCGACTTCCCGCTCACAACACGGTACCGTACGTGTACCGTTCTCCAGTATAAAAAAGTTCAAAAAAGAAAGAAAGATCATTGTGACCAGAGACTTCCACCGAGAATGATGAATTCGACACAGCAACAGTATGATGGATCCACGGCTGACACCAAGTTCAATCAACTCGAGTGCGATGCTGTGCCCTGCGACCGGAGTGATGCTGTACCCTGCGACACAAGCGATGCAGCACGACCTTGCTGCTCTACTAGTGAAAGTGATGCCGTTCGTGTGGCCATCCTTGCACTCACAAACCACGCTGAATACCACAATAACTTCATCGAGAATTACAAAGCAAAGAAGAACACATGATTCCAGACGTTCAAAGAGAAATGGTCAAACTATCTGGAAGGACCCAGTCCCAAATCTTTAGCCTGAGCAGGATTTTGTCTACTTACAACAAGGAGACCAAGTACAGTGTTTCAGTTGTGGTGTGAAATTTCCCGAATGGGAGCATAAAGATACAGCTTTTCTTGAACATTTCAGATGGTCTCCGTGTTATCGATACCTTCCTTTGGTCGGTCCAAAATATGATCCTCATGTTGGATACTTAAGAAATTGAGAGGATTTGTAATTTGCCCTCTGAGCTGCAAGAACTCATTTTATAGAGACTTTGTCAGGATTCAGGTAAAACGCAAAGAACAATTGCATTCGAAATGACATAGACTTTTTAATCACTGGTATCTCAGTGCCATAAGAAAACTGATTATTTTGAAAATGTTCAAAGGGTCAAATATTGATCAACTGCAAAGACAATATGAAGCTTGCCATGCCACGATTTCATCGGTGTTACACCAAATTCCATGGCAGAAAACAATTAAAAGTGTTCAACACTTAGTGGATTACCAACTACTGTTAAAAGAACTGATTTCACAAGACTGACTGCATTTTCTTGGATTTCGTTTACCAGCAGATTCTTTGTGGCAAATTTATAAACAATACATGCAAAGACATTACTAACAAAACTTTATCTGTACACGAAAAACTCATTGTGTTAAAAGTGTTGCGAATAGTGATGAATACGACTTGTGTTCTTTCGTTTGAAGAAGACATTCGTCGAATTTAATCAACTTTTCATACTTACCGAGAAATGTGTATGGCAAGTTGGATACACCAATAGATTTACGACTGGAAGGATGTACGTGACTGGAAAAGTCTTGGATTCGACACTTGGACACAAGAGGTGGCTGATTATGCCAAATACATCATGTGTGATTAATGAAAGAAAAGAAAACATGAACTTTGTTTGTTTGACGTGTGAACTATGTTTTGTTGTTACACCATATCATATTAAATAAATTAAATGCATACAATGCTTGTGTCATTTATGGAATGTCATAATTTCAAACACAACTCGAGAGTTATGGCTACACCCTACGTTCTCAAAGTGATTGACGAAAGGTCAAATCGTCAAAGTTGGAAGGCACTGTATCCTCGCCATCCCTTTAACATGCTGATTGTTGGCAAAAGTGGTTCAGGCAAAACCGAATTTGTCAAACGTGTGATCGAACACATTTCACTTTTATTTGTTCGTCCTGCACAAATCACTTTTATTTGATCGTCCTCCACAACGTATCGTGGCGTGTTACAAAGAGTGGCAAACGGCTTGTACTTTACTTAAAGAAAGTCATGGAAAATTCATTTCGTTTGTAGAAGGAATTCCTCGCGAATACGATGGGATTTTGTCTTACTTTAGTCAAACACATCTCGTCATCTTCGATGACATGTTAAGAGAAGACGACGAAAAATTTAAACTTTGGCTTACGCGAAAAGGACATCATCATAAAACTAGTATTATTTACATTACTCAAAATGCATTTAAACAATGCAAAGCACATCGCACCACCGTTCTCAATGCACTTTATGTAGTGTTGTTTAAAAGTCCAAGAGATAAATCTCAGGTTTAAGTGTTGGCCAAACGGTAAGGAACACATGGACTAAATTATGCTTACGACGATGCCACTCAATCACCACATGCATATTTACTCATCAATTTAAAACCCATCACTTCCGATTATTTGAGATTTCGTACAAATTTAATTCACGATTGGTTTCAAGAAGGAGGTCCAGTCATGTACACTTCACTTTCCTCGTTGTCGTCCGTCTAAAAATAATAATAATAATAATAATAAATATATATATAAAACATCATTCACTTCTTTTCTTTTTGATAGTTTTCAACTGGCTCATCCAAGAATAGATACTCAAACCAAAAAAACAAATCATTTTGAAACCTGGTGGAAGTGGATCTTTAGGAGGTGTCATTATTTGTTCACTTTTAAAATGGAATCCTAATGAAGAAGCTAAATTAAGTCAAACACCCCCCCCCCACCCCCACACACACACCTCAGAAAAAAAAATAAAAAAAATAAAAATAAAACAGAGCTAAAAGAAGAGAGGTACAGGAAGTTCAACCTCTAAGAATAATAATAATAAGATGATGATCAAGAAGAAAACTCAAAACAAAACTCCTCCTTCAAGAAATCTCGGTACTACCTAAAACGCGAACGTACTAAAAAAAAACTCTCTCGGTGACGGAGTCCCCTTCCACTTCTTTTACTCCGTTAATGATGATGCCTGCCAAACCTGATTTAAGACCAGTATGTCACAATTTGATGAAAAAGTGGAAACCCATCTCCAAAGAAACTTCTTCTCCGTCGACGTCTTCTACTGCTTTAGCTGCTGCTGCTGCCGAAAAAATGGCATCTCCTTAGACAAAAGAACAAAACAGGTGTTTTACAAAGTTGACTGGATTTGTCCAAACAAGAACTAGCACGATTTAGTCTGTTGAGAACACCCCAATAGTGCTTAAAGTCAAGTTGATATGATGCCCCGACAATCAGTGGAGACGAATTCCAGTATAAAAAGAAGTGTCCGATAAGATTCACTAAAGTTTTTTCCTCCTGAAACAAAGCTGTCACAAAGTTCATACCATCGTCCAGAGAGACCGTTTCCGAAAAAAGGTAAAAAGGCTCTCCCTCCTCATTTAGCTAAACATTGGGATGTATTGTCAGTACTAACCAAATCTAATTCTCCGACACGAAAACAAATCATTCAAAAAGTACCTAAAGAAATCATCGATACCGATTGTCAATGTTGTTTCGAACGTTTTGAAAGAAACCGTGCCTTTGACCAAGATATTGAACAGCTATTAGGACGACATCGTTACGTTCTTCGCCAAATGGTGAAAAAGAAAATGCCAGTCAGTCAAAAAAACAAAAACAAAATAAAACATGCTCGTTCAGCGAGGAGGATTTCTACCCATGCTGATATGACCATTGTTAAAAGTGGCTGCTCCTTGTTAGGATCGATTGCTGGACCTCTTTTACAAGGAGCGATGAGATGATGAAAATGCACATACAAAGGACACACTTTTCTGGAAAGACATCACACTTGTACCTTTGTATCTTATGGAAGGACGAAACTTAGCTTTAGTTCCTGACAAACGATGGATGTAACTCCGTAGTTGGTATGAGCAGCTGATACCACATATACCTCCTAATCCAATTCTCACAGAGATGTCACACTTACAACAAGAATTACAATCGTTGATGGATCAAACAGATTGGTCAGACACAGAAAAATCACAACGGTACGGACATTATTCCAACTGTTTCATCAGAAAGCTTTGGACATAACGTCTAAATCTACTCCGAGAGATTTCGAGAATGTCATGAAAAGCGAAGAAAAGAAAAAAAAAGCAACAAAGACGATGACAGAAGCAGCCACAGGGATGGAAGAAGGGAAATAAACAAAATAAGTATTTCAAATGCCGTCTGCTCCTTTTCCTCCTCCTAGTATGACAACTGTGTTGATACCTTCCCTACTCCCAGACGAGAAGAAATGAAAGCTTGGGTCAAAAAGATGATGTCGACACCCCATTAGTAGAAGATAAGAAGAAAGAAAAATGAAAAAAGAAATTAAGAAAAAAGTAAGCAAAGAACCGATGACTAATTCTATTCATATTGCTCGTCGGATACGTCAAGCATCACAATCCAAATTACATCACGAACAACATAAGTGTTGTATCGAACAGTGGTTGGCTTATTGAGGAGCAGCAACAACTACAACCAGATGAATACACTTTTAGCCAGCATTCACTACAATCCTGCTCATGCCGGTGGCTACGAAGGAATTAAAAAATTGTATCGTGTTGCTAAAACCAAACTCAAACGTTTACGTCTACGAAATGTACGACAGTGGTTACATGAACAATCGATGGACACGTTACACAAACCAATTAGACAAAAATTTCAAATAAGTCAAACAAAAGTAGCTGGCATCGATCGTGAAGGCAAGCAGATTTAGCAGATGTCTCTCATTTAGCATCGTACAATCGAGGATACAAATATTTGTTTTGCGTCAATGACGTGTTTTAAAAATCAGCTTGGGTAGTTCCTTTGGCTTCTAAAACAAGTTCAGAGTTAATGCAAGCTTTAAAACTTGTCTTAAAACAAAGTGGTCGACACTCTCTACGATGGAAAAACAACCGAATGTTTCCTAACCAAGCTTTTCAAACAGAATTGAAAAAGAAATGTGTTCATTATTTACACATCATATTACTCTCAGATACATCGACGTGTTACCACGTCTAGTCAAAGCTTGCAATCAGTCGTACCATCGCAGCATCGGCTGTGCGCCAGAAGAAGTGACACCTGAAAATGAAGTGATTGTGTTTGATCGATTGTTTAGAATGTCAAAAATCAGAAGAAAAAAAACACACACAAAAAAAACAAGTGTTAAACACCGGAGATTGGGTTTACATTGCAAAAACAAAACGCATTTTTGACAAAGCTTATATACCTATACAGGAAAAGTGCGTGGACGTGATCCTAGTATCTATAAATTGGAAGATATGTATGGAGAAGTGTTAAAAGGAACTTTTTACTTACCCGAGTTAGAACCAGTGACCAAGAAAGAAGACGTGTACGTTATGGAAAGTATTCTCGATCGAAGAAAACGTAAAGTGGGAACACGTCGACTACAAGAAGTGAAAGTTCGTTAGAAAGGATATATACCCAGTTTTGATTCTTGGATTGACGCTTCACAAGTCATCGACTATAAAAAGAAGCAGAAGTTACCAACATGCCGTTAACACAGTTGCATCTCCTTCTCAGAGTTTTTCTACAAAACTACAAAAAGCAACGGCTGTGGGTGTAGTGTGGAGTAAGTGTCCCTAAAAATCAAATCGTCTTTTCTGCCAAATCTTTGTGTTATACTGTGTCATTGGAGCAGTCAATGCAAATTTGACTTTGCAACAAGGAGATAAACAACTGTGGACTATTTTCATAAGCAGTTATTGGTTATCTTCTTCCCAGTCCTTCGTTGAAATATGTTGATAGTAGTAACAACAACGGTAGCCGCGCCAACTCCAGTCACCACTCCTCTTGCAATCACAGTATCAGCCCTCTTCTAGAATCCTCACTGGAAAGTCATCCTTTGACATCGAGTGATTCCTCAGAGACCAGAACCATCGAACTATGAATAATCCTTTTTTTCAAACATTACTAAGTGATACTTTTATTGATGTGTTTCCCAACAACACATTATGTTGTTTCACAGCCAACTTACCTCAGTCAATACAATTAGATCAGAAAGCTAATTGGGAAGTGGATTTGTTAGAAATCATTTGTCCCCCTCAAGTCAAGAACGTGGCTGGAGATCAAACCACTTTCCTCGTCTAAATATTCAACGCACAAATTCAAGAACAGTTGGACAAAATTAATCCTTGTTATTACAAATCCAAAACACCTTCGTCAGCGAATCCTCAGTTGAATATCTATACCATATGAATTCCTACATGATTTTATTTTAATGCTCAACATCTCGTCGATACGATTTCAGTTTTTTTTCAACGATCAGTTTGGTAAAGCGCTAGAGAAAGCTCGCCGAAGTGTACAGATCAACTGCCATAAAATTGCTCATCGTCTTAAAATGGATTTTTCCGATGCCAAAACACTATCAGATTTTCTCCCAGTTTGTTTGCTATTCTAGGTGGAAACATGAACATAGCAATGAACTCAAAAGACATTCACAACAACTATTGATTCTACAAGTATTTTCGCAATACTATCGAATTAAGCGAAGTACTGAATTTGATGTTTGTGTATTCTGATGTCGTCGAGTATAACGTCGTAGGAAACACAGCTGTTTCTTTGCTGAGAGTCACTCCTTTCAAAGTGGATTCTGCTATAGCTGCTTACGATGAAGGAGGAAACACGTATCACTTTCACTAATAATTTGTATGTCCTCATTATCTCTTGTCAGTAAATCGTACTTTGACAGTGTTAATATTAGTATAAAAGGAGATCTTGGAGAACCTATTGTGTTCTCCAAAGGAAAAGTCACCGTGAAACTACATTTTCGAAAACGATTCTCCAGTGAATTGTAAAAGATGTATCATGTGTACAGTGGTTGCTCGACAACGAGGACATGGTTTGAGAGAAATGTTAAAAACGGCTTTTGGTACGGAAGTACCCATCTTAAAACCGATGGTGACTCGAGTATTGCATGCTTTAAAAGATGCAGCTTTGACGCAAGGAAAAGAATGTCTCCAAAACGCACTCATCGACAAACAAAGTCCTAAAGAAACTTTCATGATTCAAACAGGTAAAGACCTCCCAGGGCGCCTAGACATCCCCTATAAATTCGTTCACGCCTCTGGCGAAGGCATTAGTTTCTCCTCTAAGCCACAGCAAAGACAAGGTAGAAAGAGACGTCGAAGTAGACACGCTCAGGAAAAGAATAACAAAAGGAGAACAGCTGTAAGAAATTTGTACGTTTTTGATTACTAACTATAAAAAAAGGAAAAATGATGCACCGAGATTCTTGCGAATGTTCCAAGTCAGAACTCGATTTGTTTGCCATGCTACCGATGATGATGACGATGCAATAATCCCAATGCGTAGATTTTCATCCTGTGTCGTCTTTGACCATGTCAGCACCTACCGAATTAAAAACCAAAGGACAAACCGAAGATTACATCGACCTGAAGAAAATCAAACAAGGACGAGGTTTAGAAATGATGGACCGTTTACACTTTGATATGTGGCTGCAAGACAAGTATTTATTGAATGGTGTGGATGTACGTCTGAGACTAAAGTGAAGTAGAACCGTGTTCCATTTGATGGCTAACGCCAACGAGTGCAAAACAAGCATCGAAGAAGCCAGATTCTACTTACGACGTGTGGAAGTCTACCTAAAGTGGAAAACGACATCAGTCAAACTCTGAGCAGAGCGACAGCCAAGTATACTCTACAACGAACGGAAGTTAAATTCTTCACCATTTCCTCTGGACTCGGATCCAAGATCGAAGATTATGTTTTTCAAGGTCATCTGCCAAAACGTTTCCTCACTGACACAGTCAGCAATGCAGCCCTCAACAGAGTTATCGACGAAAATCCTTGCAAGTTCCAACACTTCAGCGTGTCCAAGATAGAAGTCACTCGAGATGGCCAGACGTTTCGTACCAAACCATTTGAACATAACTTTGCCCACAAAATTATTTGAGATTTTACTTGACTCTGTTTTGAAGCCACTGAACAATTAGGAGTCAACAGTAGCCACGGCATTTCGTACGACGATTATGCAGGAGGATATGCTTTGTGGGGATTTTATTTCACTCCAGACCAAGGCAGCGACGAAAGACATTTTCAAAATCGGGCCAACTTCGTATGGAACTTCAGTTTGCTCTAGCTCTGGTGAACGCAGTGAACGTCATCATTTATGCAAAATTCGATAATACTGGAAATCAACAGTTTTAAAGATGTGATCATAAATTATATTTAAAGAAAGATGAAACACGATCTATGGAGATGGCGAAGAGGATGTTTTCTATCCAGAACAACAGCAGTCACAGACTACAAGTGAAGAAGAAAAAGAAGAGAAAAATATAGTCATGATGTCAAGATGGCTAGAACAAAAACAACACTTAGTCTCTTAGTTTTATAATTGTTATATTTTGAGGGAAATTTCTTTTATAATCTTCGCTAAATTCCGTATTAGTTTAGAAATTTTTTAGTATTACTTTAGTCTCGGTCATATTTTGAAATTTTTCCGAACATTTTATAGTCTCCGTTAAAATCAATATCAGTTCGGAATTTAAATTGTACTGATAGTCTAATCTATTCTAAGCTAAAGTTCGGGGGGGGGGGGTCCAGTCTTCGCTAAAGTCCGTGACAGTTTCTGAATTATAGTACAACTGTTAGTCTAAACTATTTTAATCTAATGTTTAGGGTTTTTTCGTCTCCTTTAAATTCCAGTACAGTTTCGTAATTTTAGTATTACTTTTAGTCGCATTTATTTTAGTGTTATTATGAGTTGGTTCCCTTGATTATAGCTATTTATAACATCACTACAGTATATGCAAATTTACTGACACCGCGAACATAATCTGAGGTATAGGTAATGCTTTATATATAAACCCCAGATATATGCATATAGCCACTGTGCAGCAGGTCACTACTCACGTTGTGCTGATGGTATAGATAACTGAGTATTGATCACTAAACACGGCGTGGCGTGTTGACGGTATACTGTGGGGTGCTGGATAGTAGAGGACTTAAGTGTTGGTCACTACACACGGCGTGTTGATGATATAGTGTGGGGTGCGGAATAGTAGATGACTGAGTATTGGTTACAACACGGCGTGTTGATGGTATAGTGTAGGGTATTGGTCACTATACACCGCGTGTTGATAGTTGATTACTAAGTATTGGATAGTATATCACTATTTAACATGTCCGTCTATACAAACCCATACACATTTTTCAAAATGGAGGCGCAATGTTAAATTCCCGTTTGTCCCCAGACCGGCCCCGATGTAAACCTACGGCGTAATGTTAATTTCCGTTTGTCCTCAGGGTGGCATATATTACTACTCACATCACTTAACATCGAGAAATGAGAACGACCACATAGACATACTGAGTGTTGTGCATAAAGGAAGAACTATTTGTGACTTTATTTTGTGATATAGGTGTACATTCTGTGTGATATAGGTGTACATTCTGTGTGATATAGGTGTACATTCTGTGTGATATAGGTGTACATTCTGTGTGATATAGGTGTACATTCTGTGTGATATAGGTGTACATTCTGGTTTTAAAATGCAAATAAATGTACAGATGCAGGGGTATATTCTAACCATTTCTTCATAAAAGTAACCATAAAGAGAGACCGAAACGATTTCTGTCTAGTCAAAATATTGAGGATTGTCATATATTTTGCCTCCATATAGCCATGATTGGAAATTCACGAATCCTGTTCTTTATCCTCTCCATACAGTAACCACGTGAAAGAGGAATACTATTCTTCGCTCTCTTCTATGAGATCTCCTGAAATCCAAGGGACAGTGACATCATCACATTGTTAAATATTTTGGAAAATAAAATAGTAGGAAGACAAACATTTTGTGTAAATGATTCCGGGTTTTGACTCCTGATCACGGTTGGGAGTGGGGTAATATGTAATAAAGTAGCGTGACAATTATTCGTGGCGATCCGGGGAAATAGATCTGGTTTTAATTGGTGCGCTAGTAAGATTCAATCCTAAAATTCAGAACACTGCTTCAAACTCAGTGGTAATATCCAATGCAAGTCCTTGGAAGAAAAAACACTAGCTTCACTAATCAAGTCTCTTCAGTTAGGATTATCTCAACTTGGAAGCTTGCGAAAGCATTAGTCATTTATATGTTATGTTTAGTAGGATGAGACACCTGTACAATTTGATAAGGTAATGACTGAAGAATTACTACATTGAGGTAAAATTTGACATGCGTTGTGTGTAGTTAAGTATTAGCATCACTAAATAATAGTTCGTTTTTCTTACTCAGTCTCAAGGCACAAGAAAATCAATTAGAAGCTAATATATATGAAACAAAATTATAATCACACTGTTAGTCTAATATGGCAGGACTCGTGTGCAGTCCCACGGTAAAAGCTGTGGGCTGCATCAGATCAACACTCAAACTACAGCTGTCACTTGACAAACATGTCAACGGTCATATTAGTCACCTCGAATCAGCACATGAATACGGCTGCAATAGTTAATACTGACTAATGTTAAATGCCTCTTGACATATATAAATATATGCGCACAGGGAATGCCCATGTAGGTCCAATTTGAATAAAATGAATGCAAGTCTGTAGTGACCAATAGCTTATTTGAAGAACACGCAGCGCGAGAGATTATTCGGTTTCTAATCCGGGAAAAAATAACCCCGCCCCCCCCCCACCCCCCGAAAAAAAAAAATTGATGCAGTTGCTAGTAGTTCTTCATAAGGCTGCAATATTTACACATGCCTGTAAACGTTTACAAAATTGGTAACCGTGTAAACGAACATGCACGTCAGTGACGCATGAACTACCCATTCCAATTAAATGATACATTTCCACACTCCTGCTTTTGAAGACTGTTTAGTAGGATTTTTATGGTAATATCTTTTCTTACAGTATGTATGATGTTCACATTGAATGTGGTATCTCAAGGAAAAAGCCAAACTTGACGAAAGTCGGTTGTAGCGCACATCAGGTTGATTTACTCATATTGCTGATAATATTTTATTTAAACTACGTTATTTACCTTTGCAAAATTACATGTTTGTTAAAAGAACTTTTGATTAATTACATTTTATTTTAAAGAAACACCGTTTCGAGTTTTTAAGCTACAATACAGTTTCTTAGTCAGTGTAGCCAGTGGCGTACTAAGGGTAAATGGCGCCCGGGGCAACGATGATGGCCCAAAGGGCCAGAATACGAAGCCCGAAATTGTATTAGCTGTTTTGGCGCCCAATACCTCTATCGCCCGGGACAACCGCCCCTTCCGCTCCCCCCCCCCCCCCGCGTTAATACGCGTCCCATGCACATGCCCACACAGTAGGTCCGATTTCATTATATATTTGTTTCATCATATACATGTAGGTAGCAGTTGGAAACAATATTACTACGATTCTAAGGATGTTTTACCTACATTGTCAGAAATATTCAATGAAGACGTGTCTTACATACTGAATCATGTCATAATAAGCGGTAAAAGACGTGCAGCAAACAAAACAATCACAAGCTGAGCTAGGTACGGAATTCACATTATGATAGAAGTCAGTTCTTCAGTAAGCCTAACGGACAGAAAGGGGGAAATATTGAGTTTCTAATCGTTTCGATCAAACAGCATGGTTCTGGTTACTGTAAACCGTCTACACGTTTAGCAATACTGGTAAAAGTTGTAGCCTTGGTTCTTGGTGAGATTTTTTTACTCATTCAGGCCACCTCAGTTATTTCTGTGAAAGAAAAACATGCCTTGGATGTATGATGGAGTAGTAATTTACAGAAAACTCTTTAATTTTCTTCGCCTGAAATTTCTTCGCAAAAAATAAGAAACCGGGATCTATTTTGGACCAACTCGGCTATCTACAATTGGATTGACCGTGTGATTGACCGTGAAGTTCGGACCACCTCGACTATTTCTGACAGAAAACAATATGCCTCGGATGTATGTCGGCGCAGTAATTTCCAGAAAAATCGTATAATTTGTTCGTCAAAATAAATCGTAATCTATTCGAACCACATCGACTATTTCTTTAATTGGATTGACCGTAGGAATGAAAAAGAAGTTACGAAAAAAAAAATACTTCGATGCATTCGCAACTTCTCGGTCAATCCTTGTTTCGTAAATAGCCGAGGTTATTCGAATTGCAACTGCTCGCATCTATCGGCATACACTCCAGGTCATTCCAACCACCTGAGCTATTTACGCAAGACAGAAATATGCTGTGCTCCGTAGGGCCTCGAAGCTGCGAATGATTTGAGGTATGATCCTGTGTCACACAAAGTACACCCACGTGCCATTGTGACCAGTATTCGTCGGGATCCTACATGTGCACGCGCAAATGTTGTCCTCTCGGCAGTGCACCAACTTGGCATTGCATATTTGTATTGGAAGCTGTGTACTTGTCTCTGCAGACCCACTAGACCTGGAAAGTTGAAATACATATAAATATATTCTGGAAATTTATAACACATATACTAAATTGAAAACTAAAGGGTATAGGACCACGTAGGAAATCTATTATTTTTATATATATATATACGATAAAAATATAAAAAGGGCATTATTTTGGTGTTTTCTGTGTGCTACGTACCTAAACTTATGTATACCAGTTTTTGTGGCTTTCAAAGAAAATCTTTGTTACATTTTCTTTTTCTATACGTTATGTTTTCCTTTTCATAGGAATTATACGCTTCGCTACTGTTTATTCCCAGTGTCAATGGGTATAGAATATCTTTCGACGGAAACATTTATTATATTGATCAAAAGTTTTCATCTCAAAAAAGATCGATTTTGTTTATTTCTCTGTCAGTAATCTGTAACGTTTAAAAAATCTGGAAAATGAATTACTATAGGTCTACACGGATTTGATGATCCATCTCTCTCAAACATGGGTGAGTCAATATTTTAATCAACATGGGATTTAGGCCGAAAACAGGATGTAAGCAAAAACATAATCCTGTTACATTACAAAAGTTATTTTCACAGAACTACATAGTAAATAAAAAATTAAGTACATATATATATATATATAAGTACGTGCCACATTTGCACGACTCTAACTAAAGTAAGTGTCTACACGTCCATAAGCTGTCAACCCTTTTTCACGACGATTCCATATTTCGTTGAGATAAATTTTTATGTTTTGACAGAACCCGGATGTGTCATGAGATAAATGTAGGATTCTAGCAGTACATCAGATGCAAGCATTAAAATGGTTATTTTCTTTCTTTCGACCATAACTCACCAGGCAAAGCTGGAAGAGTACGATCCATTACCAAGATTTCATCTCTAAAGACAATTCAGATAGCCCACTGCATTTATATTTGAAACAACGATATTCAGTTGCAATTGATTTTTATTTATAATATTTTTAAAAAAATGTGTTAAATAGCCTATGTGTGTTGCGAATGTGGGGTAGTTCCTGATGTATATTCTTTTTATGTTCATCATTTTTGCTCCAAATACGTGGATACCATAGAGTAATATAATTGTAATCTCCGATAATCGGAGGAAATAAACATGTCACAAACTCACACACAGCCTAAAAAGGGACCACCCAAACTAACAATGGATTTTAACTGTGTGTGTAATCTGTACTGTGTTGCAGAGTATGTCGTCTGAGAGATACACGTATTATAACTTCTAGAACAAGAGATTTTTATGCGATGATATTAATTTATACTGAAAGTATGATGGTGGTGGTTGGTCAGTATTAGATTATTATCGAAGTATCATCACTTAACTTAAATTCGATATTTAAACACCCAAAGTGTCGATTTTAATTGCAAATTTCATCAAATTTGGATACCTGTTGCACAGATTGAAGAAAACAAAGTTTTAACGGTTAGTAATCAAATACATGCCTATCTATCAATGAAATTCAAATTCCACGGAATAGCATCTCTCTGCCCGAGTACTTTCACCTTGATTAGCAATCAAATTTATGCCTATCTATCAATGAAATTCCAGTTCCACGGAATAACATCTCTCTGCCCGAGTACCTTTATCTTGATTAGTAATGGAAACATGTTGTGTACAGTTTTAATAAGGACCATCGCTCTCTAGTTCCGTACGTCTATTATGAAACATGTACTTTCTCGGAAAAACCGCTTGCTTATTGAATGAACTTTACATACTTATACCTATTTATAGATATTCGGATTAGTTTGGGAAGAAATAAATATAATAAACCCAAACAAACAATTTGTTTTTCCGATGACTAAGCAGCCTCTCAGTAGGTATTCGGTGGACAATTTACATTTGGAAGGTTCTGGCACTACTAAGGTAAAGCAAATCTCTCTCTCTCTCTCTCTCTCTCTCTCTCTCTCTCTCTCTCTCTCTCTCTCTCTCTCTCTCTCTCAAAAAGCCCGAAAACGAGCAGAACTACAAACTTGTGAGAATCTATTATGATAAATTATGTCCGTCCGTCTGTTGGTGGGATTTCCTTGTAGCCTGTACTTCCCCTACAGCTACTATGAGAGGGTAATCGTTTTCAGTATGATTTGTTTTCGCTCACCTGGCAGAAGGCCGTGTCGCCTTACGGTATGGTTACTGCGTCCGTTGTGCGTCATCCTTCGTTTGTATGAAACGTTGTCAACTGTCCGCTATCTGATTGGATGCAGCTGGAACAAAATGATCTAATTAGATCATTTGATACATTTAAATGGGGAGATTGTTAGGAATAGGCTTAATCATTTCGGCCGCCGTACACAGCCGCACAATGTAGCACGCAAGTTTTCTCCAATTGTAACATTTCGCATAACTTTTAATTTCGCGTCAATGCCTGTGGACATCGTAGACATTGGTTAATTTATTTCGCTTGCCAGGTACTCTTTTATCGGCAAGAGGGCACCTGTTAAAACTACAGTTTACGCTAGCCACATTTGTCGAGGTCGATGTAAAGTAACCAAAGGGAATCGACGACCCTGGGCTAGCGAAGATATCTATGACGTGATCTTGCATCAGACTGGCTGAGGCTTTACCACACTAGAGGCCATATTTCTAATCAAAATTTTATCAGACTTGGTACGTAAGTTTGTATCATATTGATTATGAGCGAGGTATACACATATTAATGAGCTGATCTTGTATCTGAGCAAGTTACCTCTATCGATCCATAATTTCTAAATTGGTAATCACACTCGGTATATATGCTTATATCGCCAATATCTTGAATGAGTTTAATTTTAAGCGACATCAGTGCGTAATAATGAAATGAATTTGCATCTAATTGGCCTAGCTAGTTGCCTCTTTAATTAACATATTTCTAATCATATTTTGATCAAACTTGTTATCTAGGCCGATATCGTCAAGAACTGAGATAAGTTTGATTCTGAAGAAGCTCAAAGCATATTAATAAGGCGTTTTTGCATGTGATTGGTTAAGTTTGTTTGCAATCTAGGAGCTTTATTTCTGAACAGATATTCATAACGCTTAGTATATAGACTTATATCATTGAGATTTCGGTTGAGTTTGATGAAGAGAGATCATAGTATATGACTTGAAGTGATATTGCATCTGATTCACTGAGCTTGTTGCCACTCCCGATACCATATTTCTGATCAGATTTTGATCATACTTGGCATGTAAGCTAATTTCATTAAGATCTTCAACAGCTTTGATATTGACCGGAATATACGCATCTTAATGAGGTGATCTGTCATCTTATTAACTGAACTTCTTACCACTCTAGAGGCATTATTTTTTTTAATAGCATAGATCAAAATTGGTATATTGGCTTATACAATTAAGATCTTAGATAAGAGCGCCATCTATACATCTCAATGAAGTGATATTGCATCTGATTGGCCGATCTCTTTATCACTCTAAATATTTTGTACCAGATTTTGACCAAACTTGATATGCATGTTTATTTCACTGAAATCTCATGCGGCTTCAATAATTGTCAATATGTATGCAAATTAATGAAGTGATCTTGCATCAGACTGTCTGAGCTTGTTTCTGCTCTAGATTCCGTATTTTTTATCAGATTTGGATCACACTTTATAAACTTAGGGCAGCAATATCTTTAATGAGTTCCATGACAAGGGGCATTAATGCATATTAATGGGGGAGGGGAGGGGTTCTTTACTCTGATTTGCTGAACTTGCTACCACCCTGGAAGTTGTATTTTCCATCAGAATTCGATCAAACTAGTTGTATTGGCATATATCATCAAGATCTTGGATGAGTTTGATGATGAGTAGTTGTATAGGCATATATCATCAAGATCTTGGATGAGTTTGATGATGAGTAGTTGTATAGGCATATATCATCAAGATCTTGGATGAGTTGGATGATGAGTAGTTGTATAGGCATATATCATCAAGATCTTGGATGAGTTGGATGATGAGTAGTTGTATAGGCATATATCATCAAGATCTTGGATGAGTTTGATGATGAGTAGCATTCATGCATATTAATTAATTCATCTTGCAATTGATTGGCTGATTTTTTACAACTCTAGGGGCCATAACTTTTATTAATTGTTTTGCATGAAAGCTCCTTCTCATTAAAATCTCTGACAATTCTGATTGTTAGATAGAACTACTCACATGAATGAGGCATTCTGGCATCCGATTGTCTTGAGTGTGTTCCCATTCTAGAGGCTGTATTTCTTATCAGATTTGGATCAGACTTGGTTATAAGCTTACTATCATCAAGATATCTTTTTGACTGAACTTGTTACCACTTTAGAGACTGTATTTCTGATCATAGTTTTGCTAAAAATAAAACTTGGTATTTAAATCTTGGAGGAGTCTGATTGTGAGCGAAATATTGATTCACTATTCCACCCATTACTCTCTCTCTCTCTCTCTCTCTCTCTCTCTCTCTCAAACACACACAAACACACACACTCGAGGTGATGGAGACACCTTTTCTTCTGGAGCGCGGCAGTTCAAAGGTCAGGTTCACAGTTCTACAGCACATTTCTTAAGCGAGCTTTATATACTGCTTGTGCACGAGTCAAGTTTACCGTCACCGAAAATATAAAAATAGTTTCCACACAATAACTTATGTGCTACAGCACATACTTGACCAAATTTGGTATATTGCATGCACTTGAGGCAAGAAAGACAGCAACTGATTTTGGACTCAATAGATCAAAGGTCATGGTCACAGTAACTGAAGAAAGAAAAATGGCTTCCTCAAAATAATATTAGTTCCAAAACAGTGAGAGGCTTGTACGGCTAGCAAAAAGACATCTACTGCTTTTGTGGTCAGCAAGTTGAAGGTCAAGGTCCTTATGGCCTATATCGAAACTTCATGGCTTCCAGACATAAAAAAAATTAATTTTGCGTTACTTACCTTAAGGAAACCTTATTGGGGGATTGCTAATGAATAAAAGAGAATTGATTTTAGAGTCAAAAGGTCAAAGAGTCACACAGGTCAAGGTCACAGTGACTTTAAAAATAGTTAAGGTCCAAGTGAGTCAAAGAACAAAACAGGCTCTTATTATACTAACCTAATTTCCAGAATATATAATTTTACAAAACCTCATGGTGTTTCTTTTTCATTCTGTTTTTCATACAATTTGCACGTTAATTTAGAACGTGCAGAAAGTAAGAGTAAAAACTCAGCTGAAACACCTAACTTTGCTCTAAACAAAAATTCCCCAAAACTTAAACCCACTGGCTTGTCAAGAAAATACATAACTGAATGACTTAAATTGAGATCTTCGTTCAAATGACTGATAAAGGTTGAATAAAGGAGCATGTATCTTAAAATAAAATACCACTCTGTTGTGAAAATTAAAAGATACAGCAATCATTACATTTTGCCCTAAAACTCTGACCAAGTGGGACGCTATTGCCAAAATACTAGGTGCTGCATAAGTTCTCATTATTCTTTGAACAGTTAGGTTAATACATAGAGGATATTTTTTTTCTTCGTTTTTATACCGGATATATTTCATCGTGTGGTCCAAAAAAGTGATATTTGAACGAGTGGCGAACCCACGTTTTAAAATATATAGTTTTTTGTACCACAAGATAAGATATATCCTGTATTTACTCAGGAAAAGAACATTTTCTTTTTATTATATACGAAAATTGCTCCTGAATCGAAGCTTAAAAGATTACATTCACTCTTCAGCACACCACCTCTATCTCCCTTTTCGCAGCTTCACTTCACTTTTCAACCGTATTCATATGCTGATCATTAAAAAAGATATCACCGATTTAAGAGAGCGGTAGGCATGGGATGACCTACTATGTTACAATAAATTACATTTTTCACATTTTGTAAACTATTTTACCCTATCTGACCACAAAGCAAGTACAATTCATCAAATGCACTATACAGGGTTTCACAATTATTGCCAAGGTAGGCCAGTACGTTCTATTACCGCGTTACTATTTAGAAAACGAAGAGGAGCTTTTCATCTGCTGTGTTGATTTTGAGAAAACATTTGACCGGGTTAAGTGGAAAAAGCTAATGGAAATTCTGAAGAAGTTTGGCGTGGATTGGAGAGACGGGAGACTCATTACCAAACTATATATACAACAGGAAGCAGTAGTAAGAGTGGCAGATGGTAATTCCGAACCAGAACAAATTGGACGTGGTGTTAGGCAAGGTTGTTTGTTTTCACCTTTACTCTTTTCCATTTACGCAGAGATGATGATGATTGAAGCAATGAAAGAAGTGGAAGAAGGAATTAGAGTGGGAGGACAACTACTGGTGGATGTTAGTTTCGCCGATGATCAAGGAATGATGTCAGGATCGGAAGTGGTTTGCAAAAGTTGATGGACTTCTTGAACAAACTTGGAAAGATATACAACATGAAAATCAATGTGAAGAAGACCAAGGTCATGAGAGTTTGCAGAGAAGGAGGTAAAGATCTGAATATTACAATCGACGGAAAAAGAGTAGATATTTCGGATCTTTGATCTCAGATGATGGAAGGTGCCCAGATGAAGTAAAAACAAGAACTGGAATGGCCACAGATGCTTTCTACAAGAGGAAACAATTGCTAACACAACAAATGAGCAAAGACCTGAAGATCGTCAAAACGACTGTATGGAGTGTAGCGCTCTATGGCTCAGAAACGGGGACGTTGAGAAAGGAAGAAAAAAAAAGGCTCGAAGCATTTGAGATGTGGATATGGAGGCACATGGAGAAAGTTTGTTGGAATGACCGAAAGACAAATGAAGAGGTCCTAAGATTGGACGATGAAAAGAGAACTTTATTGAATGTTATACTCAAGAAGAAGAGGAAGTGGATTGGGCACGTTTTAAGAGGTGATAGCCTGTTAAGAGAAGTCATAGAAGACAGAATGGAAGGAAAGCGACCAAGACGAAGGCCTAGAATCATGCTTCTGGACGATCTCAAGGGGAATAACTCCTATGCGAACATGAAACGTAGAGCGATGCTAAGGAAAGAGTGGTGAAGATGGATGCCTCGAACCAGCCTTAGGGCAGAAAACCAATGATGATGATGACTTAGAAAACATACCCAAAAATGTTTCAGTAAACGTACTTTTAATTTTTATCCAACTGCATCATTAATCAACGTGTGAGGCATTGATCACGGTGAATGATTTACATTTTCGAAGAAGGGGTCTGATAAAGTGCTGGCTATTTCGAGGTGACCTCTGACGGGAGGCGCTCTGAAGAGAACATCCAATATTACCACGGCAGTTGCGAAATACAGTAACCGTCCTTAGTATGATATCAAAGTATAACAAAAAAAATATCGGCAAATGTTATGTAAATGCAACACATTTAATAAAAAGTTTCGAAATTAAATTCAAGAATTTAATTAAGATCTTTGTATGCCCGAGTTGTAGTAGCTGTATTGAATAATTATGATTATTGATATTCTCATGTTATATTATATGGCATATTTATTATTTATAGTTAATCCCATCCCCTGTAGACTTTAATTGTATGCTCCATCTCTATAAAACTTTTTTATGAATGTGAAGCGATGAGAGGGATCATTAACTTGCCTTTATACTACTGATCTAAAAACCCACAATGAACAATGAAACGAGACTCACGAGTTTGACAATACACCCTCGATGCCCCCCCCCCCCCCCCACCAAGTTAGATAAGAATTTTGTTATCGATGAGCTTGAGTCATGTCACCAATACTGCTTGAGCATATGTTTACATACGGGTCATTCCGATGTGAGGCATGATGACAGCTGTTCTCGGAAATGCTCAAATGTCGCGGTAATTCGACGTCGTAGTATATTACAGGGGAAATAACTTCATAGAGACGTGAACGGCGCGTAGTTACATTTCTTCAGCAAAATATAATTTCCATGTCTGAAAGGTATTGCAGTTTCCATTTATTTGTTCTAGCTCACAAAGTGCTCGTTTTTCTTGCTGCAAGTATAACTTATGTAGGTACACACAATCAAGGGTCGGATGGCATGATGGGAAATCTTGTATTTTCACATGTGAAAATACATATGAAAATACATAGAGGATATATTTCTTAAATGCAAAAATATAGGAATGAAAAAATATGTAAAATATTTTGCCAATAATTTTCTATATTTCACACTTAAGTATATAGTAAAATCATGATCACAAAACGCTGACATGAAGATGACGTAATACTTTTATTTTTGTTTATTTTAAGCAGACCATATAAAGTTTCTTCCTCAAATGAGACTTTCTAATATCAGCTGTTAATTTTTCATGAATATTCAGCAGGCATCCAGGATTAAAATACAGTCATAATATCTGAGCGTAATGAGTGAAATGATCTATTTTGACTAGTATGTGCTGAAAACCTCACATAGATGGTTCGAGGGTCAAAATGTCCAGACAAACAAGCTCCATGGGATGCGTTGTAGTAACACTGACCAGTGGTGCACGGATGTATGTTGTGAATTTCCGGCGCAGTCATCGTCCGCATTTGCGACTCCACTCCTCCAAATCTATGGTCATACTTGGCCAGTAAAATCTATATCATCGAAGAAGAGATAATGTCCTGTCTCTACCCGTGTGACCTACAGCATTGTGTACACGTCTCAGGGCCTTGTGCATAAGGGCAACAGGAAGAACTAGCTGCTTCTGAGTTAGGCCTTCTATCTGTAGGAATCGATAGAGGACCCGTCAATCAACCTTAGCTGATAAAAGGTCTTGCAGAGGCATCGTTCACTGTGGTGTGAAACAGTTGCTCACTCGCTGGACGTGTTTAATTCTTTCTATTCGCTCCTTCAGTATTGGGTCCGACACGTGTGCTGCCTTCAAATCTTCCTTACACATAGTGTTACGACTATCTAGTCTAAGAAAAATGTAACAGAAAGAAAGTGAAACCAACAAATCAAGTAAACATCAACAAACAATTCATTTCTAGACAATTAAAGTGAAAATCAAAAGACACTTACAGTAACGTGAATTAAAATCCAAATAATCCAATAATCCTAAGTATCCTAATCACAAGTCCTAAATATAGAATGTTCTGAATGAATGACTGTATCCTTGAATGTGTTGATGTGCCAATAGTCTTTAATGTCATGATGTGCCAGTAGTCTTTAATGTGATCATGTGCCAAAATGAAGTACTCCAAAATCTAAAAGTCTATAAGCACTTTTATAATCCAATGAATATTTTAAATAATTCCTCTCTCTGAAATTTGGAATGATTTTTCACAACTGTAATGGCTCTTTAAAAGACTAATGTTAAGGTCGAAACTGAAAAACTGTCCACTAAACATGATATGTCCACTAAACATTATATATATATATATATATATATATATATATATATATATATATATATATATATAAAGACAGGTCACATGACAGAATGTTCTAGAATATTATGGTGTATGTGACGTTTGACACATAACTCTAAAGGAAATTCTGGTTTTATCTGTAAACAAAATCAACAACTTGTTTACCAAAACCGTCCTTGAACTCAAATACTAAGCAAACAACCTAATTCAAGGACAATAGCTAAACATGCCCACATTGTACTTAACATTAAGGTTTAAGCAAATATTAAAGTCAAGAAACATTTATAATTTCCTAAAATATGTATAATATTATATAAACATCATACATAACAATAGCATCAACTGTGGACCCAGTATCCCCCATTTGATCTACTAAATACGAAAAGACTGATAGGCACTCAACATAAGGCGGAGACTGTACGAGGCAACACACCGCTTTTATAGAATCACTGGATATCTGAGCATATGAATCACTGACTGATTCCGTTTGGACTCCAGGCAATCGAGATACACAATCCACATCTTTGTTCTTGTTACCTGGTCAGTACATGATCTTGAAGTCATATGAGGCTAGGGCCACCAACCATCTATGTCCTATGGCATCTAATTTGGCAATGTCAATATGGGTTATTTGTCTGTGAAAACTGAAAGAATGACCATATAAATAATCATGTAATTTTATTGTGATGGCGAATTTCAAAGCTAAAAACTCCCGTATGTGTGCTTGGTTGTTTCGTTCCGTCTTCGATAGCCCTCTACTTGCATAGGATATGACCCTATTTTGTCCATCTTGAGATTGATAAAGAACAGTTTCAAGACCGTTAATACTCTGCCATGTCAGGATTGCTTTCCTTTCTTTCTTTTATCCTTCGTCTGAGCTGCTGGCTTTACATCAAAAAGTGGTTTTGCTATTTGGGAAAAAAATCCTAACAAACTGATGGTAATATTCGGCAAATTATACGAACTGTCGAACTTCATCGGCGCTAGTGGGTGACGGCCAATTTACAATTTTCTCAACCTTCTCGGGGTCGGCTTGAATTCCATCATATGAAACGATATGGCCAACATAGCAGACCCTCTGTTGCAGGAAACTACAATTCTTCAGTGCCAATTGTATTCCACATTGCCGCAGGCGACTAAAGAACATTCTGAGCTGCTCCACATGTTCATTATCTGTGGATGAGAATATGATAAGATCGTCGAGATAGACGAAACATATTTTCATATGCAAATCCCCAAGACATTTCTGCATTTATTGGCTGGTGAAGTATCAAAATCAAACGGAAGCATATTAAACTCGTAGAGTCCAAAAAGGCCAACAGTGAACGCCGTACACTGCTTGTGTTGTTCTTCTACTTATGACTAATGATAGCCACTCTTCATGTGTAGAACAGTGAAGTATTTGTTTCCTGCCATGGAATCAAGGATTTTCTCTATGCTTGGGAGGACTCAGGAGTCATTGATTGTTCTCTGATTTTAGTTGACGGTAGTCCACGCACAGGCGCAAAGACCCATCCTTCTTTCTGGCCAGGACAACATTTGAGGCCCAATGTGAATGAGACGGCCTTATTACCCCACTCGAGAGGAACTGCTGCAAATGTTCTCTCAACTCATCATACATACTGGACGTGACCTGTGAACTTCAGTTACCCCAGTACTCATCGGGTGGTATTTAACAAGGGTGGGTGCTATGTCGACGTCATCGGGCAAGGATGTAAATCTCGATGGTTGTAATATAGCACAGGTAGTGTAGAACTCTATTTCCTTGTTTAGAAAACCATCTACCTCTACTTTGGAATTCAATGGAAGTATCAAGTTTTTTTTCCCCCTCAGCACAACTAACTAAGCCAATATTGTTTTTCTTCATGGCTAATCCCCATTCGCGTAAAGTCGAGCAATACAAGGTTAAGTACCGCTGTAAACAAGTGGGTAGTTTGTAAAAACTTTTCGCCATACTGACCCGTGCACAACTCTTTGTAGTGCTGAAGTATATTGATACCTAACAAAAGTGGTACACCTGCATTATACCTGCTAATTATTGACTTGCTGGTCGGGTAGACCGTTAGGGGCTATGACCACTTTTGTGTAACCCAAGTAGGGAAAGGATTGTCAACCTGCACATTCTAGGTCAAGAATATTATTTATGGGTTGACAAGGTGAGTCTGACAAATGTGTCTCATACTATTCTTGATTAACTGTGCTCACTGTAGAGCCAGTAGCAAGCAGAGCTTTGATCTGAATATTATTCAGCTCAATATCCACCTCATTGCATTTACAAGGGTCTTTTTGAAAAGAAAAGCCTATGGCGGCCTCCTAACATACATTAATTGCAGTTTAAAGTTTGGGAATAATCCAAACGGACACGGCAGAGATGCTGAAGATGGTTTATTTGACCACAACGCCAACAAGCAGGCTCTTTGTAATTACCTTTTAGGCCACGGCCTCTGGGTTTATTCAAAACAATTGAGACTGCCTGAGGATATTTAGGCATTGCTTCTGTGTTTCAGTCAGCGGAGTTTTCAGTGTGGAAACTGCAGCCGACAGTTAGGCAATCATTCCCTTCAACTCCAACATCTCTGTATTGTGTTCAATGGTCATCCTTTTGGATGATTCTGGCTTCTTTAATGACTGTTCCTGCTTTGCTACTGTACCTCATACTCGATTCTCCTGACTGCTACTCACAATTCCTTAAAACTGTGAATTGCATCATATTTATATCCAGAAATATCTTTTAGGGACGCTTTTATTCCCGTCCAAAATATCGATCTTAGAATGCTGTCAGCCTTGTCTGCGTGAACTTGTTTCCACTCAGTAGCTTTGCCGAGGATATCTCTCAGTTGGCAACCCCAGCAAGAAACATTCTCGTCTTTCTCTAACGTGCTCCATAAAACTGCGCAAGCAATGATTCCGTTACCTCACCGTGCAGTAAACGCTATTTAACTGTACAATAATTCACACAAGTCAGAGAGAGAGGTCCAAGCCTTATAGCTCTCCGACTCGCTTCTCCTCGAAGAGAACGGCGTGTGGCTTGTGCCACTATCTCTGGAGAATAATTCTTTTAACTCATTAGACATCTGACTTCAAATTTCCACACATCGTATGTGATAGCATTTTTCCCGGTGGGTGCCTCTCCTGAGAACAGGGACAACTTGTGTTGTTGTATTGGAATTTTAGTGTTGCGGTCTAGGTTTGTCTAGGTATATGAGGCCACTTACTAATCAGCAAAGCTGGTCCGGACCTTTTAGTCTAGTGGTATGTACGCCTGATTGTGGGGCAGACGAACTGGGTTCTATTCCAGACCATGACAGTTGTACTTTGTATACACTCCCGTTACATTTCGGGGCTCGTCCGACTCTCAGTAGATCGTGGCCAAGGTAAGAATGGGTTTAAACCACCTTGAGAGGTGAATCTGGGTGCCATTCGAGGACAAATATTAAAGTAAGGGGAAAGGAGTGTAGCGGTCTAGGTTTGTTTAGATATATGAGGCCAGTAACTAACCAGCCTAACTGGTCCGGACCTGATTCGAGTCTCGACCGCAACAGTAATACTTTGTCTCTCCTCCCGTTACATTAGCAGGAATGATTCCTTGTTTAAAAATACCATGACCTGCGTCCAGATGCTTAGCGTCATGGTGCCTATGACCTTGCACCGTCTTCGAGGTCGAGTCGACCCAGGTCTGCGTGTTTCATCTTGATTTTTTTAGCAAATCATTGAATACTCCACAGTGAGATCGCCGTGTGCTTCTGTGGTAACGAGGTTACTGAGGTATTGGCATACGGTGTACGGTGGTGTGTGCATCTTGCATGGTTTTGAGCAAAATTATGTTTTCGCAATTTTTAAAAAAACACACTTCTATATCAAATGAAAAGGTCAGGAGTATGTCTGATCTATGCTGCGGGTACCTGCGGTGCTTGATTGTCGCCGACGTTGCTTTTTGACGTTGTTTCTGCACTGTCTTTCTGGCTACTTGTGCTGCTGGCGCACTGGATGAGGTGTAAAGAAGGCTAGCTACCAAAGCCAGGCCGCCCCAGACAACATAAGCGTCGTGCGTGTCGGCACTCTCCGCTTCTTTCTCAGCCTGGTGTTGTTTTATTATCTCGGCAAGTCTTATTAGACGGTTCTTCGGGGGGGGGGGGGGGGGAAAAACATTAATTGGAAGAATACACGTATTGATTGCCTTCTTTCATTTTATCATATTTTGTATATCAAAATGAAGTTTTGTTATCAACTAGCACATTTCGATGTCATACTGTTCAGCATGTTTTGATGTCATACTTTTCAGCACGTTTTGATGTCATACTTTTCAGCACGTTTCGATGTCATACTTTTCAGCATGTTTCTATGTCATACTTTTCAGCATGTTTCGATATCGACTAATTATATCCAAGAAGTTTCCAGCCTACATGCTGTGTGTTGCTTCTTAGGGCAACTCATTGTAAATATTTCTAAAATAATTCTGAAAACATCTCTTGACTGTTACTTTTATCATGTTGCATTCATGAAATAATACAATTATTTAAATATCTTTACAGTTTAAAAAAAAGAAAACTTTTTAGGAAGAAGTCACAAAATTGACTAATTATATTTATGAATGACAAATCCTTAGAAAACCTCTACAAATACAAGAATGTAGATTGATGCAAATTCACCTGATGTTAAATTTGTTAGCTCTAAATAAACAAACATTCGTTTTGTTCCTAAAATCATAGCCACAGTCTGATAAGTATGCCATCCGATTTTGCTCATCAAACAAGAATTTTCGGTGAAAAACTTTTAAAACGGTGTTGTCTTACCATTATCAAAAAGTATTTGAAATTATTTGCAAAATAAGAGATTTTGTATGCTCCTCTTTTTGAAGATAAGTGTCATTTCTAGCTCATAAATCACACACATACACACCCACCCACCCCACCCACGTGCGAGTTGAAAACTGTTAGCAATATCGCACCTCTTTATGAGTGTACCAAATTTACCTTTGTTAACGCATAAAAGTCACCTCGAAAAATATGGTCATCGCAAACAAAGAGACATAGGGAAATGTTTTAAAATCCTTATTATAGGAAGAGAAAATTTCAAACGTTCAGTAACGCCCCTCCCAGCATATGAACGAGCGACGCCCGCCACAGCACATGAACTAGCGACTCCCGTCCCAGCATATGAACGAGCGACGCCCGTCTCAGCATATAAATGAGCGACCCACGTCCCAGTATATCAACGAGTTAAGGGTTCTTTAGGTTAAAAACTACGGGTTTTCTAAACTCCATACCGCCTGTGTGGAAGAAAATAATTCTTTTCGCACAAATGTGTGTCTGTGTGTGTGACAAACAGACAGACAGAAAGCAACTCGATTTTTTAAAAAATCCGTAACACACGCAAATCATGCACTGCGAATGGACGTCTATGTTTAAAGATGCGATGCGGATCAACTTGTAATGGGAAAGACGGAGAAGACCGATATTTCTGACTTTCGGTTTTCTACGAAAGTGGAGGACAATCGTGCGAGTTATTACATATTGTCGCATATATACTGTATGTATTTATTTATGTAAAATTATCAAGTCGAGAGTGAAAGAAGATGTTTTCCTCTGAAAGACTCGATGTCCTTTGATCACAAATTATGATCCCCGAGGCCCTATCAAAACTGGATTTCTCCAGACCTAATTTTACCTGAATTTACAGTGGAAAATCCCCGAATGTAGGGCAAGCAAACAGTCAATGTTGATTTAATAGTGGAGTAACTTTACAAACATTAGAATGGTGAATAAGACATGGACACTTAAAGAAAACGTATCATACAATTATAAAAGGAGCACACATGTAGATTTTCTCTCTATCTCTCTCTCTCTCTCTCTCTCTCACACACACACACATATATACAATATCTGTACCTGAATTTACAGTGAAAAATCACAGTATGTAGGGCAAACAGTCAATGTTGATTTAATAGTGGAGTAACTTTACAAACATTAGAATGGTGAATAAGATATGGACACTTAAAGAAAACGTATCCTTAAAATTACAAAAGGACTACAAATGTAGGCCCCCCCCCCCGTACACATAATATCTGTAAAAAAAATTGCAAGACGGCTTTATCCACACATTATGTTTCGATGTCATAATGTATAATTTTGTAAGTATCCATCTTGTATGCTAAAGTATTTTATTTTCTTATCTAAAACTATTAAAACTTTATGAAAAACTTTAAAATGAATTTGTTTACATAAATATTTATGTTGTAATGAAAAATAGCTGAATGTTGAGTATAATTTTTTATATATAAAAATTGCTCTTTTGATACCAAATCGCGAAGTTTAAAAATCAGTAATTTAATTTTAGTCAATATCGACTAATTAAATTCAAGATGTTTCCAGTCTACATACTGTGTGGAAAAAGCCGTCTTGCAAATTTTACAGATATTGTATGTGTGTGTGTGTGTGCGTGTGAGAGAGAGAGAGAGAGAGAGAGAAAATCTACATGTGTGATCCTTTTATAATTGTATGATACGTTTTCTTTAAGTGTCCATATCTTATTCACCATTCTAATGTTTGTAAAGTTACTCCACTATTAAATCAACATTGACTGTTTGCTTGCCCTACATTCGGGGATTTTCCACTGTAAATTCAGGTAAAATTAGGTTTGGGGAAATCCAGTTTTGATCACAGGGGCTCGTATTGTTGCTGACAACTTATCTATCAGTCCTACATGTACTATATGTAGTATTATATAGTACATATAGGACTGATAGATAAGTTGTCAGCAACAATACGAGCCCCTGTGGTTTTGATAGGGCCTCGGGGATCATAACTTGTGATCAAAGGACATCGAGTCTTTCAGAGGAAAACATCTTCTTTCACTCTCGACTTCATAATGTTACATACATAAATACATACAGTATATATGCGACAATATGAAATAACTCACACGATTGTCCGCCACTTTTGTAGAACACGGAAGTCAGAAATATCGTTCTCCGTTTTTCCCTTTAGCAGTTTATTATTCGCTTTGCATCTTTAAACACAGACGTCCATTCGCAGTGCATGATTTGCGTGTGTTATAGAAATTTGTTTAATCGAGTTGCTTTCTGTCTGTCACACACACACACACACACACACACACACACACACACATTTGTGCGAAAAGAGTTATTTTCTTCCACACAGTAGGTATGGATTATAGAAAAACCGTATTTTTTAACCTAAAGAACCCTAAACTCGTTGATATGCTGGGACAGACGTCGTTCATTTATATGCTGAGACGGGCGTCGCTCTTTCATTTGCTGGGACGGGCGTTGCTCGTTCATATGCGGGGACGGGCGTCTCTAATTAATGCTGGGAGGGGTGTTGCTGAACGTTTGAATTTTTCTCTTAATTATAATTAAGATTTTAAAACATTTCTCTGTCTTTTTGTTTGCGACGATCTAACCTGGACTGAGCAATTAGCTGACACTCATGGGAATTAAAATTAAAGGTTTTGTGTATCGAGTTTCATCCAAAAGTGGTTGGTTTATTTTCTGTTTCAAGTCTTATTTTGGGAATCTCTGAACTCCTTGTCTGAGCATAACTCTTCCCATCTGGTATGTCACAGTTCCCATGTTTACTATCACTCCTTTGGGTTGGTTTGGTTTTAAACATATTTTATTGCATATATTAGGAAAGCAAAATGGTTAGGCACAAGTTCTTCCAACTTAGAATAGCCTTTCCCATAACAAATACAGAACACATAATATTGCATCAGGTGAAAATTGAAATGATTTTAATGAGTGCAAGAACTATAATGATCTAAGCGATCACTCTTTGAGGTGCGAGATTATGAAGGAAAACATAAAGATCAGGCCTCATGTAAGAATAGGTCACACAAATTAACAAATTTACATATATACAAAATATATGAACAGTTCTTATATTAGTGAACATTTTACTGGCATTCCTGGACGAATAAATTTAATCAGATGCCAAATGCAGTATAATAGCTTCGAATACATGTAAACATATATGCATACAGATATATAAACACACACACACACACACATATATATATATATATATATATATATATATATATATATATATATATATATATACATGGATAGATATTCATTCATATATATACATAAATGTATATATGCACATACACATGCACTCCTGCATAAACATGCATACTGACACACACATATATGTATATTGCTTAGTCAAATGATGATGATGATCGTGGGTGAGAAAAACACGGAAATCCCTTGCGGAAAATAAAAACAGTGCTCAAGACTTGAAAACCTCGACAATGATATTAAAGAAAAACACATAATCGGATTTAACTTTCTTGAACTCTATTGCTAGTTAGAACGTCTATTGCAAGTTAGTACGTCTGAGGTAAAGGTGAACCTACTTCATCATCATCAATCTTTATTTCGTCTTTTCAGAGATAAGGATTCAAACAAAGAAAAAAGAAAACAATATAGAATTGAATTGAATTAGTTATATACAATTAACAGAGGTGTATATGAGAGGAGTCTATGAGTCTTCCCTAAGAGGATTCTTATATGAGGACAGTATACTTATTAAAAGTATGGTGCACTCTTGCGCAAACCTCCAATACTTAATTATTGTACAGATCATCATTATTTTACAGAAAATAATATTTTATATGTAATATAAAAAAATAGCATGCATGAAGACATGATTATCAAGATTTCTACGATCACATAATTCCAAATCATGATAATTTGAAAATCGATCTTATTACTATGAAAAGAGTCCATGAATTACAATTGCAGAGAACACTGAGGCAGATATTATAAAATTTCTCAGTATTTCAGGCTCTTCTAAGCCGATACCGTTGGTAAATTCCCTACACAGGAGATGATGAATAAATTCTTCATCTGATATATTATGAAGGAACACGCCAAGACGACTGTCAAAGTTATTTATAATATGTGTCCAAAATATGGCTCGTTGTCGCACAGTGCTCTGACAGCAAATAAATGCATGGATTATTTTTTCTGTGTAAGAATAACTGCAGTGTTTACAAACTTGCATAGTATTATTTGGAACAGTTATCAGAACATTTGAAAGGGATGTAATTAACTGTAACTCTCTTGTTGTTAATGGAGTTTGCCATAAAATTCAGGGTTTTATAGAAGTATGAACATTTTTTAATCTTTTGTAGGAAATGTCAGTATGGCACAAGTTTGTAAAGCGCTCGTTTTCATATTTATAAGTAGCATGTTTTATAATTTGTTTCCATTTTATTTTTCCTGGAAATATTTTTTCTCTAACAAAAATATCAAAAAAATCATAAATATTATATTTCTGCAAAATGCTACATATATCTGGAATAAAACCTTTCTGTTCTGTATAATCTTTTCTAGAAAGATAGAGATATAGTCTGAATAAAAATATTCTTTTAGTTGTTACATTTTCTGGCATAATTTACCAAGAAAGGTCAGTTTCCTTTTATCAATTTCTGATATAATTCTCTTTATCCCCAGTAAACTTTCGTTCATTTCTGACCGCGTGGTTTGAGGAAAGCGGTGCAAAATTTGTGTACAAAAATGATGCTGAAATACATCGAGCTTTCTTAAGTCTTTGAGTCTGATATTCGACCAAACTTCACAATCATAGAGGGCTGATGGTATCAAAACTTTTTGGTACAAGCTGACGTAGGTAAGAGGATTGGATCTAGCTTCATTTGTGCCAACCCCTACAAGAGAATAAAATGATTTTCTGCCTTTAGTACAAGCCCTGTCTACTTGAGTCAAGCATTTCATATTGAAACACACAGGAATTCCAACATGTTCGGTTTCATTTAAAATAGGTATAGTATGATTGCCTATTTTCCATTTAAACTTCTCACATGTTGTTTGTTTATTCTGATTAAAAACTAATACACAGCTTTTACTAACGTTGAAGGTGAACTTCATGTTAGGGAGTATCTGTTACATATATCTAGCATTTTGTGCAAATGGATTGGTGTGTTTGCGAGCAGAGTTATATCATCGGCTAATGCTGGATTTCCAGACGGAGTGGACCCAACAAGTAGCCCTAATTTTGACTGATGTAATTCCTGTAGAAGGTTGATTAATATAAACAAGATATAAAAATGTTGATAAAACACCTCCCTGTCGAATTGGAAAAGGTTCGGATTTTGACTCGTTCATCAGGACAATGCTTTGAATATTTGCGTACGATTCCTTTAAAACACGCAAAATCTTTCCTTGAATGCCCAGATTTCTGAGTTTTAGAAAAAGTCCGTCGTGATTCACAGTGTCAAATGCCTTTTTGAATATCTAAGAAAGCAGCAAACACTCTTGATCCTAGTTCTAAAGTGGAAAAAACAGCTTCGTGTAGATTGAAAGATGCTGTTATACTACTCAGTCCCTTTTGAAACCCCTGTTGTTCAGTATTAGGGAAGTTATATATAGTGCTATTACACCACGTAGTTAATCTATTGAATAAGCACTTTTCAAATAGTTTGCATAATACAGGCAACAGGGAAATAGCTCTGTAATTGTCAGGGTCAGTTTTAGATTTCCCTCCTGCTTTAAATATGGGCACAATTAACCCTACTTTCCAATCACATGGTATGTAACACTGGTCTTTTACCCCGTTGAAAAGCATTGTAATGAATTCTGTCAGTCTTCTTCCCACGTAACGTAAATGTTTGATTCATTTGATTCAGTGCAACTACACAGTGGATTGGCAATAATGCCGTTCAAATATAGATATACTATCACTCTTTCCATTTTAATATATATATATATATATATATATATATATATATATATATATATATATATAGATATATATATCTATATATATATGTATATATATATATATATTCTACATTTTAGGAAGAATTCTTGAGAATTTTGGCGACATTATTTCTCAGTGTGATGCTGATACAAGTGTGTTGTATTTGTTGAACGTTTTCCCGTCTTCTAATGAACCGTTTATTTTATTTTTTTATCGACCACCTTTGAGTGGGTAATTTTCAGAAAAAGTTAATCCGTTTCCTTTTTTTTTTGGAATGGATGGTACTTTTCAGTATAGAAACAAATGAGTTTTATTCACGCGGCTGGCCGTGGAAAAAGTATCAGGTGTGTTGATCGAAGTGTAAATGAAATGTTCCACCAACATATTTATGTATATAATGGGAGAGGAGGCTCAGTGCTTAACGTACCGGACCCGCTATCAGAGTACGAACGATTGTTTGTGTCTAAATGTAAATAAACTGGAAAGTGTGCATGCTTATAAGAACAAGATACTTGATTCAAGGGATGAAGGGTACAACTGATAACTGCTCATAATGTTCGGTCCAATTTTGAAACCAGGAAAACGCTCTAATCATTTGACAGAAAATGTAATGCTACTCTTTGTATACAAGATATCGAAATGGATACTAAATTTTGTGTGATGGAAGGATTCATTGGATGATTAACATTTTTCTTATAGACAACGGTCAGTTTTGTTCATTTCTCCGTCCGTAATCCATGAGAAAAAACAAAAAATGAAAGTATGAAATATATTTGCTGGAAGCATTCGAACGGTTTTCTTTTTCAAGACCTCCAGAGAGCACTATTTTTATACCTTAATTGCAACACATTTAGATGTCAGCTGTAAAATTTCGATCATCTTAAAGGGGGATGGGTTGAACAATGCTAAGGGATTGATTTTTCGAAAGTAAGAATGGTGCAACAATGTGTATCAAATTACATTTTTGCTTAAGATATTTGCAGAATACAATTGGCTTCTAGGATGATAACTCCCTCCCTACCTCCCTCCCCCCCCCTCTCTCTCTCTCTCTCGGTTGTTCAAGCTATATGACCAACCTAGGTTCGTAAATTAGAACATTCAAATACACAAACACGCGCGCACACGGACCCACATACCCTGCTGAAAAGGTCCAGCCTAAGAATAGATGTAACTTTATCCGTAGCTTAACAGCAGTGTGTGTGTGCTAGGCCAAATTTACAGTACAGTTCGAAGATCTCATAAACTCAATGCGCTCAATCTACAATGATGCGACAAAACAGAGATAGAATTTATGGAGAACAAAGTTCCATTTAAAACAGCAACTAGTGATACACTATATATGAATTATATGAAGTAGCTGTAGTAGATTCAACAATTGGAATGGTCAAGTCTGATATAAATCTGAAATCATTCAAACGTTTCAAAGGATTGAAGAAACGTTGCAGATTGTTGAAAATACAACTACTTGTTGTAGATGGATGTCCTGTTGGCATGATGATAACACATAAAGCCAATTTATTGAGCAATAAGTATCCTCTGGATTCTTTTATACCGTTTTAAATGACTGACAAACAACAGTATTTAAGACATCTTTAATAATATCCTTCAAATCTAGTCGCTTGCAAAAATATCACTCAATTGTTTGGAACAAATTAAAAGGAACAAAAATAACATAAAATACACTGAATTGAAAGAATGGTTGAGTGAACAGTCTACCTACACATTGTACAAGCAAGCGATAAAAATATATCTCTACAAAAGTGTATCTTCGTCATGTGGATGTCCAGTAGCAGACATTGCTGACATGCAAGCATATTAAAAAGACAATAATGAATATAAATACATTTTGACAGTGATAGATATTTTCTCAAATCACTACTGGGCCGAAAAAAGTGAAAACAAGAAGGGCAATGACATACACAATGCTTTTAGAGAAATATTTAATGAGCAAAAACCTTTTAAACATACATGTTTGATGAGGGAAAAGAATTTTACAACAGGAAAGTTAAGGATTTGCTGAAAAAGGAAAACAGTACTTTTCAACTTACTCGAACAAAAAATCTTCTACAGTGGAAAGATTTAACAGAACTCTAAAAACTCAAATGTGCAAGTATTTCACTCAGAATGAAAGCAGAAAATGGGTTCACATTTACTAAAGTGAACTGAGGGGTTCAGTAACACTCATCATGGATCTATACACCTGACCATGATTGATGCAAGCAAGGAAGAAAACAAATTGAAATTATGGCTCAATCTATTCGGGTACCTGACAACTGATACATTTAGAATGCCAAGTTTCAAAATTGGTGAAACAGTCAGAATTTCAAAATACAAAATGAAACTTTGAAAAGGATTACCTTCCTAAAAGAGGAAATATTTTAAAACAGACAATTGTTGTTGGTTTTTTTTGTTAGGCGATCCAGTCATTTACAAACTGGAAGACTTGGAGGTAAAGGATAAAGAGAGCACATTTTATGAACAAGATTTGTCTCTAAATGACAAAAAAAGATAACATATGCAAAGTTAAAAAGCTTTTTAATGAAAACAAGAATGAAGGGTAAAAAGTATGTTCTCGTGGAATAGAGAGAATATGATCACTCGTTTAACAGTTGGGAACTAGCTGAAACCGTTATGCAATTAAAAATAGATTGAGGAAAATAGAGGGAAGAAGAAAGTGCATCACTATCCTTTCAGATGTATCATCCACCCCCCGTTTATACTCCTCCTCTGACATATATCACTATTCTGTCAGATGTATCACCGATAAGATACTTTGTGCTCTCCCTCTGACATATAACACTATTCTGCCAAATTGTTCACCTTTAATATAGTTTATACTCTTAATCTGACCTATTTCACTATCTTGTCAGATGTTTAACCCTTAAGATTGTTTATACTCTTTGTCAGACATATATCACTAATCTTATTTGATGCGCCACCACTAAGATAGTTTAAACTCCCAATTTTGCAAAGAAATCTTTAGAATTTTGGTGGCACTGGGCCCCTATGTAATTTTAATATTGACCAAAGTGTAAAGTCAGAGTCCTATGAACATATTATTAAATTGGAAATAGATCCTGCCAACAAGGTGAAGATATTTGATTCATTGGGTTATGTGTAGAAGGCCTAATCGCTTCTTCATAGTTTTCATCATCATCGTCCTCTCATTATCATCAGTTGATATTATTTAGCCATACTCGCTGACATTGCTGAGGAATTACTGATGAGAGTAACACTTTAAGAAACTTATTTTAATAAATGAAAAAGAGAAAAGAGTGAAATCCCATGCACTAGATGACCAGTTAAATGGTGTATCTAGTTTTGCTATGTACTGTATGGAACTTTGGTTTTGCTTAGTATTTTTTTAAATATCTGTGATGACAACCTTTGTCCCATAATGGAACTATCTAAGAGGATATGATATCTGGAGCATATTGGATTAAGACACTTATTTATATTTTTGGCATTCTTTAAATTTGGTGCAAACTTTATTTCCCCCTCAATACAGCAAAAACTGAACCACTGCCTTTTGTTCACAATAGAGTACATTTACATGGATATTTAAAGGGCATGGAACAAAGTGATGCAAATTTTATGGGAGTGTTTTGAAAAATTAACTACCTGATGATGCATTTCTCACTTGATGGAAAGATTAATTTTACATTTACTGCCGATACAAATCTAAAAATATGGATTACATCAGATCCCATATTCTGGAATCATTTTGAGCTGGAAACTCAACCTCAAGCTCAAAATCGGCAGTTTAGAAAAGTCTGCGGTGTTTATTTACAATGATGTCCAAATCATAAAGCTTTATGGATTTTCATAAATTGAGTCTTTCTACTTAACTGCAGAATTTCCATAACTTACATGTTCACCAAGTATCACATTATCACATTCTTTTTTGGGGTGGGGGTGGGGGGAGGCAGCTTGAGCTTGAGCATGTGTTTCATGCTCAAGAAGTTTTAAGAATACGGGACCATGCGTAGTTTTCATCCATACATCCTTTAGAAGGAAATACTTATTTAGGTCGTTACAATTTATGTGTCAGAAATGTATGTCATATCTAAAAGATCCAACTAGTCACATTTTCCCTTGCACTATTTTCTGTATTCAAATTCTCTCCTTTTCCCCCCTCACCTCATTTATTTTTAAAGTAATAATGGTACAATATTAAATTACATTTGGCTAAGTACTCTATATTTCTTCCACCTGTCCAAAGACCTACCTATCTCGTTAGCTAGGATGTTGAAATTCACACCCACCAACGAATGGATTTAACATTGCAGTTCTTTTTGCAGGCTGCACTTTACGATGCTTCTGAGTAAGTCATCTTTATGACAATGCATTGGAACTCCATAACAAATAATTGATTTTGTACAATGACAACAAAGTGTAAGGTAAATGTCATGGTGGTGGTTAAGTAACTATTTGAGTAAGAGAAGCTGAGAGATGTTGCCGAGTATTTGAACTCAGATTCATCAATGCAAACACAAGGCAGAATCAATAGATTCAAATTAAATTATTAGATCTAAATTAAGTGTTGGTTTCAGATACAAATTTCATTAAAAAAAAGCCTGTTCTTGGGATTACTGGAGATGGTTTAGCAGTAATCAAGACAGATATATATAATAACAAATAAAATTCAGAGCAATATATGTGATAATACCATTCCTTTGCAACTGTTAATAGCAATTAGTATTAGAATAGAAATGGGTATGTTTACTGTGTACAGATACATAGATGTCATACAAAAATTTCCTAATTTTTTACATCTATAATGAAACATGGACATTCATGGAAAGGCCGCTCACTTATTCAAGGAACTACACATACTTGTACCTATATAGGCATGTGCAGTTTCTTGAATAAGTGAGTGGCCTTTCCATGAAAGTATATATATATATGCATCCTCCATAGTTTGATGTGTGATATATGAATTCAAACATCCTTCTTGTTCATAATAGGGCCAACCAGACTGATGATGAGGATTAAGTGTATGGTAAATATTAGTCCCTCTAGTAATGACTGCAAAGGGATATTTGTTAATCAGTTTTAGTTTGGTCAGAGCATCTATGGGACTGCACTCTGCAGTTTTCTGAGTTTTGTTTTTACAACATTTTTGTTTTCTCTCTCTCTCTCTCTCTCTCTCTCTATCACTGGCTCACTATTTAACTCATACTGAGCTTATTGTTTTATGTGATTCCATCTACCAACATTACATGAACTCTCTCAATTTCTCATGTATCAGGTATACACAAGCTACAATGGACAATTGAGTAAAAAATTGGAAACAAGCTTGAATGCAATCATTCACTCTTTTGTCTATTCCTTCATTCATCAACCCAAGTAATGTTTACAGTAGATATATAGATAGATGGAATGACAATTAGAAACACTGAATGACAAATAGAAAAACTGAATGACAAATAGAAAAACCCAGTCATAAGAGACGGATAATAAAGGAAAGAGCTACTGGAAACAGAAGACCCAAGTAAACCTGATATCACACACCTGGCTTACATAACTTAACATTTGACCATTTCACTAAGCAGGTTTGTTTTATTGTATTAGGACACAGCCCATGTAAACTATCTCCCAAACTTTATATCATGTTGATTTACCTATTTAACTATGTCCTGATAAAAAGTAATTCAACAGATAAAGGTAAAATCAATATGTCTCTTGCTCATATTTGAAGTCATCCAAGATTTTGATGATATAAAACCATTTATAGAAACTGGATTAGAAATAAAGTTTCTAGATGTACAGAGGTAACAAGTTCAGCCAATCACATACTAAGCATCTCATTAATATGCACAGTTTCCTTTTTATAGAACCTGTCTACAACTGTGGTAATATAAGCTTGTTTACCATGGTGGAGCAATATCATATTGGAATTCAGTCTCCAGAGTGGTAAGAAGCTTAGCCAATCAGATACATGATTTCCCGATTAACATGAGTAGATCTTGTTCATAATCAAACTTATACAACATCTCGATAATATATGACTATTTAACAAGTTTAATCAAATTTTCTGATCAGAAGTTGAGTTGCCAGTGTGTTGACAAACTCATCCAATCAGATGGAAGGTCATGTCATTAATATGCATTAGTTTCAGTAATAATCATACTCACTCAAGATCCTGATTACCTAGACCTATTTACTGAGTTTTATCAAAATTCAATAAAAAAAATACAGTCTCAAGATTGGTTAATAAAAAAACTCAATCAGATGCAAGATAACCTCATAAATATGCATAGGTCTTGCTCATAAAACTCATCTAACATCTTGACAATGTTTGTTTATTTACCACTAACTTAATAAAATCAGGTCAGAAACACAGTCTCAGAAGTGGCAAGAAGCTCGGCCAATTATATGTGAGGTTACCTTAATAATATGCATAAATCTTACTCGTAAAAAAACACGTTATATATCTTGCTGATATGAGTCTTTTCACAAAGTTTGACAAAAATATTATCAGAAATATAGTCACTAAAGTGTTGACAGGCTCAGCCAATCAGATGCAAAATCAACTCGTTAATATACATGGATCTTGCTCATAACTATACTCATTCAAGGTCTTGGTGATTTAAGCCTATTTACCAAGTTTAGTGAAAATAGGTTTAGAAATAGTCTCTAGAGTGGTAACAAGCTCAGCCAATCAGATGCAAGGTCACCTCATTAATATGCAAAAATCTTGCTCATAATTTAAGACATATTATATATCTTTATGGTATCAGCCCATATTCCAAGTCTGATCAAATTCTGATCAGAATTGTGGCAAACAAGCTTAGCCAATGAGATATAATATTACCTCATTAATATTCATGGCTCTCACTCATTATCTAACTCATCCAAGATCTTCATGATATAAGCCCATATTTCATGTTTGATCAAAATCTGATCAGAGATTTAGCTTTGAGAGTGGTAACAAGCTTAGCCAATTGGATGCAAGATCACCTCATTAATATGCATGTATCTTGCTCATTATCAAACTTTTCCAAGATCTTGATGATCTAAGCATATACTCACGTTTGATCAAAATCGGATCAGATATATTGCCTCCAGAGTGGTAATAAACTCAGCCAATCTGATGCAAGATAACCTCATTAGTGTCCATGGATCTTGGTCATTATCTAACTTGTCCAAGATATTGATGAAATACATGTAAGCATATATTCCAAGTTTTATAATACGAATCCATCAAAAAGAACTTTCTGGAATTCAGGATAAGACCATTTCTTCTTGTTAACTGCCGAGTGTTGAAACCATGTCTGTTATTTTGGAGCAATAACATGATTTTCAAATTAGCTGCTGTTGCAGCCATATTCTTTTGGAGAAAATCCATGTGTATATGACCGTCCATTCAGGAGGAGTAGCGATAAGATTTTAAAGATGGCTGCCATGGTGGCCATATTGGTGGCCAGATCAGCACCATTTTCATTTAGGACCATCTAAACCTCATAAGAAGTCTGTTGGTGAAAACCCCATGTCAATATGACCATCCATCGAGGAGGAATAACATAAAGATTTTCAAAATGGCCACCATGACAACCATATTGAAGGTCAGTTTGGTACCATTTTAATTTAGAACCAACTAGTTATCATAAGGAGTCTTCTGGTAGAACCACATGATGATATGACTTTCTCTTGAGGAGAAGTAGCAATAACAAGATTTTCAAGATGGCCACCATTTTGGCCACAATGGATGTCAGATTGGTATCATTTTTATTTAGAACCAACTAATCATCAGATAAATTCTTCTGGTCAAAATCCCATGCTGATAGGACTTTCTGTTCAGGAGGAGTAGCAATAACAAGATTTTCAAGATGGCTGCCATCACAGCTATATTTGTTGATAGATCGGCAACATTTTCATTAAGGAGCAACAAGCCACCATAAGAAGTCTTTTAGTAAAAACTTCCAAGGTTTTCACGCTAGCTGCTGTGTCAACCATATTGGATATCCAAGAGGCACCATTTTCATCTAGGACCAACTAGATATCATAAGAAGTCTTCTGGTGAAAATGACATGTCAATATGACTTCCCATTCAGGAGTAGTGTTAACAAGATTTTTAAGATGGCAGCTATAAGGGACGTCAGATCGGCACCATTTTCATATAGGAATAACTAGACATCATAAGAAGTCGTTCAGTGAAAACCCCATGTCAATATGACTTTCCATCAAGAAGGAGTAGAGATAACAAGATTTTCAAGACAACTGGCATGGTGGCCATATTAGATGTTATATCGGCACCATTTTCATTCAGGACCAATTAGACATCATAAGAAGTCTTTTAGTGAAAACCCCATTTCAATATGAATTTCCATTCAGGAAGAGTAGCAACAACAACTGTAGTGGCCATATTGGATGTCTGAGCAGCACCTTTTTCATTTAGGACCAACTAGCCTAATGAATGTGTGCATAAAGTTTCACAGCAATCCTTCAATTAGTTTAGGAATAGTGATAACAAACTTGTGCTAACAGACAGAAAATGGACAACGGATGATGGACATCAGGCCATCCCATAAGCTCTTCTGGTCTATGACCAGTAGAGCTAAAACTTGGATCAGAAATTAGGTTTCCAGTGTGGTAACATGGTCAGCCAATCAGATGTGAGATTACCTCATTAAGATGTGTGGATCTCGCCTATTATCACACTTGTCCAAATCTTGACATATATTTCAAGTTTGTTCAAAACTGATCAGAAATACGGTCTCCAGAGTGGCAACAAGCTCAGCCAATCAGATGCAACATCACCTCATTAGTATGCATGTATCTAACTCAACACTGAACTTGCCCGAGATCTTAATGCTATAAAACATGACTACTGTCAATGAAACTTCAAAATTGCAAACATATTTTAGTCATTACTGAAATGAAGATCCAACACATTAGCATATTTTTTATACTTTATTTTTATTCTCATCTTCTAAGGAAAGGACAAAGCAGGAAGTTTCATGCAAATACAGAACAAGGAATATTTCTAATAGGTTAGTGCAAAGTCATTTTATAATCATCTATTCAGTCCAAGCCATCTAAAGTTATACCATATGGCCCATGTATTTTTTTTCTGTGGGCTATAAACTTCTGGTTCAAAATGAGCCAAGTAAAGCATGCAAATTATTAAAACTGACCTTGTGAATATTCAGTGCCTAATTATTTTATCTACACAGAAATTGTACCTTGTTAGATGTGTATGAGGTAATATACATGTACAAACAAATTTTTCACTTCAAATTTGACCATCCAATATACCGGTACCTGTAATAGTGAAAAGTGAGCCAACAGAATACATTTTTGTGAAGAACAAAAATACCTTAAACTAATTCAAAGTACATTCCTATGCTTTACATTATGTCAAACTTTTGAAATTGCATTCCCCATTAAAATTAAAACAAATTTTAAAGATAAATCTATTTGGGGTAAAAACACATCACAGACTTTGGCGGCTTAAAATAAACTTCTGTAAAGTATTTATTAACTTTATGTTTGGTCAATCAATAAAATTGTCAGTTCACATTATTCAGTAAAAATATTACAAAAATTTCTTCAAAAAGAATTAAAATGTAAAATCAATAAATGTAAATCTTGCTCATACAGACCCAGTCTGACTATATATCTAATGTTTTATTCTTAAAATTTAAAATTGTAAATACATGTATTTTTCAAACTGATTTGGTTTGAAATATGAAATCTGCACAAACCATTTCCTGGACTTTGTGGAATAAGACCGAGTAAGTTCTTCTTATTTTAATTCCTCTACAAAGACCTCTTATTATTCTCTGAAGAAAACTATAGGATGTCCTACATTTTCCAGACTGGATGTATCCTCAAAACCTAATGACAGAATAAAAAAGGCACTGTATCCTCTAAACCTATTTACAGAATTAAAAAGGCACTACATCCTCAAAACCTATTGACAGAATAAAAAAAGGCATTGTATCTTCAAAACCTATTTACAGAATTAAAAAGGCACTGTATCCTCAAAACCTATTGACAGAATAAAAAAGGCACTGTATTCTCCAAACCTATTGACAGAATAAAAAAGGCATTGTATCTTCAAAACCTATTTACAGAATTAAAAAGGCACTGTATCCTCAAAACCTATTGACAGAATACAAAATGCACTGTATCCTCGAAACCTATTTACAGAATTAAAAAGGCACTATATCCTCAAAACCTATTGACAGAATAAAAAGGGCACTATATCCTCAAAAATTATTGACAAAATAATAAAGGCACCGTATACTCAAAACCTACTGACAGAATAAAAAAGGCACTGTATTCTCAAAATCTATTGACAGAATCGCAAAGGCACTATGAAGTAGAATTCAGCTGGTCAAGAGTTTTAGTTTATGTTTCTTTTTTCTCTCTTCTATGCAACATCTGACAACATGCGCAACATATGACAACAATTCTGTTATTATGAAGAGTATTATGTCCGGATTCAATCTAGGATTTGGGGATGTGGGCCAATGGCCCCATGACATTTTCTAATGGGACCAGGCCAGATTTAGATCAGCCAGTATTGCATGTTTACATTTTTGTTTTTTTTAAATAGGAAAAATATTTTAGTAATTTCACACTGTGTAATTCATAATACTGAATGTAAATGAATAAATGTTAAAAATTCTTATTTTATCAAGTCAAATCTTTGTATGACATCATCTGTACTCTTCCTGGATTCAATATATACATATACCATTTAGTAGTAATTCACAGCAAAATTAGATGTTTATGATGGATCTGGCCTTATGTACAGAAGTCAGAGAGTTGGTGCAATTTTTATATTGAATTCAATTCATGTAAGGTGTTTTACTCTTGTGCCAGCCAGTATGCTGCAGTAAATACTCATGTATTCTATTATAGTGCACAATATACATAAATAGGGTTGTGTCAAATGTGAGACCTCATTAAAGTGTACAATGCACAAAAACAGGATTATGGATCTAATGTGAAACTTCATTATAGTGCACAAACACAAAAACTGGGTAATGTATCTAATGATATGAAACCTCATTATAGTACACAATACACAAAAACAGGGTATTGTATCTAATGATATGAAATGTACTCATAGTACATGATACACAAAAACAGGGTAATGTATCTAATGATATGAAATGTCCTTATAGTACACAATACACAAAAATAGGGTAATGTATCTAATGATACGAAATGTCTTTATAGTACACAGTGCATACACAGTGCACAAAACTAGACACAGTGCATACACAGTGCACAAAACTAGTTTGGTTAAGGGCTTGAAATTATGACTTTTTTCACTGATCCAGAGTATCACCATAACAACATTTTTACTAATCTTGGCTAAATTTCACTGGTCTGCACACTTTTGTATTTATCCAAATACTCAGTTCAGAAAGTGCTCAACATCCTTTGTTATGTATGATGTTTATATACCTAACTTTTGTTTATGATTGTCAGTTGTATGGTTATTTGAAAATACATATTTAACTTTTTTGTCCAGTTGTTTACTTAGTATTGTGTCAGGTAGGCCAGTATTTTCATTGACATTTTGCAATTAGACTTTTGTGACATAGGTCATGTAGGCATGTGTATTTATATACAGATTTTGGTAAACAAATTAATTCCTATTCTAGAATTTCGGTTCTAAAAGATAAGTCTGTAAGGAATCTATTTTAGTTGTGTTGTTGAAATCAGATATAATTTGAGAGAAATTATGTATTTACAATATTCACTGGAAATATAAAAGTGCTCATTGACTTTTGGATGAATACATGATTTTGGGATTTATGTGAATTCATTCAAATACATTCTGGATTACATCTTTGTGGTACATCAGGAAATTCAAGGCTGTTGGAATTCATTCGGTACATTCTATTATTTAGGACTTGTGATTAGAACATTTGGAATTATTTGGAATTTAACTCTCAAATTGTAAGTGTCTTTTGAATTTTTACTTTAATTGTCTGGAAATAAATTGTTTGTTGATTTTACTTACATTGTTGGTTTCACTTTCTTTCTGTTACATATTTTTAAGACCTAGAGTCACAACACCTTTTCTGGATCATATTTCTGGTATTCACATTCATTTTCCCATGATTTCTGGCACTTTCTCACTCTCTTCTCTATATCATATTTACGATTATGCTGCTTCTTGTCATTATCTAATTTCTGACAGTCAGGTGGTGTCTGCAAACCTTGCAAACAACTTCCACATCTTTCCAGCTGCCACCTCACAATACAACAGATGTTTTATATCAACAATAATCTAAAAAATAAAACCTGTTTTTCAGTATAATTCTGTATTATTTGTTGAACTGGCCAATACCTTTTCCAATTGGCCATATTTTGGCACAAGCCCAATATATAAATCGTTTTATATCGCCAGCACTGAAATTAGTGCATTGATCTGCTAGTTTGGCAAGCATGCTGACTCTTTTGATAATCAGCACCCTTATTTACTTGATGCATGGAAGAACATATGGCCATTTCCACCGCTGGCATTCACTGTACCTCATCAGGTGCAGGGTATTGACAGGTACTCAATTAACACAATAAACAGATCAATTAATTATGAAAGGGCATGTCATCACGTATTATTAGATACATCTGACACAAGTCCACTTGTTAATTTATGATAGCTACCAGCACATTTGTTTCATTGATCCAACAGGTTCCTAGGGGCTGGAGTTTTAGTAGTCCTGCAGCCAATTTTCTTATCTTGGATTAGCATTAATTTTGAACCCTATACTTAAGTATCTAATGATATGAAACCTCATTATAGTGCACAGTAAAAAAAATAGGGTTACATATCTAATGATATGAGACCTCATTACAGTGCACAATACACAAAAATGGGTTTTTATATGTAATGATATGAAACCTCATTATAGTGCACAGTACAAAAAATAGGGTTACATATCTAATGATATGAAACCTCATTACAGTGCACAATACACACAAATTGGGTTTTTGTATCTAATGATATGAAACCTCATTATAGTGCACAATACAAAAAATAAGGTTACATATATAATGATATGAAACCTCATTATAGCACACAATACACAAAAATAGGGTTATATATTTAATAATATGAAACCTCAGTATAGTGCATAATACACAAAAATTGGGTTATGTATCTAATGATGTACAAGCTCATTATGGTTGGTTCTCAACCAATGACCATACCTGCATTATAAAAGGGGCCGAGGTATACTGAGGGACTTTACAGAGAGAGACCACTGTACCAATTAAACACTGTATCAATTAAACAATCAAATGAAACATACAGGAGATCATGTGCTATATAAGGCCAATTTGCAATCATAAAAAGACATATATTTCATACATATTTATCTCATGATTTAAAATCACTTTAAAATCACATAAGTCATTAAAGGCACCAGATGTTCCATAATCAGTAATTTGGATTTCACAGTATTAACTTCACAATGTGTTTAATATGGTCTAACATAATAATATACTACAAGAAAAGACCATGTATACTAAAATGAAGGATTACATTGGCAACTTGAAAAACCTGGAAATTTCTACCCATCTACCAAAAGAAAATCATTTAAAAAAATTTAACAATTTCCAGTTTGTCAGCATGTGTCTCACAGCATGGTGATGCACTACTCAAAAGAACTAACATTCAAATATTAACTAATAACATCAAAAACAAGAGTGACGGAAGTCGGGGGCTGGAGCCATGTTGTAGATGATTAAGATCAAATAGTAAAATTACTGGTAGTTTTGTTCTATATATTTTTGTGTCCAATTAGCAAAAATTTATTTTATTCCACTGTTAATATTAACATCCACATAGCAGGTACATTTTTTACATCCACAACAGCCTTTTAAAAAGCTCAAGTCTGTAACTATGTTACAATAACATAGTGGAGGTCTGCAGCCACTGAGATATTCTCTAGAAATTTACAGCAGTTGGTAAAAGTGTTATCTTACACCACCATATGGTATCTTAATCACCGTATTAAGTACAAGGGAAAATGGATGAAGAGTTGATATGACAATATTAATACAAGGGAAAATGGATGAAGAGTTGCAATCACCATATTAAGTACAAGGGAAAATGGATGAAGATTTGCAATCACCATATTATGTACGAGGGAAAATGGATGAAGAGTTGCAATGACCATATTAAGTACGAGGGAAAATGGATGAAGAGTTGCAATCACCATATTAAGTACATGGGAAAATGGATGAAGAGTAAATTTTTCTTGGAGACATAGTATTCAGAATAATACCAGTGCAACATGAGTGTAAAGTTAGTGTATCTCAAATTATTATATTTATTTGAGTCCTCAGGCAATGGGTGTAAAGTTAGCATTGTTTCCATGCTTTTTGAAAGAAAAATTTCCAGTGCTTCTCCAGGATGAAATTCATTTTTTCAAGGTTCATTTATGACCATTACTGAACAGAATTAAAGAACATTTTAACTTAGAAAATGTGCATTTTTCAAATCAAAAGCTGTTTCTATTTTGAGACTCTCCCATAACATCTTAATTGGACATACAACCATGTACTAAACCACAAAATGTATCACAAGAAATAAGTTTAACTATTTAAATTCATACAAATCATATAATTCATATAAGTCATTTCAATTTACAAAATAACAATTTTAACTTTCCTCTGCTGAACTGTGTATGTTGGTATGAAGAAATAATAAAAGAATAAACAACTGAAATTAGTTTTCTTTTTTCATACTTTTAATTCTAAAGAAATCAGAATAATCAGTTGTAAATTAAGATAATTAAGATGGCAAAGTCTCAAGCACAACATCTATTAACTGATTTAGCATATAATTATGGAATATACATTTTACTGGTGTCAGCAAATTCAAAACCAAATACAAGGAAATGGTACATGTACCACTTGAAATCTACATGCATGATATAAAAAGTAAACTTTTACCATCACACTAAAAAAAAAAAATTTTTAAAAAAATAGGAAAATATTAGATTGTCATGTAAAATCAGTATCAGTTATATAATCATCTTGGCTGATTGAGATTCAGTGGAAAATATTGAGACTAGATTAGACTTATGATTACATGCATACATCTTTTGTAGGGAAGCAGTTCCCTGAAGTTCATGCTCAACTTGAACAAGGTAGAACTCCACCTGGGAATATGACCAAACAGATATATTACATATTATTTAATATATGCACTTTTTCATTGAAATTCTTCTCAACGACCTCAAATTCCTCCTCTTTATCTTTAGCTCTTCTACGCACTGTTGTCTTTTGTTATGTGAGCAAACCTACGTAATTCTTCAGCTGTCATTCCTTAAAAGTAGAGTAGTAACTCAAATTTGATGTATGTCTAAAAAGTCGAATATCTGAGCTAAACATTGTTACTAAATTGATTACACTATGCGACATGTAGGTTAAAATATCAGTGGCGATTCTTAAATAGGTCACAGGAGAAATGAAAGAAGTGTTGTCCCTTGTATTATATATACTATATATATTATTTATAGGTAAATTTTAAGCAACGATATGAGCCCCTTTGAATTCAGATTCAGCATTGAAAGTTGCCGAGCAGTTGGTAGATTTCTTCGTATTTAGCGATGTCTGAAAATCACTGCAAAAGCGAGTTGTGGCCAAGGTTACTATTCATGATAATGTTTAACACCGTGTTCCCTTCATTAAAAACCAGATAATAAGCTTTATCACAATACATTTTCAATACCTTCAGATATCAAAATGGGGACAGGTGAAGATAAGCCACATTATTTGTATCTTAACTCATTCAGCCCCAGCACTGTTATCAGTATCACTGCTGCTATGCCCCAGCAGCACTAAGCTGTGTCTAGCTGCTTGTGACCCAGAGAGTTTTTACCTATTTAGAAAATTTTGTAAACATCATGCACATGCATTCTTTTTTAATTTCTCTTCTTATATCCAATAAAAATCCATGAAATTTTCACCAATTGTTCCAAATAAATGTGTCTACACAGCCATGTATTTTGTGTGCTATTTGTCCAAGTCTTTCACAACTTATTTTTACATTATTTACAAAATTATGTGCAACATTTTTAGAAATATCATGTCATCAGTCCTTTATTTTATTGAAATGATCCAGGAAAGTTTAATAAGTGATACGGTTTAAAGCATTTTGCACATAAATTTACTTGACATTGTTCACATCCAGTTGTTGGTTCAGTTCGAACTTTGTTCAGTGAACACATTTTGCACGTTTTTTTCTTTGGCATGACCACTGGCCAATGCTGTCCTTGCTGAAGCGGGGTTGAACTTCTACTTCTCTTTTCCTTTTACCCATAAATCCTCCAAGTAGTTGATGTGCGAGATTCATTCTGAACTCCAACTGGCTTCTAGCTCTTTCCTTGTTGTTTTTGGTTATGATCTTATGGTTCTGTGATTCTTTCATTAGCAAATATGAATTTACTATTGAAATGTCGAAAAGAAAAAAACCCCAGATACTTCCACCATTTCAAGGACTTTCTACCAGTGCTATAAGTTGCTTGCATTTGATCCGCATGGTCCACTCCATTCATGTACATGTTGTACAGTTTAATTGGGAGTGGACATGGAACTTCCTTGATGGAACCATCTTTTTGCTTCCGGCTAACAGATGTGGCCTCACCGTCACAGTTGGTACACAGTACAGTGATATTCTTCATGTCACGCCAAACTGTAACTCTCATGTCTCCTTTCTGTTTAATTACGCTTTGGCCTGCTCCTTCAGCTTTACTTTGTGTAATCCAGATGGAAGACCCTTTCGATTTGATCGAACTGTTCCACAGCCATACATACCTTTCTGTCGAAGCTGAAGTAATAGGTCTGGAGATGTAAAATGTAAAAAAGCTGTCGGTGTAGACATGGTGTCCAAGACCAAACAAAGGTTCCATCAAATCAAGAACTACCCTTTGTCCAAGATTCAATTCTGGATTGTTGTCAGTCCTTCCAGTATAAACCTGAAAGTCCCCAACATTGCCATTATGAGGATCTGCTCGAACACATACTTTGATGCCTCGCTTGGTCGGTTTTAAAGGCACATACTGCTTAAAGCCCAATCGTCCTGAAACTCCAATCATTGCTTCGTCAATGGACACCTCACAATGTGGATTGTATTCTCTAGTGCATGAATACGCTCCAATATTGGTCGAATGTGGGCCAGTTTGTCGTGACCAGGTGTTCTTCGAGGTGGGTTATTGCTGGTGTCAGTCACATGAAAATATTTCTGTAGATTTTCAAATCTAGTGCAACTAAATTTCAGTTCAATGCAGGAAGGATGGAAAAGTTTGTCCTTATACCAATACATATCTTGGGCTGGTGCTGGAAGGACTCCCATGACAACATGAGCCCCAATAAGGGCTTTTATCTCGTGTGGCGTCATTGGATACAACGTTTTGTTTGGTGATACCAAGATGCATTTTTGGGCATATGCATTGGTTTTGACTGCAATGTCCGAGTACAGTTCTTCTGGAAATAACAAATGAAAAAAATCCATTTCTCTTTTTTCCTTGTCCATGTTCCGGGATTTGGTCCACTAAAATCATCGATTTGGACAGGCCGAAGATGATCATTCCAGTCTGCTAGATCTGCAAGAACTGTATCATCATCGCTATCAGCATCCTCTTCTTCTGACGATTCAATTTCAGAAACTTCTATGTCCGAGTCTAAATCTCGTAGAATATCCAACTTCCGAACATATCTTTCCCTGCCTGCTCAATATTTTCGAGATCAAACCTAAGAAACTCCTCATTTTCGCTCTCAGCATCATCAAATATTACTCTTAAACCCGCCATTGTTTACGATTTTTCAAGAGTGAAACACGCGTAGTAAAACTGCTCTCAATTAGTAACCTTGGCTTATGAATAATTCAAATTTACACAAAGGAAAGTAAAGTCATTTCTGATTGGTTTAATATTGTCAGATTCTTGGAAAAACCCCATTTGTAACCAATCAGAGACGTTGTTACTAACACACATTCACCACGACTGTATACGGGATCGACCAATGAATGCAGTAAACAAACCACGACTATAGGCGGGATCGGCCATTGAATGCAGAAAACGGTACACGCCTATAGGCGGGATCGGGGCTGAATGAGTTAAACTTAGCGAGATCATGGGTCCCAGGCATGTTGGCTTGTTGTGACGCTAAACTGGTTTTCATACCTTTCAACTAAGAAGAGATACCGATATGGAGCTGTAAGTGGACTAACCACTCTACTAGATGAAACTGATCGACTTAGTTCTTGGATTGACAATACAACATTTTTACGCAAGCACCCAAATGACCTGTACTGCAACCCCCGAAAATTCCAGTAAGAACTCAATAAATTTAACTCAAGATCAGTTCAATTACGACTCAATTACGTATTTTTTTCAGTCATCAAGTGGCGGCTGAAAATTCCCCGTTTTTTTCCCGACTTTCATCGATATTTGCAAAATTCAAGGACTACTCCTGGTTGGGAAAAAATCTTTCATTTCTCCTGACCGTTTCCCGATTTCCCGGTAGCGTGGGAACCCTGAGTTAGTGTATCTCAAATTATTATATTTATTTGCATCCTCAGGCAATGGGTGTAAAGCTGAATTTGATTCAAGGATTCAGTAATTTGATGATATACCAACACAATATGATAGCTTTGGAAGGAAATCGAACCATCATGTTGGAATCGAAAACAAAGTTGATAATATACACACATCACTTTCAATACAAGGAGAGAAAAAGAGAACAATGTAGAAAACTAATTATGATAAAAATGTATATGATGTAATAATAAGTACATCTTCTCTGTAAAGATGTCTGATGAAAGTTTATTCTATCATGCAAACAATCAGCACACTCTTGCAGTATATGTACATATCACACATATATGAGTACAAATGGAAGACCTTCCCCTGTAGTCACAAAATGTTGTGAGAACAATTTCAACTCAGATTAAAAACTTCAGAAATAGCAAGTGGGCTTGATATTGCTCACCTTATTATGTAACTCAACAGCTGACCATTTCACCAAGCAGGCTTTGTAACATTGTAAAAACACAATCAATGTAAACTGTCTCAAAAACTTTATATCATGTTGATTTTACCAACTTTACTATATTCCAATAAATAAAAAAATTCTAAAGATAATGGCATAATTAATATGCAGTCTCTTTCTTATAACTTAAGTCATCCAAGATCTTGATGATATAAACCCACTTACTAAGTTTTATAAAAACTGAATGAGAAATAGAGTCTCTAGATCCAGAGATGTAACAAGCTCGGCCAATCAGATGCAAGATATCTCATTAACAAAGCCTACATTTTAAGTTTGATTAGAATCGGATCAAAAATATGTTTTCACAAGTGGCAACAAGCTCAATCAAATGTAAGATCACCACATTAATATGCATGGATCCTGTTCACTTTTGATATTGTCCAAGATCTTGATGATATAAGCTCTTATTCCAATTTTGACCAAAATCATATCAGAATTATGGCTTCTAGAGTGGTAATAAGCTTCGCCAATCAGATGCAAGATTACCTCATTAATATGCATGGATCTTGCTCATTATTGATCTTGATCATATAACACCCAATCCCAGGAAAATGGTCCAAATTCAGAACAAAATTATTCAATTTTAAAGTTGAGGAAAATGGACACTTTTTGAAGTTTTCTGATAGACAGACATTATCTCATTAGTATGCATGAGTCTCACTCATTCTTGATCTCATCCAAGATCGTAGATATAAGCAGATATTCCAAGTGTGATCAAAATCAGATCAGAAATATTTGCCTCCAGAGTGGTGGCAAGGTTAACCAATCAGATGCATGATCACCTCATTAAAATGTATGGCTCTTCCACATTATCAAACTCGTCTGAGATTTTGATGATATCAATCCATATCCAAGTTTGATTGAAATTGGATCAGAAATATGGACTCAGCAGTGGCAACAAGCGATTACTGATTGATGGGTGCATGATGCATGATGCATGATGAACAATGCACGCTTGATCCAGGGTCATACCATATACTCACTTTGCTAACAGCCAGGTGAACTAAAAATCATAATTACTGTCTCTTAATATTATCATACATATCCAATGATAAGCCCACCCCCATTTTTACAAAATTTTGGCAATATATATATATATATATATATATATATATATATATATATATATATATATATATATATATATATATATATATATATATAAAATAGCCCACTCACTTATTTTTAAATTTATTAGGTTGACCTTAATATTACCATATTTATCTGATGATAAGCCCATGTTTGTTTTACAAACAAAATTGGTAAGTACTTACTAAGGACATCTTAGTCTTATAATATATATATATATATATATATATATATATATATATATATATATATATATATATATATATATATATATATATATATAAGCCCACCCCTTACTTATTTATAAATTTATTACACTGGCCTTAATATTACTGTATTTATCTGATAACCAGCCCATGCTTGATAATAAGCCCATCCCCATTTATACAACATTTTGTCAAGTGTTTAATACGGCTTTCTATGTCTTATAATAAATATACCCCTGCTTTTTGACATACTGATTAGCCTGTCCCCCTGGTCACTTCATGGTAGAAATACAGTATTAAAATTGTGTATGTGACAATTAGATAATCCAGACATTTCTAGAATACTCACTCAGAGAAAAGTTAAAGATGATCACAATCAAATTATGAAACCTGAGTCTGAGTTCGATTGTTATAGATGCATGATTATCGGACTTGATGAAAATACAGACATTTCAAGATCATGATACTCTGTACAACTCTGATTGTCTACAGATGATGAGATTGGTTTTCTCCTACTACCTCTGTTAATGGGGTCAAATACTGAATGGTCATTACTATTATAACTGTCCATGCCCACTTGTTCCCATTCAACTGAGTCCCACTGTTGTTCAAGGAATAAAATTCTCCAGAATGGGGAGTTCCTCCATCTTCTTTCAGTCTAGTTCATCTGAAGAGAGAGAAATACATGTACAGCACTTTTCAGAAAACAATTTGAAAATTCTGCACTAGTGTAACCGATCAATAAAGAATCATTCAAGGAAACTATTTATAAAGGACACTCAATAAAACCTGTCTTTAAAGGACACTCAATAAAACGTATCTAAAAAGGATGCTCAAAACCTCTATACAGGTCACTCATGAAACCTGTTTATATGGGTCACTCATGAAACCTGTCTATACAGGTCACTCATGAAACCTATCTATATGGGGTACTATTTCCATTCAGAACCATTTACATATTGCTATAATGTTTTTGTTAAAACCCCATGACGATATAACAATCCATTCAGGAGAAGTAGCTGTAACAATATTTTCCAACTGACCATCAAGGACAAAATTTTGGAGGTTGGATGAGCATAATTTTAATACAGAAACAATTATATGTCATAATCAAAGTGTTCTACTTCTTGGCCCCATTATAATGTCTGTCTGTCTGTCACCATATGGTCCTACTGCACTGTATCATAATCAATTGGAATATTGGTCTGAGCAAAATATACAAGAGTCTCATGTAGAATGACAATCTGCAACAACAACAAAAAACAACAAGCAGTCAATGATGTTATTTTTACTAGAAAGGTCGGAAAAAAAAGGACTGATTGTAAGAAAAAAAAACTTTTATTGTTTTCAATAACTTGATCAATTTAAGTTTAATTTATTAATTTAGTTGGTTTTGTAGACTACATTCTCCCTTGTATAAATTCAAATGAACTCTGACAAATATGATCAAAATATGAGATAAATAAAGTGAATCACACCCATACAGGTCATCAAAGTTCTAAAATTAGCATGAAACCCAGTCAAAAGTAATATTTGTTAGCATAATTATTTATTTTATTCTTTTTGATGAATTATTTGAATAAATTATGTTAAAGTAACGTCTGTAGATCCATTTAAATTTTTGACCTATTGTACAGTATGATATGGACAAATGAAATTGATTACAGCAATTTTTGTGGAAATATTTATTGACAAAAGGGATTTTTAATTTTTAAATCAAATATTCAGGTGTATTTGTGTTTACCCAAGGAACCTAACAAAGCCACATGCAATCTATATATAGTAAACAGGTAACAAAGTTGAGGTGGTGTGATGGTAGAAAGGTTGTGCATCTACACAAATAAATATTAAAATGTCAGTTTGAGACTATTTTTAAGCTTTTTTTTTTTGGCTTTTGTTTTTCTTGCCTTTTAATGCTTATTAATATATGTATATTTATATACAAAGGAATATTTCAAGTCCAAATAAAATTCCAATAACTATTAAAAAGTAACTCTAGTTGAACAAAATAATGCCCCACTTCTAACAGGTTAAGTCGCAGTTGAACAAAATAATGCCCCACTTCTAACAGGTTAAGTTGCAGTTGAACAAAATAATGCCCCACTTCTAACAGGTTAAGTCGCAGTTGAACAAAATAATGCCCCACTTCTAACAGGTTAAGTTGCAGTTGAACAAAATAATGCCCCACTTCTAACAGGTTAAGTCACAGTTGAACAAAATAATGCCCCACTTCTAACAGGTTAAGTTGCAGTTGAACAAAATAATGCCCCACTTCTAACAGGTTAAGTCGCAGTTGAACAAAATAATGCCCCACTTCTAACAGGTAAAGTCGCAGTTGAACAAAATAATGCAGAAAAGTATTCTAATTAAAACTGTAACATGAATGACCAAGATTCTCTTTGATCTGCCAGTAGAATAATCATCTTAAAATGAAGAGCGAAGCTGTGTCATGTAGTTATATCAGACTTGTGATTTTAACACCTGATTCAGTTGCCAAGTTCATAAAACATGCCAATGTTTCCAGAAGTTGATTAATACAAATTTTTTTACTCCTGTCCATTCATGTGTGTGTGTGTGAGAGAGAGAGAGAGAGAGAGAGAGAGAGAGAGAGAGAGAAGCTATATGAATGGCTGTACTGAGAAACATTTGGCAGTGATGGCTAATCAGGAGCCTATCTTTAGCATTGTTCTCAGTGTTCAGTTGCTGGATTTTGAATGTCAAAAACGTATATACTTTTTTAAAACTTCATCTGAACATGTGTGTTGCATATATGTGCCTGTTTAGGTATGTATGCTTGCAAACTGAAAGCTGGTCAGAAGTGGGCAACATGGTTGACCATAGTTGCTCCATTTTTCAAATCAAATGATAAATGAATTGACTGATTGACAGCCTCAAGTCTGGTACAAAGTTCCCTCTATAATTGAGTAAGCTGCATTTTTAACAAAAGTCCTGATGTCACTGGACTAGGTGTGTCTGTGTGTGCCAGTTTCATTCCCAACATTATCAAAAAGGATTTCTTTATTCAAGGCTTAGTTCCATATTCACATGCCTATAAGAAGACAAAGGCTACCATGTGAATGCAAAATTCAATGTCATTTCAACATGTTTTATTTGAAGTTCAAGGGTTTGACAATATAAACAACAAGCTACAAGAAAGAAATATGGATTTTCTAATTTCCAACAGATTGAATACAAAGATAAGACAACTGGGGAAACAACTGTATACATATGGCATGAATGTTTCCAAAAACAAAATCTAGCACTATTTCATGATTAAACTGACCACTGATCATTGGGGAACTGTATTACAGGGATAAATACATTGTATTTTTGTTTTAATGAGATACTGTTAACTTCTAATAGGTTAAGTCGCAGTGATGACATTGATAAAATCATGGAGGGGAGGGGGAGTGTGCACTAAACAAATACATGTATTAATATATCTTAGTGTTTTATTGCAGAAATTAATAAATCCACGACATGAGCATATGTGATCTTGACAATGAATATGTTAAAATTGATATCCTCAGTCTGTGCTGTAACAAAATTGTACTATATATGTTTATTAAGTGCCTCACATGCCATATGCTCCACAGCTATTGTATTCTTTCTCCCTCTCTCTCTCTTATAAAAGTCGCAAAACAATTTATATAATTTTGGGAGTAATCAATATAAGAAATAACTGTATAAAATTGTTAATAAAATAAAGTAAGCTTTTTCCATGCGACACAAACACAAAACAGCTCTAGTTGCTGAAGTTCTTAACAATTTTCATTCTTCACAATACAATTTAGCAACATATCTGGCTATCACTAATGTACACAAGGTTTGCATGGGTTTTTCGGAAAAAATTATTAAGAAATACATATGTTGTCCTTTTGGGGGGAGATTTTGGCAAGATTTGACATACCAATTAGTGCTAGACATAAACGTGTGAAACATTTTAATGAAAATGAAAATTGGTATCAGAAAAATAATCAACTGTACCTAATGGAAATATACACATCATTTATACAATGTTGCAAAATAATAAAAATTAAGTTTTATTGATACTATCAAGGACTATTATGCATATCGTGTGCAAATGCACAATTTAAGATGGATCTTTTTTGGCTATCAGCTTCACGGTGGCTTGTTATCTATCATGTCTATAATTATACATAAAAACTGGTGCCACAACGAAGGAGAAAACCAATGGCTTTATAATGGCTGCTTTCCTTTATTAAAAGCGGTCCTGGATAAAAATTAAATACATATTTAAGGAAGAGGACCTCTTTTATCTATGAGTTTCATCTGAATCTGATTGGGGGCAGAAATGAACCCTTATCCTATCTAGTCCTTACTAAAAAGGGGTCCTACTTTTTGACTCCATGGCCCCATCTAGGAAAGTAACCCAGGGGACAATATAGTATAGGGAGAAATCAGAATCTGGGGTTATGTAATATTCCATATTTGTTGTGAATTGGATAAAATCTTAATTAAAACATCAAAGATAGAATACAAACTAATCAAAAGGTGTCCTATGCCAGGACTTTACCCAGGGGCAGGAGTAGTAAAATTCATAAGGTCAGTGTGTGATGATGCAATTTCATGAGGTGAATTGGTTGTGGAAATATTAGTGAATAGAACACCTTTAACCAAAAACTTTCACCAAAATATGTCCCCTTTATAATTCTTGACTCCATGGTGGCAGAATACATAGACAGGAGTGGTACTGACAGAAGGGGATCATATGATGATAGTATGTTTCAAAATATGAAGTGAATCAGGTAATGAGTTACTGAGGTGCAAGTACTGGACAGAACTTAAACCAAACTGTCCATAGACACACCCACACACAAACTGGCAACCAAAATACTAGACACCCTATCTTGAGGGGCATCAAAATGGTACAGAATGGTTCAAAATCATGCATTTAAACTCAAATGTCCCTTCTTCTTTACTAGTTGTTACTATACCTTTATATAGGGGATCTTCACCTGGTGGGATAGCCTGGGCAGATGTTGAATCACTCTGCACTAAGGGAGTCGTTTTTGCAGCAGAGGGAGATGGCATATTCAGCAGTGGGGCAGCAGGTCTCCTGGCCACTTGAACAAAAGGCTGAAAATATAAAAGTCACTCAAGAGTGAAAATGAGGTCTGTGACTGTGTTTTGGTATGGTTCAGTTACTCTCTATCCACATACATGTACCAGTTTTCATATGTGTGGATGAAACACAGTCCAAAATACTGAGGGTGTAAGCACTGCATAATGAACAAACAAACAAATGAACATAAGAAAGAAGGAATGGGTGAAACACTGTATTAAGGGTATAATCAATTTGATTGGCAAGGGCATAACAAACACATAATGCAATGATGACAGGTTAGTTACAGTTGACATGTAAACAGAATGGAACCTATCTGATCTGGCCTCCTGATGTCTGAATACAGTGGAACCAGCCTGGCTTGGTTTCATTAAACATCTCACATTTTCTTCCTCACATTGAAATTTCTCAATATCTTTCTTACTGCTTGGTTTGGAATTACAAGTTTTCATTAAAGATGTTGTGCCACTTGGCATGTAAACTGTTCTAAAACATAATATAATCACATATTGTATGTACATGTAACTGTATGATATAATATAAATATCAGGGTTTACTATTGGCTGCCTCCACTTTTAATGGAGTTAGTTTTTTTCTTGTAAAATTTCAAATCTAATACTCATGGTGTGTGTCAAGCAGTATAACTTAGAAATTTTAATTTTACTCCTGCTATGTTTTATAGAATAAATGAGTACACTATAGAATACATTTATTTTGTACTCATTTTTAGCTCACCTGGCTGAAGGACAAGTGAGCTTATGATATGGCCCTGTGTCTGTCACATGATATGGCCCTGTGTCTGTCACATGATGTGGTCCTGTGTCTGTCACATGATATGGCCCTGTGTCTGTCACGTGATATGGCCCATTGTCTGTCACATGATATGGCCCTGTGTCTGACACATGATATGGCCCTGTGTCTGTCACATGATATGGCCCTGTGTCTGTCACATGATATGGCCCTGTGTCTGTCACATGATATGGACCTGTGTCTCTCCCATGATGTGCATTGTGCATCTGTCAACAGTTGGTATTTTAAACTTCTTCTCAAAAATCTCTCAACAGAATTTATAAAGTTTGACAAAAAGCAGCCTGATTAAAATAATGCAAACTAACCACTAACAGCAGAAAAAAATATTTATTCAGTTTTATTTTTTTTAAATGCTTGACTGAATTTGACCAACTTTGTCACAAAATATTCTGCTAAAGGGCCTTTCAATATTGGACAAATGATACTCATCTCCATCAAATATGGATGAAGATTGAAGAACATATGCAATCAACAGCACTGAAAGAAATTTCAACAAAAAGCATCTTAATGACCCAGATTGCTTGGCCAACTGCATTTGCATTTGACTTATAGGCAGATGTCAGCAGACATTAAGGGTCAAAATACATTCATAATATCCTGTATCTTCATGAAATTAGTTTTGTTATATTTCTGAGGAAAAATTAGGGATTTCCTCAAATTTGAGGAATTCCTCAACTCATATATCAAGAATAAAAGGACTTCCAAGAATAGAATTTTAAAACAAAAGAATTATCTTTCATCCTTTGTATTATGTCTACCTCTCACAAGAAACTTAAAGAAACTGGAGCCTGATCTGGCCTCTGGTCAATCCATATACATTCAAACCTGGTCTAGCAAACCCCAACATATAACATCCACCTGTTCATAGTGTCCAGTTTTTAGTTGTTCCAATTTTCAATGAATTTTGCCAGCATATAGCAACCACCTGCCCAATGTGACCATTTGCCCAACATGACCAGCGACTGCCATTTTTCAATCCCATAGCCCATAATTCACTGTGTATAGTGACTGGTATCATAAAGGTTTTTTTTGCATCATCTTTTTATATGATAAATTCATACATGTGACAGAACTAGGATTTCAAACCAGTAGATTTACAAATTTTGATCAGTAGATTGGCCTCTAAACCAGTAGATTTTTTATTGGCATAAAATTTTACGTTTCAAGGGATGGAAAACAAAACAAGTGCTTTCTTGTACCATAATATGTATTCTCTTCACACTATAATAAAATAGCAAGTTTGAACATGAATCAGATTCAGATTCTGATGGAAAATGTTACAATAATAATTACTTATTATGAGTCAATATACAGTTGAATAATGAAAAAGGAAGAGTTGTTTATCTGATAGTTCACTGCCAAGATTTTTCTTTTATAAAATCCAATAGCATTTTTAGTTTCCTTCACAAGATCACTATCTAGTGACCACTGATGACATTCATTGTGATTATTAAGCTTCACACTTAACAGGCTTTCAATAGTTCTCTGGTCCAGATTTCCCCTTGAATCTCTTTGTATTTTGTGAAGAAGGGAGAATGTCCTCTCTGTATTAGCATTAGAATGTTGTAATGACAGGACAACCATGCTCAGTCTGCAAAGAAGTTCTAACTTCAGTTTTCCTGTTGCTGGGTTTGTAAGGTTGCTGACTACTCTCCAATACTCCTCCAAGCTATGTTCACCCCGAGGAGGAAGTTCCTAACTTGGACTTAAGATGTATTCCTGAGCCTCATCCTCAAGGGCTTCTTTCTCTTCATGGCTCAGATCCAAAAATCTGTTGGCACGTTTTACCACTGTAAAGAAAAAAAATAAAGATTGATTTAGACTTGAAATAAAAATGAAAATAATACATGATGTATTTACAGTATGCTTTTATGAATAATTTATCCAAATTTTAAACTTAATTATCTTGTAATATATTTTATCTGGGGCTTGAACTAAATTTATGTGCATGAAAACTTCAAATAGTTTATGAAATACAAAAGATGCATACATTTGAAACACACATGCAGACTCTGGACCTTTGCTGCTCACCTGCACACACTTAAACTCTGATATCCAAGCACTGTTGAACTTGCAATATTTCTTAGCCGGTGTTTCTTAGCATTGGTAGAAGGCACATGTTTGGAACTGAACAAAAAATGTAAGAGCTGTCCTCTTAAAACATCTGGAACAATACAATACCAATTAAACAGGACAAAAATCAGAATACTTACTCTAGTGTGTCTGCCAAAATAATTTTTTATGGTCGGTCTCTCCGTTTTATCTCCCATCCGCCAAGGGTTGGCCGATTTTTATCAAAGGCTCAGAAGACATCATGGACGACCTTTTATCCCTTTTTTACTTATAACACCTCAAAAAACATTCTGCATTTGGCCTAAACTCCTCAAATTCCAACAATAAGGTAATCAATTAGCAGTTTGCTGTGTACACATGTCAGCTGTTCTTTAACAATTCTAATCCTATTACTCTGCAATGCATCATCACACAGGTCGTTGTACTAGTGGAACATTTCCGGTCCCCAGTAAACTGGTTCTGGCTGGTTTCTCTAATGTGTTGACAGAATGCGTGAAAATACCATGTTTGGGTATTTTTATTACCAAAAAAAAAAATTAAAATTATTTTAATTGTCAAAAGCGGTAGATTTTAACTACTAAACGTATGTGCGGTAGACAGGCTGTAAAATGGTATTTTTGGCCCCCTGCCCGTAGAATCACATGTATGTAAATTGCCCACACTCACTTTTACCTACCTACCTACCCACCTCCCTATATATCTTGTTAAAAAATGGATGGAATTTATGCATATGTAACTGTTCCTTTTCAAAAAGCAAGAAATACTGCATTGCACTGCAACTACTGCCCAACCACTGAGCAATTTTGCCATCAATAGTGGTATTATTCTGCTTCAAGTGCCCTCATAGGGGAAGTGCACCCTGTCTTATTCGATGGTCAAGAGAAAACACTGTTATCTTTATTTTTTTGTTTTCCTGTCATATCTGTTGCCAGGAACCCACTAATTAGAAATCTGCAGCACTTTGTACTACACCTCCTACCTCTCTTTAACTACTTCTACCAGAAATTCATCTGTGACCTGTGATATTTTAATATTGTTAGTGCTTTGATTGCATCTGCTTTTCCTCTTGATCTCTGAGACAGTAGCATACCTGCCAACATTTCAAACAGTGGTAGTGGGGTTTGAGACTCAAAAAGTAGGTTTGTGGTTCCAAATTGGGGGGGGGGGGCAGTGTGCGCGACCCAAGAAAGTGACTTTCTATAATTACAAATAAGTTATCAAGTCATAAAAGCCTACAGAAAATGAATTGAGATTTAAATCTGAATACAAGAAAATAAAATACAGTTTTCCCTTGAGGAATTTAATACACTTCCAAACAAAACTAGCTAGTACACTTAGCATTTTCTCGCACACACACATACATAATCACAACCACACATACATTAAAGAATATTAGAAATGTGTTCATGGAACACATGCCCCACCACATTGCCTGAAATGATCTAAATGCAAAACCCAAACCAAGGTGTAATGGACAGACAGACAAGTTTATAACTATATGCTCCTACAATTGTTGTGGTGGTTAAGGGCACACAAATACACAAAGTTTCTGTCTTTAAAATCCATTATCAGATAAAATCAGAATTCAGTTAGCATCCACTTTCCATCATTTATGATTTAGTCATGAATTACTTATTGTTGTTCAAGCTTCCCCAAAATCTTGTTGAATTTTTCAGAACATTGAAAATGATCTTTCTGCATCTGCATTTGCATTGTTTTGAGGGAATGTCAAACATACAATAGTCACACTAGTTTTCAGGTCAAAACTTGGCTTTCCTGATAGTAGATGACATCTGTGTTTTGACATTTTACCTTCAAACAGAAATCACACTTCTTTACCGCTCGTTAAGTTTAGCACTCCATTTACCAAAATAATGTTTTGGTTTGTAATGATTAAATATACTGTATTTAGTAAAATCTGACTTCAAAGAAACTTTTTGTCACTGATCGTGAACTACACAATAAACTACCCAATAACCTTTAACTAAGATGACTTCAACAGTCCCATGCATGGCAACAAAGTGTAATAGCTACTATTTCATTAACACATGACATCTCTGATTTACCCAACTTCCAATGAAATGGGTTATTCCACTTCATGTTCTTTACCCATGCAAATCTGCCTAATGGGCTCTCCCACAGCAATGCTTAAAGGATTAGCAATACAAGTGACCCTACCTACTGTTCATGAATTAAGTAATCAGTGGAAAGATGGTTGTTTATGGTTATTTTTATCACTGACTGCCTTTACCTTCTAATTGACTCTATGATAATTAATTGTATAAAATGCCCAGGTCTTACAGTCTTCCATGAGATTAAATGTGTTGCTATGTTAAGCATAACTGTTTACTGTTAATACAGACTACATTTTATGGGCATATATTGCAATGTCAAAAAAAGTCTCTCTCTTTCTCACCCTCTCCTTTCTTTATAATTAGATTTGTTGGAAATCATGTTTTTATAAACATGATCACATCAAGGGTCTGGGAGTCAAAAATCATGTTTATCAGGTTACACACCATGTCATGGGAGGTATGCAGTAGTGTGCCAGTTGTGTCACTCTTTTCTGGTTGGCTGACTAGTGTCTCCTGAATGCATGGTGATTGGCTGACTGATGGTACCCAACAGCTCGGTGATTGGTTATCTGGTGTCATTTGACTGTCTTGTGATTGATCAGATGTCAAGCTCATCCCATCCTCAGAAGGATTTAGACTCAAAGCACCAATGTCTTGAAGACCTGCTATGATAAAAATATAATCCTTTTATTTTTTTCTCTTATATTCAACAATGAAATGAGATCTGAGCTATAGTATTTAATACCTAAAATACTTAATAGATACAAAGGTGTAAAGCTGTTCTCAAGTTATAATTTATCAACAGAAAAAATACTGATTTACTTCATTCAGTGTCACCATGTGGTACAGCTACACCATTGAAAGAACAACACATTTCATTAAAGTATATTAGCCATGATGTTAGTTATGGAGGAAGAATGCTCATAAACTGATGACCAGTTTATGGCAGATTTTACAACATCAATAAAATGGTGAAAGTTACTTTTTAAACTTCAATTTGTTCCATAAAAATTATTACATACAGAAACAAATTCACAAATTGCATAGTTATCTATAATTAACATGATTTAAAGCCGCAAAGTCATTTTTTTTGACATATTGTAAAATAGTCCAAGGTTAGGATGCCTTTCACACTGACAAGTCGGTTCACACAAAAAGCTGTCTCTACATAATCTGATTCAAGGAAGTTGTGACTTGTTCACAAAAATGATTCATTTTCAGAAATAAAAAGACATCCAAAGTCATGTGTCACTTCATTTTTCAAAAGATGAAGTCACTCAGTATATCTGTGCAAAGTATTTTAAAATTCTGGATATATGAAATAGATAAAAATGTATAAACTTCTCATCCAGACCAAAATCTCATTGAGCTCTAAACAATTATGAATCAAGAGTGTTGTATTACAATTATACCCATAATAAAAAACTAGTTTCGTGATCCTAACATTTTTCATTTTGAAGTAATTGCTATGATTTAATCTTCAATTTATTTTCAACATGAACAATTTATTTTATGTAAATAATCTGAGCAGTATTCTACATTAAGATTATTCCTTCCTTCTGCCTGACCTAATACTAAAATTGTCTGCCCCTTAATTCCCCTTTTAGCAACTTGATCAAAAAAAATTTAATTAAAAGACATTATTCTGATTGTAAATATTTTTCTTAATTTTAGGCATGATTTAAATATGTTTATCTATGTTATTGACAAAAAGGGCCTATAAAATTAACATTATCCAAATAAATCCCTCTTTTGTGTGGAAATAATTTGTCCTCTTCATTCTCCATCAGTCCATTATATTTACTTTTAGCAGAAGCACATAAAGATGTTCCTTACACTCATCAAGTGTGGCTCCAGTGGGACCTTCTTTCTGAATATGCCCTTTCTCTCCAGTGTAGGCATTATTGGAGCTGAAAGCCACTGCTTAATCCTGACCATCAAGTATGGGTATATCTGATAGGTTGCACTGACTGAAAACTTATGAAATGCTGGCTTCACATGATTGGTGCTTCCTTCCTTGGAGAGTTGGTCTGCAGACTCTATGGAAGTGTTGTATGTTGGATCATTTTCTTGACTGACAGGTTCCCCAGACTGGTCACTGTGATTACCATGTGTCACTGTCTCTTCTTTTCCTACAAGCTATGTTGCTTGGCTGCTCCTAGGGTCCAGAATCAGTTTGTACCCATTGTACAAAGAGTGATGAATTGATCATGATCAGCAGACTGGTTAAGACAGACAGACAGACAGAAAAAGTGAGGTTGGTTTCATGTAAAGAAAATTCCTCTTATTTCTGTGATTGTTTTGGGGTGTACTGAAATGCCTCTATATTAGAGAATACCTAGAATACACCTCATGTGCTTATATATATATATATATATATATATATATATATATATATATATATATATATATATATATATATATATATATATATATATATATATAGATAGATAGATATATATACACACACACAGCACTCCCTCACTATAAGGTCTATATATATACACACACACACACATACATACACACACATACATACACAACACTCCCTCACTATATGGCCCTTCATTATAACACAGTTTTGATAACTCAGTTGATAGAGCATTGGACTCATAATCCAAGGGTCGCTGGTTTGATACCTGTCCAGGACATGCCCAGGTCAGCTGCCTCAGTGTGTTCTCAGGAAAGGCATTTAGCTCCCATTTCCTCTACATAATATAGCCAATAATGTGTTTAAAGTGCCATTAAAACCAACAAAAACATAAACAAACAAAAAAACATAGTTCCTCTAATAAGGTGAGTATAGCCATGGATCCCATTTGATTAGGTGGTAATAAAATCTATCATTATAAGGTGGTATTGCTAAAAGGCGGAATACTCTACAACTCCCATGGAGTGTGTTATCTTGAGTACTGTATCATGTACTTCATTAAAAGACAGTCTTGCTATAAGGCAGAATACTCTATGATTCCCATGGACTGTGTTATCATGAGTACTGTATCATGTACTTCATTAAAAGACAGTCTTGCTATATGGCAGAATAATCTGTGACTCCCATGGACTGTGTTATTATGAGTACTGTATCATATGTACTTCATTAAAAGACAGTCTTGCTATATGACAGAATAATCTGTGACTCCCATGGATAGTGTTATAATGAGTACTGTATCATGTAGTTTATTAAAAGACAGTCTTGTTGTAAGGCAGAATACTCTATGACTCCCATGGACAGTGTTATAATGAGTACTGTATCATGTACTTCATTAAAAGACAGTTATTTTTGTTGGTACTTAAATTCATGGATTGGGTAATGAAGCATACTGTTTCCAGTGAAGAACCATTGTTCACTGTGTCTTTAAATTCATGGTTTGCATCGAAACTGGCAAATGAAACCTTGATATATCGCTCATTTTATCATCAAAAATGGAGGTTAGTGCCCTGAAATTTAGAATCAACATTGTGAAATTGGCAAGTTATAATAATAAATCACATATTTTATTAGATTTTCTTGGAAAATGTATATTCTCAATGCACTGTAAATAACAATATACTGCAAAATAGAGATCAATGAAAAATGCAGGTAAATGCTAACAGGTGGCAACACTGTACAAAATAAACACCAACTAAAGATGTCTTTTCAGGTGAAATTTCATGTTTAAATCTGTTAACTCTTTAACTACTAGCACTGCTTTAGTGGCTCATTGCTCTGACTAGCTGCTAAGGGCACTACTGTAGCTGAGCTGACTACCAGAGCCTGATGCTGCTGCAGCTAAATGATAACTTTTTGTTGATGATTTGTGGATATGGGCCAATTTTTTTTGTTATTTACTGTATAAGTGACTGATTTATATACTAAAACTATGCATATATAAAAGATATAACTACCTTTTATCCTGCTCACATCCATAAGATTAAAATCCATGAATAGAACACAAAACACTATTTTTAAACACAAAACTGTATCTGTCAGTCTTTTATACAAAGTTATTGGTCAATTATGTATATGTAATTATTTAAAAATGATTAACTGGTCACTGTGTTTTACTACTTCTCCATTAAGTTGCTCTTTATGGTATTTGTAAAAGCAGTTATGCTTTATACACAGACATACATCACTCTGTACATTATGGACACCTCATGCCACTTTTTTTCTTTTGAACACTTTGCATTGCCGTGTTTTTTCAGCGTGTGTGGGCCAATGTGCATCTACACAAATTATCAATTACAGATGGTGCCCTTCTTTTTCTTGATCCTCTAAATGTTCCTATCATTTGCTGTGGAAAAGCAATTCGAAAATTCAGTTGTCTCGGTCTTACTTCTTTCTTTTGTTTGGTAACAAGTTTGTGGTTGGTTGACTCATGCGTAGTTATTAATGCATTGACAAAGCAACATCAAAGCAGAACCAAAAGAGATATTTCCACCATTTGGTAGATTTGCAGCAGGTGGGGTACTGCTTCCTTTTCTGATCTGCTAGATCAACTCCAAACATGTATTTATTATAGAGTTCCGAGACAATCGGAACTGGAACTTACTGGTAGGTTACATTTTTCTGCCGCATGCACACCATCCTGCTCTCATTTGGGCTATGACTCATTTATAGATAATGGGCAGTTTTTTTTGTCCTTCCAGGCTACAACACAGAGATTGCCTTTTGTCTTCAGTACACTATCACCCCTGTTCTTTAATTCAGCAGACTTGATTACCTATGACATTCCCTTTCTATTTGCTAGTACAGTACCTAGGCAATACATTTTGTCTTTCCTTAGCAATTCAAACAGTGCCAGATTTGAGAAAAAATTGTCCGTGTAAACTGCACGAGATTTCCCATGTAATTACTCTGTAAGATCTGTTTCAACACGGGCACCAATGCCCTCTTCTTTCATGCGTCCAGCCTGGCTTTCTTCTCTCCCTGTATACACCTGGAACTCGTGCATATAACAATTGTGTGGGTCTGCCTGTTCCCAAACTTGTATTCCAAATTTACTCGGCTTTGCTGGTAAATATTGCTTAAAGGATAATCTACCTTTATATACAATCATCCCTTCATCCACACAGTTCTTTATGACCCTTGTAATTTTCATGACACGTTTTTGAAACTTTGGTGATAACATGTCTTATTTGACACAACTTGTCATGTCCAGGCTGGCATCTTTGTGGATTCTGCCTGGTGTCGTTTATGTGAAAATACTTAGACAACTTTTTAAAATGTACTCTGGTCATATTATGGGGAATACTTGGTATTTGTAGATCACCAAGCTAGGGTATAGGTTGGAATTGCCAGGATTGACATAATCAAACGTATGCCTAGAAAAGGCCAGCATTTCTTCCATTGTCATGGATTGTCAGAGTGAATCTGAATTAGGCTTCTCTTCCATACATCTTGCTGCAAAGCCATTAGTTTGTGCCACAATTCCTTTAATCAATGCCAGGGGAAAATATTTCAAGAAAAGGTCAATCTTTTTCTTCCCCTCATCTAATACGTAAGTTGGGCCAACACTTTCAGTAAACTCTTTGATTTTTGGAGCATGTGTCTCTCTTGCACACATGTTACTGTCTTCATCATCAGATTCTTTCTAAATTTCTGACAGACTGGACAAAGAAAATAGTTCAATGTCACTGCCAACACTTCTTAATTCAATATTGTCAAGTTTGTCCTCAGAAAAACCTGAAAATTCAGATTCCGAATCGATAGTGTATGCAAATGCTATTGTCTCCACTGTCAACTATAAACCCATGTATTAACTAACACAGAGTACATAATTCCAGAAAGTCCCCATATTTAGTAAGAGCAATCATTTGTTAACTCTATTCTGATTTGTTAAATGTCTTTTTTCCTCTCTGTAACATGAACATACGGAGCGGATCTGTCACTAAGATATTGGGTGTAAAATCCATAAGCAGATATATCCGCTATGGCGGATAGTAGTGCTTATTTACAAGTGAATTTATCAGTCACTGAGGAGGCAAGGCACATGTATGCAGCGGATATACACATCAGTGGTAAGCAAAGAGTTAATTCTATTTTAATGTAATCAGTATACTTGTGGTATGTTCTCTTCTATTCAAACATGAAAAGAGTCAATCAACCATCACATCGATACCAGCAAGCACTACTGTGAGAACCTAATTAAGTGCCATCTGTGTTTTCATCTATAACTTGGGGAAGTGTTTGTTTCATTGTAATGATCGATTACAACAGACCTGCCTTATTTTATCATGTTAATTATTGTTTACTCTTGGGTGTTTACTACTGAGTATATTACTTCCATTTTCATGTAAGTTAGAACAAACCATATTTGTATTATATTGTGTTTTGCTGTATAAACACTGTTTGTGTTTGATACAATAAAAGTTTTTATTTGATTTATATTTGCCTTTTTCACAAGCCAGATCTAATTTCCCAAATAATATTTATTAGTTCTTTGCCAGTGCAAAGCCCTTAGCTTGTAAAGGCAGGACTCACTTTGTTTTCGCAGTTGACAATCCTTTGATTTAGCCACAAATTTGATACTTATTCAGTGCCAATTAGAGTCCAAAAATTCCCAGTGTGTGTCTGACCATAATCCCTTAGCTTGTGAAGGCAGCACCCGCTTTGTTTTTCAGCTGACAACCCTTTGAATGAGCCACGAATTTGATACTTATTCAGTACCATGTAGAATCATATATTCAGTTAACAGAGTTTATTTGAACTCACTGTGATCGAGCCGCACAATTGACACATGTTCAGTTGCGGCATATCCTTTAATAGATTTCACAGTATGTATGCTCAAATTGTCACCTACTGTACATAGCACAAGCTCAGTCTCGACATAAGCAACCACAAATGACAGTAAAGATGAGGAATCAGCGTCAGAAAATGTTTATGATGACCACGATGAATTCTTAGACTTTGTACCAGATGACATTTTGTCAATGACATTTATAGGATACTGTGAATCACAAAAGTGTGGACTTTACTTTCACTGTTTATTTGTAAGCCATATGGAATTTACACATTACAGGATGTTGTGAATTGGATAATTCTGGACTAATATTTTTATACTGGTATGTGACCTATAAGAGAACTCATGGATTTATCATATAAATGGATTTAAAATGTCAAGCATTATGGATTTCTGTGGATTTTATTACATGTTGATGGGCAAAATGTAAATTGTCAATTTATTTGTGACATAGTCCACTCCATAATATAATTGTATTTATTTTACACTGGTTTTGTTTTCATTTTCCCTATCTATCTATCTATCCAGTTTGTATTCTTTAATTTTCCAAAGTACAACTCCGATTTGCTGATGACAAGTCACCCCTTACAAGTTTCAACATTGTTTTTCAAAATTAATGATTACCTTTTTAAAAAAAGAAATCTTGTTTAATTTTGAATGAACAATGACACTAGAATGTATTCAATTCAACACAAAAAGCAGTGATGCAATACACAATGTATTCAGCAGTACACATGTGAAGTGTACTGCAACCACTTGGAATAGTTTTTAACAATCTTTTCAAGATTGTTTATCTTGAAATAAAGGTAATTTTTAAAGAAAAACAAACAACATTGTTATAAAAAGCTACTTTTTTCAGTTATTCTCAACACAATTATAAAACAAGTATTCAACAATGTAACCTGCCCCCCCCCCCCCCTCGCCCCCTTTCACCTCTCTGTGTCGATATCCATCCCTTTCCGAGTTTATATCACAATCTCTGTTTTTGGACCCCATTGTGTGCAAGTTATTGAGGGAGATGTGTAGTTCTGAATTGTATCTACTGTGTGTATAGTAAGGTGAAACGATTCATTGGTATATTGATGCATCGATAATTTTGCCATATCGATACACATATTGATACAAGAGGTGAAGAATCAATACAAAACGATACTCACCCTGTAGAAGTTACTTTAATCTTAAGCAGTCATGAATAATTATTAGTCGTTTGCCTTTTTATTCTTTAAACTGAGAATTTATCTGAGAGGGCCATCGCAGGCACAAGCACTAATGTTTGTCAGTAAAAAGAAAAAAAAAACTGTTGAAAACACCCACTTACCATTTACAAATTAACACAAGGTTATGTGACTCGAAATGTGCCCCCCCCCCTTCGCCAATTCCATGCTAATTATTTTATCCCATCAGCATGTTCAGTCACTGATAATATATATCAGCGTAAAGGAGACTTTCCTAATTTGTTCCCCGTGTATTATTGAAGTACTTTACTGATCATTTAATAACCACTTTTACGTGAAGTTTCTCTGTTGCTTCGTATCTTGTCTATATTTCCGTTGTGTCACTCAGTGAAATATGTTACATTAAATTCTGATTGGCTGTTGTTGTTTGTTTCAGTCCAGGGTAAACAATAACCACCAATCAGAATTTACTGCAGCTTATAATCAGAATTGACTGCAGCTTATTCACTGCATGTCGCACCGGAAGTATTGGCAGCCAAACTCGATCCAAGTAGATACAAAGCAACAGAGAAACTTCGTTCAAAATGGTTATTAAATGATATGTAAATTACTAAAGCCATACATAGAGAAGAAGTTTGGAATGTTTACTTTTACATTGATATAGGTAATCAGTGACTAAATGTGCCAACAGGATAAATAAAATAATCACAGAATCATTAAGGATGCAGATTTCAAACCATGCAGGTTTGTCACCTTGTGTTAATTTGTTAATTTTGTATGAAGAGGATTGGGTATTGTCAATAGTTTTCCTTTTCACTAAGAGAAATTAGTGCTTGTGGCCATGGCAGTTGTTTTACATCTGCAGGAAGTACAATGTGATAGATTTTGGTTGTTAGTCATCTCTGCTCCCACACCTGGACTTGCTCTAGATAAGATTTTCGTCTCAGGTGGAAATTGCACTATTTCTTCTGTTTTGAGATAACACTGTCATGTCTTTCAAATTTAAGTGAAGACATGAAATTGATAAAGCATTCATGCAGTGCAAAACAAAGGGTGTGTTTACCAAGATGAATCCTGGATCTGATCAAATGGAGTAGCCACAAATGGCCTAAATAATCGAATTAAAATCACTAACAATTAACATGTAGTCTATTTGGAAGTGTTATTTTTGTTGTCTTGTCAAGGATGAGAATGGCATATGAACAGATGCTAAATATATGTCTGTCTGTAATCTGCATACTAGAAATATAACTAATGTGTTAACAGAAATAAAACAGCATAACCCTACCACTGACAGGTTTTCTCAAGATGAAAATATCAAGTTGATATGCGTATCGATAATGTATCGTTATCGTAAGCTGTGTATCGTGAATCATATCGATATGTGGCACAGGTGTATCATTTCACCCCTAGTGTATAGCTCATCTCTGAATTGTAGCTACTGTGTGCATAGCTATATACCTCTGAATTGTAACTACTGTGTGTATAGCTCATCTTTGAATTGTAACTACTGTGTGTATTAGCTCATCTCTGAATTGTAACTACTGTGTGTATAGCTCATCTCTGAATTGTAACTACTGTGTGTATTAGTCATCTCTGAATTGTATCTACTGTGTGTATAGCTCATCTCTGAATTAAATCTACTGTGTGTAAACAATACACGCATCACATTTTTGCAATTGTGCACTCAATTCGGTGCACGTGGACAGAGGGGCAGGGGATTAAGTGCCCACTATGAGTAGTCGAAGTCCAATCAGTCTGGTGGATTTTCCCCCCAGTCTAGTGTAAATCCACTCAATCTAGTTCAAATCCGTTACGGATTTTATTGCAGCAGTATTGGGTTTTACGGCACCCATCACTGATTATATTGTATTCGTTCCACGAGTCGACACACTAAACAAACAGATGGGAGAAACTCCAACATCGTAAACCCAAACATGGCAGGTGTCAATTTCATACCTTTACCTGTGCAGTGGTAACATTTCTTGTGGTATTTATCAGTAGCCTGGCTAAGGATACATACATACGAACGTGTGTAAGGTAGAAAAAATATGAGGTTTTATATTTCTTGGATATCTTCCCACCCCTGTCCATGACAGAGCGTACATCAGAAAAAATTGCTTAGCTACAACGTACATCCCTGCTGATTGAATACATATATATGTACCTGTTAGCATATACAGAAGCGGAAATTTTCATACTGTTCTGCATCAAGAAGTAACTTTGATGTTCTTTCTCAATAAATATTTCATAAGTGATTTGTGTACTGGTTATTAATTTGTCATAGTTTCCCTTAATTTCCATACTATTTCCAAGACCCACTTTGAAGAAATCATTGAAAGCAGTAATACATATAAAACTCGAAAAGAGATTACAAACGAATGCTGTAATATTTATATCGAACATGTATGATCATGAACACTGGAACATTATGACATGTATGTAATTCTTTCCAAAGTACATTAAAACAAAAAAGATACACAGGCTATACTACGAAAAGGTTCTTCTGTACTTTTACCCTTTGAAAATAACATTGCTTGTGAGAGAGTATGTCAATTTTTTAAATGCATGGAATTGTGTACACTGTATTGACTGTTGGGCTCTTTCAGTGGCCATTCATGTCATAAACAAAGTGATCTCACGAATCTACATGCATCACTAGGCACTGTCTCGAGAAGCGACATTCTTATTTGAAGCCAGCCGCTATGCCTGTTGCTGTAGCTTCCTGCCTCGAGTCAGCAACAGTCAGTCAGGACAGTTCCTACATGTCATCAGCTAATGTTCAATGTTGTGCTTTGATGTTTCAAAATGTACAGTACATTAACTGTTGAATGAAAATACATGTATCACAAAACCACACACCTTACAAGTAAAAAGAGGTTAGTTTATGACAAACAAATTTGGACTGAGAAACGCATTTGATGTTAAGTTCTCATATTATCGTGTAAAACTGGTCTCTAGCGTTATATGAAAAACTAAATATAATTATTTTTATTTTCCCATTTAAAGACCTACCATTTAACTTAAATTTAGAAAAAAAAGTGTAATGGCCTTGATGCACGTCTAAACTTTGTTCTTTTTTTTTAAAAAATCAGAACAAGTGTATTTGTTTCAAGCTATATCCCATCCTCTCCATCTCTCTTTCTCTCCAAGCCTACAATACCCCACCCCCCACTCCATTGCATAATAAACAAACAGTAAAAGTCTTAAATGACTTCAATTAGGACAGTTCCTATCAGCTACTGGTCAATGTCACACTTCGCTGTTTCAAAATAAACGCTGTTGAATGAAATTGTTTCTTGTTGTCACAAAATAAAATGCTTTAAAACTAAGAAGATATTAGTTTGTGAAGAACAAATTTAGACAGCAAAATGCATATCCGTTAAGTTTTTATATTATCACATAAAACTGGTTTCTAGCGGTATATCAAGCAAACTATATATAGTATTTTTGTTTTCCCTATAAGGGACCAAGCATTTAAATGTAACAAGCTGCAATGGTCCTGATTCACATCTAAAATTATTAATATTTTATTTTCTAAAAATCGTAACTAGTGTGCTTATTCTTATTTTCTTATTATATGTTGTCAAATCTGTACAAACTTAATGCTTCAGAAATTGTATAGACTGAAAGTCTAATGAGTGAGTATTACTGCAATAATCAAGGTGAACCTGACAATATTTGCGATGACCTTAGAATTAATATGAATGGTTCAAAATAAACAGGAAATAATTGGGATTTACAACCTCTGAAGCCAAAACCTTTCCACTTCCAGGTCGGAGTAGTTAACAAAGTTCTACTAGGGATACCAGTTTAAAGCCATGAAAAATAAGAAGCCATATATTTACAGCAATCAGTACAATCAGAGATAGATTTTATTGCCTTGGCAAACACGTGGCTTAGCAATTTTGTGTGATGTACAAGGCATTATTGATAGATATGATGTGTTCAGCTTGTGTGTAATACAGAACAAGTAAAACAAGGGGGAGAAAGAAGTTTGAACATGAAGAATTTCCACTTAGATAAAACTAAAACCATACCGAAGTACAAAACTGGAAGCCATTTTTATTGCACAGTAAATGCAATTGTATCTACCGCAGTGCTGTTTGGGCAATTGTGGGCATAAGTTCCGTAATTTCACATTGTTGGTGTAACTGCTAAACCTGGTATAAATACGTATTTGAATCCATGTTCTTTGGTGACAAAATGCTTTATCTGTAATCACGTCAACTTCTTAATACAGATAATTCAGTCAAAATGTAACAAATTAATAGCTAAACTGATAAACAATATTCGCTTGACATTTGGGGACAGTTTGTGGTATTTATCATGTGGATTGAAAGAATGTACTGTTCCAAATAAATTATACCTGCATTAACTGAAAAAAAATACATACAACTTTATCTCTTTACCAAAAATATTTAAGTGATTACACTTTTGTATCGCTTTCACCTGTCCATTTGGTATTAAACTCGTCTGATGACCAAATCAGCAATCCTAAGTATATTTTTTTAAGCTGTTGGTCATAGAATGCAGCATCACATGCTTCATAGAGTCTTAGTAAAAACAGCAGATCTATGATAAAAGTAAACACGTGTCTAGTTCCTTAGAAAATGTGTTGCATGGTCATGTATATTTGAGTTGCGAGTACTGAACAGGCTGGACTAGTAGAGGTTGTATATTGGATAGCACCGTGTATATTTCATTGTGTGTGAACATGTTAAGCAAACAATTTAAAAGTGACTGGGGAATGAAAAAATAAATGACAGCATTTCTTGCATTCTTTTATATTAACAGAATGAAACCCGCTAATACATGTATTTACGTGTGATTTCTTTTTCCTTTTGTTTGTATAAAAACAGAATCTCTCTATATCTCTCTCTCTCTCTCTCAGTAAAATTACTATAATTAAACTTTGTATAATTTGTGAAGCACCTAAATAGTCTCATGACTCTTTGCTCAGAAATTTATCTTTCATCTCTTGCAATACACATATGTGAATGCATTTAGTGGGCAAGTCTTTGAATATTAAATGGCATTCTGTACAACTTAAAAAGAGCATTCTGCACTGTGTACTGAAGCTGAGCTGACAGATAAGTTCCACGCGAGATAGTGGGCATCCACTATTACATAATTATGTTGCTGCGACTTTCTAATAGGGGCAATAAAACTTAATCCGTACATTACGAGCCACGACATGGACAATCCACGATGACCACTAAATCCGGTCCATAATGGACACAGCGTGAAAAGGATTAGGGTCCACCAATGGAACATGGATTTTCACAAAAACGCGATGCATGTACTGTAGCTCATCTCTGAATTGTAGCTACTGTAAGTATATACAGTATATATATAAATATATAAGTTGCTATATACCTCTGAACTGTAACTACTGTGTGTATTGGCTCATCTCTGAATTGTAACTACTGTGTGTATAGCTCATCTCTGAATTGTAACTACTGTGTGTATTAGCTCATCTCTGAATTGTATCTACTGTGTGTATAGCTCATATGTACCTCTGAATTGTATCTACTTTGTGTATAGCTCATATGTACCTCTGATTTGTATCTACTCTATGTATAGCTCATATGTACCTCTGAATTGTATCTACTGTGTATAGCTCATATGTACCTCTGAATTGTATCTACTGTGTATAGCTCATATGTACCTCTGAATTGTATCTACTGTGTATAGCTCATATGTGCCTCTGAACTATTGTAGAAACCTCTCATCCAGACCAAATTCTTGTTGAGTTCTAAACACATACCAATCAAGAGTGTTGTATTACAGTTATGCCCATAATAAGAAATCTAGTTTCCAATATTCAATTAATTTTCATATGAACAACATCTGGATATAAATAATGTTTACGGTCTTCTAACATAAGATGATTCCTTCTAACCTACTACTAAAATTGTCTGCCCCTTAAATGCCCCTTTTAGCAACTTAATCAAATAACTAATCTGAAGACATTATTCTGATTCAAATATATTTGTCTTAATTTTAGGCATGATGTCAATTTAATCTGTTTGATCCATTTTAAAAAGAAATAAAAGGATGTATAAAATTACAGTATCCAAACCCCTCTTTGTGTGGGAAAAAAATCCCCTTCATTCACCCTCCTTCCATTAGATATTATACTTTTAGCAGAAGCACATAAAGATTTTCCTTACACTCATCAATTGTGGCTCCAGTGGCACTTTCTTCTTGAACAGGCCTTTTCTCTCCAGTGTAGGAATTAATGGAATTGGAAACCATTGTTGAATCCTGACCATCAAAAAGAAGCATGTCTGATAGGTTGCCACTGGTTGAAAACTTGTGAGACACTGGCTCCATATGACTGGCGCATCCTTCCTGGGAGAGTTGATCTGTAGACTCTATGGAATCGTTGTATGATGGATCATTTACTTGACTGATAGATTTTCCAGACTGGCCCCTGTGATCCCCCTTGTCACTGCTTCTTCTTCTCTCAGAAGCTGTGTTGTTTGGCTGCTCATGGGGATCAGTACTAGTCTGCACCCCTGGTCAAAAAAGTGATAAATTCATTATGATCAGCATACTGGTTTAGACAGACAGACATACAGACAGAAAGAAACAGAGAGAGACAGAGAGGTTGACTTTGTGTAAAGAATGTTCCTCTAATTTCTGTGATTGTTTTGGAGTGTCATGAAAGGCCTGATAATTAGAGTATACCTAGTATACACCTAGGATGTGCTTTTATTTATAGATATATACTGTACTCCCTCAATATAATGCCCTTCATTATAACACAGTTCCTCTTACAAAATGAGTATAGTCATGGACACCATTTTATTAAGTGGTAGTAAGATCATATGTATTATGTACTTCATTACAATACTCTATGACTCCCATGGACAGTGTTATTATGAGTACTGTATCATGTACTTCATTAAAAGATAGTCTTGTTTTAAGGCATAATACCCTATGACTCCCATGGACAGCATTCTAATGAGTACTGTATCATGTACTTCATTAATAGACAGTCTTGCTCTAAGGCATAATACTCTATGACTCCCGTGGACATTGTTATAATGAGTAATGTATCATGTACTTCATTAAATGACAGTCTCTCAATAGGGTATAATACTCTATGACTCCCATGGACAGCGTTATAATGAGTACTGTATTGTGAATTTATTTTCATGGTTTTGTGAAAAATGACATTTCTGTCAGTACAGTAGAACCTGTCTTAAAAGATCACCCCTTCTGCCAAATAATAATGGTCTCTCATGACAGATCATAACGCAATATAATGAATAAGTCTGTGCATGGAGAACCTTGTCTCTCAAAATAGGTGTTCTCACATAGCAGTGGTCTCTCAAGACAGGTTTGTACTTAAATTCCTGGACTGGGTAATGGCTCCTATTGTTTCCAAAGAAAATCATTGTTCATTGCGTCTTTAAATTCATGGTTTGCAGCAATATGACAGGGAAGGCTCTTTTAAGTTTCTTTTATTTTTCTTTTTTATGGTTTATGCCTGTAGAGTACTCAAAAAATAAATTCATTTAACCTTGCCTCCTGGCACTACTGTTTGGAAATTCACAATGATCATGAGTAAAAAGTGTGCATGCTACAATGATGTAAAAATCTTTCTTTATGTCTACAAGCGCAGTGTGATCAGTTCATATGTACAGTGTATAATAATGTGTGTATAGCTCATATGTACCTCTGAATTGTATCTACTGTGTGTATAGCTCATATGTACCTCTGAATTGTATCTACTGTGTGTATAGCTCATATGTAACTCTGAATTGTATTATTTATAGCTCATATGTACCTCTGAATTGTATCTACTGTGTGTATAGTTCATTATGTACCTTTGAACTGTATATATGTATAGCACATATGTACCTCTGGCTTATAGATGTGCATGTAGCTCATATGTATCTCTGAACTGTATCTGTGTGTGAATAGCTCCTATGTACCTCTGAACTGTAGCTGTGTGTGTATGGCTCATATGTACCTCTGACTTATAGATGTGCATATAGCTAAAGCTGTATCTCTGAATTGTATCTGTGTGTGAATAGCTCCTATGTACCTCTGAACTGTAGCTGTGTGTGTATGGCTCATATGTACCTCTGACTTATAGATGTGCATATAGCTCATATGTATCTCTGAATTGTATCTGTGTGTGAATAGCTCCTATGTACCTCTGAACTGTAGCTGTGTGTGTATGGCTCATATGTACCTCTGAACTGTAGATGTGCATATAGCTCATATGCATCTTTGAATTGTATCTGTGTGTATTATAATTTCATATGTGCCTCTAAATTGTATCTACTGTGTACCTGTTTTCTGTAAAAGCATCGGCTGAGGGTGATTGAAACCTTCATTCACAGCCTTTTCTGTAATCTTCTGTTTCTCTTGCTCCTTGTTTTCCAGACATCTGATGTTCTCTTTGCCAACAGGTAATGCTCTCTTGTAGTTTTGAAGCCAAGTGAACTGCTTTTGCTTTTGTTTTTTCTCCTTGTCTAGTCGCTGAAATAGCTTGTTTTGTATCAACCCACTGACAAGAGCTCGATAATACTTATTATTTTGATAATAAGAAATACCCCTTATGGACATCAGACCAAAAGGAATTTTAAAATCTGCAGTTTTATAGGGTACTGTGTTAACTGGAATCACACACCATCGTTTCTCCTCATTTTCAAGAGCTTCCATCAAACACTCCTCTCTGGACAACTCTATCCATTTATCTTCACAGAATTCCTTTGTAATGTAACAGAAAATATATGTGCATCTTTCCAAAGCTATCTGCAAAAGTTTCAATTTGGACCCTGCTTGTGGTACCAACTCATCATACAAAACTGCTTTGACAAATTCATTACCTTTCAAGTTTATATCATTCTTCAGATGGTCACAAAATTTGCGTGCATCACATTTATTTTCCTCACTGTATAGAACCAGGGCATCATAATACTCTATCCTAATCTCTGGAGGCATCAAATTCTTGTACTTTTCCAATTCTCTTAGCCATGTACCATCTTCAAAACTGCTGCAAGAGTCACTCGAAAATAAGGATGAACTTTCATTCATGAGCGGTTCAAAATTAGACACATCTCCACCTATTTCAGCAAGCACTTCATTCCCATCATCTGGAAAAGAAAAGATATAATATCAGAATACATATATCTTGCACAATGATAAGATTGGGAGCTAATCAGTCTATTTTCTATTACATATATGCTTCATTGGACTAATTTTGGTATGGTATAGCAAAACACCTGGATAAAAGTAGCATTATCTTAATGCTTTTTTTAAATTAATTAAATATCCCCTTATCTCACTATCTCTGACTCTAGCCCATCCCTAAGACCACTGGACAACTTTACAAAAAATTTCCCTAATCACATCCAAAGCATGAAGTCTCTAACTCAGAGTAAGAGTTGTCTAACATGACACTCGCACACAATTTCCATGGATCGACAGGATAATAAGTCCCTATGTTTGTCTAAAAATTGCAGTTGGACACAACTGAAGATCACTTGGCAAAACAGCATGTTGTATCTCCTTTCCCCCTAGGCTATGCTGACACTCACACCCACAAATCCATCTACCAGTGTATGAGTTGAAATTCTAAGACAAGGTGAAATTCTAAGACAAGGTGAACATCATCTACAAATCACATTAATCAAATTCCAACAAATGGAGGTATTCATTTATTTTAATGGTAATATACTACTCATGAACAAACGTATAAATGGATGCACAATTGTACACAATGGATCATGTTACTGTCTACTCATATTCTTTCAAAAGCATATACATGTATAGGGCTGATAATTTTCAAAAGTTTGCATGTCATTCTTACCAAACTTTAAGTCAATACAGCAAAGTTTCATCATCCTATATCTAAAAATGAAGTCAGTACAGAAAAGCTTCATCATCCTGTATTTAAAACTGAAGTCAGTACAGCAAAGTTTCATTGTCCCATATCTAAAAATGAAGTCAGAACAACAAAGTTTCATTGTCCAATATCTAAAAATTAAGTCAGTACAGCAAAGTTTCATTGTCCCATATCTAAAAATGAAGTTAGTACAGCAAACATCATCATCCTATATCTAAAACTGAAGTCAATACAGCAAAGCTTCATCTGTTCATCTACATCTAAAACTCAACTCAATACACCAAAACATCATCATCCCATATCTAAAAATGAAATCAATACAGCAAAGCTTCATCATCTATGTAAAATTGAACTCAATACAGCAAAGCTTCATCACCCATATCTAAAGTCAGTACAGCAAAGCATCATCATCCCATATCTAAAAATGAAGTCAATACAGTAAAGTTTCATTCTCCCATATATAAACCAGCACTCAGTACAGCAAAACATCATCATCCTATATCTAAAACTGAAGTCAATACAGCAAAGCTTCATCTGTTCATCTACATCTAAAACTGAAGTCAATACAGCAAAGCTTCATGTTCATCTACATCTAAAACTGTAGTCAATAGAGGAAAGCTTCATCTGTTCATCTACATCTAAAACTGAAGACAATACAGCTAAGCTTCATCTGTTCATCTATATCTAAAACTGAAGTCAATACAGCAAAGCATCATCATCCCATATCTAAAAATAAAGTAAATACAGCAAAGCTTCATCAATTCCCATATCTAGAACTGAACTCAATACAGCAAAGCTTCATCATCCCATATCTAACACTGAAGCCTGAACAGGAAAGTTTCATCATTTATCTAAAACTGAACTCAATACAGCAAAGCTTCATTTGTTCATCTACATCTAAAACTGAAGTTAATACAGCAAAGCATCATCATCCCATATCTAAAAATAAAGTAAATACAGCAAAGCTTCATCAATTCCCACATCTAGAACTGAACTCAATACAGCAAAGCTTCATCATCCCATATCTAACACTGAAGCCTAAACAGGAAAGTTTCATCATCCCATATCAAGCACTAAGTTGATACAGTAAAGCTTCATCATCCCATATCTAACACTGAAGTAAAACAGCAAAGATTCATCATCCCATATCTAAAACTGAAGTCAATACAGCAAAGCATAATCATCCCATATCTAACACTGAAGTCAATACAGCAAAGCTTTATCATCCCATATTTAACACTGAAGTCAATACAGCAAAGTTTCATCATCCCATATCTAACATTGAAGTCAAAACAGCAAAGTTTCATCATCCCATATCTAAACTGAAGTCAAAACAGCAAAGTTTCACCATCCCATATCTAACACTAAAGTAAAAACAGCAAAGTTTCATCATCCCGTATCTAACACTGAAGTCAAAACAGCAAAGATTCATCATCCCATATCTAAAACTGAAGTCAATACAGCAAAGCATAATCATCTCATATCTAACACTGAAGTCAATACAGCAAAGCTTTATCATCCCATATTTAACACTGAAGTCAATACAGCAAAGTTTCATCATCCCATATCTAACATTGAAGTCAAAACAGCAAAGTTTCACCATCCCATATCTAACACTGAAGTAAAAACAGCAAAGTTTCATCATCCCATATCTAACACTGAAGTCAAAACAGCAAAGTTTCATCATCCCATATCTAACACTGAAGTCAAAACAGCAAAGTTTCATCATCCCATATCTAACACTGAAGTCAATACAGCAAAGTTTCATCATCCCATATCTAACACTGAAGTCAAAATAGCAAAGTTTCATCATCCCATATCTAACACTGAAGTCAAAACAGCAAAGTTTCATCATCTCATAACTAACATTGAAGTCGATACAGCAAAGTTTCATCATCTCATATCTAACACTGAAGTCAAAACAGCAAAGTTTCATCATCCCATATCTAACACTGAAGTCAAAACAGCAAAGTTTCATCATCCCATATCTAACACTGAAGTCAATACAGCAAAGTTTCATCATCTCATAACTATCATTGAAGTCGATACAGCAAAATTTCATCATCTCATATCTAACACTGAAGTCAAAACAGCAAAGTTTCATCATAACATAATTAATACTGAAGTCAAAACAGCAAAGTTTCATCATCCCATATCTAACACTGAAGTCAAAACAGCAAAGTTATCATCCCCATACCTTTTACATGCATATCTAAAAGCCAAATACTGTCAATTCATTTATTGTCGTGGGTATAACATTTTGTGGTCATGGGAAAAATGATGTTTGTTAATTCAATTCATGGTTTTTGGAAGGGTTCATTGTCTTTCCACAGAAGGATCATTGTTTGGTGGCTCTCTGAATTCATGGTTTGTGACAACAAAATCCACAAAACTTGGCATACCACAAAATCCATATAAATTGGTACCCCATGAAAACCACAACATTTGGTATCCAATTAAATCCACAAAGCCTTGGTACCCTGCGAAATCCACAAAACTTGGTACCATACCCCATGAAATTCACACTACTTGGTACCCTACAAAATCCACAAAACTTGGCACCCCCCAAAATGCATAAAATCGTTGTACCCCATGAAAAATAGAAAGGCATTACCAATGAAAAATAAATAAATTAATGTACATAAATTGTATGCAATGGACCTGAAAACAGTCAACTCATTTTCTTTCAAAAGAATATATAGGGCTGATAATTGTCATGCGATTGCAATTTATTAATACCAAAACAAACTTTAAGTCTTTACAATAAAGCTGCAGCATCCCTATACTTTTCACAAGAATATCTAAAAACCAAATATTGTGAATTTCTTTATTTTTGTGAGTATAAATTGTTATGGTCTTGTGAAAAATTATGTTTGTCAGTATTTAAATTAATGGACTGGTGAAGTCTTATTGTTTGCACACAGGAATAATTGTTGGATGGGTCTTTGAATTTGTGGTTTATAGCAACAATAAAATCCATAAAACTTGGTACCTCATGAAAATTTGTACCCCAAAAAACTTCATACCCCACAAAACTTGGTACCCCATGAAAATTTGTGCCCCATGAAACCTGATACCCCACAAAACTTGGTACCCCATGAAAATTTGTGCCCCATGAAACCTAATACCCCACAAAACTTGCTACCCACAAACAACTTGCTCCACAATATAATAAAAAAAAATTGTACCCCATGAAATTCACAAAACTAGATGTACCCTGTGAAATCCATAAAACCTGGTACCTCACAAAACCCATAAAACTTGGTACCCCAGGTAATCCACAAAACTTGGTACCCCACAAAATCCACGAAACCTTGGTACCCCATGAAAAATAGTGAAATCACGTATATTATTAAATATCCCATAATTTTTCTGCAGTCTGTATCGTTAAAAATGTCAACAGAGATGTGACATTACAAGTTAATGAATTCATGTACATTTGCAAGCATTGCTAGGAAAGATCACAAAATCCACACACTTTCTATGACTAGCATGGATACAGTGACAACATTTTAAAGATCACTAAAAATTAAACTAGAAGTCAAATTCAATTGCATGCATCACAAAAATATCTGATTTTTGCAAATGGTATCTGATTCAGTTTGAAACAATTTAAAGCAGTGATCCTTCTATGGCTTGCCCTCACAATCTCCACATCCACTCCACCCCCAATTCCTCCAAGCACCCTCTTATATTCATTACATTTATGATTACAAAGTTTTTTTTTTTTAAAAATGTTAGTATTCATACCATCTATAGCACCATATTACATTTTCTACATCCCTGCCTTTAACTCTATGTGGCTCAGCTGTTCTGTAGAAGTTAAAAATAGCTTCTCCATATGGTTGCTTTCTTACAGTCCATTTCATTCTTAAAGTTTAATATAAAAGCCCTCTTAAATACTGGGAACTAAGAACTGAGCTTTTGGGTTAAATTTTCTAGGAGCATTAACTTTTTGCTTCACACAGGTTATTTTCTACCACTAGTTCTTTTATTCAAAATGCTATACTGGTGAATAAATCATTAAAAATATTTGCAAAGTTATCATTATTATTTATATGTTTATCATCCACTATGATGGAGTGAATTTTTTCAGACTGATTAGCTGCCTTACCCTCATTAAATTCCTGAACAATTTGAACTTGATCTTTCCTTTACAAGCATTTTCTAATAGTATGTTTACTTTGCATGTTTAATCATTTTTGAAACCTTGTTCCTCCAATTTCTTTGTATTCAGTAAAGTTTCCTACTACCTTTAGATGACTTGTTTTCACCACGTCCAATATTTCTGGTGTAAGCCAGTTATTCTGTGTATATATTTTACCATCTAAGTTTTACGAGGTGCATGCTTGGAGACAACATCCATTATCATAATTCCAAACGACTCAAGATGAGAGTGTATATAACCAGTCAAAGTGATTTAGCATTCTTTTGGCTTTTTGGGGGGGCCACATTGATTAAATATAAGTCTTTGCTTCTTTTACCATTTAATTCTTCCTTAAGATATACAACTAAACCACCTCCACCTCAAGCTTTTTTATCAATATGTATTGGATGTATTATATCCCTGACTAAAGTGGAAATCATCATCATGGTGATCTAATAACTTTATTTCAGAATCCTAAAACATGTACATTATTAGTCATGCAAGTTAGCATCAACTTAATTTCACCAATTTTTCATACTAAACCTTAAACATTCAAGTGACCAATTCTATATCTTTCTTACCAAATGTTAAGTTACAATGAGTGTGTTATCAATAATTACATAACTGACATCTACTTTAGTACTCTCCAGTAGCCAAGGTAAATGTTAATTATCATGCAGAATAAAAATTCAGTCTAAAGTGATCTTCACAATGAAATGTTGGACCCATTTCCAATTCGAAATCTGTTTAAAATGTAACATTTTAACTTGTAAGTGGCACTATATAGCCAGTATTGTGCTGACATACCATTAATCTACCAACATACCAAACTATCCACCAACCCACCTACTCATACCTACCTACAAACCTACCTACTGTGACAGGGCATAAAAGACATAAAACAATATAAAAAAACATTTGTTCTGTGATATCAAAGTAGAGGTACTACAAGCATTGACATAAAAACCACAGAGTGATGTTTTTTTTTTGTATTATTTTTAAAAAAAAAATCATTGTTCTTAAAATCTGTTTCAGAAGCAATTACCATTGTCCACCCCTAAAAGCCAGACTTTACTGCATTTGGAGGGACAGTCTGCAGTATGTACAAACATTGTTCAATGCATCAATAATTACATTGATTAGCCACAACCAATAAGGTCTCACATGAAAAGCATGCAGCATTTAGTTGACTCATAATTCCTATACTCATTCATAGGTACAACATACAGTTAACCTGTTGAGGATAACATATCACAAAATGCAATGTATAGTCATTAATATAGAAAGTTTACCATTGAAAAAACATATATATATTCCTATTTCCAACTGCATTGGTCAAAAACGGCCTTCTTAGTAGGCTTGAATGTATATTGCATGGAATAATCTATGTGATCATAAACACAAATACTTAACCCATATTTGTAAAGCATAAAATGTAGGTTGCAGTGACTTTCTTTGATTGTAAAGGTGTAGTATTGACAGAGATGCATCAAATTGTCAAGTTTCATGATTGGAACATAAACAGTACCCAGTAAATGAACTTTAAACACAAAATTTCAACAAAGTTGGCAAAAAAATGAAAGTGGGTGTAGAAAGTTCAAAATAGTCACTTTAGACTAATGTTTTTCCATATTTTCATGTCTGATTATTCAAATGATGATGAAAGATTATTAAAAGCTTATAAAAATATTAAAACTTTTATTATTTTGCTTAACTACAATTGTTGTATAACATAAAATGACAACTTTGAAAATAGGTTACAGTCGAAAATCTGCACCATTTTCCATAACAAAAATCCTCTTTTCATATGTTTACACGACAAGATATTGGATAAAATGAGTCATTTTATTAGTAATGGATCTGAATATGTCCAGTGAGTCATAATTTACTTCAGAATGGGCAACAAAAATTCAATTTTTCACTTATTTTTCAAGGTTTCTGTGAATTATCAGCAGGAAATGTGTAGATAGCAGTCATGTCCGGTATTTATGATCATCATATTAGCACCAAATTTGACTACAGAACAAAAGACTTTTTTTTTCTATCTCTCAACATTCCTCTTTGATGGGAAAAATGACACAAAAGTTGACATTTTACTTTCATTATTAATGCATTGTATTTAAACAAAATGAGGTGGGGGTAATGTCATGAAATCAATGCAAGGCAAAGTGAACTTTGCCTTTTTGGCCTGTTAGGTGAAATGAGAGACTCTAAGGTGACTATTTCACCTTAATCACCCCCTAGCATGAACCCTGTAAGTACTGGGATTCTCCAACATAAGTGCAGTGTTAAAAAACTGATGAGAGAGCAGACAGCTCCCCATTTTTATAATGATGGATATGTGTTCCTTCCATAATTAGAAAATTTTTGTTTACTAGCTGTTTGGATAGGTGACAGTACATATTGGTAATAGCTGATGCACACTTTTTGTGCTTTGAATCGCTTATATTCAACATGTTACCTGAGATTCATATGCCAAAGTATGTTTGGTCTATTGTGAAATGCTAAATGACTTTCTGACTACTTTACCTCTAAAGAACCAAATCATGTTTGTTTTTTTAAAGACATTTTATTTCATGCTTTTTTGTTGATAACAGAATATAGTTTTAAATAGTGTTCTTTATTCTAGTTTGTTGATGTGTGTCGGCTTGGTAAATATGCTGCAAAGATTTCTATCCTTTAAAACACAGAACTATAATTTGATGTGAAACTATTTAATGGTGCAATATAATCATTGAGCACTTTATTCCAATATATCCTGTAAGTAACAAACTGAATTATTATAATGCAGCTTAAATTTATATTATGCTAGATGAATAATGTTATGTATGATGTTTATATACATAACTTTTGTCTATGATTGTAAGTTATATGGTTTTTTGAAAATACATTTTTTTCTGTCCAGTTGTTTACATAGTATTTCGCAACATGTCCTGTTGTGACATGGTTCAGGTGGGCAAGTGTTTTTAAATTAGAATAATTCATATTCTGATTTAACATCGGTCATGTTGACACGTGTATTTATATACAGCTTTTGGTAAACAAATTCATTCTTGTTCTAAAATTACTGTTCCAAAGAACAGTCTGAATTTACAGTTGTGTTGTTGAAATCATATAATTTGAGAGGAATTACATATTTAAAATATTCATTGGAAATACTAAAGTGCTCATTGACTTTTGGATTAATACATGATTTTGGGATTTATGTGAACTCATTCAAATACATTCTGGATTACATCTTTGTGGTACATCAGGATATTCAAGGCTACTGGAATTCATTCGCAACATTCTATTATTCTGGACTTGTGATTAGGACATGTAGCATTATTTGGAATTTAACTCACAAATTGTGTCATTTGAATTTTCACTTTAATCATCTAGAAAAAAAATTGCTTGTTGATTTTACTTGATTTTATTGATTTCACTTTCTTTCAGTTACATATTTTAAGACTTAGAGTTATGACAATAAACATATAAATTTCTTTCATATGAACGACTTCTTATTAAAAAAAAATTTTTTTTTTAATACCAAGAACACAAAAACAGCAGCAATGTATACTACTGCTACTATTTAAAAAGGCACCTTCTCTACAAAACAAGAACAAAATTAGTATGTAACTACTGGTAATTTTGATTTATAATATTCATTTTTTTATCTGCTATAAAGGGACATCTGAAAAAAAAAATTGCAACAAAAATTATGAATGATGAGGTTTAGGAAGTTTGAAACCATAAGCCTATTTATGAAAAATTCCCCCCAAAAATCATTTTGTGATGAAAAATTACAAATTCTACGGATGGGGGCCACAAAATTGTATTGTTGGAATCATCCCTGAACAGTGCTTACACCTGAACCAAGTCAGTGCAAGCACTATACAGAGAATTCTCCAAAACAAAATTACCCATCATTCTTTACAATCTGTGTTTTTCATTGTATGCAGTTTACAGCTACACCGACCAACTTAGCTTACTGTGATGTCTGCAATTTTTCATATAATATTTCTAATTTTTTTCATATAGTATCTCTAATTTTCCATACAGTATTTCTAATGTTTCAAAAGTATTTAATTTTTCAATATTTAGTTCAAACATTTTATTTCATAAATTTGTGGTTGGAGATTGCAAGATGTGCAATAGAGAGGGTATAGGATTAGAACGAAAGCAAATGGCTTATAATAATATCCTTTGATGATACAAAGATTGTAAATATATGTGAATATATGAACATATGGCACATGATATTAAGTTTTAATAACAAAAGATTAAATTATTGAATAGTCAAAGTGAAGGGTCTCTTGGTTAAACTACAGCATTTAGTCAAGGTATATAAAGCACGAAGATGAAGGAGTACATGAAAAATGAAGATAAAGAAAAGAAAGAAGTTAAAAGGAGAAATTGACAATTAAAATGTGTAGAACATTGACGTTGTGTAGGAAGTTGAGAAAATAGGACAGAAAGAAAGGAGAGGAACAACAAAAAAATAAAGAAATTTTTTTAGTATTTAAAAAATTTTCATACAGTATTTCTGATGTTTCATACAGATCTAATTTTTCAGTATTTAAAAGTGTTCATACAGTATCTCCACATTATCATACAGTATTTCTGATGTTTCATACAGTATTTCTAATGTTTCATACAGTATCTCCACATTATCATACAGTATTTCTAAATGTTCATACAGTATCTCCAAATTATCATACAGTATTTTTAATGTTTCATACAGTATTTCTAATGTTTCATACAGTATCTCCAAATTATCATACAGTATTTCTAAATGTTCATACAGTATCTCCATATTATCATACAGTATTTCTAATGTTTCATACAGATCTAATTTTTCAGTATTTAAAAGTGTTCATCAGTATCTCCAAATTATCATACAGTATTTCTAAATGTTCATACAGTATCTCCAAATTAACATACAGTATTTATAAATGTTCAGATAGTATAGTTTTATATACAACATTAATCCAGAGAAATTATCCTTTTTTATTATTATTATTTTTATACAGGAATTTTCTTATGTAAACATTGCACAATTTTGTGCTGAGAAATGAGTTGCAAATCTTAGTTAATAAATTTTACCAATAATCATTTGTACATCTTAAAAAATAAAATATTAAAATGTATGAAAATATATCGATACTACAGTAATTCAGAGCTTAACCACTGTTCTTATGCTGCCTCATTTGCAAAAGAGAATCATTATGTAGAAATGCCTCCACAGACATACCCACAGGTGTCTGGCCACTTTCCTGTACCACAGGGTCTATTTCTGGTGGAGCCGCATCCATAGAAACCTGTGAATCTAGACGTGAAAATCTCTCTTCAGCAGCCATTGCTTTGTCCAGTATGGATAAATGTCTGCAAAATACTGGAATCAATTAAAAAAGAATGGCAAGTCTAAGAAGGAAAATGTAATGAGCTTCCTGATTTTTAATAAACTAGATTGCTGTACACATTTTTATTTCTCATTAGATTATTCACTTCATCATGCATACTTTAAGTGTATACTTCAGAATGAATCTCTTTGAATAAATAGTAATTTTTAAAACTATATGTAGATGTATATGCAGTCACGTACTGGCAAACAACATACATCCCCCACTCTCAAGACCTTTTAACCAATGACAGATCAGAAAGCTTCCTGCACATCTGAGTATGTCCAGCAGTAATATTGTATAGGGTTGCATAAATACTGAATAAACAAGACAAATTCTCCAAATTCTCCCTTTTGGAGAACATCATAAATTTTCCCCCAAACTGGCCAAAGTACAAAAAGTGAAACCTTAATGCAAATCTACGTTAAACCACATATCTAGCCTACAAAAGTATGAATACATTCCTATAAGTGGTGTGGAAGGAGAAATAATGATGAGTTGAACATTCTCAAAATACCCTTTTTTTCAAGAATTTTTAAAGAAATGTACCCCAAATAGGCCAGATGATGAACTGAATTCCCAAAATACCCCCTTTTTCAAACTTTTCATGAAAATGTCCTCAAAAATGTGCCACAGGAAAAATGTAAAAGCTAATGCTCATTTATATAAAAATTTTAACAAAATTATCCAAACAGTATGGGAGATGAATATGATCAACTCAATTCCACAATAACTTTTTTTAAACAAATTTTCTAAACATGTCCCAAAAACTTAGTCAAAGGAAATAAGTAACCCTTATTGCAGATTTACACCAAAAACACCATCTACCCTACAAAGTTTCAATAAAATCTTTTAAATGATGTGGGAGAAGAAGCAGTGGTGAACTGATTTGTTGTGGGGGTGGGGGGTTATGACAACTTCAACACATTATGAGCTATATCATGCCATGGAAATGGGAGCTAAATGCCTTTTCCACTGACACACCAAGGCAGCAGACAAGGGCTGGCCTGGACAGTTACCAACCACGGATTACAAGTCTGATGCTTTACCAACTGAGATACCATAGCTTCTCAGTGACGAACCGAGTTCTCAAAAAAGCCACTTTTGACAATTTTTTTAGAAATGTCCCCAAAAATGGGCAAGATAAAAATTAAACCAATGCATATCTACACCAACCACAATTCTAGTCTGCAAAGACTCAATACAATCCTCCAATCAGTGTGTCAGGAGAAGCTATAATAAATGAAATCCCCCAAATACCCCCTTTAGAAGATATATGTACCAAAATATAAATGCATCATTTTGGAAATTGTATTTCTTCTACCAAAATGAATCAGCTGTAATAATTTTTCTATGCTAGCATGACCCATTCACCTCCAAGAATGAAAATCACAAGCATATTTCAGAAAGACTTGCAAATAACAATACATTTTTTACACTTTTAACTTTTTTTATAGTATGAAGTATTAATTATAGTTTTAGGTTTTAACAGAGTGATGTGTTTCTTTTTTGGGGGATCAGTGTACATCAATATAAAAGATTTTCCATAAAATATACACAGAGATATATATTGACTCATTCTATTGTTTATAAACATCTTGGCTCTGTTCTTATTATTGCTGAATATTCACCATTCATGGCCATTTCAGCCACATAATTTAGTCTGTCTTATCGTCTACATTATTAATTTAGCTCACTGCAAGGATCTGACCAAAATGTTAGGCCCCTTTCATTGGTCGCATTACACGGGTTTACACTGAATTTAGTCAAATGGAAATTATTTATTTATTTTTTCGATAAAGGGATAGTTTTATAATTCTACATGTATTTAAAGTTTTCAGATTGTAAATTTATTTATATGGTAATTTCATGTCATACATGTATTTACAATGTTCACATAGGATGAAATATCATAACGACAATGATTTTATTAAGAACTTTACTAACCAAATGTAAAGCCCACATAGGGGACAGCATAAGATACAAAACACAATAAAAACATGCAAATATGACTTGTGAGGCTGTAAAGTAATCTGTGTTGTGCTTTCATTGAATACGAGTCTGGGAGATACGTCATTTTGTGTAGAAATGGCCTAGAATGGAAATATTCTAAAATTTAGCATTGTTGGCAAGTAAAGTTTATGAATTTTGGCAACTTTAAACATTGGGCATTCATATATTCTTGTCCGATCATACATCAGAAAGGGAATGGGGTACCATCCATTTCCCCATGTGCCTCTTGTTAGGATATGTTACTAGGAAAAGTCAATGCTCGACAGAAAGAATAAAGTAAAGGTGTAACATTAAGACCTATTCTGTCATTACCCAACTACAGCCAAGAATATTTGTTTCAACAGGGACAGTACACAGAGATTGGAAACTACAGACAGCTGCCAAATGTTACCCTTTTCCTTTTATTATACAAATTAGGTTCCCAATAGTCAGTTGTGCAGTAAGATCAAAGGCACAGAAGGGGTGAATTTACCCTAAGGCTAGAAATCTAGTTGTCCTTACCTCAGTGACTGGTTGAAGTGAGCTGCAACTGGTTTTTTTTTTCTTTGCTTTTTTTCTTGAAAGCAATTTATTTTCTACCTTTCCTATTTGAGATTTTATTTTACTGGTATCAGTACAAAAGAAACATGAACTTTTCCCTCCATTATGAGTTATTTTCTATGGTAATGTTATGGCAGATGGCGACAAATATAATGTCAGTGAAATTATCTCTTATTACTACTCTTAAGTTAACCCTGAATTCAATTTTAAAGTACCAGAATATGTAAATGAAAAAAATTAATGAGTTAAAATTATTAGCAATGCATTTTGCAATTTAATGAGAGTATATAAATGTCAATTTTATTCATGTATCTTGCATACAAATTTTGTAAAATGGTTTACAAAAAGCCATGCTGCAGATCTTGAATGAAAATTCAAAATTCATCGTTTACTCTCATTTTCCCCCAAATTGTTCTTTAATGTCATAATAAATTACACCAATGCACTCTCACATCTTTTGGCAAAGAAATATCATTATTTCGTATGTTAATGATAAAATATAGGAGCAGTGTGATTTCCAAAATATGTACCAGGAATAAGCTTCTCTGACACCTTGAACAAATCCACTTTATGATTTTACAGTTCACTGTGGAGCTCATCTGCATAACAACAAGGAACAGGTGATATTTGGTAGGCAAAGTAGGGATTTCCAATCTCCATGTAACTGGTGTTATATTTGGTGAGCAAGGTAGGGATTTGCAATCTATATGTAACTCAGTTTGTATTTGGTGGGCAAGGTAGGGATTTGCAATCTCATGGTAACTCGGGCGTTATTTGGTGGGTAAAGTAGGGATTTCCAATCTCCTTGTAAGTCGGGTGATATTTGGTGGACAAAGTAGGGATTTGCAATCTCCTTGTAACTCTTCCGTGCTATTCTTATTCATGCGGAAAATCCAATCAGAACATCTTTGTCTCTAATGAGAAACGCAAGTTAATAAAATGTGCAGTGAAATTCAGAGTTGTGTAAAGTCCCTGCTGTTGTTGTTGATCTGTTTTTAGAACACCGGCACTATAGTACTTACAGTCATATTGTACCATTAACTGTGTATTAGGCTATTTATTTGTCATGTATTTATTTATAGTTCATTCTGCACTGCATCGCGAATGATATCTGCATCTGTAGCTCAGTTAATATTTTGGTTAGCATCTTTGAATCTAGCTAAAAATACCTTAATCGTTTTGCATAGAAACTATTTCAACACCATTTGAATTGACATACAGTGTAACACAACTCATTCAAAGCATGCTGAAACAGGGTGGTCTGTTTACATCCAATTCTTTGACGATGCCATGACCTGTGGAAGAGTCATATTCAGCTATTTTTAGTCATAATGTGGTTGCCTCCCTTGCCATTTCATGGCAGTTGCAATGCTATGCATGTACTTAAATTATGTCAGACATTATGCTTCTCACAACACAGTTATTTTTTTTATCGAAATATAGATTTTATTGTTCATCAGACAAATCATAGCATAAACAGGCATTAACTAGAAATTTTAAATAGTTTCTCTTTTTTTTTATATGAGTTTTTTTTTGTTTGTTTTTAAAGGACATAGAACATCCACAAGCAGTTACCTATTTTCAAGGCCATACATTTCCATGGCATCCTTTATAGAAGTATTGAGATAGTATAATAATTTAGCATTAAGACAACTTATTACAGAACATATGCTAACCGGTAGCATGATGATGAAAAATATACTTTGACACAAAATCAGTATAAACTTTGATCTGTACTATACCGAATTCGCCCGCATGCAATCAGCTTTAATATTTACTATTTGCCTTCTGAAGTTATTTTTGCAGAAACTATAAAGTAAACGAATTCAAGGGACAAATAAATCAGCACTGGGATAGTGACCTTGTATATTCATGATAGAGAAACTCAAGTTTAAAATTATGATCACCATGACACTGCCAAATTTTTTTAAACAGTTGCCAGAATACGTTTCAGCGTATAGAACTGTTATGGCTAGATCTGTAGATTTGGATTTCTTCAGTATATATAAAATGAAGGTTCCATTGACGCTATTATTGCACAGTTTTCCCTGACTGGTTAATTTATATAGTAATAATTACTTGCTAGATACTTCTTGATAACATGTGGCTATGAATGTGGAAGTTTACTTGTTTTTTAATACTAGTGCATGTATCCAAAGAAGGCCTGCAGTAAGGAGGGTTTTAAAAAATAAAAGGAACCCCATATTTCAGAACCTGAAGGTCATCCTGTTGGTATTTAAACTTGCAAAACTTACTTGATAACATGTTGGATCCATGGTCATCTGTTGTTTTAAGAACTTTTCATTACTCCATTTTCATATTTGTATCTTAACATATAGGAATGTTGGGATGTGTATACATTGGTAACAATCTGGAGAGAATTCAAAGGACAAATCATTCCAGTCTGGGCTAACTTCACTGCATTTAAAACCTGTTTCAGGTCAGTTCTTCCAAGAAGCAATGATTCTTAAAGAAAATGTTATCCTAATGTAAGATTATGTCAACATTTGTAAAGACTAATTGGATTTTCTCTAGTCCTTGTGATGACTCTATTTCCTTGCTTGATATGAAATCAATCTTGAGTCACAGCCTTAACCACTAAGCCACCGTGTATCCTTCCTAGGTTTAGTACACTGTAAGTATATGGCATGTTTCTTACTGTAGGGATGGTGAAATACCTTGCAAGCAAATTGTCCTTTGGCATAGTTTCACAGATTTTGTTAGTTAGAAATTACTGATCTATGGTCATTTAAAAGTTTGTTGAAATATGAAACTGAATTGAACTGAGGCACATCACATTATGATGATAATGTGGCAAAGGAGGTAATGCCATATTGAAAACAGGTAACTGTAATTAGCAATTGAAAAGTGGAGGCTCTGTGTTAGCTTCCATGTTTATGTTCAGATTTAAAATGAAAATCCAGTTGTTATTCATTTATTGCCCAATATAAAGTTCATGATAAACTCATAATATAAATGATATATGTCAATGTTACCCATAATAGAGTTGCAATTGTAATAAGTAGCAAGAAATCTCGACTGTGCTGTTGCATAATTATTGAAAATATTCTGAAATTTTTGTGAGCAAAGCATTGCAATTGTGCAGGTGCTGATAATTAAATATCCAAACTAACTTGAGCTAGCAAACATTTTTTAGTCTAATTAAATTTCTCCAATATGATTCTGTGTTTTACTTTTTACACCAAATTAAAAAGTTTAATGTCCATTTTCACTGCATTGTGCTTGCTACGTTAGTAAAAGATACTGGTCACCTCTTCATGGAGTGAATGGTCATGACATTTATAATATGTAGTACATGATACAAAATATTAGGCTTTATTTCTAATTAGGTCACTCTGACTAGTATTTTGGTTCTCTAGTGAAAAGAATGAGATGGAACTCTCGAACTCATACTAAATCAAATATATTGGTACATACCAGTACTTGTATGAAAATATTGTATTTCTGTCTTAGACCATAGTAGAGTCAGCACATTTGAAGTCTTGAAATAACCATTAAAAGTGGATGGTAATCAATGTTGCTTAAGGCTGTAAATGGATACACCCCAATAAGTATTTACAGTCTACAGAACCAGTCTAGATGTGTTGGTGTATTGAACGTAACATTTAAAACTTGGGACGAGTGTTGTTGGTGAATACTGTGATGCAAGGTACAGTAGGTTAAATTTCTTAATGATGAAATTAGAAGGAGTCTGGATGAAAAGTATGAAGTTAATTGTTTAATTAGGTTCATTTTTAAAAATACTTTTAATCAAAATGTATTCATCCCATATGACATGTGAAAATGGGGAATTACCTTTCTGCAAAATAATGGTGTGACAGTACACCGCAGCTAAGTTTTGAAAAAAACCAGTGTAATATTTATTGCTGAGGGCTCAAAAGGATGAGTCAAGGTTTGTTGTATCAAAGTTTATATACAATATATGTCAAATTTAGGAGGATAACCTATTCATTTTCAGAAACATCTTAGATTGTTGTCTATGGCCCAATAATATTGTGGTCCATGGGAAAGGACTTAATTATGTGACCATATGAGGGAAATATTCTTAAAGGATGCATTTACCATGCATACACACCCACCCACCCACATATATATATATATTAAAATATTTTGTTCTTTTGAAGTTTGAACTTTTGTTCAGGAAATCAACTAAGTTTGGTTGTAAAATATTATAACTGTGTTCTCACCTAAAGCAGATGAGACAAAAATGAATAATCTGAGCACTGCTAAACAGTGTACTCCACTCAAAAATTTAAACATTAAATGGAGCACATAATAATAGGGTTGGCTTTTGACTAAGGTGAATTATACATTTAATATAGTAATTTCACACATGCACACACAAATATGCAGGTTACATGTTTGAAAACAATATTGTACATTCATAAACATACCATATATCAAGTATATCAAACAGTTATAATAAAGTAAAAACTGATGCAGTTCCTTTCAGCATTATATTAATTCAAAGGGAGTGGAATTCTACTAGACAAGAATATATGCTTGGAAATCATGAAATGACCAAGTTGGACATCCAGTCTGAACTCTTTCATTTATAACCAACTATTCCTGGAGTAGCAATAGAACATTTTTATAATGGGTAGATGACAGACAATATGCCATTTAATAAGTGTTTTACTGGTCCATAACTAACAGAGCTAAAAATTTGGAAGAAATCTATTACTATCATCATTAAATTGGAACTTGTATTATTGTCATGTTAGAAAACTTGACTTTTAAGCTGTGTTAATTTGCTTTTTTTCTGACCCTCACCATCCTATGTATGTTTCCAATGAAAAATGTTACATATTGTTAATCATATTGTTTAATTTTCTCATAAATTATATAATAAATATTTGTATTGAGAATAAATTATATTGTATGAAATATGATATAGTATTAATAAATTGTGTACTATATATATATTTTCTAAATTTTAAATTGTGCATAAAATATATAATAAGTTATATCTAATATCTAATCATTGCTTGGTAAGCCTGGGAGCACGCTATATTGAGCTGTGATAAAAAAATTTTTTTTTATTTATATTCAATTTTATTGAAAAATAGCCATGAGATGTGTACAATAGATAGTAAGGCTTATGAACAGACAGACAAATGGATGAATGGAGGTGAAATCAATATTCTCACACTATTTTTATAATTTGTGCGGATCAGGAAAAATCACTATGGAATACAAAATAACTTATATAATGTAAATAAATTAAATATTATTTGGAATTAAATATTGCAAAATTTGCACAAGTGAAATAATTGCAATTACTTTTTGCCTTTATGTTCTTGGGATGTAGTTTATGCTGTACATCAGTCTGTATTGCAATGTTTTAACATACTGCAGTTGTAGTTCATAATTTCCAAATCTTATTTGTATGTGTGTTTTGAGATCCTGACGACATCAACTGGGTCATTAGCATTTGTTGACAATGACAGTAAGATCATGTTAGAAAAAATAAATCAAATGGAAGAGTGTGCAGTATGAAATTCTTTATTGGATTATTGTGATGTACGGAAAGCCTACATAGCTGGAAGAAAAAAATCTTTGAAAAAGTTCAGAGTATCTTTAAATACGATAATTATATCGAAATAGCTTAAAAACAAAATAATTAAAAAAATAATTAAAAAATGCATATTATTTTTAAAGTTTCATTTTTTACTTTTAGCATAATTTTTTATATGTGTTTTATTGTAGTCAATATGTGTACGAAAGCAATTAAATATATTACAATTGCAATTAATTAAAATACAGAGACATTATAAACGATCTGTTTCCACACTTTGACCGATTTGTCACATTCCAATCTTACATCACATGGCCTTTATTTCAGGGCACGAACCACAGATGAACTTCCGGAAATAGTCCAATTTTGACACGCTCAGAAAAATGGTAGCTCGCAAATGATTTAGAGAAGTTATAAACATTTTTCAACGATGAATAAATTAAGTAGATATAGTTGAACAGTTTCTATTCTCCCAATATTATAACAAACGCGTTAAAATTCATGTTAAGGGCACGAAATATGGCGGGTCGAGGATATTATTATTATTATTATTACTATTATTCAAAGTTGTTTACTGTGGATTTCTTTATACTCAAAGGTTGATTACATTCACTTTGATGCAATTATTTCTTTGATTGTTTTTTGTTGTTGACACTGACATTTTAAGTGAAAGTAGAATACTAATTAAAGAGAACTATAGACGATGCAGACGATGTTTGTTTACATGTGCCACTGGACAGTTCCCATAAGGCTACGTGATACATCAAAATGGACTCGTCCACAACACCAAAACAACATGGCGGATTACATGTACGCATACCACTGTTATTCTGCGTGTATCGAATGAATGGTGTTGCGCTGTATGTCGATAAGAATTATGTTTAAATCATTCGTGCACGAATCGAATTCGATAATTTTATCTACATTTAGAGACGCTGACGTGAAAATTAAATGAGAAGTAGACACGGATATCATTCGCGATGCTGTGCTGTAGTTGAACAGGGCTGATCTGAAGTATGTTCGACTGTACTAAGTATAGTAAAACAATTTAATTGTGTATTAAAAGTTCATTCACAATTTGAATCATTGTTATACCTGCACTGAAAAACAAAACTTCTAATTATTCACTGGCGCAGACATGAGTACTATCTTGGACTTACCTTGGTCACTCAGCAGTATCGCCGCTCAAAATTCCCAGAAAAAATCGGAATATCCTCTGCCTTTTCCTTTGCATGCTAGAAAAAACCTCGGATGTAAATAAAGCCCATTTTGAACTGCCCTCGAGCTCGTTGTTGCTGTTACGTCATGATAACTTCAAAACGTCACAATTAATAGATGATGTGTAGTCACTAACAGCAATGAAAGCAAACGTTGCAGACAGTTGAAACCGAATGATTTCTTCAATTTTTCATTACAAAATTTCAGGAATAACATTAACAATTAAATGTGCAGGTATTTCATTGATTGTTGAAACGACATTGACTGTTAATTTCAAGACCCATCATTTTGTAAGACTCTGTTCTTCACACATCTAGCCGGATGTTCATTTCCCACAAACTTACCAATTAGGCAGTATCACTATGATTACCTCCGAGTCTCTTTCAGAGTCGAAGTTATTTGAACCTCATCGCAAAGAGAACAGGATGTTCCGAATGCTCACAAGATGGGAACAATCGGAACAAACTTGGTCTTTTCCCTCAAGTCGCGAAATAACCTCAATAGGGGTTGTAGGAATACATATAAATTGTATGTGTTTGGTGATTTTCCTCCGGTAGAGTGCACCACATTTTTTGCAACAGAAAGAATAGACAATATTTCGATTGTGCCCTTGTTTCCTTCTGCCGGCATATTGCGCCCTGTGAACAAAAGTAGTTCTGAATATAGTTATCAATGGCGGCAAATTACATAACATGCCAGCTTCATAAATTCCAGTGTTTTTCAAAACTGAAATTGGAATATCCTCTATCTTTTCCATCACATGCAAGAAAAAATCATAGATGTAAACTACCATTAAGCCCATAATTGCTTTCACGTCATAATAACTTCGAAACGTCACAATGAATAAAAAACGACCAATCACTAACAGCAATGAAAGCAATTGATGATATATGGTTCCTTGGGTTAATACAGTATTTATGTATATTCCGCCATTTTGTGAACCCACTTCCGGTATTTCAGAGTTCCTTGGGGTCAGACGCAATGCATTCTGGATAATTGGAGGCTGCCATCTTGGATTTACCCTTGAGGCAAATTTAAATATGGCGGCTGGAAAAACCAGAAGTGGGTTAAACCAAATGTCTGAATACATAGAGGATTTTTTCTTTTCCTATGTTAAAATCGGGTATATTTCATCGTGTGGTAAAAAAAAAAAACGAGATATTTTAACGAGTGGCGAAGCCACGAGTTAAAATATATCGATTTTGGTACCACATGATGAAATTTAACCGGTATTTACACCGGAAAATAACATTTTCTTTTTCGTATATACCCAAATCGCTCCAAAATCGAAGCATAGAAGATTAAACTCACTCTTCAGCACAATACCCACCCCCCCCCCTTTTTGTAAATTCCCTCACTTTCTTAGGTTGATCATATAAATATCAGTGACTTAAGAGAGCAGTATGATTGGGATGATCTTATCTGTCACAGTAAATTACATTTTTGACATTTTGTAAACTATTTGATCATATCTGACCGCAAAGTGAGTCCGATTCATTAATGCATCACAGCAGGTTTATCATTTTTTATCAAGGGAGTAAGGGGAAATAACTTCATAGAGACGCGAACGGCGTCGATTCAAATTTCTCCAGCAAAAAATAATTTCCATGTCTGAAATGTAATGCAGTTTCTATTTATTTCTTCTACATAACAAAGTGCTCGTTTTTTGTTGCTGCAGGTATAACTTCTATAGGAACACACAGTGAAGCGTTGCATGGCATGATGGGAAATCTCATATTTTCACATGTGAAAATATAGGGATATATTTGTCACATGTGTTACGGAATTACATACCATTTTTCTTTTAATAATGGTATAGTTTATTAGTTTATGATCTCTGTTCATAGTCTAACAGCCGTCATCTTGCCGTGAGTACACATACGGTAGGCTCGATCGATATTTCGCTGAAGCTTTAGTACATCACGTGGTTTTAGAGCGTGTGAGGTTGAACTTTTGACCTAGATTCTATGATTCATTTCTAAAGTAAATACTTTGTTATTGATAAAAATGTCAGTGTAGGGGTACTTTAAGCGCTATCACACATGACCTAATTTCTGATTGGTTTGGAGAAGGTTGTTTCTAGAAGGATTAAATGGGTTTTTATTTCGATTCTGCGTATTAAGAGACTATATAACAGGAAATCTTCCTGTGTTTAGGCATTCTTCATAGTTAGATTGAATTGAAAGGTCATAAACGAATTTGGTTCATTTTGTGTGTGGGATATTCTTCTTTGGAGATCTATTTATATTAATACAGTACATTTTAGATTAGTACTGTGTCTTCAGCTTAATTATTATACAGCTCCGTGGAATTATCGGAAACATTTCTAGAACTTGTGAGATTCCATATTCGCAAGGATTACTTGGATATAACTTATTCTTATCAACACATTAGTACAGTGAAGGTTACTTCATTCGGAATACTACATTCGGAATATTTGGATTAACTTCCGGATCAGTGAAATTTTGAACAATTTAGGACTATTAAGGATATTCTATACTGTAAGTGATTTTTTAATTCTTTCTCTTTAATTGTTTGTTGAAATATTTTAATACTTTAGGAAATTAAAGATTTGTATTTTAAATCTTGAAAGCTTGTTTGTCTTTTCTTTTGTTACATTACCCCTAGTCATAACACATGTGAAAATATAGGAATGAAAAAATATGAAGATTATTTCACCAATAATTTTCTATATTTCACGCTTAAGTATATAATAAACATAATTACTTTTGGAGCCCAAGCTTGATTTTTTGGAAAAAAATCAAATTTTTGACAATGTTTAACTGGAGAAATAAAAACGGTTGTAAAAAAGAGAACCATATATCATCTTCTCTTTTTTTACACCCCTACTACTTCTCATTCGTCGCTCCTTCCTTCCTCTACTCCATTCCGTCTTAATACTTCGGATTTTATTGTTAAGCATAATTAAAATTCCGTTCGCCTATTTTAATAACTGCTGAAAATAGTGTACTTTTGACTAATTCAGGCTGATTTTTCGAGAACTTTGGAGCGGCCATTTGTGTCTGCTGTGTGCTTAGATCACGTCCAATTTCCACAAGTACAATATGTAAAGAAATTTCAGCCACAATACATGAAAGTAGCATAGAGGTATGCCAACATTCTCTCCATTGTGCATGTTGCAATTGCAAACAACTTCATCTTACACCTGTCATACCCTTAGAAGCAAGTATTATCTGTAGAGCGCCCCCTAAACAAACAAAAACCATTTTTTTTTAGAAAAAAATTAAATTCCTTTTTTTAAAAAAAGGTTAATTTTTACATATTCTTATGACGTCATAATTTACAGTGACCTAATAACATTGTGACGTCATAGCAGATAAGCTATTTATAGTAATAAAATCAATTTTTAAATCTTAAAAAAGATTAAAAATAAAGAAATGGGATTAAAACTAAACAAACGAGGATTTTTTCATTTACCTCCGCGCTTAGGCTCCCTTTATATCTTTTTATAAAATTTGGAACAAATGTTAAAACAAATTAGGAGAAATAACCTATCCTTTTTAATGAGTCATTTGACACTTATTCCTTCAAAATTATTAAAAAAATTTAATTTTCTTTTTAAAAACACATTTTCGTGTAAACTTATAATTATTCCTTAATTTTATTATAAAAAAATACATCTTTTCATTTAAAAATATATTTTTTTCTTTAATTTTTCCAGTAAAAACTATATGTATTATCCTCTATTTTGTTCTAAAAAAATTCATCTTTTTATTTAACAATATATTTATTTCTTTAACTTTTCACGCAAAAAAATATTTATTTCTTAAATTTTTCATGTACAAATCTATTTATTTCTTTAATTTTCAGTTAAAAAATATGTTTATTTTCCTTTATTTTGCTCTAAAAAATTCATTATTTCGTTCATTTTTTTCTAAAAAAACCCCTAGAAAATTAGTTATTTTAAAAAAAAAAAAAATTAGTTTTTAGGCTAATGGGAATGCCCCCAATATATTATATGCTAGCAATATAATATATTAGTGTTATTTTTTCTTCCTAAGCTAGTTTTAAGAAGAAAAAAAGGGTATCATGGCTGCCTACACTACTCATTGCTGCCACTGTGATGATAATATTTCTTTTTTGTATTTTTAATTTTTGTTATTTTTATCAATCTAAAAACATTTTAATGCAAACATTGTAATCTTATACTGATAATATTTTATTTACGATTTAAATATGAATTTTAATAATTTTTTACACATTATGTTACTCTTATACCATTTCTTTTGTAATTTTAATAATTATATATTATTTTTGGAAAAACTATTTAAACAAAATATCTACTCTTGTACTAATAAATAATGTATTATCTTATCGTTTGTTTGTTTTTTTAAATGTTACATCTTGAACAATCAGTACTATTTAAAAAATATTAATCCGTTTTGTGAATATGAGCCAAATCCACTATTCTGACTTGATGGTATTTCTGTTAATGAACCTTTAACATATAAGCAATGTCCTGTAAAGCGTATAGAATACATTTTCTCATTCCATAATGTGATTAAATTTTAGGACATTTTAATTTTTGTAGGCTTTTATAAAATTTATAGATTTCTATAGGTCTTTCATTGTGCGTTTTTACTAGAACGGGATCTTTAATTAAATCTGCTAAATTGCTGTCTTTTGTTATTTTGTCTCTGTATATAATTTCGCAATTTTGATTCCATTTTAATATATTGCGTGTCATATGCTTTTCTAAAAAATGCAATAGACCGAAGACTTTAGGGAGCAATTGTTTTGGAATCATATACTGTATAAATTTTTCTATATTTTTTTCATGAGCACCTCGATCTATGAAATTAATCATAGGTTCATTTGCTATTTTGATAGGAATATTGGCTTCTTTTAATGAAGTTTTATTTTTTTGTATATATTTGCTTTCAATTTCCTTTAAATGATCATAAGTGGTTATTATAGTTAAAATCATTTCTTTTGTTAGTCTCATGGTTCAAGAAAAGCTGATGTAATATTGTTCAAAATAAAATAAAAATCTGATTTATATAAGTTTTTAAAAATAATTTCATTTTATAAATTTTGTTTTAGATTTTTTAGTATTTGTTTTAAATCTTTTCTATATATGTTTAATTTCTGTTCGTCCACACTTGATTTTAATATTTTTCTTTAATACATTATATAAAATTTCTGTATGTGCTTTGATTTGATCAGGTGTTGTGTCTTGAAGCAAATTAAATTTTTTTATATAATTATTGGATGTAAATAAAAATAATAAAAAGTACTTGCTGTTTTTCATTAAATCTTACATTATTTTGCTTGTTTTTGGCGTGATTAATATGTCATTTTAAAGCAATTATTTTTGTAAAATGTAAACTTCTTTTGTTTCTGCTATTAATTTATATCTTTGAAATAATGTTTTTAAAACGTATTGGTACACAATTTAAATAAAAGTATCATTTGTTAAAATACTTGTATTTATAGATTTTCAATATAGCAATCAAATTTGAATCAGATGGAAATATATTTTAGTGCATAACTGAAAAGAAAATTATTTTGAGGATGTAAACTTATAGCTAAATATCTGAATGATCTTAGTTTTTGACTCTTTTCAAAACCTTTTACAATTAGTTGCACTTTTTTGTAAATATTTGTAATCCCGAGAAAGCAATTTGTTGTAAATCTCTAATATTTTTTAAACAATATGATATAACTGATGTTTAAACTTATGGTTCTTCTTGAGTTACCCTTCGGAAAAATGGTATGCGTAACATAAAAAACAGAAATATCCTTATGTTGGCAACTGACGGTAAATAAATTAATGGCTTCTGTTGAATCTGATAGATTTTCCATTAAGTCATATAAAATTAATAAAGAATTTAAATGCCCTGTAAATAATTGATCTATTTCCTCTAACGACTTGAAAAATTCTACTTGCGTTTAATTTTATCAAATTTTCTTGCCAATCTGCATAACAATAAACAATTTTAGTGGGTTCTTTTGAAGGATTGAATGTTTATTTTGAATAACATTAAGTAGAAATGTAGTTTTACCAGACATAGTACTTTCTGATGAAAGAGCTGAACATGGACATGAACTAAAATATTTGTTGAGATATGCTTTATCAGGATTTTAATTCGTTATGACTTGAAACTAATGTAATATTAAAATAAACATCTATTTGTTTTGTCAATAAATGAAAGGATGCATTGAGTGGTCCTACCGCAGGAATTTGTTTAGTGGCATTGTCGTTTGTAAAATTGGGAACCTTCTATTATTTTTTAAAACTTTAAAAGTTAAATTTAATCTGGTTAATGATAAAGAAATGCATTGACTATTATTTTGAATAGCAATAAAAAATATTCTACATATTCATTTCCAATACTTGTTTGAGGAGAAATGGCTCAAATCTGAAACGATTCTACAGCAATTTGATTGTTTACTCTACTAAGTTCTTTTGGTAAGGAAAAATTTTCATTTCAATTATCAAAGAAAGCCATTTTTATATTTTCAATCTTGTTGAAATTTATTTTTTTTCAAACGCACAAATCGGTTTTTTTTAAATTTGTTATAAATCTTTTTTTAAAAGTGCAGCGTCTTCATACATGAAAAAAGTCTTTAATTATCTGTTAAAGCATTTTTAAATTAAAAAATAACACTAATTTTTCCACTATGTATTAAATTGTGATCGGATGGACTGTCATCAGATAAAATATTAATGTGATCAATACGAATGGCATATAATCTATAAGGTTCAATAAATATGTCATAATTATAATGATGAGGACTACGTTTCGTATAAGTATTTAAAAAGTGGCGTTATTAGCACCATTAGGATCTGGATCTTCAGAGTGATCGGAATTATCCATATTCATTAATGCCGTGTCTGGAGTGTTTACGTCAAAACTTTCTGTTAAAAGTTTATTAAATCATTAACCCGCGCGCTACGTTTATGCGTCAAGAGGTTGTACCCTACTTCCGAGCTCTGTAACATCAAAATCATTTACGATACACCAAAGTGGGTGGTACTGAAGAATAGTAGAGAGATGTAGCTCTACAATGATACCAAATAGTGTAGATTTTCTACTCGCATTAAAAAATACAGCGGAAAAAAACCCTTAATTTATCAGACCCGATTTTTTTAGGACAAAAGTTACCGGTTTCGGAACCGGAGTTTGTGTCCGGATTTCAGACTTTTTGGCCTCAGATCTAAAACAGACCGGTCCGAACTCCACACGGACAGGTGAACCTTTGCAAAAAGTAGGATAAGTTCAAAAACAATCTCTCTGAACCAGATGTGTTTGGCTGCATTCAGAAGTAACCCCCAAAATACGTTTTCTAACATCATTTCAGGCGAAAATGAAAAGAATATCCTAGGGTTAATGACTTAATGAAAGCTTTGTAATGATGCATACTATTATTATTATTGACTAGGGTATGATTAAAATACATTTATATTTGTTTGATACAAGAATGCAATACATTATATATAGTAGTTAGTTTATCTAAAGCAGTGAAAATAGTATCATCTGATTTAGTATTTTTTTTCTGAAATGATAAGGCTGTTAAATTCAGAGCAATGTATTGATCTGAATTTTGATTATTAATAATAAACTCAACATAATTATTAGAAGAAAAAAAACTAAAGGTTTTACATATTCAAATTTTTTATAAGATTTGACACTTAGTTGCGTATAAGCTTTTGAAAAAAAAAGATATAATTATTTTGGTAAAGAAAAACTTTTCATTAGTATTATCAAAGAAAGCCATTTTTCTGCAATTAACAAGTCTCTGAATTTAATCTACGAATTTATCTTCTTTTATGTTTTCCTTTTCCTTTTATTTTCTGGTTTTGATTTTTTCTTTGTTTGTTGTCTTTCTTCAGATTTTTTCAGGCCTTTTCTTTTTTAGTAATGGATTATTACTTTCTTACGAGGATGGCCGCTTTTATTACTTTTCTTTATAAGACATTTACAATCAGTATTGTTACGGAATTAAGAAATGGGTTTTATTTGTATTTCAATGACGCAGATTAGGAAACCATATACAAGGATGTAATCGGAGCGTTCGTCATTCTTCTATAGTACGTTCAGCCTGATAGGTCATAAACGAGATTGGTTCATTTATGATTTGCTCTCTTGAGATCGTGTATTCCAGACTTGAGAATGTGTATTCCTGCTGTCTTGAATACGTATTAATGTGATTCAAACGACTTTTCTAATTGTTCTCTCAAGGTTGTGCATTCTAGCATCAAATACGCGCATTAAACCTTCAAGAACGCGAAATATTTTCACGTTATGGCCCTGTTGGCTTGCAAGGTACGTCGATTTTTCGCAAAGTGGGAGTTTTGATTTGGAGAAGCGGAGAACTCGATAGTACCTAATGTAGAGCTCGATTACGTGAGTTACATAGATCATGTAATTGGAAAATATGTTCTCATATAATCGAGCCCCCAAGATCGCGAAGCATTTCCATGTTATGACCCCTATGGTTTGCCATATTCGTGCTCAACAGATACACTCGCTGGGACACTCAGTAATTAACTCTCCTCTCCATACACATTCACTCTTCCTCTAATAGAAATCAAGGCATATGGAAGTGACGTTTGTAGCTTACAAATATACACCAAGAGCGGAAAGTGCTATTCCTGGATCCTACTGAGGATACGTGATAATATAAAGTGAAATTACATTGAGAAAGAATATTATCAGACGATTAGAGAGTTTTAATTCGTCCCCTACTAAGAATGTCCAATTGTAGCATTCTCGACTTTGTCTTCTGCATTAAGAGCGTATCGAGAACGAGACTAAGGCTATAAAACCACTGTCCAGTCTGATTAAAACCGGAAACGGAGATCTGATGGACACCGATGTGAGGTCATGTTCTGTTGACCTTTTGATTCACCAATCAAACTGCGGTTTTCACATTTATGAGAGTGAAAAACGTCATTGAGAACATACAGTTTCTAAAGCTAACTCTCTGTAAAATGAAATGCAATACTTTATCTGATAGGGTAATAAAACAAGTGGACCGGGGAATTCCAAAGTTACCAGAACATGAACCTTTAGTGATGTCTGCCAGACCTGTACTCATTGTCTTCAGCATAATTATAGACTCTCGGTTCCTTGTTTTTCCAAAAGCCTTCCTGCTTCAATTTTTTTTTTTTTTAAAATATTTTATTTTTTTAATTTTTTTTGTGTGTCTTACCCACAACCACAATACCCTTTTGAACCTACTGTTGTTCAGAGGCAACCAATACAAGTCCCTGAGGATACTGAGATGCATACAATAGAATTCAAATGGGACATTACATCAACAGATAAGAGAAGCAGAAACTTTATTGATGATTACCACGGAAGAATACAGCGTAGGGTCTCCGCCTGCAGTGAAAAGATTATTCACTGTACATGAGCAAAGATAACTAACGGGTTATGTAAATAATGTAGAATATGTCAGTTCGAAACTTTCATCTATAAAAGCGGATGTTAAAATGTACGAAAAACAGATTGAAGAGTTATAAAAATAAAAAAAAAACATCAGCAAAGAAAGAGATCCAACCAAACAGTTTGTATGCAGGAACAGTTGGAAAGTGAAAGCGTAATGGCACAATAAACTGGCGGTCTAAAACAGTTGGACAGAAATTTTAGAAAAAATATAAATTATTGCTCTTTCTATTGCCATTATCGTGAGAGGTGCTGTAGTTGGTAGTGAAGGAGTTGCTGCTCCACCAGAAGGCAAAGATGATTCATTTGTTGAAGAAATTGTTTACGCATTTTGCCTTCTTTTTTGTGCGGTACAATTTTCTATTGCGCTGTCACATATTGGTTATTATCCTTTGGAATAGTATTCTTTACTCCGCTGGTATTGATGGTAGGGTTTAACCCCTGTTGAAACGAATCACTGGATTTCTTAATTTTTTTTTTTCCCCACAGGCGATACTATTCATTTTGATAACCACGTCACTCGGTAACAAAAAGATACCGTCACCCCAGCACTAATTTCACGTATGATTTTATTATCAATTGTTAAAAACTGGTCATATTTGTTTCATATGAGTCTTATCCTGAAAATAATGGCTCACTTTCCTTTTTAGCAATGTTTTGAACAGAGTAAATAGACAGTGTGATAGTGTAACACTATACTTTGTTTCCATCTAGTGCGCATAAGGTGCAGATTACACAACTTCTGATACTTTTATTTAACCTTCCAATACCTTCAGCAGTTAATAGGTTGCTATCTTGCAAAATGATGTAAGTCTAATTCATTTCTTCATCTTTATAAGCGACAGAGTCAATTTCATAAGCGGAATTATTTTCGCGAGTATTCAACCGTACTTGATCCATAGTCATAATGGCGTTTGTAAGTAGTTAACACAACAGCAGGTGTAGGCTCTCCGAAACCTTGGTGTACAGTTTTATATTCTTCTGGCCCAATATCAAGCAAGTATTTCTTTGCCCTTGAAGTATCTCCAGTCATGATGTGTTGGAATGATAAAAATTGTTGCAGATCCAATTAAATTGTTTTATGTCACTGTTAGTGTTATTTGATTTGAATGCATAGTCGTCAGGTACAGTTATTTCACATTCAGATAGAAATATTCACACCTGGATATAAACATTTTTATATATCAACCAACGTTTACCATCATCACTACCCAGTTTAGCTGATTCTTGCAAAATCTCATGTCACAATGTGTTCTGTATCTTTAACAGGCGACAACGAAGGCACGAACACTTTAGAAGTAGAGTCTATTATTTAGGGCTAGAGTCTGTTACTTTATGACCAGATCCTGTTATTTTGAAGACTGGAGTCTATTCATTTTTGCACCAGAGTCGTCACTTGTATCTCGGGGTGGGGGGTGGGGGGGGTGGGGGTGGGGTCTAGAAATAGAATATTGTCGCTATGTCTGTACCTAATGTTCATTATTTAGATTTATAAAAACAAAAACAAAAAAAATTAAATTGACTTTACTTCTGAAAATACATTGCTCCTCCATTTTCTTTTTTCCCCAATCGCATGCAGTTCTTTATATATTTTTCTCTCTAATCTTTCATATCTTCCACCGTAATCCCACATCAGTTTTGTTGGTTTTACATACTCTTTACATCTCTGGTATTTTCTATTTCGTTTTACCACCATTTCCTCTATCAGTTTTTATCTGTTTCAAAAATAATATTTTACAACTGGTTGTATCACTTATTTGTGGAATTTTATATCGGTTAATACTAAATATCTTCAAGACAATTCAGATAGCCTATTGCATTTATATCTGAAGCAACGATATTCAGTTGCAATTGATTTTTATTTACTATATTTAAAAAAATGTTTTGTATAGCCTAGTGTGTTCCTAATGTGGGGTAGTTCCTAATGTGTAGTCTTTTTATGTTCATCATTTTTGCTCCAAATACGTGCATACCATAGAGTAATATAATTGTAATCTCCGATAATCGGAGGAAATAAACATGTCACAAACTCACACACAGCCTAAAAAGGGACCGACCGGACTAAGTGGATTTTTAAGTGTGTGTGCGTGTGCGTGTGTGTAATATGTACTGTGTTGCAGCGTATGTCGTCTAAGAGATATATGTATTATAACTTCTAAAACATGAGAATGTTATGCGATGATATTAATGTATATTGTAAGTATGATGGTGGTGGTTGGTCAGTATTAGATTATTATCGAAGTATCATCACTTAATTTAAATTCGATATTTAAACCCCAAAAGTGTCGAATTTAATTGAAAATTTCATCAAAATTTGGATACCTATTGCACAGATTGAAGAAAACAAATTTTTAACAGTTAGTAATCAAATACATGGCTATCTATCAATGAAATTCCAATTCCACGGAATAGCATCTCTCTGCCCGAGTACCTTTACCTAGATTAGTAATCAAATACATGGCTATCTATCAATGAAATTCAAATTCCACGGAATAATATCTCTCTTCCCGAGTACTTTTATCTTGATTAGCAATTAAATACATGCCTATCTATAAATGAAATTCAAATTCCACGGAACAATATTACACTGCCCTAGATCTTTATCTTGATTAGTAATGGAAACAAGTTGTATACAGTTTTAATAGCGACCATCGCTCCCTAGTTCCGTACGTCTATTATGAAACATGTACTTTCTCGGAAAAACCGCTTGCTTATTGAATGAACTTTATATACTTATACCTATTTATAGATATTCGGATTAGTTTGGGAAGAAATAAATATAAAACTAGCCTCTCAGTAGGTATTCGGTGGACAATTTACATTTGGAAGGTTCTAGCACTACTAAGGTAAAGCAAATCTCTCTCTCTCTCTCTCTCTCTCTCTCTCTCTCTCTCTCTCTCTCTCTCTCTCTCTCTCTCTCTCTCTCTCTCTCTCTAAAAAAAACCCCGAAAACGAGCAGAAATACAAACTTGTGAGAATATATTATGATAAATTATGTCCGTCCGTTGGTGTGATTTCCTTGTAACCTGTACTTCCCCTACAGCTACTATGAGAGGATAATCGTTTTCAGTATGATTTGTTTTCGCTCACCTGGACGAAGGCCGTGTCAGCTTATGGTATGGTTCCTGCGTCCGTTGTGCGTCATCCTTCGTTTCTATGAAACGTTGTCTACTGTCCACTATCTGATTGGATGCAGCTGGAACAAAATGATCTAATCAGATCATTTGTTACATTTAAATGGGGAGATTGTTAGGAATAACCATTTCGGCCTCGTAAACAACCGCACAATGTAGCACGCAAGTTTCTCCAATTGAAACATTGCACCCAACTTTTAATTTCGCGTCAATGCCTGTGGACATCGTGGAAATCGCCGTTTTAAATACGTACCAGGTCACGTAACGAGCTGACTCATTTGTTTATTTATTTCACTTGCTAGGGACTCTTTTATCGGCAAGAGGTCACCTGTCAAAAATACGGCTTACACTAGATACATTTGCCGAGGTACGATGTGGACCAAAGGGAATAGACGACCCTGGGCTAGCGAAGACATCTATGACGTTATCTTGCATCAGACTGGCTGAGACTTCACCACTCTAGAGGCCATATTTGTAATCAAAATTTTATCAGACTTGGTACGTAAATTTATATCATATTGATCATGAGCGAAGTATACACATATTAATGAGCTGATCTTGTATCTGAGCAAGTTACCACTATCTATCCATAATTTCTAAATAGGTAATCACACTTGGTATATATGCTTATATCACCAATATCTTGAATGAGTTTAATTTTAAGCGACATCCTTGCCCCTTTAAATAACATATTTATAATCAGATTTTGATCAAACTTGTTATCCAGGCCGATATCGTCAAGAACTGAGATAAGTTTGATTCTGAAGAAGCTCTAAGCATATAAATAAGGTGTTTCTGCATGTGATTGGTTAAGTTTGTTTGCAATCTAGAGGCTTCATTTCTGAACAGATATTCATAACGGTTGGAACATAGCCTTATATCATTAAGATTTCTGTTGAGTTTGATGAAGAGAGATCATAGTATATTAATTGAAGTGATATTGTATCTGATTGACTGAGCTTGTTGCCACTCCCGATACCACATTTCTGATCAGATTTTGATCATACTTGGTATGTAAGCTAATTTCATTAAGATCTTCAACAGCTTTGATAATGACCGGAATATACGCATCTTAATGAGGTGATCTGTCATCTTATTAACTGAACTTCTTACCACTCTCGAGGCTTTATTTTTTTAATAGCATTAGATCAAAATTGGTATATTGGCTTAGATACTATAGATGAGGAGCGCCATCCAATGATCTCAATGAAGTGATATTGCATCTGATTGGCTGAACTCGTTAACACTCTAAATTGTTAGACAGAACCACTGACATGAATGAGGCATTTTGGCATCCGAATGTCTTGAGTGTGTTCCCATTCTAGAGGCAGTATTTCTTATCAGATTTGGATCAAACTTGGTTATAAGATTACTATCATCAAGATCTCTTTTTTACTGAACTTCTTACCACTCAAGAGACTGAATGTCTGATCATAGTTTTGTTAAAAATAAAACTTGGTATTTAAATCTTGGAGGAGTCTGATTGTGAGCGAAGTATTTATTCATTATTCCACCCATTACTCTCTCTCTCTCTCTCTCTCTCTCTCTCTCTCTCTCTCTCTCTCTCTCTCTCTCTCTCTCTCACACACACACACACACACACACACACACACACACACACACACACACACACACACACACACGGGGGTATTCCCACCTATTAAAGTCAAAGAATTTTAATTTAAGCGTGTTGAAAAAGGCAATAAAAACCCATAGACAAACAAATGCATAACTCGACTATTAAAATAATTAAAGACTGACATTTGACACATATGACCCATAGATACTCCTACTTTCCGTTTCCAATGTTTATAAAGTCACAAGAGTCAAATAGACAACACCTCTGGTGACAGCTTCATTTACATTTATAATTTTATTGTGAAATATGTCTAAAAGACTTACTTTTATGCGGCCGCCCAAAGGCATGCATAATGTTATCACGTCGGCTTGTTTATTACATTTTTCGTTTCCTCACAATATCTTTAGTTTCACACCGTAAATATTTACCAGACTGCGTGGATCGCTTGCACTCGAGGTGATGGAGACAGCGTTTCATCTGGAGCTCGGCAGTTCAAAGGTCAGGTTCACAGTTCTACAGCACATTTCTTAAGCGAGCTTTATATACTGCTTGTGCACGAGTCAAGGTTACCGTCACCGAAAATATAAAAATAGTTTCCACACAATAACTTATGTTCTACAGAACATACTTGACCAAATTTGGTATATTGCATGAACTCGAGGCAAGAAAGACAGCAACTGATTTTGGACTCAATAGATCAAAGGTCATGGTCACAGTGACTGAAGAAAGAAAAATGGCTTCTTCAAAATAGTATTAGTTCCAAAACAGTGAGAGGCTTGTACTGGAGACAAAAAAGACATCTACTGTTTTAGGGGTCACCAAGTTGAAGGTCAAGGTCCTTATGACCTATATCAAAGATTGATGGTTTCTACACAATACAAATTTAGTTTTGTGTTACTTTCCTTAAGGAAACCTTATTGGTGGATTGCTAATGAATAAAAAAGAATTGATTTTAGAGTCAAACGGTCAGAAAAGTCAAACAGATACAGGTCAAAGTGACTTTAAAAATAGTTAATGTCCTAGTGAGTCAAAGAGCAAAACAGGCTTAATTTCCTGAATATATAATTTTACAAAACTTCATGGTGTTTCTTTTACATATTATTTTTCATACAAGTTTCTGAAGAACAAAGAATCAAATGTTTGTCACATCAAAAACAGGGAATTCCCTTAAATACGTCATATCAAACAATGGGCAGGCATGTTATGTACTGTTCACGGTACTCTTGTTGCACATTAATTTAGTACGTGTAGAAAGTGGGAGTAAAAACTCAGCTGAAACACCTAACTTTGCTGTGAACAAAAATTGCCCCAAAACTGGAACCCAGTGGATTGTCAAGAAAATGCATAACTGAATTACTTAAATTGAGGAGATCTCCATTCAGATGACTAATAAAGGTTGAATAAAGGAGCATGTATCGTAAAATAAAATACCACCCTGTTGTGAAAATTAAAAGATACAACAATCATTCCATTTTGCCCCAAAACTCTGACCAAGTGGGACGCTATTGCCAAAATACTAGGTGCTGCATAAGCTCTCATTATTCTCTGAACATTTAGGTTAATACATAGAGGATATTTTCTTTCACATCGTTTTTATACCGGATGGATTTCAGATTTCATCGTGTGGTCCAAAAAAGTGATATTTTAACGAGTGGCGAACCCACGTGTTGTTAAAATATATATATATATTTTTTGTACCACAAGATAAAATATACCCTGTATTTACGCAGGAAAAGAAAATTTTCTTTTTATTATTGCTCCTGAATCGAAGCTTACAAGATTAAATTCACTCTTCAGCACACCACCCCATCTCCCTTTTCGCAACTTCACCTCACTTTCAACCGTAAAATATCACCGATTTAAGAGAGAGGTAGGCTTGGGATGACCTACTATGTTACAATAAATTACATTGTTTACATTTTGTAAACTATTTTACCCTATCTGACCACAGAGCAAGTCCAATTTATCAAATGCACCATACAGGGATTTGTAATTATTGCCAAGGTAGGGCGGTACGTTCTATTACCGCGTTACTACTTAGAAAACGAAGAGGAGCTTTCATCTGTTTTGTCGATTTTGGGAAAGCATTTGACCAGGTTAAGTGGAAAGAGCTGATGGAAACTCTGAAGAAGATTGGCGTGGATTGGAGAGACAGGTGACTCAGTACCTAACTATATATGCAACAGGAAGCAGTAGTAAGAGTGGCAGATGGTAATTCTGAACCAGGCCAAATTAGGCGTGGTGTCAGGCAATGTTGTTTGCTTTCACCTTCACTGTTTTCCATTTACGCAGAAATGATAATGATTGAAGCAATGGAAGAAGTGGAAGAAGGGATTAGAGTGGGAGGAGAACTACTGAAGGATGTTAGTTTAGCCGATGATCAAGGAATGATGTCAGGATCAGAATGTGGTTTGCAAAAGTTTATGGACTCCTTGAACAAATATGGAAAGATATACAACATGAAGATCAATGTGAAGAAGACCAAGGTCATGCGAGTTTGCAGAGAAGGAGGTAAAGATTTGAATATTACAATCGACGGAGAAAGAGTAGAACAAGTGAGAAAGTTGATATATTTAGGATCTTTAATCTCAGATGATGGAAGGTGCCAAGATGAAGTAAAAACAAGCATCGGAATGGCCAAAGATGCATTCAACAAGAGGAAAGAATTACTAACAGAAGAAATGAACAAAGACCTGAAGAAAAAGATTGTGCTGAATGGCTCAGAAACATGGACGATGAGAAAGGAAGACAAAAAACAAAAGGCTAGAAGCATTTGAGATGTGGATACGGAGGCGCATGGAGAGAGTTAGTTGGAGTGACCGAAAGACAAATGAAGAGGTCATAAGAATGGTCGATGAAAAGAGAACTTTTTTGAATGTTATACTCGAGAGGAAGAAGTGGATGAGACACATTTTAAGAGGTGATAGCCTGTTGAGGGAAGTCACAAAAGTCAGAATGGAAGGAAAGCGACCAAGAAGAAAGTCTAGAATCATGCTACTGGACGATCTCAAGGAGAATAACTCATATGCCAACATCAAACGTAGAGCGATGCTAAGGGAAGAGTGGCGAAGATGAATGCCTCGAACCAGCCTTAGGGCAGAAAACCAGCGATACTGATGACATAGTAAACATACCCAAAAATGTTTCAGTAAACGTGCTTTTTAATTTGTATCGAACTGCATCACTAATCAACGTGTGAGGCATTGAGCACGGTGAATGATTTACATTTCCGAAGAAGTGGTATGACAAAGTGCTGGCTATTTCGAGGTGACCTCTGACGGGAGGCGCTCTAAAGAGAACGTTAACAAAAAAAGCCTATGGGCGGCCTCCTCCCATAGATTGATTGCCGTCTACATTTTGGGAATGATCCAAATGGACACAGCAGAGATGCTGAAGATGGCATATTTGGTCAGAAAGCCAACAAACAGGCTCTTTTTAATTACCTTTTTGGCCACGGCCTCTGGGTTTGTTTAAAACAATTGAGACTGCCTGAGGATATTTAGACATTGCTTCTGTGTTTCAGTCAGCGGAGTTTTCAGATTGGAAACTTCAGCTGACAGTTAGGCAATCATTCCCTTCAACTCCAACATCTCTGTATTGTGTTCAGTGGTCATCCTTTTGGATGATTCTGGCTTCTTTAATGAATGTTTCTGCTTTGCTACTGTACCTCATGCTCGATTCTCCTGATTGCTACTCACAATTCCTTAAAACTGTGAATTGCGTCATATTTATATCCAGAAATATGTTTTAGGGACGCTTTCATAGCCGTCCAAAATATCGATCTTAGAATGCTGTCAGCCTTGTTTGCGTGAACTTGTTTCCGCTCAGTAGCAATGCCGAGGATATTTGGCAGTCGGCAACCCCAGTTGGAAACATTTTCGTCTTTCTCTAACGTGCTCCATAAAAATGCGCAAACAACGATTCCGTTACCTCGCCGTGCAGGAAACGCTATTTAACTGTACAATAATTCATACAGGTCACAGAGAGAGATCCAAACCTCATAGCTGTCCGACTCGCTTTTCCCCCAAGAGAATGGCGTGTGGCTTGTGCCACTACCTCTGGAGAATAATTCTTTTAACTCATTAGACATTTTATTTCAAATTTCCACATATCGTATGTTATAGTACTTTTCCCGTTGGGTGCCTCTCCTGAGAACAGGGATACCTTGGGTTGTTCTATTGCAATTTGAGTGTTGCGGTCTAGGTTTGTCTAGGTATATGAGGCCACTTACTAATCAGCAAAGCTGGTCCGGACTCTTTAGTCTAGTGGTATGTACGCCTGACTGTGGGACAGACGAACTGGGTTCGATTCCAAAACGTGACAGTTGTACTTTGTATCCCCTCCCGTTACATTTGTGGGCTCGTCCGACTCTCAGTAGCTGGTTTAAACCACCCTGAGAGGTGAATCTGAGTTGCATTCGAGGACAAATATAAAAGTAAGGGGAGAGAAGTGTAGCGGTCTAGATTTGTCTAGATATATGAGGCCACTAACTAACCGGTATAGCTGGTCTTAACATGTTGTCTAGTGGTATGTGCGCTCGACTTCTCAACCGCAACAGTAAGACTTTGTCTCGCCTCCAGTTACATCAGCAGGAATGAGTCCTTGTTTAAATATCACGACCTTCGTCCAGAGGCTCAGCGCTACGGTGTATATGACCTTGCACCGTCTTTGAGGTCGAGTCGGCCCAGGTCGGTTGGTTTCATCTTATTTTTATAGCAAATCATCGAATACTCCACAGTGAGGCAGCCGTGTACGGCTCTGTGATAGTGAGATTGCTGTGGTTCTTGGCATACGGTGGTGTTGGCATCTTGCACGTTTTTGAGCTAAATTATATTTTCGTTTTTTTTGTATAAAACACACACTTCTATCCCAAATGAAGGGGGTCAGGCCTATGTCTAATAGATGCTGCATGTACTGCATGTACATACGTTGCTTTTGAAAGTTGCTGCACTGTCGTTCTGAATACTGGCGCGCTGGATGAGTTGTAAAGAAGGAAAGCTACCAAAACAAGGCCTCCCAGACAACATAAGATTGCATCCCCTCCTGCAACCGCTCTTGAGCAGCGGGAGCGCGTCGTGCGTGTCGGCAGTATCCGCTTCTTTCTCAGCCTGGCGTTGTTTCATTATCTCGGCAAGTCTTTTACCAGTTACAACTCTACCTGGGTGTTTAATCTTGGAGAACGGTTTCACTCCCAGAGTTGGTTGCGCAGTCGACTGTGCTGTCCCATCTATCGTCTGCTCTTGAGCAAGTGCTTGTACATCCATCGTCGGTTATTTGTAATTTCTTGTTGTTTCTTCTCAAAATGGACATATCTTTAGGTAATCACGCCAGCTGCAATGGGTGCTAGTACCGGATCGTACCTAAAGTAAAGATGGCTGCTGATGTTTGACAAAGAGGTCTGGATGATTGAATTCTTTTCCAAGTCAATTGCAAGACGTTATCTATAAGCAGAAAATGGCTCACAGCTGATGTGTACAGTCCCAGCAGAGACGACAACAGCGAAGCAGTCATCCTAGACCCCAGTTTAGTCTCGTATATGACATAGGTCTTTGCTACCTCTTCATCGCTCATTGCCATAAGGCCCGCAAAGGTAAGAGATCGGCTGATGTATTCTTTCACTGCACTAGAAGCAACCAACTCGGACAGGCGATCACGCAGCTGTGCTAGTGTTGATCTGACAGAGCATACGCCGGGTGCGATAACCGCGTGTAAGTAGCCGTTGTTCCGACTGCCTGCTTTTCCGTTGCTGAAGCCAACCCATATATTATATTGCCAATGTCCATCTTACTTACAGCAACTCCATGGTTCTTATGAAGTTCTGGATATGGTTGGTTGAGTGTTTAAACCCAAGTAATTTATAGATTATATATGTTAAGGTTTCAGGTATTATAGTGTGACTAGAGGTATACAAAGTATGAAGCCACCGCATTACACCAGCTCAAGAGCGAGGGCGTGAACAAACTGGTAGGACACTGGTTGGTATGTGCGCAGATGTATCTTTCAAAACTCTCCTTTCTGAGAAACTCATAGGCTTCTTCTCAACGCTCGGGTTCAATCATATTGTTTTCTCTTAGTGTGTCCTTAAACAAGTCTCCGTCTTCGCCGTAGAAGAGTGCTATCTACGAGGTATGCTCGTCGAAGTCACCGTCAACGGCGTTGTACTTTTGTGTTATAACCCGCACGCTAATGCCGGTATGGCGGCTCTCATAGGTGAGCTTAGTAAGAGTCGTTTCCTTGTGCCGGACGCCAGAAGGAAAGGCGCAATATTCAAATAGAAAAAGCGTGGTCGTTTAGCGAGCGTACAAAGCAGGTCATAACCCTCAAGGTTGACCAGAAATACATCCGCGTCTTTCTTGCCTCGGGCCTATGGCCTTTTAAATGCCTCGTTTAGGCATATAGTAGGGCAAATAATGACAATAAAATCAAAGTAGTACTTAAATGCTGTTTCGAGCAGTTCGCGGGGAAACATGCTCTTGCGGCGGCAGTTATCCAAGATCGCGTTGCTTGCAGAACGCAAGCGCAGGCTAGTAGATGGCAGACACGAATTGGTCATTTTATTTATTGATTTGTGCATTGATGACGATGCCGGGGCCGCCTTTTCAAATTGCAGCTTTACGTATTCGTTCGCGTTTTCGATGCGTCTTCCTAACTCGGGGACCGTGTGGTCTTCCGTTGACCTCATGTCGAGGACGAGAGCAAACCGGTTTTGGTAAAAGGCACCAGCATCAATCGATGGCAGCTCCGTGACCTTAAGAGATTCCTTCTCCATTATATGTAGGGCATCTTCTCACTGCTATCAGCTCAGCTGCTTCTGGGCATAGATCTGTTTTGGGATGCACTCGATTCTCATGGACACCTTGTTGATAAGGGGGTTGTAGAAATTCTCCCTATCACGCGCAAATGGAGCACTCTAGTCCGCATCCTTGAAGAGCAAAACTATTGCCCTCAGGCTTTATGCCGGTGTGTTCAGGTTGATGTTCCACGTTTCGTCGCTCTAATTCAGCACCATCCTGCTATGGCGCAGTCATCGGATGTACAAGATAGCCACTTGCCCCATATACTGCGTCCTGATCATGTGTGCGATTTCTGTGAAGGTCACAATATCAAACTCCAGGGACATGCCAGTGATGGTGTAGCTCGCCCCCTTTATTGGTTCTCTGTATTACCTTGCTGTAGGCATTAAACGCCGGCTAAAAGGAGAGGCGGTTTGAAAGGCCGGACTAGTAGTATGGCATGTGATCATTTAGCAGCTCGAATTCGAGCGGCTACCGAACTCATCGGGCTGGGTAGCAGCGATGGCACGTATGGCGGCAGTGTTGGCGTTTTGTATACCCTGGTAAGTAGTGGTAGTCCGCTCTTTTTCCGTCAGTCAGAGATATTTATAGACGCACCAAACATCGGCATCGTCAAGGCAGGCCATTTATGATTGCTTCATGCTTCAAGCTTCACACTGATCTTTTTGACGATGGAAGCGCGACCGAGGTTTTTACGATTGTACGGTTGGAGTCTGGCGCTTCTGTGCCGCCGCTCACAACAATTGTAAATGCCAGCTTCGCAGTGCCGGGTACTTTGACATCGTTGCTGTCAAAGTTTGGAAATCTGACAATTAGCGTCTGGTTTTGGTCTAACGTATGTGCTCCAGACCCGGAGCAACGCCAAGCGCGCGGCAGAGGAGCGAAATGAGTAGAGTTTATTTCTGTATTGAGACATGCTTAAATTTGGTGCTATTTGTGTTCACGTGTCCTTCCTTTAATATGACAAGATTTGTCGTTGTGCCTCACATGTGCTTCTGAAAACATGTCTGAAGACTTTACAATGACCGACTATGGTTGTCGTGAAATTACTCCGCCAGGGAGGAAGAAGATTTTCCGTTTCTTCGACTCGCACCTGGATTTTCACCAGCGGATACCGGAATTGGAAATCCGTCTGGACAACCTTCGTGGCGACGACCTAGCGGCAGCTATAAACAAAATTCGCAATGAAAAGATTGACGGCTTCTTTAAGGCTCATAAGATAACAGAAAAAGCAAACCGTGCCGCCTTCAATGTCAAAGACGGTGTGTTGTATCTCAAAAACGAACAGATATCCCTCTTGAATGGACTAGGGGTGGAGAACAATGTTCCTTGCAAATTCTCCACACTCCAGCGAAAGCGTGCTGTTAGCATTAGCATATATGATGCACTGGACATATCAAGGCTGTTTGTGAAGGTGAGCAAGGAGACAGCACAAAAACTAGCGGATCCTAGCTGATACTAGCGGGTTACCAGGTATCGAGCCGTTGCAATAGAATCAGAGGACACCGCAAACAAAGAAGCGGCTGGGATGCTGAAAACGCTCGAAGAAAAGCTTTGGAGGCGCTGCCTGGCATCATTGGCAATATTGTTGTTTTGGCATCGTGGTCATTAGCTTCTTTGTGCGCATGCACTTCCTGCACCTTTTGTGTGGTGCTGGTTTGTGCAATCACGTCTTGCGAAGGCGGGTCAATGTCAACCTCATGCTTTGTTGGTTGCCGTTGTTGTGGTGTGCTAGCACTGCTAGCATCGTCGGCGGTACCCGGCATTCCTTAACGAATTAACATCAACGTTGGTGCCTAGCGCCATGTCGTCGACTTCCACCAAAAGTTCATTGCTGTAACCCTCGTAAGTACCAATATGAAGATTCATGTCGCATGGAATCATGTAAAGGCCACCACCCAGGACGTAATCTAGCTTGCTCCTGGCATGATAAAGCACGTATTGTCAATTTGTTTTCGACTTCGGGAGTGTTTTTACGCAAATCCATTGATCCACACACACACACACACACACACACACACACACACACACACACACACACACACACACACACACACTCACTCCACCCCGCCCCGTTATGTGCGATATAGGCAATGTACATCTTTTTGCTAGTTGTTTGTTCTCCAAACGAAACTCAGCCGGGATTTGATGCAGCGGTGACAAGTGGTAAGTGGCCCGAATACCTGTCATAGGTATATATCGTATCCAGTTCGTTGTTTTCGCTGTGCTTCTGCCGTCAGTCTAAGATCTTATCCGCGCCAAATCCGTTGCAGGAAAGCTCATAGGCGGCCATGTCTATAGCATTGTCAAATGCGTTCCACCCTGTTTGGACCGAGAGGTTGAGGGTCTTTCTCACCAAGTAGTAAACATGAGACCAGTAAAAGCTACGCACCATTATGCTGCAGATGATCGTGAACACTGACACCATAACCTGTGGTCGCGCACCAGATTGCAAAGTTCAGCTGAGTTTGCCAAAACTGCACCTCGTCGGTTACTTCCTGCCTTTGATTTTACGTACGGTAGCACATACTTATCTGTTACGTAGACAAATTTGTCTTGGAACGAAGCACTGTCTCACACAAACACGTTGGCGTTGAGCAATAGTTTGCGGATGCTTTATCTCTCCGTACATTCTAGACATAGACTCCGCCGACACTGTATTTTGCATCGCTATTAAAGCACAATACTTGTGGCAATACCATTGCAAAGTATGTAGTGTTGACTAATCCTCTCGTTGTGCCACTGACACTAGAATAGGTGATATACGGTACACACGTACGGCTCTGAAAGATTTTGTTTACCCCAGGATTATATAACACTGACACTAGAACAGGTGATATACGGTACACACGTACGGCTCTGAAAGATTTTGTTTAGCCCAGGATTATATAACATTTCAGTCGAGCTTAGCAAGAACATATTTGTTGTGAGCTCAACCCCAACAAGCCTGGCGTTAGAAGTAACCATTCCCAATGGATATTACGATACGGATACGGTCGTAAAAATAATGCATGCTTCCATTCCAGGAATGTCTCCAGATTACAACGCGGCGACTGGGCGGGTCAGCAGCACGCTCACTGGCCCAAACTATAATATATATCTCAACTCACTCGCCTCCATCCTTGCATTCATATTACCCGGTTTTTACGGAAATTGTACACACACTGCACCAATACACCAGCGTTTATCAACGTCTCGCGGCTTTATCTCCACCCCATCTGATAAACATAACTGGAAATATTGTTGATAGGAAAAAGAGCACCCTGCTACAAGTCATTCCTGTAGGTGGTAAGTTCTAAGGGGAGTCGCGTACTATCCTCTTTGGAATACGATATTAATGTAGACTACAGCATCCAGGAGCTATCGAATAACATTTTAGACGAAAGAAATTCGCCGGTTAATATGCAAGCGTGCGACATCTCCCTTCAGATTAAATAATAGTGCTACGTGGTCATGTTTTGTTTTTCAGTAACCGCGTTGCAAGCGCCTTCGGGTGTATCGCCCCCGTTTAATGCCTCTACTACACAAAACTTTTAGAACGTTGGTGGTTTTAGCAATAACAACACTCTCACCGTCTCGGGCTCTGGGTTTTACTGCAATAACCTCCGGAGGAATCGTGGTAACGGAACGTGGGCAACGCTTTCAATCCGTGGAATCGTAGTCGTATAATGACAGCAGTGATCAGTCATTCAATAATCTTTCATACGAAAGCTCTACAACTAGGTTTACGTCGATATTTGCCGCTGGAAACACCATCCGGCGTGAGGGCCTCAACGTCAACGCACAAGCTTCGAGATCCTCAGCCACTCTGACCAACATCGGCTTCCACAATTAGAACTCACGCTAAATAGCTTAAAAGCGAAAACCAGACATAGACAAGAAACACGAATAATTGGTGCCGCATACCAATCATGCGTTTGACAGAGTGTTGGTGCAGCTCGAACAAATAAGTGCATGACACCGACAAGAAATACAAACCACTGGGGCAAGAGTATCTGCGCCTCCTTGGACTTGACACGTTCCGGTTCAGATTGGGATGGAACGAGGATGCAAAACAGATTGACATCGAGTACTGGGACCACCCAGAGCACCCTAAACCGACCCGCGAGCAGCTAGGGCTAATTGCGCTTTCGCTGTCTGAATAACAGCCAAACAATACTGTCCTTGTGACGTCTCGGGCGTGATTCCAATTATAGTGAAAACGTGGTAGTTGGCGAAAAGTTCCTGTTGATAACATTTCCCTCTGGGTATCTAGGACCCACTCGTCTCACCAGAGTAAAAAGCAGAGTTATATTCGAAAGAGACGCGCTCTGACGCATTACAGTAATCGATCAGAAAAAACAAACAGTCGCTGCACGTGAGGACAGAAAGCATATTATTATATACTCATTTTTTTCTCCATTAACTTTGCATTGTCAGAATCGTGCAGTATTTCTCCATACTGCACGGCTTCATACTGCACGACACGTGTGTCTAAAAATAGTATCGCGTGTTAGGAACTACTTTTTATTGTAAACAAACAATGTACGCAAATGTAGCAGACACGGGAGCTTTTGCTTTATTAGATTTGTTTGTGGATGAACTAAACAAGCTGTTTGAGAGTAGAGATGATAAAGCTGACGATGTGGATGAATTCATTGAGTCATAAAAGAATCTTTCAACCAAGCAAGTGACTGAACGTGATATTCACAATGTACAGCGGTGGATTTATGACAACAAACGTGAGGCATGCAGTATTGAAAATATCATTCTGATCATTTAAACACTTATTTAGCCGATGGTTCAGATTATGAACCGTGCTCTCTAGAGTCTATAAAAAAGGACATAAAATGGCATCTTATGACCAAATGATATTCCGTTTCTCTCAGAGACCGCCTATTTTACAAGTCAGTCCAAGCACTAAATTCGAAAAAATACAACTAAAGAAGGCGGGTTTTGGTATAAAAGCAAGTGCCTCGGAGCCAAGAAGCCACGATAACGAAGAAGCCTTATTTTCCGCAGACGAAATGGGCTCTCACACCCCAGCCGCTGTGCAATTTTGCCTGTTTTTCTTTTTTTTTTTTTTTTTTTTTGAGAAATTGTTTGGATTTATTATGACAGTACATATAAATTGTCATCTATAGCTGGTAATAAGAATGGCAATAAATGTACTTACTTTTCTGCATCTTGAATTTCTTCAAAATGTACTTTCTGATCCACGGCGCGAAATTGCACTGCAATCTAGACTACATTTCCAACAGAAATCACATTCCAAAAGGAGAATTTACTGCACTCCAAAACGAAATGAATTTAATATTCCCTAACAAAATATTTAATCCTGCATCTTCTTGAGAATTTCAATTAAAATAATTTTATATTTTGTCCACCTTATGATTCCAAACTATCAATGACAGGACAGTGACATGTGTAAGCTAGCTTGCTGTCGAGGCCAGTCCCTCTAGCTACATGTACATCGTTCGTAATAGACCCAGCTAAAAACTAAAAGAGCAGAATTTAGTTGAATCGACAGAAAAACAAAATCCCTCCATTCCAGATCAACTGGGAAAGTTGTTCCAAGGCGCAGTCATTCACAATATGACTCAAAATTTCAATTTTAAGTAGACCAAAATGAGATTTATTTTTGAAGTAAATCACTGAGTGCGCGGTACTCTACCAGGTTCAAAGGTCACTGGGCGGTGCCATGATCGCATGAATACTGTTACTGTGTATTGTTTTAACTTCGGTTGTGTATTTGCTTTAGAATATAACAGAAATTCAGTTACTTTGTTTCTTGTATTGTGTTCTTTTTATTATTCAGCCTTAGGTAGAAAAGCAAAATGAGTATATAATAAAAAGGTTACTACATTTGTATGGGAAAATATGAACTCGTTTTTTCTGAGCTATACTGCACTCATGACGTCGTGCAGTAGAGCTAAAAAAAAACTCGTTCATATTTTCCCATACAAATGCAGTAACCTATAAGTATCTGTGACTCTTGGCGAGTATGTTGGCAGGTGTTTTGAAGCTCGTGTTATTTCCAGATCAAGTGATATCAATCAAACTGACATCTTTGACATCACCGACATCTTGTCAGTAAGCCACGGCGACAGGTTAGAGATGCATGTCCGCAGGGGAGCTACCCCCACACCTCCAGACCAATTCAATTTTCATATCACGCTGCCTTTAGAGAAATTATAATACTGATATATCCAGAAATCCAAGACCCACAATAACGTTTTTGCCTTAAAAGGATCAGCGTGGCTAAAATCTCCCTACGGGCAGAGGCTGAACAGCGGCGCGCTCTATACACAAAGTTCAAGCGCGCAGTGAACGCGGTGGATGGTGTTCACACCACACTGACGGCTGTGCCTCTGTGCACCAGTGTGGCGCTGATTGGAATATTGTCAACAGTCATTGCTGCCCCCATCGCAATCGCCATTGAGATCACAGTTTTATAGTGTGGTCTGATTTCTGTGGCTGGGAATTTTATCACCCGGCGATTAAAGGCTAGACGAAATCCGCATCTTTGCCAAAACAAAGCTTCACACAATGTTATATTTCCCGCCAAACAGACCCAGTAACATACATTGAATTTTTTTTGACAAGAAAAGATGTCATTCTTGTGGCCAAGTCGTCTAGTTGAATCATCAATGTTATATTCCAAGATATGACGAAGAACTCTAGGAAGTACTGAATGAAGACAAGAACAAGAAACAGACACGGACCATCGGGTGGATTTGATCTTTTTTGTTTTACTTTTAATGTTCTCAAGAGACTGGAATTCACATTCCTAACTTTTGCGTGGCTCATCGTGCTTGCGAGAAGTGCATTCAAGAACCTTTATTTCATCACTGTCAAAATTTTAACGTGATTCAAGGAGGATGTGAAAAGATACTTAGTTGCTCTCGTACTTTTTTTGATTTTCCTGGTGGATTTTAGACCCCACTGCCGCAGCAACACTAGGTGCGTAGGGGGATTTAGACCACTTTCATCGTCTTACTACAAAAAGAGACGTTCATACTTAGAAATTATAGAAATTGAACAATATCACCATGCAATTCAAAAACATGTCTTTAATCATGTAGGTTTTGGATAATCAAAGGGTAGCATTTTCTTTAATCTAAAACAGGTTATTATTGTAAATCAATGACAGAAAATCATCATGGGCCAGAGTGAAGTTTTTTACTCACAAGTCCGGTGAAAACGTTCATTTTCGGAAGAAAAATAAATTTAAGAAATGCATTGGTTTCTTTTATATGAATGTCGCGTTTTGTTAGTGGACCAGTATGGGACATTGGTCACAGCATACCCATATGGGAAAGTGAACATGTTGAAATGTACAAAGAAATGTGCCAAGCATGACAAAGATGGAGTATTTTTATTCATTTGGATTACCTCCCTTAGACGACGATATCATCGACTTTACGAGAAGAGATGCAGTATCAACTAGATTCAATAATGTACAAATACAAGGATTGGATTCGATTGTGTGTAGCCAATAGTGTATGTATTTTCTTCATTAACGTCACCTTTGATTCCATGTAGAATATGTACTGACGTATAACATTACAGAAAAATATACTTTTGGATTTGTTTTTGAAATTTCATTATAAATTTAATCAAAGGGAATATATACCATAAAAAACGTAAGCCTCTTGATTTTTTTTAAAAGTACGAATAAGATATTCACACACACGCGCACAAACATTTTATAATGTACCTCTCTCTCTGTCTCTCTCTGTCTGTCTGTCTGTCTGTCTCTCTCTCTCTGACACCCGACCGCTCCATGTTAAATTCTTCTCTCTCTCACTGTCTAGGTGCTTCACACACACATACACACACAAAGAGATCTGGGCGGGCTGTTAAAAAAAGGTCCATTCAGGCTGTGAATTATTTTTATACTCTCTATCTCTCTCTCTCTCTCTCTTGTAAGAAGGGCCAGATGTTCAACAGACACAAACAGGTCTAGTTAAGCTGTGAAAATTGGAGATTTTAAACAATTATAGACTCTCTCTCTCTCTCTTATCCATAAAATATTGAAACACACACACACACACACACACACACACACACACACACAAAATCTCACTTCGATGTAATCGTATGGCAATACAGTTATCAAGCAAAACGAAATAATGCAGCCACTAGACATTCTGTCTGAATGAGATGTTGCAATATAACCAGAAATCTTAGCACGCTATATTTTACCAGAACACTCTGCGATCAGGTCAAAGTTTCAAGATAAACTCTATGAAAACTACGCTGCCCGACTGTTTGTCCAAGGTCAATGTGTTTATCAAGGTACAGTTGTTTTTTTGTTTAACACTTTGTATCAAAAATATGAAATGAAAATATTTGCTTCACTTGATAGTGACCGAAAATAAAAAATACTGCCGGTATAGGGCGCAAGTTTTAGTGAGAATTTTAAATTTAGAAATAGCCAAAATTCAAAAATTCCTTTCTTGAACTTCATAAAAGATTTACAAAAGATAAATCTATGGACAGAATTCTAACAGGATTTCTCCTTGTCGCTAGAATCCGACACAAAAATGGTGGCTCAATGTTAAGTTCGCGTTGTCTCCAGAATCCTGAATGCCACAAAATAGATGGAGGCCTAATGTTAATTTCTCCTTGTCCCTAATAATTTCCCATTGTCTCCCAAGTGCCATAAACAATGGCGGCCTAATGGTAATTTCCCCTTGTCTCTATAATCATCCATCATGTTAAATATATGGGCAGTTCTAATACATTTCTAACCAGACAGACTCATCCTGTAAAAGAAAAACAAAGAAAACACAACCTATGAACCAATTTTTACGATTACAATTCGAGCCGAAATCAACATCTTACACTGTTACCATTTCTAACTAGACAGACTCACCACACATGAAAAAAATCTGAATTTTTTGACAATGCGTTATTTCCCCCCCCCCCCCCAGTTCTGACAAATCTATGACGTGATATTCACTTCAGTTAGAAACCACCTAAATCCGCCAAAACAGAACCAACCTACTACATTGTTACCATTTATAACCAGACAAACTCATCCTCTGAAGAAAAAAAAAACAACCTATTAACCAACTTTTACGATTACATTTCCAGCCCAAACCAAAATCTTAAATTGTTACCATTTCTAACTAGACAGACTCATCACACATGAAATAACATATGAACTAATTTTTTGAAAAAACATTATTTGTCCGCTTGAAGTTTCAAACATAGCGGCCTAATGTTAATTTCCCGTTAGAGGCTAAAATCTCTTTACCCCGTTAGAGGCTCTAGTGTCATTTTGGGTCTAGAATGCCTGACGCGAAAAAAACACAACTGGCTGACAGTAAGGCTAGCCAAAATTGATTTTTTTAAAATTCATAAATTTGCTGTCTGTCACATAGCAGGGACATTGAAGGGGGGGGGGGGGGCAACAATACATCGGACTGACAGTAAGGTGGCCAAAATTGGTACCTACACTGAAGAAAAAAATAATAACTGAAGTCAGCCAAATTGAGAGTGACTGTTTTGCAAAACATACTGGCTGTCACATATATAATAATTTTGTTGTTGTTCTGAGAATCTGTCATTTCCATTTCCCGACGAACAGACAAAACATCTTACATTGTAACAAGACAGACTCATCCCGCACGATAAATCTACTACGTAATATTCATTTCAGTTAGAAATCACATATTCCCGCCAAAACAAAACAGACTGTAACAATGTTATCATTTCTAACCAGACAAATTCAACACATTTAAAAAAAACCCCATAGGAACCAAGTTTCAGACAATACATTCTTTCTCCCATTCATTTGAAACATGGCGGCTTAATGGTTATTTCCCATTGTCCCTCAAGTGAATTTCTGTAATGGCGCCCTAATGTTAATTCACATTGTCCCTAGAATCCGCAGACCCTCATAGGGTTTCAGTTAGAGTCCAGAAAGACCCATCATGCCACAATGTTACATTTCTCCGCTAAAACATATACGTTACAATGTTATAATTTCCCACCAAACAACATTCTCGGCCTAATGTTAAATTTCCATCATGCTCTATAATTTGTTTAGCCTGTTTAACATAGAATACTCCATATGCCCTATTGCGCCGCACTATACTACTCACAGCCGAAAGATAGCAAGATACAGGTTTCTATTTTAATTTTAGATTTCAGTTACTTCTGTAATTTATTTAATATTTATATTGAATTACTATTCTAGAAGGTGCAGTTGAAATAGTTGACAATTTTAGGATCTATTTAAATAATCTAAACTATAATTTCAGTATTTGAATTTAGGACTTCTATTTTTTTATAGGATCCATTTTCACGAGTTTGAATTGTTTATCAATTCAAGACTTACTTCCTACCCTTCGTTTGCAACTCCTAGTTTTACCAATGTAAACGATTTCGCCTTGACGTCGGGATCTATTGTAGATATACAGCTTTGCTTCGGTAATCATTGGTGACGTTTTCTCACCACATGTCACCTCTTTCCTACAAATGAGTAAATCTTCTCTTTACATACCACGCTTTGACTCGAAAATTGTGTGGTTATTGGATGTGGTTATTGCTCTCCCTATATCACACTGATTCCATTCTATAAATGTATGTGTGATCATTTAATGAGTATATTTCTCTTCGAATATCACAGTTTCCAAGAATGAAACTCTCAGTTTCATGAATTTCTTTGAGTTCATCCGGCGAACATAATTTCCCTCCAGATACCACACAGCACTTCAAGTTACAGTCGCAGATGACGCCGTTCAAGGGACACAACTCTTTTTTGTATTGGAAACAGTTAGGGGACAAGTTGTCTCCATTGATCTATAGCTATCCTTGTGTCAACTCCAGTTATCATTATCAGCAAGAATTTCAAGTAGTAAGATCATCCTCTGCCGAAGATTGTCAGTTATACTAATAAAGAGAATCCTTTCATAGTATTCCACCCCAAAGATACAGAAAGGTGATCATAATTTCCCCTGCACATCAGTGACTGCAAACAAGGACAAAAATCGACCGTACAAGAAAAATACCCGAATATCAGACACGAAGTCAAAGTTCGCATCTCCGCCAGAGTGAAGAACTTCCATGAATCAAGACGATTGTTGATTATTTGATATATTTTATTTTCATTTTGCATCTTGAATAAATGTGTATAGTAAGGGGGTGTCAAGGGGGGGGGGGGGGTCATTGGATCCCAGGCGCAAGGCGAAGGGGGGGCGCCGTCGGGAGCTTTTTTCTCTCAGCTGTAATGGGGATTTAGATGGGGGGGGGGGGGGCTGAGGATTGAGGTTGGCAGCTGATATAAAAACTGTTCTCTGCGGCAAAGTAGGGGCGCCACTAAAAAATATTGCCCCCGGGCGCCTCGAACACTCGCGCCGCCACTGATAGTATGCATTTAAAAGTCTGCCTATGTCACAAATTTTATCCAGTTTATTACAATAAGATTTTTACAGATAAAGTGGCAGTAGTGTCTGGTTCTGTTGTATTAAAAGGTGTCGGTGAAATGAAACACCGTACGGTCAAAACCGTTGCAAAATCAAAACGAATGTTTCTGATTTATTTCAGTTAAAATGAGAAAATGTTGTCTATTTTTTTAGTCCAGTTTGTATAGTGGGAGCAAGTCCAACAAGTCAGTCATTATTATGTCACAGTGTGTATTACTTCGAACAAAGTCTGAGTTAATATTCCTACATTAGTGGCACTAGGCACAAGGAGGTTCTAAATAACGCTGATTGAAAAGTTGGAACTATCAATTATCATTGGGCGTGGCTTGCTATGTCATGTGCTGAGTGTAGGAAATCCCGAATTTCATTTGACGACCTGACACTGGAAAACCCACAATCAACAAACTGTGGTCTACATTTCTGTAACATCTTTTGCAAATGGATTTAATTACTCTTGTAATATATTCCAGTTCTGTCCACAGGATGTCCGAGAATACTGGAATCATGTGTCGCCATTTTAACAGCATACTGGTTTCAAACCTTTCTGGTGCGAGGACAAATGATGCATTATTAAAGGTGAGTGAAATAAATTTGTACACTTGTGGGGAGGGATAGTTGATTTATCTGGGTGTATACCAAAATATGTTAAATTACTGAAAAATGTCTATTTTATCCAGCATAAAATGCACACACACACTGTAAAAGAAAATAGGTGAGCAAAAAAAGTGCAAGTGTACATATTTTATTTTAAACAATTTAATCCGATTTATTGTTGATAGCCTTTAACTCCTAATTATAATTTTCTCAGTATCTGACGATATGCCGAGTTTGTTATTGAAAAACATAGGATCAATATTGTAGCATTAAAAACAAGCTTAATATTTTAAAGTAATCACGTGATTAGTCAGCATATCGACGATAACCTTTCATCTCATTTTTGGAATTTTTATCCATTTATTGTAAATTCTAGAAAATCGGCTCACACGTGAAAATAAACGTATTCGGATAGTAAGCTCACACGTACATAGCAATATATTTGGGACAAATATAAACTTAAATATGTGTGAAAGTAATATATGTGTTAAATTCAAATATGTGTGAAAGTCAAATATGTGTGAAAGTAATATACGTGTTAAAGTCAAATATGTGTGAAAGTCAAATATGTGTGAAAGTAATATATGTGTTAAAGTCAAATATGTCTGAAAGTCAAATACGTGTGAAAGTAATATATGTGTTAAAGTCAAATATGTGTGAAAGTCAAATATGTGTGAAAGTCAAATATGTCTGAAAGTCAAATATGTGTGAAAGTAATATATGTCTGAAAGTCAAATATGTGTGAAAGTAATATATGTGTGGAAGTAATATATGTGTTAAAGTCAAATATAGAAACTTCACAGATAGTTGAATCGTGATGCATAACAGTATTGATAATCATAATTGTAAAAAAAAAAAATATGCGCGTGCCACCTTTGCTAATTTATAAAATAAGCGTATAGGCGGCTTATTATTATTATTATTTATTTATTATTATAGAATAATCAGAAGATGTTCTCAGAAAAGTCAAGTTCTATTACCTTGTTTTTCGAGGTGACTTTTATTCGTTAACAAAGGTAAATTTGGTACACTAATAAAAAGAGGTACGATATTGTTAACTGTTCTCAGCGCGCGCACGTGTGTGTGTGTGTGATTTATGAGCATGAAATGACACTTATCTTCAAAAAGAGGAGCATACAAAATCTCTTATTTTGCAAATAATTTGCAATACTTCTTAATTTAATTTAGACATATCAGCTATAAATCTAAGTTGAATTAGACAAATGAAAACAGGGTGAAAAATAGCTCTTTGGCAGATTTGAAATCATACCATAAGAAAAGCATTACGATCCATGTTGAATTTGTTAAATCGTTGAACCTTTTTTATTCATCATTCTAGCAAGTTATAGATAATGGTAAGACAACAACGTTTTAAAAGTTTTTCACCGAAAATTCTTGTTTGATGAGCAAAATCGGATGCCATACTTATCAGACTGTGGCTATGATTTTAGGAACAAAACGAATGTTTGTTTATTTAGAGCCAACAAATTTAACATCAGGTGAATTTGCATCAATCTACATTCTTGTATTTGTAGAGGTTATCTAAGGACTTGTCATTCATAAATATAATCAGGAAATTTTGTGACTTCTTCCCAAAAAGTGCTCTTTGTTTAAACTTTAAAGAAATTTAAAGAATTTTATTATTTCATGAATGGAGCCCGAGAGGAGCAACAGTCAAGAGATGTTTTCAGTAATTTTACAGAAATATTTACAAGTTGACAATGACGGTTCTTTAGGGGGAAATAACATTAAGTGGAAGAATAGATGTATTGATTGCCATTCTTTCATTTTATCATATTTTATATATCAAAATGAAGTTTTGTTATCGACTAGCACGTTTCGATGTCATACTTTTCAGCATGTTTCTATGTCATACTTTTCAGCATGTATTGATGTCATACTTTTCAGCACGTTTCGATGTCATACTTTTCAGCACATGTCGATGTCATACTTTTCAGCATGTCTCGATGTCATACTTTTCAGCACGTTTCGAAGTCATACTTTTCAGCACATGTCGATGTCATACTTTTCAGCATGTTTCGATGTCATACTTTTCAGCACGTTTCGACGTCATACTTTTCAGCACATGTCGATGTCATACTTTTCAGCACGTTTCGATGTTATACTTTTCAGCACGTTTCAATGTCATAATGTATAATTTTGTAAGTATCCATCTTGTATGTTAAAGTATTTTATTTTCCTATCTAAAACTATTAAAACTTTATCAAAACTTTAAAATGCATTTGTTTACATAAATATTTATGTTGTAATGAAAAAAGCTAAATGTTGTATATATATATATATATATATATATATATATATATATATATATATATATATATATATATATATATATATATATATATATATATATATATATATTGCTCTTTTGAGACCAAATCGGAAGAGAAGTTTAAAATTGAATAATTTCATTTAAGTTTTAAGGATCCGTTTTCTTTAAGTGTCCGTATTTTATTCACCATTCTAATGTTTGCAAAGTTACATCTACTGTTAAATCAACGCTGACTGTTCGCTTGCCCTATATTCCGGGATTTTCCACTGTAAATTCAAGTAAAATTAGGTTTGGGGAAATCCAGTTTTGATAGGACCTCGGGGATCATAATTTGTGATCAAAGGAAATACCAGAGGAAAACATCTCCTTTCGCTCTCGACGTGATAATTTTACATACATAAATACGTACAGTATATATGCGACAATATGTAATAACTCGCACGATTGTCCGCCACTTTCGTAGAACACGGAAGTCAGAAATATCGGTCTTCCCCGTCTTTGCCTTTACCAGTTTACTCGCATAGCATCTTTTCCCGTAACAAATACAAAACACATAATAGTTCATGCATTAGGTGAAACTTATAAAGAAAATTGGAATGATATTTGGATGAGTGTAAAAACTATAATGATCTAAAGCAAGGGTCCCCAACCTTTTTGTGCCTACGAGCACATTTGTGAGTTTATAAGAGAGTGGCGGCCACCAACCAATTAACTTGACCCATTAAAAAAAAAAATTATTATTCATTATAACCTCTTCCGTGGGCGCAATGGCGCCCGCTGGCACCGCGTTGGGGACCACTGATCTAAAGCAATCATTGAAGTGCGAGATTAGAAAGGAATAAAGAAAGGTGAGGCCTCATGTAATAACAGGTCACGCACAAATTAATAAATTTATATATATACAAATATACGAACAGCTCTTATATTATTGAACATTTTATTGGCATTCCTGGATGAATAAATATAATCATATTTGAAATGTAGTATAATAGCTTCGAATACATGTAAACATATATGCATACAGATGTATTGACATATACACACATATAGACATACATATACATGCACATACAAACACAACATATACATGCATAGATACTCATGCATATACATTCATACACATACAATGTACATAGATACATGCATACATACATATACACATACACGCTTACATAAACATGCATACTTACATATGTGTATATAGCTTAGTCAAATGATGATCGGGGGAGAGAAAACCAAGGAAATCCCTTGCAGAAAATAATAATAACAGTGCTCATGACTTAAAAACCATGACAATGATATTAAACACACATTTGGATTTAACTTTCTTGAACCCTATTGCTAGATCTATAGGCTCAAAAGCATTTATTACATCTTACTGGAGATGTCCAAGATCTTAATAATATAAACTCTTATTCCAATTTTGATTAAAATCATATCAGAATTATGACTTCTAGATTGGTAACAAGCTCAGTCAATCAGCTGCAAGATTACCTTATTAATATGCATGGATTTTGTTCATTATAGATCTTGACGATATAAGCATATATTCCAAGTTTGATCAAAATCAGATCAGAAATATGTCTTACAGTGGGGTAACAAGCTCAGCAAATCAGATGCAAAATCATCTAATTAGTATGCGTGGATCTTGCTCATTATCCAATTCATCCGAGATCTTAATGATATATGTATATTCCAAGACTGATGGAAATCGGATCAGAAATACAAGTTCAGTCAATCAGATGCAAGATTCAATAATTAGTATGCATAGATCTCACTCATTATCGAACTTGTCTGACTTCTTACTGATATATGCATGTATTCCAAGTATGATCAAAATCAGATCAGAAATACATCCACCAGAGTGGTAACAAGCTCAACCAATAAGATGCAAGATCATCTTATTAGTATGCATGAATCTCACTCATTCTTCATCTCATCCAAGATATTAGATATAAGCAGATATTCCAAGTCTGATCAAAATCAGATCAGAAATATGGCCGCCAGAGTGGTATCAAGGTTAACCAACCAGATGCATGATAACCTCATTAAAATGCATGTCTCTTGCACATTATCAAACTTTTCTGAGATTTTGATGATATCAATCCATATTCCAAGTTTGATTGAAATTGGATCAGAAACATGGACTACGGAGTGGTAACAAGCGATTACTGATGGATGTGTCCACAACACATGGATGATGAATGATTTGCACGACCAATCCAGAGTCATATCATAAGCTCACTTGTCATTACAGCCAGCTGAGCTAAAAATCATAATCAGTGTCTCTTAATATTATCATATATATATCCAATGATAAGCCCATCCCCATTTTTACAAAATGTTGGCAAGTACTGACTAAGGATATCTTTGTCTTGTATATATATATATATATATATATATATATATATATATATATATATATATATATATATATATATATATATATATATATATATATATATATATAAATAAAAGCCCACTCCTAACTTATTTTCAAATTTATTAGGTTGACCTTAATATTACCATATTTATCTGACGACAAGCCCATGTTTGTTTTAAAAACAAGTTTGGTAAGTACTTACTAAGGATATGTTAGTCTTATAATATATATAATAAGCCCACCCCTTACTTATTTACAAATTTATTACACTGGCCTTAAGATTACCATATTTATATGATAACCAGCCCATGCTTGATGATAAGCCCATCCCCATGTATACAATATTTTGTCAATTGTTTACTATGGCTTTCTATGTCTTATAATAAGCATACCCCTGCTTTTTGACAAACTGATTAGCCTGTCCCCCCCTGGTCTCTTCATGGTAGAAATACAGTATTTAAATTTTGTGTGTGTGTGAAGTGTTACGGAATTATGTATTATTTCGTTTTTAAATAATGGTATAGGTTTATGATCTCTGCATAATAGTCTAACAGCTGTCGTCTTGCAGAAAGTACATATACGGTATTTCAATGTGACTCAGTACAATAGGTCGTGGGAAGAATTATCAATTGTAACAGTAGAATATCACATGGTTTAGCGCGTGAGGCTATGAACTTTGGCCTAGATTTTATGATTCTTCAGAGTCAATATGTTATTGACCGTTTTATAATGTTAGTGTAAAAGTACTTAGCGATGTCACGCATAACCTAGTTTCTGATTGGTTCGGAGAGGGTTGCAATATTTCGAAATACCCCGTTGTTTATCAAAGACGTAATGGGTTTTATTCGATTCTGCATGGTAAGAGACTTCATTATAGGATTACTAACAGCATTTAAGCATTCTTCATAGCTACACTGGATTGAGAGGTCATAAATGAATTTGGTTCTTTTTGTGTGTGGGATATTCTACTTTTGTGATATATATCATCATACAGTGCATTCTGGATTAGTACTGTTTCTTCAACTTTAGTAATTATACAGCTCTGTGGAATTATCGAAAATATTTCTAGAACTTGTGATATTCCATTCACAGGGATTATTTGGAATTTATAAAACTTGGATATACTGATTCTTATTAACACATCAGTACAGCAAAGGTCATTCAGAATCTCATTCGGAACATTTGGATTAACTTCCGGATCAGTGAACTTTATAACAATTTAGGACTTTTAAGGATATTATATACTGTAAGTTATTTTTAATTCTTTCACTTTGATTGTTTCTTGAAATATTTTAATATTTTAGGAAATTAAATATTTGTATTTTAAATCTTGAAAGCTTGTTTGAGTCTTTTCTTTTGTTACATTACCCCTAGTCGCAACAGAAGAGACAATTAGATAATCCTGACATTTTTAGAATACTCGCTCAGAGAAAAGTTAAAGATGGTCACAATCAAATTATGAAACCCGAGTCTGAGTTCGATTGTTATAGATGCATGATTATCGGACTTGATGAAAATACAGACATATCAAGATCATGATACTGTACAACTCTGATTGTCTACAGATGACGAGATTCGTTTTCTCCTCCTACCTCTGTTAATGGGGTCAGATACTGAATGGTCATTACTATTATAACTGTCCATGCCCACTTGTTCCCATTCAACTAAGTCCCACTGTTGGTCAAGGAATAAAACTCTCCAGAACGGGGAGTTCCTCCATCTTCTATCAGTCTAGTTTATCTGAAGAAAGAGAAAATATAGCACTTTTCAGAAAACAATTTGAAAATTTTGCACTGCAACCTATCAATAAAGAATCATTCAAGGAAAATATATATAAAGGACACTCAAGAAACCTATCCATAAAGGAAGCTCAAGAAACCTGTATATAAAAGACATGCAATAAACATGTCTATAAAGGACACTAAACAAACCTCAATATAAAGGACACTCAAGAAACCTATCATAAAGGACACTCAATTAACCTGTCTAAAGGATGCTCAAAACCTATCTATACAGGTCGCTCATGAAATCTGCCTATATGGGGCACTCATGAAACCTGTCTATATGGGGCACCCAAGAAACCAATGAAACCAATAAATAAAGGCCACTCAAGAAATGTATCTATAAAGGACAATAACAAGACATGACTATAAAGGATACTAAAAAAACATGTCCATAAAAGACACATGAGAAACCTGCCTATAAAGGCCACTCAAGAAAGCTGTCTATATAGAACACTAAAGAAACCTGTCTAAATAGGACACTCAAGAAGCATGTTCATATAGGACACTAAAGAAACATGTCTATAAAGTACACTCAAGAAACCTGTCTATATAGGACACTAAAGAAACATGTCTAAAAACAACACACAAGAAATGTGTCTATAAAGAACACTCAAGAAATCTATCAATAAAGGACATTGAAAAACAAGTCTATAAAGGAAACAAACAAAAAAAAATATCTATAAAAAATACAAAATTTTTTATATAAAAGACACTCAAGAAACACATCTATAAAGGACACAAAAACATGTATACAGGAAACTCAAGTAAGTACAAAACTGTCTCTACTCTGTGGACAAGTGTCCATTATGCAGAGATAAAATATGTAAGTAAACTGAAGAAAATGGGTTATTTATAAGCAGGTTCCTTTTAAATGGAGATTTTTGATAAGGCATGTTTTAATATATTCAAATATAACAACTAAAAAATATTGACTTATGATTTAAAGTTGAGAATCCAAACTCAAGATAATCTGTGTATACAGTTGAACATTAATTATCCACATGCCTAGTCATCTGGATTGAGTTTAACTTTTCAGAGATACAGAATGTTCCATATGGGTACAGGATATATGGATATTATGAACTCTCTTTGTTTCTCATAATCAATTTTTGTTCCACCCAATGTTTGTTATGCCCCCCCCCACATGTTATGCCTGCAATTCATGTTATACCCCCAATGCTTGAATGCCTCCCACTGCTTGTTATGCCCCCAATGCTTGAATTCCTCCCACTGGTTGTTATGCCCCCAATGCTTGAATTCCTCCCACTGGTTGTTATGCCCCCAATGCTTGAATTCCTCCCACTGGTTGTTATGCCCCCAATGCTTGAATTCCTCCCACTGGTTGTTATGCCCCCAATGCTTGAATTCCTCCCACTGGTTGTTATGCCCCCAATGCTTGAATTCCTCCCACTGGTTGTTATGCCCCCAATGCTTGAATTCCTCCCACTGGTTGTTATGCCCCCAATGCTTGAATTCCTCCCACTGGTTGTTATGCCCCCAATGTTTGCAGAAGAGGTATCTTGATTTGGTCATGTCCTTCTGTCCATACATACATATGTCTGTACATTGATCTGTACCTGTGTCCATACATACATGTCTGTACATTGATCTGTACCTGTGTCCATACATACATGTCTGTATATTGATCTGTACCTGTGTCCATACATACATGTCTGTATATTGATCTGTACCTGTGTCCATACATACATGTCTGTATATTGATCTGTACCTGTGTCCATACATACATGTCTGTATATTGATCTGTACCTGTGTCCATACATACATGTCTGTACATAGATCTGTACCTGTGTCCATACATACATGTCTGTACATTGATCTGTACCTGTGTCCATACATACATGTCTGTACATAGATCTGTATCTGTGTCCATATATACATTTGTACATTGATCTGTACCTGTGTCCATACATACATATGTCTGTACATTGATCTGTACCTGTGTCCATACATACATGTCTGTATATTGATCTGTACCTGTGTCCATACATACATGTCTGTATATTGATCTGTACCTGTGTCCATACATACATGTCTGTATATTGATCTGTACCTGTGTCCATACATACATGTCTGTATATTGATCTGTACCTGTGTCCATACATACATGTCTGTACATTGATCTGTACCTGTGTCCATACATACATATGTCTGTACATTGATCTGTACCTGTGTCCATACATACATATGTCTGTACATTGATCTGTACCTGTGTCCATACATACATGTCTGTATATTGATCTGTACCTGTGTCCATACATACATGTCTGTATATTGATCTGTACCTGTGTCCATACATACATGTCTGTACATTGATCTGTACCTGTGTCCATACATACATGTCTGTATATTGATCTGTACCTGTGTCTATATATACATTTGTACATTGATCTGTACCTGTGTCCATACATACATTTGTCTGTACATAGATCTGTACCTGTGTTCATACATACATGCCTGTACATTGATCTGTATCTGTGTCCATACATACATGTCTGTATTGATCTGTACCTGTGTTCATACATACATGTCTGTACATAGATCTGTATCTGTGTCCATATATACATTTGTACATTGATCTGTACCTGTGTCCATACATACATTTGTCTGTACATAGATCTGTACCTGTGTTCATACATACATGTCTGTACATTGATCTGTATCTGTGTCCATATATACATTTGTACATTGATCTGTACCTGTGTCCATACATACATGTCTGTACATAGATCTGTATCTGTGTCCATATATACATTTGTACATTGATCTGTACCTGTGTCCATACATACATATGTCTGTACATTGATCTGTACCTGTGTCCATACATACATGTCTGTATATTGATCTGTACCTGTGTCCATACATACATGTCTGTATATTGATCTGTACCTGTGTCCATACATACATGTCTGTATATTGATCTGTACCTGTGTCCATACATACATGTCTGTATATTGATCTGTACCTGTGTCCATACATACATGTCTGTACATTGATCTGTACCTGTGTCCATACATACATATGTCTGTACATTGATCTGTACCTGTGTCCATACATACATATGTCTGTACATTGATCTCTACCTGTGTCCATGCATACATGTCTGTATATTGATCTGTACCTGTGTCCATACATACATGTCTGTATATTGATCTGTACCTGTGTCCATACATACATGTCTGTATATTGATCTGTACCTGTGTCCATACATACATGTCTGTACATTGATCTGTACCTGTGTCCATACATACATGTCTGTATATTGATCTGTACCTGTGTCCATATATACATTTGTACATTGATCTGTACCTGTGTCCATACATACATTTGTCTGTACATAGATCTGTACCTGTGTTCATACATACATGTCTGTACATTGATCTGTATCTGTGTCCATACATACATGTCTGTATTGATCTGTACCTGTGTTCATACATACATGTCTGTACATAGATCTGTATGTGTCCATATATACATTTGTACATTGATCTGTACCTGTGTCCATACATACATTTGTCTGTACATAGATCTGTACCTGTGTTCATACATACATGTCTGTACATTGATCTGTATCTGTGTCCATATATACATTTGTACATTGATCTGTACCTGTGTCCATACATACATGTCTGTACATAGATCTGTATCTGTGTCCATATATACATTTGTACATTGATCTGTACCTGTGTCCATACATACATTTGTCTGTACATAGATCTGTACCTGTGTTCATACATACATGTCTGTACATTGATCTGTATCTGTGTCCATACATACATGTCTGTATTGATCTGTACCTGTGTTCATACATACATGTGTCTGAACATTGATCTGTACCTGTGTCCATACATACATGTCTGTACATAAACCTGTAAATGTGTCCATACAAACATGTCTGTACATAGTTCTGTATGTGTCCATACATTCACATGTCTGTACATTGATCTGTACCTGTGTTCATACATGCATGTCTGTACATTGATCTGTACCCATGTCCATACATACATGTCTGTACATTGATCTGTACCTCTGCCAATTAATACCAAGAAGCTTGTTAGCAATATTATGCAAAAACCACCAAATGTAGAAAAATGAAATTTTTCTATCTGCATCCATATGTAGTAGATGACCCAGTTAGATTTTCAGGCCATTACAGCAATTTATCAATTTGTTTTACACATTTTAAAACTTTTTAGACTTACACTTTTTGGGCAAAAACTTTGTTACCATAATTACATAAAAAACACTTGAGGTGGACAAATTAAAATTGGTGAGCATGTCTGTATGCATATTTAGATGACCTGATTAGATTTTCATGTCATTATAGCAATTTATCACATTTCTTTTAGAAGCCGCTATGGCTCAGTGGTTAGAGTGCCATATTTCCAACTAAAAGGGTGTGGGTTCAAATCCTACAATTGGATCAGCCCAGGTCAGCTACCATGGTGTATCCATGGTGTGTCCATGGACAAGGCACTTTACTCATATTGCCTCAGCACTTAATAACGTACTTGTGTTGCTGTGCCATAAAACACCAGACCAAAATTTTCTACCTTTTTAAAACTTTTTAGACAACATATAGAAAAAGCTGAGATTTGAATTTTTCATATTTTGAGCATGAGACTCAAGCTCAACTTTAAAACCCCAAAATAAAGTATGATACCTGAAAACATCTGAGTAACTAAAATATGGCCTGCTAGTATAGGACCCCATATCATCTGTCCATCAACCTACATGTATCTATCGAATAGACTAAGTATATCCATGATGGGTTAAAAATACATGGTGTACACAATAATACACCATTAATATGAATTGGAATATCACAGTTTGCTTTTATTTAATTATGAGATAATTAACAAAGCATTTACTGACAGTATGATCATTAACATTAATTTTCTTCTTGAACAATATTTGTTGTGACTAATTTTAATTATGCAAATAAATTTACATTAAAAGTACAACAATGACATAAATTTTACATCATTTAGGTTATTACATCATTTGCCTGATATGACCTTTATGCTTGGAATGGATCAAATATAGGTCACAAGTCACCTTCTTTTGATTCTTTTGAGAGGTGTGGCTTAACACCATTTTTCAGCACATGATAGGCTATATATGGCGTCCAGTATATTGTTGGAGTAAGAACCTGGGAAGATCCTGGGAAGAACCACTGACCCACAGGAAGCTACTGGCAAGATTTCTCACATGCCCAAGACTTGAACTCAAGCTGACAGAGGTGAGATGTGCAAGTGATCTGTACAGGCAACCGCCTTAGACCACTCGGCCACCTGGGGCCCAAATTAAATGCAAAAGGTAACAAGTCACTGAATCATGTAATATAGGTCACATTGACTTACTTTAACACTGATGACATGTTACTTAAAGAGAACATGCCTTCACAAAGTTTCATGAATTCACCATGAATGATGCCTGAGAAATGAACTTGTATGCAACAACAAGCCAAATTCACTGAAACATGAATAGAAGTCACTGTTAAACTGATCAAATCTAACTCTTAGTCTTTTACTAAATTAGGGTAGTAAAAAAAAATTTCATTTGATAACTTAAACTGATGGAATCTTTATTTAAGAAGGCTAATGAGGATTAAATGATCAAGGTACAAAAAACACCCCACTCTTTAATGAAAATCAAAAAAGTAAAATAAGCATATTAACTTGCCCAAAGCTTTAACCAAGTGGGATATCAATACCAACACTAAGCAACTGCATAAGCTCTCCGTATTTTTTTAATCACAGAGCTAAAAAGAGTTTCAAATAGGTTAAAATTAATTTCTCTGTCCTACCTAATTGGAACCTGGTTTGATTTTTACATGATGTAATGTGCTTTCATGGCCAGTTATTTTTTGCTTGAATGGTGCCCAATGAAAATGTTCAGCATCGTTCAGATTATTTTTATAGTGGTCCACATCTTAAAAGGCCATCCCTTCTGTAATGCAAACTTGGCCTTACATAAAAGGTGGCCTCTAGTGATGTGTACAAAACGGTACTAATATACCATTTTAATTGTATGCAATATGATCTGATAAAAGAGGTAGCCTTTCTTGAGAGGACTCTATCAAGTGGGGGAACGATATAATCCTATATCTGGCTAAATGATTTTGAAATAATAAATACTTCATAATAGCAGTTCTTATGTTTAAGATTAAATAGACATTTTGTTGAAAAGGATTTGAAATGTATATTACTGCATAATGACATTTATGTATCATTCAAACCATATTAAATAAAGGATATATAGAACCACAGTTGATATTTGTTCCATTTAAGTATCTTCTTCTTATCTTGGAGTATCTGGTATTTAATATCAAGATTTTTCTTTGATATCAATATGTCAGATATAAAATATTCAGATTTTTGGATAGGAAAATAATTTGTGATAGAAAATGAACATCTTATATCAAGAAGTACAATATATGACATATTTTAATTGAATTTTTCATATATTACGAATTTTTATATTCACAAATATCATTATCTTTATTTTCAAGTCACTATAATTGTGTGTGTATGTATATATATATATATATATATATATATATATATATAACAGTAGTTGTCATTTCTGTTAAGTCTAAATGTTAGAAGGTTCAAAGCAAAGCATTTGATTCTAGAGGAGGAGTTAATAACACATAACAACTGAATGGTCACTTGGCAAATGACAAAGTTCAAAATATGGTGCACTGTATTGTTTTACACAAGAGTCCCTCAAAGACACTAACACTCCACTGCAGGAAAAAATAAATAGGAATCCAGGATAAGTCCATTTCTTCTATCTTTTTATTCGTTTTAACTGCTGAATATTGAAACCATCTCTGATATTCTTCAGCGATAACAAGAGTTTCAAATTAGCTGCTGTGGTGGACATATTGGATGTCAGATTGACACCATTTTCATTTAGGACCAAGTAGACATCATTAGAAGTGTTTTGGTGAAAACCCCATGTCAATATGAACATCCATTCAAGGGGGTAATGCAAAGATTTTCAAGAATGCCACCATGGTCGCCATATTGGATGCCAGATCAGCATCAATTTAATTTAGAATCAACAAGATATTAAAAGAAGTTTTCTGGTGAAAATCCCATATTGATATGACTTTTCGTTTGAAGCAGTAATAACAATAAGACTTTCATGATGACTGCCATGGTGGCCATATTGGATATCAGATGTGCACCATTTCCATTTAGGACCAACAAGACATCATAAGAAGTCTTCTGGTGAAAGCACAATGTTGATATGAACAGCCATCTAGGAGAAGTAGCAATAATAAAATTTTCCAAATGGCCATTGTGGCAGCCATATTGGAGATCAGATCAAGACCATTTTAATTTATGACCAACTAGACATCATAAGATGTCTTTCAGTGAAAACCCAATGCTGATATGATAATTGATTCAGGAGAAGTAGTGACAACAAGATTATCAAGATGGCCACTGTGGTGGCCATATCTGATGTCTGGACAGCACCATTTTTATTTAGGACCAAACTAGACATCATAAGAAGTCTTTTTATAACCTCCCCCCCCCCCATGTTGATACAACCAGTTATTCCAGAGGAGTAACGATAATAAGATTCTTAAGAAGTCTTCTGGTGAAAACCCCATGTCAATATCACTTTTTATTCAGGAGGTGTAGCGATAACAAGATTTTCAAGATGGCTGCTGTGGTGGCCATATTAGACATCATGTTGGCACCATTTTTATTTAGGACCATCTAGGCATCATAAGAAGTCCTCTGGTGAAAACCCCATGTAAATATGATTTTTTGTTCAGGAGGAGCAGCGATAACAAGATTTTCAAGATGGCTGATGCAGCATGCCATATTAGACAATAGCACCATTTTCATTTAGGACCAACTAGACATTATAAGAAGTCTTTCAGTGAAAACCCCATGCTGATATGACCATTCATTCAGGAAAAGTAGTGATAACAAGATTTTCATTATGGCCACTGTGGAGGTCATGTTACATATCAGATCGGCACCATTTTCATTTTGAACCAACTAGACATCATAAGAAGTCTTTAGTGAAACCCCATGTCAATATGACTTTCTGTTCAGGAGAAGCAATAACAAGATTTTCAAGATGGCTGCTGTGGGGGCCATAATGGATGTTATGTTGCACCATTTTTCTTTAGGATGCAACTAGGCATCATAAGATGTCATTTAGTGAAAAATCTATGTTGATATGACCATCCATTCAGGAGGAGTAGCGATAACAAAATTTTCAAAATGACTGCTGTGGGAGCTATATCATATGTCCGAGCAACACCATTTTCATTTAGGAGCAACTAGACCATGGGATTGAATGTGTATGTAAGGTTTCATAGCAATCCTCGGACAAAAAAAATCCCATAAGCTCTTCTTGTCTACGACTAGTACAGCTAAATATGTTGGAGGAATGTGTGCAGCTTGGGTTACATGTCATTGTAGAAAATACCAGATCTTTTCTGATGCATGATAAACCAGAGAAAATCCACTCTCAATGAAATGTGATCAACTTAAATTCTGCACTATTCTCTGCACAAAACCAACTCTCGGTTATCCCACTTTGTCCACAGAATGGAGGAGGATTTAACCAATCTTATGTGATGCTATTCGCTTACTGTTCAAACCCTACAGGTAGTTAATGCAGAATATTATTTGTGAAAGAAGGCAAGTTGAAAATTGTATCGTTTTAATGATGGAAGACTGAATGATAACACAATTAAAATTATTAACAAAATTCCAGTGTTTTTTCAAAATAGAAACTGCACACACACACACACACACACATTGTAAAGATACTGTTATTTCTATGCAGTTCTCTTTTTTCTTATACTAAATTAAATGTTTGACTGCTTTAGAAGTTTTCCTCAAGTTCATTGCACACACTTGGAAACCTAGGCAGTTGAGCACAATGAAATTCAAATAAAATAATGTTTGTGATTATATAATTAAATTTTAGATCTTGTATATATTTTATATCATATACTAATGAATAAATAGCAAAACGGCGAATAATAGAGAGATAGGCCACCCATTTCCACGTGGCTTGAACAGTATGTTTGTTTCTGTGTTCTTGGAGAAGTCATATCATGTTCAGCACTTCAAAACTTTACTTTACAATGTAAATGAATTAAAATTTGATTGATTGAGGTATTTATTCATTTAAATGAGCTGTTGGGTTATTTTAACTGAATTCTGAGAATTTCCGTTGAAGGTTCATGTAAAAATTGATTCAGGAAAATTTAGTTTTGATAGGGACCCATGTAGTCGTGTTTTGTATAACCATGTTGTGCATTATACAAAGTCAAAAATTTATCTTTCATTCTTGGTTTCAAATCCATTTACACATATACAGAATATGTAAGAACATATACAAGTATACCTATCAAATTCTTGCTTAAAAAAAAACAAGTCATATATATATATATTGGCTGTCTCCTTTATCCAATTATTGGTTTTATTCCTGGATGTGATCTGTTAATTATCAGCTGAATTAAGTTGACAGCTTTATTTAATTAGGCTCTCTGTTTAAATGCTTGCTACCACCTGTTCTTCAGTATTTAATGGAGTAGAGATTACGTGATAACCAACAAATAAACATACAAACTAACTGAGGATATATATTCAGATCAGAGAAATGACAACGAAATCTGGAGTGACAATTAAAAGACACATGGGATTGTATATTTAAGTCTTTTTTTTTCTCTTCTTGAAATCTCCCCAAAAGTTTCCATATTGAGAACAGTTGTATATTTATCTAAGTTTTCGAACGTAATTTAAAGAGCCTGTCTCATGAAAGTAATGGACAAACATATGACCATTCTGAGCATGCTGTAAAATACTCTACCACCACCCTACCCCCACAATGCAATCACGAGTGAAATATCGATCAGCCGATCATATATAGTTTTGGAATCTTACAAAGCGAATCTAAACAAATCCTTGTCCAATTATAATAATAATAATAAATGCAGTTCTCAAGCATAGGAACAAGACATATGACAAGCGAAGAACACTTTCTATGTAGACACTGGCTTACCTGTCCAACAACAACTTCGCCATTTCAATGTGGGATGACAGTTCTATCTCCTCCATCAATGCTCTCCAGTGAACAAACTGGTTCCGAAGATGAACCCTTGATAGGTTCTGTTTGGTTTCTCTGGCAGCTCTCGATGTTTCTTCTCAGAAAGCAACAAAGGTGGGCATCCACCACTTTTGTTTTGGTAGATATTTAAATTATTACCACGCGATTCCTAACCTGCCCACTAAATGGAGATAACATAGCTGTTTATGTAGTCACGTGAGGTTTCCGTAGCAGTTCATGACCTTGGAGTTCAATTAAAGTGGCCCCCACCTTTAATGCATTTTATTTAACAATTAACTGATTGAATCTTCACAAACCTAGCTTTTTGTCCATTATTTCAGCTTATAAGTTTACACATTAAATTAATTTCATGGTATTTACAATGCATAAATTACAGACACTCTGCACTATTGTGCCTTTAAGGCACTGTTAATTGACTGACCTAGAGTTACAGTACATCTCTCTCTTCTGTTTTTTTTATGGCATTAACACCTATGTCACCTGGACCTCTTAAAGATATTGCAATTTTTGTCATCATGCCATTTATTTAGCAATAAAAACTGTGCTTTGCATATGCTATTTACTTTACATGAAATATATATGTTGCAGGCTCACCTTAAAAATCTATAACTTGTTCATCTTCATCTCTGATGCTTATATTCGACTGTTTATGGTACCAATCTGTAACTGTTTGTAAAGACCATTAACAGGGTAAGAAATAAAGACTCCTTACAAAAAATTAAAAGATGCTAACAAAGTAGTGTTGTTGAGCTTTGCACAGTCTTCAACTTGCCCATTAAAATAATCTTTGATATTATTGAGTTGATTAAGGTAAATGTATACATTTTTGGGTTTCAAAAATCCACAAACAGTATTAAATTCATCAGGTGCCAGCATAATTCTTGGGCCTTAGAATCCTAACAGTTTACCATGGGAGTTGGTAGTATACACTTTGTAATTGTTACTCAGAGTGATTTGAACTTTTGAGTTCTGTTCCAAACATACAGCATCTTTACTTTTTTCCTTTATACATTGGCAGTCATTTCCTCTGACTTTAATGATATGTACCTCAAGGTTGTAAAATGAAAAGAAAATATGCAAAGGCATTACAAAATATATGATCAACAACAAATTAAAATTATATGAGATGTACCAAAATTATCTTTTTGAACAGAAAAGAAAATTATCATCAGATGAATCCATACAATCTTGAGATGTATAGCATTAAAAGGAAACAAAGCAGCACTCAGTATTTATTATGATGAAGATTTTTTGGTTGACAACTCAAACACCTTACCATATAATCATGTCATTACTCTGTAATGAAAAGGAAACTTGGGTCTCATTGAAACTTTCTTCCTATTGTTCTGTTTCAAAGTATGTACAATTTCAGATTTAATATCATCCTGAATAACACGACTCTTCGAACAGTTTCTCCATTTCTTGTTTGTCCTTGCTACAGAAGAGACTAAAGCACATGTATTCTGCCTAGCTAGGTTACTTACTTTCTTTTTTGTAACCTCATCTAACTTTCAACAGTCATCAATTAGAAACAAAGAATATGCGACTTGAATCCAGTAATTCTACCCATTTATCCCTTTTTACTCTGGATCTATCACTACCACCTTTTCATGTATGAGTAACCAGTTTCTTGTCTAAGTCTTGTTCCAACGAAATGTTGGACAGATGATAACTTTATAATTGAAAAAGTCTCTGTGTTCTCTCTCCATTACGTTTCATGCAAATATTATTTTCCCATAATTAGACAGTGTGTCATGTCATATGGTTCTTTCAAATACACCTGAAAAAAGAATTAAGTTGATTGTCTTTAATATTTATTAGAGCATGAATCATGAAATAAATAAATATTTTGTGAACATCAACATACTGATTTGAAACTGGATACATTGTTGTACATTGGCTAATTTAATACTGCAACCATGCAGTCTGTTACAGAGATGCTGCCAGAAATTTTTGTATGAGAGGGAAGTCCCCCACACCTACCTCTAGACAGGGGGAATCATGGGTAGGGAAGGGGGAGACAATGGCAAATGATTGAGATCATGGTGAATAGACAAAAAGACGATGATTTGATCAAGCTTAATTTCGAATTTAAAAAAAAATAATTGCACATTGGGTACAATAAATTATGGGAACTGGATTTAATTTGCATGAATAGTATGTGCTTTGGGAAATAAAGAAAGACACAGACAGTGAGTATATATGCATTTATTACTACACACCAGGTAGTCATTACAACCTGACAGGAGTTTTCATGCTCATATAATTTTGCATTCGAATTAAATTGTAATCAATCAGTTCCAGTGTTCCTCATCATTCATGTACTTATCCTAATGGATATTTCACATTCTCAGCACTATAGATAGCTGTGGTATTAAAACAAATAAAGAAACAGGTGATGCCTTTCAATTGCATATGATGGGGGTGGGGGGGGTGATTGTCGGTTTGGTTGATATTTTGTTGTGATTTTAAATTTGTGGTCTAGCTCGCCCACGAAAATTGGAACCCAACAAATTTAAAGTGATTTTCAGTATTCTTCAGTGATAACAAGATTTTCAAATCAGCTGCTGTGGTGGACATACTGGATGTCAACTTGGCACCATTTTCATTCATTACCAACAAGACATCATAAGAAGTCTTCTGGTGGAAACCCCATGTTGATATGACTTTCCATTTTGGAGAAGCAATGATAACAAGATTTTCAGGATGGATGCCATGGTGGCCATATTCGATATCAGATTGGCACCATTTCTATTAAGTATCAACTAGACATCATAAGAAGTCTTTTGGTGAAAGCAGAATCTCAATATGACCTGCCATCTAGGATAAGTTATGATAACAAGATTTTCAAGATAGCCATTGTGGCAGTCATATTAGAAGTTGGATAGGCATCATTTTCATTCATGACCAAATAGACATCATAAAAAGTCTTTTAGTGAAAACCCCATGCTGGTATGACCATTCATTAAGGAGAAATAGTTATAACAAGATTTTTAAGCTGGCCCATATGGCAGGCATATTGAATGTCTAAATGGCACCATTAGGACCAGCCAGACTTCATAAAAAGTTGTTTGGTAAAACACCCAAGTTGATATGACCATCCATTCAGGAGGAGTAGTGATAACAATATTTTTAAGATGGCCATTGTGGTGGCCATATTGGACATCAGATCGAAAGCGTTTTCATTTTGGACCAACTATTCATCATAAGAAGTCTTCTGGGGAAAACGACATGGCAATTTTACTTTTTATTAAGGAGGATTAGCAATAACAAGTTTTTCAAGATGGCCACTGTGACAGGCATATAGGACATCAGATTGGCACCATTTTCATTTAGGACCAAGTAGACATCATAAGAAGTCTTCTGGTGAAAACCCAATATCAATATGACTCTCCATTCAAGAGGAGTAGTGATAACACGATTTTCAAGATGACCACTGTGGAAGCTATACTGGACATTAGATCAGCCCCATTTTCAGAGAAGATAAACTAGACATCATAAGAAGTCTTTTAGTGAAAATCCCATGTTGATATTACCATCTGTTCAGGGGGAGTAGCAATAACAAGATTTTCAAGATAGTCACTGTGGTGGCCATATTGGATATCAGATTGGCATCAGTTTCATTTAGGACCAACTAGACATCATAAGAAGTCTTCTGGTGAAAAGGCCATGTTAATATGACTTTCCACTCAGGAGGAGTAGCGATAACATGATTTTCAAGATAGCCAATGTGGTGGCCATTTTGGCCATCAAATCAGCACCATTTTCATTTAGAACCAACCAGACATCATAACAAGTCTTCTGGTGAAAACCCCATGTTAATATGACTTTCCACTCAAGAGGAGTAGCGATAACAAGATTTTCAAGATAGCCACTGTGGCAGCCATAATGGACATCAGATCAGCCCCATTTTCATTTAGGACCAAGCAGACATTATAAGAAGCCTTTCAGTGAAAACCCCATGATGATATGACCATCCATTCGGGAAAAGTAGCTGTGGCAGCCATACTGGATGTCTGAGTGACACCATTTTCCTTTAGGACCAACTAGACCATGGGATGAATGTGTGTATAAAGTTTCATGGCAATCCTTCAAGCAGTTTAGGATGAGTATCAATAACAAACTTGTGCTAACAAATGGAGAGACAATGGACATATGATGGACGATGGACAACAGACCATCCCATAAGTTCTTCTGGTCTATGATCAGTAGAGCTAAAAACTAGAACATTCTACTTTGGGCTAAAAAGAATGTTTTATATTTGTGTTTAGAAGCTGCAAGTGTTGTACATGATTTAAATCAATATCCAAGATTTTTCATCTTAAAATATCTTTGTATGTAAAACTCTTTTAAAATATTTCAGTCTTGTGTTTTGGGATACTTGGCTGATTTTTGTAGAAAAGCATATGATTCGACTATGAACATTTGAGATAAAAGTATTCAGATAATTTGGCGCCAGGTTGTTTTTAACTTTGTACATGAGGACTGATGAAGACTGGTTTGTTAAATTTGGTTCATTTGAACATCTCTGATATTTTGATTGACTACAACACAAACACACTGAACCAGTGCAAACTTTTGCCGTCAATTGTTCATCATTAATCATCTAGATTCAATGCTTGATCAACTGTAATATGATAATAACAAATAATGTAATTACATTTACAAATCTGATGACCAATTTGAATATCAAATATGTTTTGTTTCAAGATATTTACTTGTAATGTCAATTTAAACACTAAATGGTGAAATCAATGATGAAGTCAAAATTCAAAACATCATCCTCTGAATTTGTCAAAATATGTAATTAGCCATTCAGCAAAAGAATATTTATCCCTCCTTTTTCTTTTTTCTTGAAGGAACTGGTTAGGAAGAAAGAGTAGTCATTATGATAATGCTGAAATCATGCTACCTGCTACCTAAACATCTATTTTCATATCCTCTTCAAACACCATAGCATCTAATCTCAGTTCCAGCGCTTTCAGTACATATTCTATCGGTGTAACAACAGTCTGCCAATCATCTAAAGTTCCAATGGCTAGACCAATACAGGTTAGGTTGTTTCTGTCATCCAGCATGAACACTCCTGCTCCTGAATCTCCAGCTTCAATGAAATGCTTTGGTCCCTGTCTTTCAACTGTATACTGTCCCTTCATAAGAACTATTTGTCCAGTGGTTGGTAATGGAAGCTCTGCATCATGTATTTTGACCATGGTGCCATTTAAAAGCAATGTTCCATTAGTAAGGCATGTTGTTTTGCCACATTTAATCACCCTTTTCCCTTGCACATCCTCAAATCTGAGTGGGTATCTTATCAACCCATGTCCAAACATAGGTGGGCCCTGCGGATCAAATCCTGAAATAAAAGAACATTTAACATCATGCAATAAACAATCATCTTACAATGACTGCAGTTGTTTAATACCTTCTGTCCTTTATTTTAACATCATCCCCCAAGTACTGCAAGCTTAACAGTTTCTTTTAAACCACTGTCCACGAATAAAGTTAGTCATTCCAAAGTATTTGTCCAATATCTGCTGTTAAATTAATCTCTACTTAGGCTGTTCAAAAAACAAATATTTATTCTGTTCAAAGCTACTTTGCAAAAATCATAAAACATAAAAATACAATAGTACTGTTACCAGTACATATGCCTGCCCTGAGTTTTATAGTCCTCTATGTACAGTATAGTATAGTATGGCATAGTTTACTCTGGAGAATATTGACCAATGGGGTCAAACTTTCGTAAAGGTACCTCATCGATAACTAAAGTTTTTATGCACAAACATTTTTCTTCTTTAAGTCTAGGTGACCTTGATTTTTGACCTTTTCACCACAAAATCAATAGACTTCTTTCTTATGAAACATGCATGTCAACCACAAACTTTGGTGAAGCTACATTGTTGAGAACTGAGCTTTTTGTGCAGAAACAATTTTGTTTTGTTTCAAAGTGGCCTTGAACACTGACCCCCAATTCAATAGGCTTCTTTCTTACCCCATGTGTAAGTCATTGTCAAAGTTTGGTTCTGGTATGTGATATTGAACTAATGTTATTGTGTGGAAATCATTTTTCTTCCTTCAGTTGCAATGACCATAATCTGTGAATTTCGACTCTGAAATTTAAAGACTTTTTCCATACCCTAGTTGCAAGCTGTCCACAAAAGTTTGGTTTAGGTATGCAATGTACAACTCATGTTATCATGTGGAAACAATTTATTTTGGTCTATGTACATGATGTAGAACCAGTGTTATTGTGTGGAAGTCATTTGTCTTCTTTCAGTCCCAGTGACCTTGACATTTGACCTTTTGAACCCCATATCGATATGTTTCTTCCTTATCCCAAGAACAAGGTATCCATAAAGATCAATCTAGGTATGTGATGTAGAGCTTGTGTTATTGTGTGGGAACCATTTTTCTTCTTGGTCATACTGTCATTGATCTTTGACCTTGTGAGGCCAAAATTGATAGACTTCTTTCTTACCACAAGTGCAAGCAATCCACAAAGTATGGTAACATTTGATGGTTGAGTATTCAAGTTATTGTGTGTAGATGAAGTTGTTAACACACAGGCGGACTGTCGGGCAGTCATAACATAATGCGCGCCATCTTATAGCAGGCGTATAAAGTAAAAGTTTTGGTACAGTGTGTAAATCATTGTTTCATAATTATGATGTAAATTTTTGCTGATGCAATGAGTGTTGCTTTGATACTCTCACAAATCAAATTCCTTCAATACTTGTATTTTCATTGAGGAAAACAAGAAATTATTTTAAAAGTAAAACTGTTGGTTCAGTGTGTAAATCATTGTTTCATAATTATAATGTACATATTTAAGGTACCATGATAGTTGTTGTGATTCTCTCTCAAATGACATTTCTTGAATACATGGATGAATATATTAACAAAATTGTCTTGACTTTATTTTATCTCCTCCTGTGAGCCACAGTAGCTCAGTGGATAGCATGTCAAGCTTGCATCCAGAAAGGCAAAGTTCAAATCCTGCCATCAGATCAAACTGGGTCAGCTGACTTGGTGTGTGCCTGGGCAAAGCACTTTATTTGCCCTGGTACAATACAACTAAACCAAATCAACCTCATCTTCAACTACCTGCAAGGGCATCAAAATAAGATAAGGCAATTTCTAAATAGAATACAGATTAGCAACCGGACATAGGCAGCAAAAGTGCATTACTCAAATACTTCCAAAACCTGATTAATTCACTTCCTTCAAAAGATAGAACAAAACAGGGCCTGCAATGATGAGATGCAACTCAACTGGACAGTTCACCCATAATTAACTTGATCAGAAGAACAAAGTGTGAAACTTGCTTTCACTGTGCCATTGTTGCTAACAGATGATGTATGACTCACCTAAAATCTGTCGTTCATCAGAAGATATAACAAACACAATCAAAATCCACAACAATTATCTGAACACAGTGCATGCTTACAATGTGCAGAATGTGAGTCTCTTACTAAAATCTTTAAGTCACAGCGCAAAATTAATACTTTATTAGTCTGCAAAATCCAGTTACTCAAAAATTAAATAAGCCCTACTGTATGCATGAACGGGAATTCTGGCAGTAAGACAATTGTTTAAAATAGTTACAAGTTATAAAGAAAGGATCGATATATTACTTTAAGACTGATTTGTGGAAGTAGTAAAGCTTTAGCTTGTACAACAGCTCCTATACCCAACAAACATTTTTGAATGAATATCTGGTTTGAAGGTGTTAAAATCAGGATAGAAGGTGGTTAAATCTGCACCTCCTATGACCTAGTATCACATGCAAGATGAAATGGCATGCCTTCATCAGACATTGTGCCCAAAGTGCCAGGTTGAATATATACTATTCTTTTCTTCACAAAATGGATCAACTGTGAATATAAATCAAAATCTATACCATCATTTAGAGCTGATTTTCTCAGACATCACTAAACATGTGTAGTCAACCTGATATGCATTTAAAAATCAAGTAAGACTTACCTGCATGTTTCAAATCTGCATCTGGAATGAATGGGAAACTTCTAACATCCACATTTCTGTTACCTTTAACCGTGACCAGTGCAGCATCCACACCAACAAATCTTGGCAGGCCATTTATTGGATCACATATCTGTTGATCAAAAACTATTTTAGAAACCTCTCCGCAGTATCTGTCTATGCGACTTTTCTCATGGTCAGGATGAGATTCACCATCTGCTGGCTGGAAAACTTTACGTCCTACAGATTGTCTTAGAGCAGACGGATTCATTACATCTGGCTCAATGACATGTGCACATGTCAGAAAGCCTATATCTGTGTCATTTATCTTCACAAAGGGTCCTAGTGTTCCTTGATAAACACCTTCCACACCGATGCTGATTCCCATTCGAAGTCTTTCATGCCAATCCTTTGTGCACCATGTGCTCCATCTGAACATTCCTTGCCTGAGGTAACCTTCACGGACATCTACATTTACTTCGAGTGACTTCTTACCAACTCTTAACTTGGTTGGAAAAACACCCTCACCAATGGGTGCAATCCCTTTCACCCTACAATAAAGAACAATTGAAGGACATTTTATATATCCCTTACTCTTGGATAGCATAAACGAGCTACCTGTGATTGCTTCTAAGTTACTATGTTGTTTGAAAAGAACAACGCCATGTTCCTCAATTGCTTGTTCAAACAGTTCTGCATCTCCAAGACTGAGGCTTGTTTTGCTGTCAGTACGCATTTTGTGTGGAGGTTCCAGAGGTCTTGATGGTGTCTCAGAATCCATGTAATAAATATCTATACCCTTATAGCTTTCGATAGTTTTCTGTATCACACCCTTGTAGAGGCAAACAAATACCATCTTATGTTCTGTAAGGTCAGTTCCAAGCCAAACACTGATTTTTGTGTTCTTCTCAATGACCTTGAGCCTCTCTGCCAGTTCTGTTGGTAGGTGAGAATCTCTTCTTTCTTCTAGAACTGAAGGTTTATGAAGGGCAAATTCAGACCATTTTAGCTCATCTCCCAAGGATGTCCCGTAAACTGAAATGACATTGTCTTTTGTATACCAATGTAAGAATACAATGATTTTTGTAACTTCCTTTCTTAGTAATGTGTCACAATCTCATTGTTATCAGGACATCCAATCTGATTTTTAAAAAGTTGATTATAAGCAGAATTATGCAATGTTAATGAAATATGAGTTAGCAAAAATATAAATGCCATTAAAAAAGATGAAAGATGATAATTTAACAGATTAAGTAATTTTGTCAAACTTAAGCTTTCATAGCTATGTAATATCAGTACGATATCTTGAGGAAACGCCAAGTAATGAAACTTTAGAAAAAATTCAGCACATAGGCCTTATTTATGGTTCAAATGCATAATGTTCTTGCAATCGTTTGAGAAGCACTTAATTCCAAATTATTTTCTGTCAAATTTGGTTAAATACTGCTGAGCAGTTTCTGAGAAGAAGTAATTTAAACAGTTTTTGTTCCTACTACATGTATGTTTAACCACAGTGGTCCTATTTGATAGAAGATCAGCAACATTTGCACAAAATTGAAGGGCCTTTGTGCCAGAATGCTTTTTGTCAGCACAATCCTGGCAATACAGCGTAAAGTAAGTTTAAAATAGGCAAACAAAATGATAAAATGGAAAAAGAGGGAAATCCTTAAAATACAAATGCACTCTTTTAATTAGTCCAAGACCTTCATAGATGCAGCATCATCATGGGACACTTCTCAAGGCAAACAAAAGTTTGCCTTCATTAGTCACCACTTATTTATGACATGGATGATTCCACATTGGGCCTATTCAACATCCCTGAGCCCACAATGAATGGGGGTGGGGTGGCAGGAAAATACGGTCAAATTCTGCAGAGTGATTTTTTAGGAGAAGTTGTTTAAAATGTTTTCTATATGCAGTAGTAGTGGCCATATTTAATTATGGATTGGCATTATTTGTAAACAATTTAAATCCTCTATGCCAGGATGAATTTTGCCATATTTGGTCAAATTCTGTTGAGCAGTCTCTGGAAAGAAGTTCTTTAAAGGCTTATCTATACATGTATTTTTAAATGAAGCTATGGCACGTTTGCATAATTTATAACAAATCTGGAAGCCATCTATTACAGGATGTTGTCAAATCTGGTCTAATTCTCTTGAGCAGCTTTTGAGAAGTCATTTAAAGGAGTTTAATTGTATTTAGTAATGGGGGCCATATTTTATGGTGGATCAGCATCATTTGTACAAACCTGAAAACAATCCATGCCAGCATACTTTCTGTCAAATTTTATTTAAATGTTATTTTTTTGTGGCAGCTATATTTGATGGCAGTTTGGCATAATTTGTATAAATTTAAAAGCCATCTTTGCCATGATGCTTTCTATAAATTTGTTCAATTTTCTGGAGTTGTTTTTTAGAGGAAGTTGTGTAGAGGTATTTCTAATTTAGTAATGGCAACAATCTAAAATGATGGACTGGCATCCATTGAATAAATTTTATAGGCCATGATGCCAGAACGCTCCCTATGAATCATTTACCAGTACTCACTGGCTGAGTCAGGTTTATGAGAAGTTGGAAGTAACAACTGAGAACAGACAACACACGACGGACAATGCAAAACAGACAACCCACAATGAACAAAGGATCAATCCCCCATAAACTCATTTGGCCTTACAGCTTGGTGAGGAAAAAAATATTACCTTTTTGAAGATGAATATTTCATGCATTATTGAAGGTTTATTGTTCAACATTAACATACTAATATGAAGCAGAGTTACACATACTGTAAATTGCAAACCATATCTTGAACAAAACATTGAGTATAGAGTTAAATGAGCTGAGTTTACATGCAAAGATTCAGTATCGTTTGAGGTAAAACTTTGTGGCTTACCAACACCCAAGACCTTATATAGATATTTCAATTTAAAAATCTGTTGTCACGATTTTAACTAGGAGAAATTAATTGCACGAACAATTTTCAAAATATGGTATTTTGAATGGTTAGTATCTGTGTGCCTGACTGTCAGGCATACCAGCATTTTCTCATGTGAGTGAAAGACATTCTAAAAAAACCACAATGTTCCAAAATTCAAGGACATCCCCAAAATGCTAGACTTTTTCCCCAACAGTTGTGATACAAGAGCTTGGGCAGTATTTAATAAGGAATTACAATCGGATATTACTGTCATTTTAGTGATCAAGTTTTATAGCTGATAGTTACCTTTTTGCCTATAAAATTTTGTTTTAACTGCAAAATCAAATTTGACACAATGAAGTAATTTAAGGCTAAAAAAAAGAACAATTCAACCAAAATATAATGGTTAGAATCTCTGTATATATTCTCATCTTTGTTCAAATTATATAATAACAGATTGCATGCACTTTAATCACATCAAACAGATGCAAGATGAATACAAGAAATTATGGTAACCGATAACATTTCAACCATTTAAAGTTTTATGTATTCTGATAAAGGAATACAATGTTCATTCCTTGATTTGAATTCTTCCATTGAAGAAAGATAGTTTTATCATTATGGTATGTTAAGGTTATATCTGAATTTAGCAGACGCAACTAGGTATAGTTACAATATGTAACTGTTAAGATATAGTTACTAAAGTATACAAGCTGTTTGAGTTCTTAATATACCACAAGAAGACACATTTGTAATTGTTTATCTTTAAAGGCAAATGTTATTTATGTTCGATAAAGAATTATGGGGGTTCAGGGGTTTTAAATATATCATTGTCAAATTTCCAAACATAATCATGGAATGTTTTCTGATCCATTTGATAACTCGCAGTAAACTTTTATGGAATATTATATAAAACACACTAAATCTGTATACAATCCTCCAACTTATGTTCAATAGCCCTCATTAACAACTTCACTCTGTTAATCTAAGTGCATTATCATGTCCATTTTTTAAATTTATTTACTAGTGAGCCATTTGATAGTCAGAAGTTTGTATACATATACTGGAAACAAAGTATAACTCAAGTAATGTCTTGTAAAAGTGAAAACTGCATTCAAAACTTACAAAAACAAGGGTCCATCAAGGTGGTTAATTCTCTACTGACCAAAAAGTATTTCAAGAACCGATGATCAGTCCATTTCTTTTGTCCTTTTATTATTTTTAACTGTAGAATATTGAAATCATATCGGATATTCTTGAGAAACTCAACATACCAAATCTGGTAACTAAAATACTTTCTTACATGTTTTGTGTTAACATGTTCACAAAGATACCTCTAAGAACAGTATACAATTCCTTGTCATGACTTTGACATTGAGCTTGTTAAAATGGATCAAAGATAACCGAATTTGTCTCAGACAAAAAATGTAAAGATGTATCCACATGCTAATCTTGGTTAAATCTATAATTACTATTTTTATTTTAAAAAGCACCCAAGTTATTGACTTGGGATCATTCAAGGTACAGTGTGTTCTTCAGATATATCTTCAAACTGGGTTTGATAAAAATCTATTCATACTTGTTTGTGTTATCATGTTCTTTAAGCCATTACAGCTAAAATATTGAATCAAGACCTTTCACCTTAAAAATCAATGTCAGAATGCTGACTATCATCTTGTTTACTGGAATGGAACTTATTTATAAAAAGGAAATTTTGTAGTAAATTATGTTTCCCCAAAACTACTTACCCAATCACATTGACATTAGAAATTACTTCTGCTATTAACGTTAGGAATCACTTCTGCTATTTGACAGAGAAAGTCTGGACAAACTTCATTTTGATATGTACATAAGCTCAGTGAAGTACAAATCTGCCTTTGACTTTACCCCGAAGTGGGATAAGTCTAGTTTCAAATTCCTTCAGACACCCATGAATATGTTGTTGGCCAGATCAGGCAACATCTTAATTCAGAAACAATTACATATTGCAAAAAGTATTTTCATGAAAACTCCATGTTAATGTCGTCATTCATGCAATAGTAGTAGTGATAATTTTTTTTTTCAAGACAGCCATTTTCATGCTACATGTATTTTGGAAGTCAGATGAGCACTATTTTCATTCAGAATCAGCTACATATACTGTATTAGTATAGTGTTTGAGTGAAAACAGCATGTTGATGGTACTAACCATTCTGGAGAAATAGCCAATTACAACGATTTAGGATAGCCATAGCCAATTATGACGATTTAGGATGGCCATCAAGGCAGCCATTTTTGGTGGTTAAATCAACATGAATTTATTATAGGCACATCTATGGGTTGCAAGAAAGAAATGTTTTTCTTTTAAAAATAAAATGACAGAATTGCCATTCATTCCAAAGAGGTATCTGTAACGAAATTTGTCACATTTTGGGAGATAACACTGGTGTCATTTTCAATTAGGACCTATAGTGAGATCTGTCAGAAATCCCCTTGTCGATACAATCATCCCTTCCTGAAGAGTAGTGACCACAAGATTTTCAAGAATGCTGTCATGGCCATCATGTTGGAAGTCTGATCAGAACAGATTTTGTTTAGGGACCACTAGATATTATAACAAGTCTTAAAGTGAAAACCCCACTTCTGTATGACCATCTGTTCAGTTGAGGCAGTTATAAAAATATTTTCAAAATGGATGCCATGGCAGTGATGTTGCATTCCTAATTAATTGGCACCATTTTCAATTAGAAGCAACTATATCTCACAAGAAGTCTTTTCATAAAACCGCATGTTGCTATGACTAGTCATTCAGGAGAAGAAGAAATAAACTGATATTCAACCTGACTGTTATTGCGGCCACACTGTAAATCTAATTGGCACGAATTTTCATGTAGGTCCACAACTATGTATCAACAGAACTTTGGTGAAAACCTCATGTTAATATGACAATCCATTATGCCAAGTAGCAATAACAACATTTTCAAAATGACCACCATGGTGGCTATTTGATGGTCAGATCGATTTCATGATCACCCGGCCAGTAGCTTAGGAGAAGTAATGATTACAAACTTGTGCAAAAGGACAGATGGACAGACAGTGGGTGGGCAGGCAAGAGGCCATCACATAAGCTCTTCTGGTCTTTCACCAGTAGAAATAAAATTAGGAACAGTGGTACTGATGGGAAAATCTTTGGCTTGACTGCTGACCGTAACATTCATATCAAGGATAGAAGATCACTAAACTCTTCCAACATGCAAAGTTGGTTAAAATCTTTGATTTCTATTTCTTTTAAGATTTGTATTCACAAGCAATTTTAGGTCAAACACCATAGTTCTGAATTAGGCATTCATTCTACACATTCATCAGAAACTATATATCCATAAACACAGTTTGATAACAATCCCTTCATACTTATATTTGGGTTGTAAACAATCAAAGCTCACAGGTCATTCAAATCAATATTTTTTATTTAGACCTATGTGTCAATATAACAAAATATTCCATAGAATTAACCTTAATAAACTTTCAAGATGGCTATTGTAGTGGTCATGTGGATGGTTAGATCTGCACAATTTTGATTAGGATCAACAACGTATCAGAAGGAGCTGTTCAGTGGAAACACCATCTCAGTATAAGCTAGAATTCATTCAGGTGGAGAAATGATACCAAGACTTTCCAGATGGCTGTCATGACAGCTATATTGGAGGTTAGATTGGCACCATTTTCATTTAGGGCAATTAACATTTGTTCAGGAGCTTCACTGAGTAGCGATATAAAGATTTCCAAGATGGCCATATTTTGGGTCAGATAATGCATATTTGAGATCAGATAGGTAGCAATTTCATATATGACAAATAACATATTATGAGGAGTCTTTTAGTGACAAGGCCATGTTGCTATGGCCATCTATTTAGTTTAAAAGATCACAAGATTTTAGTGAAATGCCATATCTGTTCTGACCACATTACTTTACAAGGAATAGCTATAATAAGATCTCCAAGATGGCTACCATGGTGGCTATATTCAATTTCAGATGTACATTATTTTCATTTAGAACAAAAAAAATATCACGATAAATCTTTTAGTGAAAATGTCATGGCACTAAGACCATTAACTACACATATTTTTAATATTCACTGTCCTGAGATGTTCCTTCAAGTATTGGTAAGCACCATGTATGCTTGAGATTGTTCGAAGTTCAGTTCAAGGGCAGGTATGTTCATAAATCGCTTCTCTGGTATTGCTCTTTCAATTCAATGGCATAAAGGTACATGAATACATTTTGCTGAAATCATAGATTATGAATCACTTTTCTGTGATGCATTATTGATTCAAAATCACAGCATCTACCGAGTTTCTTCAATAATACTGATGTTTATTTCAACATACATGTATATGTAATAATAAAGCCCAGATTGTTAAATTTTATAGGCCAGAACTTCATGAGAAATTACATTTTTCTTGCATACTCCAAGACATTCTGGCTGTGTAGTTCTATAAGACCATTACAAACTGTCATGAGTCATTCTGTCAATGTTTTTGACTAACTTTTGTCATTTTCTTATACGGCCATTTTTTTATTCCTTAATTTTAATCTCTCACTTGCATCGACTGGTTTCTTCAATTTAAGACCATATACCCTTGATATCAAAGCCTGTAGTGCACCTCCAAATGTTTCTATCATGCCAAACCAACTCTTGAGTATATTGAAGTAGGATTCAGTAGGTATTGCTGAAACCTGAGTGTGCTGAATTTCCAGCAATATTTAATTCCCAAAATTGAGGTACCTGCATTGCTGACTGAGGGTGAGCAATGTTGAGCTTCCCTCTGACCCTATCACAAAGTTTGAATTAGCAATGTAAATGATAAGTACCATGTCCAATGTCATCAATATTGTAGGTTCGTCTCATCTGTCAGCAGATTAAAGACATAACGAATGCTATAGTCACAATTTCTGAGAAAAACAAATCATCTTCCTATCGACTTCATGCAGGTATGACTTGATGTAAGGTCGTTTAAGTTTGCTACACCTGCTAGTAAGCGGCTACCCTATGCCAACTGCATGGTGGTGGAGAATTCCATATTTTCGACAGGCAATGGGCTCTGACCCCATGCCCCAACATAAATGTCATAATATCTAAAATGGGGTGGGAAGGGTCAAAGAAAACTCGGACTATGTGGAGCTGATGCTGTTCCAACATGTCTGGTAGTCATGGGCATTCATCTTGCATGACTTACCATGACCACACAATTTGTTCCTTTCTTCTCACAAAGCTTGTATTTTGCTCTTTTCCTGCCGACTCAGGGAAGGTACAATGTTATTAAAGAGGGCTGAGAGCAGTGTGATATCATATTCATCAAGGTTTGTATTGCTTCCGTTTTGTTACTTTGGATGTCCATTTAACACCTTCCTTTTAAGAAGACTGTTGATGGTGTTCCTGTTGTTAGCAAGATACTGGTCACGAGTGCTGGTAGGAGTGACCATGTAATGATTCACAAGGACATTTTGCCAGGGATTTGGTGCCGATCTCTCTATCCACGGGGATATCTCTTGTCTGACTCCTACCTATGTAGGCAAACAACTTTTAGCTTTTTTATAGCTAAAATTTAACTTGGGAGGGCTGGATTTGCAAGGTAGTGGTCGTACTCCTAATGTATTATTATTGTGTAATGTATTTGAAAATAAAATGACGAAGTTCAAAACAGTAATTTGTTTGAAAATTGACATACCAAACTCACAGTACCAGTGTGTCATGCAGATTTCAGTTATGTTATGACTCTATGGCCTAAAAATATGCAACAGAAAGGAGTCTTGAATGTCCTGATGTACCAGGAGTCTTGAATGTCATGGTGTGCCACAATTCCAATAGTCTTGAAACAATCCCAAAATCTCAAAGTCAAGTATTAATCCAAAATGAGAATGAGCACTTTAGTAATCCAATGAATATTTTAAAATAAATAATTCCTCTCTCTGAATTTGCTCTGATATTCACAACTATACATATCTGATTATTAAACTAAATTCCTTAAAGACTTATAGTTAGCACAGGAATGAAATACTGTTTACCAAACTTCCTATATATAAACACAGGTCACCTGACAGAATTTTCTAGGAAATCATATGGATTATCTGACAAATAGCAGTAATTCTAGTGGAAAAACCAATCAAATTGTAAACAAAAGCAACCCTGACCTCGAATTCTAAGTAAACAACTTGTTTACATCCTATAACAAAGGACAAAGTTAAATATGTAGCACAAAAGTTAAATTTGTCAACATTATACATAACACCACCCCTCATAAAGAAAAAAAGATTCATGCAATAAAGCTTTTTTTAAATATGGATCTGATACTATTATAATCATCAAAATTACATAGAAAAATGTCTTATAAATGACACTCAGTTTAATTACACAAAATAAAACAATATAGTACTTCCATACACGTGAGAATGCATCTGCAATCACATTGTTTTTTCCCCAGATGTGTCAAATGTCAATGTTATATTCCTGCAGTAATTAACTCCATGTCAACAATCTCCAATTTTTATCTTTCATTTTGTTGATGAAAGTAAGGAGATTGTGATCACTGTATACAATAACTGGAGAAAGAGCAGAGGTAACATACACTTCAAAATGTTGTAAAGCCAATATCAAAGCCAAACATTCCTTCTCAATTGTGGAATCATTTTTCTGGTGCTTGTTTAGTTTTTTAGAAAAATAGCACACTGGTTGATCCACACCATTTTTGTCTTCTTGAATCAATACTCCACCAACCCCTTCATCACTTGCATCAAAAGTCATTTTAAATAATTGGCTGAAATTTGGTGTAGAAAGAACTGGTGCATTCTTAAGCATGGAGTTTAATTTATTAAAGGATTCCTGACACTGGTCAGATCAATGAAACTTGGATTTCTTACTCAACAAATTTGTCAAACGTTTGGCAATTATGGAAAATTTTGAACAAAATATCCAATAATATACAGCCATACCTACAAATCGCATCAGTTGCTTTTTACAAACAGGCACAGGAAATCCAGAGATAGCTTTGACCTTAGCTTCTACAGGTTTAACTTGACCTTGTCCCACAATATGACCTAAAAATGTGACACAATCATTGCAAAACTCACTTTTGCTTAAATTAATCATCTGATTTGCATCACTGAGTAGATCAAAGAATTTTTGAATGGTTTCCAAGTGATCTTCCCTGATGTCATTGTAGATGATGATGTCATCAATGTACACATCACAATTATCTAGACCAGATATTATCATGTTCATAAGATGCTGGAATGTTGCTGGAAAATTTTTCATACCAAAAGGCATCACTTTATATTGATAAAGCCCATCTGGAGTTACAAATGCTGAACTTTCTTTTGCTCTTTCCATGAGTGGAATTTGCCAGAATTGTTTTAAAAGGTCAAACTTGGTGACATATTTTGCATTTCCAATTTTATCAATTCAATCATCATTCTTGGCATTGGAAATGAATTCATTTGGTGACACTGGAGAATTTTTTTATAGTCAGTACACATGCTGAATGTATTATCTGGCTTAGGCACAAGAATGCATGGCAATTTCTCGTTACTTTTACTTGGTTCTATAAAATCATTCTCCAGTAAATATTGAATTTCTTTCTTCAAATATTCCTGTTTGAGAAGATTCATCCTGTAAGGATGTTGCTTCACTGGTGTAGAATCTACAATATCAACTTCATGATAGATTTTATTTGTTCATTTAGGAGCATCAGGAAACAAGTGCTCATACTCATGTAATAGCTGTTTTAGTTCATTTCTTTCCTGTTGTTGTAGATATGAAAATTTCTGGTCCAGATTGTTCAATATTTCTGAATTCCGAAGGCTGGTTAAACCAAAATCACTACAGTCAGATTGTATTGACAGCCTCACTGTGTGGGACAGGTACAACTAAATTAATTGAATAATTAACTGGGCTATCTCTGTCAAAATACACCTTTAACATATTTATGTGACAAAGTTGTTTCTGTTTCCGCATCCCAGGAGTGTTAATGATATAATTTAAGTCATTTACATTCTTTTCAACTGTAAAAGGACCATAAAATTTACCCTGAAGAGGATTTTGAGGCATGGGCAAGAGAGCCAGAATCTTTTCACAAGGCTTAAAACTCCTTTCCTGTGTATTTCTGTCATACCTTAATTTCATTTTTGACTGAGTAGAGTGAAGATTAGTTCTTGCTACTTCACAGGCCTTTTACAACTTGTATTTGAAATCAGAGACATAGTCAAGAAGATTAATCTTTGAAGCTTCATTTGAAAGAAGTTTCTCTTTCAATAATTTCAATGGTCCATGGTCAGTATGTTCAAAAACCAGTTCAAAGGAACTAAAACCCAATGACTCTTGAACTGATTCCCTAACAGCAAACAACAACAAATGAACATCCTCATCCCAATCCTTTCCTGTATCAAAACAATATGATCAAATCATATTCTTCAAAGCTTGATGAAATCTATCCAAAGCTCTGTGACTTTCAGGATGATAGACAGAAGATTTAAACTGTTGGATGCCTAATTCATGCATAACTTGTTGGAAAGTTCCAGACATAAAATTTTACCCTTGATCAGATTGGACAGATTTGGGAATGGCAACAAGTGTAAAAACTTCACCAAATCTTATTCAGTGGTTTTAGTTTTAATATTTCTCAAAGGAATTGCTTCTGGAAATCTTGTAGACGAACACATAATGGTCAAAAAGTATTGGTTGCCTGAATTGGTCTTAGGTAAGGGACCTTCACAGTCTACCATTATTCTACTAAATGGTTTGTCAAAAGCAGGAATAGATTGCAAATGAGCTTTAGGTATCTTCCATTTGACAAGTGTGACAAGATCTGCAGTGTTTAGAAACATCACTTTGAGGTTTCGGACAATAAAAATGATTCAAGATCTTGTGATAAGTCTTACTGACTCCTTAATGACCATCCAAGGGAGTTTTATGAACTAGTCTAAGAATTTCCTGTATATATGACTTAGGAATGACAATTTGATAGCTCACTGAACACTCATCACCAGTGGGTACCTCAGGTGGTCTCCATTTTCTCATAAGGACCCCATTGTTCACAAAGGAACATCTTGGAACTTGTGTGGCTTCAGTTTCACTAATAGCCCTCTGAAACAAACAAGAGATCTCAGGATCTTGTTCCTGTAAAACAACAAAAGATTGCCTTTTGTCACCCTGAATAGAACAGAGAGAATGAGCTGTAAAAAGAGGATCACTGTGATCAATACCTTTTGATTGATCAATTTCAGGAAAGTAACCTCATCAAAAGACTGATCAATAAATGTGTCAGTTAAAGAAATAATTTTCCGGTCAACATCGTTCTCAAGAGCTCTTTTTGCCATAGCTCTCGTAACTGCACAAGCAGGATACAAATCAGGGATTTCAATCTCAATAGGATCAACTTTTTGATCCAAACAAGACTTGTCAGTTACAAGTGGATAAACCATGACCTTATCTCCAGCTCTGGCATTGCCTAGTAATAAATGGATACCTTCTATAGGCAAAGAAGTCACTGCCCCAACAGTCACAGGTCCTGAAACTAAGTCTGATGTTAAATTGACAGAATGGAGAGGAACATTTATATAACCGCATGCTACTCCATGAATAAGTACACTTTCACTAGAAGAAGTCTTCTCATACAAAGGCAAAGTACCTGATAACAAAAGACTCTGAGAAGCTCCCGTGTCCCTTAATATTTTAATAGGGACAGGTTTGGCAGAATCACCAATAAGTGATATAGAACCTTCTGACATGAATGGTTCATAAGTCTCCAAAATAAAATCAGACTGGGGTTTGTTTGACCCAACAACTGTATTGCTTTCAATACAAGACTGTGACCTTGAACTCTTTTAAATAAAAGCATTTGGAATAGCTGTGTGGGGTCTTTATGCTGTTACTTATTTTTCAACCTGAAGCAATCAGAAATGACATGCCCTTTCTTTTTACAATAGGTGCACATAGGAAGAGATAAGGATTTCTGATCAGTCTTATCAGATGTTTAATTTCTAACAGTTGTGCTGTTTTGAAAGTTATATACAAGCTGTCTGAGGTCATCATAATTGTGATCAACCTTCTTGGTTGAGCACCACCTATCAAATTGTTGTTCTTTTTCCCTTGCAAATTCTACATGAGTTTGTCCAGTTTCTTTTCTACAATTTTGAAACTTCTGTCGATATGCCTCAGGTTCTAACTCATAACCCTTCAAGATGTACTCCTTAACAACATCATAATCAGTGCTTTGTTGTACTGACAGTGAAGTGTAGACTTCATGAGCTTTGCCAATAAGTACACTTTGTAATAACAAAGTCCAATGCTCTCTTGGCCATTTCAAGTTTTCAGCAATTTTCTCAAAGTGAAGAAAGTATTTATCTACTTTATTTTCCTAAAAATGGGGTACTAACCTAATATACCTGGTAACATCAAAACCTCAATTTGTGTGTAAAGGAGGGGAGAGTGCTCCGCTTGTCACTTCTAATTCTTTTAATTAATATCGCATTTCCATTTCTTTTCTTTCTCTCTGCATTTCCCTCTCCTCTTTCTCTTTCTGCATCTGTATTTCCTTCTCCTCTTTCTCTCTCTCTCTCTCTCTCTGCATTTCCCTTACCTCTTTCTCTCTGCATCTGTCCTCTTTCTCTCTCTCTCTCTGCATTTCCCTCTCCTCCTTCTCATTTTGCATCTGTATTTCCCTCTCCTCTTTCTCTCTGCATTTCCCTCCCATCTTTCTCCCTCTGCATCTGTATTTACCTCTCCTTCTACTCTTTCTGAATTTATAGTTCCATCTTTTCTTTCTGAAGCTGAAGCTTTCTTAATTCTAATTCCATCTGGGTTTTTTTGTTCTTGCTGCAATTCCCCTAATTTCCTATCAAAACCAGATACAGGCTTATCAATTAAACCCAAAGAACTATTATCCAACATTCCTTTCCCACCAAATATGGAATTAAAATATTCTTTATCTCTTGCTTTATCAAAGACGCTTTCGCTTCAGAAAGATCATAATGTCTAGCAAGCTCAAGCAACTCGTCCTTTTTCATAGACTCTAACCTTACCTGGGTAGGACTTGAAACAAAGTTCTCAACCTTAGATGAAATTGTGAATGCTTGCTGGTTTCACTAAAGATTTCTAAAAAGAGTGAAATAAAAATCTTTACCAGAGTCAATGAAAATTCCAAAACAAAATCAATTTAAATTGTAATTAAAAGAAATTTACACCCCAGACAAGCCCCAAATTTTTGTTACGACTCTATGGCCTAAAAATATGTAACAGAAAGAAAATGAAACCAACAATGTAAGTAAAATCAACAAGCAATTTATTTCTAGACAATTAAAGTGAAAATTCAAAAAACACTTATAATAATGTGAATTAAAATCCAAAATAGTCTAATAATTCTAAGTGTCCTAATCCCATGTCCAAAACATAATGTTCCAAATGAATTCCAGTAGCTTTAAATGTCCTGATGTACCACAACAACCTTGAATGTCTTGATGTACCAGGAGTCTTGAATGTCATGGTGTGCCACAATTCCAATAGTCTTGAAACAATCCCAAAATCTCAAAGTCAAGTATTAATCCAAAATGAGAATGAGCACTTTAGTAATCCAATGAATATTTTAAAATAAATAATTCCTCTCTCTGAACTTGCTCTGATTTTCACAACTATACATATCTGATTATTACACCAAATTCCTTAAAGACTTATATTTAGCACAGGAATGAAATACTGCTTACCAAACTTCCTATATATAAACAAATGTCACCTGACAGAATTTTCTAGGAAATCATATGGATTATCTGACAAATAGCAGTAATTCTAGTGGAAAAACCAGTATAATTGTAAACAAAAGCAACCCTGACCTCGAATTCTAAGTAAACAACTTGTTTACATCCTATAACCAAGGATATAGTTAAATATGTAGGACAAAAGTTAAATATGTAAACATTATACAAGTCTGCAATAAGTGTAAGATGGTTCCAAAGAATGCATTCAGTGCTGGAGGAGGAGTCAATAACAAAGTAGGGACCCTACAATGGAATGGTCACTTGAAAAGATGGCCAGGCTCAAAACATGGTATTGTTTTAAAACTTAATTTGGCACCATCATGTGCTTCTCCATTATCTCTGCAAGAACTGAGCAAACTTTCATGGCAATGTATGAAAGCTGTATGTAAATTAATTACACAAACAAAGGACTCTGCAGTGGGAAAGTCACTTGAAAAATGGCAAAATAAAAATATGGTATTGCTTTACACATTTATTGGTAACATTTCAATGCAATGCAATCAAAACTGTAGAAGGAGTTGCTTACACGAAAAGGGACCCTAAAATGCAATGGACAGATGGAAGGATGGGCAGTGTAATGGCCCACTGCCATTTTTTGGCAAGGGCATAACAAGAAATTCTCTTTGTTCGTCTGTTAGACCGGCAATTTTTCAAGTGGCATTATCTATCAAATTCAAGGGATGAACTAACCATGCCCACCGCCCCAACCTATAAGGCAATTACCATATATGCACAGACCCAGATTTGCAGTCATATAATACATTGGCAGATTTGGGTCTATGCAGTTTGTTAAGGGCAATCAGGGTTTATTAAAGCTGCATTCCCTCACAAAAATATGAACAAAGGCATGCCAGAATAAAGGAAAAAAAAGGGGAGAATGAGCAGGAGCCCAAAATGTTGGGCAGACAATTTAGCAGTTTGTGGGGTGTTTCCCAGTGCCCTGTTTGACATGCACTCGTATCATCGTATCATAATGTCAACAACTGGTAACGAGTTCACTGTGTCACATGCTACTGACCTATCACCAGAGCAGACATAACCACATCCTACTCGTTAGCTTAGCACATCACATAAAATCAAAGTATTTTATGCTGACATTTACCCAGTGTGAATTTGTGTAAATTTTTTTGGGCATACTGAAAATTCTATGAAAAATATGTTGAAAAATGTTCCTGTAAATCATGTGATGCTCACACCTTTGCCATCAATAGTACTGATTGGTGGTCCATATGTATCAGCACATGTTAGAGTTTGAGTGACATATGGCTATATGTTAATTGCCTCAAGAAGCATCAAACTAAAGTGAAAAAAGCACATGCTCTAACTGCTCAAGTACTGCTATGATTTGCGCCCAACCAAAAACTTGGTCTACCTATAAAAGTGCAGTTGATCCAATCAAAAATCAAGACAATTATCTGAAAACAGTGAATGTTTATAAGTTTGGGAAAACAGATCTTGTTTTCAAAACCCCTACATCAATGAAAGTAAATAATACTAGTTTTAGACCACAACACAAGGGTTACCAAAACTTAAACAAGCCAAACTGGATGATCTGGATGGATTTTGAATTGTAAGACTGTTGTTTGGACCTGCAAAGAACACACTCATAATATATTAGCTAGAATCCAGTTTTGGGAAGGAATGAAGCTTTAAATAGTGAGATAGTGCAGTAATGCAATTATACATCTGTTCAATCAAAAAGGTGAAGAATGCTTCAAAAACATTCATTTAAACTGAGATGTCCCTTCATTTTCACTAGTCATTACTATACCTTGAGAGAGGGGGTCTTGACCTAATGGTGATGATGTTACATCTCTTCGCAAAAATTGAGTCATTATTGTAGCAAATGGAACACTGGGAGATGCCCAAGCCAGCAGTGGGGCAGAAGGTCTCCTGGTAAGTTGATACCAAGTCAAGGCTTTCTGTTGTCTCTCTCTAAATAGGAAAGCCCTATTGGTGGAGTTATGCTCAGCAACAAGATTGGGCAAAATTTCTTGTACAAATTTAATACCCGTTTCATCACTTGCCTCCCCAGCTACAGTTTTTGGACTGGTCTCCTTACTGTCTCTTTCCACATATTTCATTGGTAGTACTTTTGCAACTGGTTTCTTTTGAGGATCCTTTGGTCTTGCCCCAAGATGGGAGTACCGATCACTCTTGTTTGTTTCTGGTACAAATCCCTCCTCCTTCCCTGACCTTGTATGATCTTGAAATTTGGTCCCCAAAAGCTGTTTCTCTTCTTCCACCTCAGCTTTATTTTTCTAAAAAAAATCAGATAGAGTCAAACCTGTCACTAGTGGCAACCCATGGGATAAGGCAAAACTTGCCTTTGCACACAGGTGACTGCTGTACACAGGTTCACCTTTTAAAATTGGTTTCTGAACAAATACCATGCACCAAATACCATTATCGTTAATATTATTATTACATTTTCAAGATTATTTTATGTGCACCGTGCTACAAAATTTTAAATTACAGGTATATGTTATCTCCCAAATTTATGTTCCACACATAATTACTGTATCATGCCCACTTTAATCCATCCTGTAAATTAAATCATCACTGACTTAAAATATACACCGATCTTAGTTTGTTCACTCTTTAAAAACAATATCTGGATTAGTCAATTGCTGTACTCGCCGAGATCAAGCAACAGTCGGCTTATGTGAGAAGCCTATGATGAATAGGAAGTAAAAAGAAGTCATATATGGTTATTCTTTGTGACCCATGAACTGAAATTTCACCTGCCTTTTACAGCCAAGTTTTGAATATTGAATGACCCTTATACCATAATGAAAATGGATGTAACTCATATATCGTCCCGAAGACAAACCTTTTTCTTTAGAGATAACTTTAATTCACAGGCAAATAGATAAAGATATCAAACTATACCTATCACACTGGCACAAAAGGTGACTTCCATTTCTGCTATGATAACACAACTACTTTTCCCACCATCCAGCAAATGAATTGCTTCGACCCTCTACCATATAAAAACTGCCTCACTTTCAAATTTGACATAGTAACACCTTTGAGTTACATTATTCAATATGAATGGAGTACATTGAGTACAAGCGAGATAAGAAATGTTTGCGCATTGATTCACACGATATTCCTGTATCTAAACAATGCTTTCCTCATGAAGCAAAAGACTGAGCAGTAACTGTAGATATGCGGCAGTGACTGCTTAAGGCAGGGAGAAACCATTGTTTGGTTAGGAAACACCTGGCATAATGTTATTATACATGATAATTCCATTATGTCATGTAAAACTGCAATGTAAGCTTGACCTCATGGCTTGGACTATGAAATTCTAGTAATGGTACAAAAGCAAAACAAGTTTAAATCCTTTAGACCCAATTAACACAGCTTTTAGTATTACAAAGTGAAAAGGAAGAAAGACATCTATAATATTTACACTGAAAACATGATCTTGTGAGTGGTCTGCTACTTGCTCTTAAGTAGTAATGGAAATGTCCAAGAATTTAATAATCTATGTCAAAAAGAGCAGCAAACTTAAGAGTGAGCAAATGAACAAATAAAAACGATTCTGTGTATAGGTTACACTGACCTAATTTTGGTGGAAGAATCTTGTACTCTCCAACAGGTATATGACAGCTGGATGATACTGCCACCAAAAGTGCACAAGAAACGGAGTTAAAATCCAAAACTTACCCAAAGTTTATGAAACATGAAATAGAGTCACAGTGACCTATTTTTGGTTGGTGTTGCACTTACCAAGAGGCATCAACACCTGCACTTGTATGACCCTGCAACTAAAAGTGCATGCTAAAGTGACCAAATTGCAAAATTTAACCTGACAGTGTGATGGAATGCAAATGTACAGGTGAGTGGACAAAAGGATTGATGGATAAAGGTACAACTATTGTACTCCCTTTGACAGTCAAAGCAAGATACTAAATGTTCTTGAACATTCCTAACAGTAAATTGTACATCATTTTCCAAAAACGTTTAAAAAAATATTACCAGCCACAATACAATTATTTACTATGAATTTATGTCAAAACAGGTTAGTCAGTTTTAATATCAATTTCTAGTTGTGTGAACCTGCAAGGAGATGATAACTTTTTCCAACAGTTACATTTTTTTCTTCCATTATGTGAAATTATTTTTAAAAGTCAGTAAACACAGTATACAAAGATGACATGTTACTTTAAGGTGAAGAGTGAACTTGTCAGATCAAGTCTCAGAATAATCGAGATATTTAAATAGGGTAGAACCTGTGAGATCAGGATCTTGGGTAATCCAGACATATAATTAGGGCAGAACCTGTCAGATCTGGCCTCTGGGTAATCCAGATACTTAAATATGGTAGGACCTGTCAAATCTGGCTTCTTGGTAATGCAGATATTTAAAAACAGTAGAACCTATCAAATCTATGGGTAATCCAGATATTTAAATAGAGTACACCCAATCAAATCTAGCCTCAGATCTATTGCCTGTTGAACTTAGACACAAAGACACTGTGATCTCATTCAAGAGTGCTCTTAAAACTCACCTATTTGAACTGCAAGAACAGCCTTAAGACTTAGCAATGTTTCCTTATCTTAATTTTTCTCAGCATGTTTTTTTTTTTTTTTTGTAATTTCATGGTGTTTGTTTTTTGTAATCGTGTCCATATAAATGTCCTTATGTGTTAACTAATATTATAAAGTGCTTAGAGCTTCTAAAGATTAAGTACTGTACTAAGTCATCATTATTATTATTATTATTATTATTAATCCAGATATTTAAACAGGGTTAAACTTATCAGATCAGGCCTCTTGGTAATCCAGATATTTAAATAGGGTAGAACCTGTTGTAACAGGATTAAATCAGGTGGGATTGGATCCAGTGAAAACACTTAACACAATTAAGAGAATAAGATGTTTATTTATAAGGCAAATGAATGATGAATGAATCTGACACACTACCCATGCGCACAAAGTTCAACAAAATAAAATCGTTCGTAAATGGATACTATCAAAGCATAGGTTTTCAACAAATAATCACAAATGATCTCATATGTCAATGGATATAAACAAAGTATAGAACTTATCAACAGATATGATCAATGTATGGAATTTATCAACAGATATGATTGATATGATCTATCAACAGATATGATCAATGTATGGAATTTATCAACAGATATGATCAATGTATGGAATTTATCAACAGATATGATTGATATGATCTATCAACAGATATGATCCATGTATGGAATTTATCAACAGATATGATTGATATGATCTATCAACAGATATGATCAATGTATGGAATTAATCAACAGATATGATCAATGTATGGAATTTATCAACAGATATGATTGATATGATCTATCAACAGATATGATCAATGTATGGAATTTATCAACAGGTATGATTGATATGATCTATCAACAGATATGATCAATGTATGGAATTTATCAACAGATATGATCAATGTATGGAATTTATCAACAGATAGGAATAATATATGGATCTATCAAGAAGTATGATCAATATCTTGTTCAGCAACAAATTAACTTAATGTATAGATTTATCAAGTATGATCAATATATCATTCATCAAGAAATATGATGCTGTATTAGATTGATTGTCACACATATAGTGACGTTGATTTTTAGGTTCAAAACCTAATATATATATATATATAGTATAGTATAGACTCTCGGTTATTCTAACTCCTTGTATCCAAACTATTCATTCAGTCCTGGCTAAATTTGTTCTTTCTTTATATCTTATTTACATCTATTATCTGAACATTGATTATTTGAGTACACCCCCATAATTAAAGTAATTTAGCGGTCCAAAATTGTCTAATCCTATTGAAATTGTGATGCATAATACCAAAGTCTGAAAACCATCGTGAGCAACATGTTTGATTTCTTGAATCATGACACCTGTCGGTCCAAACTGTGAGTACTGATTAATTGAAAGTGGGTTATGCTTATTGTTTGTCACTAATCCAATAATTGACTCTCCTTTTGATAACCCCATTATTAATTCAATTAATGGCAGTCATTTTATGTAAAGTAGGTTATTATGCAGTGAAAGACGATTTCAATTGAAAATTCGCAAAACAAATTGTGCCTACAAGTTTCTTTAAGCGTGTTGTTTAAAAATGAGAAAACAGTTGAAGAGAAGTGAATATCATGTGGATAAAAACCCAACTTATCAAGTGATCCATTGACTCATCAGATCTAACATTTGTTCAATGTTGATTATTTTTATGCATACTGAAATGATAACAATGATAATTTTGTCTTTGTTGTATGCAATGCAAATTATTATAATGATGACAACGATACTTTTCACTATTGTTTTTGTTTTTATTTTATGCTGTGCCAATGAAATGGCTTCCTAGATATGTAGTAAGGAAACAGAATACAAGAATAACTGAAATGGTACTTTGTTTTTGTGGATTGATGTACACTTGCACACCTTCATGACCTTCAGTAATTCAAACCCTGATATGATTGAAAGTTTTCTTCTAGCTCCCCTGACTTTCAATAATCAGGAGTCTACTGTATATATATATATAATGACACCAAAATTGATAACGGTGCAAATACAAAACAGTTTCCCAACGTTTCGAGCTTATCAAGTTCTTTGTCAGGGGAAGAAAAAATTTACATCCACAAAACAAACACTAAACACAAAAGCCAAGAAGAATTCTTGACTCCTACACGTTTCAGTGATGGGAAAATAGACAAACAGAGGATAAATAAAATAGAAGAAAGAAAGAAGACAAAATTAAAAAATGGTCTTAAATAGGTAAACTACATATCTATGTTATGCTGCCATCAGCTCAACAAAGTTGTGTAAACAAATTCAAAGAAGTGTTTATTGTACGTATCATGCAGAGGACCAAAGTGTTTTGACCTAATTCCAGGCTTGGAACAAAGGAATGAAACCATGCATGGTGAAAAATCAACCCTATCATCAAATGTGCAAAAGAAATTATATCCCAGTAAAGTTATGCATGGAGGTACTATGGAAGTATGTCAAGAGCATGGTATAGTGGGATAATGGGCAAGAGTTCAAATAATAATAATAATAATAATAATAATAATAATAATAATAACAACAACAACATGAACAACAATGATAATAATAATAATAAAAATAATGATGATGATAATAATGCCAATAGCAATAGTAATAATAAAAATAATAGTAATAACAATAAGAAGAATATCAATAATACATGTAAAGAGTTGTGGAATATTTACTTGGGTAAATATTAACGCAAAAAATGCATACGTCTGATAAACTGACGCCTGGCTGTAGTTCTGATAATATTGCATTAGGAAGGATAGACATTTTCATTTCGGCCGAACTCCCCATGTGTTTTCAATTGAAGAATCCAGCATCGTTCCTTACATGTGCAGTCTATATCGGTCCACCGCTAGTTAGAATCATCATCATCATCATCATCATCAACATATATGATGATATTTATCTCATGGCATCCAGGCACTGATCATGAGATTCTGATTCCATAGCTCCCGACAAATGGTTAAGGAACAATCTTGTATGGTTCGGTCCTCCCAGCCTGTTGAAGGTTCCCTCAAGAACATTCCTATCCTGCAGACCTATTGGTCCAGAACCTGTGGCCCCTCACATGAGTAAACCAGTATCATTCCTCTAACCAACGTCACCAATGACCACAGTAACCAGGTTACACAAACCCCCAGAGTTTGATGACTCCCCATCACAGCTAAAAATACAATGACTGAGTTGTGTAATACACAAGACATGTTTAAGTGTGAATACAATGATATACATTAAGCATGCACGCACATGAACTGACTTCATTATGCGTTAAATTCTTTCATAAGAACTGTATGAGATTATTATTATAATAACCACATTCATGCATGAATCCGTCTTTGACAAGAATAATCGCACTGAATTAGAAAAACTCAAACATTACTCATCATTTAATGTGTACAACATATAACGGAATTCCCCTTGTCTGTTCAGCATTAAAATGTCTAACTTGGAACAGACTATATTCTCTTTGATAGCATGGCGTTTTGTGACATTAGTCTGATCTTCTAGAAAATTTAGAATAAATTCCAAAACATTCAATATGGATAGGAAGAAAGAATCAATAAAATTTTCACCTTCACATACCTCTACAGCTGAAGATTGCTTCGGTAAAGTGGACAGCTTCCTGACAAGACTCAACTGTATTGTGATGATACAAAGTGAATTTGGGCTATAAATACTATGGTTGTGTTCACATCCTCAGCCAGAGAACTCAAGGTAAAATGGGTTCCACACTGCCAGTGATCTGTGCATGCATCAGTGAGTGAACAGAAATCAGTATTTCTAAGTCACCATGGTTAAAGCTAATACATCCCTGGGTAGCGCTGTACACAGCAATGAAACCTTTCTACATTTTCATTAATATATAATTCAAAGGCATTTTTGCACACACAATTCCACGACAGCTGTCGGATCTGGGTAATTCAGATATTTGAATAGAGTGGAACCTGTCAGATCTGGTCTCTTGGTAATCCAGATATCTAAATAGAATGGAACCTGTCAGATCTGGCCTCTGGAGAATCCAGATATTTAAGTAGGGTTGAGTCTGTCAGATCTAGCCTTCAGGTAACCCAGACGTTCTAAGAGAGTAAAACCTGTCTCATCTAGCTTCAGGGTTATCCAGATATGTGAATAGAGTGGAACATCTCAGAACTTGCCTCTGGCAAATATGTAGTTTTTCTTTGGTTTTTTTTTTTTTTTTGGGGGGGGGGGGTAAAACTTATTTTAATTATGTAATTCTTACCTGCTGCTACTATTGCATTGCTTTTCTTTTCTGTGTCTCTAGTCCCCAGTCCAAGTTTATTATTCCTTCCTCCAATTAGTACTGGCGGGCCAGAATTAAAAAGAACATGACCCCAGTCTGACTCCTAAGTCACAGCCAACATACAGAATACCATCCTCTGACTTGGACCTAGAGTACAGGACATCAGAGCAGGGTGCAAGGGGGGAAACTGCAACAGAATCAGGTAAGTATTACATAATTAGAATTAGTTTTACCCCCCCCCCCCAAAAAAAAAAGAAAATACTAGATTTTAATAGCACTACTTGCTACTAATGCATTGCTGAATTTACCAGTTAGGAGGAAGGCTGATGGCCTCAATGATTCTGGTATAAAAATTTATTGTACTTACCCTTACGGTAGGAGTGTTCACTACTGTAAGCTGGTAGAAGGTTGGGCCACATGTTGTGCCAGCACTATAGGGCCCATGCAACAAAAAAATGCCTTCACTCTAATGCAATACAGATCAAAGGTAAAAGGAGGAGATGGGAGTTAGACTGCCAAAAGGTGGCTCTCGTAACATCATCCAAAGATGAGTGATTCACAATAGCACTAACTTCATGGGCTTTAGTTCTCATGAAAGAAAGGTCCCTCCCAGTGAGTGACTGATAAGCTCTCATGATAGTGAAGACAATCCACCTGAAAATAGTGGCCACCGAAATATCTGAGAAACCCTTTGGAGACAGGAAGATATGTTTCTGACCCTTCCTACTCCCTTTAGAAGAAGCCTGATAAATCTTAAGGCCCTAAGTGGGCAAAGGAGTCTATCTTGATCATCCCCAGCACAGCTAAGACTGAGACTGGGGATCTCAATAGGAAGTGGAGCTAATGAAGGTAGCTGATTTGTAGCCAGAAATCCAGGTTGGCAAAGAAGAGAAACCAAATCATAATTACCACTGAACCATAAACATCTCTTTTCCATTGACAAGGTGTGAAGCTTGCTCCTCCTCACTGATGTTACGGAAAGCAGGAAAACAGTCTTAAGGATAAGGTTCTCAAAGGAAACTTAGCTCAAAGGTTTATAAGGGGGCTTTGACAACACCTAAAGAACACATGGAAGATTCCATCAAAGCATTAGTGAGTGAGATACCAGTCTCTGCAGCTCAAAATACCTGATCAGATCAGATAGATGAGGGTCTGACCAAATGGCAGAACCCCTAGAAAACTTGAAAGTGTTGGAAAGGGCTGCCCCATAGCCTAAATTTAATAGTGGACATGAATATTCTCTTTTCTCTGAATAAGGAAGAGCAGAAAATCTGCTACTGCACTCAAAAGGGAACAGCTAGGATCAACACGTTTCCTACTGCACCAATCACAAAAGATTCTCCACTTTGCATCTTAATCCCTCAAGTAGATTGCCTCCTAGCCTGGACGATGCAGTTGGCAACCTTGCTCAAAAACTTGTTATGGCAGATTGATTGCTTGAGATGAGCCAAATGTGAAGGTGGAGATACTGTGGGCTGTTGTGGTGGAGAGATCCCCTGTGTTCATCTACCAACAAGTCGAGTAGGTTGTTGAACCATGACTGCTGGAGCTACAGGGGGGTTACCAGGACGTGCTGAGCAGTGAAGATCCTGAATTGGTGGAGACCTGTGGAACTATTTTGAAAGGTGGGAAGGCATACGCATACAGATGATCCCACCCATAGACTGAAAGTTTCCACCACCCAGGCCCTCTGATCTGGTACTGGAGAGACATTATGTGGGACCTTGTTGTTCAGTCTCATAGCAAACAAGTCCACCAAGGGTCTCCCCCACTGTCTGAACAAGAGTCGCTCGAATAGACTGACGCTCTACTAAGTGAAAATAATTTCCAGGAATTCAAGATAAGACCATTTCATCTTTTTAACTGCCAAGTGTTGAAACCATCTCTGATATTTTTCAGCAAAAACAAGATTTTCAAATTAGCTGCTGTGGTGGACATAATGGATGGCAGATTGGCACCATTTTCATTAAGGACAAGGTACACATCATTAGAAGTCTTTTAGTGAAAACCCCATGTAATAATGATCATACTTTCAGAGGGAGCAGTGACAACAATATTTTCAAGACAGTTGTCATGGCAGCCTTATTGGATGTACGACTGGCACCATTTTCTTTCAGGATCAACTAGGTATCATAAAAAGTCTATAATAATAATAATATAATAATAATAATAATAATAATTCTTTATTTAACGAGGGTAGCTCAATTAGATTACAGATGTATCTAGTCTCCCTTGAGGCCCTAAGCTATTCTAAAACTAAAAACACAGATTACCATGCACAGAGACAAGACAGTTGGAGTAGAGACAGGAGATGTTACAAGGTATACTGACATGTAAAGGTCAATTAAAAATCATGTTTCAAATATTTGAGATATTTTTCTTTAAAACTTTCAACAGAAGTGGCTGATCTAACAGATGTGGGCAAGGAGTTCCATATCTTTGCTCCAGAATATTTAAGACTATATCGAAATTGTTCAGTCTTGGGTTTGGGGAGTTTCACATGGCCATGCATGGTCGACCGTAAGGCATATCTTCCTTGGATTTCATCAAAAATTTCTCTCATGTATTCAGGCATTTTCCAATTTATACATTTGTAGACAAGTACTGCCTTTTGAAAGTTAATTCTGTCATTTATTTGAAGCCATTTTACTTCATGGAAAAGGGTTTTAGATGGTGTGTCAAAGGGAGCATCCAGTATTAGGCGGGCTACTCTCTTTTGTATCTTGTTAATTCTTTCTAATTGGCTTTTGGGGCAGTTTCCCCATATTGTCAAACAGTAATCAATAACTGGCACAATGTAGGCATTATAGTACATTATTCTAGTTTGTATGGGTAGGTACTTCTTAATTTTACCTAGTAAAGTTATTTTACTTGATAGAGACCTACAGACATATTCAATATGCTTGTCCCACTTTAAATCATTTTCAATTATCGCTCCTAGGAGTTTTTCTTCTTTAACATTTTCAATGAGTTGCCCATTTATTGTCAGATTTAGCAGATTGTCAGAAGTTGAATGTTTCATTGATGAGGCTATTACCATACATTTTGTTTTTGTTTCATTTATAACCATTTTATTTTGATTTGACCACTTCTCAATGTTTCTTAAATCAGTATCTAGTAGTGCTTCAACAGTAAATATATCATTTCCTGAAGCAGTTACATCAGCAGCATCTGCAAATAAGTATATTTGAGTGCTTTGTCCACAGTGGAAGGTCATTAATGAAAAAAAGAAAAAGCAGTGGGCCTAAAGTAGACCCCTGGGGGACACCATGTTTAATTTCCATGGAGATGGACTGAACATTACCAATAGCGGTTCTTTGTGTTCTGTTGCATAGGTAGGCTGAAAACCAGTTTAAGGCATTAGTATCAAATTTATAGCATTTTAGCTTAGATAAAAGAACATCATGATTGACTAAATCAAAAGCCTTCCTGAAGTCTAGGAATAATACACCTGTTAGACTCCCCTTATTGATTTCCTGCAGCCAACAGTCTGTGAGTTTTGTTAAAGCTGTTTGACATGAATGATCCTTTCGAAAACCTGATTGTTCTTTGTGAAAGAGTGAGAATGTTCTGAAGTAATGGTATACTTGCTTAGCAATCAGTTTCTCAAAGATTTTTGATAATGTAGGTAGAATGGAAATAGGTCTGTAGTTTCCTGGGTCCAACTTAGAGCCTTTCTTATATATTGGGGTTACTTTTGCTTCTTTAAATTTATCTGGGAACACACCAGACTGGATACTCTTGTTAATGAGGTTAGCTATAGATTGTGATATAACAGGTGCGGCAAATTTTAGGGCCATTGGGGCTATTTCATCAAGGCCAGTAGATTTTTTAACATTTAGCTGCACAAGGGTACAGTATACATCATAGTCACTTACATTAACTATAGAAAATTCAAGTGGAGGATCAGTTGGAACTTTGGCATTTACATAATTGAGAAGCTTTTCATTATCAATGGTCTCTGTGTTCTCTCTGGCATAATTATTTGCTACATTTGTAAAGTAGTGGTTGAAGATGTGCGCAATTTCATGTACACTTGTAGCTGAGTCTCCATTGTGGTCTAATTGGGTAGGTGGAATACTTTGTGAGGAGGGACTATGATCTTTTAGATAATGCCATAATGTGCTTGTATATGTAGCACTCCCAATCGCTTGATTATAATAATTTTTCTTAGCTTTATGTATTAGGCTGCTTGTGATGTTTTGCCATTCTTTATAGTTATCCCAGTCTCTGATTCTATGAAACTTATCTCTTTTGTGTCTTGCTTCTTTTATCTCATTGGTCATCCATTTAGGATGATGCTCATGTTTAACACGTTTCATTTTACAAGGAGCATGTCTGTCCAATACATGGATAAAAAGTTTATACCAAGCTTCCCAGGCAGTATTGACATTTGGAATTATTAGTGGTATCATTAAAAGGCATCAAATACAGGTCATTAAGGAAGTTTTCTTCATGAAAGTTGCGAAAATCTCTGTATTTTATCTCACGATGTTGGTTCATAGTAAGTTTAGGCACATGTCTAGTGATACATACAGGATTATGGTCACTGATTGCAAACACAGGTACACAAATTTCACTTACATTTTCTACTTTATTTGTGCATATATGGTCAATTAATGTTGAACTGTCTCTCGTGATTCTAGTCGGACTGCGAATGACCTGAGTGAAATTACCAGTTTGGAAACAGTCTAGCCACTTTTGAGGAGGGTTTTTTAGGAAGTCTATATTAAAATCACCACATATTATTGTTTCGTAATCATGTACACAAACAGCATTTTGTACTTGATTTTCAAACTTTTCAATCCACTCTACTTTAGAATTAGGGGGCCTATAAGCAGAGCATATCAGAAGAGGCTTTGTCTGCATCAAGTTTACTTCTATCCATATACTTTCGATTGTGTTGGTTTCAAGATCATGTCTCCTTTTATATTTAATGGAGTCTGCAATATAAAGAAGTATCCCCCCTCCCTGTTTTTCATCATGATCTTTTCTTTCAAACTGATACCCTTTAATATTGAGTAATCTATTATCATTGTTTCTGTTTAAAAATGTTTCACAAAGACCAAGAATATGTACAGATATCTTTTGGTTTAGTAGTAGCCTAATCTCATCAAGTTTAGGCAAGATATGCCTTACATTGAGGTTTGCAATTCTTAAACCCTTTTTTACAAGTCCAAGAGTTGTACAAGTTTGTTCACTATCATTTTTACCACATGTGCTTGGATTGATTTCAGTATGTACATTGTGGTCTATGCAGACATTTAACTTGGTATTGTTTGTAGTACAGTCTATGTTTTCATTATTGTTTGTACCATAAGCATTTACATTAGGATTCTCGTATGAACAAAAGGCCTCAAGGGAGTTACATATTTCATAAGTACAATCAAGTAGACTAGTAACAGCATCTGAGCTGGCCGGTTCCAAAACCTCTTTACTGTATGAATTTGGTTTGCCATGGTTAATATTTGATGGCTTTTAAATGTTACTATTATACATTAATCTTGTGTTAGATTTGAAAGTATATACACATTTAAAATTATTACATGCTTCACACAGTTCAGAGAGTACATAGCATTTGTTTGCATTTGGGATTTTACCATATGCAGTGTTTATTAAGCTCAGTTTATTGTTGTTTGCTGCATACAAACATGAGGTGGCATTCTCCTCTTTGCTACTCACCTAATCTGGTGGCACTGTCTCCAAGGGACAGAGTTTTTGCTTGTGTCCGAGTGCTCCACATGCATTGCATGAGATCGGCTTCCCATGCCGACACACCTCAGTAATGTGGCCAGTCTCACCACAGTACTGGCAATAGTCTTCAGTCACTTTCTTGAAAATCCTGGAATATTTGTTAATATTTCTAAGTAATTGGGCAGTTCCCTTTTGGCTCAGGTGGATCCTGTCTTTACTATATAATTCTAGATTCACTTTGTTCGTGTTTCCTATGAAAAAGGAGTAGTACTGAGGCACATAATACAGGTTTAGATTCTCACTATGAAAAAGGAGTAGTACTGAGGCACATAATACAGGTTTAGATTCTCACTATGAAAAAGGAGTAGTACTGAGGCACATAATACAGGTTTAGATTCTCACTATGAAAAAGGAGTAGTACTGAGGCACATAATACAGGTTTAGATTCTCACTGAGGTCTATCAAAATGTTGTTTACTATTTTTATGTCTGCGTCAATTCGAGGGGGTAGACCTGAAACAATGATGATACACTCGGAATGATTTTTAGACCGTTTGGCAAGCAGTAGACTCTCATAGTCCTCTTCGATTTGGGTTGTTGTTTGGCCCTCACTAACATCATTTCCTCCTACTTGTACAATAATCGTTTTGTGTGGGGATAGTTCCATCTGCATAATTTTGGAGGCGACTGTATTTATTTTTGCACCTCGAAGTGTTTTTACATCAGTATTTCGAAGCATTCTTGGTTTGACTCCCTTCACAATCGATGAACCAATAATCAGGGTTCTGATTTGTTTATGTTTATTTGGGGGACTTGTTTTGAGGTTTGTAACTGCCTGGTAGTCACAAGGATTTAACATTTGTATTGGTGAAGTATCGGTGGCAGTTGTAGATACATGTACTGGTATAGGTCTGGTGTCACCTGTTAAAATTGCTTCAAGCCCCTCTTTCATTTCTTCAGTTTTGCTTCTATCTTCCTCTTCTACCTGGGTACCACAAGTCTTCTTCCTTGTCATGGGTTTGGGATTAGTCTGTGTTGCAATACTAACTAACATAGAGTCTCTTCTTGACACTGGTGCATTACTCTGGTTTGCTTTAACAGTATTTAGTTCAGTAATTAAATTGTGTACTTTTTCTTCCAATTCTTTGATAATGACTGCTTGTCTGCTATTGATGGTGATCAAGGAAGCACTATATGGTAGACATTGACCCACCTGTTTATGGTCTGTGGAACCTGTTGGTTGTATGTTAGTCTGCATAAAGGGTAAATCATTTTTCACTGCTGAACCCTGATTACAAGAGTCGATTTCTTTAATAGCCTGCAGGTGTTTACTTTCCTGCAACACTGAACTGACACATGGTGGATTAAGGTCGCCTGTATCAGTACTTTGGTTGGTTTTGTTTACATTAACTATTTTTTTTGTGAGTAGCTCTCTGTGTCTTTTTTCTTGGAAACTCATCTCCAATGGTTTTGGCACAATTATAGAGTTCACCAAACTACAATGGGTACTACTAATTGGGCTGTCATTGATTGACAGGTATAATTAATCTTTCCTTAGTGGTATGGATAGGGGTGGAGGAGATGGGCTGAGTGGTAATCTGTTTCACATATGTTTCTTCCCTCAGGGCATGGCAGGCAGTGAAGAAATACTGAAGCCAAATCAAATGGTCTATTACCTGAATATGGAGTCTACTTGTGGTACTGTAATATGTTATAGTTACATGCAGATTTTTCTCTTCATCATGTAATTTGAAAATTTGTCCATTTTGCTTAATGTTACTATATTTGTAAGCAGAAAGGTATGGACAGCACTTATCATGTGAGGGGAAACTGTAATTGTAACACTTTGAAGATTATATACAACCTGCAGGATGCAGGCTGTTGTTGGCCTAGTACATGTACATTGCTGTGGGTCATATTGAATTCTGGGTCATCATCTTCATGATCCTGTGGATGATTTGTAGATTCCAGATTTTCAGTGGTATTATTACTTATCTGAGAAGGTTAGTTGATGTCCTGAGAGCTGAATCCCGAGAAGGAGTTAGATGAATGGTGACTGGATATCTCGGCACATAACGGACTCGGCACATAACGGAGTCGTCCCATAACAAAGTCGGCCCCATAATGGAGTCGGCCCATACAAATTTAATTAAACAATCTCCCCATAACATACTCGGCCCATTATGGAGTCGGCCCATGACTAAGTCAACCCATAATTACTATTAATAAAATATTTAATTACGGTTAGTATTGAGAGAAGGAATAAGACAGGGCAAAGATAAAAAAATGTTATACTAAAAGAAAATAAACACATAAGAATTAGATATATTTGCTTTGTCTCTGTGCTTGTTTTTTTTTTTTTAAAAATAATATCTATTTAACTGTTGATAAAAAATTAATAGTAATCAGATTCACACGTGTCAACACATGTTTACAATCACAAGTAGTAGAGTAGACACGTGCTGCCTTCAACTGGAGAAGTTTCGAGGCCTTACCTTTGATCTTGTATGGCTTCGTAACACTTGTTCTTATTGGTGATCTTAACCTTTGATCTTGATGACTTCGTAACACATGTTGTTATTGTACAAGAAATAGCAAACAATGTCTGGTTTGGACCAAATTTTTTTTTTTTTAATCCTTGCCTTATATCTTGTATGGGTTCGTAACACCTGCTGTTATTGAACAAGAAATATTTAACTGAAACATGTTATTTACTGAGAAATGTAAAAAGATTAAAAGACAAATGAAATGACTGTCGAAAAAAAACAAACATTACATCAACATTACTATTATATAAATCGTGGACCGAGTACGTAATGGGGCAGAGTATGCAATGGGCCCGAGTACATAAATGGGCAGAGTACGTTATGGGCCGATTTGGGTAGGCCAAGTTTGTTATGGGCCGAGAACGTTAGTGGGCCGACTCTGCTATGGGCCAAGTTGTCCCGTAATCTAGATGAATCTGAACTCAGGAGAAAGTTAGAAATCCAGTTTAAGGTTTTGTTTAGTGCAGCCATTTTGAAACAAAGTCCTTTGTTTGATCCTCTTGATTTATGTCTTCTTTAATTTCCATCAAAGTTCACACAGTTTAGTTGAATAAAAGTAGCACAGAATGTTGCTAATACACTCTTGCATATGTTAAATCACATATAATTTTGCGTGTAGAAAATTTAAAGGCAGCATTATAGATAATTGGTTGAGCTTAGAAACACTCAACATACTATGGCAGCCATGGTACTTGGTCAATGATCTATTGGTGAAAACCCTATGTTGATATAGCCATCCATTTGGGAGGAGTAGAGATAACAATATTTCCAAGATAGCCACCATGGTGGCCATATTGAGGGTTAGTCATTTTCATTTGAGACCACCTAGACACCATATGAACTCTTCTGATGAAAACCCCCATGTCAAATGACTTTCCATTTAACAGGGGTAGCGAAAACAAGATTTTCATAATGTCTACATACTGGACATCATATCAGCACCATTTTCATTTAGGTTCAACAAAACATTATAAGAAGTCTTTTAGTGAAAACCCCATGCTGTTATGACCATTCATTCAGGAGAAATAGTAATAACAAGATTTTCAAGATGGCCACTGTGGCAGCCATATTAGACATCAGATCAGTACCATTTTCATGTGGGACAAACAAGACATCATAAGAAGTCTTCTGGTGAAAACACCATGTCAATATGACTATCCATTCAGAAGGAGTAGTAATAACAAGATTTTCAAGCTGGCCACTGTGTCAGTCATATTGGACCTCAGATCAGCACCATTTTTATTAGGAATCAACTAGACATCATATGAAATCTTTTAGTGTAAACTGCGTGTCACTATGACTTTCCGTTCAGGAGGAGTTTCAAGATGGCTGCTGTGGCTGCCATATTGGACATCAGATCAGCACCTTTTTCATTTAGGACCAACTAGATATCATAAGAAGTACTTTGGTGAAAACCCCATGTTAATATAACTTTCCGTTCATGAGAAGCAGCAACATAAAAATTGATGTCAGATTGGCACCATTTCCATTTTGGACCAACTTGACATAAGAAAATCTTTTAGTGAAAACCCCATGTTGATATGGTTATCCATTTGGATACAGTAGCGATAACAATATTTTCAAGATTGGATGTCCAAGCAGCACGATTTTCATTTATGACCAACAAGACCATGAGATAAATGTGTGTGCAAAGTTTTTATGGCAATCCTCCAAATAGTTTAGGAGGAGTAGTGATAACAAACTTGTGCTAATGGACAGACGGATGACAGACAATGAACGGATGACCATCCCATAAGCTCTTCTGGTCTATGACCATAGCTGAAAATCTCTCTGCTACCAACTGGCACAGAGACCATTCTGTAAGGACCACACAACCCCCTCTGGACACACTGTCTGCCAGATATTCCTCTTGCCCAGAATATGGTGGATTCAGAGAGTGATCTCTTCTGAGGCTGCCCATTGAAGGAGATTTCAAGACTGCCACAAAGAGTAAAGGAGCATGTGTGCCTCTATGTTATTTATATAAAGGATCACTTTTTCCCAGAACCAAAATACCTGAAGAACTGACTCGGGTGAGCATCCCATTCCAAATCTGACATGTCTGTGTACAAGAAGGAGTGGGGTTCTGGTGTGTGAATTAGGACCCTGGTTAGAAACTGGTCCTGATTTAGCCACAAACACCTTATCGAACATCCATACTTCCTCTTCTTCCAACACCTGGCCCAACAGTGGGAAGGAGTTTGTTGACCCCAATGAAGGGGGAGGGACCATCACCACCACATCCTCTGAGAACTTATTTTAGTCCTCCATGATGGAAATGTCATCATCATCCTGAGCTCACATCCAAAGCAAGACAGGACTGTATCTCCCAGTATCTCTCCGGAGAGAGAGACATCGAAATAGGGTTGTCCTCATCCCGAAGCTGCTCTTGGTGGGTGATGGGACTTACCCTACCAGTGGACCTTCTAGGCGAGTGGGATCGCTGATCCTTTCTAGATCATCTAGGGTGCGAGTGGCAGCCCGCCTCCTTTTTGTTGGCACTGGCTGGAGGGGTCCACAGCCTGTCACATCCACCCTACCTTGAAACCAAGGGAGGGACATCTAGGGTGCCATGGGGTAAAGGAAGAGCCACTTCCCAGAAAGAGGCTGGTCCCCACATTCCATAGGAACTAAAAGGGAACATAGCAAGGGAAGGGATGCTGATCTAATCTCCCTCCCAAGTTGGGCTAGTACAACCTGACTGCCTATCCCCATTTTTTTTAAATGGTAACATAGGAACGGGTAGGTGGGGGGGTATTGACCCGATCCCTGTTCCCAGACTGATAACCAAAAACTGGTGATCAGTGCATGACCGGTGACTCGTGGCCAGTGCCCTGTAACTGGTGACTGGTGCCTGATGACCTGTGCCCAATGCCTGACAACTTGTCAAAGACCGGTCCGTGATGACAATCTGATGGATGAGCCAACATCAGATTTATCTAAACAAAATAACTGCTCTTCCCTCTCAGGAAGGTGTGATTCGCTAATCTCAGTCACCGAGGCACCTACCTTGAGAAGGTGCTGCTCGTCCCTAAGCAGGAGGCATGACTTGCTCTCAGTTGTTTTACCTCCCTTGAAAGGGGCCAATTATTGATCCCTCACTGGCACTGATGGCATCATAGTAAGCATCAGGGATCCTTGGCCCTTACGTGATCTCTGAACAACAGAACATTCTTGCCCCAAAGGGCACTAGTCTTCCCCAACGTGGGAATGGATCCAGACCCCTCTTGGGAATGGGGAGGGGAGTCATCCATTGAAGATGAGGAAGCAGAGGGACCCCTCTTCCTCCTCTTGTACGTTTGGCGACTTTCCACAAAGTCCCACACCTGGTCAGACCAAAGACAACAAATTAGACAGCCATCCATGCATGCACACCCTGTGCATGCTAAGCAGGTGGGGTGAGTATCCACGGGTCCTTCCTGTGCCCACACCTGCCCACAATTTGTGACATTAAAAGCTCTAAAAGATAAAAACTTATGCAAAACAAAAAATCCAGAACCCAAAAAGGGTAGACAATACTTACCCTAGCACTGAAACAATAAAGGGGGATACAATTTAATGAAGCAAAAAGAACATAGATAACACTCACCTAAAGCAAGGACTGAGGAGACAAATACTCAATCAATGCAAAAAGGTGGGTGAAATGCAAGATGTTAAAAGATAAAATCAAAGGCAAATTTTGTACGTTGTCCTAGAAAAAAAGAGAATGGTATTCCATATGTTGGCTGATTCTAAGGAGTCAGATTGGGATCATGTTCTTTTAAATTCTGGTCCTCCAATGCTAATTGAGGAAATAATTAACTTGGACTAGGGACTAGAGTCCCAGAAAAGGAAAGCAATGCAATAGTAGGAGGTATGTATTACTGCTATTCAACCATATATTTAAATAAAATGTAAGCTACCAGATCTTGCCTCTGGGTGGTAATTCAGATATTTAAATAAGGTGGTACCTATCAGATCTGGCCTCTGAGTAATCCAGATATTTAATTCAGCCATTCTGTTCTTTCTTATATAAGATTTAGAACTGAATATTCTTGCTTCCTGGTTCACAGATAAATCCAGTCTCAATGTCTGATACCTATCATGGTTAGATAACCCAAGTTGCACTTTACTGCATATAATGTATAACTTACCAACAGACTGAGCTCCAGTTCTTGACTGTTCCTGGAATCAAGGATCATGCAGTCCTGGCTCTGTTTGGAGTCTTGCAGGCTGTCTACAAAGGCAGGCTGATCCTTCAGTTCAGTCACAGATCTGTTACCAGAGGGCAGATACTCAGGGTTCTGTGAATCTTCACTGAAATACAGAGTAAGCACTAGATACTACTGGGTGTGTGTTGGAGGGATCATTTCAACTAATGCAACATTGTTAGAAAATTTTATACATGTTAAGTAGATTGTAAAACTTGGCAGCATCGGTAATTATAAAAATACAAGTATGTCATAGGTCACTGGATACCTGACCCATATAGGCCATTGGAGACAGTCCTGTATTCTTGACACATACTGAGCACACAATTCCAGCAAAAGGTCCAAACACACTGACTTTCTATGACCTGAATTAGAAGTTAAAATCATAGAACTTTCAAGATCTTCTTAACTTACATTCCTTTACTAGTGTACTAAACTTTCCAATTACACAGGTTTACTTCAAGTATCAAATCTGACTAGGGTGCTAAACTTAATTACACAGATTTACTTCAAGTATCAAATCTGACTAGGGTGCTATACTTAATTACACAGATTTACGTCAAGTATCAAATCTGACTAGGCTGCTATACTTAATTACACAGGTTTACGTCAAGTATCAAATCTGACCAGGGTGCTATACTTAATTACACAGGTTTATGTCAAGTATCAAATCTGACTAGGGTGTTATACATTATTACACAGGTTTACGTCAAGTATCAAATCTGACTAGGGTGCTATACTTAATTACACAGGTTTACGTCAAGTATCAAATCTGACTTTGGGGTTTTGAGCTTCAGCTTGAGTTTCTTGACCAGAAAGTTTTGCGGATATTAGGCCAGATTTTTTTTTTTTTTTTTTGGGGGGGGGATATTATATGCCAGCTCCTGTTGGAATTGCACTAAAATCCACAATGATAGTCTACCCCCTCTAGTTCAACCATGGACATGTTACTAAGGACAACTGTATCCTCAGGTCTCCGAGTGTACCTTTTCATTGAAATATACAATACTGTTGATAATACAAGGTACTGTTCTTGAAATAAAGATTTTTCATGTATGAAACAGGTGGCATTAAACCAAGCTTGATGTTTGACCAAAATTAGGATTTTCAACCAAAGTTGTTTATATAGTTTATAAATCAATTCAGATGTATATCACACCATGGAGGTCATCATTTGTTGTCAACCACCAACATCTATGTTTTCATTGATAATAATAATAATAATAATAATAATAATAATAATAATAATAATAATAATAGGCCCAAGTGTGCCTGAGGTCCCTCACCTGGGTGACATCAGCCTAAATAACAATGCAAGATCACTTGCCCACTAAATCTGGGTCAGTAGGATGCTTTCTATAGAAATTTATTCTAAATTTCTTCCATTTCTGTTATCTATATATTATGTTATAAAAAATAATTGTTTTAAAGTTTCTCGATTTATATGCCCCAATTTCTAGCAGCAAGGGCATTTTGATTTGTTCCTGTCCATCCATTCATCCATCAATATGTCCATCCTGAGATGCTTGTTGGCAACATTGTTAAAAAACCACTTGACATTGACAAATGAAATCTGGTAGGCATATATGTTAATATAGGTAGATAATCTGGTTAGATTTTCAGGCCATTACAGCAGGTAGCGGGATGAAATTTGGTAGTCATATTTGTACTGATATGTAGATGACCAGTATAGATTTTCAATCCATTACAGCAATTTTTCAGATTATTTTTTTTTACACCTTTATGAACTTTTCGGAATTGGACTTTTTGGTCTACAGTAGGTACATACATACTTTGCAATCACAAATCTTAACTTGTATCTTCATCTATATTCATGGCATATCTATATCGTTGTCCAAAAGCATTTAAGACTGGATGCTTTCTGTCAAATTAGTTAAATTTCATTGATGCAGTTTTTTAGTAGAAGTCTTTAAGGTCTTTCTACTCCTTGTATCGGTGGCCATATTTGATAATGAAACAGTATTTTTTGTATAAATTGTACAGGCCTATATGCCAGGGTACATTCTGTGACATTTGGTCCAATTCTGTTCAGAAATTTTGAGTGACAGCAGTTATATTTGACACTAGAATGGATGATTTGTACAAACTTGAAAAGCTTTCATGCCAGGATGCTCTCTGCTGAATTTGGTTGAAAGTAGTCCAATGTTGTTTTTTTAGAAGTTTAAAGTAGTAATTGTTGGTGGATGATGGACAATGAACAGATATCCAAAACCAAAATACATCCTCGTGGATAGCTTATGATGAGCTTGTTTGATGCTTTTAAGCTAGCAGAAATGCTTGCACTAGCTTGTACAAGCAAGTGTAGACTTTGGCAAACTACCTGGAAATAGTTGCAAGCTTGCACAAGCTCTCACGTTTGCCTCAGAAAGTCAAACTAGCTCTCGGTTTCTTGATATATCCTTTTGCTTGTGCAAGCTTGCAACTATGTCCAACTAGCACGCACATACTTGCAGGGGAACATATAAAATTTCTGCAAACTTGTGTAAGCTTTCAGTGAATTAATCAACTTGAATCCAATTCAAACACTGAATGTTTTGACTGAATAAGACTGGTTTCCAATGCATTGGTACTATAAAATTAAGTTATTTAATCATTAAATATACAATGTGCAGGTAGGTCAAGGAACATTGAACCTTCTCAACATTTAGTAATTTCCCTTAGCAATCCCACAAAAAATACCCCAAAAACCAAACAGAAATATAGTTTTCACACATTTAATTTCTTGATAAAATTTATTACCGAAAGCATGTGCACATTAATATATTTATATACAATACATAACAGTATCTTGACTGTATTACAATAAGAAAATGAACATGGTAGTTTGTCGATGTTAAATTTATACAGACAAGACTTTTAGTACAAATAATCATTCATAATCTCAGTATTCAGTGTATCACTACACCATGGCACCAAAAATAACCAGATTCTTTCAAATATTACTATTACCTTTGCCTTACGTTTCTGTTAAGAAATATTGCATTTATAAACTTAACAAAAACATTCAGACAGCAGAGTTAATAAAAACATTATTTATACAATATCATTCCTATTATGTTTTCATTTCTTCTTATTATCAAACATGTTATGCCTGCCCATGTTATTGCTACTGTATTATTTTCAGTTCTTTTCATACTGAATAAATATATTCTAGAATAATTGTTGCTTTGTTAGAGAGAGAGAGAGAGAGAGAGGGAGAGAGAGAGTCCCACCCAATTCTGTCTGTATGCTATAATTAATTAAGCTACAAACTTTTGCTAAAAGAAAAAAAATATAATAAAATCACATAAGATGAAATGTATTTTCTTACGGCTGCAGAGACCCAGTTCACTAGCAGATAGTACCAGCAGTTATTTCCCTTGTTGACAGCTGTGAGACTGATTTACTCAAAATGAAATATTCATGCAACTTATAGGCCATAATTCGCAGACAGAACTACTGTGGCGGCCTCATTTTCAAATAGGCTCCATTTTTAATTTTTCATAATTTTGTTCAAGATTTGTTCATTAATCTGGGAAATTTCATTGCAAGCAACACCAATACATGTGTTGCAACTGATCATACAACCAGAAGATAACTGCAGCGAACGAAGGCCATGGAGTTACCATGTTGGTGAGTAAAATAAAGATTATGCTGTATTTTTTTTTACCTGCGGGACTGCAGTTTGGCGGGCACTTCATATTGTTGCTGCGCTGTTTTTCAACCATTATCTCATATGTTAAATGAAATGACCTTATAATCTTGCACCACATAATCACTGAATTGATCATTTTGCAAATCAGTATTATTTACTGCTGCGCCTGCCAAACTACAGTTATCGATGCCATAGTGTGGTCAGTCATCAACAATAGGGTGATTGACGAGGCTTGCAAATTATATGCGTGCCTATTATTGCTTTGGACTTGCTTTTTTTTTTTCCTCAGACAGTGGAATTTAGCAAATTTCTGCACATTTACTAAAAGAAGGGCATTTTCCCATACATATTAAGAGAAAAATATGGAGTTCTAGAATACATGACCCACCATTTAATTTTGAGAATGGGGCAGAGAGGCCTGGGAATTTTTGAACAAAACATTTCAGCCCTCAAAAAAATTATTGAAAAAACTATTCATGCTCAGATTTACATAAAAAAAAAAAATCTTATTATGTCCATTATATTAGTTGACAAAAATTAATTATCTTGAGGCAACGAATATAAAGAGAATCCTTAATAATTATGGTATGAAGAATTCTTGTCCTTAATTGCAACTCCATAGTTAGCTTCCATGATTACAAATATTCTGACAAAACTTTGATGGTCTTGAAAACTCTGTACTCCATTTTTATTTTACAATGTACCTATAGTGTCGAGTCCATATGATGAAGTACATCTTTTATTGTATGTCTATCCGTTCATATATACACCGTGTATTTTCTTGTCATCGTTCTAGGTCATTGTTGGTCTCTATTTAGTCATCGGTGTTTGTGCAGTTATGAAGTAACTTTGCAACCATGCTGGAACTAAAATATTAATGTATGATACTTAGACTTTATTATTTCAATTTATGTATAATTTATGATTTTATTGATTTTATTTATTTTTTTCAGAGTTCTGATCAGACTGCCAGAATATGAAGTATATTTAACCCAGAGTCAACTGTTCCAGGCAATTCATGCGTCATTGAGCCAGTCCACAAAACTTACAATTGCCATGCTTGACTGCTTCTTTAGTAATGAAATGCTGGCAAGATCAAGTGTGAAAGGGGCAAGGAATGCCCATAATTCTACATTTCAAACTAACCCCCTGCCAGCCATTGTAATCCAAATTATAAAGGAATTTTTTCTGAAACTTTTTAAAAAGAAATTAGGTGAACCCTACTTTACTGAAGTAAACTTCATTGAAGAGATGAACAATAAATGTGCTACATCTTGCAGGGCATTAAAGTCCAATTAATATCTTCTACTGCACTTGTTTACCTTTGTTTTTACTTTTTATAATGCTTAAACCAATGACATTCCATTATTTTAGGTATGGATTTGTTCACAATGTTGGTGTTAATTAGCTTTATATTTTCATACAACAATACAAAAGTTATTTGATTCAGAATCTGGTCAAAATTTGTATTTTTGAAAGCCCACAAACTTGAACAGGAAAGCTGCACAAGCCTGCAACAATCTAGTGCAAGCTCATACATTCATATTGTATTATCTTTTTAAATAAGTAACAAGCTTGCACATCCTTAAGCATGTGCATGCTTATTGTACTATCTTGTTAAATAAGCTCGCACATGCTTGACAAATAAGCATGCACAAGCTTGCCGCAATGTTCCAAATCCATGCTTGCTGCAAGCTTGTAAAACAGGCTTGCAATTTTGGTTTGGGAAAGGGCTATGCCATGGGTTCGCCTGATCTTTCTGTGAAAGCAGAAGACTATTAATGCTATTCATATCATAGTTTTCTAGCAGTAGATGGGATGAAATTTCTATATGATACCAGTTCTAGATATCCAACTCAAGTTGTAACACACCCTGAATTATACTAAATCTTAACTTCTCTCCTTAAGCAAAGATGCCAACCTATGAACATGCTTATCATGAATCCTAACATCAATTTTTCAGAATCAAGGCAACCATTTGCAATGGACAACATATTCATTATACAATAATACTGCATCTTTCTCTGAGCCTATCCATAATTTTAACATACTGGCTACACCTGACTACACCTTGCTACACCAGGTTAATCCCCATTTCACTTCCCCCATAAGTGCCTCGTGATCCCATGAGATGACATTGGTCACGTGACTGATCAGAACCACGGTTACATTGATGTGATCAGTTTGAGAGCAAAATTTTAAAGAAGAAAACGACAAATATACAGCATAATTTATGATTTTCTGCATAAAGGTGTTGCAGTTATCGTTCTTTTGCCATTCATGAGCAATAATTTTCGCAGATTGGGGTGCACATTTGCAGAGGCAAAGTGTTGCAGGTCATTTCCCAAATTTTGCGAGTTTTCACTGGACCGCCAAGTTTTCAGACAATGGAGGGTTAAAACCGCCCAAGACAGATCCCGGAGGGGACATGCTTAATGAGCGAAATACTCAAAAATTGTCGTAAACAAAAGGAAAACGACACAAATGGTCTTGGCACATCTTCTGCTACAGTTTTGATGGGGAAACGAGCATGTTTACCATCGGCAACTGCATCCATAGGTGTGCAGCATAGCAAGACACATTTTGGCCAGCTCGGACAGGCTAGCTTAAGGCGGCCATTACAAATAGAAGAAGACGTGACATCATTGTCTGGGTCTACTAGCTGGAGTCACGTGATTTCTGCCCAAAGTACTAATATGGCTGCTCTGGATAAAGAATTAGCAATGCAATGTCAGCTGTGGGCACAAAATGCAGATGTTGTGTCAAAAATGCATGAACGCTTGACAAAAATGGAAGAAATAATGGCCGGCGTTGCTAGTAAGATGCAAATGTTGACCACATCAACTGCGGATTCTGCAGGTACGTCACACATTGGTCAGTTTGCGGTGGCTTTGCAGCACGAAGAAGGGGAGGTACACTCGGATGTCGATATTGGAGATGTCTCCGGGCTAATTATGCCAGACACAGACTCTGAAGAGGTCGCTGCGAACGACGATGATGAATTGTTTGCAGAGGTTGAAAGTTTTTTGTTGGAGCAGCAAAAAGCGGGCGCAAATGTGGATGAAAAGCTGGCTGAAGTTGTCAATAAAGACCTGTGTTCCGTGTTAACTCCCGACAAGGTTAAACCTTTAGAGGAGAAGTATCTCAGACCAGGAAATTGTGACAATTTCAAGGTGCCCAGAGTGAATATTGAGGTCTGGAATGCAATGTCCAAACAGGCGAAGAGTGCAGATATTTCATTGCAAAAGCTGCAAACTCAGTTGGGACAAATGTTGGTCCCAACTTTAAGGGCTATTGAACTGTTTAAAAAGCATAGGAACAACCTACGGGAATTACCGTTGGATTCAGTCCGGGATTTTGTCATGGACATTTTCAAATTGTTGTCCTTTCTGTTCAACTATTTCAGCTTCAAGCGCCACGAGCTCATAAAACCAGAGCTAACTAGCTTTTTGGTGACAACCTAAATGGGCAGATCATGAAGCTTAACGAATCTCAGAAGGCTGGGACTCAGCTGTGGGAAAGAAACAACAGAATGCAGCTAAATGAAAAGTGGGCTCAATGTCAAGAAGCAGTGTACCTTTTTTAGGACGACCCTATTCACGAGGCAGACACTCCTAGAACTGGAAATTTCATTGGCAGACCAATCACCACTCGAGACAAGGCTACAAAAAAGTTCAGAAACAAGGAACAAGGTTTCCCAAACACCGGAAGGATCAGTAAGATCTTCTCAGGCCAATAGTATGCAGCATGATGTAAGTACATATGATGTTTCTTGTATGAACAACACACCAGACAATTTTGTTGCTGGGAAAATTTCTGCATTCTTTGAAGGTTGGCAGAATATTACTTCGGATGTTTGGATTCTGAATACTGTTCAAGGTTATGAAATTGAGTTAGAACAACGACCTGTACAGACATATTTACCAAACCAGATTAATTTTTCTATTAATGAAGAAAGACAAATAAATGCTGAAATTAACAAATTTCTTACAAAAGGTATTATTCATCAAGTTAATTCCATGCCTGGAGAATATTTTTCAAACATTTTCATTCGACCTAAAAGAGATGGCTCTGTGAGACTTATCCTGAATTTAAAACATTTCAATACAAATGTCGAGAAGATACATTTCAAAATGGAAACTTTAAAAACAGCTGTTAGGGACATGTGCACAAATTGTTTCTTTGCATCGGTTGATTTAAAGGATGCCTACTTCTCTGTTCCTGTGGCTCAGAAGTATAGAAAGTATTTGCGTTTTATGTGGTTTGGGGATATGTATGAATTTACCTGCTTGCCGAATGGTTTAGCATCTGCACCACATGTTTTCACCAAGCTGTTGAAGCCAGTTTTTGCACCATTGAGACAAAAAGGTTTCACAAATGTGGCATACATTGACGATAGTTGTTTGTTAGGGGATTGTTATGAAAATGGGAAAATCTTCAGGAAACAGTTCATACACTTGATGGATTGATATTAACTATTCACCCTGAAAAATCTGTGTTTGAACCCAGCCAAAAAATAATTTTTGTGGGGTTTTTGCTGGACTCTGTCACAATGACTGTCAGACTGACTCCAGATAAAGCAGACAGTATAGTTGCTATGTGTTATGATATACTGCGGAAACAGAATATCACTATTCATGAATTGGCTCAACTTGTGGGAAAGCGAACCAGGTGTACAGTATGCACCTTTATATTATAAAGATTTAGAACACGAGAAAGATAAACACTTATAGATACACAAAGGTGATTTTGATGCTCATTTATCACTTTCGGCCGAGACAAGACAATGTATATCTTAGTGGATATCTAATGTGCATTCTAGTTTTAAAGTAGTCTCACATGGTGAACCGCAGGTTGTTTTGACCAGTGACAGCTCACTTGTTGGTTGGGGGGAGTAAATCAAAGCTGAAACAGGTGGTCATTGGGATCAAGAGGAAAAACTGTATCATATTAATTTCTTGGAACTGAAAGCCTATTTTTTGACATTACAATCTCTTTGTTCTGAGCTGAAACATGCTCATGGGCGCATCTATATGGATAACTCTCTAGCAGTTTCATATGTCAACAAAATGGGTAGCCGCATTCCCATCTCGCATAAATTATCACGTGATATCTGGCTGTGGTGTTCAATTAGGAATATCTGGTTAAGTGCTTCTCATTTGCCTGGAACACTGAATTGTGATGCAGATAGATTGTCTAGAAACATAAATGAGGATTCTGAATGGAAGTTAAGTTCTACAGTCTTTAATGCTATAATTAAAGTGTAAGGACATATAGATGTGGATTTATTTGCTTCAAGGCTAAATCACCAACTTCTGCGTTATGTTTCATACAGACCTGACCCGAAAGCTATAGCGGTTGATGCTTTTTCATTAAAATGGAATTACAGTTGTCATTATAATCTTCCATCTTTCAGTCTGTTGGGAGCAGTCCTGCAAAATATGGCCCAAGACGAAGCAGATCTAATTGTGGTGGCACTACTATGGCCAACACAACCTTGGTTTCCCAGCCTCCTGCATCCTGTAGTCAGTTCTTGCTTTCTGTTGCCCCGTCCACAAGAGATTCTGCACTTGGCACACAATCCGCAACGACGACACCCCCTCCACAAATTGAAGATGGGTGTTTTTCATTTATCAGGACAGCAATCAAAAGTCAAGGATTATCAGACAGGGCTGCCATCATCATCATCATCAATTCATGGATAACATCTACTAAAAAACAGTATTGGGTCATCTCCAAAAATGGATGTTATTTTCAAATAAAAGACAGATTATTCCACTTGACCCACCTGTCACTTTAGTTCTAGAATTTTTAACTGAATTAGTAGATAGAGGTTTAGGTTATAGTTCTGTAAATACAGCTAGATCTGCAATTTCATCATTAGTTAGTCTTACTTCTCAAACTACTCTAAGCAATAATGTTTTACTTAAGAGATTTATGAGAGAAGTGTTCATTGCCAAGCCTTCGTTTCCAAAATACTCGTGTGTGTGTGATGTGCAGCTGGTGTTTAAATATTTCCAATCTTTACAATGCAATGACCAGTTGTCCTTGCAAGAACTTACAATGAAGTTAGCCATGCTGCTTGCTTTGTTGACAGGACAGAGGTGTCAGACATTACACCTAATGCAAATAAATAGCATTTATTTTGGTGTTAACAGTGTACAAATACACATGCCATCATTGCTGAAACAATCAAAACCAGGGCACCATGTGGAGCCCTTTGTTTTTGAATCCTATCCACATGACAAAAAATTGTGTGTTGTAGATTGTTTACATTCTTATTTGCAATGGACTAAAGTTTTGCGAAAATCTGAAAAACAATTATTCATCAGCACACAATCCCCATATAAAAAAGTTGCTAAAGGCACAACATCAAACTGGATAAAGAATGTTATGAGAAAGTCTGGTATTGATACATCCGATTTTCAGGCTCATAGCACAAGGGCTGCATCTGTTTCTGCAGCCTGTGCTAAAGGTAAACAATTGGGTACAATTTTGAAGGCAGCTGGTTGGGCTGGTGCCTGTACTTTCAGGAGATTCTATGACAAAACCCATTACAGACAATACTGAATTCAGTAGAAAGGTCTTGTCGGCATCTGGAATTTCATAATGCTGATGTAATGTACTATGTTTATAGGTTATCTGATTTACTAACAACACATAAAAGGTTTCTTCCTTTTTTCTTCTAGTTGTTAATCTATTCCATGCATGGAAGCCTCGCTCTAAAATCTCATGGGATCATGAGGCACTTATGGGGGAAGTGAAATTGATAAATTAAACTAGACTTACCAAGTCAATGTTTGATTGTAATTTCATGAACCCCATAAGTGCCTTAGTGATCACATGCCCACCCTTGGTACTTCCTACCCAATAAGACATTGAGGCTTCCATTTCTTATGCTCTAAAGACTGATCAGTTGCGTGACCAATGTCATCTCATGTGATCACTAAGACACGTATGGGGTTCATGAAATTACAATCAAACGTCGACTTGGTAAGTCTAGTTCAATTTATCAATTTCTCATGGGTGAAAACATTTTGTTTCCTTGCGTTTAATCTTTATTCTCAAATTCCATTATCACAGAATTTCTCAAAATTAATCTTGAAAAATATCAGGAATAAATTTCAACATGTTATTAGCAATAAATATTCAGTACAAAAACAAAAATGGCAATTACAAGGCTTCACTATACTAACTGAGCCAATCAGATGTTATTGCATCCTGTGGTAGTCTCTAAGAATATCAATATTTTTTCTCTGATTTCCTGGAGATGTGCTTAGCATTGAAGAATGTTACTTGCATTCAGTAGAAAGCAGCATTAAAACCTAAACAGAATGTATATTGTGTTCAGCTTCTGGGCTTTTGCATAGAATGACAAAGCAAACAGGTGTGATTTGGCTGGTTCCGAAAAGAACACTGGCGCTAAAAATTTTAGTCATTTCATTCAAATGCAACTATTTCCAGAAAATGCAAACTAACTTATAAACTGAGTTACTGGGTTTCATCAAAAATGTGGAAAAATTAAGGAAATATGAAAGAACTTAATTGGTATAGTGATACATATCAATGTCGAAGGAATGTATGACTAAAAACAAAGTCAATCATCTGCTCAAACAAGACAGCATGATTTGATTGGGTGAATACCAGTGATGATGTCATAGAACAATTATGGATACATACATGTACAGTCAGTAACAATTATGGTCAAATGAGAATAAATAGTGGATCCAAGCCTATAATTCCCAAACCTTGAATTGCTTCAACATTTCTGGCCAAAAAGAACCATGAACTTTAGTTTTTCTAACAAATTATGTTCTTCTTTTCTTTTTTTCTCCATCTCTGCCACCATTTTGTATCTATTTACTTTCTCATCGACTGTTTTTTAGTTGTTATGTACATTTTGTTTTTTGTTTTTTTTCACTGAGAAACTATATTCTATCTACCAGTCTATCATATTGGTGCTGTAGTGGAATTATATTAAACTTCACTTTCCAAACTTTAAATATTTATGCTTCTTATGCTGATATTTCATATTTTATTTTCTGGTGGAATGCGAATACAGTAGTAAAGGTAAATATCATCATGAAAAATGTTAGACAATGAAATCAATGTGTGGCATCCCATGTTGTAGGTCTAACTGCTGCTGAAGTACTTTTCACCCTACCTGTGTCTTCATAAAAAACTTATGTTCACATTTTGATTTTTCAGAATTCTGTCAATTCGGAATGCAGAATTTTCACTAAAATTTTGTAATAATTCTGCAAAATCCATAATGGTTGGCATCTCTGGTTAAGGCTTACAATACATATGTGTTTGACATGTTAAACTAGGTGTTCTAAATTTAGTCTAACCAAGCGATGGAATGTATAGGCGAGTATTAACATTTATACATACTCCTTTTGTTTATTGTAAGCAAAGTCTCCCCTGGTTGCATCATTGTCGTCAGCTTCATTCCTCAAGGAGACTTCATCATTCTTTGATTTCTTATCTGTCTGCTTGGACTTGATAATGGCTGATTTTTCCCCAAGCTGGAGATTGTCAACATGGTAGATCTTGAAGATCTATGACAGAAATTGAATAAAATCATTCATGGCATACCTGCCAGATCATGATGTGTCACACAAAAAACTAAATTTTTGACTCCAAAACCTCTTGACATGGTTGTATTTATAAAACAAGATTTTTCCAGTAGACCTCATGAAAACAAAAATAAAAGAGAAAGAGAGACACACCTTTCGTAACACCAGACATATATGCTTGTAACCTGTTGCCTCTTTAACAGTAAACAGTCATAATTCACACAGCTTCACAACTTAATGCTCATAGAAAACTATTACCACTAGGCTGTTTATACAGTTAATTGTCTCAAAGGTGATTAAAAGATAAAGGCTGTCAGAGCTAAACTACCACCATTCCATAGATTACTTAACCCTTTTCCAATGAGATACGATTCCAGTCATACTTTACCTTTTCATATGGAATATGATTCCATTCATATGTTCACTACATTCCGTCTACCACTTCACAGAAGTGTGCATTTAACAGTGTAATACATCATCATTTTATGTGTACTCTTTTGAAAAGAAGGAAATAAAGGTAGAAGGTACACAAATGCATTAATAGAATGAGTTTGAAACACCCCCAAAACTGGTTAAAATTCGATTTAAAAATTTAAAAATTGAGTTTTAACGTGCGGAAATGAAAATGGGGGTCATATACTAAAGAGGGAAGTGATGGCAGTTATGTACTTGCTGAATTAGTTGAAAATAAAGACAATTTTGTGTGGAAAATTGACATTTTAGGCAGTGGGGATTGTATTCTTTACTTCTTCAAAATGAACAGAGCTGATGATAACTGGTTATTTGAAAATATGATTTCAAACTGGAGTTTTAACGTGTGGAGATCAATATGGCAGACAGTGCTAAAGCGGCAAGTTATGGCATTGATGTGGATGCTGATTTTTAAGAAACAATAGACAATTTTGTGGGGAAAATTGATGTTTTAAGCAGTGCAGATCATGATCTTGACAAAATTAACAGAGATGATGGTTAGTAGAAAATTTGATTTCAAAACTGAATTTTAATGTGTAGAGATCAAAATGGTGGACAGTACTGAAGCAGCAGTGATGTGGATGCTGATTTTGATGAAAATATAGACAATTTTGTGGGGGAAATTGATATTTTAGGCAGTGGGGATTGTGATCTTGTTTACATCAAATGAACTGAGCAGATAACTACTTATCTCGTATTTTTGACTCGGATATTGACAATGATGAAGACTTGGATGCTAACTGGACATTTTGAGAACTTCACTTCTCATAAAGTTCGCCCATATACCAATGTTGGATGTGTGCATAATATTATGAAATTTTACTACATTCCTGGAAATGGACCGCATTCCTGGAAATGGACCAAAAATAAACCCAACAAAACTATGATATTATTGCATTAGAATTTATTGTGGAATAAAAATACTGAACCAAAATAAAAAGCTTTGTCAACTTACCAGTAAGGATCATTCTGTTTGCTCTCCAATTCTCATGCGAGTAAAAATTTAAAAAATTGTAATAATCTTTGACATTCTTGATGGATTTTTATCATTTTTTCACCTTCTTAAATAGCATAAAATTCCCCAAATTTAAAACATTTACATATAGGAGGTAAAATGAACATTGTTTTTTAGTTTACATACCTTCACTTTCAACTGAATTATTTACATCTGAAAATTTTCAGTGAAAAAATATATGACTTTAAAGAAAATGTATGCTTTTTAAAATTGTATATAACTTTGAAAAATGATTTGAAAAACTTGTCCTGTAAAGCCAGATTGACCAATGTCACTGCCTTCTCTCATGCTGATACACCACTGACTGAAAAAATGTCCAGTTCTATACAACTGCCTGTCTGATTGGGCTTCAATATGAAAAGGCAGTCAGTGCTAAACAACCACCATTCCATAGATTACTTAAATGACTGACAATAGATAGAGTGAATCTGTGTTTGCTAATCCTTTTAGCATTGCTGTAGAAGAACCCATTAGGTTAATTTGCATCGGTAAAGTACACAAGTGGAAGAACCCAATTCATTTGAAGTTAGGTAAATCAGAGATGGATGTTGAAAAAACTAAACTTATTACAGTTCATTGCCTTGCATGAGAATGTTTATGCAATATTTAATAGAGATTCCTGGCTAGTTCATGATCTGCAGCAATTTTTCTTTGAAGTCTGATTTTATTCCATCAGTAAAATACAAACTGTGATTATTTTAGTAGTTGGAATGATAAAGTTAGGAGTAGTGGGAGAGTTTGATTTATTTTTGAAGGCAAAATATCAAAATACAGCTTTGATTCAGGAAAGGATGAGCCATCTGCAAAGCGAGCAAAGTCCTGTAAAAACTAAATTTCTGACTTCCTAGTTAACAGTGTTTGACTTTGTGAAGTGCAGCAGCAAGGAGGAGTATTTGTACTTTGCACATACTGCAAACAGCATATCTACATTAGTCATTTTGGAGTATACAATATCTGTAACACCACTCTGTAATACCACCCTGCATAGGGGCAGATGCAGAAATATCATTTTCAATGCTGAGAAATATTTAACAACATTTTCGAGGAAGTTTGAACAACAATACCATCAATTCTCTAATGAGTGCAGAGATGAACACTAATGACATCTGCATCACATTCAAACCCTGCAATGAACTATTGAGTGCAGCGAAGTCAGTAACAACACATCTAAAGACAGAAACTTTGCGTATTTTTTATTTAATGTCTGTGTGGTTATGATTATGTGAGTGTGAGTGTATGCACATATATGTGTATGTGTTTTGATGATATATGACAATGCTAAATCATGCAGATATAAACTCTCTGAATGTGTATAAAGTATAAACTGCTATAAGAAAATGTTGTTGGTTTTTAACAGAACTCTTATAACACATTATTGGCTATATCATGCTGAGGTCATGGCAGCTAAGTGCCTTTCCCAAAGTCACACCAAAGCAGCCAACCTGGGCTGGACTGGGCATGTACTGAACTCATGACCCTTGCATTATGAGTCCAACACTCTACCAAATGAGCTACTGCAGCTCCCCCTATGAGAAAATAGATATTTTATTTTCTTTTATTCAAATTTCCAATCATTTTTTATTGGCTTATATGAGTAAATAACTTGTTTTAAACACATTGTACCATTCACATGTACACATTTCGCACAGACATAATAAACATGGGTAAGAAAATCAACTACAAATGTCACAATTGTTTTTAACATTTAAAAACTATTTTTATACAAATATAAAACATTTTTATTACTGAATACTTCTGGAAAAATTTGGTTCTTTTAATTTTTTTATAATTTTCATCGTGTAATCTCTCTCTCTCTCTCTCTTTTCATGCTATTATCAGGAACCCAATGGAGCACTTTTTATTAGTACTAGCCAACAACTGCTACTAGTAATGCATCTGTGTCTGTGATATTTGAGTACCATTGGTGATTTGATTACATCTGCTTTTCCTCTTGATTTCTGAGACAGTGGTGAGCTGGATGTGTCCCTTGTTTCTGATTGATCCGATATCAAGCTCATCCAATCCAAAGAAGAATTTAGACTTGGAGCATCAAGGTCTGGAAGACCAGCTATGATAAAAACAGAAGTCACTCAAATTTTGTTCTTATAATCAACAGTAAGATGATTGCTAATGGGTCTAATATAAAAAATGTAATAGATACAAAGATGCAAATTTGTTCTCCATGATATAATTTATCAATAGAAAAATACTTCATTGAATATGTGAACATGCAATACATGAACATGCTTGCAGAATTCACTGACAACAGCATCACACTTCCATTGCTTGTGAGACTGGAGACAACTAGCATCCTCTTAGTGAAAGTTTGGAACTGCCACTTTTTTTTCCCCATGATGCACCATGCCCATCAGTCTGGTTCCCTGCTTCATATGCTCCCTCTTATGCATTCTGCTATATGACTAACTAATCATGAGACTCAAATTTTACTTATATACCAGCCTATAATATTGGCTTGCCAATTTAGGCCAGGTACCAGCAAAGCTCACAGAAAAACAAATTTCAATCTATTCAAGTTTATTAACCATGAGGCTAGTTAAGACCTTTCTTTCCCAAACCAGATGCTAAAATTTTCTGCACATCACTTTGGAGGCTGAACTGCCTAATTTGCACATAATTTATTCATTAAGTCAGTAATTTGGCATCCCTTTTGAGTTTACTTCATGTGCAATAATAATTTTCATTAGTGTGCGAAATTTGTTGTGAACGCTGGTTGGGTATTGGGTATGCTTTATTTTAGCATGCAGGAGATGACACAGTCAGTTGCTGTGGCAACCAAATCCAGCCTAGAATTCATTAAAAATCATGACAAAATTACATATTTGTAAATATTCTTTTATATTGAGCTTTCTATTTCCTAATAAAATCTTTCATGCTTTGAATGTTCTAAATTTATGATCGAGAAAACCTAGATTTTCTAATTATTTGGATTAGATTGACCAAGTTCCACCGAATATATGCATAACAGGTGTTTTGTTCTCAGTAAAGTGTTAAGATTGAACACTTAAATTCAATATAATTTTGGCTGTATATTCTGTTTATGTTTTTCTTTAATATACTCAAATGGTCTTAAACATTTACTATATAAAAAGTAGTTTGGTCTAACATTACATTTGTTCAAATTTCTAGCTAAAGCTTGGTTACTATGCAAACAGTTGAAAAATGCAGTGATAATATTAAACTATTGAAGCTGATTTTATAACATATCTTTAAAATACATATCTTTCTGTTGTACTCATATGAATGCCTATGTTCAGGTTCAAAAGAAGTTGAAAGAAAGTTGAAGAATGTTTAAAAAAAATATCATAAAATGCATGAAGAGAAAAGTAGTATAATCAGTCATATGCATATTTATTCACATGCAATTTAGGTCCTGTGTTATTTTGATCCAGACAAATGGAATAGACTATAATGACAACAGACAAATGGAATAGACTATGATGACAACAGACAAATGGAATAGACTATGATGACAACAGACAAATGGAATAGACTATGATGACAACTGATGATAAACCATGCTCTTATATTCTAAGATGAAAATTTTATCAAAAGAAATTTTGATAAAAGCTTTAAAATGTGTTCAAAGATTTTGCTGTTGATGCAAATTTTAAATAAGTAATAATTATTGTATGTAATATTGGATTTACTGTCTCGTGCTATGGAAACAAACATATTTTATGGTGGATGCCTGAAGTTTATCAACAAGTACAAATTTGAATTCATTCAACAATCATCAAAATCCAAGTGTGCTCCCCTTTCAAATCCATTGTTCATTCTGTACAAATGATGACATGATAAATCTCCATTCATCAAATCTACAAAACAGATGTGATTACCAAACATAATACACTTTAAGTATACCATTCCACTGGATATTTCCGTATGCAGTATGTGACAAGGGTGCTCTCTTGTAACTTAAATGTTTATACTAAACCATGTAGATGCACGTGTACACAAGTTTTCAGAAAGCAGTGCAACAATGCAAGTTTTACAATCCAGTCATCAGTACTAATAAAATAATAGAATATTTAAGTGTATCAATTGATCAAATAAATTGAAAGTCATGTGAATAAAAAGCTCTGAATATCAGAATAATATATTTCACATAAACTTGGAAAAAATACACTACTATTTAGCAAGAAGACCAAACTATGAATTAACATTACACTGTAATATCATTCTTGCAGGTATGAAGAATATCATAGGAAATGTTTTTTTGTAGTTTGTTCTGTAGCACGATTTTATTATATATGTGTCAGAGAACATATTCAGGAAATAACTGTTTACTCTTTGGACTTTGGAATTAAAAAAAAAAACAAAAAACAAACATCAGTTCTCAAAAGAATGAAAGAATTTGATTTGCATCAGTTGATTAAATAAATATGTACATTTCAAGATCTGCTATTAGTTTTAGTATATAAAGGTATGCCATCATGGAAAACAAACTGAGTGCTACAGCTGCCAACAATTTGGACACACCAGAAACTGAATCAGTGTATTATACATACTAGGAAGCTGGCAATGAGAATGACAATGCTTTATTTATAACAATTACTCTAAATCCAAATGTACCAAGTGAGACTAGTGACTCTACCTATTCAATGGACACTAATGTAATTGCAAAAGTTCAAGGATATTCAGGTTCTGTATGTAACTTTGCACACTCTAATATATATGAAAATTTAAATATGGAAACTTAATGTAATGATGATAAATGTAGTATGGAGACAATCTTATTGAGTGCCCCTTTGCATGATGATAAATGTAATATGGAGACAATCTCATTGAGTGCACCTTTGCATGATAATAAATGTAATATGGAGACAATCTCATTGAGTTCCCCTCTGCCTGATGAAAAATGTAGTATGGAGACAATCTCATTGAGTGTCCCTCAGCCTGATGATAAATGTAGCATGGAGACAATCTCATTGAGTGCCCCTTTGCATGATGACATACATATAATTGATATGAAACTAAATAAAAAAGGTTTTAATATAGGTCACTTAAATGTACAAGGTGAGATGGGAAAAATGGATCAGATTAAGTTAATGTTTTCTTCCATGGAGAATAATATATGTACATGTTTTAGGACTCACTGAAATCATATTAAATGATACCGGTAACCACAATGATAATCTATTTAATTGTCAAGGCTTCAATAAACCATTACACAGGGAAAGGGAGACATCAGGAGGAGGTCTTGTTGTATACATTAGAGAAGATGTAAATGCAGAAAGGCGAACTAACTTGGAGCCACAAGAAACTGAGAGTATTTAGGTGGACATTTCTCAAAATAATGCAAAATCATTCCTAGTAGGTTTCATTTACAGGCCACCTTCCTCAAGTACAATTTGGAATGACAACTTTTTTAAATAAATAGAAAATGTTCTTGCACATGAGAAAGAAACATATATACTAGGCGATGCAAATATGGACTTACTCAATACTCAGATAAGGAACTGGGCAGCATTTATTGAATCATTAGGCCTTATCTACCTGGTAAATGAACCCACAAGGGTAACATAAATATCAAGTACTTTAATTGACTACATTATACCAACCTACCAGACAATGTGGCAAATGCTACTGTACCAAATATTGGTCACAGTGACCACTACCCTATTTTTCTCACACAGTAAAATGCAAGACAAATAGGAACAATACACACAAAACTATCACTTACAGATCATTCAAAAACTTTAATGAAGAACAATTTCTTGATACCTAAATAAAGTTCCATGGAATATAATCCAAAAGTTTGATGATACTGATGAAGCTTGGGGTGTGTGGACTGACTTATTTATGGATGTAGTCACTAAACATGCACCACTGAATGTACATTGGGTAAAGTATGAAATCAAGGCCCCAGGTGGCCAAGTGGCCTAAGGCGCTCGCCTTTACTGATCACTGCCATCTCACCTCTATCCACGTGGGTTCGAGTCTTGGGCTCGGCCAATGTGGGTATGTGAGAAAGATTGCCAGTAGCTTCCCGTGGGTCTGTGGTTCTTGCCGGGATTTTCCCGGGTTCTTCCTCCACCAGATATACTGGCCGCCATGTATAGCCTATCATGTGCTGAAAAATGGCGTTAAACCCATACAACCAACCAAAGTATGAAATCCAACCTAATTGGCTTACAACTGAAATCTTAGATGCCACAAACACAAGACCAATTCAAGGCTAGGGGAAACCATGCACAATATAAAGTATGAAGAATAAAATATCAGTATGATTAAAAAAACAAAAATAAACATATTATCAATCAATGTTTGAAAACAAAAAGAGCAATTAAAATTCTATTTGGAAAGTTTTCAATGAACTTACTGGGGGAACACACAAAAATCAGACCAATAAAATTCACTCACTTCTGGTAAATGACACCACTGACACTAATGACATTTTGATATTGCAAATGTTTTCAATGATTTTTTCATCAACATTACCATAAAATTAAAGGAACCAGTGATAGAAAACAACTTTGATGAATTGAAAAAGTTCTGCACCAGCAAAATCCCTAGTGAGGTATGTTTCTCTATCCCACCAGTATCAAAGAACTTTATTTAAAAAAATGTCTCACTGAACTTGATACTAAGAAAGCTAAGGAACTTGATCAGATTGGTCCATGACTCGTGAAAACATCTGCCTCAGCTATTTCAGAAAGCATAACGTTCATAATCAATGTAAGTATTGCAACCCCATCTATCCCTGAAATATGGAAAACTGCAAAAGTAATGCCTATTCACAAATCAGGTTATAAAGAAGTTGCAGATAACTACTGACCAATTTTTATACAAGAAAAACTTGTCTTGACTCATTCATGTCATATTTAACCAAACACTCACTGTTACACCCTAATCAGTCCAGCTTTAGACAGAATCAATCATGTGAGACTGCCTTGATCTCCCTAATTGATAAATGGCTTCAAGCACTTGATCAAGGTAGAATAGTAGATCTGTACTTGTAGATTTCAGGAAAGCTTCTGACATGGTGGATCATGAAATTCTTTTAACCAAACTGACAATTTACCAATGTGATGACAGCTCATAAATAGTTTACTTCATACTTAAATGAGAGAACACAACATGTTTATATAAATGATGTTCTGTCTGAACCTGGAACAATTAGATATGGAGTCCAACAAGGCTCAATTCTAGGTCCATTACTATTTAATTTTTTTATTAATGACCTACCACTTTTGTGTGGGGACTAAATTTCATCTACAGATCTCTATGCAGACAACACAACAATATCAGACATTCAAAACACAAGGCATGAACTGGACATTTCTTTACACGCTAAACAAAACTGGACAACCCTAAACAAAACTGGACAACCAAAACTGGACAACTGGTGCACAAGCATTGGTGTGGTACTTAATACTGGTAAAACTAAAATATTACTTATCCCAACATGCTAAAAAAAAACAAATCTTGATAGTGATGAACTATGTCTAATATGGAATGATTTACATTTTCAAATGGTCTGTCATGACAGAGTACTTGGTGTTTTGTAGATAATAATCTATCATAGACTGAACATATAAAATATATCAGTAAAAAGTTAATTCAATTTTATGACTTTTCAATAGGCTAAGACATTTTCTCCCAGATGATTTATTTTTCTTAACTAATGTAATGGATATAATAAGTTCTTTTTTTCAACAAATCCGAGCAAGAATATTTTTATAAAGCTATTTGGGTGCCAGAATTATTTTTTCTTCAAAGAAATCCCAGCCCTCATGAGGGAGAGAGAGGGGTCATGTTCAGTTTGTAATGCTTTATGTTTTGCAAGGTTTTGTACTCTGCACTCTTGCCACAGTACATATATTAGCACCTTCATTTCATGTTTATAGGTACCACATTCTTCAATTACATAACTGGTCTCAGTTTCTTTCATCTATCACTCTGTTATTTCATGCAATATACTGTCAAAGTCTAATTATTTCCATCTTGTACTCACTCTCAGGATAAGTCTCGCATTTTCTCACGCACACATGATAATGAGAATATTTACAATTAAAAGCAAGTTTTGATAAATAGGAAATAAATATTTATATTTTAACTTATCAGCTATATATTTTATATTGTAATATTTGTATGTACACCTCTCCCTCGATAACTCATGCACAACGGGGTCCAAAAACATAGACCGCACTAAAAGCGAAGGCGCGAGTTATGCATTCTGTTTTCACTGGCTACCACTAATTATGCAGATACAACAATGGCAGCTTCCATGGGAATTAAATGGGTCCATATTTTAGCAAAAGAAATCTCTTTTAAAAAAGTTGTTAAATGTCATTCACTCTGCTTTTATCATAGAAGGGCTATGCAGCTTAGTAACTCAGTAATCTGAGCAACAAGACAAGTCCATATATATGCTAGATGGGTTGCAATTGTTGACAGAATTTGTTAGAATGGTGACGATAGTAAATATTTCATGATGACATCAAAATGAATATTCAAATACAAGTCAAATACAGGCAACAAATATTCTAATTGTAAAATCTGGTATTCATTTCAGCACAAAAGTTTCGTGAATCAAGATGTAACAGTACATATACAGGGTGCAACAAAAAAACAACTACTTGGTACTAAGCTAAATGTAAAAACTTATCCTAAGCCAGTAAAATGTGAAATGTAAGTCACCTTGACCTTCTTTTGTTGTAAGGCTCAACGATAAAATAAGAATCAATTGTAAAAACAATATAATCTGTAACAAGCTTATGTTTGGTAAACATGAACAAAGATGACAATTTGTGTGTATTGGGATCAGGTGACATGCAAGATATGAAATCACGCAGAAAATTACTTACAGTTCACAGAATATTTTGATACACTTCATATAAACAAGTAGAATATCATACTAAGTAGTATCATTTGGCCCTAATTCAGCACTGTAAACATGATTTCCTGTCACCATGTATATAAAAGTTTGTACCAAATGGACACTTAATCCTGAACAGTCCTCATGGTGGCCATAAGCCCAGAATTCACCAATCAACTCAAATGCAATCTCTAGCATAATCTTGTCAGTTTGAATATATATTGTTGAAAGAGTAATAACATTTTAAAAACAACTTTTTTTGTTTAAAAAAAAATAAGCTAAATTCCATAAATCAATTAAATATGATTATCACTGTAAAATCAAGACTGAGGAGTATTGTGACCATGAGGTCATAATACCTATTGACTTGCAAGCACTATACAGTAAATTCTTCAAAAAATATTACTCATCATTCTTTGCAGTTAGTGTTTTTCATTGTATGCTGTTAGCAGCTACATTTACAAACTTAGCTTACAGTAATGTCTGTAATTTTTCATATAGTATTTCTAATTTTTCATATAGTATCTCTAATTTTTCATACAATATTTCTAATGTTTCATACAGATCTCTAATTTTTCAGTATTTCAAATTGTTCATACAGTATTTCAAATTTTTCATACAATATTTCTGATGTTTCACACAGATCTCTAATTTTTCATTATTTCAAATTTTTCATATAGTACTTCTAATTTTTCATACAAGATTTCAAATTTTTCATTCAATATTTCTGATGTTTCATACAGATCTCTAATTTTTCATTATTTCAAATTTTTCATATAATATCTCTAATTTTTCATACAGTATTTCTAATTTTTCATATAGTATCTCTAATTTTTCATACAATATTTCTTATGTTCCATACAGAATCTAATTTTTCATTATTTCAAATTTTTCATATAATATCTCTAATTTTTCATACAGTATTTCTAATTTTTCATATAGTATCTCTAATTTTTCATACAATATTTCTTATGTTTCAATTGGGTATCTAATTTTTCATTATTTAAAATTTTTCATAGAGCATATCTACTTATCAAACAGTATCTCTAATTTTGTATACATCATTAATCCAAATAAATCATCATTTTTGGTAATTATTTTTATACAGGAACTTTTTCTTATGTAAGCTTTGAATAATTTTGTGCCGAGAAATGAGCTGAAATTTTTATTTGCTATATTTTATGAATAATCATTTGTACATCTTCAAAAATAATATATAAAAAATGTATGAAAATGTATCGATACTACAGTAATTCAGGGCTTAACCACTGTACTTACGCTTCTTCATTTGCAAAGTAGAAGCATCATTATGTGGTAATGCCTCCACAGACATACCCACAGGTGTCTGGACACTTTCCTCTACCGCAGGATCTATATCTGGTGGAGGCGCATCCATAGAAACCTGTGAATCTAGACGTGACCATCTCTCTTCAGCAGCCATTGCTTTGTCAAGTATGGATGAATGACTGCAAAATACTGAAATACAATTAAAAAAGAATGGCAAGTCTAAGAAGGATAATGTAATGAGCTTTCTGATTTTTAATAAACAAAATTGCTGTACACATTTTTATCTCTCTCATTAGATTGTTCATTTCATCTTGCATACTTTAAGTGTATACCTCATAATTAATTTCTTGATTAAATAGTAATTTTAAAAATTACATATTGATATACATGCAGTCATAAATTTGCATATCCCTGCACTTTTTTTAGGCAAATTCTTTTGAACATGTTTTACTTATATGGCAAACAACATACACCACTCCCTCAATAACTTATGCACAACAGGGTCCAAAACATAACCACACTATAAGCAAGGGCATGAGTTACAGAGGGACCTAAACAAATTAAAAGGGGATGCCATCCCCACTGAACATAGAGAAAACCCAGGGATGGGGGTGGTAACGGGGTTGTTTAATGGCTGAATACTCATTTTATAATTGCATTGGGAATAATTGTCAATAAAGAGTTTTTTTCCAATGAAGTTTTTCCCTTTTTTTATGTAAAGTACCTTTATTTTCAAGATACCTAACCTCTGAAAGATTGTTAACAACATTACTCCAAGCGGTTTCAATAACCATCACATGTACATGAAAACATTGTGTATTACATCACTGCTTTTTGTTGTTGTTGATTCACAACAAAACAAAATTCATTTTTTTCAAAAACAAGGGACATTTATTTTGTGAAACAACTGTCAACCTGAAACTCGATTTATTTATTGTTCTATTAGTAAAATATTTATTCCGTGATTTCATTGCTAGTAATAGTGAAACTTCTCATCCTTGAGGAAATCTCTGAGTGCCAATTCAGGAATTTTAAGTTCACTACAAACAATGGAACTCGCTTCTCAATAATGAACCATATCTGTGAAACAAAGCTTTTTATTCACCACATACTTATTTCACTTCATTGCCTTGCCATCTTTGATCACATTTGTGAATGAGTAGGCTAATTTAAGGTAGTTTAATTACATTACTTACATAATAATATTTATAACAGTGTTCGATTGATCAATTGAAATGAGTTGACCTGACAGACGACCGTGACCACTAGCTCTTACACAGGTAGGATTTGCATACCCTTCAACTTTTCTTTTACTCCACCCCCTTTATTTCATTTAACACGAAAGACATAATTAACATGATAATACAAAGCAGGTCAGCTTTTGATTGAGTGTAACAATAAAACAAATACTTTTGAAACTTGGAGATCAAAACACGGTCGGCACTTAATTAGGTTCTCACAGAAACACTTGCTGACATAGCTGTGACAGTAGATTTACATTTTTCATGTTTGAGTACAAGAGAGCATATTGCATTTAAGATGACTACCCTGAAACCAAATTAAAAGATGGAACTAAAACAAGAATTTCACTTGACAAAACTTATTTAATTGGTATTTATTTTTTAAAGTGTCGCCACCAGTAGGCATTATTGACATTTTCATTGAACGAAATTTCATCAAATATTGTTATTTACAGTGTACTGGGAATGTTGTTTGGAAAGAAAATTTAACAAAATATATGACTTGTTATTAAACGTTGAGAATTTCATGATGTTGATTCAAATTTCCGGGTACTAACCACCATTTTCGACAATAAAAAGAGTGATATATCAAGGTTTCAATTACCAATTTGGATTGCAACTTTCTTCATGTTCAACCAATAGGGGCCAATTTTTTGGGTATTTTCCAGTGAAAAAAAATGGGATCCACACCTCAACCTGCGTTATAAGTGGGTACATGAGTTATCCGGGCATGAGTTATCAAGGGAGTGGTGTACATCCCCCTCTCTCAAGACCTTTGAACCAATGAAAGATCAGAAAGTTTCCTACATATCTTAGTATATCCAGCAGTAATACTGCATAGGGATGCATAAATACTAAATAAACAAACAAATTCTCAAAATTCCCTATTTGAAACAACATGTCATGAATTTTCACACAAATTGGAAAAAGTACAAAAAGTGAAACCTTATAGCAAATCTACATTAAAGCGCATATCTAGCCTACAATAGTATGAATAAAACCCTATAAGTGGTGTGGGAGGAGAAGCGAATATGAGCTGATTTGTAAAGAAATGTCCCCAAACTAGGCCAGAGGAAAAAAGCAAAACCTTTTCTATGTAATATCATTTAGACTAGAAAAGCTGGAGGCTGATATCACTGCATCCACAGGAGTATGACGTTTCTTGCATAAAAAAATGAAAAAAAGTTAAGAAAAAGATGAAATACCTGTATGTATACTAAACAGTATAAATACAGTAATTTTAATATATTTATAGTATAGATCAGGGATTTACAAATCCACTTGCCTGACTCCTGGGCAAACTCAAATTTGACTTAGTCAATCTCAAGTTTCCCACGGTCAAGTCAAACAATTTTTTTCGTTGATAATGCTTTATGTTCTGCAAGTTTTATAACCTGTGATCTCGCCACAGTACATATATCAGCACCTTTATTTAGTGTTTATATGTACTGCTTTTATTACATAACTGGCCACAGTTTCTTTCATCTATCGTATGTCATTTCCATCTTTTAGTCAGTGTCAACATCAGTCTCACATTTTCTGGCACAGACATGATAATGTGAATATTTACTATTTAAAGCAAGTTTGACAAATATAAAATAAATATTTATATTTGAACTTATCAGTTACATTTTAATCGTAATATTTGTACTTATCCATAACAGGGTCCAAAACATAACCAGGTCCTAACCTAGCATTGGGCAGTTTGTGAAACTTGCCAACTCGAAACAATCAGCTTGTCAAAGATTGTTTTGATGCATGTTGCCGATTTTAAGGTGAGTAGGTGATCATTGTTAAAATAAAATGCACTCATCTCTAACAATTAACCACAAGGAGGATTTAGTCCAAAAAATGATCAATGTATCGAAAATTTAGCACCCACAAGCGGTGTTTATGATCCTTTGTTTATGTGATAATTACATACTTACTGCTTACAGCAACTCTTGGATTATGAGTCCAATGCTCTACCAACTAAGCTATAAAACTGTGTTATACTGAAGGGCATACACACATACATATGTATAGTGAGAAAGAGGCATTGGCCTTGACACACCAAATACTTCTCCTCTATGATACATTTTAACATGTACATTTTACCATCTTGTATGTACCTCTGAATTGTATCTACTGTGTGTATAGCTGAAGCATACCTTTGAATTGTAACTACTGTGTGTATATAGCTCATATGTACCTCTGAATTGTATCTACTGTGTGTATAGCTCATATGTACTTCTGAATTGTAACTGTTTAGTGTATAGCTCATATGTACCTCTGAAATATTGAAGAAACTTCTCATCATGACAAAAATCTTAATAATGAGTTCCAAACAAATCTCAATCAAGAGTGTAAAATACAAGTATGTCCATGAAAAGAATGTGCTTACTATGATCCAATATTCAATTTATTTTAATATGAACAATATCTGGATGTAAATAATTTGTGCAGTCTTCTAATATAAGAGCATTCCTTCATGCTTCCTAACCAAATACTAAAATTGTCTGGCCCTTAAGTCCCCATTTCGCAACTTAATCAAGTAACTAATCAAAAAACATTATTCAAATTGAAATATATTTTTCTTAATTTTAGGCATGATGTCAATTTGATCTGTTTGATCTGTTTTAAAAACAAATAAAAGAGTCTATAAAATTAACATTATCCAAATCCCTCTTTTGTGTGGAAAAAAACATCCTCTTCATTCTCCCTCTTTCCATTATATATATATACTTTTAGCAGAAGCACATAAAGATGTTCCTTACATTCATCAATTGTGGTTCCAGTGGGACTTTCTTCCTGAATAGGCCTTTTCTCTCCAGTATAGGAACTGGAAACCACTGTTGAATCCTGACCATCAAGCAGGGGCATGTCTGATAGGTTGCCACTGGTTGAGAACTTATGAGATGTTGGCTCCATATGATTGATGCTTCCTCCCTGGGAGAGTTGGTCTGTAGACTCTATAGATTTGTTGTATGTTGGATCATTTTCTTGACTGTTAGATTCCTCCGACTTGCCCCTGTGATCCTCTTTGTCACTGCTTTTTCTTCTCTCAGAAGCAGTGCTGCTTGGCTGGGGATCAGTACAAGTCTGCACCTCTGGTTAAAAGAGTGATGAATTCATTATGATCAGCAGACTGGTTAAGAGACAGACATACAGAAACAGAGGCAGTGAGGTTGGCTTTGTGCATTTGTGTTATTTTCATGTTTTGAATGAAATTGTGGCTTAAATGAAATAAAAGAACTTAACATTCTGTTCAGTTGTGAATCCAATTTAAATAAAGAATGTTTAAAAATTTTAACTGTAATCACTTTCACTGACCCCTATTTTAAAACAGTGGAAGCTGTCCTTGATGGTCATTGAAATGTTGGGTGAAAAGAATCAGCTGGAAACTAAAACTTTTGGGGGATTTAGGTAGACTGTAAACATGATTTTTAATTCATTCAATATCAATAAACCCCGATACCTCAGAAAAGTAAAACATAAACTGGATAAATCAAAATTGTGGAATTTTAGAAGTCAAACCAATTTATATTTATCAAGATTGCAGCCATAAAATGTCCAAATCTCTCTCTCTCTCTCTCTCTCTCAAACACACACACACACACACAAATACACATTTTCATTGATGCTGTAAATCAAAAGTACAGAGGTCTTAACTGTATGCAGCAACTTGATTTGGCATTTGTTCAAGTGATTTGTGTTTTATCTTTCTTTTTTTGGGGTGGGTGGGTGGGGCAGAAATAACAACTGATTTGATTTTGTTTAAGAAAATATTCATTTATAGCAATCACAAGCAGTTGCCACATCGTTCTCTAACATAAAAATTTTTACAAAAATGTATAGCAACCCAAACTGACTAAATAACAACTCAAAAATTGTTAGCCACCCAAATTGACTACATTTTGATTACATGAATGTTAATATCACATTGTGACCATTTGATGAGGTCCATAAATAATGACATCTCTATGTCTCTCTTTCTGCCTGATTTTATTTTTTTTTAAGTATATCTGTTTATCATTTTCAGTCACTAAAAGACTATATCTGAACAAGAGGCCCAAGTGGGCCTGATATTACAATTGATCTGGTTAGTTGACATATGTCAGCTTCTGAATGCCAATTCACACATATATTGAAACTGCAGAGGGGAAAAAAAAGGCTTATTTACTTTATCTGCTGTGTATAACTAGTATGTACCTATGAATTGCATCTACTGTGTCTATCTCATATGTACCTCTGAATTGTATCTACTGTGTATAGCTCATATGTACCTCTGAATTGATTCAAATGTGTGTATAGTTCATATTAACCTCTGTATTGATTCTACTGTATCTCATATGTACTTCTGAATTGTATCTACTGTGTATAGCTCATATGTACCTCTGAATTGTATCTACTGTGTTTAGCTCATATGTACCTTTGAATTGCATGTATGTATAGCTCATATGTACCTCTGAATTGTATCTACTGTGTGTATAGCTCATATGTACCTCTAAATTGTATCTATTATGCATAACTCGTATGTACCTCTGAATTATCTGACTTCTAGATGTGCATATAGCTCATATGTATCTCTGAACTGTATCTGTGTGCATAGCTCATATGTATCTTTGAATTGTATCTGTATTACAAGTTCATATGTACCTCTAAAATGTATCTACTGTGTACCTGTTTTCTGTAACAGCATGGGCTGAGAGCGATTCAAACCTTCAATCACAGCCTGTTCTGTAATCTTCTGTTTTTCTTGCTGCTTAGTTCTCAATTTCTCCTTGTTTTCCAGACCTCTTATGTTCTTATTGCCAAAAGGTAATGTTCTCATGTAGTTCTGAAGCCAGTTGAACTGCTCCTCCTTTTGTTTTTTCTCCTTGTCTAGTCGCTCACGTAGTTTGTTTTGAATCAACCTACTGACAAAAGCTTGATAATATGGATTATTGTCATAATAATCAATACCCTTTAAGGCCCTCAGACCAAAAGGAAGTCTAAAATCTGCAGTTTTTTTGGGCGCTGTGTTAACTGGAACCAAACACCATCGCTTCTCTATATTTTCAATAGTTTCCATCAAACATGCATCTGTGCAGAACTCGATCCATTTTTTATCTTCACAGAATTCCTTTGTAATGTAAAAGAAAATATATGTACATCTTTCCAAAGCTATTTCTAAAAGTCTGAATTTGGACCCTGCTTGTGGTACCAACTCATCATACAAAACTGCTCTGACAAATTCATTATCATTCAAGTTTATATCATTCTTCAGATGGTCACAAAATTTGCGTGCATCGTGTTTATCGTCCTCACTGTATAGAACCAGGACATCATAATAGTCTATCCAAATCTCTGGAGGCATCACATTCTTGTACTTTTCCAATTCCCTTAGCCATGTGCCATCTTCAAAACTGCTGCAAGAGTCACTCCTAAATAAGAATGAACTTTCATTCTTGGGTAGTTCAAGATCAGAATCTTCCCTGTCTATTTCAGCATGCACATCATTCCCACCAGCTGGAAAAATAATATAATATCAGAATACATATATCCTGCATAATGATAAGATTGGGAGTTAATCAGTCTATTTTCTATTATATACATGCTTCATTTGGACTAATTGTGGTATGGTATAGCAAAACATCTGGATAAAAGTAGCATTATCTTAATGCTTTTTAGTAATTAAAAATCGGACCACCTTCCTCTCTATATCTGCCTCTAGTCCATCACCAAGCCCACTGCACAACTTTACAAAAATATTCCCTAATCACATCTGAAGTATGAGGTCTCTAACTTAAATAGTGTGGGAGATGTCTAACATCACACTTGCACACATGCATGGATGGACAAGATAACAAGTTGCTATGTTTTCCTAACAATGAAATAAGCATATTGGACACAGTTAAAATCACTTGGCAAAACAACATGTAGTAGTTCCTTTCCCCCTAGGCTATCCTGACACTTGCACCCACAATTCCATCTACCAGGATATCAGTTAAAATTAAAAGACAAGGTGAACATCATCTACAAATCACATTAATCATATCCCAGAAAATGGAGGTATTTATTTTAATAGTAATATGTCACTCATGAACAAATGCATAAATGGATGCACATAATTGTACACAATGGACTTATCACTGGTGACTCTTTCAAAAGCATGTATAAGGCTGATAATTTTCATGCGTTTGCAAGTCATTGTTACCAAGTAAACTTGAAGTCAGTACAGCAAAACTTTATCATCCCATATCTAAAACTGAAGTCAGTACAGCAGTTTCATCATATACGTCTAGAACTGAACTCAATACAGCAAAGCTTTATCATCCTATATCTAACACTGAACTCAATACAGCAAAGTTTCAGCATGTACATCTAAGACTGAACTCAATACAGCAAAGCTTCATTATCCCATATCTAACACTGAACTCAATACAGCAAAGTTTCAGCATGTACATCTAGAACTGAACTCAATACAGCAAAGTTTCATCATGTATATCTAACACTGAAGTCAATACAGCAAAGTTTCATCATGTATATCTAACACTGAAGTCAATACAGCAAAGTTTCATCATGTATATCTAACACTGAAGTCAATTCAGCAAAGTTTCATCATGTATATCTAACACTGAAGTCAATACAGCAAAGTTTCATCATGTACATCTAATACTGAACTCAATACAGCAAAGTTTCATCATGTACATCTAACACTGAAGTCAATACAGCAAAGTTTCATCATGTATATCTAACACTGAACTCAATACAGCAAAGTTTCATCATGTATATCTAACACTGAACTCAATACAGCAAAGTTTCATCATCCCATATCTAACACTGAAGTCAATACAGCAAAGTTTCATCATGTACATCTAACGCTGAACTCAATACAGCAAAGTTTCATCATGTACATCTAACACTGAAGTCAATACAGCAAAGTTTCATCATGTATATCTAACACTGAACTCAATACAGCAAAGCTTTATCATCCCATATCTAACACTGAAGTCAATACAGCAAAGTTTCATCATGTACATCTAGAACTGAACTCAATACAGCAAAGTTTCATCATGTATATCTAACACTGAAGTCAATACAGCAAAGTTTCATCATGTACATCTAACACTGAAGTCAATACAGCAAAGTTTCATTATGTATATCTAACACTGAAGTCAATACAGCAAAGTTTCATCATGTACATCTAATACTGAACTCAATACAGCAAAGTTTCATCATGTACATCTAACACTGAAGTCAATACAGCAAAGTTTCATCATGTACATCTAACACTGAAGTCAATACAGCAAAGTTTCATCATGTATATCAAACACTGAACTCAATACAGCAAAGTTTCATCATGCATATCTAACACTGAAGTCAATACAGCAAAGGTTCATCATGCATATCTAACACTGAAGTCAATACAGCAAAGTTTCATCATGTATATCTAACACTGAACTGAATACAGCAAAGTTTCATCATGTATATCTAACACTGAAGTCAATACAGCAAAGTTTCATCATCCCATATCTAACACTGAAGTCAATACAGCAAAGTTTCATCATGTATATCTAATGCTGAAGTCAATACAGCAAAGTTTCATCATCCCATATCTAACACTGAAGTCAATACAGCAAAGTTTCATCATCCCATATCTAACACTGAAGTCAATACAGCAAAGTTTCATCATGCATATCTAACGCTGAAGTCAATACAGCAAAGTTTCATCATGTATATCTAACACTGAAGTCAATACAGCAAAGTTTCATCATGTACATCTAACACTGAAGTCAATACAGCAAAGTTTCATTATGTATATCTAACACTGAAGTAAATACAGCAAAGTTTTATCATCTATATCTAACACTGAAGTCAATACAGCAAAGTTTCATCATGTATATCTAACACTGAAGTCAATACAGCAAAGTTTCATCATGTATATCTAACACTGAAGTCAATACAGCAAAGTTTCATCATGTACATCTAACACTGAAGTCAATAGAGCAAAGTTTCATCATTTATATCTAACACTGAAGTCAGTGCAGCAAAGTTTCATCATGTATATCTAACACTTAAGTCAATACAGCAAAGTTTCATCATGTATATCTAACACTGAAGTCAATACAGCAAAGTTTCATCATGTATATCTAACACTGAAGTCAATACAGCAAAGTTTCATCATGTATATCTAACACTGAAGTCAGTGCAGCAAAGTTTCATCATGTATATCTAACACTGAAGTCAATACAGCAAAGTTTCATCATGTATATCTAACACTGAAGTCAATACAGCAAACTTTCATCATGTATATCTAATGCTGAAGTCAATACAGCAAAGTTTCATCATCCCATATCTAACACTGAAGTCAATACAGCAAAGCTTCATCATGCATATCTAACACTGAAGTCAATACAGCAAAGTTTCATCATGTATATCTAACACTGAAGTCAATACAGCAAAGTTTCATCATCCCCATACCTTTACATGCATATCTAAAAGCCAAACACTGTCAATTCATTTATTGTCGTATGTATAAAATTTTGTGGTCTTGTGAAAAATGATTTTTATTAATTAAATTCATGGATTGGGTAAGGGTTCTTTTTCTTTCCACAGAAGGATCATAAATGTTTGATGGCTCTCTGAATTCATGGCTTGTAACAACAACAAAATCCACAAAACCTGGTATACCATAAAATCCATAAAAATTGGTACCTCATGAAAACCAATAAACTTGGTACCCCATGAAATCCACAAAATGTTGGTACCCCACAAAATCCACACAACTTGGTACCCCATGGAATCCACAAAACTTGGTTCCCACAAAATCCACACAACCTTGGTACCCCATGAAAAATAGTGAGGCATTACCTATGAACAAATACATATATGAATGTACATACATTTTATGCAATGGACCAGATCACAGTCGACTCGTTTTCTTTCAAAAGAATATATTGGGCTGATAATTGTCACGCAATTGCAATTTATTCCTACCAAAACAAACCTGAAGTCTTTACAACAAAGCAGCAGCATCCCCATACTTTTCACAAGAATATCTCAAAACCAAATATTGTGAATTCCTTTATTTTTTGGGGTATACATTTTTATGGTCTTGTGAAAAATTACATGTTTCTTGGTATTGAAATTTATGGATTGGGGAAGGAGTCTTATTGTTTCCACAGAGGAATCATTGTTTGTTAGGTCTTTGAATTTGTGGTTTGTAGCAACCATGAAATCCACAAAACTTGGTAGGTATTCCATGAATCTTGATACCCCATGAAACTTGTTACCCCACAGAACAACTCACCCCACAAAATAAAAAAACTTGGTACCCCATGAAATCCACAAAACTTGGTATATCATGAATCTTGTTACCCCATGAATCTTGTTACCCCACAAAACCACTTACCCCCCAAAATAAAAAAAACTCTGTACCCCATGAAATCCACAAAACATGGTACCCCACAAAATCCATAAAACTTGGTACCCCATGAAATCCGTAAAACTTGGTATTACGTTGAAATCCACAAAACTTGGTACCCCATGAATTCAACAAAACTTGATACCCCCCAAAAATCAACAAAACCCTGGTACCCCATGAAATGCACAAAACTTGGTACCCTATGAAATCCACAAAACCTTGGAACTCCACAAAATCCACACAACCTGGTACCCGATGAAAAATAGTGAATTCACAATACCACATTATGCATCCCATAATTTTTCTGCATTCTGTATCATTAAAAATGTCAAGAGAGATATAACATTACACAGTCATGCACAAGTTAATGAATTCATGCACATTTGCAAGCATTGATAGGAAAGTTCACAATGTCCACACACCTTCTATGCCAAGCATGGAAACAGTGATAGAACATTTAAACATCATGAAAATGAACTATAAGTCAAACTCAATTGCATGCCATCAAAAAAATATCTGGTTTTTGCAAAAGGTATCTGATTCAACTTGAAAATCATTTAAAGCAGTGATACTTCCATGACTTGCCCTCACAATCGCCACATCCACCTCACTGCCCCACCCCACTCCCCAAGCACCCTCTTATATTCATTACATATATGATGTACAAAGTTTTTTTTTTTTTTAAATGTTAGTATTCATACCATCTATAGCACCATAGCAGATCTTCTACATCCCTGCCTTTAACTCTATGTAAATTTTCAAAGATTAAAATTCATTCCCTGATAAAGTATTATTGAAGCTCTTTAATTTGACACCTATGATGACATGTTTTGGCAATAACATTTTACCCTTTTGACTAACGGCCTTTGGAGCCAAATATGTTGTTACAACACACCTAATATGTCATGGGTTATTAAAAACTGTACCAAAAGGGAAATACAAATCTTAATCAGCTGAAAAAAGGATACAGATGTATTTTTGACCTTATAAATTGGAGGCTCTAAGGGATTGGGGGAGGGGAGACTGGGGTTTCACTGAAATGTGAAAAACTTACAGACAACCTACATCCTGTTGGGTAATCACTTATTGAGTCTGAAAGCTTTATCATGAACAGAACGTATTTTGAAAGTTACAAAAAATATCTCCAAAGCATTGAATTTAATTCCCATGACAACATGGTTAAGTTACATCCTAGATTTTTTACATTTTAACTTTTGCCCTTGGGTTTCTGGGGTCAGAATGAGGATTAAAATCTATTCCATGTATAAATACTCTCAAAGGCCTTTGTTGTTGAATCAGTGTTTTATAATACAGCAATACAAGTAGGTTATACAGTGCTGAGGGAATTGGAGTTAAGTGCGTTGACCAAGGACACACCACAGTAGCTGACGTGGGCTCATCCAATGGTTGGACTCAAACTCACACCCTTTTGGTCACAAGTAACCAATGAGCCAACACAGCTCCTTCAAAGACTTTTGATTTATAATAATAATAGCAAGAGGCCCAAGTGGATCTGATATTGCTAACCTGGTATATATGGGTCTAAATGGAAAAGTGGTAATATGGCAGGTGTCTTGGGTTGAAAGACATCCATGTTAAGATAATTTCCAGATATCTGACTGGTGGTATTTGACATTTTGTTGAACTATGTTTCTACTTTGAGTAACTTCAGCTGGATTAGACGGTGCACTGGCATCTTTTATATGAATGTCAAAGGTATTCAAGCTAGGACTCTACTTATCAAATCTGGTCTCATATAGCAAGGCAGTTTATGCATTAAGATTACCTATTGTTTTCGCTGCATCCAATATGTCTGGTGTAAGCCAGTTATTCTATGCATTTCTTTTTACCATGTGAGTTTTAAGAAGTGAATACTTGGAGACAACATCCATAAAATGATCTGTCCTGTTGAGTTAGAACATTATCATAATTCCAAATGACTCTAGATGAGAGCCAGTAGTATATATTACCAATCAAAAATGATTTAGCATTCTTTTGGCTTTTTTTAGCCAGACAGATTCAATATCATTTGACTCTCAAGTCTTCTCTTCTTTTAACTCTTAATTCTTCCTTAAGATATACAACTTTACCATCTCCACCTCTTGCTTTTTTATCACTATGTACTGGATGTATTATATCGCTGACTAAAGCAGAAATCATCATCATGGTGATCTAATAACTTTGTTTCAGAGTCCTAAAACACGTACATTATTAGTCATGCAAGTTAGTATCAGCTTAATTTCATCAATTTTTCCAACTAAACCTTAAACATTCAAGTGACCAATTCTATATCTTTCTTACAAATGTTAAGTTACAATGAGTGTGTTATCAATGATTACATAGCTGACAGCTACCTTTAGTACAGCAGCCATGGTAAACATTAATGATCATACAGAAAAAAATTCAGTCTAAAGTGATCTTCACAACGAAATGTTGGCCCTGTTTCTAATTCAAGTTTTTTGGGGCATTTTTTTTCTCCTCTTTTACATTTTAACTTTAAATAATTTTTAAAATTTAACAATGTAACTCTTTTTAGTCTTTTAAGTGGCACTATAAGTGGCCAGTATTGTGTGGTGACATACTACTAACCTACCTACATGCCTAAATATCCACCAACCCAACCATCCAACCATTCATACCTATCTACCAACCTACCTACTGTGACAGGGCATAAAAGACATAAAAACATTAAAAACATCCATTCTATGATATCAAAGTAGAGGTACTACAAGCATTGACATAAAAACCACAGAGTAATGTTGTTTTTTTGTACAATTTTTTTATAAAAAATCATTGTTCTTAAAATCTGCTTTAGAAGCAATTATTATTGTCCACCCCTAGAAACTAGACTTGATTGCACTCAAGGAACAGTCTGCAGTACAAGCATAGTTCATACATCAATAATTATCTTGATTAGCCACAACAAATAAGGTCTCACATGAAAAGCAATGCATTCAATTGACTCATATAATTCCTATACTCATTCATATGTACAATATACAGATAATCCACTGAGAATAACATATTACAAAATACAATGTATAGTCATTAATATAAAAAGTTTACCACTGAAAAAACAACTGCACTGGTCAAAACAGACCTTCAGAGTAGGCTGGATGTATATAGCATGGAAGAATATGTGTGATCATAAACACAAATACTTACCCCTGTTAGTAAAGCATAAAATTTAGGTCACAGTGACCTTCTTTAATTGTAAGGGTATAGTACTGACAGAGAATGCATCTAATTGTCAAGTTTCATGATTGGAACATAAACAGTACCCAGTAAATCAACCTAAAACACAAAATTTCAACAACGTCACTGAAGCATGAAATACAGGTTACTTTTACCTCTCTATGCAATAAGGCTGTAGAACTTATCAACATGCATCCTCTCACCAAGTTTAAACATAGGTCATGATGAGCTTCTTTTGTTGTAAGTGTGTGGAAGTAACAGAGATGCATATCATCATCAATTTCACGATTCTAGCATGAAAAGTGCCAAAGAAATGAACATCAAACACAAAATTTAATCTAAGTCAGTGAAGTGTAAAATATGGGCCATAATGACCTACTACTGAAATGAAGGAGCAGTGTTCAACAAGATGCATTTCTTCACCAAATTTCATGATTTTAAATAGGATTGTATGCTCATAACATGCAAAAAAGCCCTATGTGTCATGAGCTAAATGCAAAACTGAACCTAAACCAGTAAAATGTCAAACAAAAGTCACAGTGAACTTTTCTGTATTTGTCCCACACCACAAGATGTATACAGTCATCTACTTCAATGATTCAAGCATGAACAGTAAAAACATAAATCTCAGTGAAGCATGAAATATGGGTCACAATGACCTACTTTTAAAATGAGGGTTCAGTACTCATCAATATGCATCCTCTCAAAACATTTCAATATTCTAGGTATAACAGTATTATGCTGCAGGTATAAAACCTACGTGATCATGAGCTAAATGCAGGGTGTGGGAATAATTGAGAGGCATACAATTATCTAGCTTGATGCTGCTGGTATGAACAGCTGGAATGATTCTGCTATATTAATTAGGGCTGCCTGTCAGCCCCAACTTCCAATGGCAGCCTCAGAATTTTTTTTTTGAAATATCCCAATCCAAAGTTAGTAGATCTTGCTTGCCAGAACTTTTCCCTCATTCCAGTCATAATTCTTGTACATTTTGTTACTGGATCAGAACTGAAATTTTACTTTTTTCCATACCAGAAGCAATCTTAATCATACAAAAGTTTGGCATTGCTTTTTAAGTGCATTTAATCATAATAACTCAGGATCCAAGTGGGGCCCTAATATCTGGACAAAATTACCTCTCAGCCAGAATAGGCAAAGCTGACAAAAATAATAAACTCGGTGTAAAAAGTTCAAAATAGTCACTTTAGACTAATCTATTTGCATATTTTCATGTCTGATTATTAAAATGATGATGAAAGATTATTAAAAGTTTATAAAAATATTAAAACGTTTATTATTTTGCTTAACTACAGTTGTTGTATAACATAAAATGGCAACCATGAAAATAGGTTACAGTCAAAAATCTGCACCATCTTCCATAGCAAAAATTCTCTTTTCATACGTTTACATGATGAAATATTGGATAAAATGATTCATTTTATTAGTAATGGATCTGGATATGTCCACTGAGTCATAAATTACTACAGACTGGAAAACAGAAGTTCAATTTTTCAATTATTTTTCCAGTGAATTTTTGGTGAGAATTCTTTAGAGAGCAATATAATTTCTGACATTTATTTATGATCGTCGCATTAGCACCAAATTTGACTACAGAATATAAGACTTCTTTTTCTATCTCTCCATATTCCTCTTTGAAGAGATAATTGACATAAAAGTCAACATTTTACTTTGATTATTAATGCATTGTATTGAAACATAAAATGGAATGGTGGTAATGTCATGAAATCAATGCAAGGCAAAGTGAACTTCATCTTTTGGGCCTGTATAAATGAAATTACAGACTCTAAGGTGATTATTTCACCAGTGTGAACCCTGTAGTACTGGGATTCTCCAACATATGTGCAGTGTTGAAAAGATAATGAGAGCAGACAGTTCTCCATTTTCATAATGATGGATATGTATTCCTTCCATAATTAGAAAATTTGTGCTGACTAGCTGTTTGGATAGTTGACAGTACATATTGGTAATGGTTGATACACACAGTTTGTGCTTTGAACTGCTTATATTCAACATGTGGGCTGAGATTCATCTGCCAAATTATGCTTTGTGTAGGGTGAACCACTAAATGATTTTTCGACAAATTTACTTCTAATGAACCAAATCATGTTTTTTTCATGACATTCTATTTCATGCTATTTTATTGATAATAGAATATAGTTTTAAATAGTGTTCAACATTCTAGTTTGTTGACTTGTGTCTGCCTGGTAAATATGCTGCAATGATTCCTATCCTTTAAAACAGAGAACTTTAATTTGATGTGAAACTAACTAGGGGTGCCATATGATCACAGGGCACCTTTATTCCAATAACACCTGTAAATAACAAACGGAATTATTATAATGCAGCCTAAATTTATATTATGTTAGATGAATAAACAGATAAATTTGTTTCATACTGAGAACACAACAACGCAACAGCAACTTATACTACTGCTACTATTTAAAAATGCTACTTCTCTGCAAAACAAGAACAAAATTATGTAACTACTGGTAATTTTTATTTATAATACTAATGTTTTTTAATCTGCTATAAAGGGACATCTGAAAATAAATTGCAACAAAAATTATGAGTGATGAGATTTAGGGGGTTAGAAACCATAAGCCTAAGTTTTAAAAATTCTCCAAAATATTCATTTTGCGATGAAAAATTCCAAATTCAGGGGATGGGGGCCCCAAAATTTTATTGTTGGAATCATCCCTGCTTACAACTGAAGCCAAGTCAATGAAGCATGAAAATGAGTCACAGTGACATTCTTTTGTGATGAGGGTGTATTTATGCATCAAGATGCATCCCCTCACCAAGTTTCATGATGCTAGGTATAACAGTATGTATACAGGGTGCCAAAAATCTATTTGGTTATGAGCTAAACACAAATACTTAATCTATGCCAGTAAAATGTGGAATGTAGGTCATGGTGGCCTTCTTTTATTGTAAGGGTGTGGTACTAACTGAGATACATATACATACCTGCCATAACATGATGTGTCATGCAAAAATCAAAATTGTTACTCCCATACCCCCTGACATTGTCGTGTTTAGAAAAACAGGATTTTCAGTAATCTGAGAAAAAAAATAAAAATAAAAAGAGAGATATTTTGACCACCACTATATGTGTCCCTGGCATGTGATCTGTATAAAGAGTAAATAGTCTTGCTTAGAGCCCATGTAAAACTATCCACACGGCAGTTTATACAATAGATTATCATAGCGGCAATTGAAAGGTTAGGTGGTCACACATACATGTAAGCAACCAACATTTCACAAATTACTTAACTGGCTGAGAATAGCTAGGGTGAAGCCATGTTAAAGCCTTTGAAGACTGCTGTGGGAGAGCTCATTAGGCTAATTTGCAATGGTAAAGTGGAACAACAGAATTTGTTTGAAGTTATAGGTAAAATAAAGAGATGTGTCTTGAAAAAATAGTTATTACATTGCCTTTAATTAGAATGTTTAAGCCATCTTTATTAAAGATTTTTGGCAATTTCGTGATAAGTGGCACTGTGTCTTTTAACTCGAATTTCACTCTATATATAAAATGCAAAAGACGATAATTTCAGTAGTCAGAATAGTGTACAAGTGATTCGTTTTTTAAGGTAAAATGTCAAAATGTCAGTTGTGATTCAGGAAATGATGAGCCATCTGCAAAGCAAGCAGAGCACAGCAAAACTAAATTTCAGAACTCATGGATGGAGTTTGACTTTGTAAAGTGCAGCAGCAAGAGGGTGCATTTTATTTTTTTGCACACACTGCAAACACCATATTGACATCAGTCATTCTGGAATGTATGACATCTGTTGACATAACAATACCACCCAGCATATTTGGCACTCCCTCACATCAATGCAGATGCTGAATGATCGTTTTCTGTGCTGAGAAGAATTCAACAAGATCTTTGGGGAAGCTCGGAAAACAGTACCATATAGTCTTCAATGAGTGCAAAGATGAACACACAAGACACTTGCATTACCTTCAAACCCTCCTCCCAGCCCCTCCCCCACTGAACTATTGAGCAGTAAAGACTGCATCTAATTAAGAAAATATTCCACTGTCCAATGGATTTTTAAAAAAAGAAACTTGGTATATTTTTTAATTATTTAATGTCTGTCTGGTTGTGATTATGTGAGTGTTGACACGTGTGGTGATGGTAATAGACAATCCTAAATCAAACAACTATTTTCTCTTTGTAAGTGTGTTAAATGCTTCAAAGAAAATAGATGTTATTTTCTTTTTTTTTAAATCAAATTTGAATTTCTAGTAATGTTCTATAAGCTTACTTATTCTCAATTGGATGATATTGCCTTTTTTGGTCGTGTGCACTGACCCCTCTTGGGACCTAAAAACACCCCTTTTGAGTCTCCAAAAAAACCCAAAAAAACAAACAATAAAGTCATAAAACTATTTGCAAAATCTTAACCTAAGCCAGTAAAATGTGACCTGTAGGTCACCATGACCTTCGTTTGTTGTAAAACTCAATAACAAAGTAATAATCAATTGTAAAAACAATATAATTTGTAACACTTGGGCTAAAGAGCTTTGCAACCATGGGGTCATAATAACTACTGACTTGCAAGCACTATACAGAGAATTCTCCAAAACAAACTTGCCCATCATTCTTTGCAATCTGAGTTTTTCATTGTATGCTGTCTGTAATTTTTCATACAGCATTTATAAGTTTTCAGATGGTCTCTCTTATTTTCCATACAGTATTTCTAATGTATTACACAGTATCCAATTTTTAAGTATTTAGTTTAAACATATTTTATCTCATAAATTTGTAGTTGGAGATTACAAAATGTACAATATAGAAGGAAAAGGATTAGAATGAAAGCCAATGGCTTATGATGTTCTTCTCCTTTGATGATACACAAATTATAAATATATGTGAATAATATTATGAATATATGGCAGATGATATTAAGTTTAAATGACACAAAAATAACATTATTGAATAGTCAAAGTGAAGAGTCTCTTGGTTAAACATTAGCATTTAGCCAAGGTATATAAAGCACAAAGATGAACAATCAAGAAGTTTCTGCAAGATGAAAATAAAGAAAAGAAAGAAGTTCAAAGGAGAAATTGTCAATTAAAATGTATAGTACATTGACATTGTGTAGAAAGTTGAGAAAATATGGAGGAAAGAAAGAAACAAAAAAGGAAGAACATTTTTAAGTAAACTTTGTACAATTTTCTACAGAGAAATGAACTGAAAATCTTAGTTAATAAATTTTACCAATAATTATTTGTACATCTTAAAAAATAATAAACAAAGACTGTATGAAACTGTATAGATAATACAGTATTTCAGAGCTAAACCACTGTACTTATGCTGCCTCATTTGCAAAGGAGAAGCATTATTATGTGGTAATGCCTCCACAGACATACCCACAGGTGTCTGGACACTTTCCTCTACCACAAGATTTATTTCTAGTGGAGCTGCATCTATAGAAACCTGTGAATCTAGATGTGACAATCTCTCTTCAGTGGCCATTGCTTGATCATGTATGGATGAACGTCTCCAAAATCCTGAAATGCAATTAAAAGAATGGCAAGTTTAAGAATGAAAATGTAATGAGCTTTCTGATTTTTAACACCCTAGATTGCTATACAAATTTGTATCTCTCTCATTAGATTGTTCATTTCACCATGCATACTTTAATTGTATACCTCATAATTGATTTCTCTGAATAAATAGTAATTTTAAAATTTTTAGATGTATATGCAGTCATGGACTTACATATTCCAGTGCTTTAGGCATATTCTTTTGAACATGTTTTACTTATATGGCTAACAACATACATTCCCTTCTCTCAAGACCTTTGAACCAATGAAAGATCAAAAAGTTTCCTGCACAGCTGAATATGTCCAGCAGTAATATTGTATAGGGTTGCATAAATACTAAATAAAGAAGACAAATTCTCCAAATTCCCCTTTTTCGGAGAATGTCACAAATTCCCAAAAATTGGCCAAAGTACAAAAAGTGAAACCTGAATGCAAATCTACATTAAACCACGTATCTAGTCTACAAAAGTATGAATAAATTCCTATAAGTGGTGAGGAAGGAGAAGTAATGATGCGTTGAATATTCTCAAAATACCCTTTTTTCAAGAATTTAAAAAAAATATACCCCAAAAGGCCAGGGGAAGAAAGCAAAACCTTATTTCACATCTACATAAACCACATATCTTGCCTACAAAGATCCTCCAAGCAGCATGGGTGAATAAGCGATGATGAACTGAATTCCCAAAATATCCTTTTTTCAAAAAAGTTCCAGAAAATGACCTAAAAAATTTGCCTGAGGAAAAATGTAAAATTTAATGCTCATATAAAAGTTTCAATAAAATTATCCAAGCAGTAAAGGAGATGAAGATATGATGAACGCATTATTCCCCAAATACCCTTTTTCAAACAAATATTCTAAACATTTCCCCAAAACCTTGTCAAAGGAAATAAGTAAAACCTTACTGCACATTTACACCAAAACCACCTATCAACCCTACAAAGTTTCAATAAAATCTTTCAAATGATGTGGGAGAAGAAGCAGTGGTAAACTGATTTTTTGGGGTGAGGGGGGTATGAATATTTAACACATTATTAGCCATATCATGCCAAGGAAATGGGAGCTAAGTGCCTTTTCCAAGAACACACTGAGGCAGCCATTCTGGGCTGGCCTGTGCAGTTATTGAACCCACAAACCTTGGATTATGAGTCTGATCCTCTACCAACTGAAGTACCATGGCTTCCCAGTGGCAAATTGAGTTCTCAAAAAACCCACTTTTTACAATTTTTCAGGAAATGTCCCCAAAAATGGGTCAGGGCAAAAAGTAAAACTTTATTGAGTATCTACACCAACCACAAATCTGGTCTGCAAAGTTTCAATAAAATCCTCCAAGAATAGTGGGAGGAGAAACTGAAATAAATTCAATTCCCAAAATAGTCCCTTTTGGCAAATTTTCTAAAAATTCCTCACACACACACACACACACACACACACACACACACACACAAAAGACAGATGAAAATATTAAAACCTTATTGCACATCTACACCAACTATTTGTGCTATCAAAAAAAAACTTTGGTGCTTTACTACTGAATACATTTTTTTGTTTCAACAGGGACAATACACGGAGATTGGAAACTACTGCCAAGAATATTTCTTTCAACAGGGACAATACACAGGGTTTGGAAACTACTGCCAAGATTATTTGTTTTAACAGGGACAATACACAGGGATTGGTAACTACTGACAACTGCCAAATATCACTCATTTCCTTTTATTATGCAAATTAGGTTCCCAGTGGTCAATTGTACAGCAAGATCAAATGCGCAGCAGCAGGGGTGAATGTACCCTCAGGCTAGAAAACTAGTTGTCCTTACCTATGTGACAGATTGAAATAAGCTGCAACAATGTTTCTTTGTTTTGTTTTTTTAAAGCAACTTATATTTTCTACATTTCCTATTTAAGATTTTATTTCATTGGTATCAGTACCAAAAGAAACATTAACTTTTCCCTCCATTCTTATATATTTTCTTTGGTAATTTTATGAGAGATGGTGACAAATATAACTTTATCAAAAAAATCTCTTTTTATTATTCTTAAGTTAACCTTGATTTAAATTTTAAAATATCAGAATAATTATATAAAAAAATTATTGAGTTAAAATTAGACTCAATGCATTTTGTGATTTAATGAGAGTATATTAATGTCAATTTTATTTACGTATCTTGCATACAAATTCTGTAAAGTGGTTTACAAAAAGCTATTGTAAAGATCTTATATGCAAATTCAAAATTCATCTTTTACCTCTCATTTTCCAAAACTTGTGCTTAAATGTCTAAATAAATTACACCAATGCACTCTCATACCTTTTGACAAAGAAATACCATTATTTCACATGTTAATGATGAAATATAGGAGCAGTGTGATTTCCAAAATATGTAACGGGAATAAGCTTCTCTGACACTTTCAAAACATCCACATTATGATTTTACAATACACTGGGGAGCTCATTTGCATAACAAGGAACAGGTGAAATCTGGTAGGCAAAGTATGGATTTTTCCAATCTCCTTGGATTATAGTTTCCAATAAGCAAAAACTATTCCTTGCTATGCTTATTCATGCGACAAACGGGCCCAATTTTTCTCGAAGGTAAATGTTTTATTATACACCTTTGCTAAATATTTTTCCATTTGTAGTGTAAAACAGTGATTTTGTACCTTGTAAAATTTTTGTTTTTTTAAGCTTAGCATGACCTATAAATTTGATATTTTGCAATCAGAATGAAGAAATTAATTATATCACCCAACTTGTCATTTCCAAGAAAGACATCACTTTTGTAAATCTTAATATTTGGTATATAATTTCTAATCCACATAATAAAGGATTTTCAAAAATCTTTCATAACTGTACAATCATAAAATAAATGTTCAATAATTTTGACTACTTGTTTACAAAAAGTACATGTATCATCATCAATGATATTAATTTTTTTTTTAAAAACTGATTTGTTACAATAATTCTCTGCGTCAATTTAAACTGAAAGGCAATTAAATTTGCATCCTTGGTGCACTTCTTAGGCAAGAGATTTTTTCCAGTTTAGATAACTTATCTTGCACCTTAACTGTCGAGACCAAGCCTCATGTTTTCCATCAGGTTTATGTTTTTTATTATTTACCAAATTTTTATATAACAATTTTAGATTCTTATTTGCTATTAGTAATTTTTTTCTGAATTTACATTCATAAGAGTGTTTTCATTGTTGATATAATATTTAATATTTCTTTTCCAATGACCAGACATTTTTGAAATAATTGAGAAATATTCAGTGTAATTATTAGTGTGAGCCATTTGACATGTTGGTTCAAAATTTAATAATGATCCTTGACTATCAAAGAGATGTTTGATACTTGTTATTCCATCTGACTGCCATTTGTATAGGAATGAAAGTTATTAATATCTAAAAATTTTAGAATATCCTGTCACAGGTATTCTTCCACCAATGAGGGCTCTCTTTTCCATGTTGCTAATGCATGCATAACATCTTGCCAAAATGTATTACTAATACATTTACTAATCTCTGTTAATTTTGTCTGCACTAATTTTAATATGTGGATGCCTCCAAATTTTCCTAAAATTAGTTTCTTAACCATACTCTGCCAAAGTCCTTCTCCATTTGCAATAAGGCATTTAATCCAAGTAATCTTCATGTATTGAATAAAAGAATAAACATGAATGATACCTATGTCGTCATCTGTAGATGGGGCTATAAGTGTATATCTTTTTATTCTTCTGGTTTTACCACTCTAAATAAATTTTAAAAATGTTTTGTTCAATTCATTTCCTATATATAACTGAGGATTAGGCAATGCTGAGAATAAATGATTACATTTTGGCAAAATCAATGATTTGATCAAAGTGATTTTTCTAATAAGGGACAGATTTCTCCTCAGCGAACAACCCAGAAGCTTTTTGGCTTCTTTTAACTTCTTTGCATAATTGAACTCTAATATATCAACAAAGTTCAAAGAAAAGTCTATTCCTAACAGTTGAAAGGAAGAAGTACATCAAATTATTTCAATCTCTGGGCATATTTTTTCTTCTGAAAATTGGTTCCTTCGTATACTGACTCAGTTTAAATTCTGTCATGATAAATAATACCAGTAATATTTCTCTTCTTCTTGAGGTCAGTGGAGAGAAGTTCAATTCCTATGATAAAAAAAAAGTATTGAGCTAATGAGTCTCCTTTATGACACCCTCTCTCTAGATGAAAGAACTCAGACAAGTAACCATTGTTGATGATGCTGTTTTTGAACTTATTACAAAGTACTCTGAACCACTGGCAAATAGATTCACCAAAAGCAAAAAATTTCAGAGCATTTTTCGCAAAGTCCCATTCAACAGGGTAAAATTGTTTTTCAAAACCAATTAATAAGAGGGCATACTGATTTGTTTCATTGAGATAGTTCATAAAATCATACAAAATTCAGGTGTTTCATCAAGAAATCTCCCTTTCATAAAAACCTTTCTGAGTAACACTTATAATAGAGGGAAATACATTCTTCAGCCTTTTTGCTATTGAAGCTGATGCTATTTTGTAGTCCACATTTTACAGACATCTTTTTGTTGATTCAGTATTTCATTTTTATCTGTTAACCTTTTTTCATCATCCAAAATTAATTCCTTTATTATTTTGTTAGTGTAATTCCTCTTTTCCAAGTTAAGAAAGTATTTTTAATTTTTGACACCAAATTCATACCATCCTGGCTTTGATTTTAACATTACTCCTTCTATGCTTTTTCCTTAATTTTGCAAGTTCAGTTTGTTTACTAGTGAATTTTGCTGTAATCTCTGTTTCATTTCTTTGATTGAGTAATTTGCTTAAGCTTTAAATTTCAGCTTCAATTCTTTTAGCATGTTTTTTTTATTGTTTTACCTTTGCCTGTGATTATTCAATTGTTTCAGTTCTAATTATCATTATTAGAATTTCAAAAAAGAGCTGATTATCATATGTTAGCTTTACTTGTAGTCAATCATTTTTATTACCTTCAAGATTGTACTCTTCAACTGTATTTAAAATAAATTTTTTAACTGAGTTAGTGTATTCCTTTTATATTGAATTTCTAATAACCATGACCTCTAGGTAGTGTAGATACTGATAAGGTTAAGGTTACAGCAGAGTGGTCTGTTTTGTACCCTGGAACAATAGCCGAGTCTGTGAAATATGAAAATATGTCCTCAGAGATCAGAAAATTGTCTAATCTGCTTTGTTTTATAGGACTGGGCTGTCTCCAAGTAAATAATATAGCATTTGGATTGACAACTCTCCACGGATCTAGTAAATCAAGTTCATTCTTGATATCATGGACTGCTATTTGGGCCATGGGGTTTCTATCATGAATAATATTACATGTATCAAGTTACATGTCCTATACAACATTCCAGTCACCACAAATGATAATTGATAAATTATCAAAACTAACAATATTTTTTCTTAGATTCTTAAAGAAGTCAGGGTTATCATCATTATGACCATATAGATTGACCAACACTAGTTCCATCAATCAGTATATCTAATACAATGTATATACCATCATCATCATCATATACCATGGTTTTCAAACCTTATTTGAAGGTGAAAAAGACATTAAACTGTATCTTTAACCCTACAAAAACACACGATATATGATTTTGATGTTGAATTAATCACACCAATGTCTTCAAAATGGTAAAATCAAAGCCTTCTTACTTGTTTCGTTTTGCAGTTTGATATTCGTTCGACAAAACTTAACAATTTATAGTCGAAGTTATTCGACTCGTATTGGAAAGAGACGAAAATGCTCCGAATGTCAAAACCGACCACTGCCATCGAGGCATTATGATTATGGGATTGTGGACTACGTGCAAGATTTACTTACCTCCGAAATTGAAGAGCTTGACAACGGATGTGCTCCAATGAGCATGAACACTTTTACGTTTTGCAAAAACAAAAGGTTAACACACTTTTATGAAGAATATGATTTAGTTCAAATTACAATTAAAACGTTTATTAGATTGATCTTAGCAAGTCATGACAACAAAACAAAGTAAAGGGGCCAAGTGTTTGGTTAGACTCTTAACATACATACGTGACCGCCAAGCTGCATTCGGAACTATCTCGGCTATTTCTACGAAACAAAAAGTATGCCAAGGTATGATCGGTATATTGACCTCTAAGTTGCGAATGCACCTAGCTGGTTGGCGTAGGAATAATATCCAAAATTGGACAGTAAAACGCCAGATAGCAGAGGCGCTTACTTCAAGGAGCACTGTTGTATAAATTGTCATAAATTTTACTCTGATTTTTTTTTTCTGTCCGATTCAAAATGTTGACAAATCTTGAAATTAAGATTGTATTCATTGCAAAAAGCGGTAGTATTACCATACACAAGAAAGATGGCAAAAATGATCCCACTAATTACAGATCCATTTCTTTACTAAGCTGTGTAGGGAAACTCATGGAAAGGGTCATTTTCAGACATGTATACAACTGCTTGCATGAAAATTATCTTATTTACATATATCAATCGGGGGTTTCTTCCAAATCACCCAGCCGTGTACCATGTGATAGACATGTATCATACTATTTGTGAAACCCTCGATGGTGGAGAAGACGTGTGTAATATTTTGCGATGCACCGAAGGCATTTCACCATGTATGGCATCAATGTGTTGTCAATAAACTTAAAAGTTATGGAATAGAATCAGATCTGATTAATTGATTCACCAATTATCTTTCCGAGAAAACACAAACTGTTGTTGTGTAAACTGCGGAATCGACAATTTAGTCTGTTTCAGCTGGGATGCCGCAGGGTTAAGTTCTAGGACCGTTATTTTTTCTTGCATATATCAATGATATTGTTGATGATCTATTTTGATCTAATTAGTCTGGCCAGACCTTTTGCCGACCGCAGTTCTCTCTCTTAGGCTTCTAGAAGTATGCAAGATATCCAATATATACTCAATGTTGACTTAGAAACTTTACATGACTGGTCAAATCAATGGCTAGTAGGCTTTAACCCAGCAAAAACTTAAGTCGTGTCTTTTTTTAGCAAAAAGAATAACCCACTTTTTCCTAAATTGATGTTCTAAAACGAATCACTTGTATTTGCTGACAATGATAAACATTTGGGTCTTACAATTAGTAATACTTGCACTTGGAGTCTACATATTGAAAATATACTTAAAAAGCATCTAAATTGCTAAATATTTTAAGATCCCTCAAATACAAACTGAGTAGAAAATCCTTAGATAAAATTTACTTATCACATATTAGGCCTATATTAGAATATACATATGCCGTTTGGGACGGATGTTCAGAAGCAGACTCAGACTGATTAGAGAAATTTTAGTTAGAGGCTGCTAGGATAGTCACAGGTCTAACCAGAAGTGCTATCACACACACTATGTACCTTTCATATAATTATTTATAATGATTCACCAAGTTATTTAAACGAACTGCTTCCTCCTTTGATGGGAGAAACGCCTAGATACAATTTACGTAATCGACAAAACCTCCCCAGATTAAATGCCAGACTTGATATTTAAAAAATAAAAAAATCTCCTTAACTCTTCTATTCTCATATGGAATACACTGCCTGAAAATGTCAAAACGGAAAGCGATTTCTTAACACCTCACAAAACAATAGCGTTCCTTATTATCCTTCTGATGATCACAAATACTCTATTATTTTACGATCAGAAACCAATGTAGCGACCTTAAAAAAGATCAGTATGACAATCACCTGATAGATAATCCCTTACGCAACTGTGGGGTATAAGCAGAAAGTGCATATAATTATATTTTTATTTGCACTCGATGCACAGTTCAAAGGCAAAATCGAATACTTAGTCTAAACGAAATGTTCGTTCCCATCTCTACAAACACTCTTTTGTTTGGCTCACCTGAACTCGAAACTGAACAAAATTTGAATATCTTTAACTTTTTTTTCAAAAGTACATTAAGGATTCAAGGAGTTTTAAGTAATGTTTCTTCCTTAGATTCTAAATATGAAGGGATTTTTTTTTTTAATTTAAAAAATTTAAGATAGTACAATGACCAATTGATTGTTGATGTAGGTGAATTACATACCAGATGTTATTCTTTCCGAAATTTGGTAACACCATAGTTTACTTGCCTTGGATATTTATTTGTTTCCCCCTTTTTCGAACAGTTATTCTAATTTTCAGAGCATCGTATTTGTTGTTGCTTTTTCTTTTCATTTTTTTTTTCTGCCGCTAGTCATTAATTTGTAGCACTATATTTGTATGGGGACGGGCTTATCTAATGTTGTGAGAACTTGAAGCCCGACCGCTTTTGCATAATTTAGTAAATAAAATATGTTTAATCCAATTGCAAAAAAGCAGACAATTGCGTTGAAAAGAAGATCAAGATTCGACTACGTGGGGGTTTATTCGTCTAAAAATAGAGCAAGACTACAAGGAATATGGTAACATGATGTCTCAATGAGTAGTCTGAGACGCGAATATCAGGTAGACCTCAAGATGCTTTCATTTTAATTTCTGTGCTAATAAAAGACTTTTTAATACTGTCGGCGATGGAATAAAATCATTTTAATGCACAGTAATATATTCTCCAAGCAATAAAGTGGTTAAGTCATTTAAACAATAATTATAGACCAATAGCTCTCAGGGGGCGCTTCACAGATAATACATGCTTCTGAGAGAGTGACTGGTGTAAGATGAAATATTTTGCATTTGCAATACGCACAAGGGAGATAATGTTGGCATACCTCTATGCTACTTTCATATACTGTGGCTGAAAATCTTTAAATATTGTACTTGTGGAAATTGGACATCATCTAAGCACAAAGAAGACAGAAATGGCCGCTCCAGAGTACTCGAAAAATCAGTCTGAATTAGTCAAAAGTACACTATTTTCTGCAGTTATTAAAATAGGGAAACAAATTTTGCTAGAATAGGCAATACCATCCTCTGAAAGTACAATGAATGAATTACAAAATACATAAAAAGTCAAAAAAGTTATCGGCTCTTTTTTTATATTTCCCATTGAAGTCCAGGAAGTGAAAATGACCAAGCGGAGCTAGCAATTTTTTGAAAGGTGCACATCTTAAGTAAGACCAAGCTGTATACTCTATGACCCAAATTGCACCCATCAATCATACACCAAAATAAAGGGAATTCAAAGTTCTTTTAACAATACCTAAGACATACAAGGTCTTTTTTAAATCGCCAGGACAACCAGTGAGGAAAACTTGGGTAATTCTTTTTCTTTAAAAATCTAAATTCCCTATGCAAAGTATGAAACTGGAGAGTGCCACATCACGACAATTAATTCTTAATATTTTTGGTTTTGCTTATTATATGTCATTGATAAGTCCTACTCTCTCAAGTTTAAGGAAATTATAAAAAATATGCAAACATTACGCATTTGAGAATGATATCCTATATAATACACAAAAATCGGTATGCATGGTTTTTCAGTCAACTTCTTTAAAATTACCATCTCCTCCCTCTATACTTCTTAACGACCATGCTCTTGCTTTATGTCAACAGTTATACTTATTTGGGTCATATTTGATTAACATTTCTTAATCAACGTCAGAAAGACAGTCAAAGAAGGAAGTACTCTTTGTCTTCAGGGAATGAAAACAGCTGCCAACTACCAGTATGCAAACCCCCACCCACCCACCCTCAAAAAAACAATAACAATCTAGTTAAGAAGACCCTCTTGTGTCCTTTCAATGAATTGTGAGGAGCGTGATCCATTCTGACCGCTTCAGCTATTTCTGCGAGACAAAAATATGCATCGGATCTATGTCTGCGCAGTAATTTACACAAATATCATACATTTTGTTCGCCGGAAATTTCTTCGCAAGAAAAGAAACCCGCAATCTATTCTGACCACTTTGGCTACCTATGAGATTGGATTTACCGTAGGTATGACCACCACCCCCCCCCACCCCCCCACCCCCCCCCCCACACACACAGTGCTATCTGTAAGGTAGAGGGAATGAGTCTAATAAGCATGAGCCTTCTGTTTATAAATTCACACAGAAGCTAAATTTGTAATTTGGTTTACATTCACTTTGAGTTAGTCTTGAAAATAGATTGGTTTGTTTGCTTACTACCTTTAATAGTTAGAGCGCTTAACATCAAATGTGTAACTTGGGCTTCAAATGAACGGCCAGCTTGGTTGGCGTGTTTATGTATGTCTGCTACAGATGTGAGTACCCCAAAATCTGGATGGTTCAAGGGTAATGAGAAGCATGCCAATTTATTATAATAACAGTAAACTAAAATCATGCATAGGGTTCATATTGTTTGTTAGAGCCGCTTGTCAGAGGAAAGATTCAAAATAGTCCTTGACTGTCGGAAATGAACATTATAAATATGGATTGGGGTGTATAGTTTATTTCGTATCTTCAATGTTGAATGATTCCATTTTTCTGCAATCTGTCATCGTCCGATGAAAATTCACCGAAAAAATTGTCCATTGAGACTTTATGAAATTGTGTAATTTTTTCAGTCTTCGCACACCTCTTTCACGGTGCCAACAATTATTTACTCATTGCCTCGGTAGCTTGAATCTGACTTAATCGTGTATTCTAACCACACGCTTCCTATGTATTTTATACCAATAAATAACAGAAGAAGGGAGCTAACTCAACACTGTGTTATGTATAATGTTTACATATTTTACTTTTGTCATACATATTTAACTTTGTCCTTGGTTAAAGGATGTAAACAAGTTGTTTACTTAGCATTCGAGGTCAGGGTTGCTTTTGTTTACAATTATACTGGTTTTTCCAATAGATATAGTGTTATTTGTCAGGAAACCATATGATTTTCTAGAAAATTCTGTCAGATGACATTTGTTTATATATAGGAAGTTTGGTAAGCAGTATTTCATTCCTATGTTAACTATCAGTCTGAGTGAATTTATGTCTAGAAATAAATTGATTGTTGGTTTTACTTGATTTTGTTGGTTTCACGTTCTTTCTGTTACATATTTTTAGGCCATAGAGTCGTAACAATTGTGAGAATTAACTAGTGTCACTTCTCACCAATTCTACTAATGAACTATTTAAACCTTGAAGTTTCATGCAAGGTGGTTTAATCGAATTAGTTTGTTTGGTTATTCACACAACAATCTCACACTTGCTGAAAAGCAGCGATTTTATGGCATTTTAAGCAAGATAATAGTCAAATCGGACACGTGCAAAGTTTTAATCAGACCTAAAATTTCAGCAGGGTACGGAATGATTCGTACACATTTCAGATGGATACGAATCAAACTTAGCGCATGGTGTACAGTTTTTCTTGCACCATCTTAATGTGTATGTATTGACTCAAATTTGTATAATTATTTTGTATGAAAATATAATATGCGTTGTAGCTGAATGCTACGATATTTTTTACATTACAAAAATATATTACAGTGATCCTTCCTATATTTTACGTTAGCAATTTAAGTAACATTATGGTAAAGCAAGTGTGACCTTTGGCAGACTACGTGCAAATGTGTGGGAGTGTAGAGGCATCAGTCGACAAGCAAAACTGAAGGTCTACAAAGCCATTGTGTTGCCGACCCTGCTGTATGCTTGCGAAAGCTGGACGGTGTACAAACGCCATGCCAAAAAGCTGAACCATTTTCATATGGGCTGCCTGAGAAAACTGATGATGATAAGATGGCAGGACAGGGTCCCAGACACTAAGGTTCTCACACGGGCAGGAATTCCAAAAATCCACACTCTGCTGATGAAATCACAATTGAGATGGGCAGGCCACGCCACCAGGATGTCAAACGAGCGACTACCAAAGAAGATTTTCTGCGGCGAGCTGAAGGAGGGAGAGCAATCTCAGGGTGGTCAGAAGAAATGTTTAAAAGATTCCCTCAAGTCATCCTTAAAACACTTCAACATTGACCCTGAATCTTAGAAAAATCTCGCACAGGATCTCTCCACCTGGTGGAGTCTCATCCATACTGGAGCTACAGACTTTGAACAGAGGAGAATTGCAGAGGTAGTGCAGAAGCGCGAGCAGAGTAAATCTCAGAATTGCGGCACATCTTATACTGATCAAGCAAACCCAAGCGGCATCTCCTGTCCAATGTGCTACAGACAGTTCAAAACACAAATTGACCTGATCAGCCACTCTAGTACTCACAAAAACCTACCAGTTAGTGATGTTATGGTCATGTTCAAACTCGAAGGACAAACAACAAAACAAAAAACAAACATTATGCAGTAAGCTGCTACGTGCAGGAAAACATTAGAGCCGAGTTCTTTTTCGTTTATTTAGCAAGTTCTTCTTGCTTTATGTCAGCAAGTCAAAAAGTGTATTAGAGTTGGCAAGGCCATGAACTCTGAAGTCAGATGACGTGAGCTTCACTCTACCTACTAACCCTTTTTCGACAAGGAATTCGTTATGCAACAATCTCGAAGCTCCTAAGCGAAAGGTTACGTCAATTTGCCCTAATCTGTATTCTTGTCGGAGCAAGGGTACATGCATTCCAAACCTCAGCTTCTGTGTAAGTAGCCGCCCAAGAAGCAAGATCGATCTTGCACACATTCTGAGTTTTGTCTCTTCCTTACAAGTAAGAAACACTTACTTTTATCCATTTTAAAGTTGTTATTTTCTGCATTTTAGAGTCTTTACTTCTCATGCCACGACGCAATAATTTGGTGTTTGAAGATATTGTGAAATTTGTTTCAGTGTTCTCTTTTAGACAAACTATATATTTTATTTTATAGAGTGAATGGTAAAATATAGTGTTTAATGGATTGTTCTAATTTTTCTGAGAAATTCATGTGCTATTTGTAATTTTAGTGTTGGATTTAATGTATAAACGACTTTGTTACTTGCTTCATGCTCATTGATACTACGTATGGGAATGGGATATTTTCTAGTTACAAATCATGATGTTTCGGCATTTAGGGTTGAACATTCAAAGTTCTGTAATTCCTACAAAACAATTTAAGTATTATTTAGAAATAGTGGTTTCATACTAATTTTAAGATTATATGGCCTATTGGCCTATTGTTCATTATTGGACATTATATCATATCTTAAATACTAAAATTATAGAATTGTATGAAGTTGGCATGCCTTGATGGATATAATAATTTTATGTATAATTTTATATCCAGAGTGTTGTTTAATTTAATAAAGCAAGATCGTACCTGCACACATTCAGAGTTCTGTCTCTTCTTTACAGTTCGAGCTTGGTCACCTCTCGCACCTCAGCAATGGAAACCCTTTTGGGCATCGCAATTGAGTGACACCTTTCTAGTTGTTATGACGTAAAGGAGGACATAATGCTCTGATTATTTCTATATTTTGATCTGGGAGTTTCCCCACCAATAAATTGTATGGAATCATCAGGAAATCTGAACGATTATGATCAACCGGCTCGAGTTATAGCATGATAAGCCGGGCGGTATAAAATGATGTTCACTCGCATTATAACTAATTAAAAAAATAACAACAACAACAACAACAACAACAACACAAACAGTAACATAATATGTACATCTCAAAAAGTCAAAATATTTCTCATATTTGCCACAATTAAATGAGCACAGTCCCATTGAGTTTTGAATAATACTATATGGTGTTGGGACGTCACACATGTTGAGTTGAAAATCCACAAAAACATTTGATAAAAAAAAAAAGAATAATACTGACATTTTCGGGAGTCTTCTAGTGCCAGGCTGCCTTTTTTTGTTGTTGTTGAAGTTCTCTATGATTTTTTTTTTTTTTTTTTTTTTTAGACCTCAAAGTCTTGAATAGCACACCTGCTGAAGTGGTACTTCTAGCTCCAAGAACATCATCGATTTCCTCAGGAGTCAGCTGCACCAGTCTGGAGCTTTTACTTGCAGCTTTTTACGTATCAACTTTACTTGAGTCTGAGATAGTAAGGTATGATGAATGTTCGATTTTCTATTGTGTTCATGAATCCAGTGAATAATTGCTGATTAGTGTATGTATGCTGTGCTATATGTGTACTTTTAAAGTATTTCAGCATGCGCACTGTGCACAATTACGTAGAAATAAATCAACTCCTTTTCCATGTTTTGTTCACTACATACTAAGATCGCTCGAAGAATTTCGCTACTTGTCTTGCAATATCAGGGGTGGATCCATTGTTGAAACGTCATCGAGTGTTTTTTTTTTTTTTTCAACACCTATCATTGGATAATAATCTATTTATTCGCACATCAAGTCAGATGTTCGTCTGCCGCATTAAAAAAACAAAACAAAACAAAAAAAACCCCAACAATAACAACAATTATCAATTTGGGAAGTATCACTATCATTACCTCCAAGTCTCTTTCAGAGAGTCGAAGTTATTCGAAGTTATTCGACTCGCATTAGAAAGAGACGATGATGATTCGAATGCAGACAACTAGCACCCTCCATCTAATCTGCACATCGCATTTAAGTAAGCGCCTCTGCTCATTCGGAAATTCGAGGTCAGTCCTACGGATCATTCTTTGAATGTATATCGATAGCTGCCATTCGACCACTTCGACTATTTACGGAACAAGGATTAACCGAGAAGTTACAAAATAATCGATTTTTTTTTGCGTGACCTCGCAGTCATTCCTACAGTCAATCCAATCGTAGAAATATCAGAGGTAGTCCGAATAGATTGTTTTTTTTTATTTTTTGTGGAGAAATTTCAGACGAACAAAATGTATGATTTTTCTGAGATAGTTCCGAATGCGTCTATGGTATCTGGTGATGAATCAGGGACGTTTCGCCCCATGGACGTTTCGGCCCAAGACATTTCGCCCCACTTAAATGGACATTTCGCCCCACTTCAATGGACATTTCGCCCCACTTCAATGGACGTTTCGGACCATGACATCGTTTAATAAATAATTATGTTCGTTTAAAACGGTGTTATTTTGAAATTATAATTATGTTTGAAACAAGTCTTTTCTCCATGTATCGTGATGAAGAGTATAGAAAATAAGAGACAGTAAGACAAGTTATCCTCATATCAGAAGGAGATGGTAATAATAATAATAATAATAATAATAATAATAATAATAATAATAAGAAGAAGAAGATGAAGAAGAATAGGCTTATACTTACACTATTTGACAGACCCATTTCAATTTGTTTGATTTACATTCAGCCTGTCATTATATCTGACAATATTTTCCCCTTTTTCTTCGTTTATGTACTAAGACTGATCAGAAAATGAATCTATCGTTTACAGTGATAATTCTTTTCTATACTGCGATACTTTTATTTTCGCAGTTACGAAAACTGATGAAAGACCTTTTTGGGTGATGGTCATTTGCAATAAAGGAGTTCAATGTTTTCTTCTTTGTTTGATTTACAATTCTGATATTATTGCTTAAAATATATCCACAAGAGTTCAAAGGCATAATCTTTTATTCAAAAAAGAAACAAATGGCAATAAAAAAGCTCATTGAGTAGATTCTTTGACAATGAAGATCAAACAAGCTACCTGGCTGTAATTAAGCCCAAATAACACTTCCTGAATTTTAAAAAAAAAACTTCAAGGAAATGCAGGGTGCTTACGCGTGTAAGTTTCTCAACCAAACGTTCTTTAATCTTGACGACAGAAGTGTCAGACCAATTCAAGCTGACAAGTAGCATGAGCAAAGATCAAACGAAATGCCGCTTAACTACATGCACTTTATTATGAACGGTAAACATATTTGTTGGGAATGATAGTTAAGAAATGTAGAAATGTACACTGAATGTAGGGTGAAATGTCTTGGGCCGAAACGTCCATTGAAGTGGGGCGAAATGTCTTGGGCCGAAACGTCCATGGGGCGAAACATCCAGGTACGTCCATGAAGTGGGGCGAAATGTCTTGGGCCGAAACGTCCATGGGGCGAAATGTCTCGGTACCCTGGTGATTTACTATCCAATTTTGGGCAGAATCGGAGAACAATAGATACTATTTTATTTCCCGAATGCTCTAATAAATAAACACAAACACTAAGTTGGAAACAATTATTTTGCTTTGTCTATTTTTAGAAAGCATTCGATTCAGGCTGGAGGAAAGGTAAGTTTAATAGCAGTAATATATTACTGCTACAATTGCACTGGTTTTCTTTTCCGGGACTACTAGTCCCCAGTCGAAGCTAATTATTCCCTACTCCAATTAGTATTGGAGGTCCAAAATTTAAAAAGAAAAACAAAAACAAAACATGATTATAGTCTCACTCCTTGGTCATAGCCAACATATGGAATCTCTTCCTTTTTTCCTTGGATAACGTGCATAGTAAACGTGTGCCTGATCGCTCGTCTAAAGTTGCCTTCGTTGTCGTCATTTAACATCGTTTAGGCCAATCACATACCTTTGGACGTCGACTGAGTGTTAATCTCCTCATTCCTTGCTTTATTTGAGTGTTTTCTGTGTTTCTTTTGTTAATTTTGAAGACTTTTTGCGCCTTGTTTAAATCAAGCAGTGCTTCAGTAAATTGCAATCCCGTTCATGGTTTCGTTGCTATAGTAAGTATCCCCACCCGCTATCCTGTTTGGGTTCCTGGATTTTTGTTTTGTGTAATTCTTTCTCTTTCAGTGAACAATATGTTACAGGATGCGGGTAAGTGAAGGCACCAGAACGCCCTGTGGAACACCCACCCCACCTGCCTATCGTGCACTGATTGTGCGCGCACGGACGGATGTCCGATCTGTTGTCTCTGGACAAATCAAGTGTGGAACTTAACGGAAAGTCGCCGCACATACATAGGGAGGAAGAAGGGCCCCTCTTTCTCCTCCTCATCACTGGACGGACCCATTCGTTCCCAGGATGAGTCTGGATCTCTTCCCGTGTTGAAGAAGTCAACTCCCCCTGTGGGGCAGGATCCTACTGCAACCTCTGTGGTTCGAAGATCGCCCAGAGACCATAAATCCCTGAGACGCTACGAAACCATCAGTGCCGGTGAGGGATAGATCCTTGGTCCCTCCCAAGGAATGGAAAATGTCTGAGAGCGAGTCACGCCTCCCGGTTAGGGACGAGCAGTGCCCTCTCAAGGTATGTGTCCCGATGACAGAGATAAGCCAGTTGCGCCTTTCTGATAGGAAAGAGCAGCGATCCTTCTCTAACAGATCTGAAATGGGCTCGTATGTCAAATCTTCGTCACCTGATAGGTCTTTGACCGGTGACCCGGGCACCGGGCGCCAGTCACCGGTTATCTACAGAGCACAGTACTTCGAGTACCGGTCAATGGAAACCGGGTTTTGATTATCGGTCTGGGGTCGGGAATTAGGTCGATACCCCCTCCTATTCCCATGTTACCGCTTAATCCCTACACGATGTGGTGACTCCCTTACCGGGAAGTGAGGCTTCCTTCCCCCCCATGACGTCATGGATGTCGTTGCCTTGGATTCGAGGTACGGCGGACGTGACAGGCAGTGGACCTGCTTCGTCGCCTCCGTTTTGTCCAACAAAAAGGAGGGAGGGGGCTGCAATTCATCTCCAAGACGGTCGAGAAGGAATCAGCGATCCCGTTCGCCAAGGATGACAGCTAGAAGGGTTAGTCCCATTGCCCACAGTGAGCGATCACGGAACGATGAAAACGATATTTCAACGTTTCCCTCTACTGAGAGAGATACTGGGAAGGACAGTCATCTCTCGCCTCTGGATCATGGTGGACGCAAGCGATTTCCTGGATAAACCGATGGCGACAGTTCCTCCCCCTCCACTGAGATCCACTGCTCCTTCCAACCTGTCTCGTCTGGTGTTGGAGAAAGGATTAAGTTTGGACGTCTGCAGTTTACCGCCTCCTTCCCCAGACTTGATTCTAAACCTTCTGGCATTGAGGACTAGACGAATATCTCCAGTATGGAGAGACTTTCTGGGGCTGCTTCCTCTCGTCCATATCTTCTGCTAATCCCGCACTCTGAGATGGTCCGGGAGCTTACATATAAGTTGTACTCAGCTAGGAGTTCGCCAGGCAGCAGAAGGATTGGCCTGTCTTCCCTTTTACGCTCCGGTCGCTGGTTTCCGCCTCCAGCTATCGAGTTTAATCTCAGGCTTGCCCCCTTAAGCCCCCCCCCCCTGATTCTGGTTCTTCCAAATTGGGGATATCGGCTGGGGCTTGGCTATAGGGCACCATTTCTAACACTCTCAAGTTCTCAAAGTTTTTTCCGTCATTGGGTCTGACACTCATTTTTTTGATCTTATCAGTTATTTTGAGCTTCAGAGACCGATATCTCGCTCACCAGTGCCTAGATGAAATCTTTTGTGTGTTCTTTGCGCGTTGTCAAAATTCCTTCATGAACCTTTAACTGAATCTTCCTTCTGGAACCTTACTCTTAAGACTATTTACCTTCTTTCCTTAGCGAGCCTCATGCCTTGTCAGTTTACGGTGCAACGGTAACCATGATTCGGTTTCTCTTCTTTGCCAACCTGGGCTTCTGGATACAAATCAGCTACTTTCAGTAGCGCCACTTTCAATTCAGGTCCCCAGTCTCAATCTGAGCTCTGCTTGTGATGATCAAGAAAGGCTCCTTCGCCCGGTTAGGGCTTTAAGTTTTTGTTTGTTTGTTTGTTTGTTTGTTTTGTTTTGTTTTGTTTTTGTTTATTGTTTGGGGGGTGGGGGGTGGGGAGGAGGGGAGAGGGGCTTCCTCTAAATGGAGAAGAAAGGGTCGGTATCGTCCCTTTCTACCTTTCAATGGTTCCTCTGACATTTCGGCTGCCACCATTTTCAAGTGGATTGTCCTCACTCTCAAGACAACTTATCAATTCCTTATTGATAGGGGCCTTTCTTTCGTGAGAAGTTAAAGCCTGTTAAATCGGGGTTATTGCCACATCTTGGGCCTATTTGAATAACTACCATGGATATTGTTTTGAGAGTCGCCTTCTGACGGTTTCACACTTCCTACTCTTCCTTTTTTTTTGCTGGGTCCTATAGTGACGACAGAACATGTGGTCCAACCTTCTACCAGCCTACAGTAGTAAACACTGTTACCGTAAGGAAGGTGAAATTATCTATACCAGTTTTGTAGAGGCCATCAGCCTCCCTCCTAACTGGTAGACTCAGCAATGCAATAGTAACGTATATTGTATTACTTACTATTTAAAGTTAGTTTTTTTTTTTTTTTTTTTTTGGGGGGGGGGGTAAAACTAATTTTAATTTTGTAATGCTCACCTGATACTATTGCAAAGATTTCCTCTCCCCACCCCGCTCTGATGTCCTGTATCCAAGTCAAAGCAGGAAGATGTTCCGTATGTTTGCTATGACTAAGGAGTCAGACTGTGATCATGTTCTTTTCAATTATGGCCCACCACTACTAATTGAGGGAAGGAATACTAGGAGTCCCGGAAAAGGAACGCAATGCAATAGTAGCAGGTAAGTATTGTCCACAGCGTCAAGAGGGTTACAAAATGACCTCCATAATCTAAGAATCTAATGCTCAGAATAGAAATTAAACTTAAATGTGAAAAAACAACGCAAGTTCTTGTCATATAAGTAGTATAGCTACTATATTTCCTAACTCATGTGACATAAACACAAAATACTTTATTTTCAGTTTTCAAAACCCAGAGCCCTAAAGAAGTTATTGGATGACGATGATGACGACGAAGAAGAAAAAGTAGGTACCTAATATTATGAGGAAAATGTGATCACTAGGACACCTAAGGAAAACCCCGTCAAATTGTTCTTCAAGAGCATTCTATATTTTGTATTTAATGTCACATTGTATATCTGCTTTAATAGGCTTTTTCTTAACGCTGCAGCGAAGCATTGTTCCTCATTCCGACAAACTCTGACTAAACTATGTCTAGTGTCCCAGTTACCACATGCTATTGGGGTAAGTGTGGCACTTGCAATTCGGACATAAAATGCGTATTCAACTGCTTTTATGATTTTGATTCCTAATTAAGTATAGATGGCAGCAAATCATATATTTTTATTAAATAAAATTTTTATAAAGTGGTAAAAATGTAGATGTGACTCAACAGTGAGGACCGAGAACGACCATATAGACAGTACTGAGTGTTATACATAATGTGACGACTAGTTAATTTTGTAAAATCCAACTGGTTTTCTCGTTTGTTTTGATTATGCGTGACACACTCGCTCGAGTTGTTGGCCTCCGGATTGGTATTAGTAGTATAATATGTAGCTATTAGAATGTATTTATCCTAGGTCCTTTTTATTATTTTTATTTTTCATCTGATTCTAAAGCCTGCTCTCAAACTAGGACTATTAATGTCCAATAAGAGAGCTAATTAGACTTTACGACTGTAATAGTGCACCACTGTATTTAGTACATGTACATTTAGTACACTCTAAGCCTCGCTTTCAATCAGCTAGATAATGCGATAAACCCACGTTACCTTTGATTATCGGCGATTGAAAAACTCGTCGATTTGGAAGCACAAAACAGTTTTTCTTTTCGAAAATAAACCTAAATTAACAAGTCTAAAATGAAAATTATGTTTTAAAAAATGTGACAGTCGCAGACTGATACGCATGAAATTACCAATACGTTTTAAAGTTACTTTCTTAAACATCTTATTACTTGAGCAATGTGTGTCAGCAAGTTTTATCCTATAGCAGATATTTCCTAATACAAACTCCAAGCTCAACGCCAAACTTACAAGCTTGGTGGGTATTTTCCTGCAGAGACTAATGGTCTGAACGAATAGAAAATTTAAGCAACTTTGTTAATGGATCCTTTTGAATGGAAACTGAATAGGTGCCATCCATCTCGATTTTGGACAATCTTACACAGTGCAAAACTACAAATGTCAGCTTCAGACTCAGGTAGCTTTGCATTTCAGCATCAATTGGGTCTCTACATCAGGTTGTAGAACCCTGTTTTGTAGGGAACCCTCAAGGGCCCATAATAATTTCGACAACACATTCACCAACCATGGTTCGCATATACATATTTATCAACTTGATTTCTTACACATCAACATGCATTCTAATTTGAAGCTGCTTTAAGTTTAAAAATTTGACCAGGTCCAATTTACGCAAATGTGGCGTGCTACCTTGAATCTCCAATAACTGGATATTTACAAAAATATTGAATTCATTCCTAAACATTTTGTCAATTTTTTAGAACAACGACACCACACAAGCTGTAGTATAATGTTTATTTCACAGTCATGACTATCTTCGAAAAGAATCCCATATTAGGGGATTACTGTAACATATCACATATATTGCATCCAAGATACTATTTATAGTTCTAGACCTATTGTTTTTAAGATTGGAAGCATTCATGTGATAAAATCGTATCTACTTACATTGGCAAAACTATACAAGTTGGAACAAATGTACTGTAATTTATAGTCAAGAGTGAGCAAATCAAAATAGTCTTACGCATGATAAATAGCCTTTGTTATATTCTTTGCTTTCGAGAATAAACTTTGAACCCACTTTCGTTAAGAACAAGTTTCTTATTTGACTAAGGTAAAGAATTCTAATATTTTGTCACTCAACAATTATGTCCGTATCATTTTCTTGTGTGGAAATATTTCCAATCCATTGAAACACAACTATCTTTTACACAGAACTGGAAATGGGATGGGAGGCACTAGGGGGGAGGCGGGAATGTGGGATCTGTATTAAATTAAATGGACTTCATCACATCTTCAATCTTGTCAGATACTGTTTCAGAATTTAGTTATTGTTGTAATGTGAATCAGGCATTCACATGTTATGTTCAGTACTACAACAAATAATTAGTAAAAGTTACATATATCAAACTTTGTGGTTTAATATACTTGAGGAATATATCAAGCCCTAATCATTCCGCTTCAATGCGACATGAATGGAATTACATGACAAACACATTTATTAGTGATTTCCACATATTCTAGTCTTATCTAAGGCACCAGATTATCTTTCACTGAAATAAGTAAACACAGAATCATTCTAAAATTAAGAATATTAATCCCAACTCACTGGTAATATCCAGTGCAAGTCTTTGGTTGAAATACATAAATTTCACCCATCGATTCTCTTCAGCTGGGATTATCTTCAGCTGGGATTATCTCAGCGTGGAACCCTGTAAAGCATCATTTATTTATATCGTATATCTAGTAGTTTGACACCTGCACAAAATGAGTATGACAGAGGATTAGTACAATGGGGTCAAATTTGAGATGCATTGATATGTGTAGATACGCATTAGTATTACCAAATAATGGTTCATTTTTCTAATTCAGCTCACAAAGTTGAAGAAAAGCGAATATATACGAAACAAAAATAACCACGTTGTCAGTCTGGTCAGGTTGATCTAATATGAAATCATACTGAGCAATGCCAAACAAATTAGCTAGTACAATGTAAACAAAGAGAGTTACCTCCCTTACACTACAATACGCTGAATGAGCAGAATTGCACATGAACTTTTTATTGAACCGAGAGGACTCATGATTTGGATATAACCCTATATTTTCTAATATTCATATACAGCTTGAAAATAGACAGACTCTGGCAAAATTGTACCAAGGAAATCTTTAGCTTTGGCTTCAACCTCCAATGAATGTATATTTGAAGAAAATATTGCGGCAATGTGTGTGGATTGGGTCACGTGTGTCAATGTAGGAAATACCAGATCTTTCCTGACGCACGATGAGCCGCGGAAAATCCACTCTGAACGAAGTGTGATCAACTTAGTTTCTGCACCATTCTTTGCAAAAATCCGACTTTCTGTTATTCCACTCTGTTCACAGAATAGAGGACAATCGATGCAATGTTATGCGATGCTTTTCGCTTACTGTTCCAACCCTACTAGGATTTAATGCCGAATAGTATTTGTGAAAGAAGGTGAGTTGACAATTGTATCGTTTTAATCACGGTAGACCATATTATAACCCAACTGACACTATCTGCGAAATTAAAGTATTTTTTTGTTCAAACTTGAAACGCGCACACACAGAGTAAAGATGATGTCATTTCAGCGCGGTTCTATTTATTTTTTTCTTTCTTTTTTTTTTTCTTTTTTCTTTTCTTCTTTTTTTTTTCTTTTTTAGCACTAAATGCTTTGCTGTTGCGTAAGTTTACCTCGCGTCCATTACAGAGTTGATAGCCTAGGCGGTCCTGCACAGCGGACTTCAAATAAAATCTAAATTTTAACAACAAATATTATTTTATACCAATTTTATTTTTCAATAAAGAAAATAATATTTGATATTATATTATTAAATTTTAGATCTTGTATATATCTGTATATCATGTAATAATCAATATATGGCAAAACGGTGAAAACTAGAGAGAAAAATGTCCCGTTTCCGTATGACTTGAACAGTATGTTTATTTCCGTTTTCTTGGAGTAGTCATATCGAGTTAAATACTCTAATCTGCCAAACGTTATTTTACAATGTACGTGAATCAAAATTTGATTGACTGATGTATTTATTGATCTAATTGAGCTATCGAGCTATTTTAACCGCGTTCTGAGAATTTCCGTTGCAGATTCAGGTCAAAAATATATTCCGGAAAATTCAGTTTTGATACAGACCCTGAAGTTGTATTTTCTATAACCATATTGTCCACTATACGAAGTGACAAATTTCTCTTTCATTCTCCGTTTGAAGCCCATCTACACAATATTTAGAATATGTAAGAAAGTATACAAGTATACCTATCAAATGCTTGCTTAAAAAAAAAAGTCGTATACTAGTATATCGGCTGTCTATCTCCATCCAATTATCGGTTTTATTCGAGGCGGAACCAGGATGTGGTGTGTCAGCTGAATAAAGTTGACAGATTTATCTAATTAGGCTGTTTAAATGCTTGCTACGACATGTTCTTCAGTTTTTAATGGAGTAGAGATAACGTGATAACCAACAAATAAACATACAAATAAACAAAGGGTAAATGTCCAGATCAGAGAAATGACGATCAAAATCAGGAGTGACAATTAAGAGTCACATGAGATTGACATTAAAGTCCCCCCCCCCTTTTCTTTTTCTTTGAATCACCTCCAAAGAGGGGTTTTCTTCTAACTCTTTTTCTGGATATCGTGTAATAGCTTATTGTATGCCACACAAAAATGCGGATTACCATTGTTCCTACTCATCCCCTATGACATCTATCACAACGCTTTATCACATATCACAATGCTTTATCACATATCACAATACTATATCACTTTATCAAATATCACAATACTATATCACATCCAAGAGAATTTAGGGAAAAAATGTAGAGAATTTCAGTGATAATGTTCCCATATATTATGATAATATATGTCATTTAAGTTTTAGCTCTACTGGTCATAGATCAAAAGAGCTTATGCAATGGCATTTCTTCAGTCGTCTGGCGTCCAGCGTCCATTAGCACAAGTTTGTTCTCACTACTCCCCCTAAATTACTAAGACGATTGCCACCAAACTTTAGGTCTGGATGGTCCTAAATGAAACTGGTGCTCCTCGGACATGCAGTATGATCACCACCGGCAGCCATTTTGAAAATCGTGTTATCGCTACTGCTTCTAAACGGTTGGTCATATCGACCAGGGATTTTCACCAAAACGACTTCTTATCATGTCTGTTTGGTCCTAAATGAAAATGGTAGCAATCTGACATCCAATATGGCTGCCATGGCGGTCATTTTTAATTTTTTTAATTTTTTTTTTTTTATTGCTGCTTTTCCTGAACGAGTGGTCGTATTGACATGGGGTATTTCACTAAAAGACTTCCTATGATGTCTATTTGGTCTTGAATGACAATGGCCATCTTGAAAATCCTTTTATTGCTACTTTTCCTGAATGGATGGTCGTGTCTATGTTAGGTTTGCACTAAAAGACTTATTATGATGCCAAGTTCGATCTAAATGAAACTGGTGCGCGTCATACATGTCCTCCGAAATCCAGTCTTTAAATTATTGTTATCAATACTGTTCCTGAACAGATGATCGTACTGACATAGGGTTTTCACTACAAGACTTCCTATGATGTCTAGTTGGTCCTAAATGAAAATAGTACCGACCTGACATCCGATACGGCCGCCATGGTGCCCATCTTGAAAATCTTGTTATTATTTATCCTTTTGAATTACTTATGATGTATACATGGTACTAAATGAAAATGGTGCCAATCAGACTTCCAACATATCCACTTTTGCGCAGGAGTTTTGAAAACCAGAATTAATTTATCTTGGGGTCAAGTCAAAGGTTATTGCTTGCATATGAACATAAAGACTTGTACATGTAAGTGAATTTTGATCAGACTTTATATTTAGTTGCATTTCAGTGAAGAAGTTGATAGTCAGCACTATGTCATTGATTAAAGGTCAACGGTCTTGACTTAGGTTTTTAGCTGTTTTATCTTGTAAGCATGATAAATATCTTGAATGATACCAGAAGATAATTATTTTTATTTTTTTAATTTTTTTCTCCAAAATATATTACTTAGAAATTTAAGCAAACTTAGCATGTGGTTATATCCTGACATTTTTTGAGACAAGTTCAGTGATCTTCTATCCATGTTATCAGGTTCATGGTCATAAGGCTATGATAAAGAATATTGTATTGCGCTTACAGGTATCTTGTGAACATCTTAACTCAAACATAAAAATAGTGTTGTTACCAAATTTGGTATGTTGGCGTTTCTCAAGAATATCAGAGATGGTTTCAATACTCAGCAGTTAAAAAGAAGAAACGGGCCTATGTTGGATTCCTTAAAATTAATTTCGTCCAGTAGAGCGTCAATCAATTCGAGGGACTATTGTTTTGTCCTCGAATGAACTTTTATCGGTATAAACAAATTTAATAAACAAAGAAAAAGACATTTCGACGTCTTGAGCCCTGGGAAAAATATCACAAATTTTATATATAAGGTATAAAATATACGAATAAGGTAATGGTGATACATAATGTAAGTATCCTATCTTCACATACATGTACATGAATGCATACGTATGCAAGTGAGGGTAAAAGAGATTATATGTGTGCATACAGTTGCAAGGGTTTAGATTTTTAAAAAAAATGAAGATATTTAATTATACAAAAATGAAGATATTTAATTAAACAGATTTCATGATTGAATTGGATATCCAAATTTCCCCTTATAATAATAATAATAATAATAATAATAATAATAATAATAATAATAATTGTGAAACCTGTGTACCTGTGTCATTTTCCGGTAATATGTGTGCCTGATTTTATCTTACCATGGGATTTTTAAAAGTTCTGAATATGTTGCTATAACTTTCTTGTTTCTTTGAACCTGTCAATAAATTTAATGCCAATCAATAGACAAAATAACGTTCTATAAAATGATATGCAGCTGCAAGTGCAGGACGCCGGATACCTGCAGATATATGCGTATGGCGTAACATAGGTAACTGACAGTGACGTAACAATGTCGGGGAAGGAGAACAATTCTGCTACTGTGCAAAGAGTATACTGTAAAATCCGGGCGCTATTAGGGTATTCTACGAATGATATCAAGGCCGACTTGCATAAACTTTGCGGATGCAGTTCACTGTCATATCCTACAATTCTGAGGTGGTTTCATCGTTTACATGTTGGTCGCAAATCCACGGAAGATGATACACGTTCTGGAAGATCGTTGTCTGCGATTAGTGAGCGGGAAATGGCTGCTGTGAAGGGGGCAATTGATGAAGATGTTCGATACACAGTGGAAGATTTTTCTATTATCACGGGCATTAATTGGTCTGCTGTTTTTAATATATTGAAGAATCATTTGAAGCTCAAAAAGGTTTGTGCAAGATGGGTCCCGCATTTGTTTGCGGCTGATCAAAAACAGACTCCGGTTGAAATCGCCGAACAGCTGCTCGCCAAATATGAAAAGACTGACCAGAAACGTTTGAATAAGATTGTCATAGGTGATGAAGCATGGATTGACTTTTCTGAACCCGACTTCAGAGACAATAATAAAGTTTGGATGTGAGAAAACAAGCAGAGACCACAAATCGCTCGACGTAGTCGGACTGCCTAGAGAGTTTTACACGCATTATTTTTGATGCAAAAGGCCTGGTCATCCAGGTTCCTGTGCCTGACTCTGCTAGTGTCACAGGACATTTTTATGCCTCCAAAGTGTTGCCAAAAGTTGTGGAACGCTACCAAACCACTCGTCCGCGCATCCGTACCCGAGGTATCCATCTACTCCATGACAACGCACCGTCGCATAAATCCGCCGTCTTGACAAACTTCCTGAAGGAGTACAGCATCCAAACTATGTCACATCCTCCATACAGATTTAGCTCCAAGTGATTTTTGGCTGAATCCCGTTATCAATGATTCACTGAGGGGTAGACGATTTAAAAGCCGCCATGTGGTTGGAAATGCAGTTTTGCAGTGTATAAACAACATACCAAAAAGTGAATACAAAATGGCATTTAATAATTGGATAATCAGAATGAGGAAGTGTGTAGAATTGCATGGAAAGCACTTTTAGGGGATGCACTGACTTACTGCTCACTAATAAAGAACTTAGTTGTAAAGCTCATTATTATTGAGAACTTTTTTAATACCCGTCGTATATTGGTACAATGTGCGCCTGACTTGTCTTATTTCCAGTAATCTTGTGCGACACTTTGTCTTTTATTCACCTTTCAAATTGTCATTAATACCATAAATAAAGTCGCACAGATCTAATGGAAAGAAAGAGAATCCAGGCGCACAGGTTCCGATACTGTGTTGAAAATAATACCGTTAATAATAATAATAATAATAATAATAATAATAATAATAATAATCATCATCATAATCATCATCATCATCATCATCATAATAATAATAATAATAATAATAATAATAATAATAATAATAGTTTTCTTCCTGTTCCTCCTCATTGATTTTCATTTTTTGTTATCTTTGCCATCCTTAAATCTTAAAAAATGAACTACCTTGTACCAGGTAATGGTGTTCCTGGAAAAACTATGGCAGTCATGGGCATTTTACAGTACTTTGGTACTGTGTAGAACATATATCTGGGGCGCCAAATTTTGGCGAAAATACATTTATTGGCGAATATTATATCTGGTGCATATACCATTTATATCGATAAACGCCAATGAACGAAACCCTTTAGAAAATCAGTTCGAATTTTCGACTCTCTTTAATTGTTGCGCGCTTATTTATTTCGCCAATTTAACTGAAACTAAACCATTGCTATATGTATGTGCTATTCTTTGTTATGAATATCCCTACGGTACGGATCATTGATGATTGAGAAGTTTATCGGACTTTTCAAAATTAATCGGACCTTCTTAATACTGTCTCCATGTCTTTCATGCATTGATTATCTTCAGAACTGGTGCAATTACCTTGTTTAAACCGTAATGCATCAGAGAAGGACAAATAACGAATAGAAGAACATTTACCTAGCAGAGACCTCACACGGTTTAGAAATATCACATATTTTATTTTTATAATTTTATAATGTCACTGGGGCTAAATGATTCATGAAGATTAAAGCTAGTCTATAATAATTACTCTCGTTAAACTTCAATAATGGTTTGCTGACATTAGTAGTGTACATAATGATATTTCTGGATCAATCATGCATTTCTTGAATTAACAGTGTTAATTACAACAGTAGTAGGGACCTCGTCCCATGTGTGTCTTAAACAAACGCGATTTGAATGACTCACTACAAAACCCTACTATCAGACTTGAGTATTTCACAAAATAAGCGAATTACTAGATCAATCTGTCCAAAGTGAGACAAATCTGTAGTGATTATCATGCCATTACGAGTCAGTTCCCTTGATTATTCTGTTTATGGCATTAGTGTGCAATGTGCGCAAATTTACCTACACCATCAATATAATCTGCAGCACAGGTAATGACTTACAAATAAATCGCACATTTATGTGTAGATAGCTGCGGTAATACTTAGTTGGGTTAGTCACTTGTCAGATCGCAGGGTTCCGGATTCTCGCGAATCGGCGAGCACTTAGAGGGTACGGTTTAAATGTTGGTGTAGACATGACCTCAGTGTTCACAGGGAGCTGAAAAGCTCACGGGTGAGCGCGCTTACGAAGCCGCTCACGCTGATGACTGGGTGGGAAACTGGTGGATGCGATACCGCCTAGGTTCCATGATTGGTGGGAATGCAAATATTCAGCGAGACTAAAATTTAAGCCAAAAGTTAAATATATGAATTTTTTCACATATTTAAAATTATAAGCAGATATATAAGCAGAACGTCCATGATAGATGTCCTCACAACAATCTGCAACCAAATCTGGCAAACAGGAGAATGGCCCACCCCATGGACCCAGTCTCTGATCGTGACTCTTCCTAAAAAAGGGAATCTTCAACTGTGCCAGAACTACCGAACAATCAGTCTCATCAGTCACTCAAGCAAGGTTATGCTTAAGATCATCCTCAATAGACTGAAACCCCAAGCAGAGCACATTATTGCGGAAGAACAGGCAGGTTTCAGAGCAGGACGTAGCACTACAGAACAGATCTTCAATCTCAGAATCCTCAGAGAAAAATATCTCCAGCATCAACAGAACCTCTATCATGTCTTCATTGACTTCAAGAAGGCTTTCGACAAGGTATGGCATGCGGATGTACAATATAAACGCAAAAAAAATCCGCACTATCGAAACCCTGTATGACAAGGCGACTAGTACAGTTCTCGTCAATGGCAACATAGGAGACTGGTTCAGAACTACAGTCGGGGTCAGACAGGGGTGCCTTCTCTCACCCACTCTCTTCAACATCTACCTGGAAAGGATCATGTCCGACGCCTTGGAAGACCATGAGGGCAGTGTCAGTGTTGGAGGCAGAACAATCACCAACCTGCGCTTCGCTGATGATATCGATGGCTTAGCAGGAAAGGAAAAAGAATTGGAAACCTTAGTGAACCGTCTCAATCAAGCATCACTAAGATATGGGATGGAGATCAACGCTGAAAAGACAAACCTAATGACAAACAACCCGAGTGGCATCCAAAAGGAAATAAGAGTGAATGGACAGAAGCTGGGCACAGTAACAAGCTTCAAGTACCTAGGTGCTATCGCCTCTGATGAAGGTTCAAAACCTGAGGTTCTTTTCAGGATTGCGCAGACAACAGCTGCTCTGGCAAGACTGAAGCCTATTTGGAAAGACAGCAACATCACGCTTGGGTCCAAGATCAAGTTTATGCGCTCCCTCGTCATGTCCATATTCCTATATGCATGTGAGACATGGACCCTAACAGCAGAGATAGAGAGAAGAATCCATGCCTTAGAGATGAGATGTTATCGAAGAATCCTGAAAATCTCATACTTAGACCACGTCTCTAATGCGGAGGTGCGCACTAAAATCCAAGGCGCAATTGGACCTTATGAAGATCTGCTCACCACTGTAAAGAAACGCAAACTAAGATGGTATGGTCACGTCTCATGCTCAACTGGCCTGTCAAAGACAATCCTGCAGGGCACAGTGAGAGGAAAGAGAAAACGAGTCAGACAGAAGAAGAGATGGGAAGACAATATCAAAGAGTGGACAGGCATGGACTTTGCAGAGTCCCAAAAGAGCAGTGGAGAACAGGGCTAAATGGAGAGAGATTGTCGCAAAGTCATCAGTGGCGCCCCTACGACCAGCAATGTTACGGGAGAAATGAAATGAAATGAAATATGTATTAAAATGAACACTATGATAGTTGATGCACCAATACCAAAACAAGTGCCTATAAATTGCAGTCTTCGTTAATATGCCTTCAAACTAGCAAATAATTAAGAAGATAAATAAACAGAATTTTAAACAGAAACATAACGTAGAGACTTAGAAATTCCTTTAAGAGAAATGTAAATTAGTAAAGATTTTACGGCTACAACAATCATGCATTGCATGAATCTTTCATTGATATTGGGCAATATTTGAAGAAGATCATCAGTAGAAAAAATGGACAATTTGGTTCAGTAAAAGTTAACTTAAACTCAAAGATCAGATTTATGAAACGACCCACTCAAGAAGGAGAAAAAGATGAGTCCATACATTTTTTACCATAGAACTTAATCTATTAACATGATGAAGAGAGGTGAAATAAACCAATGTCATTGAACGTTTATTCAAACTTTTATATACTAAATTTGGACAGAAAATAAGTCAATGTACAAGACGGATGTTTGACAGGATTTTGTATGCATACATAATAACTCAATGAAAGCTTTGCAATGTTTAACATATAAAAGTTTTATTCAAGTCTGAGTGATTCAAACATATCAAACGACGATTATCAGTATGTTCAGGATGTCATAGAACATTTCGTTCTAAAACACTTGAAGATCTACTTGACTATATCTTAAGGAAAGAGAAATTTATGTTATGTGATATATTTGGGTGAATTTAGGAATGTCTGTTTGAAAAGTTACAAACTAGACCCCGCTAAGTATTACGGTGCTTCTAGTTTAGTGCACGGTACAGATTTAAAGATATCAAGTGTAACATTAGAACTATTGGTACTCACATTCATTTTTTGACGTCCTTTATTTTTTATATTCTCCGCTGAATCATTCTTTTTCTGAAAATCTTACAAAGTATTAGTATTAGCTGTTAGCTTGTTCTTCAAGTAAATAATTTCTGCGTTATAATGTTGATTTAATAAAACAAGTTCTTGCTCGAGTCGTTGGATATCCTTATTCGCATCTTTTTGTAAAAGTTGTAACTGTGATTGTAAACTAATACACTCTTCCATTTATTTTATTATTGTATCCATGCAACGTTCTAAAGCATTATTTCAGTTTGTATCCGCAGTTCAATTGGTTGTATATATTATCTTTAATGTTAGGTATCTCATATTTTTGCTCCTACTGTTTGCAATGTTTGAATAGCAGTAGATGAGGTATTGAACCACTAGATGGACAATTCATGTGCATCTAAAATCTTTTTACTGTTGTCATCAATCTGTTTTTGTAACTCTGAGATTTTGTTAGTTCTTTCATTTTCACTCTGTTCATTAACAGTTGATATATTGTCTACACCTTCCATCTTCTCTCTATGTTTTGATATCTTTCAAATTGGTATCCTCCAAAGTCTTACGTGTTTGAGTATCAACTCTTTTTTATACATAGTTTCTATTAGATGCATCAATTTATTTTAGCACGGAATCTGTTAGATTGGTAATACGGTTACTACTGAGGTCTAGTAACTGTTAAATGACTGGCCTAATGCTACATCTTTCTGCTCTTTTTTTCCTATGGTATTAAGACTTACGTCACCTGGATGTCTTAAAAATATCGCAGTTTATTTCATCATGCTGTTTATATAGCGATAAAACCTGTGCTTTGCACGCGCTAGATACTTTACATCAAAAACATATGTTGCAGGCATACCATAAAAAATATATACTTGTCCATCTTCATCTCTGATGCTTATATTCAATCTGCATATGGCATCCCTCTGTAATTGCTTGTACAGAGCATTAACCGATTAAGAAATAAAAGACTCTGTAAAACACACACACACACACACACACACGCACTTGAAAACGCAAAGACGCTAACGAAATAGAATAGTTGAGTTTTGTACAATCTCCGATTTTACCATTAAAATAATGTTTGGTGTTATGGATTTGATCAAGGTAAAATGTATACATTTTGGGGTTTCAAGAATCCGCAGACAGTATTAAATTCGTTATAACCCTAACAGTTTATCGTCGTAGATAGTGAGAAACACTGTATAATTTTTACTCAGAGTGATTTTATTTTTTTTAGTTCTGTTCCAGACATTCAGTGTCTTCACTTTCTTCATTTCCAAATTGGCAGTCATTGCCTCTGACTTTTTCATATGTACCTCAAAGTTGCAAACACCATGAGGATTTAGAATTGTACTGGTTTCATTTTTGTCATTGGTGTTATTGAATATGTCGTTTTTGAGTTCATTAGAAATATTGTAATAGTCGATAACAAATTATATTATTTGCAACAATATCGACCGATTACTATTTCTGTTATCAATTGCATTGTTGAGATAGATTTCTTTTTCAGGGAGTTCGTCCATTGTGCTATACCTTTCCATGTGTATAGGAGAAATTAGCATAGCCAAAAGTCAAGGTTATCTATCTTTGTTGTAGCGATTGTACCTTTGGTACTCATTGTCTTCCGCATGATTATAGACTTTCGGTTTCCAAAAGCCTTCCTGCTTCAGATTTGTTTGTTTCTCACCCACGAACCACAATACTCTTATGAACCTACTGTTGTTCAGAGGCAACCAATAAAAGTCCATGAGAATAGTGGAATGCTTACAATAGATACAAATGGGCCATTTCATCGACAGATAAACGAAGCAGAAAATGTATTGATGATTACCACGTAGAGCTTCCACTTGCAATGAAAAGATTATTCACTCTTCATGAGGAAAGATAATTGAAGGGTTATGTAAATAATTAAATTTTCATCTATAAAATCGGATGTTAAAATGTACGAAAAACAGATTGAAGAGTTAAAAAAAAAAAGACATCAGCAAAGAAAGAGATCCAACCAAACAATTTGTATGCAGGAACAGTTGGAATGTTGAAAACGTAATGGCACAATACATTAGAGGTTTAGCACATTTGGACAGAAATTTTAGAGAAAATATCAATTATTGCTCTTTTTCTAATAGTGGAATAGATACTTTGTTTCTAACTTGTACGCCTAAGGTGCAGATTACACAACTCCTGATACTTTCATTTAACCTTCCAATACCTTCATCAATTAATCCGTTGCTATGTTGCAAAAAGAAGAAAGTCCAACCCATTTCTTCATATTTATATGGAACAGAGTCAATTTCATAAGCTGACAAATTTTCCCCAGTATTCAACCGTACTTGATCCATAGTCATAATGGCGTTTGTAAGTAGTTAACACAACAGCAGGTGTAGGCTCTCCGAAACCTTTGTGTACAGTTTTATATTCTTCTGGCCCAATATCAAGCAAGTATTTGTTTTGCCCTTGAGGTATCTCCAGTCATGATGTGGTGGAATGATAAAATTGTTGCAGATCAAATTAAATTGTTTCAAGTCTCTGTTCGTGTTATTTGATTTGAATACTTGGTCGTCAGGTAAAATTATTTTAGATTCAGATAGAAGTGTTCACACCTGGATATGAACACTTTAATGTATCAAATGCATTAACGAAATTCCACAACCAACGTTTGCCATTATTACTGCCAAGTTTAGATGATTCTTGCAAAATCTCATGTCACAATGTGTTCTGTATCTTTCACATGCGACAACGAAGGCACGAACACATTAGAAGTAGAGTTTATTACTTTAGGGCTGGAGTCTGTTACTTTATGACCAGATCCTGTTATTTTGAAGACTGATGTCTATTCATTTTTGTACCGGAGTCCTCACTTGTATCTCAGGGGGGTCTAGAAATGGAATATTGTAGCTATGTCTGTACCTAATGTTCTCTATAGAGATTTATAAGAAAAAAATATGAAATTGACTTTACTTCTGCAAATATATCACACCTCCATTTACTGTTTATCCCCATTTGCATGCAATTCTTTATTGATTTCTCTCTCTCTTATCTTTTCATATCCTCCACGGTAATACCACAGCAGTTTTGTTGGTTTTACATACTCTTGACATCTATGGTATTTTGTATTTCGTTTTACCACCATTTCCTCTATCAGTTTGTATCTGCTTCATTTATAATATTTTACGACTGGTTGTATCTCCAATATGATTGTACCACTTATTTGTGGAATTTTATATCAGTTAATACTAAATGTCTTCAAGATCTGTAATCTGTAAGACACTGGGAAAGGTGAACTTGTGTTTACTTCATCCATATGGTGTAAATACTCACCGCATAGCAACTGATTTTGATTTATTTGTGGTACTTATTTGCTATTTAAGGTTTTATGGATGCATTAAAACTGCAGATGATAAAAAAAATTGCCCTGAAAAAGTACATAGTTTATGGTGTAATTGCGCGAAGAGTTATTATACATTTTTTGTATGAACTTTACTATTTTATTATTTTCTTGTGATGTTTTGAATGTAATTCTTTCCCTCTGGTTTTGAGATCAACACGAAGTCACATATCGTCCAAGTTTGAACTCTTTCATGTTTTAATGCGCTGTTATTTTGTTTTCTACATCAGTCGCATTCTAGAAACTCATTATAATTTAAAACTCAAAATGTTCATGCTGTTTAATACTTCTATATATGTACTGTGCTTCCTCCATTTATTTCTATGTCATAATGTTTTCAGCTGGTTCAAAACTGTTAAAGGATTTATCATATCCTCTTCATTTCACGTACATACTTTTTACCGTTCATTCTTTTTGGCCCTTCCTGATTTTTCCAACTTTGTATATGTCATCATATTTGTCGTATCGAGATAACTCTTGTTTATAAAATATGTCCTCTGTATCCTCTCCCTACGAATCTTCCAGTTTGTAAATGACTGGATACCCTTTATATTAACTTGCTCAATTGTAAATTTTTCCTCAGTATAGTTAGGAAGTAGCCCTTTCATTTGTTTTAAAATTTATTTTTTATTTCGGAATTCAAACTCTTTTACTTATTAAAATTTAGGTGTTCCAGATGTATCGGTTGTTATATAACCGAATAGATTGATCCATACTTTTGATTTATTGTCTTCCTTGCTTGCTTCAACGAGACTCTAGTCTATTGGTCTGTGATGAGTGTTATTGTATTTCTCAATCAGCTTTGATAAAACGCGATTCCTTTCTCTGTTTTCATTTTTGTTGAAATACTTTTTGATTCCTTTTCTAGGAAATCCTAAACGTTCCTGTTCTGAAACTCTTTTTCTTCATCAAGCTGTAACTTTTCAGGCTTATGCTTTTTATAAATTTCTTAAAATGCATCATGTATGTCATATTCCTTTCTCATTTTCTATTTTTTTTAGGCGATGCGTATATTGACTGTCAAAATGTATCTGTATCCATCATTATATTTTTCATATTTTTGCATGTCAACAATGTCTTCCTGCCACTGGCAATTCACGTAAATTACATAAAATCTTTTGCATAGATTTTTTTTTTTTGCTTGCTTGTGTAATGTGTAGGTAGATTGTTCAGTTAACCATTCTTTAGATTTAGCATATTTGTTATTTTTAGTTTTGTCTCTTTTAATTTGTTCACACAATTGATTGATATTTGTGTAAGCAACTGGACTTTCAGGATCATAGTAAAGATGTTTTAAATACTGTTCTTTGACACTCATTTGAAACGGTATAAACGGTATAGAAACATCCAGATACTTGACTAATTGTCTATGGGCGTTATCATCACGCCAACGGGACATCCATCTGCAACAGGAACTTTTTGCCAATAATTTACAACCTTTTTTTTAATTTTTTAGATCCTTTTAAGCGAAATAATGATTTCAGATTTATGTCAAATTTTGCCAGTTCTCTGGTTCAATCTAAAACAGCTGTTTCATATTTAGAGTCATGATGTATTGTTTTAAATCGAACTGTGTTAACCATAAATCTTTCTTTTTGTTAAATCATTGTAGTTTGGCCTTGTACAGTATACAAGATCTTATAATGTACTGTTAATTTGGCCGAATGCAAATTCGTGTATTTACCCACATCAAATACGTAATTTATCCCTTTCTCATGCGAAAGATGATTGGTTCAAAAGCGAATACTTAAATGACATAGCGTCACATAAACAACTTTTTAGCCAATCATCTTTTGATGTTGAATTGTGTGCCGCGCATGAGCTCTTTAGTCAGGAGGGTTTGAATAACAGTGTTTATTGAATTCGAACCGAGTGGACTTTTGCAGACAACTGTGTAATTCTTCCATGGAACAGGATTCCTATGGTTGATTCGAGTGAATGGTAAGTAGAAATTTATCTTTACATCTACCACTGTTCTCAAATGAATGAATGAATGAATGAATCGTATAGTCGCTTATCTCTATAAGTACCGGGAAATTGGAGGTGAGCGTAACTTTGTCGGGGCTAGCAAAATTCGCGCAAGTCTTATGTTTCGGGACCCGTATCTTCAATATGGTGCAACGCAGAAGAGTCAACGATGGTTTGATGAATAGAAAAATATATCCGGAGTAAAATGAGCCATAGCAGCATGATCTCGAAGGTCAGGTGTGGAACGGAGTGTTTGGTAGTTACTTACCTTGTCTCTTTTATAGTATGATAGACAGGGTTCAGTGTCAGAACTGGTCATAGGAATAATCTGAGGAACTTTTGTCACTCGGTATGATCTTTTTGCCCTTCAGGCTACTGCTTTATTTTCAACATTAAGCTTGCGTCAGCCACCTGTGGTATCATCTAGTGACCAATAGCTTATTTGAAGAGCACGCAGCGCAGGATAATCATCGGTGTCTTACCCCAGGGGGAAAAAAACCCAATAATAATAAAATATATATACAAACAAACAAACAAAATATAACAGAAGTTAGATGCAGTGAACCCGGTTGCCAGTCGTTCTTGATGAACTCCTTTACTCATTCGAACGACCTCGGCTATTTATGCTAAACAAAAACAATAATGCTTCACATGTATGTGGGCGTAGTAATTTAATTTATAGGAAAGGCATACATTTTGTTTGCCGGAAATTTCTTCGCAAAAGAAGAAAGAAACCGCAATCTATTCGGAGCAGCTTAGCTATGTCATCGATTTGATTGACCATATAATTGACCGAGAAGTTGCGAATGAAAAAATAGGTTGACACATTCGCAACTTCTAGGTCAATACCAATCGAAATGTCCTCGGCTATTACTTTGAGACAAGAACATGTTTGGGATGTATGTTGGCGCAGTAATTTACAGAAAAATCATACATCTTGTTCGCCGGAAATTTCTCCGCAATAAAAGAAACCCCAATCTATTCGGACCACTTCGGATATTTCTACAGTTGGATATCTTGTAAGATTAACAGAGAAGTTACGAATAAAAAATAATAATAATTCCGTAAAGTTCCCATACTTTGGGAGTTACATCCTTTGAACATATGTTTATAAGAGTTACACCCTTTTTTTTCTTTCTTTTTGTTCAAAGGTTTTAATAGAAATATCAAAACTTGACATGGCAAATATTAGATGCAGACGACACTTGTTTTTACTGAAATGGACTGTTGTAGGAATGGCAAAAGGACAGTGAGCAATCTGGTTGTTTACATCGACAACTTCCGTTTGCATTGAAACGCGAACAATATGACAATGTTAGGGGACCCCTGGCGACAATCAGGTTAGAAATTATTAATTGTTAAATAAAATGACTAAGTTTGCGGCACTTTTTATATCCTTGTTGTTTTTCGTTTTTAAAATCGCTAGGGGGATACAAACTGCCGAGAGTGTATACTATGGACCCGGAAAGTTGAAATACATGCAAACATATCTTGAAATTTATAACACGTATACTAAGTTGAAAACTAAAGGAAAAGGAGGACCACGTAGGAAATTTAATATTTTTACATTACACAGTATATACGACAAAAATATAAAAAAGGGCATTAATTTGGTGTTTTCTGTGTGCTACGTACCTAAACTTATGTGTATCAGTTTTTGTGGCATTGAAAGAAAATCTTCGACTGCTTGTGCGTGTTCCGACCGAATGAGACGAAAATTTAATTTTCTTACTGTTATGTTTTTCTTTTCTTTGGCATTACACACCTCGGAACTGTTTATACCCAGTGGCAACGGATACGGAATTTCTTTCGATGGAAACATTTATTATATTGATCAAAAGTTTTCATCTCAACGAGGTTCGGTTTTGTTTATTTCACTGTTAGTAATCTGTAACGTTTTTAAAAAAACTGGAAATGAATTACTATAGGTCTACACGGATCTGACGATCCATCTCTCTCAAGCATAAGCTAGTCAATATTTTAATCAACTTTTGTAACTTTTAGGCTGAAACCAAGATCCAAACAGAAATTCAATCTTGTTACATCACAAAATTGATTTTCACAGAACTGCAGAGTAATAAAAAAACAAACAATAACAATTAAAAAAAAAACATACATAGGAGTAATCACGTGTCTTGCACATGCAACATTTGCACGACACTATCTGAAGTAAGTGTCTACACGTCTGTATGCTGTGCACCCTTTTTACGACGATTCCATATTTTATTGAGATAAATATTTATGTTTCGACAAAACCCGGATGTGTCATTAGATATGTGCAGGAGTAAATCAGATGCAAGCATTAAAATGGGTGGGTTTTTTTTTGTGTTTTTTTTTTTTGTTCGACCATGTCTCTGCAGGCAATACTGGTGGAATAAGACGCATTACCAAGGTTTTATTTCCAAAGACAATTCAGATAGCTTACTGCAAATTGATATTGAAGCAGCTGTATCCAGTTGAAAATAATTTTATTGCGTATAAATTAAAATATAAATTGTGTATTATTGCCTATATGCGTTCTGAATGTGGTACATGTATGTTCTTTTTGTTTCGATCATTTTTTGTCACAAACACACACACACACCCATAAAAGGGACCGTCAGGACTAAGACTGGATTTTGACAAATGTGTGTGTGTGTGTTTGTATTTTTCATCTGTACTGTGTGGCAGAGTATGTCGTCTAAGGGATAAATGTATTATAACTCTATAAGAAGAAATTGTTATGCGATGATATTAATCTAACCTGCAAGTATGATGGTGGTGATTGGTAAGTATTAGATTTTTTTTGTTTTTGTTTTTTTAGTGAGCTGTTGATTGGTCTATAAAAGCAACGTATCAGCTCAAATCAAAGTATAATCACTGAATTATACTTTGGGATTTTTTAACCCGCAAAGTGTCGACTTTAATTCCAGATTTCATCAAATTTAGATCCCAGTTACAGAGATTGATGAAAAAAAGTTGTTAGGCTTAGCAATCAAATACATGCCTATCTGTGAGTGAAATTCCAATTCCTGGGAATACTATCTCTCACCCCGAATACCTTTACTTTGATTAGCAATCAAAAACATGCCTATCTATCAATGAAATTCCAATTCCACGGAACAATATTACACTGCCCTAGTACCTTTATCTTGATTAGTAATGGAAACATGTTGTGTACAGTTTTAATAACGACCATCGTTTCCTAGTTCCGTACGTCTATTATGAAATATGTACTTTCTCGGAAAAACCGCTTGCTTATTGAATGAACTTTACATACTTATACCTATTTATAGATATTCGGCTTAGTTTGGGAAGAAATAAATATAAAACTAGCCTCTCAGTAGGTATTCGGTGGACAATTTACATTTGGGCGATTCTGGCAGTACTAAGGTAAAGCAGAACTCTCTCTCTCTCTCTTTCTCTCTCTCTCTCTCTCTCTCTCTCTCTCTCTCTCTCTCTCTCTCTCTCTCTCGTTGGTTGAGTATGTCTGTATGTATTAAAAAAAAAAAAAAAACGAAAACGAGTTAGAACTCCAAGCTTTTGAGGATATATTATGATCTATTATGTCCGTCCGTCCGTTGGTGGGAGTTCCTTGTAACATGTACTCTATCTACAGATATTAAGACACGGTAATTGTATTTGGCATGATTTGTGTTAGCTCACTTTGCCAAGGGCCTTGTGAGCTTTTGGTATTGTTCCTGCGACCATCGTGCGTCATTTTCGTTCGTCCGTTAACACTTGCTTGTGAACACTCTAGGGGCTTTCACTTTTGATTATATGTTGATACTTGGTATATAGGCTTATAACCATTACGATCTCAGATGAATTTAATTATAAGTGCTATCCAGTCATATTAACGAGCATCTTCCCTAGTCAAGATTCGACGATCTACTTTGTTCCACATCAATCCTTGGCATACGTAGGTAGCTGAAACGGTATCTCCTGACCCACTGTCTGATTGGATGAAGCTGAAAGAAACTGATCCAAGCAGATCTCTTGTTGCATTTAAATTAGGAGATTGTTTGGAATAATAATACCGGCTTTCGTACACAATGACTCTTGTAACACGGAAGTTTCTCCAACTTTTAATTTCGAGTCAATGTCAGTGGACATCGTGGAAATGGTCACGTTACGAGCTCTTTCATTGGTTAATTGCTTTCTCTTGATATGGACTCCTTTATCCGCAAGAGGGTGCTTGTTCAAAACACTGTTGACGCTAGCTACATCTGCCATCTGATTACTGAGGCGATCTTGCATCAGATTGGCTGAGATTTTACCTCTCTATAGACCATATTTCTAATCGGATGACGATCAGACTTGATACGTAAGTTTATATCATATTGATTTACGGCAGTTTTGGTTATGAGCCGTTATACGCATATTAATGAGTTGATCTTGCATTTGATTGACTGAGCTTGATACCATTTTAAATCCGTAATTTCTAAATAGGTAATCACACTTGGTATATATGCTTATATCGCCAATATCTGGAAAGGGTTTAATTTTGAGCGACATCCATGCGTAATAATGAGATAAATTTGACATCAGATTGGCTGAGCTTGTTACCACTTTGAATTACATATTTCTGATCAGATTTTGATCAAACTTGGTATGCAGGCTGATATCGTCAAGAACTCAGACAAGTTTGATTCTGAACAAGCTCAAAGCATATTAATTAGGCGTTCTTGCGTGTGATTGGATGAGCTTGTTTGCAATCTAGATGCTTCATTTCTGAACAGATATTGACCACATTTGGTATATAGATTTATATCATTAAGATCTCTGATGAGTTTAATGAAGAGATCATCGTCTATTGCATCTGATTACCCGAGCTTGTTGTCACTCCCGATACCACATTTCTGAACACACTTTAGTATGTAAGCTAATTTCATTAAGATCTCCGACACCTTGATAATGGCCGAAATATGTTCATGATAATGAGGTGATCTGTCATCTTATTTGCTGAGCTTGTTACCACTCTAGAGGCTGTATTTTAATTTTATAAAGAAAATCAAATAAAAATTGGTACATTGGATTATATAAGTAAGACCTTAGTTAATACAGATGATGAGTACCTACCAAGTATATCAACATAGTGATCTTGCGTCTGGTTGGCTGAACTCGTTACACCTCTAAATTCAATATTTTGTACCAGATTTTGACCAAACTTGGTGTATGCTTATTTCAGTGAAATTTCATACAGCTTCAATAATTAGCAATATGTATGTATATTAATGAAGTAATCTTGCATCTGCCTTTTCCGAGTTTGTTTCTGCTACAGATTCCATATTTCTTATCAGATTTTCATCCCACTTTGTATATATAAATTTAGGGCATCAATATCTCCGAGTTCCATGACAAGCGACATCAATGCATATTAATAGGGAGTTCGTTACTCTGATTTGCTAACTTGTTACCACTCTGGAAGCTGTATTTTCGAAGAGAATTCGATCAAACTGATTGTATAGGATTATATCATCAAGATCTTCGACGAGTTAATTAAGATATCTGACAATTTTGATTCATAGCGAGACATACGCACATGAATGAGTCATTCTGGTGTCTGGTATCTGTTACCATTCTAGAGGTTGTGTTCTAATTAGATTTGGATCAAACTCTCTTATAAGCTTACTATTATCAAGATCTCATTTTGACTGAGCCTGTTACCACTCTAGAGACTTTACTTGTAATCATATTAAAAACAATATTTTAAAAAATTGGCATTTAAGCTTATGTCATCCAAATCTTGGATGAGTATGAGTGTTCGCGACATCTACACATATTAATCACATCTTATGTGAGCCAGTTAAGCGATATCAGGCCCATTTTTATGTTTACGAGGATGAGTAAATGAGTAAATGCCAATGAAGTTTTTGGACCCTAGACACAGTACGTAACGGCGAGTTACATAGGGAACCTCTTGCTTGTAAACGTAACTCCATCTACACCGATTGTAGCAAGATTATATATTTTTCGCATGATGGTTAACGATGAATACATAACATGAACAGTATTTGCGATCCCAGATTCAGGCCAGGGTGAATGGGGGTTGGGGTGGGGGTCAGAGCTCACGTATGCAAAAGTGGATATTTACGATGCCTTCCATATAGATACTGATTTAAATAATTAATTCTCCAATCAACAATTATTCTTAGAGAGATAAAAACATTCATTTATTAATCCACAATCTCTCTCTCTCTCTCTCTCTCACACACACATGGGGTATTGCCACTCATTAAATTCAAAGCATTTTAGTTTAAGCGTATTTCAAACGGTAAGAAAAACCCAAGTCGAACAAGAGCTGTCGTATGACAGCATAGCTCGACTATTCGAATAGTGATAGACTGACATATGACACTTATGTCCCACAGATTTTCGTATCTTCCGTTACCAATGTCTATATAAATTAGTCATCAACTAGACAACACCTCTGGTGACAGTACTATATTAACATTTTAAATCTGATTGTGAAATATGTCTAAAAGACTTACTTGTATGCGCCCGCCGAAAGGCATATATAATGTTATCACGTCCGTTCGTCTATTAAATTTTTCGTTTCTTCACAATAGCTTTAGTTTTACACTATAAACCTTTACCAAATTGTGGATTGCTTGCATGCGAGGCGAGGGAGACACCTGTTGATTGGAACTCGGTAGTTCAACAAGTCAAGTTCACAGTGAGAAAAAAAAATTGTATATCTTTTGCATACTTCACATATAGTTTGTGCATTAGGGAAAGGAGACATCTAAAGATTTTCAAATCAAATCTATCAAAGGTCACAGTCACAGAAAATATAAAATTAGCTTCCACACAGCAACTTCCATGCTACACCTGGTATTTTGCTTGCACTCGAGGCAAGAAAAAAAACCAATTAATTTTGGACCCATTGGTCCAAGATCATAGTCACAATGACTGAAGAAAGAAAAATCTCTTCCTCATAATAAAATTAGTTCGAAGGCAGTGGAATGCTTGTACTCGTAAGTATGTAGTAGTGTTTCACGGCACCTCAGCACAGAAAGTCAAGTTTGACCAATATAAAAAGCTTCTACTGTATACATTAAAGACATCTACTGCTATGGGGGTCAAAAGATTTAAAGTCAAGTTCACTATGACCTATATCAATGATTGGTAGTTCCACATAACTAAACTTTAACCTTGCACTACTTACCTTAAAGAAACTTTATTGGTGGATTGAAAATGAACCAAAATAGATGATTTTTGGGTCAAAGAACAAACAGCTCATGGTCACTGTGAGTTTAAAAATGGTTAAGGTCCCAGTGAGTCAGAGAACAAAAAAATGTCCTCGTTATATTAAGTTACGTTCCAGCGTATAAACTTTTAGAAACCTTCAAGGGATGTCTCTTACATGCTGTTTTTCATTCAAGGTTCTGAAGAACATAAGGATTAACATTTGTCACTACAAAAACAGGAAATTCCCTAAATACATGACATCAAACATTGGGTTGGCATATAATGTACTGTTCACAGTACTCTTGTTGCACATTAATTTAGAACTTGTAGAGAGTAAGTCATAGTAATTCCTTCAAAGTCATAGTAATTCCTTCAGTAAGTTTAATAATCCTTCAATTCATAGTGTCTAAAAATTTACCAGTAAAATCCAACTCAATTCTGAAATGTAAAAGGTATGTCATAATGCCCTGCATATGGTTCTACAGTATGTTTCTCCGAGATGCATTCCTCACCATGTTTCACTTTCTACCATGAAGAGCACTTTTGAAACTGATGCAAATGTGAATCCAATCAGTGAGGTGACTAATTAAGTTCACAATGACCTGCTTCTGAGACAATGGCATTGTTCTCCCAAAGATGCAACAATTCACCAGATTTCATAACCCTATCTCAAACAGTGTCTTAGAAATTAACTCAAATGCACAAATTGAACAAACTCAGTAAAGCATGAAAAAATTATAATTGAGAAATATTCTTGTGTCATTCTCACATAAATGCATCCCTTCAAAGTTTCATATCCCTACAAAGAATAAGGAATAAGGAATGTAATTAGTTGAAAAATTGACCATAGTCAGTGAAGCATGAAACAGAGGTTGCAAGGTCCTACTTGAGTATGGTGTTGATCACTAAAATGCATCCTATAACCAAGTTTAATAAGCGTTCTGTGAATGAATTATGGTGACCAAGTGTTAAGCTGATTCTATGCAAGTCACATAGATGCACAATTCACCTAATTTCATAATGCTGTTATGAACAATGCCCGTGTAACTCAGCTTAAACACCTAACTTAGCTCTAAACAAAAATTGCCCCAAAACTTGAACCCACTGGCTTGTCAAGAAAATACACAGCCGAATGACTTAAACTGCGATCTTCATTCAAATGACTAACAAAGAGCAATTAAAGAAGCATGTATCTTAAAATAAAAGCCCACCATGTTGTGAAAATAAAAAAGATACAGCAATTACATTCTACCCCCTAATTCTGACCAAGTGGGACCGTTACCAAAATCCTAGGGTGCTGTATAAGCTATCCCTATTTTTTGAACAGTCAAGCTAATAAAGAAAACAGTGCTAGCATGATGTAATGGTAAAGTGTTTATTTTTTTTTAATGCCACAAAAACATTTAACTCAGCTGGCATGCACAGTGCAGAATTTTAAAATGTGTACAGAATTGCTGTCAATTAACTTTCCTTACTGACTTTTATCTGCTCTAAACAGACTGCTGCCAATGAACTTTCCTGTATACCCATGTATCTTGGACATTAGGTAGAAACACAGTTCATTTGCATGATGTATGTGATAATAAAATCATGATCACAAAATACTGAAATGAAGATCAATACTTTTTAATTTTTTTAATTTTCCATGCTATTTACAGAGGCAAAGCAAACCACAGAGCATTTTTAACAGGTTAGTGCAGAACCATTCTATAACCTAACAAAAGAAAGAAAAACTATACCATATACCACAGGCATGTAAAACTTCCTTCAGGGCACAGGCCAGATAAGTGATTTTAAGTCACACCCTATGATGTAAATAAGCGGATAAAATTAGGATGCAGCTCGTGGGCCATAGATGGCACACACCTGATAAACCACATTTTTACTTGTGTACTGAAAACAATAGGCTAATGTAATGATTCTCAGAGACAAATTAAGACATGCAAAATACAAACATGACCAAATTTCACATCTACATATTAATCACGCTAAATGTTTGTAAAAAATTATTCAGGCTGCAAGTTAAAATGGTTAAAGTTGGGTATCTATCTGTTGGGTCAAAACCTGAAATACAGTAAAGATTGTTTTTAACGTTTCACAGAGGACTGGGATTTTTAGTGTCATAACCAATAAACATTTTACCCAAATTCATCATTTACTTTTCAAAATGTGTATGTACTTGTCCATGTCGATGATGTCGGACATGCATGTTGTAAACAATCTGTATTAGCAGAGATTATCGTATAGCTTTACTTTTTTGCAGTGTATACATTTTTGTGATTTAGCGTTTCTGGAGTGAGATCATGTAATAAATCCCATAAGAATTGACCACCTTATGTATTTTAACCTGTTGAGATCCACAATTACTCAAATTTAACTAGCCAATATTAAAGTCCTCAGTTTTTAAACAAGATTGCCAAATTGTACATACACAAAAAATACCTGCTATACAGTATACATGTATTGGTCAATCCATGAAATGGTCATTTCACATTACTGATCATCTTCAGGACAACAGAAGGTACACAAACTAATCATTCTGGACTGTTTCTTGCCTAGATTTTATTCAAATTTTCAAAGCAACTTTACAACCTTGCAAACAGGTAAACAGTGGTACTGCAAAATGATACAGTACAAATTTACTTCTTCATTTTTAGAGAGATGTTAAATAAATCTTGGTTTGCACATAAAACCCTTACCCATTCTTGCAATGTGGTTCTAAAGAAAATTCACTATCTTCACTACATCTCACAAGTCAATCATACCATACAGTATATACTCACTTATAAATTGAGTCCAACTGCAAACGACGTAGACACTGATCGACAAGTGTATAATGTGCCGACCGAGCAGGATATATGTTGTTTGTTCTACTGATTACTCCTAACAAACTGTATAGATCTAGATCTGTCAGCATATTATGCGATGGCAAATCTGGGTCTGTGTAGTTTTCAGTTGGACTCAACTTATAAGAGAGTATATATGGGACAAAAAGAGAAGCAAGAAAATTACATTTGGTAACAAATTGCCATTATCCTTACAATAAGAAATAAATGAATCTCCATACATATACATACACCAACAAAACATCTGAATACATACAGCAGTAATTTATATGCATTTATACAAAGGCGTGTACACATTCTCATTATTATTAATTATATTTATATTTGTAAGAAAACAACATACATACAAAATAAACTAGAGATATTAAATGATGATAACACAAAACTAAAACTAATCAATGCAAATAATGTTATAAATCTCATCCTCTGAAATGCAAGTACATTTTTATCCTTAAAGTATGATACAATTACTAAACTTAAGTTTTCTGCAATCAACAACTCAACAGTCACATAAAAAAACTTTGTTAATCATTAAAAAAAAATTGCAACAGATTGTGAAACCATCCATCTTATGATTATTCAGTGTCCTAATGCCACCTTCAAATACCTTGTGCTGACATGTTATTCTCAGGCAATATTTATTATGTATATCCATATTTGACATGTATATGGATAAAATTAGCATATTCAAATCTAAACAGTAATGCTGATGTTAAATGTATTTGGTAAGTAATCAACAGATGCATTCTTGTGCAATGTAACATCTGGCATTACTATTTAGTGCATCCTGTTAAAATTCTGTCAAACCACTTGTGATGTAAACAATATTGGTTTTAAGTATTAAGTTTTCCTTCATTGAAGAATTTACATGTAAAGGTCAAGGCAGTGGCAGCACAAGGGTTCGAGGCACCCGGAGGTAATGTTCTTGAGTGGTGGCCCAACCAAGGTGTCCGGGGGCAATGTTCTTTAGTGGCGCCCCTACTTTGCCACAGAGAACAGTTTTTATGTCAGTTGCCAAGCTCCTGACAACACCCACCCCCATTGCCTGGTGCCTGGGGGCAATTTCCACCGCCGCCCCCCCCCCCCCCCATCATGCCGCCACTGAGTCGAGGTTATCTTAAAACACTTCTCATTCTCAAAACCCCTATTAATCACATTCCATTCACATTTAGCATTAGGTCATTTGATAAAATTTTTTGTCATATTGTGATGTCACATCAAGTTACATAAGATTAGCATTAGTTTAACAAGTTATGTTCTCGTAATATCTATGTAACGAACACAATAGCAACTCTTTTTATTATACATGAAATTTATCAGAAACCTAAATAATACAATACTATAATACCACAATAAGCTACCTGCAGCAACAAGCTCCTGGTAAACACACTACATTGAATTAAGATACTGAAATCTATAAATGAGCTTTGGTCCAAATATCTGTCTTTTCTCCAGTTTCACATCTCAAATTTTCTTCCTCAAAAGAAAGACTTTCTAATAGCAGCTGTGAATTTTTCATTAATATTCAGGAGGCATCCAGGATTAATATACAGTCATAATATCTGGAATTCTTCTGAAAAATCCATGTTATATCTCTGAGAAAAATATGAGAACTTGCTCGAATTTTAAGCAGTTTGAAAAAAAACATGCCAATAAAAATTCGAACTTGTACAACAATTTCAAAACTGTAGATGTATTTTTAACCCCGCCTACTACTTCTCCCTTTTTACAAAAATCATAATATTGTGATAAGTATAATAAACAAGTTATTCTGAAATCTCTTTTGGAAGATACATTTTGAGAAATTTACTGAAACTGGAGGCAGGTCACAGAAGCAGTTAAGCATGAAACTGGGGCAGATCACAGGAGCAGAGAAGCATGAAGACAGGGGGCAGGTCACCGGAGCAGCCGAGTATGAAGCTGGGAGCAGGTCACAAAAGCAGAGAAGCATGAAGGCAGGGGGCAGGTCACAGGAGCAGTTGAGCAGGAAGGTGGGGCAGGACATGGGAGTAGTTGAGCAGGTTAGAGATGGGTAATATTATAAAACAACTGATTCTAATTGAAATTTGAAGATGTGAAGATGAAGAGATACATTTTATGGAATACTATGCAGGAATAAAAAAAGAATTATGAAATGACTGGATATTTACCACTAAATATTTAAAGTCACAAAAACCAAGTTTGTACAATCTATTGTGTGAAAATGTAACCAAAATAAAACACTGTAACTAAGTATGATGAAAGAAAAAACATAAATCCAGCATGCAAAATACTTTAAAAGTATAATACTGTGCTTTACAGAGCCATAAGTCCTAAGCTAAATTATGCAAGCAACTACTAAGTATGTAAAAATTGTCTATAATATTTGTTTTATTAATTGTATAACAAAAATAACAGTGTTGAAACCAGAAGCAAGTCATTATAAACATTGTGCAACCTAACCTATGCTATTTTACATACAGTACATCCAATTTCAATGACACAAGACAAATTACAGTTAGCCAATTACTTCAAATACACTGGTTCCTACTTATAATGAAAGCAAAGGAGTCCATTAAAACGACTAATTACATTATGTATTCACTTTAATGATTTTAATCTAAATTAACATTTCTCAAAGTGGATGAATATCATAGTGAAGGACTAATGTATGTAGTTACAACAAATGAAGCAGACAAACAACTAACAAAACACTGAGAAGCTAGTGTGCTGTTATGATGCATGTGCCAGAATGTAAAAAAGGAAGGTGTGATTGTACAAGTTACGTCATGATTTAAAAACAATAACACTAATGTTGTATCAAGTTCTGACCTGTCAATAAAACCGGCCACATTAATTATTTTTGACCAATCAAAAATAGGCATCAAATTTACTGTGTAGTTACGCACTGCTATCCACCACATTTGCTCACAAACAAAAGACCATGCTTGATTACTTTCTTATTACATTGCCAAGAATTTTGACAGATCACGCAGAAAATCATTAAAAATGTATCAGAAAAATGGTTCGCCATTGTGCTTGGGGCACATGCAATGCAGATTGTTGTTATCTTGGATGGATTCAAGGATTTTTAAAAAAAATCCCAAACCAAAAACCAACATCCAAAAATGTCTGTGCTATAAGCGATGCATTAATTATAATATTTCATATATAAATACACAAAGCCATTTTAAAATAATGACATTATTTGTTGTGCTTGTGAAAATTTTGAATATAATTTTATGCTCATTGTATGGTTATGTTCGAATTGTATATCTTATTTCAGTCAAAATATTGCATGCAATAAAGAAAATGTTGTGTGCATACGTGTTGTTTGTGTTTTTTTATTACCTTGGATTTTTTAAAAAAAAAAAAAATTAAATTTGGAATATTGGAATCCTGCATCATACTTCATTAGAGTTGATTTTGTTTTAAGTTCTGGAATGGCCCCAATTCTATTAAATATGTCCTACAAATGACTGATTTTATAACAACTGCAAAATGTTATGACATCAATGAAGTGAGATAAAATGCATCACACTAAATTAGCAACAAAGGTAGAAGTGGATGCAAAAATACCCCATGTCAACGTGCCTGTAGTTATTTCGACGTGCCATCATTATTTCTGTCTTTTTTAAGGGATTATGATAAATGATCGTTTTACATGGATCTGAAATAATTTAAATTTACTGGTTTATCAATGATATCTTATAAAATGCTTTTAGACGTCCAACTGAGGATACATGTTAATGTGGTGTAAAGAATGCAAAACACTCCCTTCAATCACTCAGGAAACTTTGTATAAATTGTTTATTTATTTATTGTACACTTAATTTTTTTCCTAAACATAATTAAAATATTAATTAATAATAAATAACAAAATTTTATCATAGATCTGAAAAAGTACTTGATGTTTTATTCTTACATGATAATTATACATGTACATGTACAATATAAATTTAATGGGTGTGAATCGAATACATAACAAAAGATTAACTTTACATTTTAAAAAATTGATATTAAAAAAAAACATTACTGAAGTCATACTAGAAATTCTGATTTAATTAATAAACATAACCAACTTTGCAAGAACAGAAAGACTGTTATTTTGTCCTCTTCTAGCGAAATGTCTACTTGAAGTTTGTGAGGATGTTCATTCTTTCTCACAGACCGCCAGCAAAGTGCTGGAACTTTCACCTGATTTTCACCGTCGAAAATCCTAATTCCATGAATATATCTTTGTGTGTAGTAGTTCAAGCCTTTAACACATGATCTTAAAGATTCTTGCAATCAGGTAGGAAAGTTTTAGAAATATTGTCAAGAATATTTTCCAATGAATCTATTGCTAATGCTACTGAATCCACCATTTTGACAATAGCTTGTGAGCCAGAGCAACAGTAACTAAGCGGGCGCTGCATTTTTTTGTTCAATATGGGAACTATGCATTTTAGTGTCATAAATGAAACCTTTATCTGGAATTAAAAAAGTCTAATAAGAAGAACTTGTATATGTCTGTATCATACATAAGAGAAGGCGACAAAGTCAAAAAAGAAAAAAGTCTGATAAAAAAGAAAAGGAAATAACTCTTTCAGCATACAATAAAGCAAAAACTGAAGGATTAAAGTACATAATTTGAAGTTACTTGCATAATAACCATAATCAGAAGATATAAAGGGTTATATTACTGAAAGTCAAACTCGCTCCCAATTGCAGTCTAACAGTCAGTGGAACTGACAAATAATATTCAACAGATTCTCCAAGTAAAATTTGAAGACAGGAGTCACACAGAAATACAATGAGACATGACTCGGTATTCTCAATTTGTAGACAGGAGTCACACAGAAATACAATGAGACATGACTCGGTTTCTCAACTCTTTGTGCAAGAAACTCATTCTTAATCTCAAAGTCCAAGAACTTTGAGTTTATACCTTTAAGAAGACAGCTGGGCTCTACTGAACAGCTTGACCTCTTGTATACATTTTCAAAATGGTGGAGAAATGCTTGGCTAGAGTTAGTATTGCATTACAAGTTCACAATATTTATGACTGTTTTTCATTGAATAATAAATACTCTGACTCTCTAAAGGTAGCATATGCCTCACATCCACAATATGACAGCAGGAAGAATGAATGAAGTGGAAACAGGTCAGAATTTAATTGGGGGGAGGGAAGGTAACAACAATTTTGAAGTAAAAAAAAAAAATTCAGCTTTTGCAGAGACTATTTCAGCAATCACACCCCTCACTCTATAATATACAAGACTGTTGCAGAAAATTCCCAAAACTTTCCCTGGAATATTCACTTTTCAAATGGATTCATGGAGACTGCACTATAGCATCTTTTAGTCTTGGCAGGTGATCATACATTTTCACTCTAAATAGTCACATCTAAACTGATTTTTTACATCCTTTTCATTTCTTTCAACTAGAGATCATTCTTCATGTCGAGTATTTTTGCCATCTCTGTTCTTAATCAATCCACAATCACAATCTGCTCTATAGTGCCATTTTCATTAACACTATGTCACATGATATTAAATACAACAATCAATTATATTGCCCAATTTAGGGATATTATCCAATCAATCAAAAAAATATAGCTATTATTAGGGCTGATTCGATTAGTCCATTCTGGGTTGTGGGACCTGCAAAAGGGTTGGCTCTTTGGCAGCCTGTTTCCTGACCTCCTCTATGTGGTCCTGGAATAGGAGGTTGGAAGACAAAAGCCGAGATCTGACTGTTGCCTTGTGGTGGTCTTGGAACAGTGCGGATTAGGATAGGAATGCATCTCCCTCTGCAAGATGGAGGTTAACTGAAGCAGCTATAGAACTGGAAAGTGCATGTTGAGCTGCCCTGTTGAGTACATGAGCCATGCATTAGACTCATTCACAGGTGTGTCTGTCAGTCGTAGCCTCAACAGTCAGATCTAGGGTATGCTCAGCTTGCTGAAAATAACCATGGAGACAAGACAGAGCATGGAGTCAACAGCACCAATGTTGCAAACCAATTGCTGCATGTTCAGGAAAGGTTTAAAGTTTATGCATATAGACGATGGCTTCCACATTCCAGGGCCTGAAAAACCTGTTGATAAATGGGACTTCGGTGAGGAAGATTGGCGTGTATTTTATGAAAGGCCAGATTGAAGTTAGGTGGGAGGTGTCATTGCAAGAAGTAAGGCCTGTTGACACTTGGGTCCTGAAATTGCCTTTCAAAGCAGTGCAAGATGTCAGTGACTCAACCAGACTGTGATAACTGAATGAAAGCTGGTGTTCCTTGGTTAAAAGGTTGACGGATGTGTGAATTCTGTAAGTGGCCACTGATGGAGGAAGAGTACAGAACTCTGAGGAAAGAAGCCAGAAGTCTTCCATGGATGCATGGAAGGTGGAGTCTTCCCTGGACATCATCAGATCAAGTACAGAAGGGACTTGCGAATGTATGTCTTATAAAATCAGAGTGTTGGGTGGTAAGGAAGCCTACTGCGATGGTAGTGATAACTGGGGAGGGAAAGCAGGTAGTTGGGTGATGAACAAGCCTGGGAATCTGTTCATGTTGGAAAGCAGTAATCTTCAAATGTTGGCTTTGATCATTGTCAAAAGTCTGAGATGGATATTAAGTCGCCAGGAAATTGAAATCACTGCAGCTGGTACTTGGTTGCAACAGAGCCAGAACCAGCGATGGAACTGTCTGGTGCCAATCTGCATGGCCTTCATATGTCCAGAACAATATATTATGCACAACATGATCACCAAATTCAGTTTCCTATGACAGGGCCAGGGTTGAAAGTGGTGTGACAGGGTGTGAAACACTGTCTGCATCTTGAGTCTGGGACAAGGTATGCTGGGAAGACAGATCACCATACCCAGTCCTGGTGACAATGAGTGATGGTGCCAGAGTGTGAAGCGGATAAGGTACAAGGATGGCTGACATCTGGTCCTGAGGTCTGGTACTGGCTATCAAGGGATAGATCACCACAGCCATTACCAGGGTATACATGCAGTGAATGGTTGTCCAGCACTTCTCCAAGAGAGCCGCTGTACCATGACCCAGTAGTCTGTTAAGTGCAGGTGGGACCAGGAGAGAGGCGTGGCAAACTAGGCTACAATGTTGCTTTGGTCCTATGTGGGGCCTGTGGTGGCAGAAATGCTAGGCCTTTTTCTTGACTGGCTACTTCTTAGCCTCAAGTGACTGTGACATTAATAAGTTTACAACTAAAGCAGCAATGGCATCAAGGCTAATAGCATCCACATTCTTTGAAAACTGCCATCTGACTTTCTTGCTAGCCCAGTATAGCTGTTTGCCAGAAACTGTCACACCCATCTATCCCCTATCTACTGAATGCAGATTTCACATGTATGGTCTGAACGATACCCCATGTAAAGTCATGCATGAGGGATAATCATCTTCAGCCAGTTTAACCTTTTACATTTAATCCTGCCCAATGCTACCTGTAAATAAAGAAAGTAAAAACAATGGCATATATAGGCAAAATTAGTCAAGCATTGCACGAGACTTGCAATGAAGTGGATGCTAAGAAATGGAATAAATGGCAGAGAAAATTAAAGAAATGATCTAATTGCTGAGAATAAATGAGCATTTGCTTGAAATATAATGCAATAAAGGTAGAGTAATGAGGTGTATTGCTTTCACTATGGACTTTTGGAGTAGATAATAAAGATGGCACTGGTTTGCTTATCATACAAAGAAATAGACACTTAAGCACTCAACATTCATCTGCGATACTGGTAGAAAAAACTTCAATAGAAAAATAGATTGTTGTATACTTTCATGTGATGAGAAAACTCCTAAGGATTGCTCAAATTTGTGAAATGGCACAAAATGGAAGGTATCTGATTTGTGGGACATCTTAAGACAGTGTGCTGAACAGGCATGAGTGGAAGTAGTAACTGATGAATTATGGGATTTAGTGTCAATCCTTCCATCCACAGGGAGGCCACTCTTGTATGACTTTCATCTTTGCAAGCAGATGACATTTTAATACATTTATTGCTAAAACAAGCCAAAAGACATGGTTAACATATGTTTTCACTTGGAAGGGCTGGATTTGCAAGGTAGTGGACATTCTCCTAGTGTACAGTATTATGACTGGGTAATGTATCTGACTGAGAAATGGTGACAGCAAGAGGCAAGGTGGGCTAAAGACATGTTTTGTATAATCAGATCAAATAAGAAAGCTTTTATTTATATCTGTGTGTTTCCAGTAGAAAAGTTGTTTTATTTTTTCCACTGTTAATGTTTACAAACACCAAAAAACAAGTCTTTTAAGTTATCAACAGGTCAGAATCTGTAATCTTATTTCCAGTAATGAATGCCAATGAAAAACTTACAATCTCTAATTCTGTGTGCTTAAAGAACATTCTGGAGGTCTGCCGCTATTAAAATATTCTCGAGACATTTTGGACAATGTGTGAAATGTGTTTTTTTAAATCTGTATCGACCATATGGAGTACAAGGGAAATGAGTGAAGATAAGTGTATTTTTATATCAACAAACAGGTGTTAAGTCAGTGTAACTTTGAACCAGTATATTCATCTCAGTCCTAAGTAAGTGAACTCTGTAAAATAAAATGTACAGGACATATATCATTAGCAAAACAACAGGAGAAAAACAAAACAAAAGACATATTATCAGACTAATGCATGTAATATAATAAGAAAGTTTTCTTGCAAGGATATCTGATGTTGGTACATTCTATAATACAAACTACTGTAAATTGTAAATAAGCAATTCTTCCAGTATATCCACACAAGTGAATATCACAAAATATATGAGCACAAATGAAAGACTTGATGAACAATACAGTCATATAAAAATCATGATACTGTACAACTCTTATTGTCCGTGGATGAGGAGTTTGGCTTTTTCATCCTCCTTTTGTTACTGAAGCCATCTACTGAAGAATCATTTCCATCAAAGCTATCTGTTTCCACGTAATGCCATTCTTCTCTGTCCCCCAGAGGGTTGGGAATAAACCCCTCAGACTTGGGAGGTCCTCCATCTGGGACGATTTCACAATCTAGTTCATCTAGAAGGAAGAGAAATACAGCATTTTTTCAATTTCAAATTACTGTCTGGAAGTTTAGAACCATTCCAACATCCTAGTCATCGTGATGAGGTATCACTACACTAATTGAGTCAATCAGCTGTTGTTGGACCCTACTGTAACCCCTAAGACAAGAGTCCTTTGAAGGGACTGATGCTCTACTGGATGAAAACAATTTCCAAGAATTCAAGATAAAACCATTTCTTCCTTTTAACTGCCAAGTGCTGAAACCATCTCTAATATTCTTCAGATTCTCAAATTAGCTGCTGTGGTGGACAGATTGGCACCATTTTCATTTAGGATCAAATAGACATCATTAGAAGTCTTTTGGTGAAAATCTCCCATCAATATGACCATCTATTCAGGGGAAGCAGCGACAGCAGGATTTTCAAGACAGCTGTTGTGACACCATATTGGATGTATGACTGGCACCATTTTCATTTAGGACCAACTAGGTATCATAAGAAGTCCATTGGTGAGAACCCCATGCTGATATAGCCATCCATTTGGAAGGAGTAGAGATAACAAAAATTTCAAGATGCCCACAAAGATGACCATACTGAGGGTCAGTTTGCATTATTTGTATTTAGGACCAACTAGACACCATAAGAACTCTTTTGATGAGAACCCCATGTCAAAATGACTTTCCATTTATGAGTAGCAATAACAAGATTTTCAAGAAGGCCACTATGCTGACCATATTGACCATCATATCAGCACCATTTTATTTAGGACCAACAAGACATTATAAGAAGTCTTCTGGTGAAAACCCAATACTGATTTGACTTTCAGTTTTGGAGGAGTAACAATAATAAGATTTTAAATATGGCTGCTATGGTGGCCATATTGGGTATCAGAGGCACACCATTTCTATTTGGGACCAACTAGATATCATAAGAAGTCTTTTGGTGAAAGCACAATGTTGATATGACCAGCTATCTAGTAGGGGTGAAATGATACACCTCTGCCACATATCGATACGATTCACAATATACAATCTATGATATGATACATTAGTGATACACATATCAACTTGATGGTATTTTATCTTTAGAAGGTCTGTCAGTGGTAGGGTGGAGCCATTTTATGAGTTGACCTATTGGTTGTATTTCTAGTATGCAGATTACAGACAGACACGAACTTATCACCTGTTCATATGCCTCTCATCCTGGACAAGATTTTTAACAAAATACTTCCAAACAGACTACCTGTTAGGTGTCAGTGTTTTTATTCAACCTTTTAGGCCATTTTAGGCTGCTCCATTTGATCAGGTGGTGGACTCAACTTGGTCACCATGCCCTTTGTTTTGCACTGCATGAATTCTTTTAAAACATCTTATTACCAATTTCATATCTTTACTTAAATTTGAAAGGCATTATGGTGTTATCTTCAAAACAAGAAGAAACAGTGCAATTTCCTCATGCAAGGAAAGTCTTATCTAGAACAAGTCCGAGTGTGGGAGTGGAGATGACTAACAACCAGATCCTTCGCACTGTACTTCCTGCAGATGCAAAACATCTGTAGCGGCCACAGACACTTGTTTCTGTCAGTCAAATAAAATTACTGACAACACCCACTTCCCTTCTACAAATTAACAAGGTGGCTATAACTTGTGCAGTTTGGAATCTGCCTTCTTGCTGATTCTGTGCTAAAAAAATGTTATCCTGTCAGCACTTTTAATCACTGCTTACATATATCAGTGTAAAAGGAGACATTCCAAACTTGTTCCCCATATACGATTTAAGTACTTTACAGATCATTTAATAGCCACTTCTGCACGAGGTTTCTCTGTTGCTTTGTATCTATTTGGATGCCAATACTTCTGGTGTGTCATGCAGTGAATAAGTTCTGATTCATGGTTATTGTTTTACTCTAGACTTGAACAAACAATAACCACCAATCAGAATTGAATGTAACATATTTCATTGTGTGATACACTGGTAATGTAGCCCTCAAATTTGATCCAAGTAGCAAAGATGAAAAGTAACAGAGAAACTTCGCATAAATGTGGTTATTAAATGGTCAGTAAAGTACTTAAATTATACACGAGGAACAAGTCTGGAATTTCTTCATTATGTTGATATATGTTGTCAGTGGCTGAGCATGCTGATAGGATAAAATAATCAGCATGGAAATGGTGGGGGGGGGGGAAGGGGCAGATTTCAAACCTTGTGTTTGTTAATTTGTAGAAGTTGGTGTCGTCAATAGTTTATCTCAGATGAATTCTCAATTCAAAGAATGAAAAGGCATGCTGATAGGATAAAATAATCAGCATGGAAATGGTGGGGGGGGGGAAGGGGCAGATTTCAAACCTTGTGTTTGTTAATTTGTAGAAGTTGGTGTCGTCAATAGTTTATCTCAGATGAATTCTCAATTCAAAGAATGAAAAGGCAAACAACTAATAATTATTCACAACTGCTTAAGATTAAAGTAACTTCTATAGGGTAAGTATCATTTTGTATCGATTCTTCATCTCTTGTATCAATATGAGTATAGATTTGGAAAAAGTATAGATACATCGATATATTTATTATTTCACCCCTACTATCAGGGGAAGTAGTGATAACAAGATTTTCCAGATGGCCATTGTGATGGCCATTTTGGAGGTCAGGTTGGCACCATTTTCTTTTACAATCAACTAGACATCATAAGAAGTCCATCAGTGAAAACCCAATGCTGATATGATCATTCAGAAGAAGTAGTGAAAACTAGATTTTCAAGATTGCTGATGTGGTGACCACATTGGATGTCAGATCAGCATCATTTTCATCTAGGTCCAACCAGACATCATAAGAAGTCTTTTAGTTAAAGCCCCATGTTGATATGACCATCCATTCAGGAGTAGTAGTGACAAGATTGTCAATATGGCCATGGCCATATTAGACATCAGATTGGCACCATTTTCATTTAGGACCAACTAGACATCATATGATGTCTTTTAATGAAAACCCCATGTTGATATGACCATTCGGGAGGAGTAGTGATAAGATTTATCACTGTGATGGCTATATTGGTCATCCGAGCAGCACCAATTTTATTTAGTACCAACCAGACCATGGGATGAATGTGTGTGTAAAGTTTCATGGCAATCCTCCAAGTAGTTTAGGAGAAGTAATGATAACATACTTGTGCTAATGGATGGACAGACAATGGATGAAAAGACCATCCCATAAGCTTTTCTGGTCTATGACAAGTAGAGCTAAAAATCAATAATGATTTATCCTGGAGATCTGCTGACCAGTGAAGAATGTTACTTGACAATGTATTGAACAGAAACCTGTATTAAAGCCTAAAAAGAAATTGTAATGTTTATTGAATTCAGCCAGTTGGCTTTTGTGTAGGATTACAAAGTGAATAGGTGTGATTCAGCCAGGTCTAAAAAGGTCACTTGCACTAAAATTTCCAGCCTTTTCATTCAAATACAACTATTTTCATAAAATGCAACATAACCTATGCTGATTTTTTTTCATATGTTGTGTGCAAGTTAGTGCTCAATATACAGTGTAAATATGATAATCTTGGTGTAATTGTTCTTCAAACTAATGCACTGGATTTCATTATTCACAGTGCAATCAACTATTATATAGCTCACATCTATGAAGCTTGTAGTAGTTTCCAGTAGCCACTGTAAATATTAATTATCATGGGGAAAATAAATTCTGACTAAAGTGACCCTGACGAAATGTTGGCAACTTTTCTAAATTGAGGGTTCTTTTGTAATGTATTATGCTTACATGGTTCTATAATTAATCTTTTAAATTTTAATTTGAATTAAAGCCAGTATTGTACTGACATACCATTAAACCATATATAGTGACAGAACGATGAAAAAGATGCAAAAGTAGATTTATTAGGAGTTGACAAGAAACCAGAGATTAATGTTGTTTGTGTATTTGTTTAAAAATCATTGTTCAAGTGAAGCTATACACTCCTAAAATGAAGACACCAGTGTCATCATCATTACACAGGCTGCATGTACTATCCAATCATGTGTACACTTGGTTGACTTCTACATATGAACATGTATATACAGTTTAGGGCAGGGGTGCACAACTCAAACATTTCATGGGCTTGAATTGACCTAGATTGGAACTAAATGAGCCACACCGCAAAAATTTTGTGTCTATAATAAAAGCATAAATACACGTGTACAAAATGTGTCAGTGGGCTGCATGCATCCTGCAGGACATATGTTGTGCACCGCTGGTTAAGGGTAAAGTTGTATTGCAGCATTTATTATTCCATTGCAACTGACTACTCACCTAATTTTTCATATGTGAAAAAGACCAGGACCTGATGTAGGAGTGACATATATATTGATTATTGTATTGCTTTGTTTATCATACTAAAGTAGTCTCCCTCTGAACAGCTCCCCTGACCAGCAACCACCTGCTTTATACAGCCAAAATCCCTTGGCACCAATGAGTTTGTGTTCAAAAGTACCCATCTAGGATGGTCACCAATCTAATGTGGAGGCAGCCAGCATATTAGTGTGAAAGCTAAAAATTTACCCCTGATGAGTGGACACATAATGGCATTTACAGATGGAAATCTCAAGAATATTTGCTGATTTCTATAATCTACATATTGGCATTTTTCCAAACATGCCAATAAAATACCTAATTTTAATCCATGCCAAGACAGCGAACAAAATTGGTCCTCACCCACTGGCAATTTTGTAAAAAAAAAAATGGATCAGGCAAGTATAAGTTATGCTGTACTCGCCCGACTTGGCAAGTACACAATTTTGAAGAAAAATGTGTTTTTAATCTTCTTAGACCTTACAAAATGTTATATTCTTTCCTTTTTGTCTAAGTTTTCAGTGTACAAACTGTCAGATTTTCAGTTCACAAGTGAAGGTTGAGCTCCGGCAATGTATTACATTATACATGCATGACATGTAGAACAGGGAATTCCAATGAGATGATCATAGTATGATCATTCTGAATGGTTTCCATAGAATCAGATTACTCTGCAATATTATTATCATAGCCATACCATGTGTAAAGATATCATCGAATTTGCTCAGAATCAAATCTAATTATGTTAACTTCGTCGACCATTGCTATATCATGTAGTGATTCATCATACATGCTAAGCTTCCACAGAAAAAGAAAAAAAAAACGGAAGTTCAAGATAGGATAGCAAAAAGCAGGGAGTATAAAATCAGTCAAGACATTTTCTGCCGAAATGGAAGATAGGTCAGCCATGTGCTGACCAATACAGATAAAGGAATGGTAATCTCATGTTGTATGGAGCATCAGTCCAAGTTGTCAGCTCACAAAGTTTTGGACAAGTAAAAATTCAGGCCAGTAAGTCTATTAAGTTACTCACCTGAATCAGTGTGTGAGAGGAAAATTTAGCATTATTCCCTGAATAAGAGCAAGTAATCTGATTATTCTTACAGCTGTGTTCATTAGATGTAAGGTTTTGTCACTTTGATAATTACTGGCTATTATTACCACTGATAAATGTAATTGAAAGGTAAGAGCATTTCATTAAATAACCACAAATTACAAAGTGGTATAGCTGCCAATGAAGGAATAAGTTGTTGCAAAAAGTGTAAAATGTCATCAGAAGTTCTAAATTTAGAAGAAAAAGTGAAAGTAGTTCAATCAAACAAAAAGAGGGAGAGTCCCTTTCCCTTATCACTTTTGAGAAATCTGATACTGAAAAGATTCAAATTAACATGATCAGTTATACATTATGCAGCAGTGGAAAAATAGAATGGATGGAGAATGATAGTTACAGCAAGATGTTTGTACCCTAATTTTATTGACATGGTGGTTTTGCAACACATTTGATGATTATTCATAATTATCTTAAATAACATTAATATAAATTTTATCGAATTGATTTCATAACATGACTGTGATTTTAATATGAAAAATATTAAATATTTAAAATTAGTTATGCCTTTCTTACTTTACATGTTATTATTACTTGCATTTGTGTGACCCGTCTAATAAGGCCACTTTCCTGCTGTAGAAGGGCTGGCCTTATAAGAGGGGGTTCACTGCATCCTTAAACTGAAATGATGTTGCTATTCTCTGTGTATAAAGTGTTAAATGAAAATCAAATTCTTGGGACCAATACAAACATTGGAACGAAGACTGAAATAATTATGGGCAAATTGCATGTTGTCCTTTCCTCCCTGGAGTCACAGTAGTTCCATTGGTAGAGTGTAGGATTCGTAATCTAAGAGTTACAGGTTCGATACCCTCCCAAGTCAGTCCTGGTTGCTGCCTCAGTGTGTCCTTGGAAAAAGCACTTAGCTCCCATTTACTCAACATGATATGGCCAATAATGTGTTAAAGTGCTGTTAAAACCAACCAACCTTTCCTCCCTGTTATTACAACGATTTTATACTAATATCCAAGTATGTTGCTTTTCTGCTATACATGTAGCTCCTTCAGTACAGGATTTAAAGATCATTACAAATTTAATTTACAAATTTTTATTGTTGTGCTTCTTTTCCTCACCTAAACAAATTCTATGAGTGTAATAATATAATTTGGATTTCTATGCAAAGCAGCTTATTTCTCTTTATGGAGTTTTGTAAGTAAACATTTGTTTTTCAATGTGCATTTTGATAATATATATATATATATATATATATATATATATATATATATATTTTTGAAACTGGTCCCACACTCATGACTTTATGTTCACTGTACAAAGCTAAACAATGAAATCTCTCATAACTGTTGCCTCAGAAAATCAACATGCAGCGACTTGGAACACAGGTCACATAATAAACAGTCCTTACCCTGAATAAAGTATTTTTAACATTTTCATATTTACACATTCAGCTCCTTTGCAAATAGCATTTGTAATATTATAGTTCTATTGTTTTTTCAAGGTTCGCTTGTGACCCTTACTGAATGGAATCAATAACATTTTGGCTTCAAAAACATGTATTTTCAAATCTATAGCTGTGTCTATTTTAAGACATGATCATGTACTAAATGAAGGGATGTATCACTAGAAACAAGTATAACTATTGAAATTAATATAAATTTTCATGTAATGCATTTAAATTTAGAGAACAAACGTGTTAACTTCACTCTGTTTAACTGCATATGCTGATATGAAGAAAAGTTTGGTTTTTTTAGAACAGGGTTGTTTTAAATGTTGACAAAAAGCCCTTAAAAATTATATACCTTCGTATAAAAAAGGACTGATTTTTTAAAAAAAAAATCCTCTTATGTTTGGTTGGTGCTTTCACATCTACTTTCAATGCAATCTGACTATGGACTGTATATTTAATGCAATCATTGTCAAATACACCCAGAACATGGAATTATGCATTGAAAATTTAACCAGCAGTCAGTGGCAGCTGAAACTTCCCGGTTTTTCCCCCAACTTTGATCAATATTTGTAAAATTAAAAGGCTCTTGCTATTTGGGAACAAACAGAGACTTTCTTCCAATGTTTTCCCCTGATTTACCAGTAGAGTACGAACCCTGGTCTTACCATGATTGCACAAAAACTATTCAACTTTTACAAACTTTTACAGACCATTACAGAATTTTAAAAATTATTTTACACATTTTTTACTTTTGGAACTTGGACTTTTACAACATTACTTTGTTGACACAATTAAGCAAAAACCACTTGAAGTAGACAAATGAAATTTACCAGGCATTTTTGTGTTTGTATGTAAATAACCTGATTATATTTTCATACCATTACTTCAATTTTTCAATATTATTACATATTTAATACAACAACTTCATATGCATGATTAAGTAAATACAAATTTAAAATGGAAAATGCAAATTTTGTCTGCATGTTTGCATGCATATGTAGATGACTTATGGCATTAATATAGCAATCATTCTAATTTTCCTACATTTTTAATTCTGTATCTTCGACTTGTTTGGTTTAGAGTTGGGGCAAACGTGTTTCACAAATACAAAAACACAAATCTAGCTACAGAGTTAATTTGTTAAATTTTGTTCAGGATCACACACTTTTTAAAATAAGTACCGATGCCTTTTTCGAACTGATGGATGAACAGTGCGTTTGAAAATCATACCTCATAAACAAGTTCCAGAATGGTTCGAAACATGCATTTAAACTGCAGTTCCATACTGATCATCATCTTCACTTGTCATTACCATACCTTGAGAGGAAGAGTCTTCACCCGATTGGACATGCTGGGCAGATGTTGCATCATTTCGCAAAGAGGAAGCCGCAGCAATGCGAGATGCCCCAGAGAACAGTAGGCCAGTAGAACTCGTGTTAGCTTGAAACAGACCCAAGTTTGTCTGTGGTCTCTCTTTGACAGGAAAAGCCCTATTTGTGGCCATTTGCGTGATGGTAGGCTGATACAGACTCAAGTCTGTCTGTGGTCTCTCTCTGACTGGAGAAGCCCTATTTGTGGCCCTTTGCTGGATGGCAGCTTGATACTGACTCAAGTCTGTCTGTGATCCCTCTCTGAATGGAGAAGCCCTATTTGGGGCCCTTTGCTGGATGGCAGCTTGATACTGACTCAAGTCTGTCTGTGATCCCTCTCTGACTGGAGAAGCCCTATTTGTGGCCCTTTGCTGGATGGTGGCTTGATACTGACTCAAGTCTGTCTGTGATCCCTCTCTGACTGGAGAAGCCCTATTTGGGGCCCTTTGCTGGATGGTAGCTTGATACTGACTAAAGTCTGTCTGTGGGATCTCTCTGACTGGAGAAGCCCTATTTTTGGCCTTTGATGGGGCAGCAAGTTTGAGTGAAGTTTCTTCCGACTCAGTTTGTGTATCATGTACAGTTCCTGTTCCTGTTTCATGTACAGTTTTCAGTCCTGTGTCATCACTTTGCTTCCTATCAACAGTCTTCAGATCTGTCTCCTCATTGTCATTGCCCATATCTTTCTTGAATGGTGGATTTTGTGCTACCGACGGGCTAGGTGGGACTTTGGCAACCGGCTTGCTGGCTTTGGGTCTTGTCCCCAGGTCGGTGGGCATATTTTTCTTTTCTATATTTCGAACAATGCTCACTTTAGGTATTGAAGCATCTTGTTCATCCTCTTTCTCTGCCCTCACATACTCATTATGGTCCTTTGACTTGGTCCTCAAACACGGTTCCTCTTCCCTTTTCTCATCATCTTTGTTATTCTGCAAGAAATTGGATGTATTTATTATTAAAATTAAAATTAAAAATGTATTTGACTTTCTTCCTACCTTTTAAAAGTTTTTCATAATTACTAGAATGGAAAAACTGCAGTTCCATACTGATTATCATCTGCAAAAACATAACTATATATTGATACACCTAGCCTGATGTAAAGCAGGCTTCAATCTACATTTCAGGGACATGGAGCCAATGGCCCCTTAATATTTTCTAATGAGGTCAGGTCAGATTTGATGGGGCAGTGTTTCACGGGTTTTAAAAAAAATAAAAAGTTTTCATTTTTTTTGTAATTTCACACTATGCAATTTATAAAACTGAATATAAATAAACTTTAAAAATTCTTTCTTCATCCAAGTCCAGTTTTTGTGAAAAATTTTATTTTGTAGGTGATTATTAGGGGTCCTTAGGGGCCAAAAATGGACCCCGTTCCAATGAGAAAGATTTCAAAATCAAGCATAATTTTCCACTTTCAGCAATTTACTTTTGTACATTTTCTCCCCAATTGGTCTAATTCTTTATTAAAATGATGGGCGCAGGTTTCCCATTCACACTTACCCCCCAAAACATCCTGTTATTACAATTAAATTTACTAAGGGTGCTTTACAGAACTGAGTATGGACAGCCATTTTGTATCATGATAAGTATCACAATAATTGCCTTTGACATGATATGTATCACAATAAATGCCCTCGACATGATATGTATCATGATAGTATTGCACACATAAACTAAAAATATACAAGATAGCCCATGTGTGAATAAAAAAAAATCTCCTGTATCATTGCCAAGATCCATTGTAGAATAATTCCCAGACCCCCCCCCCCCCAAACTATGAGTTTTTCTTTTTATTTGTGACTTTCTTTTAGATCATTAAACATTCATTAGTACATTAAAATAATTTTAAAACATGTTTATTATTGTATTATGTGAACTGAAGCACTTGGAGTGTGACAATAAATGAGGAGGGTGGTTCTATTTAACACTCCTAATTTATCTTGTTCTGAGTGCACTTTTAGGTACATGTACTTTACAGTTATTATTTATTGATATGGTCTGCTCAAGACAAAAAATAAAACACCATTCAAGGTCTGGAAACTAAACACAACATGTGCTGATGTCATTTTCCCTGTGTTGATATGAACTACAAAGGTCAAGTTGGTATGGCACCTGCAAGGTCATGTTTTGTTTCATGCTGAATTCATTTATTCTAGGAGATCTTGTGCATACAATTTTACATGTTAAAAAATGTAGACTGTGCTTTCTTAATAGAATTCCTTTATTGGATATATCCAAGTGAAACGTAGGTATTTGCTTATATTTATATGAGAGGGGAGCATTTATTTAAGCTGAATATGATATGCACCTTTAGGATAGGTAGATTGATAATTAATCTACAGGATGGGGTAATTGTATTAATGCAAAAAATACTGTCGGAAAAATATGTACCAGAACTATCAAAATGTACAAAGAGTATTATTTTAAAAAAATATAAGTATTATTAACTGCTATCTCATGAGAGACTCAAATTCTTTGAATTTTCAGAGAGTGTGTGTAGGTAGATATAGTATGTACAAGGAAACAGTATGTATGCTTGTTGTTAAACCTTCCAGGGTTTTGAGTCGTTATTTTTAACTGGATTTTTATTGTTCACCCTCAATTAAATACCTTTGCTGGTTCTAAAGGAAGTGTTCAGAAGAACTGCATCCATTTGACCCAGTAAACATTTGAACAAATTTCAACATTGGTAGTAAAGTCTGCATCAGAAAACCAAAGTTACTTTTGGATGATATATATTTTCACATACAATGATTCAATGGGGATGGGGGGTGGATGGTGCTAGATCACCAGACCAACCCTGCCTTTAATTCATCTGTTGCTGCAGTTGTGTCTTTTGAAATTCTCATAGAGATTTCTCTCTCTCTCTCAGGAATGTGACGAGTCAGTAGATTGTATTTTCAGTTGACTTTTAATTGATAATTGAATTGATTGTTTTCTTATATTTTCGGGATTTTGTAACAGAATGTACCCACTTGTTAACCCCATACTTTAATCCTTCTCTTTTGCTATCTCTTCCCTCCTTCTCTCTGTTATTCTCATGGTTTAATTTTACATATTTTCCCTATCATGGTTAATTTAAAATAATGAAATGTACAGTTACCTGTAACTTGGTATCCACCAGCACATTTTTTTTTACATCTCACAATCTACTATCTCTCTCTCCATGTTGTGACTTGAACCCAGTTTATTTATTTTTAAATATCCATGTAAATATGGTAATATATGTGTAGTTAAGAGCATCTTCGCCAACTATGGGACTTTAATATCGATATGTCTGCTTTAGACAGACATGCTTGTGAAGAGAACCATGCTTTACTAAAAGAATTTGATCACACATTTTTTTTAAATAGTGGTTGCATTAGAAACTTCCTCATCCAATATATGGTATTGTTTATATTGTTTTTTGGGGGGGGGGGGGAAATTGCGGTGTATTGTGAAAATATGAGTATGGATTTACATGTCTCAAGCAGTCGTAAGCATCTTACATCACCTCTCTCTCAAAAGAATTCACTGATTTAATACACTGCATTTTCATTTGACGTTTGTCTGATAATGAAACCACTAGATCATGATATTCTATATTTTGTGATGCAGAGGGAGCGACATGCTCATCCTGCCACATCCACCAATGACACGCCTCTTTCCCATGCTGAATAATGTACACAATCAGAAACCAATCCAGAGAAACTTCATACTCAACAATGGTAAAACAACAGTGATTCAGAATGCAGAGTTCCTCCAGTGACATCACATGGACTCAAGTCACAGAAACTGCCTAAGTTGTACATGGCCTAGGGGAAAATATTTTGACATGTACATTTAAATATCTTGATAACTGTTGATCACACTGAGTAGAAATTAACAGATACTGCATAAAGCATCATACAGAATAATTCAGAGTAAGTTATATTGGCGTCTCAGGTCTACCTTTAACACTACTGATCCTTATATAATCCTTTGAAACCACAAATTGTTTAGGAAGGTCTGCAGGGATTTACAGATTGAGAGATCTTCTCACCAGGCTTTCACTGTAGTGTACTGAATACTTTGTTTGAACTTTTGTCTATGGAGTTGTATATGTACAAACTTGAAAGGTACTTGCCTAGATGTTTTCTTTCAAATTTGGTTAAATTCTTTTGTGCAGTTTTTTTTAAAGAAGTCATTTAAAGGTTTGTCTAAATTTAGTAATGGTGGCCATATCTTACAGGGATTCAAATCATTTGTACAGATTTAAAAGCCTTCATGATAAGATCTTTTCTGTCAAATATGGTCAAATACTGTTGAGTGGTTATGAGAAGAAGCAGTTTAAAGTTTTTGTTTTTAGAAACAGCGGCCATATTTATGGCAGATAAGCGTCATTTGTACATATTTCAGAAACCTTAATGCGAGAATGCTTACTGTTAAATTTGGTCAAATTCTGTTCCTCAGTTTTTGAGAAGTTGTCTAAAAAAAATTCTTTGTTTAGTACAGGCAGCCATATTTGATGGCAGGTTGACATTATTTGTGAAAAATTTGAACAACCTTCATGTCAAAATGCTTCCAGTCAAATTTGGTCATATTCTGAACAGCAGTTTTTAAGAAGTTGTTTTGAGGTTAATCTATTTTTAGTAATGGCATATATGTTTCAAGGTGAATTGGTACCATCTGCATAACCTTCAGGATGCTCTCTACCAAGTTTGGCTGAAATTAGTTCAGTGTTTTTTTGTGAGCAAGTTGAAATTAGTAATTGTTCACAGATGACATAAGACGTATCTTAGATGCTGAAACACAGCAAAAGCTCACTTTATAAACTGCAAAAAAGGTCAAGAACTACTGTGTTACACTTACATATCATTTGGTTATAATTCTATTGATGGTGGTAGAAAATGCAACCAATGCTAAAATCACACATCGCACATAGTATATTGTAATACCTTTATGGTATTACAAGTGGATTTTTCCATATTTATTCAATTAATTATTCATTCACTGTGTCAAGATTGTTTCATGTAAATGTTGGAGTGCGAAATAATGCTTCATCTATAAGACTGTAGCATTGATTACTCACTTTTATTCATCACTGATAATGTCTACCATGTGTGAATTACTTTTCTCCATTCCTCTGGAACATATGCCCCACCCCACCCACCGTTGCTTAAATTGCCATCTATATTTTCTATGGATGTGAATTCCATGTTTTATACTAAGTATGAGTATACAAACTTGTTCTAGTCATTATATTTCCATACTGTTGTGATGAGTATAGAGGAATTCATTCGATAGCATCAATTCTAGAAGGCCCAGCAGGTCAACAACAAGTAGAAAGAAGTTCGCATGTTGAACGTTACCGTACCTTATTCGTTCCAAGTTGGACCACGTGTGCATCATGTGGGAACTTCTCATGAATAGTTTAAGAAATGAATTATCTTACCTGATTTAAATGTGGTATACCAAAGTCAGGAATATGATAACAGTCCATAAATTAGTGAATTCAATCCTCCGATGGAATGCTGTTACAGACGCAGTGTGATACAGGATTGTGATGGAATCAATGTGCCCAGTCAAGGAATCAACGTTTTTGTTGGACTTTTGTTTCAACAATCAGTTAGAACTGATGTTATTGTTCTCTATTGTAAGTTCTTTACCATGCAGAACTTGTTAGTTTATTTAATGTTCAAAATAGTATAAAACTGATAGGGACTATTTTGAACCGCATTACGACTCATTGCATCATCAGTAAGTTGTACTTTCGCTCGATTCACATCGAAATTCACTTGTCCGTTTTGTTAATTTTTACAGAATCACATGTATGAATGTATAAACAAGATTAAGAGTAAATACGCACAACACGGACACTTAGAGGACAACTTAATTCTGCCTTGATTTTGTGTTCAAAGGCATTTTTCTGCGCAATTTAAACAGTTGACTTGGTTACCGCCATAGCTAGCTCTGAGACGGAGAAGCATTGATTGGCTAGCAGAGGTCATGTGACGTGAACAGGAGTCTATAAATATGGGTGCAGACAGTGCATTGGCAGATAGCTGTCAGAGCGGCAAAGTATGAACATCTAAGTAGAAAAGCATTTCGGCCTTGTATTCAAAAATCAAATCGGAAATCATACATTATTATTACATAGCTAATATTAAATTTGTTTAATGATAGAAAATTCCAAAAGTAAATCAAATTATTATTCTCAAGTAATTTTAAGTAGATTTATTATATGATTGCTATTGAATTTGATTGCCTTATAATTATTATGTAATAATTCCATATAAAGCCGCTGCTATCTCCCACCACACTGCTCAAGTACACTAAGCTGGTATTGTGCATAGGAATAACATAATTCATTTCAGTATAAAATTGTGTATTATAACGTTGACTTTTGGCTTTTAGATAAACAATTGTGAACTCCATAGTATCAGAAGTTTATAGTGTTGTGACAAATACTGTGCTGATGTAACTTGCTATGCTATAATGAAAGGCATGTTCTATCTCACCTTTATTATTTTATTAAATATTTTACATCGTGAACTCTGGTCTTTTGCAATATAACCCTTTGGGGTGTTACAACTTTTGGTGTCAAAAGTGGGATGGTAAAAATTTTAATTACCATCTAGGATTCGAACATAGAAGACAGACCAGAAGAATTTGGACCGCTAGTGTGGTGGACAGTGACACTATTGTAAATTAGTGTATATAAGTGTATAATAATTGAAGAAGAAACATGGCTGATTCTCCTGATCCTGAAGTTGTATTTAGAGCCGACATAGGTGAATCTGAAGCTGGTCAGGGTGATGTTGTGTATGATGAGGGTCATGAGGATGAAAGGGAAGATTATCATGAAGATATAGAAAGAGAAGAGCATGAGCACAAGACCATAATGATGCTGAGAGATTTTATTTTCATTCACGTCCATCAATGCAGCCGACACCGTACAGTGGAAGTGATGACTGGGACGAGTACATTTCCCACTTTGAGAACTGCGCAGAGCTTGGACGATGGAGTGACCGTGACAAGATTCTGGCACTTAGTGCAAGCCTTAGAGGTGCTGCGCATACTTTCTACATCAGTCTCTCTGTTGAGGAAAAGCAGTCATATTCAACTCTGGTTGCGAAACTTGGTCAAAGGTTTGGAAGTACACGTCAACAAAACCGATGGCTTTCAAGGTTCGAAGCAAGAAAACATCAACCTGGTGAGTCCATAGCCGTACTTGGGGATAGTCTTCGTCAGATGGCACAAAAGGCTTATTCAAACTTGGGTGCAGGAGCAAGAAGCCCTTGCGTTAAACCAATTATACAAAGCAATCTCCTTAGAGATGAAATGTAGATGCATGGATAGAGAATGCAAAACTGTTGCTGAAGCAGTTGACGTGATTGAAAGATACGAGGCAGTGATTGGAGATAATAATGTAAAGAAGTCAAGTGTCAGAGGTGTAGCTGGAATCAATGATCACTTGGAAGAGACAAGTTCGTACAAAAATGGGCGAACTGACCCTGCTATAGAAAATACCTTGAAACAAGTTATGGAAAAGCTGAATCAGATTGAAAAGAACAATAAACCAAGATGGGAGAAGAAGCCTCAAACTCAACAATTTAAAAGCAGATCTTGCTTTATCTGCAATTCTCCTGATCATTTGTTCCGTAAATGCCCAATACCAAAAATGTCAAAGTCGGATGGAGGTTGGAAATTCTGCATACCAAGAAGCAAGTACTCAGCAGACCCAGTATAAACAGCAGGGAAACAGAAAACCATCAGCTCATTAGGCCAGGAGTTGACGGAAGGAAAATGGCCTCAGCAAAATGACTTTACCGAAGAGATAAAGGATAAAACTGTAGATAACAAACGTTTGGGTCAGGTTGGAGAAGTTATAGGAAAATGGGACAATGGACTTTATACGACTGGAAACATTCTTGGTGTCGAAGCAAAGTTTCTTGTTGACAGTGGTTCCACTTCTACTCTTTTGTCCCACTCTATGTTACAAAAGATACCTTATGAAAAACGACTGGCTCTTACAGTAGCACCACAAGAAGTTCAAGGAGTAAATGGTCAACATCTACGAGTTTATGGACAAGTGCTACTGAATATTGTATTTGGTGGTGTTCCATTCCCTCAGACTGTAATTGTGTGTAACATCATGCCCGAAGGTATCCTTGGACAAGATTTTATGCTTAAGTTTGCCAATAAAATTGACTACAAGAACTTGACTATTTAGACAAAGTATGCCGACATACAATGTTGGATTGGTGGAGAGGTTTCAATGTCATGTAGAGTTGTGGCAAAATGTACCATTACTATACCTGCTAACTCTTACATGTGGCTACCAGTCACGATACCAGGAATTGAGCACCTTTCGGACATTGGATTTGTTGAACCGAACAGAGAGCTCTTTGTGAAAGACAATTTATATCTTGTTCAAGGCGTTATTGATACAAGAAGTGAAGACAACGTGTTGCAGGTCGTCAATGAAAATGACTCAGATGTTAGTGTATATCCAAATATGAAGCTGGGGACATGTGAATCAATATATACTAAAGAAACAACAGAACAGAGATGTGCTAGAGTTCTTACGCACAATACAGATGATACCCCATACAAAGTGCCTGATCACCTAGAAGAATTGTTGCAAAGAAGTTCGATACATTTGAGTAATGATGAAAAACAAGCTTTCTCAGAATTACTCATTAAGTATCAGGATATCTTCTCAAAGTCAAAAGATGATCTAGGACGCACCGACAGAGTGTTGCATCGCATCAATACCCTTCATGCTACCCCTATACGTCAACCACCAAGAAGACAACCAGTTGGAAAACGAGACGTCGAAGAGCAAGAGATAAAGAAAATGCTAGAACAGAAAATTATTGAGCCATCCAATAGCCCCTGGGCTTCCCCTGTAGTGTTAGTTACGAAGAAAGATGGATCAACACGCTTCTGCGTAGACTATAGAAAACTAAATGATGTGACTGTCAAAGATGCTTATCCGTTACCAAAAGTGGATGAATGCCTTGATGACTTAAGTGGGTCAAAATGGTTTCATTGTATGGATCTCAACTCAGGATTCTGGCAGATTGGCCTAGACCCAAACGATAAGGAGAAAACAGCTTTTGCAACAGGCCTTGGCCTATTCCAATTTACTGTAATGCCATTTGGACTGGCCGGAAGCCCTTCAACATTTGAACGATTAATGGAAGATATATTAAGGGGATTGCAGTGGAAGGAATGCCTGATTTACATGGACGACATTCTTGCACCAGCGATTTCTTTTTCTCAGAGCCTGGAACGCTTGGAACATATTTTCAAGAGACTGTTGGAGTCAAATCTGAAGCTGAAACCATCGAAATGTATTTTCTTCCAGCGCAGTGCAAAATATTTGGGTCATATCGTGTCTGAAGATGGCGTGCATACTGACCCAGATAAAGTTTCAGCTGTTCAAGACTGGCCACAACCAAAGAATCCTAAGCAAGTTCGTAGCTTCTTAGGTTTGTGCTCTTATTACGGACGGTTTGTGAAGAACTTTGCTGATGCTGCTAGACCTCTGCACAAATTGTGCAAAAAAAGTTTCAAATTTGCTTGGATGGAGGAGTGCCAGGCATCCTTTGATGCACTGAAACGAGCCCTAACCAGTACTCCAATCCTGGCTTACCCACAACCTGGGCTTCGCTTTATATTAGACACTGATGCTAGTAAATATGCAGTTGGAGCTGTACTTTCCCAAGACCAAGATGGAGTTGAAAGGGTAATTGCTTATATGAGCAAAGCCTTGAATAAGCATGAAGTTTCATACAATGTGACCAGAAAGGAATTGCTTGCTGTGGTCTCTGCACTTCGGAAATTTCACCATTACCTTTATGGGCAAGAGGTCCTCATACGCACTGATAATTCTGCTGTCAGTTGGATGAAAAACCTGAAATGTCCAACAGGGCAAGTTGCAAGATGGCTGCAAGAACTGGGCACTTACAACCTTCAGGTCACTCACAGAGCTGGCAAGAAACATTCTAATGCCGACGCATTATCCAGAAACCCTTGCGCTGTTTGTCGGCGGCAACAAGAATCTGACGAGATCTCTGATGATGATTTTGAACCTACAAATAACAAAAATGAGTCACCACCACTGTCTCAGATATCCTGCAGTCTCCGTGACCCTGCTCAGGTCTCTCTGAATGACGACAGTCAAAAGCAGAATTTAGATATTAAATCTTTCCCTGTCCATGAGAATGATCTAGACTTTGTGAGGGTTACAACTCGAGCTCAGAAAGCCAATGAGGAGACTGGTCCAAAGCCTAATCAATGTGTTATGGTGGGATGGTCTAGCGACGAAATTCGTCAAAATCAGCTGCACGACCCCAATATTGCCCCTATTATGGTTCCAACTGAAGAAGGCTCTAGCAGACATGAGTGGTCAAATGTTTCGGGCAGTCCGGCAGAGCTGAAGACATTATGGCACAGTTGGGATAGACTACACCTTAAAGATGGCATGCTGTACCGCAAATGGATAAGTGAAGATGGCAGGACTACGCATTATCAGCTTGTCGTTCCAGCAAATAAGAGGGCAGATGTACTCAAGTACTTTCACGATGTTCCATCGGCACGTCACCTGGGCGCAGATAAGACGCTAGAGAAAATTAAACATAGTTTCTACTAGCCAAATATGAGAAAGGAGGTAGAAAACTACTGCACAACTTGCGACAGATGTGTGGCAAGAAAAACCCCAAGGAAACCAAACAGAGCACCACTAGGCCAATATTTAGTTGGAGAGCCAATGGAGCGAGTTGCAGTGGACATTTTGGGTTCATTACCTAAAAGTATAAATGGATATCGATACATACTTGTCATGTGTGACCTGTTTACAAAATGGACGGAAGCCTATCCACTGCCAGATCAGGAAGCTCTCACTGTTGCAAAAGCCTTTGTTGACTGCTTTGTTAGCAGATTTGGCACACCACTTCAAGTCCATTCTGATCAAGGGACTAACTTCCAGTCAAAAATATTCCAAGAGATGTGTGACCTTCTTCACATTAAGAAAACTCGAACAACCAGCATGCGTCCTCAAGCAAATGGAAGTCGAAAGGTTCAATCGGACTCTCACTGCTATGCTCTCGATGTATTGCGAAAAGAATCAACATGATTGGGATGAGTATCTCCAGCAGGCTATGATGGCCTATAGGTCTTCCATTAACGCCAGCACTGGTTTTACACCAAACATGATGACCATGGGTAGAGAAATTACATTACCAATGAATGAAGTAATAGGCACTCCAATGGAGTTAAACAGTCAGGACACAAATGAAATTGAAAGTGCAGATTATGTAAAAACCCTTCAGGCGAGATTGAAAGAATCACACGATATAGCTCGTACATATCTTAAAGTCAGATCCCAATACCAGAAGAAATACTATGATCTAAAGGCAAAGAAAAGATCATTTGAGGTTGGACAAGCAGTTTGGCTGCACAACCCATTGAGAAGAGTAGGAATCTGTCAGAAGTTTGTTCCAAAATGGAAGGGACCTTATTTAATCACCAAGAAACTAGATGATTTAACCTATTTAGTTAAGAAATCTAAGAAGCAGCCAGCAAAAGCTTATCACGTTGACCGTCTATTGCAGTACAGAGGAAAGAGGATACAAGTTTGGTTCTACCCACAGAAGTAGATGTATCGCAAAAGTAGAATAGCAGGAATCATCTCCTTGTTTTGAGATTATTGCAGATTTTTATTTTTCAAGTATATGAAGAACCGATCTCAGAGCCAGGAGTGGCAAATTGAGTGGACAGCTAAATATATACAAGGAGTAGGATATGATTACATGATGGTGGACGGCTTCATGCAGGCAGAGGGATATATATTTACTTTGACTCTGATGAGTCAAGGCTAGAAGGTAGCGCTACCGACGATTGTTTGGTTTGGGCTAGGTCCGGCCAACCTGTGTGCCAAATCACTGGGTCCCTGTCCTCTCTGGTTGTAAATAAGTACAATGAGAGGAACCTGCATGGTGAAGTGTCTTATTATTTTAGTTTAATTTGTTGTAATGAAGATCCTACAGATGGCATATAAACTGGGCTGCAATAGAACTGAGTTGATGCGGAGATAGAACATGATAATTTTTCAAATGAGAAAATGTTAAGTGTTTGAGTATTCTGCTATTCAAGTTACAAAGTGTGGTGAGAAAAGCAGTAGCAATTTAATAACAATAAAATTTTACTGCAGATAGATTGGAGTGCTGCAACCAGACATACATTTTTTAAATATGTGACAGTTTTCCTTCTTCCAGATGATGGCAGATATCTGAGAATCATGAATCCCGAGCTGCTGTTAGTATATTGATAGACTTTATCAGTTAATGAAATTGGTTTTTAAAAAAAAATTCAGAATGTTCTCTAAGCCAGTTGCTAAGTGTTGGGTGTGCCCAGCAGAATTTGCCAGAAAGAGGGATTTGAAGAACCATCTTGCTGCTGCCCCCCATTCAAGACTGCGTGTAGTTTGCGTCTGGTGTACAGATGAAGAAAAGGTGTTTCGCAGAATGGTGGACTTGAGGCAGCATGTCATGCAAGCACATCCCAAAGTGGTGGATGAGCTGCCTTCCGACTTCTTTGGAGAAGGGAATGGGTTTTGAATGGCCCTTCACCCAAGGGACTACCACCAGATTGTTGGTACTTCCCCGAAGGAAAGCAGTGCCGCTGTCCAAGCCAGAGTAAGACTGTTAATTTGGGTTGGCAAGTGCCGAAACATCTCCCGCTCCAGGACTGAATGGCAGAGAGGATGGGAAGTGATCCACAGTTCTGGAACCAGGCGAACTTTTGGAGCCCCTTCCTTACCTGTGACAGTTAGGACAATACAGAAGGAACACAAGCAGAATGCCACATCTGACATATCTTCAAACAATTTCTCTGAAGCTGCATTCGTCCCAGATTATGAAGATGATGTGGACAATGTGATGGCACCCCCCTACTCACCATCTAGGCCAGAAATCAAAAGAAAATTTATCATCCACCGTATCACCATGCATGCCTCACATTCACCGGTAGAAGTTTTGGATGAGATAAACCAAGTATGGTACAAGGTGCAAATCCAGTGCCGAGATGAACGAGATGCCTGCAGCCTAGTGAGGAAGATGATAGCCATCACATCAGACAGCTGTCGATCCTTTCCAGAGGGAGCTGGAAGCCAGGAAACATCAGAAAATCTGAAGAAAGAAATTATCACTCTCCTTGGAGTCTCTAAGGGGAGCCTAACCACTATCACAAGATTTATACCTGCCACCTTTGGTCCTAGCTGGAAGAGAAAAGAGTCTCCATTGAGAATAGCCATTGCAGCAAAGAGGAAGGACACGTCTGAGAAGTGGAAAACTCCTAAACTACCCGAAGACCCTTCAACTACCACTCCACCTCTACCATCTGCAGCTGTCTCCCCATGCTCCATAGCACCTAGCACAGCAACATCCATTCAAGTCATGTCAGATGCTATTTCATCAACAGCTACAATTCCACCCCTACCAGCACCAACAACCTCCCAGTTGGAACCACGACCTCCCCAGTCACCAGTCCAAAGAGTAAACAGTAAGACCATTCCTGAATCAAGGAGCAGTACACCCCTGTGTGATGATGTCTTGGATTTATCCACAAAACAACCAACCAGCTATAGCTGACAAACAACATACAGTCTCCCCTCCTTCGTGCCAAGAGAGGGCTGCAAAACTTTTGGACTGGGGTTGTATGCCACTATTCCCTGCAGCCAGAAGGGAGTGGAAGAGTGACGCAGTTGTCAACATGCCAACAGGGGCAGGTGTTTTGCCTTGGCCACCCATGGGCTGGAAGGAGATGAACACAAATCAGAAGTTGCTCCAGTGGGAGTATGCCTGCATGATTTTAGAACATTCACTTGCCAAACCAACACCATCTTCCATACATAGGGGTGACCTATTGGACAAATTCAACATGCTAGCCCTTCCTGGTACATCTGTACCAATAACGGAAGACCATCTGATTACCAGGAAAACTCGTTTCTACAACTACGAGGTTCTAAGGGCAATCGTCATTGGAAGTTCATCAGCAGAGAGTCCATCAATGGGGAAGTTGCTGGAAATGTTCGAGGCAGCAGCTGACCACAGAGATACCTCTACCGACTTCCTGACAACACTAATTGTGGAAGCAGGAGTCGGGCAAAGATTAGAGAATAATGATGGTAAGAAGAATTAATATCTCGACATCTACAGTACAGAGAAGAATATGTGACCCAGAGGTTCACCAGCTAAGGTGGGGAGAGTGTAATACCTTTATGGTATTACAAGTGGATTTTTCCATATTTATTCAATTAATTATTCATTCACTGTGTCAAGATTGTTTCATGTAAATGTTGGAGTGCGAAATAATGCTTCATCTATAAGACTGTAGCATTGATTACTCACTTTTATTCATCACTGATAATGTCTACCATGTGTGAATTACTTTTCTCCATTCCTCTGGAACATATGCCCCACCCCACCCACCGTTGCTTAAATTGCCATCTATATTTTCTATGGATGTGAATTCCATGTTTTATACTAAGTATGAGTATACAAACTTGTTCTAGTCATTATATTTCCATACTGTCGTGATGAGTATAGAGGAATTCATTCGATAGCATCAATTCTAGAAGGCCCAGCAGGTCAACAACAAGTAGAAAGAAGTTCGCATGTTGAACGTTACCGTACCTTATTCGTTCCAAGTTGGACCACGTGTGCATCATGTGGGAACTTCTCATGAATAGTTTAAGAAATGAATTATCTTACCTGATTTAAATGTGGTATACCAAAGTCAGGAATATGATAACAGTCCATAAATTAGTGAATTCAATCCTCCGATGGAATGCTGTTACAGACGCAGTGTGATACAGGATTGTGATGGAATCAATGTGCCCAGTCAAGGAATCAACGTTTTTGTTGGACTTTTGTTTCAACAATCAGTTAGAACTGATGTTATTGTTCTCTATTGTAAGTTCTTTACCATGCAGAACTTGTTAGTTTATTTAATGTTCAAAATAGTATAAAACTGATAGGGACTATTTTGAACCGCATTACGACTCATTGCATCATCAGTAAGTTGTACTTTCGCTCGATTCACATCGAAATTCACTTGTCCGTTTTGTTAATTTTTACAGAATCACATGTATGAATGTATAAACAAGATTAAGAGTAAATACGCACAACACGGACACTTAGAGGACAACTTAATTCTGCCTTGATTTTGTGTTCAAAGGCATTTTTCTGCGCAATTTAAACAGTTGACTTGGTTACCGCCATAGCTAGCTCTGAGACGGAGAAGCATTGATTGGCTAGCAGAGGTCATGTGACGTGAACAGGAGTCTATAAATATGGGTGCAGACAGTGCATTGGCAGATAGCTGTCAGAGCGGCAAAGTATGAACATCTAAGTAGAAAAGCATTTCGGCCTTGTATTCAAAAATCAAATCGGAAATCATACATTATTATTACATAGCTAATATTAAATTTGTTTAATGATAGAAAATTCCAAAAGTAAATCAAATTATTATTCTCAAGTAATTTTAAGTAGATTTATTATATGATTGCTATTGAATTTGATTGCCTTATAATTATTATGTAATAATTCCATATAAAGCCGCTGCTATCTCCCACCACACTGCTCAAGTACACTAAGCTGGTATTGTGCATAGGAATAACATAATTCATTTCAGTATAAAATTGTGTATTATAACGTTGACTTTTGGCTTTTAGATAAACAATTGTGAACTCCATAGTATCAGAAGTTTATAGTGTTGTGACAAATACTGTGCTGATGTAACTTGCTATGCTATAATGAAAGGCATGTTCTATCTCACCTTTATTATTTTATTAAATATTTTACATCGTGAACTCTGGTCTTTTGCAATATAACCCTCGGAGGTGTTACAATATTAACATATGTAATTGTTAAGACTCCAGTGTAGTACAAAAATTAAAACCTGCCATAGGATATATACATCTAGAGCAAACATCCAATATAATTTATTACTGCACAGTACATATCATATTTGCTTGTGTACAGTGTAACACTGATCTGGCTCCAAATCAGACCAGGAGTCCAGCCTAATACATTTTATTAAAGAGTAGGGGCTGGTTTATTATCAAACAAGAATATCCTTAGAAAATACTTCCAAATATGTTGTTAAAAGATACATAAAACAAAAGTCCCTCAAAGGGACTTAACTCTACAGACTGAAAAGAATGTCCAGGAATTAACAACAAGACCATTTCTTCTTTTTAACAGCTGAGCGCTGAAACCATCTCTAATATTTTTGAGCAATAACTTAAATTTCAAATTAGCTGCAGTGGCAGCCATATTAGATACAAGATCAACCCCATTTCATTTAGGACAAACTAGACATTTTTAGAAGTCTTTTAGTGAAAACCCCATGTTGATATGACTCTCCATTCAGGAGGGGTGGCAATAACTATTTTCAAGACAGCTGCCATGTTGGTCATATTGGATGTTCGAGCAGCAGCATTTTCATTTGGGAACAACTAAACATAAGAAGTCTTCTGGTGGAAACCACATGTTGATATGACTTTTCTGTTCAAGAGGAGTAGCAATAATAAGACTTTCAAGATGGCTGCTGTGGCAGCCATACTGAACATTAGATTGGTACCATTTTCATTTAAGACCAACTAGATATCATAAAAAGTCTTTTAGCAAAAAACCCTATTTTGATATGACCACCAATCAAGGAGGAATAGCAATAACAAGATTTTCAAGATGGCCACTGTGTTGACCATACTGGATGTCCAAGCAGCACCATTTTCATTTAGGACCAACCAGACCATGGGATATGAATGTGTGTGTAAGTTTCATGTAATCCTCCTAGTAATTTAAGAGGAGTAATGAGTAGTGATTACAAACAATGGACAACAATCCGTCCCATAAACTCTCCTAGTCTAAGACCAGCAGAGCTAAAAAGAAAAAGGAAGTCGTATCTACAAGCAATTAATATTGTCAGTATTATGTCTCCCTGGCACTCGAATGACAGTGGAAAAGAAAGTAACTAACTCTTACATGTACTGTCTTTAGTTACTTTAATGCATGAATCAGAGCTGTAAATCAGGACTGATCCAGAAAAATTCTTGTTCCGGTGACATAGTAGTACCTATTATACTGGCCTCCGAGTACTCCAGATTTCTGTTTAGTCCATCTTGTCTTGTTAAAGTAAAACTCAACACTGAGTATTCTAGCTTCAGACTCACTGCCCCATCTTGTGTTAAATTTTGGCCCCATTCAAGGCCAGATAAACAGGCTGCAGTTTATGTTATATAATGCATATCTTACCAACAGACTGTGCTTCAGTTCCGGACTAGTCTTGGAAGCAAGGCTCATACAGTCTTGGCTCTGTTTGGAGTCATGCTGGTTGACTACAGAGGTATGCGCAACCTTCAGTTCAGCAATACCAGTGACAGAGCTCTGTGACTCCTCACTGAAATAAAACAGTACAAAGTACTGTAGAGAAATTTATACCAACAGATGAGATTGTGTGCCTGTGTATGTAATAAGTAATGACTATCCAGTGTGTCTAACTCAACATGTTCCAAATCAACCACTAATCAACATCATGAAATAAACAAGAGCCCCAAATCACCCTAAAGTCACACACTGACATCTGCCAAATGCTCTTTGTAGAAATGTATTCCCATGCCGATAATTGCATATGTTATGAGAACAATTGTTTCATGTTTTCTCTAGGTTTACATCTTCATCCATATTTGGTGGTACATCAGCATCATTTGTCCAATATTAAAAGGTCTCTATGCCATGACACTTTGTGCCAAAGTTGGTCAAATTCTGATAAGGAGTTTTTTTTATGATAAAGTTGTTTAATTTGTTTCTATTTTTAGTAGTGAAAGGTTTTCAAACTAGGACACTATTGGCCAAATTCTGTTAAATGGCATCTTAGAATTAGTTATGATTATTTTTCTTCCATTTTTAGTTGTAGCAGCCATACTTGTTGGCAGATTGGCATGCCATTTTTTTTTGGGGGGGGGGGGGGTAAACTTTGTTTAAGTATGCAATACTTAGCCATCACTATTACGCAGCTTATTACTTTTTCATGTCAAAAAATCTCATCCGTTTCATGTGAATACATCCTCCCACAGAGTGGAGATGGTCAATAAGACATGGTGCATTCATGCACCTCTCTGCGCCTGCACAGAAACAGTCATCTTTTTCATAGACATTATGCCAGGACATCAGAGCAGGTTGGGAGGAGGGCATTCGGTAATAGGGATGGGTAAGTATTGCGTAATAAAAATTAGTTTTAACCCTCCAAAAAAGTACATTTATTTATTACTTAGGTGGGTAGGCTGATGTGTTAAACTGATCAAAAACAGAGAGAAATTGAAAGTACTCACCGTTTGAGGGAGAGAGCCACTTTACAAATTGTTGGTGTCCTTCTGGGCCACATGTTGTGCCGCAACTATGGGTCCCAGAGAAAAAATGCCTGTGCTTTGTTATGCTAACGAGCGGAGGTAGGAGAAGGTAATATGGAATTGCCAAAATGCTGCCTTCATGACGTCCTCCAAGGAAGAGTGATTTAGATAGGCCCATGAGGCAACGACGGCTCGAACTGCATGGGCTTTTAGTTTCATAAAAGAGAGTTCTCTATCGGTAAGGGACTGATATGCTCTTTTGATTGTGGTGACAGTCCATGAGATAGTGGAGGCTGAAATATCAACGGAGCCCTTAAGAGGAAGGAAAAGATGTTTCCTACCCTTTCTTTTCCCTTTCAAGGTGTTTAGATAGGTGGAAAATGTGTGGGTTGCTGTGTAGGAGGGAGCCCCTGTGTTGAAACAGAAGATCCCTCCTGTGTGGTAGAGACCCAAGTCAACAGGTCAAGAAGATCATTGAACCACGATCGTTGGGGCCATTATGGGGCTATGAGAATGATATGAGCAGTCGAAGTTCTGACTTTTTGCAGAACCTGCGATAGCAGTTGGAATGGTGGGAAGGTGTACGCAAACAAACAATCCCACTGGAAGCTGAATGCATCCACTGTCCAAACTCTCTTGTATGGGACTGGAGAGATGTGAAAGGGATGCATGTTGTTGAGCCTGGTCACAAACAAGTCCATCAGAGTTTTTCCCCATAGTGGGAAAAGGGACTCTGTTATGGAGTGGTGAAGAGTCCATTCCATGAGGATTGTTTTGCCTGACCAGGACAGACTGTCCGCTAAAACGTTCTTCTTCCCTGGAATGTGGCGAACTCTGAGGATAATGTTCGCTGAGGTGGCCCAGTGGAGGAGGTTCCTGACCTCCAAGCAAAGAGAAGGGACATGTGTGCCTCCTTGATGTTGGATAGATGCTATGACACATCGACCCCTTACTCTGTCGATGCACCCTTGCAACACTAGAAATACGGCTTTCATTTCTAGGCTGTTGATGTGGAGGGACGACTCATCCCGAGTTCAATGACCTTGGAGAATTATGCCCTGATATGTCGGTGAACAGATAGGAGTGGGGGTCGGGTGCATGCATGGGGACCCCAGTCAGGAATCTGTCCCAATTCATCCACCAGTGCAAGCCTGGTCCTAGAGGAATCAGAGCTGATAGAGAATCTCTATATGGTTTCCACCTTGCAAGGAGAAACTGCAGAGGGTGCATTTGGAGACGTCCTAAGGGACCCAGATCCGCAGCAGTGTTCAAGGTTCCCAATAGAGATAGGGAAGCAGACAACAATGTTTTTACTCATAGCGCGTATAGAAGTGCCAGGATTCGATCTATCCGATCCAGTGGAACCTGGACTCAATTCTGGTTCATGAGGAACTCATCCTCGTATAAACGAAGTCCTGAGATGGAACAACTTCTGACTTCTCAAGGTTGGGTAAAAGACCCAACCAAGTTATTGTGGACCAACAACAGAACAGATCCTGATGGAGGAAATGAATCTGAATGTTGTAGATCAGCCAGTCATCAAAGTACTGGAGAATCGGGGTTCCCAGTAATCGCAGATCGGATGCTACTACTCCCATAACTCGGGTGAAGACTGGGTGCAGAAGTGATTAGAATGGCAGAACCTGGAATTGAAAAACTTCCTGGTTCAAGCAAAACTGGAGGTATTTCCAATGTGGAGGAAAATTCGGGATGTGCAAATAGGCATCCTGAAGGTCGATGGAGACTGCCCAATCTGATGGACGCATCGCATTCCAGCTTGAGGACGTGGTCTCCATCTTGAAATGTTCCTCCAAAAGAAACCAATTTAACGGGGAGAGATCGATAACAATATGAAATTTCTCGTTTTTCTTGGTGACCAGGAAGATTCAAAAGTATAATGCGGGACACTCATTATTCAGGACCCTCTCGACTGCCCCTTTCTGTAAAAGGGTGTGCAGCTCTTCCCTTAATTTCAACAGATTGGACTGGTGACATAACATGGGGATCCTTGATAGAGGGGTTGTTCTCTAAACTGAAGTCAGTAACACTTGTTCACAATAGAAAGGACCCACCCATTTTCCATGATGTTTGACCAAGCCTCCGAAAAGAGGCCTAGATGAGCACCTACGGGGACGTTTGGGAGAGGAATGCACGGCAGAAGAGGGTGCGAGTTCCTAGGGACGTCCTCCGCCTCCTTCCTTGGGAAAGGAAGTTGGGTTGGAGTACTTCCTCCAAGAGACTCTTCATCGACTTCCATGCTGAGGACATGACTGACAAGGAGGAGGTCTCATTTGAGGTTGTATATTGGACTGGGGCTGCATCTGTTTGAAGAATTTAGTGGGTGGACCCTGGGGGCGATTCACATTAGTACACTTCCTAGCTGATTCCGATGTACCAGGAGCAGTTGTGAATGATTTATGTTTATGATCCTTCAAATCTTGTGAAGACACTCTCGGCTTCCAATGGAGCATTCCTTAGAAGGTCTTTACTATGGTTAAGTAAGACCTTCGAGGAGTCCAGTGCAACATCAGAATGCCTTCCCATTAAAACAACTGAAGTCACTGAGCAAAAAGTATGACTTCTGGTTACCATAGTTTCCCATGCTGACCTCTTCTCGGCTACTTCGTTTAGTCTGCTGAAGGAAGCCGCTCTGAATCCTGCCGCATTACAATGTGTGCTGGAAGTGGTGGCCAAGACATCCCGGCATTCACTTTCGGTCACAATGGCTTTATCAGTGGAACTTCTGCACATCTGCAGTGAAACAATAAGCTGGCCACAGCCTGCATGTTGAACCTGCCCCTGAACGTTTGGTAAAAAGGTGTTGCACACATCAAGATGTATCCACACAGTAAGTAACATGATTCTGTGGCCAACTGTACTTGAGGAACTGACACAAAAATTGCTATGTTGAGCTTCTGCCAAGGTGGCCTTGACAGAATGATTGTTTGGAAAATCTACACTGGCTGTAACAGGTTTCTGTACTCAATTTCTTTCGGTATTTGAGCTTTCCAAACCCTACAAAACACATCTGGACTAGATTTTACAAATTTCTTTCAATGCAGAGTCTACAGGTAATAACATCTACGCATCAATAAAGAAAAATTCCACTGAATTTAAGCCCCTGCCCATCCCAATCATAAAATTTTACTGAACAAATTCAATAAATGTTACTCCAGACTTGGAAATCTATTCCAAACATATAAATGCAGTGTTTTCTGATTGGTCAGAATATTTCAAGACAGATTTGGAGTTAAGTAAAATTCTATGATGGAGGGGGCAAGACCATGTCATAAAACGTTATACTGCATTTAACAGCATGTCAGCACAATAATGGCTATATAGTGCCAATTAAAGTAAAGTTCTAAAAATGTAAATATAAAAACAAAAAAATGTTAACAAGATAAACCCTTCCAAATAAATGCAAACATGAAGTATTACAATATTAAATGTTATTCCAACATGGAAAGCATACTCCAAAATGAAAAACAAAGTCTTTTGATTGGTCAGAATATTTAAGATTTTAAGTTGAGTCAAGGTTTATGACAGAGGGGCCAGGATAAATGGGCCATATCTCCCAAACAACTACCCAAATAAATCATAATTTAAATGTTCATTTATGTAAACTTCAATTCTAATAATGTGGCCCAATAGGCATTATGATCAAAGCATCTGGGACAAATGTTGTTAATGGCAAAACATACTTATAGTATTCATTTTTAATGTTTCTCTTAACTAAGAATTCTGATTCATATTCCTATACTTTATAAAAAGATTTAACAGAATCTGATGAAACTGTTCGATCCCATGCCTTTTGACTTTAGTTTTAATCTACTCTTACACAATGAGAATTAATATTGCTTTCAATGGAAGTTTTTACCAAAATAAGAACTTAAATTTGATTTGTACATAAACTGTTATGCTAATGAGAAGGCAGAGCTATATCTGCTCTGCAATCCATCAATCATAATCCTGACCTATTATAATGCAGAAATAATAAATTCAAACTAATTACCTTGACCTCTGGTCTGAAGATTCCTAAAACAATAGCAGCTTTGTCCTGTGAAATTCAATGAATACTGAACAATACAAGAATGATATATTTGGCAGAAATGAAAAGTAAACACAAACTTAATCAAAAACAGATTCATGCAATTACAAAGTTAACTCCCTTGGCATTCCCTGAAGGAATAAAAACAAAAAAAAGGGGGGGGGGGAAGAGAGAAGGGCATGAAACCCATTTCAAATTTGGGACTTGAGAAGCTAGAACCTCATTTCTGATTTGGTAATGAATCTAATAATCTGCCCCCCCCCCCAACCCACCATTACCCAACCCCAGCCTAAAACACGCAAGTGATATTAAATCTGGTGATAAGGATTAGGATGTAAAAGTTGTACAATTTGTATGGCAACAATGCAAATATGCTATAGATCGGTTTCACATCCACACATACTCCTCAATTTCTTTCCGTGTCACATCTTGCAAGGTTGCTGGGCATTTCACTTCTGTTTTTTCTTTCTGGACTGGCAACTCTTTGCCACTCTTTGACTTCTTCTGCCCTTCTTTGGACTCTATCACTACTGGGCTGTCTCCAATCTGGACATTTTTGGCATCATAGATGTTAATGACCTGTGATAAAAACTACATTATTCTATGTTGGGCAATTTTCTATGGATCCCTAAAGTAAATAATGATGTACTCCAATATTAAATGAACTATTATGCAAATATTGGAGCCATACACATATAACAACTAATAAATAAGAATGATGGGAAAGATCATTTAACAAGAGGCTAAACTGGGCTTGATATTGTTCACATGGCTTACATAACTAAGCAACTGACCATTTCATCAGGTTGGCTTCTGTAGTATTGTATGAACATAACCCAATGTAAACTCCCAACTTATTTTACAACAGTATAAAGCAAATTCGTTCCAAAGATAAAGGCATAATAATATGCATCACTGTAGCTCACAATCAAACTCATCTAAGATCTTGATGATATAAACCTTTTTACCAAGTTTTATCAAAATGGTTTGTTAAATGTAGGTAACAAACTCAGACCGTCAGATGCAAAGTCATTAACATTGGCAGGTCTCCCTTGTTAAAGAACCTAAGACTCTGATGACATAAGCAAAATCCAATCTAATCTTGATCAAACTCTGATCATAAACTCACTTGAGTAATGGCAAGCTCAACTAAACTAATACAAAATCATCTCAAATATATGGTATTGGTTATTATCAAACTTGTCCGAGATCATGATGGTTAAGCCCATATTCATGTGTGATCAAAATCAGATCAGAAATACTGATTCCAGAGGGGTAACAAGCTCAGCCAATCTGATGCAAGATCACCTCATTAGTATCTGTGTATCTTGCTTATTATCAAACTTGTTTGAGATCTTGAGGATATAAGCTTATATTCCAAGTCTGATCAAAATCTGACCATAAATGTGGCCTCCAGAGTGAAAATCAATTGTTTATGGACAGACAATGGACAACGGACACAGGCCATACCAGAATAAAAATGTAGTTTTTGTGGGGGGTAAACTAATTTTAATAATGTAATACTTACTTGTCACTACTGCCTTGCTTACCGTCTGAGATATTAAGTCCCCTCATCTGAGCTCATAATTCCAACCTCCCATTATATGGAACATGTGGGATACTCTTCCTCTCTGACACTGACCCAGACTATGCTTGGACCATCAAAATCGAATGGGAGGAGGGAATCTTGCAATAGTAACAGGAAGTATTACATAATTAAAATTAGTTTTACCCCCCCCCCCCAAAAAAAACCTTTTTTTACATTTTAATAGCAGTAATACATCACCTGTCACTATTGCCTAGCTGAATTTGCCAGTTTGGAGGGAGGCTGATGTCCTAAAAAAAACTGATATGAACTTAACATACTCATTCTTATGGTAGCAGTGTCTACTACTGTAAGTTGGCAGTAGATTGGGCCACTTTTTGTGCCTTAACTATTTGGCCCAATAAAAAAAAAATGCCTTCGCTCTGATGTGCCAAAGACCGAAAGTAAAAGGAGGAGAAAGTAGAGTGCAACCTCCACAATGCAGCTCTCATAACATCCTCCAATAACAAATGATTAAAACAGTGCCATGAAGTAGCAATAGCCCTGACTTCATGGGCTTTAATTCTCATTAACGAAATGTCCTTCTCAGTGAGGGACTTATAAGCTCTTTTGATAATGAGGACAATCTACATGGAAATGGTGGATGCCAAGATATCAGCGCAACCCTTCATAGGTAGGAAGAAACACTTCCTATCCTTTCTTCTCCCTTTTGATGTGGACAAATAGAACCATAATGCCCTGACTGGGCAGAGAAGTCTATCCTGATCATCCCCAGGATAGATACAACTGAGACTCGGGATCTATATAGTGGAGGTACTGAAGGAAGCTAGTTTTCTGCACAAAAATCCAGCTGACAAAGGCAAAAGTAGACTAATAATTGCTGTTGAACTATAAACAACCTTTTGGTACAGACAAGGCATGAAGCATGCTCCTTCTTCTTGCAGACAATAAGGACAGAAGAAAAAGTTTTATGGGTAAGGTTCTCGAAAGAAGCTTCACCCAGCAGTTCATAAACAGGTTTTGACAAGGCCCATAACACACACAAGAGATTCCATCAAAGCATTAGCGAGCACGATACCAGTCTCTGCAGTTCAAAATACTCAATAAGATTGGAATAGAACTTAAGTGTGTTGGACAGGGCTGCCATATAGCCCTTAATAGTAGAAACCAAAATTCTCTATCTCCACTGCACACAGAGAGGGGTAATGCATTTCCTACTGCACCAATTACAAAAGATTCTCTACTCTGTATTGTAGACCTTGGATGGAGACCATCTCCTGGCCTGGACGATGCAGTTGGTAATTTTGCTTGAAAACTTGCCCTGGTGGATAGATTGTTTGTGATAAGCCAAGCATGAAGGTGGAGAATCTGTGGGCTGTTGTGAAGAGACCCCCTGTGCTGTGACAGCAGGTCCCTCCTCTGCAGTAATGTCCCGGGTTGGTTTACCAACAAGTTGAATAGATCACTGAACCATGATCATTGGGACCACAGAGGGGCTATCAGAATGAGCTGAGCAGTGGTCTTCCTGACGTTGTGAAACACTTGTGGAATCATTCTGAAAGGTGGGAAGGTGTAAGTGAGCAGACGATCGCGCCTTAGACCAAGGTGTCCACTGCCCAAGCCCTCTGATCTGGAAGAGGGGAGACATACAAGTGGAGCTTGTTGTTCATTCTCATCACAAACAAGTCCATCAAGGGTCTCCCCCACAGTCTGAACAGAGACTCTGCTATGGACTGGTGCAGAGACCATTCCATGAGGACTACTTTGCCTCTCCTGGACAGACCACCCACCAGAATATTTTTGTTGCCTGGAATATATTGAACATGAAGGTGCTCCAAACCTCCATGCAAAGAGGAGGAGCATGTGTATTTCCTTGTTGCCTGAGGTATGCTACTACTGACGTGTTGTTGGAGGAGACCATCACACAATGACTCATTTGGTTGCCACACCTCTGTAGGGCTGTAGGCTAAAAATACCACCCTCATTTCCAAATTGTTTATGTGAAGGGTGGCATCTGCCCAGGAACATGAACCCTGAAGAACTACCCATTCTGGCTCCAAGTGAGTGCCCCAACCTGAATCTGATACATCTGGATAAATAGGAGTGGGGTTCGGAAGTGAGCATTGAGACTCTGGTCAGAAACCGGTCCCAATTTGCCCACCAACTCAAGTGGTGATAAAATTCTGACCCCAGTTTACAGTTTCCCTGAAGGAGAAACTGGAGAGGGTGAAAGTACATTTTTCCTCTGGGAACCAGGTCCGTCATGAAGTTAAAGGTCCCCAGGAGGGACTCACATAGGCAAGTCGACAAGGTCTTGGCTTGAAGCACTGTCAAAAGAGCCAGGCTTCTGTCTATCCTGTCCAGAGGAACATGAACTTGCCCAAGGTTGGTGAGGAAATTCATCTCCACATAAACAAAATCATGAGATGGGATTAGTTCTGATTTCTCTAGGTTTGGAATGAGTCCTAGCTGGATCACTGTGGACCGACAGCAGGACATATGTTGCAAGAGGGACTCTTTGAGGCCATTGTGTATCAACCAGTGATTGAAATACTGGAGGATAGGGATCCCCAGAGACCTCAGGTGGGTGGCAACTACTCCCATCACCATAGTAGAGCTCTGGGAGCAGAGCCTAAGCTGAACGGCAGAGCTCAAAATTGGAAAACTTTCTGGTCAAGGCAAAACCAGAGGTATTCCCTGTGAGTAGGAAAAATTGGGATGTGAAGGTACGCATCCTGAAGGTCAATGGAGTCTGCGCAGTCACTGTGTCTTATGGCATTCCTGACTGAGGCTGTAGTCTCCATCTTGAATGGTTCCTCCTGAAGAAACCTGTTTAGGTAGAATTATCAATGATAAGCCGAAACTTTCTGCCTTTTTTGGAGAACATGAAAATCCGGATGTAGAAAGCCAGGAGCCAGGAGCAGCTGCCAGGGACTGGTACTGTTGGTCCCTCAGGTCTCGAGATGCCATGGAGGCAATGAGACCTCCTAAGAGAGTCTCTGCCAACAACAGAGCAGCCCTGAGAAGGTCCAGTAAGATCTCTGATGTGTCCAGAGCAACATCCCTGTGGAGGTGGAACAGTTCCACAGAAAGCACCATGGACATTGAAAAAGTATGCCTCAGAGGTTTGGCAACAGCCTCTAGCAAGCGCTGCAGCATGGCTGGAGACAAAGATTCCTTTTTCAGAAGACTGAATGAGACTGCCAAAAAAAGATTGGCATGTGAGGTTATGTTAACAAGCGTACAAGCTTTAAACTACAGCACCTCCAGCATCTTGACTGGAAGGTGAGTCCAGATCCCCACTGAAATCCCCACTTGTGACGCCCCAGTGTCCAAGGTTTGTGTGTGTGTGGTTTATGAGGCCAAACAGGAGAGTGAACCCTGTTGCTGGATGCTGAAAGCAGCGGTCACAGTGTAGGGGGGGGGGGGGAACAGATGACCCCTTATATTGCCTGGCAAATTCCTGGCCTTTTAAAAATGTTTGGGAAAGCTCCCTTACCATGGTCGAGTGAGGGAATCAAAAGGAGATCTGGTTGTGGTGTGGTCCCTGAGTGTCTCCAAACTGGTGAGGATTTTCTTGTTCTCCATGCCAGAAGGTTTGGGACACAGATCTGGGTGGAGAAGGTGGTAAACTTCGTTTCTGACTTATCAAAAGACCAGATTTCTACCTTCTCCTCTGCCTGAACTGACAGGTGGATGAGGAAGGGACCCAAAGGAAGGACCATCTTTGCTGGTTCCTCAGAGAACTCGTTCAAGTCCACCACAACCAAAAGGACATCATCGTCCTGCTCCCACTCCAGAGAGGAAGACTGGGGAGTAGGGTTATCATCATCCTGTAACTCCTCATTGAGAGTGGAGGGATTGCCCCTAGAAGTGGGCTTTTTAGGAGAATGGGAAACACTTCTTGTCCCTTCTATTGAGGTATCCATGTCCCGCAAATGCACATGGGGATTGGCAGTCCTGCCCTTACTCACAGACTTTTTAGAAGGATGTGAACACTTCTCATCCCTCCTAGATCGTCTAGTGAGAGAGGACTGGCATCCCTCTTTGTTTGGCTCCACATGAGCAGAAGATGTAGATCTGCGACCTGCCACATCTTAACTGCTTGGAGGCCAAGGTATGGTCATCCATGGCACAATTAACCCATTTCAGATGGGATATGATTCGGTTCATATGTTCACTACATTCAGTCTACCACTTCGTAGAAGTATGCATTTAACAGTGTAATATGTCACTAGTATATGTGTACTCTTTTGAAAAGAAGGAAATAAAGAAGGTACATGTAGGATGTACACAAATGCAGTGACAGCATGAGTTTAAAAAACACCAAAAACTGGTAAAAATTTTATTTAAAAATCGAGTTTTAATGAGTGAAGATCAAAATGGCAATCAGTACTGAAGGGGCAAGTGATGGCAGTTATGTGCTTGCAGAATCAGTTGAAAATATAGACAATTTTGTGTAGAAAATTAATATTTTAGGCAGTGGGGATGGTTATCTTTACTTCTTCAAAATGAACAGAGCTGATGATAACTGGTTATTTGAAAATTTGATTTCCAACACAAGTTTTAACATGTGAGGATCAACATGGCAGACAGCACTGAAGCGGCAAGCGATGGCAGTGATGCTAATGCCGATTTTGATGAAAATATAGACAATTTTGTGGGGAAAATTGATATTTAGGCAGTGGGGATCATGATCTTGACTACATTTAATGAACTGAGCAGATAATAACTAGTTAATTGGTTTTCTGACTCGAATATTGAAAATGAAGAAGACTGATGCTTTTCAAGCAAACTGGACATTTTGAGAACTTCACTTCTCATAAAAGTTTGCCCATATATCGATGTTGGATGTGTACATAATATTATGAAATCTTACTGCATTCCTGGAAATGGACCAAAATAAATTCAACAAAACTATGATTTTTTACATTAGAATTTATTATGGAAAAAAAATACTGAACCAAAATGGAAAGCTTTGTTGACTTTCCAGTAAAGATCTGTTCTACTTGCTCTCCAATTCTCACGTGAGTAAATTTAATGAAACTGAATTAACCTTTGACATTCTTGATGGATATTTATTATTTTTTCACCTTCTTAAATGGCGTAAAATTCCCCTCATTTCATACACTTACATATAGGAGGTAAAATGAATACTGCAGGTAGAAAAACAGCATTGAAAGTAAGTTATACAAAAAAATGTATAGCATGTTTTTTTTAGTTGGCTTAACTTTACTTTCAAGTGAATTTTTTACATCTGAAAATTTTCAGTGAAAAAATATATGACTTTAAAGAAAATTTTATGCTTTTTAAAATGGTATATAACTTTTGAACAATTATTTGACCAACGTCACTGAATTCACTCATGCTGATACACCAATAACGGAACAAATTTCCAGTTCTACACAACTGCCTGTCTGATTGGGCTTAAGTATGAAAAGGGTTAATGCGAAAGGAGATTCGCTGGGGCAGTACTCTTCTCTCAGAAAGAGAAAGATCCCATACACTCCTGGAATTGAGGATATAAGGATCCAATACTCTCTTGGAATCAAGGACTATAGGGGGAAGAAAGAAGTTTCTTTCTCAATTTACAGGTGCACCAACACACAGCCAGGTCCAAAATACAACAGAACGGACAACCGTTCGTTCGTATGCACTTCGTGCAAGATAAACATGCTGGGTGCGTATCCCATGGGGCCTTCTTGTGCCCACATTTTGCAACATTCCTGAAAAGAAAAGTATGTACTGCCAAATCTAGTACTCTCTGAAAGAAAAAATATCATGCAAATATTTGATTAAAAAATATCTGCCAAAGCAGCGAAATAAAGTTATTTTAACACCACAATTTAAAATTGCACAGCCTAGCGAGTACCTATTCGCAGAGGTGCAATAGAATTATTTGATGCAACAATCAAAACTACTGCTTAAGCAAGAACTATTTTGATGCAATACAATACAATTATTTGATGCAACAACTAAATTTTGACTGCTTAAGAACTGACGAAGCAGTGCTATAAAATTATTTCAATGCAGTAATTTGAGCATACTGAGCAAGCAAGTACTTATTAATTAATCAATTTCCACAACTGATGAACAAAACAATTAAAGGCACTGCCTAAGCAAATGCTATTAATTAATAGTTCCAAATTTGATGAACAAAAGGGAATTAAGATTCTGGAACCACAATAGGGTAATAATATTAACCCTAGGGAAAAATATAATGAGTACCACCGAAGCATGTACTAAAATACAATTCCGGAACAAAAGCATAGGAGGAATTACTTACCCAAATGCCAGGTAAGGGGAAAAGGGAAGAACAGAGATGAGAACTGCTAGATGAACATGGTGCAATAAAGTCCCCGAAACTATCAAGAAAACTAAATTCACAATCAAACAATGCAAGGACTGAGGGGATAATCACTCAATTGAAACAGAAAATTAGAATAATTTGCCAAAAACATATTTAAACATGTAAATGAAGGCAATTTACTGAGAGCCAACTGAACACATCTTAGTGTTACAAGTGTCCAAGCAAAAGAGGAAGAGTATCCCACATGAGCCGATGACATGGTAGTCAGGCTGGTTTTGGGTTCTCTCTCTTTTAGATTTGTAGAACATTCCATATAATGGGAGGTTGGAATTATGAGATTGGACAATGGAATTTAACATCCTGGAAGGTAAGCATGGCAATAGTAACAGATATTGTATTACTGCTATTAAATTGATATATGACACAATACCATGAAATCCACCTGATTGGACACCTCTGTAAAATGGAAACCTGTTCATAAAGTAAATTTACAAACCCCTTTTCTAAAGTTTTCATATTTATTGCTCATTTATATAAAGGACACTTATCCACACACACAAAAAAAAATTTCTATGGTCTCTTGAATACCCTTTATAGCCTGGTTTCACTATCAAGTAAATTTATGGCCAATTACTGACATTACTGAATCATCATCATCATCTGTATTTCTAATAAATGAATGATGATGCACTGCATTTGTAATACACACAAAACATACATGTATGCATGCATTTACAGCCTGGATGACATGTGCTTTTGCTTCTTAAATGTAAATGAATATAATTTTTTTTTTTTTTTTTTTTTTTTACATACAAATGAAATAATACATCTTTTAAAAAAGCTATAAATTAATTATTAACTCATTGATTGTTGGAAAGTAGGTGAAGGTACCTTTGGATTATCTCTTTCTTTGTCATAGTAGTGGTAGTGATGATGTATTATCACTTTTTCACCACCTTCCCCTGTCTTTCTAATTGTCTCAGTGCCTGATTCTGCTATATCAGTCACTTTATTATCTGTTGGTGTTGGGGTTGAGCAGGATGTATTCTTTTCTGATTGGCTGAGTGGCATCTTTTTGCTGCTATGTGATTGGCTCTCTGGTGTCATCTGACTGCCCACAGATTCCACAGATGTTAAGCTCCTCCCATCATTATCAGGAGGTAAAGACAGCACATCAAAATTGGGGAGGCCTGTAGAGACACAAATTTAAACAAAGTCTTATTAGATACTGGCAGTACTGCAACTTACGCAAACTTATGGCACATTTTCCCACCTACAATTTCCACTGTGCCTCTAAATTTGACAAATACGCATATCTTAATAATTATCGCAATATCTGTTAATATGGCTCTGATGTTAAAACGGCAGATATAATATCGCCTTTAAAGTATGATTGAAATTACTGCACAATTTTGGTACTTTAACAAGGATTTGTAAGTATTCACTACTTTTGTGTTGAATGCATTGAAATAACTCGTTATTTCACAAAGATGGTATTTGGTCTATCCTATATTTTCCACAAGGACACTCTTATTTTTATATTTTAAAAAAAATCTAATTTCAATTATGCACCATATAAGCAAGGTTGTGATGATTCAACAGATATAAGGCAAATTGATGACATAGTTTGCCATTTTACCTGCCAGGAGCTATTGATGTGAATCTGAGTACCACACTTCTGATCGCTATCTCTGTCTTTTTACATTTCTATTTCAAATAATTTTACCAGTATGTGAAGATAATAAACTGGTGAATTAGAAGTGAGAGAAGAAATGATGACTGAATTAGGATTTTATTTAAATTTACTAAAAAATTATAATTTGCCTCAATTTTCCACTCAACAGACCAAATATCCTAACAAGTACAATATGGGGTTATCAGTATCACATAATTCAACCTGTTGTAACACCAAGAGTCATCTGGAGACGACATATCTAACCCACCCCCCAGGTGCCCCACTTATGTAAGCACCCCTACTAAAACTACCCTGTAGTGCTGCCACTCACTTGTACTACTTATGCTAGTACCTTGTGAACCAGCACTATAACTCACGCTACACTTTGTTTCAATGGCTACAAAAAAGTAACAACTTCCGTTTGAATACCTTGAACAATTTTAGAGTTTATGCTCCAGAAATGAAAATGTTCATGGACAGACAGGATATAAACTATTGTGGAGCATACCCTTTTCCAATATGGAAAACCCTCATCCATTCCAGATATACCATCCTCCTATTCTAGAAAAGTTCTAGAATATGTACATCATAGACCCAGTCTGACTCCATGTCATAACCCCATGTCTAGTAGTGATTTTCGTTCTTTTTTAAGACCTTGACTATTGAAGGACATCAGAGCAGGGTGGGCAGAGGGCATCTGACAATAGTGACAGGTAGGTATTACATATACATAATTAAAATTAGTTTTACCCCCCCCCCCCAAACTACATTTTAATATCAGTAATACATTACCTATCATTACTGTGTAGCTGAATTTGTCTAGTAGGAGGGAGCTTGATGGCCTTCAAAGGAGTAAAATTTAAATTACTCACCTTACAGTAGAACAAATCCACTGCTGTTAGCAGCAGTCTGGGTTACTGTTTGTGCTGCAACTATTGGATCCAGGGAAAAAATACCCTCACTTTGGTTTGTTATGGTCTGAAGGTAAAGAGAGGTCGTATGCAATCGCCAAAATGCAACCTTCATAATGTCCTCTAATGACAAGTGATTGAAATAGGCCCATGTGGTAACGATAGCCACAATTTCATGGCCTTTGATTTTCATGAATAAAAGATCCCTCTCAGTCTAAATGAGGGACCTATAAGATCTCTTGATAGTGATTGTAATTCACTTACAGATGGTGGATGCTGAAATATCAGTGGATGCCTTTAACAGAAGGAAACGACGCTTCCTACTCTTCCTTCTCCCTTTTGAAATTGCCAAATAGAAACTAAGCACCCTAACTGGGCAAAGCAGTCTATCTTGATTGTCCTCAGTGCAGATACAACTGAGACTGGGAATCTCTATAGGAGATGGAAGTACTGAAGGTAGTTGGTTTCTGGCTAGAAAAACCGGCTGTCACAGGAGAGTAACAAACTCGTAATTACCACTGAACTGTAAACACCCCTCTATAGAGAAAGCATGGAGCTTGCTTCTTCTCGCAGAAGCTAAAGCAAGCAGAAGGACAGTTTAAAGTGTAAGATTCTCAAACAAAGCTTCACAAAATGGTTCATAACGGGGTTTTAGACAAAGACCACAAAACACACAAGAGATTCCACCTCAGCATAAGTGAGCAAGACACTGGCCTCTGCAGCTCAAAATACTTATGAGATCTGCTATATGAAGATCTGAGCCAATGGTCAGACCCATGGAAAATTTCAGCGTGTTTGAAATGGCTGCCATATAACCCTTGATAGTGGAGACCAAGCATGCTCTCACCTCAGAGAGGAAGAGTAGAAATTCTGTTCCTGCATTGAGAGAGGGACTTCCTAGTGCACCAATAACAGAAGATTCTCCACTTTGCATCATCACTCCTAGCTGGGAAGATGTATTTGGCAACCTTGCTTGAAAAATTCACCTGGCAGATAGATTGCTTCAGATGAGCCAAGTGTGAAGGTGGTAAATATGTGGGCTGTTGTGAAGGAGAACCCATGTGTTACGACTAGGTTTTTCCACTACGGCAATGATCTACGGCAATGATCTGGGTTGGTCTATGAACATGTTGAGGAGGTCAGTGAACCATGACCATTGAGGCCACAGAAGGGCTATCAGGATGAGTTGAGCAGTAGACGTCCTGACCTTCTGGAGAACCTGTGGAATTAATCTGAAGGGTGGGAATCTATAAGTGAACAATTGATCCCTCCTGAAGCTGAAGGCAATCCAATTTCTTAGCAAATAAGTCTAGCCGTGATAATGTGAATACTTACTATTTAAAGCAAGTTTTGACAAATAATGAATAAATATTTATATTTTAACTTATGTTACATTTTAATTGTAATACATGTATTTGTACGTATTCCACGTCTTACCCTAGCCTCAGGCAGTTAGTGAGCTTGCCGACTCTAAACAATTGGTTTGTCAAAGATTGTTTTGATGCATGTCGCCGATTTTAAGGTGAGTAGGTGTTAATTGTTAATAATATAACTTGTGAGATTTCTTTGACAGGTGTATTTGAAAATAAAAGGCTCTCTAACGATTAACCACCAGGAGAATTTTGTTCAAAGCAAAGCTGATGTACCAAAAATGTAGTACCCGCAAGTGGTGTTTATGATCTGTTGTTTACATGATAATGACAGGAGACCAATACATATTTACTGCTTGGCAAACAATTAAATGGATAAAAGTAAGTGTTCTCCATTTTAAAAGCCATCTTGTCAAACATTTTGATGCATGTCACCAATTTCAAGGTGACTAGATGATAACTGTAAAGTAAATGGATACAATAAGTGTTCACAAATCCCTCAGTTATGAGTATAAATAAATTAGTACAGTCTAGCCTTCATTATTGTTAATGTAGTAGATGAGATGAGTCTGCTATCTTATCTAGGCAAAAAAAGATATTGCGTTTGGGGCAAGCTTAAATTTCCCTCTGATTTGGTCTAAGCACCTTTGCAGGGTTAAAAACACCACCCTCACTTCCAAATTGCTTATGTGAGGAAAACTTCCTCTGGAGATCAAAGACCATGGAGAAGCACACCTTCTGGTTATATTTAAGCACCCCAACCATCTGATGCATCGGTGTAGACATGAGTGGGGTTCGGGGGCATGCAGTGGAACTCCGTTCAGGTGTCTGTCTTGATTGAACTACCAGTTCAGATGGTACTGAAAATTGGATGCTAGAGAAATTCGGACTGACAGAGAATCTTTGTGCGTTTTCCAGGTTGCCAGAAGGAGAAAATGGAGAGGACATAGGTGAAGCCTTGCTAGGTGAACTAGGTCTGCCATGGAGTTTAACGTCTCCAGAAGGGCATGGCAAACTTAGACCAACAACGAAGTTATGTTTGAAATGCCTGAGCTCCCGTTTAAACAGATGTTGATCCCTACCAGCTGTAGAGTATGTAATTGGTGTATCCAATAAAGTTCTCTATCTTTCCAATTAGTGTTGCTACTAAAGAGCTCTGGATCAGATTGGATGATTTCTATTATCTGATACTGAATACAATAAATGTTGTGGTCAAGTTGGTTAAAATGTTTAGACACTGGGGTCTCTTTCTTATTACGGATGTCCCTTAAGTGTTCTTTAATTCTCACTTTAAATTCCCTTTTTGGTCTCACCTACACATTGTTTGCCACAGAGATGGCAGGTGAGTTAATAAATAAAATTACTTGTAGTACAGTGACCTCTTAACTTTGAAGTATATTTGAGGTTTGTAAATGTGCTTCTAAATATTTTTGATTTGTCCATTTTCATGCAAAATGTGCAATTAACGGTCTCGCAATCTAATATTTTTTGTTTGCGATGCACTGTTGAAGATAGTCTGCTACTTTTTTTTGTTGTTGGTAGTATGACAAACTTGAAGAGGGGGATTAAGTGGTTTTGGAGTAGCAGACGCTTGACTTGTTGGCGTTCTGAAACCGGGTCATCCAGTTTTCTCTTTTTGTTCGTGTTAGCATCTCTTCTAATCATGGTGGATATGGAAGAGCTTGATAGAAGTACAGATGTGCTTCCGAAGAGAGTCATTGGGCTCTTGGTGGAATTGGGATCTATACGACTGGTATCCCGCAGAGGGTCGCCTTCACTTCCGATTAGATTTGAATTGAAAGAAGGTACTGCCTGAAGGATGTAGAGGCGTTCCCTCCCATCTGCTGGGGTGATCTAGTCTAATAGTGCATATAAGACACATGAACAGTGGAAAACTGAAAACCTCTGATGTCAGAAAATGTATAATATGAACCTATGTTTTTGAAAAATTTAATTCTTTTAAGAAATAAATATGTTGAACATTATTTTGTTTGTTCTTTCTATGGATTAAAGTGCATACATCTCATCAAATCTTGACAATTGATTAAAATTTTGGGACAAGAACATAAAAAAGACCCATAAAAGACTGCTACAGTTCATTTCAGACCAACTGAATCGAGGACACACCCCAAGCGGGCTTACTTAGTTGAGTGAGCTCATTGCCAAAGAAGCACAAGATGATCAATTTCATTGGCTGACAGAAATGTCTTACTGATCTGAATTAGCTTGGGCAGCAATCAAGAGCACATGGTCAATGACCAGGGAGAGAAAACATAGAGAAAGAACGATAACATCTTCAGCAATATAAATGCTGCATTTATTTCCAAAGCAAACATAATGGGAGGAAAAAATGTTGACTCAAGTGTCCAAAATAAATTCCTGAGGGTAATGGTTACTCAAACATGGGGAATTCAAATCCCAGTATGGAAGGCTGTGGCAAGAGAGGCTGGTAATGGTATGCGTTTGAATTTTCTAGAATAAACAAGAAATGGATAAGGATATTTGCTCCCCTACTTTTTTCCAAACGACCTACTTCATTTCATTTCTGGGGTGAATATTATATACTTGTAAGTGAAAGAAGATAGAGTCATTTACATCCCCTGCTCCACCAAAATGATAGTGAAGTTGACAATTTCTCAATAGTAATAGGCACATCTAGATTTCTAGTTTGAAACAGATACCAATTATCATAGAGATATACTAAGTAGACATAATTAAAACTCAATGTGACTATGACCACCGGTCATTCAAGGGGAGTAGCGACAGCAAGATTTCCAAGACTGCTGAGTGGCAGCCATATTGGATGTACAATCGGCACCATTTTCATTTATGACCAACTATATTTCATAATTAGTCCTCTGGTGAAAACCCCAATGTCGATATGACTTTCCACTTAGAAGGAGTAGCAATAAGATTTTCAAGATGGTTGCCATGGTAGCCACACTGGATGTCCGATCAGCACCACAATGGTGGCCAGATCTTGCTATTGCTACTCCTCCTGAGCATAAAGTCATATCGACATAGGTGCTGAGTACTGAAACCATCTCTGATATTCTTCAGCGATAACAAGATTTTCAAATTAGCTACTGTGGTGGACATATTGGATGTCAGATTGGCATGATTTTCATTTAGTAACAAGTAGGCAAAATTATGTCTTTTGGTGAAAACTCAATGTCAATATGACCACCCATTCAAGTGGAGTAGCAACAGCAAGATTTCCAAGACTGCTGAGTGGCAGCCATATTGGATGTATGATTGGCACAATTTTCATTTAGGACCAACTAGGTATCATAAGAAATCTATTGGTGCAAACCCCATGTTGATATAGCCATCCATTCGAAAGGAGCAGAGATAAAAAAAAAATTTCAAGATGGCACCATGGTGGCCATATTGCTGCTCAGTTTGCATCATTTTCATTTAGGACCAATTAGACATCATAAGAAGTCTCACATCAGCACCATTTTAATTTAGGGCCAACAAGACATTATAAGAAGTCTTCTGGTGAAACCCCATGTTGATATGACTTTTGGTTTTGGTGGAGTAACAATAGCAAGATTTTCAATATGACTATTGTGGCATTCATACTGTATGTCAGCTCTGCGCCATTTTCACTTATGACCAACTAAACAACATAAGAAGTCTTTTAGTGAAAATTCCATAATGACATGACCATCCATTCAGAAGGAGTAGCAATAACAAGATTTTCAAAGATGGTTACTGTGGCAGCCATTTCGGATATCCAAGCAGCACCATTTTCCCTCAGGACCAACTAGACAATGGGATAAGTGTGTGTGTAAAGTTTCATGGCAATTCTCAAAGTAGCTTAGGAGTAATGACAACAAACTTGTGCTAATAGATGGATGGATAATGGACGATAGATAATCCATGAGCTCTTCTGATCCATGACCAGGAAAGCTAAAAATATAAAAAATGAAGAACTTTGAACAGCAAAAGGCACAAATGGACCACAAGTCTAATATACCGTATTTAGCTGTGTATAACGCGCACTTTTTTCACCCAATTTTCTTATTTTAAGTCAGGGGTGCGCGGTTCATAGAAGAACTAAAAAAAAAAGTTTTTTCCAGGTCGATCTTACGAAAGGATGAAGGCACTATAACTGCCTACATGTGTCACATTCACTCCTTGTGAAATATTAAATCCGTTGCACATTGCATTGTAATTAAATTGTTTACCGGTACTAGCCTTATTAATGAAATATATATGGCTTACAAACCTTGATAGTCATGTTCTTTGATTGCTTATGCTAATAAACTCGTTTCATTTCACATTACTGTGAAGCGTTTTGTTCTGTGCCTCGACCGGAAATACATGTACATAACGACTTGTAACTTGCTGTTCTAAAGCTGTGCAAGACACCGCATTGCAATGAAACGAATAAGATTACCGGACCGCTACCGTTAATGTTCAGTAATCCATAACTGTGGATCTAATACATTTTGTCTTCAATTATTCTTGGTTGAACTGAAATATAATATTTATAATTCAAGCAGTGTTAATTTTCTCATCAGAGGCACCTTTAGGGGACATATTTTTTGCGACTACGGTTTGTCTGTTATGGTAACACTGACATATTATGAAATAAAATAATCAATTAATGTATGAACTTGGAAAACATTCTTTTTTTTTCATTTGGAAAATAAATTTAGTTCTTAGTTTTATTTCTCATCTTAAATGGTAGTATTTATATTTCTTTGTGGCTATACAGTGATCAATGCTTCACTGACTCGGTTTGGTCTTTTTAAGGTTATCAGTGGAGCTAATATATGATTACCGTACCAGTAAATGTTCAATATTTGATAACTGTGGATCGAATTATTGTTTTCATCATTTATTCTTGTTTGAATTTAAAAATAATATTTAGAATTAAAGCAGTTTTAATTTTCTCATCAGAGGCACATTTAAGGTACATCTTTTTCCTGACTACGGTTAGTCTGTTACGGTAACAATGACACATCGTGAAACAAAATAATCGATTAATGTATGAAGTCGGAACACATTCTCTTTTTTTTTCTTTGGAAAATAAACTTGGTTCTTAGTTTTATTTCTCATCTTAAATAGTGTTTGATATATTTTTGTAACTATACAGTGATCAATGCTTCATTGACTTAGTGTGATCTTTTCACGGTAATCAGCGCTGGATAAGCATTGATGTGCTGAACATAGTTACAATGCTTTGTCTAGGTAAACTTCCAATTTATATACTTTTCTTTGGAAAATAACCTTGGTTCTGTTTTATTTCTCATCTTAAATCATAGTATTTGATATATCTTTGCGACTATACAGTGATCAATGCTTCATTGACTCAGTGTGATCTTTTCACAGTAATCAGCGATGGCTTAGCTTTGATGTGCTGAACATAGTTACAATGCTTTGTCTAGGTAAACTTGCAATTTATTTCCTATTCTTCGGAAAATAAGCTTTGTTCTTTGTTTTATTTCTAATCTTTAACCACAGCATTTGATCCTTCTTTGTTACAACAGAGTGAGTAACATTTAATTGACTCAGCGTGGTGTTTTTAAAGGTAATCAGCGCCAGCTAAAGTTTTGATGTGCCAAACATAATTACGAAGTATTGTCTTGGTAAATTCTATCTAGGGCACTGAGATATATTTTAGAAGTGTCATTCTAGTCCAGATAAGTATAAATACTGGACCTGAACTTTTACATAGCATCTTGTATTCGATCAAACGCCAGGAATGATGACAGACGAAGACATACGGCGACTTTTCGAGAGTGACAATGACGAAGAGGAATTTGAGGGATTTGATTAAATAGACTGAACTCCATCAACAAAGCGAACCTTAAAACGACCCTTTAAAGGGCCAACCACAAAATCGGAAAGATATACTTTAAAGTTTGCCACTTTTTCATTCTTTCTTTTATGATATCTGTAAAAAAAAAAAGTATTGGTTATAATCGGGTGCCGTGTACCGACAGAAAAGACCAGAGAAACAGTCAGGCGCTAGTTTATTGTGAAGAATTCAAAACGTCGTGTAACAAATGATGATCTGTGCACTATCCAAAATGGCCAACTGTTGTCGCTACGAAACGGAGCAAAATCATTATGATTTTGAAATGTATTATTATATCACATGCGCGTTATATGGCAGAACTATGCTTTTTACCCCTCATTCTGGGTCGAAATTCGGAGTGCGCATTATACACACCAAAATACGGTGTGTAGAAATACACTAGTGTAATATGTGTAACAAGTTTCATACAGATATCTTTCATGGTTTGGTTTCATGCTCTGGAAATGAATGTGGGAATGATGGATGGATAGATGAACAAACAAAAAAATATCAAAATTATTGAACTGAAGAATTGTGTCTAGCAAAAGGCAAATATATACCAATAGTTTAATATGTGTAACAAATTTCAAAGACATCTTAGATAGTTTTGGAGCTTTGACCCAAGAACAAAAGTGTGAATAATGGACAGACAAATAGACAAAAACATTAAAAATATTTAAACTGAAGAATTGTGACTAGCAAAAAGCACACCTGGACCACTGTCTAAAATGTGTACTTAGTTTCATAAATATTTTGAGCAGTCTTGGAATTTTACTCCAGAAACGAAAGTGTGATGGAGAGTTAATTTATGCTACACTATAAAATATATTCAATGCAGAAAATTAAAAGTATCAAAAGACACCTCTACAAAACTTGCTTGATGTGTGTACCAAGTTTGGTTGAAATACCTTAAACAGTTTGAGAGTTACACTCTGGAAATGAAATGCTTGTTAGTATCCTATGGCCAATTCACCCTCAATCTATGTATTTTGGTTTTAATATGCTACTCTGTTTCCATGGTAACAAAACAAAATTTCTGAATGCAGAAAATACCAAGTATCAAAAGGCACCTCTTTGCAATTTGCTTAACGTGTAATGTGCCAAGTTTTTCTGCAATACCCTGAATGATTTTGAGAGTTATGCTCCAAAAACAAAAATGCTTGTACCCTATGGCCGAGTAGCCTAAATTTATATACTACATGTACTTACATGTATGGACAGGCAGACAGATGTGGCAATACCTATATCCCCCATATTACATCGCGCTGAGGGGGGGGGGGGGGGGTTACAAGTCAAGTACGAAGTGGACAAACTTGAGACTGACTTGGAAAGTGACTTTTCCAGACAATAATGAAAGCTTCCAAGATTGTTTTTTCTCCCTCAATTAAAGTGAAAATGACATAAATTTAGTTTCCTACACAATATTTTTAAAAAATGCAACACTTTACCTTTTCATCAAACATATGAGTGTTCTAGTAAATTGTTCATCAGTTGTTTTTGTTCAAAATTATAGCTTTTGTCAAAACTAGGTACCGTTAAAGCTGTCAAAATTTTTGTAAACATCTACCAGGTACCCGTCGATCCAAATGATCGGTAACCCAGGTACCCGTTCGAAATTGTATTACGGTAAATTTGTACAAAAACCTGAAGTAATTGATTTTAAATTGCTGCACTATCCTCTCTGAATATGGAACTGCGTAATGATTAACTAATGATATGAAATGCCAGGTGCTTACTCGTGTACATTTCTCAACCAGTGACATGTTCTTTAATCTCACCAACAGAAGTGTCAGAGCAATTCAAACTGACAGCTATGATGAGCAAAGATCAAATGAAATGCCACTTAACTACATGCACTTTATGATGAAGGGTAATCATATTTGTTGGGAATGGAGAGGTTGTTGTAAATAGTTAAAATCCCTCACAGTCTTGGATCCTATATTTTTCCATACACGATCTCTTCCCCAAAATGATAATAATTTTTTTTACACATTATTTTTCATACTTTTAAGAAAGAAAAAAACACAAAATTTTGTTTACATATCGACTTCCTGGTCAAAAAATATCGACTTATATAGGCCAGCAGATATGGTTGGCAGATATAATTGTTGATCTGAACTTAGCAGTGTTTTTTACATTAATTAAATGGGTACCCTATGGCTCATTTTATTACCTGGATAATTATCAACGAGCAGGTACCCCTTGGCATTTTTAGGTACCATAACTTTAAAAATCTATTTGGAAAATACAAACTTGTTTCGGTGTGACAATAGTATAAAAATTACCAAATAGTAAGATTCTGTCCATGCTATGAACTAAACTGTCAAAAAATGCAAAATTTTCAACAGGAAAATTATTATCATATGCATCATTTCCCTGTTTAAAGTTTTGATAAAATGTCAGTAACCATTTTATTTTTCAAATATTTTTTAAAAATAAACTTAGTTTATTAGATGGTTACTACATTATTTAATATCAGTATACAACTTGACTATCACTTTAGCATTTTTTGTGTGTGCTTCTTCAATGGGCACACAATACGATGGCACAGTGTTTGCAAGAAAGGCAGACTCGATTTGCCAGAAATTAGGGATGTTACTTAATTGACACAAAATACTGCAACCATAAGTGCCTTAAATATTGATATTTCTGCTGCTATATATTCTGGCTGATTACTCCAGTGACTTTAGCTTCATTTATTAATTCAAATGGATTATAAAGGGATCAGGTCAAGCTGAAATTAACTAATCTTCCACCTCCACTAACAATGATGTGTTCAGTCTATGCTCTGCCATCATAATGCGCACACACTGTATATTTATTAGGTTTTCACTGTAGAATAGACTATACATTTGTTCGAAAGGATAAAATGTCTGACCACTGTGTTCAAGGGGCTGAAGTAATTTGAATGATTCTGCTGCAGCTTTGTCCTGCAAAAATAACATCTTCTGTATATCAGTAATATAAATATAGATTTCAAATATTTTGTTGCATCATTAAACATAATCTAAACCGATATACACAGTGTATGTCCTATTCACATTCCGTGTAAATATTTTTAAATGAAGATACAAAAAAAAGGACAAAATTCCTGATCAGAAGGTAGCCCAATGGGCGATTAGCATAATAATCTGGTAGCCCAGCTTAAAGTCAATAACCCTGAGAAAGTACTTTAACATGAAACTTAATGTTTTTATACTTCCATTTTCACTGCTGTAATTCATTAAACAGTTCCTCTCCTTTGTGAAACATTTTTTAAGTTTAGTTCAGGCAAATGTATAGTAAGTAATAATATTATATAGAAGCCCACTTCACCACCTAAATTCAACATATGGGATCCCAAATACTAAAATTCTGGGAGTCCACTGGGTTTCCTGATGCAACATATGGGAGCCCAGACCCAGCATCATGGAAGTCCACTGGAGAACATGCATTCAATATGTATTAGCCCAGACCCAGCATTCTTGTAGCTCACTGGGCAACCTAGATTCAACATATGGAAGACCAGATCCAGCATTCTTGTAGCTCACTGGGCAACCTGCATTCAACATGTGTTAGCCTAGACCCATCATTCTGGAAGCCCACTGGGGCACCTGCATTCAACATATGGTGGCCTAGACCCAGCATCATGGAAACCCACTGGGCAACCTAGATTCAACATATGGGAGTCCAGACCCAGCATTCTTGTAGCTCACTGGGCAACCTGCATTCAACATGTGTTAACCTAGACCCATCATTCTGGAAGCCCACTGGGGCACCTGCATTCAACATATGGTGGCCTAGACCCAGCATCATGGAAACCCACTGGGCAACCTAGATTCAACATATGGGAGTCCAGACCCAGCATTCTTGTAGCTCACTGGGCCACCTGCATTCAACATGTGTTAACCTAGACCCATCATTCTGGAAGCCCACTGGGGCACCTGCATTCAAAATATGGTAGCCTAGACCCATCATTCTGGAACCCAATCATTCAACATGTGTTAGCCCAGACCCTGCATTCTTGTAGCTAACTGCGCTACCTGGATTCAACATATGGAAACCCATTCTTGTAACCCATTGGGCTACCCAATTCAGCATATGGGAGCCTAGACCCAGCATTCTGGTAGCCCACTGAGCTACCTGCATTCAACACATTAGCCAAGAGACCCAGCTTTCTTGTAGCCCTGGGCTACCTGGATTCAACATGAGACCCCAAAACCAACATTCTGGTCGCTGCAGGGATTTGGGCACAAGATTTGTTGGACCCTGCCTGAAGATGCTGTTTTTCCATCTTTCCCCTATTATTCATACCCCCATCCCTGTCACACCACTCAGACCCAACTATCCTTGCATTAATTCTTAAAACCATTATGTATACCATTCCAACATATCACCTTCAATCACTGTTCTAAGTCTAAAGTACCTCTCTATCTAGCACACTGTAGGAGGAATTACCACTGAATAAATGCATGCACATTCATGTGTGTACAAACAGGAAGACTCATGTGCTCTGTATGTTTTCTTCAAAATGCTTAGACAAAAATCCTGCATGGTCGTTTTGGTCTGGACATTTTAATTTTCTTTGGAGAAGTAATATCAATCCACAGTATTTCTGATGTACCAATTTTTGGTTGATTCCTTGGCTAAAATATTACAAGATTTCAAAGACCATGTGAACAACAATCCTTTTGTGTAAACAACAGAACTCCTTTTCCAATCTACAAATTTAAGAACCAGCGAAAATCCAAAACATTTGTTCTGCTGAACCCGATTCCCATCTGCATCCAGTGTTGATGTAAATCATGTAAATCTCCTTCCCACCCACCCCACCCTATTATCTGACTTGCAAATATGTTAATAAAATACTTTAACAGTATAGTCTCATCATACTACAGCAAGTGAGACAAAAAAATGAATTTCATTACCTCCACCTTCCTGAATTATGCTGTCATTTCCAGTATGGCAACTCACAGTGTCTGATGACTCTGGATTTTGATCAAGCACAGACAGGTCTGGTAGACACTGATGTGTGGGCTCCATCTCATTTGTGCTTCCGAGCTGTGAGAGTTGATCTGCAGATACTGTGGAATTGTTTGATGGTGTCTCATTCCCATGACTGTGGGGCTCTCTATGGGGTTGAATTCTGGGATCCCCACCCTCATTGTTATTTTCTCCCTGTCCAACTGTATTCCGCAGTGGAATCCCAATTGGTTTCCCTCCTTGTAAATATAATGCAGAAGCACGGACATCAGCCTGGTTCACAGTCTGTTGCATATTTGAATCAGTTCTTAGTCCAGTATTTTGGGTTCCAGTCTGATCTAATTGCTGGATACTTAGTCTTGATTGGTTTAGTATTTGCTGATGAGTAAAGTCCAACTCATTTTGTGTCTGCTGATTATTCATAACAGACTGAGTGTAGGACATCTGGTTGTGTATTTGCTGTATTGACATAGGGAGAACATTTGGATTTTGCTGATACATCTGGATTGGTGCTTGCTGATTGTACTGTGTAGACTGGGTCCTATCCTGTTGATTACACCAGGGAGACTGGATTTGACCTTGTTGACTAGGCTGAGCTTGACATGCAGCCACCACATCACAGTACTGAGGTGGAGAAGACATTTGTGAAGAATAAGGGGGAGGGTTTCCATTCATGGCACTCATCGTCATCCTTGAGAATGGGTCTACCAGAATGTTTGCATTACCAATCACAGCTCTTTCAAAAGCAGCCATATTATAAGGACTTTGCACAGCAAAAGAATTTGGGTTAATATTTCCATCAAAATAGGGCTGTCCTTTGGAGTCAATCTGAATCAAGCAACCAGAACTAGCTGAAAGTGGAATGTTGTTAAATTTATTCTGGAGTCCAGGCTCAGAGTATGAGTGATGCATAGCTGGGAAATATTTCCCCAAATCACTAGTATCCATAGGATGATATTGATTTAAATCTTTGTTCAGGAACTCTTCTGTCCTCCTCTGTTCTTCCATAATGTGCATATCACTCTTTTGCTTTTCCATGTGCTCCAAACGTTTTCTGTTCTCTTCATCAGTAACCAACTTTCTCTTCAGCTCTTGGAGCCATTTAAATTGCTTGTCTTGATGTTTCTTTTCATTATTTAGTCGCTGATACAGCTTGTCTTCTATTAGCCGACTCACACCATTTCGATAAAATTGATCGTTGTTATAATAATTAATGCCTTTTAAAGAATTCAATCCCATAGGAATTTTAAACTTTGCACTTCTGCGGGATACTGTGTATACTGGAACCACACACCATCGTTTCTCATCATCATAAATGGCCTTCATAAGGCACTCCTCGCTGGACAATTCCATCCATTTGTCTTCACAGAATTCTTTTGTCATGTATATGAAAACATAGGTGCACCTTTCCAGAGCTTTCTCTAAATGTCCAAGTCTAGAACCAGCTAGTGATGTGAGGTCCTCACAATCATACAACACTGCCTTAACAGATTTATCGCTCTTTAAATTTATCTCAGTTTTCAGATGTTTACAAAATTTGTCTGCATCACTTTGATTGTCGTCACAGTATAGAACCATGACATCATAGTATCCTATCTTGATGTCTGGGGGCATATATTTTTCATATACTTCCAGGTCTTGAAGCCAATTATCACCCATGCTGCTACAGGACTCACTAGTGGAGAAAGACAAACTGTCCTCAAAGGAGGATTCATCTTTGGAATCGATATAAGACTGTATTTTATCCTGCACATTTTTATATACATATCCATAACCCTGAAGGTTAACAGCATCTGTGGATATAAGAAACATAAATATTATAAGACTTGGCAACTGAGGATTGACAAGATTACTCTGTGTGTATAAGTTTCTGCATGGTTTGATTTTCACATGCTCAATTATCAAATCTATAAAACTGAAGTAAAATGACAAAAAAATTGCAAACTGTGAAAACTGAATGTGAACTGGCAAGAGCAAAAATTTAAAAAGCAAGAAACTTAAGCTTTTGTATATAATCATCATCATCATCATCATCTTCATCATCATCATCATCAGGATGAATCATAAAATAAATAAGACAGAAATAAGACTTTATTCCCTGTCAATATGTTATCAAAATGTGTATGTACAATTCTTAAAGTATAGACTTTGTTATTTGGTTTCTTCCATTGTAGGTCTGAACACTTAACATGGCGAGTCCATCAAGACTGAAAGAAGCTATTAATGGTATATGAACTGGAAAATATTGAATCCTGTCCAGGCACAATTTGTAGATGAAAAGATAGAACATACTTACAAAGATAAAGAATATTAATGGATTTCACTACTTAACTATTACCACGATGTTAGTCAGTCAATTTATTGCTGCGTATCAAATGCAGAGAAGAATATTTGTGAGGACCCATGATGATCTCAATACATAAAATAATTCCCAAAAATATTGCAGGAAAAACTATAAATACATAGATGCCGCTGCCAATATGATGTAATTAAAGGGCAAATTTCTAAGTCAAACAGGGACAACAACTCTGTAAAGATTTTGCCAGAATATGGTACAAATCAAACTTGACCTAAGTCTTCTTAACATAAAGCCTCCTGATCAAACAGGAGCCATAACTCCATTCAATTTTGTTGGTGTGGAGATAACTGAACTTAGCCTTAGTATTTTTCATACCTTTGGCCATAAAAGTTTGAACATTCCATTGATGATCCTTCAAAAGTTTTTGAGACAAAAATAGCTTTGTGACAGATGTGATGTGACAGATAATGTGGATAATACTATACTACCCCCTCCATAGATAAGGTGGGGGGCGCTGGGAGTGGGGGGTGCATAATTTTTTTAACCATTTTTGTTGTGAATAGAGATGTGCAGCCAGTATTCATCTAAAGTGATACTTCAACTGATGTAAAATTCTAGAATATGTTTTCTGGAAACCATGTTGGAGTTCATGACACAGTAGAATAATCACCTGAGGATGCAGAGCGTGATGATATTTTTGAGTTTCCTTGGCTGATATTCTGTACAGGCTGCAGATGAAGACTGCTATCAGTAGCACCTGGAAGGAAGATGCAAACTGCTGTAGAAAAGATAAATACAACAATAAAATAAGTTGATATACAATTCTATCTACAAAAGAAGAAGAAATGTTCACCATTACCAGTTATGTCATAGAGTTGCCAGTGAGGTGGTAGAGTTGCCAGTAATATAGTGCTAATGCTTCATTTCAATGTATGAAAAACATCCATTCCATCAGAATAAACATTTAGTAAAGCTCTCCATATAGAATTTTGATAATGGAGTTCTAAAAAAATAATATAGAAATATAAATCAAGTTTACTAGAGATTATGTTTGAATGTATGAACTTGGTAGAATAATCAACTTGGGATGAAGAACATGGAAAACTATTAAAAAACACACATTTGGTCAATGACACACCACTGCTTCTATGCTATGCCACAAAAAAATATGACCTGACCCAGGGGCCAATCTTGCAACAGTGCATATGTGTGTTTGTCTCTTCATGTCCAGTAAGTGTATATATAATGTTAGTCTCAGAATCTTTATAGTTTCCAAGTTATGATCGAGTGGTAACTTTACCAAAAGGTCATAACTTCGAGCCTGTGTTGGATGAACACTTGGAATCATCTTTTCAAGTCTATTAAATGTATACGTGGTTACTGGGTAGGTATCTTTAACAGTTCCAAGTTATGACACTGGGGCCAATACCTTACCTCAAAGGCATGGCACAGCGCCTGTGTTGGATGCACATGCAAATTTATCTTCTCATGCCCATTAAATGTATACATGGTTATAGGGTAGGAATCTCAACAACTTCTAAGTTATCATCCAGGGTCAAGTCCCCTACTGCAGGAGCATTAACCAGGGTATGTATTGAATATGTCTAATTTGATGTTTTCATGAACGTTAAATCTACATATGGTTATTGGGTGTGATTCTCAACAGTTTCCAAGTGATGACCCCAGGGAAGCATTCCCCCTGCCCTTGGGGCAAGGCCTGAGGGTACAATTGAACAAGAAGCATAATCGAGTATGAGATGATCATATGGGTGACATCTGCCTAATACTAAAGTCAATGCAAGATAAGCTGCCCATGAAATCTGGGTTAGTGAGCTGTCAACCATCAAAATGTCTTCAAATTCTGTCAGGAGGTTATGAAAACAATTCATTCAAGGTTGCTCCATTACATGTATCTTAGTTATTATGTGAAAACAGATTAGCATTATTTCTACAAAACTGAAAGGCGTTTTTTACCTGGATACTTTCTGTCAAATTTAGTTGAATTCTGAATTGTAGTTTTCAAGAAGAAATCATTTAAAAGGTTTTATCCTATGCTTAGCAATGGTGTCCATATTTGATGGCAAATCAGCATCATTTTATATAACTCTGAAAGGCCTTTATGTCAGGATGATTTTTGAGCATTTCTTAAGAAGATTAAGAAGATGTCATTTAACGTTCTTTTATTTTCAGTAATAGCTTCCATATTTTGACAACAGATGAGTCTCATTTTAATAAACTTTTAATGCCTTCATGCCAGGATGCTTTCTGTCAAAATTGGTCAAATCCTGTTCAGCGGTTCTGATGTAATTTTAACTTTAGTAACAGTGACTATATTTGATGGCAGATTGGCATCATGAAATGCCTTTATGCCTGGATACTCCCTTTCAAATTCGCTTAAATTATCTTGAGCAGTTATTCAGGAGATGTCATTTAAAGGTTTTCTGTTTTAGTAATGGCAACCAAAATTGATGATAGATCAGCATCATTTGTAAAAAGTTTAAAAGCAGGGCTTGAAAATAGCAGTAATCCACTAGCCTGCGGGTTGTAAATTTCCTGCTGGACTAGTAGTTTTCATATTTTCAATAGTCCAATGGCTAGTCAAGTTTGAGTTGTCGCCAATCAGCTAATGAAGGACCAGTGAAGAATCAGCCAGACTAGTAAATCTGAAGCTACTAGTCCTTCTGGCTACAAAGAAATTTATGTTAAATTCAAGGCTTGAATTAAGGCTTTTATGCAAACTGGCCTTCTGTCAAATTTAATCAACTTCTCTTTAGTTTTTTTGGGAAGAAGTCATTTTAATTTTTTTTAAAATATTTTAATACAGGTGGCCATATTTGACAGTCTATCAGCATCTTCTGTACAAAATTACAAGGAATACATCAGTTCTCAAAATTAGCAGCAGACCATCTGTCATTACCAACTAAAAATTCTTCTGACCGGCAAAAGTTGCCTTTTAGGCTGACCATGTGACCAATGCATAGTTCTGAATTAAAAATGATAAAGTTCTGTACAAATTTCATTGATAGTAAGGTACTTTCACCATCCAAATAACTTTCCTTCCAAACACACCAACATGTGGTTGTAAGCTAGCTTCAAATTGGCTAAATGCTTATGAAATAACCAATCAAATAAGGCTAAACATAATTTGACTGATTCTCTTATACACTCAACTTCTGCAATGAGACTAGTTCAACTGTAAGAGTTTAGCACGTGAGGTCACCATATATGGTGAAGTACAACAAACACCTTTGCAATATTAAACTTGAGGAAAAGTGGGCAATATGCTCATGTAAATATACCCTCACCACCCACTCCTACCCCATGATGGAAATCAATCTATAGTAAAAGAAGAGTCAATCGAAGAGATTGATGCTCTACTGTCTGAAGAGAATTTCCAGGAATTCAACATAAGACCATTTCTTCTTTTTAACTGCTTAGTGTTGAAACCACCTCTGATATTCTTGAGCAATAGCAGTTTCAGATTAGCCACTGTGACAGTCATACTGGATGTCAAATCAGCACCATTTTCATTTAGGACAAACACCATCAGAAGACTTTTGGTGAAAGCCCCATGATGATATAACCATCTATTCGTGATAATCAGCGACAGGATTTTCAATATGTTCATTGTGGCAGCTATATTTGAGGTCTGATCAGCACTATTTTCATTCAAGACCAACTAGATATCATGCTTAGTCTTTTGCTGAAACCCATGTTGATATGATTTTCCATTTTGAATGAGTAGCAATAACAAGATTTTCAAGATGACTGACATTGAAAATTGTGTGCAGAATCCATCTTTATTCTTTCAGTGACCTTGACCGTATGATCATCAAATCAACAGGCATGTTCCTTACCCCAAGTGCAAGCCATCTACAAACTTTTGGTCCAGGTCTGTGATGTGCTGGATATGTATTCTGATGCAAAATTAAGTGTCCTTTTAGAAGTTAACGTGCCCTATCCTATTTTTGACAGAAACTTTAATTTGCATTGAATACTTTGAACAATAAATATTAGGTATTTATTGTTACAAACAGGCAACTAAAAATGTAACATGAACAGGTATGGTTATTCTAGGAGCAGAAATTGCATGTAATATATACCTAGCATGGATCACACATACATGTAAAAACATAAATATATTACAATACAAACTAGTATGTAATAATTAAGAGTACATTACTTAAACCCACATATTAAGTACAAATGCTGCCCTTTTTCACATTCTAGCCTGGACATTAGACAAAGGAAAATTATGAAAATTATGAAGAATACAAATGGGACAAGTAAAATAATGCCCTGGATAAGTCACTTATCCTGGACAAGTGACTGGGGAAAAAATGTGAAATGTGTACAGTCCTGTACTTAAGAAATTATTTTAAAATTTTTTAAAAAACCTTACCCACCCCTTATTTTAAAAACATTTTGCACATCTATAGACCACCCCAAATCATAGTCCGAGTTTCCTCTGACCCTTCACACCCCATTGACTACCCTCATCTCGCAACCTACATGTCCAGGACATCAGAGGTCAAATAGTCACGTGATATCAACAATAAACCCCTTTCCAATGTTGTTGTTCAAAAAATTCGAAAACATTAAATGAAAGTCACATAATGTTTGTAAAATAACGAAAGGACACACAATTCTCAACATATTTATTCTGAGAACAACTACCAGAAACCTGTCGCTGTCACAGTAACCTGAAGAAAGCCAGATTCATCAAGCACAGAGCACATTGTCAACGTGGTAGTCACATGATACAAACAAAAACATCATTGGCATGTGCTCTGTACTTGATGAATAAGGGGTTTATTGTTGATATCACGTGACTATTTGACCTCTGATGTCCTGGACATGTAGGTTGCGAGATGAGGGTAGTCACGTGACTAGTAATGCTAATGACGTGTACCAGGTCAAATTTCATCAACACTGCAGTTTCGTCTCGTCTGTCAGCGGATTAAAGACAAAACCAATGTCATACTCGCAATTTCTGAGAAGATAAATCATCTTCATATCGATTTCATGCAGGTATGGCTCGATGTAAGGTCGTTTAAATTCGCTAGGCCCAGTAGAAAGCAGCTACCCTATGCCGCTACCGCGCGGTAGCGGCGAATTCCAACTTTTCGATAGGCAATGGGCTCTGACCCCACACCCCAACATAAATGTCCAAATATCAAAAATGGGGTGTGAAGGGTCAGAGGAAACTCGGACTACCCAAATCATATCCCCAAGATTCAAGCCTGTATCGTTTACTGGTTATATGTCACAGATGCAGCAACCTCCATGAAACAATGGCAAACCTCTTGTATCTGAAAAATTTAATAATTAAGGACCAATTTTTCCTAAATTGGTGGACCATGGGTGGTAAAATTTTAGACTTGCAATTATAAATAATTAACTTTTTATGACAGAGTTCATATTATACCTTAACTTGGATTTTCCCTTAAACTAAATTATTCTCAAGATGAAATAATCCTTATGAAATTTATAATGCTTGTACACTGTACTTACGATTCCTCATCTGTAGAGGAGCAGGGTCATTACGGGGTAATGCATCCATTGATACATCCTTAGTCGACAGGCTGGTTTCCTGCACAACTGGACCTTTATAATATTCTCTTAAGTCTGGAGCCGCATCAACAGATACCTGCGACTCCAGGCGAAAGAGTTTGCTTGCACTAGCTTCCGTCATTTCAAAAGTTATTCATGTATATTGCTGCTGATGATGTATATGGCTGCTATTGATAATCTTTATGGCAAAGTGCTGAAATAAATAAAATAAATAAAAGTTTAACTAGACGTATATTTGTAATACACGTATTTCCCCTATGCCTCACAGCAGGCAAAAAGTCCATGTCCAAAAATGTATAACGCCATGAAAATCTATCTACATATGTATACAAACATGACTACCAAATTTCATTTGTCGATCTTAAGTTGTTTCTTGCTGAATTGAGCTAAGAAGGTTTTTGTCAGAAAAGTCCATGTCCCAAGAATTCAGAAAAATTTTAAACAATGCAACAACGGCCTGAAAAATACAATCAGGTCATCAATAGCTGAATACAAAGAATCCTTTTAAATTTACTTTGTCTACCTCAAGTAGTTATTGCTTAGTTACAGTAACAAGATTTCTGTCAAAATGTCCAAGTCCAAAAGTTCAAAAATGTGCAAGAAAATGTTAAAATTGCTGTAATGGTTTCAAAATCTAATCAGATCTTAATATAAATAAACCTAACAAATTTAATTTGTCTCCTTTAAATGGTTTTTGCTTAATCATGCAAACAAGGTTTTTATAATGGAATGAAAATCTAATCAGGTCATCTTCATATGGATAGAAATATGCTAGTAGACTTTCCCTGGTCTATGTTGAGTGGTTTTTGCACAGTCTTGCTAATAAGCTTCTCAGACAGGACAGACGGATATACAGACATGGCCAAATCAAGATGTCCCCTGCCCCCAAACTCTAAAGGTGAGGTATATAAACATCTTGGCTTTTGATTACACTAGAACTCTCATATTAAATCTCTAAACACAAATTATATTGCTACAACTAAAACAAGACTTGTTGGCAAGCAGGAGTTAATGTAACACCCCTGCTTCTTTGACACCAGTCATTAGTTTTAAATCGTGTTAAATAAATCTGATAAAGTAGTTTGCAGTGACCCCGTTTTTGATTGACATGCACATGTTCACCCAACGACATATTGACACATAAACTATGGTGGCAATAGGTGAAAAGGTTGTGACAGTAGACACTGGACCATCTTTACTAGCCAAGGGTCTCTGATCCACTTTGTTCCACATCGACCCTTGGCAACCGATCCACTTTGTTCCACATCGACCCTTGGCATATTTAACAAGAGAAAACCATACCTACTGCTCCACCATCTGACTGGATGCAGCTGAAATAAACTGATCCCATCAGATTGCTCGTCACGTGTACCAAGGAAGGTAGCTGAAACACTCATGGTGGCCTCCATGGCCAATGACATTGGTCATATGTGTCACTCAATATTGCCCCAAAACACAGGAGAATAATATTTTATGAAACATTTTCACTGAACAACCAACTGATTCATGTGTTTGTTGTCTAGCCAAGGGAAAATGATAGCTATTCAAGGTATGTTTGTGGGTAATGCTATACAAAATTAAATGGACTAGTGAAACCTCATCATGACATTATCCATAAAACTGAGGCACTGCAGCATGAGAAAAGAACATTACTCGTTGAGAATAGTACAAAAGCAGTTATGAAAAATCTGTGGTTTAATGTCATCATTTGCTTGTTATATGAAGTATACTCCAAATGAACAGGAAATAATGGAGAAAACCCCGAAAGAAACCAGACAAGAGATTGCTGATGCCAACCATAACTCCCAGAAAATTGAAAAGAAAAGAAGTGCATGACCTAAAACCAAATCAAAACTTTTTTCACCAAGGAAAGTCCAGGTGGGACATTTCTTTTCTGAACTACTCTCCTTTTTTTACACAGTTCAATACTTTCTATAAAATGCAAGTTTAACTAATGACCAAAGAACACACAAGAGGTTCCACCTCTGCATTAACGAGTGCGAGACTGGTCTCTGGATCTCAAAGTACCTAAGTTCTGAAAGTTGTCGGTCTGACCATACAGTGTAGCTCATGGAATACTTGAGCATTAGAGAGGGCTGCTCTATAGCCCTTGATGGTGGATCTGAGCAATCTTTTCCTTTCAAGAAAAAAAAAGAAAATCTGCAACTGCTGTTAACAGGGATAGATACAAGGAGAATGCAGTTGAGAAAAGCAGATAACAATGTTTTCTCGTCCAGTCTTGCAAAGAGAGCAAGTATTTTTAAGATTCTGTTAGGAGAAACATGGATTATTGCTTGACAGGTGAGAAAATTCATCCCCATGTAAATGAAATTCTGAGAAGGGAGAAGACTTCTCCTGATTGGGGATTAGGTCTAGTTGAGTCACGGTCTCCCAACAGAAAAACAGATCCCTCAAAAGAAAGGCACGTCTGAGGATGTTGTGCATCAACCAGTTTTCCAAGTACTGGAGGATATGAACCCTAAGGACCTTGAGCCAAAATTGAAAGATCTCCTGTCCCATACAAAACCACTCAAACTTCCGTTGGGGTGGGATGATCGAGATGTGAAAATAAGGTTCCTGGTGATCTATGGAGACCGCCCAGTCATTTGGCCTGATGACATTCCTGATTGAGGTGGTTGTCTCCATCTTAAACGAAGGAATTTGTTGAGAAAAGAGCCATGACAAGTCAAAACTACCCCCCTCTCTTTGAAACTGAGAAAATATGTGAATAAAATCCCCAACTTATGTTCTTTACCCTCTCTACCAGGTGTAAAACGATACACCTGTGTCACATATAGATATGTATTGCAATACACAACATACGATATGATACATTATTGATACACATACCAACATGATGGTCCTGTCATCTTTAAAGGGACTGGCAATAGTAGGGTGGTGACATTTCATATGTGTCGACATACTGGTCATATTTCCAGTATGCAGATCTATCTAGACATACATACTGCAATCATTCAAACCAAAATTCTATGTAAGCTTAAAATGATATCATTAAACAAACACTGATGCAGGCGGTGTGTCTCAATCAGCCAAATGAAACTATCTCTGCTAACATGAAAGATTACATCATCTCTTCATCAAAGTTACATATTACATTACCTCATTTCATTAGCCAATCAAACAGCTTTTCCAAATTTTTGGAAAGCCTCTTTCTTGCATTATATGGAAAATTTACCAGACCCTCATTTAGCAACAAAATACAAAAGGTCTGGTTCATCTATAGCAGAAACATCTTTCAGAAGTCTATTGGGGGTTTTACAACAACACACACTGAAAGAGACAAACAATTCAAAAGAAACAAATGATGGCTAGAATAGACATTTTTTGCTATACTATTTATAAAAATGCCCCCCCCCCCAAGTGTTTTTTTGCAATGTACTGCAGCACATGTACACCGCTACACCAGTAAAACCACACATCTCGCATGGGACCTACTGAAATTGTACAGTTGACGTAAAAGGAGCCAATGGTGGCAATTTTCCACAATAATTTCATTTATAAGATTATAACTGAATAATAAATGAGATGTACCATAAATAAACAGTGTAACATTATATATATGCAAAGTGATAACTTGCTGATGCTTGGTTTAGTATGGCTAAGGGGTACTCAATATATAGTCTCTATGTTTACATTTACTACAGGCCATCAATCTGTCACCTATTCTTTAATTATTATTTCACTTGATAAATATAAACTGAAACAATAATTAGAGAACTTACAATATGTAAAGAACCATTATCCAGGGTCTATTCCAAGATCCAAGATTGCAGGATTCACACTAATTTCTCAAAGATTGTGTTGACCAGTCAACTGTATAAGAGAAAACCATACATTACATTTTCATGCCCTACCAGTATTTTTTCATTAAATCTCATATATTTATAAAAGTCCACCCAATTTTAAAAAAAAAAAAAAAAGAAAAATCACAGTATTGATTCCTCCCATCAGGTACTCATGCACTTACTATACCCACTGGGATTAAAAATACCTTTATTTTCTACTAATTTAATTTCCAGACCTATGGTACCACCATCCCAGTTTTACCCGAAGCACAAATTGTGGCTCATTTAATGATCTGAACAAAAATTACTTTAAACTTCTTACTATAAATTAGGGAACTTTTCCCACCATGGAATGGTGATTGTAAGTTTTAGGTAAGTATAGTTTTGTAACTTTCATCATATATACTGACTATGGATAAGATGTATGTCATTTCTACCTCTAACTTTATTAAACTTTATCTAAAGTACACTGAACTGTAGTATTATATCTCTGATGACTGCTTGGTCAGGAAAGAAACATCAAAGTGAAAGTTGGGTTATCACACTTATCTTGGTCGGAATGAAAAGATTAAAACAACTTGCTAAATAAACAAGGAACTGAGTGAAGTTAAAAGGCATATTCTACATATTTAGTTGCCGAAATTATAAGGAGAACTTCATTATGAAATATCAATGAATACATGCCAGTTGTTGCTCGCCATTTTGATGTGAAACTTTGTATACCTACTATTTTCCACATTAACTCGACTTCCTTTTCACTTTTATGGATTTCGCTAAGTAAGCATACCATGTCAAGCTGCATCTATCAAACATATTCAAACCGACTAGCTACCTTACATTTCATCAGGATTTGAAACTTTCAAAATTTTTGCCAGACCAAGATAAATATACGAAATTTCCAAAGAACACTGAACGAGGGAAATTCCTAACTGTGACGATATATGCTGTTCCGCACTGTCAACGTTAGTGCGATACTTTTTTTTTTTTTTTTCTAATAACTCGTTAAAATCGTGTTTATTTACAGTCAATTACTACAGTTATTTTGCAACCTTCTCCATCATTTTAATAGCGCTAAACTCACTACATTTATAATAGATAACTACATATTTATGCAATCAGGGCGCTTCTCGGTCGTTACTCCTTCCACTACATAAATGCGCACGCATTCGCAACTTCGAGGTCAATCCTTAGCCTGGTTCACTATCTAGACGCCACAGGGGACCAGTCTAGGTCAATCCTACGGATCATCTTTTTGTCTTGCAGAAATAGCCGAGGTGGTCGGAATGAATATTCACGTCTTTTTCCTAGCATGCGATGGGAAAGACCGAGAATATTCCGATTGAGGCGCACATGAATCACAACATCCTCGGCCTTTTCCATTGCATATTAGAGAAAACCTCGTCTATAAATAATGGCAATTTTGTACTGCCTTCATGCCCGTGCTTGTAATGACGCCATAGTAACTTCATAACGTCACAATGAATGGATGATCTGTCATTACTAACAGAAACGCAAGCAATAGTTGCTGATTACTGAATCCGAATGATTTCTTCAATTTTTTAATTATACAGTTGCAGGAATAATATTAAAAATAAAATGTGTATGTATTTAATTGATTGTTGAAACGTAGTCAAGTGTTATTTTGAAAGCCTATCATGCTATAAGACTCGAACATCTAGCCGGATGTTCGTCGGCAAAAAGTCGCCAATTAGGGAAGTATTACGATGATTACCTCCGAGTCTCTTTCAGAGAGTTTGAAGTTAGTCGACTCGCATCGGAAAGAGACAAGGATATTCCGAATGAGGCGAACAGGAAAAGGACACAGATGTTCCGATTGCACAGGAGGATAGACATTCGGAACTACCTCGGCTATTTCTGCAAGACAAAAGTTTCATCCTTAGGATTGACGTCAAAGTTGCGAATGGTGGATATAATTACCGGAACGAGGTAATCACCGCAAATATGTTTGTTCTCAATATTAATTTTTGTATTGGACGTAATAAACATAGATCTAAATATTTATAAGGAAATAAATTTGGGGTACTGTCTGATATTATATATTATTATCCTCAGGGAACAAATATATTACTCATAATTTCCATGTTTATCTATCTATCAAGAGGACATATATTTGTATTACCTTTATAAAACTCTTGTCCTGCATCATATACACCCCCAATTAAAAGAACAATTCTTGCAAAGAAACTGTAAGTAATTGCGAGACCAAGAGAAATGCGGAAGAGTTGCAAGTCAGACAATGGATGTTTCTCACACACAGGTGGCAGAAGAAGCCAACAGTAGGGTCAACGGCACACTGTAAGTTGAAGCAAGTAATGGATACACTCTGTGAAAGGCCCGCACTGCTGTTTGCGAAGGCAACGGGAAACCACCTCGACTATTTCCCAAGATAGAGGCAATGAAATGACAAAGAAAAGAAGCATCACAAATAACGTCAACGGGATCTATGAGGAGGTCATAGATGTCGCGTCCGGCAATTGAGGATGCAAGGCCTCCAAAGTCGTCATTCAACGAAATCCGTGCAAGACTATTAAAATTGGAGCCTGGAACGTAAGATCGATGTTCAGAAAAGAAAAGTTAGCAAATGTTAAACGTGAAATGGAGAGTTATGGGTTAAACATACTCGGATTGGGTGAAGTGAAAGGGAAAGAAAATGGAGATTACTATGACAACGGATATAGAGTGGTTCATGCCGGAGGAGTAAAGAGTGAAAGAGACGTAGTAATCATTTTTGATGCAGAAACAGGTAAAAGGGTAACAAAGTAGTACAACATAGCGATTGTTGATGGTAAAAGTTGAAGCAGAACTGAGAGATTTGGTGATTGTACATGTATATATGCCAACGTCAGCAAGTGAAGACAATGTGATAGACGACATGAACGAACAAATGGAGGAACTAATCGACTAAGAGAAAGGAAATGAATATCTAGTTGTAATGGAAGACTGGAATGCTGTAGTTGAAGAAGGAAACGATGGTAAAGAAATCGGTAGTTTCGGTCTTGGTAGAAGAAACGAGAGATGAGAGAAATTAGTCGAATTTTGTAGGACAAAAAAAACTGGTGGTGAAAAACACATGTTTTCAACAAGAAAAAAGGAGAAGATACACATGGAAGAGCCCGGGTGATAGAGAAAGGTATCAACTTGATTATGTATTAGTTCGGCAAAGAGACAGAAACAGTGTTAAGAATTCATGCAGTTATCCTGGTGCAGATGTTAACTCGGACCATAACTTGGTGATGGTGAGAGTTGGTCTGAAAATTAGAAAAGGGAAGATCAGAATAAAATGGAACCTCGAATGTTCGAAGGAGAATGATGTTGAATTGAAAGAAATTGGTCGAGAAATGAATAACAAGCATGGAAATGGAAGAAAAGGACGTTAAGACAAGTTGGAAAATTTTAAAAGAAACGATTCTAAATAGCGCAGTGGAAACCATCGGATACAAAAAGAATAATAAAATTAAGAAACCACGGATAACTTAGAAAATGATCCAAAACATGGAAGAAAGAAGGCAAGCAAAGAGGATGAATACTTTAGAAGGTAAAAGGAAATACAGACAGCTTAACAACAAGTTAAGGAGAGAAACATAAGAATGAAGAGACAAATGGTGGGAAATGCAATGTTCTGAGTTGGCTAAGCTGGATAAAATTGGTGAAATGGAGATTATGTATGCGAAAGTCAAGGAGCTTACCGAATCTAGAAAGGTTGTGAACAAAAGCATAGCGATTAAGGACAAAGATGGTGTCTTGCTTCAAGAGGTTGAAACAGATGTAAGGAGTATATTGAAAAATGGCATGATAAAGAAGGCAAACCCAGAATGGAGGACATACATCGCGAAAATGAAGAAAGTGTTGGGGCTGACGAGAAGGACCTGAACTAATAGAAGCGGAAGTGAGGAATGCAATCAAGGAACTCAAAATTGGAAAAGCAGAGGGAGATGACGGTATACCAACAGAGTTTATCAAAGGTCTCGGAGAGAAAGCTGAAAAAGAGTTGAGTGTTCTGTGCAAAGATATGTATACAAAAGGTGGGTTGTCTGAGGGTTTTACAAAATCGATAATAGTGACGCTACAAAAGAAGGCAAACACTGTAGAATGTTCAGACCACAAAACAGTCAGTCTGATTTCGCATGCATCCAAAATCATATTAAAAGTATTGATAAACCGGTTAGAGAAGAAAGAAAATTATTTCATCGGCAAGACTCTGTTTGGATTTAGGAAAGGATGCGGAACGAGAGAAGCAATAGCGGTGATGAGAATCCTGTGTGAACGAAGGCTAGAATATGAAGAATGAAGAGGAGCTTTTCATCTGCTTTTCGATTTTGAGAAAGCATTTTATTTGTTTATTTTTTGTTATATATTTTTTTTTTGAATAGTGGGTTTCAAGATATTATGTTACACATTTCATTTCAGGCTAGTTCTCTATTGTTTCTTAGTCGTAATGCATTTACAACTATAAATATTATTGTTACGATAGAATTTTCAAGATACTTTTATAACTCAAATTTTTATAATTCAAATTTTATAATTCTTTAATCGATGAATTTTTAAGGAATTTTTATAAAGAGTAAGTTTTCTTTTATAATTCAAATGTTTATCATTTTTAATAAAATAGAATTTTTAGCGTCTGAATCCTCTAATACATTGCATTACAAAAGTGTACTGCACTGATATTTTACGGTAGGAGTGAGATTTTTCTGACAATACACAGGTGGGATATTATAAAGGCAAAATGCTGATGGTAGCAAAAATTCTTTCACGTCTACGTAATTCAACACCTTCACCTGACCAGCTCAACAACCTTCGTGTAAAGAGCGTAGTTCAACTAACCTGTAACCATTTTTGGAAAAGGGAATGCGTTGTATGAGAGTCTCGTGAAAATCTCGTGGCTGGAGACCTCGCTTTAGCCTGTATCGCCTAAACTCATGACCTTATATAGATGAGATGCGCATTCCTTGACCAAGAACTGGATATAAGGCGCTGCGCGCCTTGAGAAAATAGTTGCTACGTCTCTTTCTACATTTGAAGAGTTGTTTGTGTTGCAGGTAAGAAAAATTGTTTTATTGTATTTTAAAAAGACTTTTGGTAAGATTTTTTAGGTGCTGGAAGGTATTTTTCTTTCTCTCTTGTAACATTATGTGTTTTTATTCTTAATATTTTAATTGCAATTTATATTCTTTTTTGGATTGTGAAGATTTTTTATTAGTAATTTATATACATTATAATTGTGTAGATTTTTTTGTAGGAATTTATTTGAATTGTAATTGTGTGCATTTTTTTATTGAATTTATAATGTTGAATTTTTGGAAAAACGATTTGCTGCCAACTTCATGCGTTTGATAATTAAGTTAGAAATAAAATATCGTTTGGTTTGTAAAAACATGATACATTATATTTATTTTGGTCGTAGTTCGAAATATTAAGTTTTACTGTATTTTAAGTTATTTTGGCCATCTTTGGTTTATTCAATATTTAGTAATTTACATCGGAATTCAAAAATACAGAAATCAAATAAATGTATGAAGTCGGCAAGCTTAGAATTAATATATTAATTATACGTGTATTTTTGTATTTAGAATATATATCTTCTTATGTAGTTTTTATTTGGAATCTTTTAATTTAATAAAAGTTGCTACGTCTCTTTCTACATTTGAAGAGTTGTTTGTGTTGCAGCCTCCTTTGTAGTACGAACCCGGTACCCCTCTCGCACCCCAGCGATGTAACCAACACATCGCAAGGAGTGACACCTCCGCAAGGGAGGCCGCAAAGACATCTTGCTGGACGACCAAAATCCTTTCCTAATAAGTAGTGAAGTGGTGACAATATGTAAATTCTTTTCATAATATTATCAACACTGAATTTTATGATTAATGTGTCCCTTTTTTGATTAGTTACCTCAGCTATCTCAGGTTTAATACATAAAGTTATATATTTACTGTACATAGAGTATACGTTAAGTGGAAGAAGCTGATGGACATTCAGAAGAAGATTGGCGTAGATTGGAGAGACAGGTGACTAAGTACCAATATATATATATATATATATATATATATATATATATATATATATATATATATATATATATATATATATATATATATATATATATCGAACCAGGACAAAATTGGACGTGGTGTCAGGCAAGGTTGTTTGCTTTCACCTTGACTCTTTTCCGTTTACGCAGAGATGATGATGATTGAAGCAATGGAAGAAGTGGAAGAAGGAATTGGAGTGGGAGGACAACTACTGAAGGATGTTAATTTCGCCGACGATCAAGGAATAATTTCAGGATCAGAAATTGGTTTGCAAAAGTTGATTTACTCCTTGAACAAATATGGAAAGAAGACCAAGGTCATGAGAGTTTGCAGAGGAGGAGGAGGAGGTAAAGATCTGAATATTACAATCGACAGAGAAATAGTGGAACAAGTGATACACTTTAGATATTTAGGATCTTTGATCTTAGATGATGGAAGGTGCCAAGATGAAGTAAAAACAAGAAATTGGAATGGCCAAAGATGCATTCAACAAGAGGAAAGAATTGCTAACTCAACAAATGAGCAAAGACCTAAAGAAAAAGATTGTGAAAACCATTGTATGGAGTGTAGTGCTCTATTGCTCAGAAACGTGGACGCTGAGAAAGGAAGACAAAAAAGGCTAGAAGCATTTGAGATGTGGATATGGAGGCGCATGGAGAAAGTTAGTTGCTTTGACCGAAAGACAAATGATGAGGTCCTAAGATTGGTCGATGAAAAGAGGACTTTATTGAATGTTATACTCAAGAGGAAGAAGACGTGGATCGGAAACATTTTAAGAGGTGAAAGCCTGTTAAGAGAAGTTATAGAAGGCAGAATGGAAGGAAAGCGACCAAGAGGAAAGCCTAGAATCATGCTACTGGACAATCTCAAGGAGAATAGCTCATATGCGAACATGAAACGAAGAGCCATGCTGAGGGAAGAGTCGAGAAGATGGATGCCTCGAACCTGCCTCAGGGCAGAAAACCAATGATGATGATCTCAAGTATATTGCAGTCATTGGAATACAATCACGGTGAATCAATTATTTGCAATTTGTGCATTCACTTGAACAAATATCACATGGATATTGATCTATCCTTGCTGCATGTGTATGTGATGTTATCAAGGCCGGATTAAGGTGGTAGAAGTCCCTAGAGCAATTTAAAAAAGACCCACCCACCCGCCATTTCATTGCGTGGCAGGGGCCCCGGAGCAACTGCTCCATTTGCTCCGCGTTTAATCTGGCCTTGGGCGTTAACAATATTTTATAAACTTGACTGCTTAATTACGAAAGTTGTGCGTAATCAAAAGTGGGCGTGATTTTCTAAAACTATTAATTAACGAATAATGGCAACGATGAGCAACAGGTTGCCGTTTCTTTAATGTCCCCGACATTGTTTTTTCAGTTTGAATAACAAAAAGGATTAATGAGAATACAATAAAAGGTGTGCAGTCAATTAAAAAAATAATTAAGCGACTCTCTCTCTCTCTCTCTCTCTTGACACGTGGGCAATAAATCAATTGCATTTCACAGTCCAAGAGTGTCTGAGATGAGTTGACATTACCTAATCGCAAGATATTGCTTTAGTAAATGACCAATTCAAAGAGTATTGTAAATCCATAATAAACATGATGCATATTTGGTGTACGCTGCGTGATATCTAGAATGAAGATTCAATTTAGATTAAAATTCAGCTTGTCAGCATGTTGCTGACTAACGTAATAGTAAAGATTCATTAGTTTACATTAGGCACCTGTTAATTCCATGACTGACAACACTGACACAAAGCATGTAAATACAAACTAAACTTGTGCATTGATTTTTCTCAAAATTACACGTACACCTCAAAATAGTAAACATTATAAATGTTCATTTGACCCCAGTGGACCGCCGCTCTACTCTACTAGTTGAAATTATTTTTTTAATCGCTTATTATTTACCTCGAAGATATATTTGTATAAATGGCAATGTAAACTACTTTTTACCACTGGGGAGTCTCAACACTTTTTACATTTTCTGGAGACAGATTAAAATAAGACCGACCAAATAACTTTATTTTAGAAATTTGCTGATCACTTGCATCTGGGACACACTATACAGGGATTAGTCTCTACTATATATCTGTACCAATGACTCCAAGGTTTTTACATGGAAAAAAACTTATTTATTTACCAGATTTTACATAGACTATTTGTTATCAACCGTCAAATTCAGTATCTCATAAGATATTTTTTCAGAGTGTTAGTTATATTTCCAATTAAGACTTTTTTTTTAAAAAAAAAGAACTGTTTTCAGGAAAATAAGACCCTTACCAAATTTCATGACTTTTTCCAATTTAATTGTCATATAGGTTTTTCTCAATCTCAATAATAAACATGAAATCATTGTAATTGAAAACAAAACATATCTTTGCATGAAAAAATTATTTTAAATTGTTAATTTATTATATTTTAGGTGAACTGAAACCATAGTCAAAGAAACCTGTTAAAAACCAAAGGGCGTGAGTGGAAAGACAATGCTCGTCTACTCTGCCTCATACTATACACACAGCTTGCATAAATATATAAATCTTTACTTTTGATTTTCACGTGGTGGTGGGAGGGGCTACAAAAGAATATGGATGAAGAAGAACATGCCTAATACCCAATAACGACAGGAAATGAGAATGACTAAAAATGAACGAAGATTCACTGGAATGAACTAAACTTTACCAAGAAATGAACCAACAATAAAGTCAAAGGGACAATAAAAAAAAATATTACCCCTGATAATAGGTGTTTAATTTAAAAATCCGTTATAACGATTGACTAATCTGTTAGAACGACGTAGCAATCCGTTAGAACAAATTACTAATCAGTTTCAATGATTTAGGAATCAGTTACAGCGAGTGACTACTCCGTTTAAATTATTTCGCAATCAGTTAAAACGATTTAGTAATCCGTTAATAATGATTTAGTAATCGTTACTTTCATTTTTGGAATGAAGTAGGGCAACTGTAATTATTAGTTACTATTTTTAGATTAGATGTTTAATAATGATAAATCCTGTACCAGCATCGTTTGGTTGCGACGATGGGGGAAGGGGGCTGACATTACCGTTATACCGCGGTGTTTACCGGGAAAACGTATTATACTACTCTGTAGTTTATTCAACGAGTATGAATTACGCTGTTTGATGGGACTATTTATATGCTGTATAACGTATTATAATACTCTGTAGTTTATTCAACGAGTATGAATTACGCTGTTTGATGGGACTATTTGTACACTGTATAACGTATTATAATACTCTGTAGTTTATTCAACAAGTATGAATTAAGCTGTTTGATGGGACTATTTGTACGCTGTATAACGTATTATACTACTCTGTAGTTTATTCAACGAGTATGAATTACGCTGTTTGTTGGGACTATTTGTACGCTGTATAACGTATTATACTACTCTGTAGTTTATTCAACGAGTATGAATTACGCTGTTTGATGGGACTATTTGTACACTGTATAACGCATTATACTACTCTGTAGTTTATTCAACGAGTATGAATTACGCTGTTTGATGGGACTATTTGTACACTGTATAACGCATTATAATACTCTGTAGTTTATTCAACGAGTATGAATTACGCTGTTTGATGGGACTATTTGTACACTGTATAACGTATTATAATACTCTGTAGTTTTTCAACTAGTATGAATTACGCTGTTTGATGGGACTATTTGTACACTGTATAACGTATTATAATACTCTATAGTTTATTCAACGAGTATGAATTACGCTGTTTGATGGGACTATTTGTATACTGTATAACGTATTATAATACTCTGTAGTTTAATCAACGAGTATGAATCACGCTGTTTGATAGGACTATTTGTACACTGTATAAGAGTATGGATGTCAAGCCATCAAACACAACTAGCAAACTTGGTATGAACTGCATGAAACACGAACAAATCTGTTGAATGATATCTCTCCTGTATACAGTGGCGTAACAACCGCCCAAACAACCAAAATTCCCATCAAATAGCTTTTTTTATTGGGAGGGGGCGCCAGAATTAAGTTGTGCAGGGGGGTGGGGGCGAATTTCTTACTACGCCACTGCCTGTATAGTAAGTATTACGTAATCCAAAAACCAGTTTAGCAAGAAAAGTAGGTCATTACTAGCACGATTTACTTTTTAGGAGTGATAGCGTAAGTGATATATGTGAATACATTCATGGAATTGCATGACTATACATTGTTATGTATGATGTTTATATAATATTATAAATATTTTAGGAAATTATAAATGTTTCTTCACTTTAATATTTGCTTAAATCTTTATGTTTATTAGGAAAAACATGTATAACTAGTGTCCTTGAATTAGGTTGTTTTGATCAATATGTTTTCTCAATTTGAAGGTCAAGGTTGATTTTTGTTTACAAGTAAAAATTCCATTAAGATGACACACATTCTAGAACATTCTGTCATGTGACCAATCTAGAACATTCTGTCATGTGACCAATCTTTATATATATCATGTTTGGTGGACATTTTTTCAGTTTTGACATTACCATCAGTCTTGTAAAGAGCTATTACAGTTGTGAAAATTCATTCCAAATTCTAAGAGAGGAATTATTTTAAATATTCATTGGATTATAACAGTGCTCATAAACTTTTGGATTTTGGATTTTTAATTAATGATTTTGGAATTTATGTGAACTTATATTCAGATATTTTGGAATACTTCATTTTGACATCAGCACATCAAGATTACTAGTACGTCAGGACTTTGGAGACCATTAGCACATCATAACATTCAAGGACACAGCCGTGAATTCGGAACATTCTATATTTAAGACTTGTGATTAGAACAATCATTCTTATTGGATTATTAGGATTTCAAAACACATTACTGTAAGTGACTTTTTGATTTTTCATTTTAGTTATCTAGTAATAAATTGCTTGTTGATTTTTTACTTGATTTGTTGGTTTCACTTTCTTTCTGTTACATTTTTCTTAGACCATAGAGTCGTAACAACATGCATCAGTGTCCAGGAAATTATCGCTAAAACAATCATAATCGCTGTATATATGACTAATTTCAATATGAGAGAGAGAGAGAGAGAGAGAGAGAGAGAGAGAGAGAGAGAGAGAGAATTTTATTACCACAGAAATAGGTCAGGTTACGAATTAAGCGGATGTGACCCAACGCGTAGTGACCTCACGCCAAAAAAAAAAGCCCGCGCGGGCAGTGTTTTAAAGCCCACAGACACATTTTTTAACATGGCGCCTAAGTTTCAATACGTAGAGTTAACTGAAGACGATGTTCCCAAGGCGAAATTATTTTACAGCCTAATAGAAAGTCACACTGTTATACAACTGAAAGGTTGCTTACAATGTCATCTCCCTACAAGTGGAAATCGAAGTAAATGTATATTCTATATTTTAGTCATTTAGGCTACCGTAAAAAAAAAGGGTCACTATTTTGGAGCGCAATGCACTTCTTATAGTATAACTGTCAGTCACTGAGTACAGGTTTTTGTCCTGCTAATAAATGGTATATAAACTGTGGACTTTGAGATGAAACCAGGCTATATAATTTTTTATTAAGATGGACGGGCACACCAACGTTTATCTTAATATTTTTTTTCTCTAATATCTTGGCAAATTTTTTTAAAAAATGCATGGTGCTCGTCATGAATAAATGGTAAAGTATTTCTGGAACAGAAGTTACAAAATACTCTCAGAAGCAATGTCACCATCATATCTACCTGTTTCAATATTAAGTTTATAGCTAGAACATCTATAGAAAAGTCCAGAGGAATTTAAAGAGGTAATCCTCTGCATAGATATTTTTCAACATAACGTCATGACTTGTATTCTTTATAATACATAGATTATGCTGACTGATTTACCATTTCATCCCAATTTTGACACATACAATCTTTTCAATGTCTAAAAAAGTTAATGCATGAGAAGTTTTTAATCGCACTTTTTTCTCGCTAGATAAAAATTCAAATAATCTGCCACGGCTGTATCAGTTTAATTATAACTGTGTACCTTAGGGTTTTTCTGACGATTTGTTTTCTTCTCAAAATTTATTATTGAGATTTCCATTAATAATCAAATTCATTAAGTTTTCGATTTCACCATTCAGTCTTATAATTAAAAGGAATGCACACCATTCAGTCTTATAATTAAAAGGAATGCACAATGAAACGGGCGAACAGACAGAGGTAGGTGCATATAAGTTGATAAGTAAAAGAGTAGACGTAAGAAAAAACAAATGAAAGAATGAACGAACGAAGGAAGGAACAATAAATGAATGTAAGAAAAGATGGATAAATAGGAGAATTGCGAAATATATAAATTCACACACGAATGATAATAAAAAGGATAATAAAGTATCATAACATTTCGCAAAACGGACATTATAATTTTACTGAAACCAGGAATGGAAATACAAGATGCAAATTATGACAATGAACGCAGGTTACTGTTAAATGTTGTTTTTTTATTATTATTATTTACTGTTTTTATTAGACCGAACAGTAAGACAAGTATCTTCTTAGCCGATAAATCACTAATTTCCCCAAATTAGAGGACTTAAAGACTATAAAACAAGTCTTTATTTGTTTTTTTCTACTCAGTCGGGTTAATATTTTATCTTTGAGTATTATTTTATACACATTGATAAGAGCAGAGCAACATATTTCACAGAGTATAAGACATAGTTCAGCGTAAACATCACATTGTGAACACTCCAATGTTGTTCTGTTTGTCCGAAAGCAATATGGCGGTGCACACCAGGTCTTGTGGGTAAATGACATAAAATTCTTTTTATAGCAGCAAGGTAAATTCGTAACGTGAATGCATCTTGAGGTCTACCAACTACATATGAAGGCGTCATGTGATCATATTACACTAGTCATGTTCTATTTTAAGACGGGGAAACACATATGTACACATAAGCTTGACCTTGTAAAAACTCAATTTTTGCCTTTTTTCCATTGAGCATAATCTTAATTTCACGATTTTTCTGCATTTTTAATCAGACAGAAAAAACAAATTAAAGGTAAAATTGATACAAATGTATAAAACAGTGCTCCTTGAAATGTCGCCCCTAAATTTAGCTGCTAACATTAATAATGAAAATATGAAGCAAAACTATTTTGAGCCGACACTTTAAAGCGCCCGATGTATTTGCACAGACACTATAAAATAAAAAATTTGACTGAAAAAGGATGCCTATTGAGAAAAATAAGATCAATCTGTTTAAAGAAAATTAGTGTGAATTTCCCATTGTGCTTTAAACTATAACCCTATCTAGTTTTCCACCAATTCCCCCCAATCCCCACTATTCATACGCAGGAAGCGGAAAGTGGACATGATATCATCGATAAAAATAGCTTCTTATGTACACACTGCTTTTTCTTCGTTTCAGACGGGTACATTCATCGTCGCAAGGAAACGGGTCTGCCTGTGCGGAGATTTCCTCGTTTTTTTTCATGAATATGCATAAACCAGCTTAACTAATCACTGCGAGCGCGAGTAAATTTGTCTCGCCTTTGTGAACCAACATGACCTTTCACGTTGTTTGAATGAGCCAATCAAAGTTTCTCTTCCAAGTACAGGCGCCTATCGGGCAATGAAAGCGGCTCTGTACCATGGACGCTAAGTAAGCGCATTTGAAAACACTGGAACTTATGAAGTTTGGTGTATGAGATTGTTACAATGTGTTGTTAATGACGTATTTTTGTTGATACGTACTCATGAAAAACCAGGAAATCTCAGCACAGGTAACCACGGGTTGTAACAGAGCGTAGCGGATCCGTGGCTTGCTACGATGGTGTACATTATGCTTCTATTACAACATAATTTTGTTTTGCATTAACGTGCGAAAGACAGTGTATTTAATATACTTTATGGAAAACATGAAACGGCATTAATTTTATGTGCCAATTTGAAGGCGAAGCTATAGAAATTGAAGCATAGGTAATTTGCATAAAACACCAAACAAATTTTCATTAGTTTTACGTGACTTTTAAAATGCGTTGTAAAATTGGATCTTGAAAAGTTACTTATTAGTTTAGAATTTATTGTTTTGATTAATGACTATTATCATGAAATTTATATAATTATTGTTAAGAGCATGTACAATATATTAAATGAATAAAAATATTATACATAACGTATATCCTAGAATACTTACCCTGTTCTAACTAGTTTTATTTATTTTGTTATACCCCCCCCCCACACACACACACATACACTAAATCACCAAGTGACCCTCCACAAATTTCTTTTTTTTTTCTTTTTCTTCTTTTAAAATAGGATATGATCCTCCACCATTTATAATTTGTCAAAAGATCTTAAGCCACTAATGGACTATCCACCTATAGTGTTAGCCATAATCTAATTAGCTTTAAATGTCACTCAGCTGTTCTTGGCAGTAAAAGGAAACAGACATTCCACGCTGGATTAGAACTGATATACACCAATAGCTGGTTTAACTTATGCCTTTACTAGGGTTTAAATTCCATGAGAAAAATACTTTCATCGCAGTACTGATGTCTTGTAAAATCAGTCGTATAGATCACATACTGAAGTTATTCTTAAATAACAACTAACATTACACCACCATTTTTTAAAATTTTGTTTACCACTTCACATATAACCCTCCATAATTGTCAAATTCTTTTTAACATATGACCATTAACCATTTCTTATTTTTCAAAGAGACCCTAGACCACTAATGAACCCTCCAGCATTCTTTTATATTTTGTACCAACCCACTAATAATAATTTTATGATTAATCTTCGGCCACTAGCACTCAAAATTTTATGACAAATTCTTGGCTAACCCTAATAATGTTAAAAAACCCAAAAAAACAGACCACATTGCCGACCAAGCATTACTCTTTAATAATCACTTGATGGTGAAAAATGAGCAAGGATCAATCAGATGATAAGTATCAAAGAAATACAAGCATGCCATTTTGAACAAAGTGAGTGGAACTATGTCTTTATACCTGTAAATATCTGGTTTCGTAGTAGCCAGACCCTATTTTTGACAATCGTATTCCAAACCTTTCCCCCATGTAACGATTTAAATACCGTAGTGATTTTTTAATGGCAACTTTCACTATAAGTTTCTCCGTTGCTTCGTGTCTTGTCTGCCAGATAGAACTTGAGCAGGTGAACAAACTCGTGCAGTTTTAAATATGGCAGCTTATTTAGATGGTATGATTTGAAGGTATCCATGCTGCCTGGGAGCTGCTACTCCTACAGTACATATGAAGTTGTAGCAGTCAGTTGCTCCATTATTATTATTTTCACAAAATTTTCTTCATATGTCGGAAAACTCGTACCTTTATAAGCATGTATTTGACATTGCTTGGGAGCAGTTGGCAGTTAGCATTTTGCAGTTATTAATTAGTTAAGCTCATTCTCTCACTCATGCACTTTTCATTCCATCTGTATTTTTACATACACAATATTTACTAAAAATATCACAGTTAGTTTGTCATTGTTCTGTAACTAATGCTTTCTTTGTCCATTATTTACTATTTTTATTATTATTATTATTATTACAGACCTGCCAGATGCAGATGATTCTGACTGGAGAAAAAATGAAACAGCATCATGGCGTAAAATCACCTATGAGGATCTTGTGGAGTACCTGATTGCTTCTAAAGCCTACAAAGGTAAAGAAATGAAAGCCTTTCGTGCTACGTATGCCTACATTTATGTGCAAAGTGGGTGGAAGAAGGACAGTCAGTTGCTTCATTGAGAGAGGGGAATTTATCTACATGCGTGAGATTGTGTCGCCCTCGGAACCTGGTACTGCCAAGAATGACTACACTGCTTTGATTGTAATTGTGAAATTTACTGATGGTTTTGCTAGCTACACGATAACATCTGCATCATGCTCCTGTCCAGCCGGATTAGGAAAGGCTTGTAGCCACATAGCTGTAATTGTGCATATGCAGTTGTTTTAGCATGGGATCATGGCCTCACTGGAAAGTTATGTACTGACCTGACTATTAACTGGGGTAAGGTAATATCTTCAAAAAGTAACCACCAGGAGAAATTAAAGAGATATTGAATTTTCTAGACCAAAATTAACAAAAGCACTAGTTGCAAGTGGACCAAGAGATTAAAGTCAAAAGGAATACAGATTCAAAAAGATTAAAACACATTCTGATTTGACATGTCATGCTCAGATTTCATCAGTGTCTAAGCTGTGGCATTGTCCAGGCATTCTTCTGAACGAGATACTGAATGTATCAAACCAACTTTATGAAAAATCCATACTTTGGTAATGCATGGAAACCATGATATAAGTTGTGATGTTCCGGTCACACATTTTGAGTCTGAGTCTTGCAGTTCATTTTACAAAAGATATGTGTTATTAACGGATAAAATGATTGATTATTTTAGAAATAAAACAGCATCTCAGAACTCAGCAAGCTCTATCTGCAAGTTCAGATGGATTTATTGATGATGCCACTCTATTACAGATCAAATGTCCATTGAAACCTTTGAATGAACTGTGCAATGATGGATCACGACATTATGATATAATTAAGAAAGATGGACATTATACAATAAATATGAAGGGCAGTAACGGATATTTTAACCAAATACACATGCAGATGTACTGCACAGGTGCTAAATGTTGTTAACTTTTTATCTGGAATTCTAATGTTAGTGATCATTGATGTCCATTATGATGAAGAATTCATGAGCCAGCTGTTGCAAAGAGTTCAGACATTTTACTTCAAGTAAACGCTTGTCTGCATGGTTGATGACTTTCATGCCAGAAGATTTCAACTTTGTGAGGAGTACAAAAAGTTTTGTGCAGCTTGAGTACATTGTCAAACATAAGTAGATGTAAACGGTTGCCCACAGGGCTCACAGACTCTAAACATGATTTTCTGAAATGTTGGATTTGTGCTAAACAGTACCAGCATGTCAGTGCTCACAGATAATTTTTTGGAGACACGGGCCAAGGGACTTTAAAAAAATCACAATCCCGGACTCAAATTCCATGTGCCCAAAAGAGCCCTATTTTTTTTACTATTATTTGTCTCACAACATTGTAATTGCTGTACTTTAAATATGAAAAGAAATAAACGAAATCATATTAGATTGACTTGTGTGTTTATTCAGATCTCAAAATATTTCATATAAAGCAATGTTTTCCTCCAGGTCCTGATGTCTATCATTGTTCAAGTGCTCTATCAAGGTCGTTCTTACTCACTCGATCAGCAGTTTTGATATTCATTAGCATCTGAAGCATGTCTTGCTTTATACAGTTTCTCTTTACACTTTTGATGTTGTTCATATGTGCCGCTTAATATGTTTAACCAACGTTGCATTACTTACTCAAGTGTTTCTGCCGAAATCATTTTTGGTCGGTCTTTCCTTTTTATCTCACCTGCACCAAAGGACGGCCCATTTTTTTAAAGACTCAAAAGCCATCATGGACCACCTTTGATCCCTTTATTACTTATAACACCCCAAAAAACATCCCTAATTTGGCCTAAACTCTACAGAGTACAACAATAAGGTAGTCAGTTAACAGATTGTTGTGTACGCAACCACGCATCATTGCAACGGTCATGCCAGAAGACTGCTGTAATAGTTCCGGTCTTCAGTAGAATGGTTCTCCCTGGTTTCTGTAATGCATGGATAGAACACGTAAAAATACCAGGTTTTTTTCTTTCTTTCTTTCTTCAATTTAAAAAAAAAATCTTTTAATTTTCAATAGCAGTGGATTTCAACTATAAAATGGTATGTATGTGCGGTAGACAGCCTTAAAAACGGTATTTTTGTCCTACTGCTGGTAGAATCACGCGTATGATAAAGCCAAGTGAAGGCTAATTATAGGTAATCCAGGCAATCTGTTCCCCATTCATAGGTCACATGATTCGCTTGGAACAAAAAATGTATAGCTTTTGATAGAAGTACGGTAAGTAGATGATTGTCATAAAGGTAAGTGGCATACATGATGGGGATAAATATTAATAATTTACTAGTCTTTCAACAACTTGAAAATAAAATTCCACATTTTGTCAGCGTAATCAAAGTTTTCCCATGCTAATTCGATTTTTTTTTTGTTTTCAACAAGCCCGATGGGCACTTCACTTAGAATACAGGAGGGACCCGATCTAAAATTAGAGTGGCCTCGAGCATTGGGCTATCATATTTTTTTTAGCACTGCATGTACATGTTTACTATTATTTCTAAACTAAATGTTGATGAACTTATGATGTCACACAAACTATTCAGTAATACTCTTTTATTACATTAAATGCAACAGAAGTTGATAAAATCAGACCTAAAGACATTCTCTTAAATTTTAGCACATTTCTAACACAAGTCATCTATATACAATTATATCTGCAAAATTGATACAGGCAACTAAATTTCATCATCAATAATAGCCAGTACCGTGGTTCATGTTATCACTGATGGAAATGGAGCTTCTACGATGATGAAACAGCATTACTAAGTAGAACTGAATTAAATCTGTATAGATGAACATAATTTCAAGCTGATACTAGATAAATAAAGTATGGCTGTTTATTTGTGTTTTGAATAATGATAATGCAATGTTAACCTGACAATTATATACAGGCATTACTACTTCCCTTACCTTTAACATCAAATGTTCGAATTACACTGAAGATAAAAACTCTTTTTTTTGTTCTGTCGTTCATTGCATGCAAAAAAAACCACACACACACATGACAATCATGAATGCACATCTCTTGTGTCTCCTGAATATAAATTGCCATACATACACACAATACTAATTGTTCAATCATCTGTGTCCTTAATAAGTGCTCCCTTTAAATTACACAGGGTACTGCATATTTTGACAATTTTGTTCATACTTTGTAGTGACAGCACTGGGACAGTTGTATTCAAGATTCTGAAGGTTTTTAGCCTCCTAATTGCTCTTTCAACGTGTATTCTAATAGAGACAATTTTCCTTGATTCAGTTGTCTGCTTCTCTGTTAGATGTGCCCATCCACACAGGGAGGTGGTATATTAAGGTGATTTTTGTGGAAAGCATGCTTGTCAGAGTTTAATTAAGGTATTCAGGTTAATTCCATGTACAACTGATAGCTTTTAGACTTAACCAACACGACTCCCAACCCCTCTTTTGAACTTACATTTTTGACAGTAAATAGCCATTTTTAATATTTTCCTGTGACATGGCGACTCAAGCAATCAATATGAGCCTTGTGCATGCTGAAAGTTCACTGGTATTATAATAAATTGGCATGCTTCTAAACACCACTTAACCATCTTGATCTTGAGGTATTTACCACTGTAGCAGACATGCATAAATACGTAAACCAAGTTGGCTGTTCATTTGCAGCTCAAGTTATGTATTTGATCTCCAATGCTAGTTTAACTGTGACACACAGTCACCAAACAGGCCAACCCATTTTCAAGCCTAACTCGAGGTAAATGTAAACCAAATTGCAGATTTAGTTTCTCTGTGAATTTATAAACACAAGGCTCATGTTTTTCAGGCCCATGCCCTCTTCTTTAAAAATTAGGGGGGGGGGGTCAAAATACGAAACTATCCAGTGAGACCTTAAGAATTTACATACAATTGTGACAAGTGGAAAAAAGGCTCAGTTCGAACACTTTGGGCAATTTTGAATAAAATGCTGTCCTAATTAGTTAAAAATTCCAAATGGTTTGTTTGCTATAATTTATTGCATTCCCCAATGATCCACAAGTTATCATATATAGATACGGCTATGAGACACCATTGCACTTCATCTTTTATCCTTCCCCTTACACCTAACATTACATTTCTCACATACCAGTTTCATCCAGTTTACTAGTTTATGAACCTGCAATGTTAGTGTCTGGTGCTATTAATTACATACTGCAAGACAAGTAGCAAAATTATATGAGCAATCTCAAAATGTAGTGAATCAATATGTAAAAGGAATTTTGTTATTTCAAAGTAATTGTGCAAAATGTGCATGCTGAAGTGTGTAAACAATACACATGAAGCAGAGCATACATACACTGATCAGAAATTATTAATTGCATTCATGAACACAACTTAAAAAGGAATATTCATCATACCATGCTGTCTGAGACTCAAATAAAGTTGATAGGTATACATCTCTGCCTGTAAAAACTCTAGAGCAACTAGTGCGGATGAATCCTGAGGAAGTCCGTTATGTTCTTGCAGCTAGAAGTACGACCTCAGCAGGTGTGCTATCCACAACCCTTAGATCTACAAGAAAAAGGCAAAGAGAACTTAAAGTAAAGAAGCAGAGAACTTCAAGAAAAAAGTAGTCTGACACTAGATGACTGGTGGTAATACAATTATTGATTTATAAGAATTATTAAAAAAAAAAAAAAAAACGTCGTGACTTTTCAACTTCACATGTGTAACATTCCAACACCAAGCAGTACTATTCAGAAATGAATGGGACTGTGCGCATTTTATTGTGGCTTGTGGCAGATATGGGAAACATGTTGACTTCTTGAGATTAACATACTAGGATGGTGCAACAAATACAGTAGACAATGCGCCGTAGTAAGTTTTATTTGTTTTCCTCTGGAATGTGTATGAATCATTCCGTACCCTGCTAAAGTTTCTGGTCCAAGACAAATTGTAGACGTACCCAATTTAGCTGTTTTCTGACTTAAAATGACATGAAAATGCTGCTTTTCAGCAGTGTTAGATTAGTGGTATATATAGACCATCAGAACTTAAATGTCTTTAAATAGGATGAAATATATGGATTAAAATATGGCAGTCTGTGTATAAAAGAATGGAAATACTTGAATTTAATTTAATCATCATTAAATTATGAAAAGATAGAAAGTATGTACTGTAAATATGGAGAAACTGAATAGTCAAGTAAAATAACTCAATTAAAACACCTTGTATGAAACTGCAAAGGTATAAGTAGTTCATTAGTAGAATGGAGAAGTGGCACAGCTTAACTCTGACTTTGGTGAGTTAGCTCCCTTCTTTTTCTCTGTTTTATTACTAACAATCTATAGGGAGTGCGTGTTTAGAATATCTTAATATGTCAGATCAAGCTACTGAGGTAATAATGAAATTACTTTTGGCACAGTGAATGAGATTTGAGAAGACAGAGAGAAAAAAAATCACTTTCTTAAGGTCTCACTGGACAGTTGCTTGGTGATTTTTTAATCAGACTAAGACAGATTGCAGAAAAATGAGAATATGTTCTACATTAAAGATACAAATAAAAACTAACCAGTGATTTTTGTGGAAAGCATGTTTGTAAACCAATTTAGTTTCTCTGTGAATTTATAAACACAAGGCTCAGGCTTTTCAGGCCCACGCCCTCTTAAAAATTGGGGGTGGGTCAAAATACGAAACTATCCAGTGAGACATAAGAGCAATTATCCTTGAAAATAGCTCTTCAGCTATGGTAAAACCACAGTCAGCCATGACCTCATCTCCTGTGATTAAATAATTGAGAAATCTGGATGTTTTGGTTATGTACTTGTCACTAGCTCTTCCCCCATAGCATTTGGAGAGGAACATAATATAACCGTTTGGCGCAATGCATACCAAATTTTATAGTGTATTATGGGATTTATAGTTGCTATACATCAGTGTTCTTGCCTTAAAAAAAATGGGCCCTGGATGTACACTTCAGTGCATTAAATTATATAAGTTGTTTTGGAGTAGATTTGTTTAAATGATCCAGTCATGGTCCTTCGAAAAGTATCACGCGGCAGCCATACTATATAATCTTTCAGGTGTCTAGCCTAAATATTCGTCCACTTGTGAAAAATGTTATTTGCAACTTGTCATGAAACCCCAAATCTCTTAGCCAGATCCTTGAAGGGAACACCAAGTCAGAGCTGCACTAATGTCGAAAGTATTTTTTCACTGGTGGGCAAGTGGTAAGGTCAATCATTGTATTACTTGAATCTGTGTACTGACATGGTTTCAAGTAATGCAATGAAAGTATTTACATCTAATCCAGTATACAAAAAATAGCATCATCATTGGTTTTTATTGATGCAGCTGAAATCTCTGTAGTGCTGGGTTGTGTTGATACATTCTTATGTGAATTTCTTGTTTTATACACACATAACTGTGTTCATTCATTATATCTGTTGTTTGTGAGCCAACATCAACTTTTGGTCTATAAACAATACAGTGATCCCCTAGTAAGTGGCACAATACTGATTCTGTCTGCATTATTGTTGACTTCCATTTCTTTTCATCTGCAGCTGGTGATATTTTCACTGGCACTTTGCATGTTCTCATTTGTGCAAGCTTTATGTGATAATGGATGCTTAAAAATGTCTCATCTGCCTGGTTTAACCTGTAGGAAGATGAAATAAGTACAAGTTCTAAAGCGTGGTCAGACATGAAATGCAAAAGAGATTAAACTGTTTTAGTGGTTTCAGTCACACTATCAGAACAGTAGCATTTGTCCATATTTGCATTAATCTATGCAACATATCTGACTTTAAAAAAAATTATATTATAACATTAGCAAGAGAAGACAACTCAGACACAGTTTCTTTAGGAATGAGGAAGACGAAACTTTTTCACGTATCTTTAAAAGAAATAAAACCACAAGCCAAGCTTTAGGTTTTGCTGTATAACTAGTTAAAGGAAACGATGAACTCAGTATCACTTATCATCACTATATTAAGAGCATATTTGTAAGAACCGCATTATCAGCATTTCACACATACAATTGACTTCTGTTCATTTACCTCTTTTTCATATCCAAGACTCAAAGCTGGATCTGGGTTCCTTTTTGTTGGTCTGTCATCTATGAAGTGAATTGACCTATTGCCACTTGTCAATCACGCTGTTCGATTATCGATTAACCAATCAGCAAGCGTATATTAGATACACCTCCAGGCTTCGTATACGTCCACCATTTTCCTCTGACAATTGTCATTATAATGAATTGGTTATCGTAAATATTTGTTAGAATTTTCAATGATTCGTCGATTTTTCAATCAATAATGGTGAAAAGTAGTCGGGGGTGGGGGGTGGGGGTGCTTTGTAATTCTAACAGTTGATATCCAGATCGTCTAAATGATGGAGTTAGATTTATTCCTTTCCCAAAACCTAGACGAGACTTAAATGGATAGAGACTATATTGTCCTACAATGTAAGACGTCCACCCATATATTTATGTTGTTTGGGTTGGCCCAAACAACATAAATATATGGGTAGATGTCTTACATTGTAGGACTAGGATAAAGACTTGTAGTTGCTTGCACGATCAGCTGAACATAGACACAATTGATGGTAATTACCACGTGTTTGTTTGCACAAAAGAATGCTGACAAGCATGTCCCGTTGATAATTTGAAGAAGAAAAATAAACATAAGAAAACAGAAATTGAAAAAATATGTAAAAATGAATGTCTAGAATATGGGTGGAGAACCCCCTAACTTCGGGCTTTGTTGCGTGTATTTTTTCTTCTATAGGAAGCACTGAAGCCCAGATTGCATTATTTCTAAGTTTGAAAATTTACACTTTAATGTTGGTTTGTCCCAAAATTAATGCTTCATCGTCACAATCTTTTAGACACTTGAGTGACTCTACTTTCAGTAATTGAGCTGAAGTAGGGGTGGGGATGAAACTTTTAATTTTTAATAAAGAAATACAAAACAATGGTTTCGGATATTTATCTTCAGATATATTAAGCATGTATTTACATGTTTACATCAACATACATCACTAATCAAAATTCCATCTTATGAACAGAGTAGAAATTATTATGTACAAAAGTATACTTCTAAACAGTAACTATTTACGATTTTTTAAATATATTTTTAATTCATTTACCTCTAAGGCAGCATAAACAAAAGTCAGTTAAAATTAATAAAGTTAAGACTGCACACTAAATACATTAGCATCTTTTACATGAATATGTTTTCGAGCCACTTTAAAACTGATTTTCATGATTTACTCAAATAAAACATGTAGATTATTACTATACAAACTTGAAATACAAATATAAATATTGTCTACCGCAGTATATTTTAAGCATTTTGGTAATTTTACTTTTTTAAGAACAATAAAAATCATTTTTAATAAATATATCACTAAAATTGAAACATTTCTTTGCCAAATACTGAATGTTTGTCAGAGGTTAACAGGTCATCATGTCACATGATTCAGAAAGTGGAGCGTTCTGTTATCTTGCATAAAGTCAATTGAACATATCTGTAAAGTTAATTTTCAAATGAATGAGCAATTTTGATTACTAATATTCATATGAATAGATGTATGTATACAACTAGATAGACATAAATATAAACATAAAGTACAATATTTTTTTTCTGCAAGAAAAATGCATTGTTTTAAGCAATGTAAAAAATAAGACTCGAGTTTGATACTCTTATAACTATGCCAGATTGATCAGGATCAAACCAGCAGTACAAATTTAAAGCTATGATATAATTTATTATATAGAAGTCCTCATTACTTTTGACATGCAGGCTAGGTAAAGACTCATGATCATATGAAGTGAACATATTTTGAAATAATAATAATAACAACAACACCAATAATAATAATAATAAAATTATATTACCTGTCAATAGTTGTATTTAATCTTAAAAAAAAAAAAATTAAAATCTAAAGTCTTTGTAGCATTTTTAGTCACCATACACAGTACAGTATCGAGTTAGGACTGACATCACTGTGACTGAAGCCCGATTAAAAAAAATATTAGATTCATTTTGACCAGTGCAGCACTATTATTTTATTTTTGTTAGCGATGGGGGTGGGGTTACTGAGGGGCTTACAACGAGGGAAGGGAGCAGCATGGTTGTACAGCAGGACTATAGTAACAAAGAATGTGAGAAGGATGGGAAAACAAGGAGAGGGAGAAAGCTCGTAGCTTCTTGCTTAACCAGTCGCTGAAACGTCTATAATTGGGAAAAAAGTAATGTTAAACTTTACCCTATCACTGTTTTTCAACATATAATCCTTTCTATTGACTTTCGTTGTCCACCCCATCCATGTCTCTCCATCCTTTGAAACACTGTGCATGGAATATGGAAACAAGCAGCGAAGCATGGGCATTCCTCATGCACGAGTTTATGTTCATCGCAGAGGGTTTTCTTCCAGTCGTGAAGCTTTTTCAGGTTATTATGACATCCCACTACTATGCAATGATTTCCTCCACCTTTTCCGTATGGCATGATAATATTTGGTAAATAGTTTTAAGTTTGACTAAGATGCATCCCACAGACTTACCAGCTGATCAGTCTTCAAAAGCTACCTGTCATTTTGGCCCCAAACCATTTTGGCACGGGTCAAATTGGCCCAAACACTACTTTCAGTCAGGTCGATTCGGCTGGGTTCTTTCGGTTCACCTACGATTTATACTGTGCCACTTTAATAAAGATGTTTTCATTGGAATCGTATAACGTTGAGCAACACACTGCCAGTGATCATTGTGACGTAACAGCTGATAATGTATTTTGATCAAATAAAAACCACTTAAATTAAAAGTTATTCTAAATTAAATGAATTGACCAGACAAATGGTGGATCAAGCATCAATGTAATCAAACGGGTGACATTTAAAAGAATACCTGTCCAGTCCAACTTCATGAAACAGATACTGGTTAAAGTATACATACTTGCCCACTTTTTAGCTGTATTTGTCCCATATTATATTAAGCCGGGCTGGGCATTCAAATTTCCTATGCCTAACTATGATAACTCCGCAAATCGTACTTGTATCGGTGACAACAACTGATTATTCATTGAATTTGTAGATAGATATTGTCAATGGTGCGAAATCGCATTATTTTTATTTTGCAGACAAAGATTTTTTTTTATCATTAACTGAAAAATGAAAAAACTAGGAACAGAACTGTGTTAACCAAATTTTAATCATATTTTAATATATCATAAAGTTTTTATTACGAATAATATGCAGTATAACACATATCAATAGATATTGTCAATACGTGTAGTGCGAGATCATGTTATTTATTTTGCAAAAAAATTTTGTTTTCTTTTTATCTTTGTGAATGCCTTAAAATCATATGCCCATAATTAAAGTTATCAAATAAGACGTATGTAAATAGTACATATAGATAAATATGTAGATGAGAAAAAAAGGAAAGGGTTAGAATATAGTTAACATATAGTAAAAACAGTTATAGAAAAAGTAATAGATACACTTTTTAAACTAGGCTGCTAATCTCAGCATGCAGAACCACCTAATGCCTAACTACAGCAATACTTGATTGGCAAAGTAATGATTATTTCAATGAAATCAAAGTCTATCTTCTGATGTGAAATAGATATTTATAAAGAATATGTCACACTCACTATTCTAACACTTAGGCAGTCTGATCTAAGCTTTGGTTGGTAATGTTGAAGTTCAGGTCCTGAAGTGTGAATGAAGCAGTGGACTCGGCGACAGGTATGGACTGAAAACTGGAATTAAGCTAGTGTTTCTTCACTCATTTTGCTGTCTTTGCTTCTGTGGATGGTAAAAGTGGCGTTCAGCATGGTCCCAGACTGTTCCAAATCCATGGCCACATACAAATGGGCTGCATCCGTCACCATCTGTACCTATACATTCAGGGCCAGATTAAGGCCTTTAGAGGCCCTAAGCACAGAAAAGATTATGGTCCCCCCCTCCCCACCAATTTCTCATTTTTTTTTGTGCCCCTGCTTTGCTGGTGCCCTAAACACATGCTTAGTCTGTCTATATATATTTGGAGTAATGTAAATAATATTAACCTTACGATGATGTCCTTTTCGTGTTTAATTTCTTCTTTCGTCTTCTCCCAACATGTCATCGAAGTCAGACACGATTTCATCGTCTTCACGAGGAATGCGTTCTACAAACAAAATGGATTCTCCTTGACTTTCTTGGAGTAATGTGTAAACCGACTGCAACTCTTTGTAACACCACACGATGACAAATTCTGTTTGCCTCAACCACTGGGTCCAGCAATCAACAAAGGGATGGCGAAGATACAGTGCCTCCCATCTTTAGTGATCTGACTTTTCGTCAATCACTTTGAGAACGGAGGAGGATGCAGTCATAACTCTTGAGTTTAGAATTCTGAGATTCCATTAATGACACAAGATATTCTATACATTTTATTCACGTTTAATTTTTTCAAAGTGTAACAACAACGACAGAAACCTATATTTACAAGTCAGTGTACAAAAATGAAAACACAGTTCATGGTACAACATATGGACATGTCATAAAACACAGTTTATGTACAACCAATGTACATTTCAGAAAATAAAGTTCATGCTCTAACCAATACACAATTAAAAAAAAGTACACAATTCATGCTACAAGATATGGACATGTAAAAAGAATTCAGCAATTCATAGCCTAACCAATGTACATGTTCAAAAATACACAGTTCGTGGTACAACATATGGACATATAACAAAACATAGTTTATGTACAACCAATGAAATTTCTTAAAACACAATTCATGCTTTAACCAATATCCAATTAAAAATAATAAAAAAATACACAATTCATGCCACAAGATATGGACATGTAAAAAAGTACAGTTCATGGCGTATCCAATGTACATGTCATAAATATACAGTTCTTGCTACAACCAATTCACATGTCATCACAAAATACACAGTTCATGGTGCAACATATGTTCATGTCACACAAACAAAAGTTCATGTACAACATATTCATATTTCATAAAACACAGTTCATAGTAAGAGAAATGTACATTTCACAAATTACAAGTTCATGCTACATCCAATTCACCTTTGGAAAAAACACTATTCATGTACAACATACTTTCATTTAATACAAACAAAATACATGCTTTTTCTTTCATTGTGCAATCAATGTACATTTGAAAAAACAACAACAACAAAAAAAAACCATCAAAGTTCCTGTTTTTTTTTTCTTTGTCTTTCTTTCATCCGTCACCCACGATATTTTTGGCAATGTCAGCGACCTCTTGTGTCCAAGCGTCAAATCCAAAACTTTTCCAGTCAAGTACATCCTTCCAATCATAAATCTGTTGGTGTATGCAACATGCTATACACACTTTTTGGTAAACATGAAGAGTTGATCAAGTGCAACAATTGTCTTCTTCACTTGGAGGTGAAGCATGCGTCATGTGAATAGTCGCTTTTCCATCAATGATGTCAAACTCTTCTCTCATTTGTTGAGTGTCTAGAATTTTGTCCAAGGGTTTGGAAGAAGTTAATTCTGCAGGTGTACTAAACCCAAGCCACACGTGAGATTTCAAACTGCTGTGAGACAGCGATAGACTCAAACGATCTTGATCTTTGACTTGACACTGTCGTTTCAGTTCCTCTAACAATGAGTCAAATAAGTCCGTAATGAAGCCTTCTGCTTTCTCTCCTGGAACCTCATACGTGAGGTCTTAAAATTTCACTGTGTACGTATAAGCGGTGGTTCTAAAATTTTCTGGAAGTCACTTTGTGAGTGATTTGTATATGAAAAAAATCTTTAGGGACTAATGAATCATTTTCGTTCTTGTACGAACTTTGCTCTGACGGTGTTGTGGAGGAAGAGGTAGATGGTGTTAGATATGGGTCTTTTTCTGTGTGAAATTCATCTTTCTAGGTTGGTGTCGGTATTCAAAATGATCTTTCTGTCTTGGCACTTTATTTATACTGGAACTCGGCATGTCCGTACGGTAAGGTGCTGTGGTCTGGAAGTCGCACTAGTTTCTGGTAGACGATCTGATACACTTTTTCTAAAGGTCGGCTGATGATTGGATGATTTTGTAAATGTTCAATTTTTTGTGGATCCCATGTTTTCACGTGAGAGTCTTGATCATGTCCTGACTGTAAAGCTTCATTTAAAGCGTCAAAGTTGACTACTTGACTCGAAAGATATTAGAGTGTCAATCCTTTGATCTTGTATCTGGTATGCAGTTGTCCCTGTTGGTCTCTGTTTTGATATCCGTAATTTTTGGGTCCAACATTGGCAAAACCTACAATGGTGTCTTGTGGATATTCGTCGGTCCATGCTCCTAAACGGTCGTCTTCAATGCCTGGGTGATTGCTATGAGAGCGATCGATGTACATACAGCTGTCAGTGTCAAAGTAAATGACTCGATCTCCTAAAAGTTCCAAGGCATCATAGAATTTTAAACTGACATTGGATGTCACGTATGCTGCAATGATGACATTTCCATACTCCTGGGGTGGTGCAAACTCTGTCACTTCTTTCTAATTTACCAAGATTAAATCGTCAAGGATGATTTCCACGTGTTTCATGAATTTTCCTTTGTCGTCCACAAGTTGAAAGTAGCGACTTGGATCTGCCAAGTATTCCATCTTCGAAAATATGGGACGTTGCGCTAGTTTTCCCCACTAACAATTCAGCATGGCTTTGGCAAACGATCGTCTTTCTTCGTTCTTTTCCACGTGCTTGAAAGTGATGCCTCCTAAGGAGTGGTACCATTCTTTGAATTTGTTTTTGTCTTCTGACACCATGACGGATAGCCACTAGCTTCTTGCTTCAATTCTAGAAATTTGTTGACGTAGCCAGAATAAATCCCCTCACTGGAACCATCTTGTTGGTATTGTTCTGTCGTAGGAAAATGCAAAATTTCGTAAACTTTTAACAGTTGGTATCCACGATCGAGTGCATGAAACTATTCAGCACTCACCCATGTTCCGGTTAAAGCGTGTTCTTGGTCTTCGTGGCAACAAGGTTGATCTTGATTACACGTTTCAGCTCATGTACAGCTTAAAGGAAACATCAGTTTTCCTTGGCAATGATGTGGTAAGACAGGATGGTACAAGTTCTTCAGTGGTAACACTTGACATTTGATCAACCCTTCGAATTGATGAATGTGTTCTACGTCGATGTGTTCTGTCAACATTTCAGGACGACCGGCAGGGAATCGAGCATATTTGCACACCCAAGGATACAAGGAGCAGATATCGATGTATTTGATTTGCTCTTCTTGAGTTTCGTCTACGTCGTACAGCAAGCGTGTTGCATTGGTCCGTCCTTCAAAAACAAACTTTGAAACATCGATCATAATCGTGTTCCCACATTTCTATCACTTGGTATCCTTAACTTTCTAACCTCAGGGCACGTTGGTATGTTTGCTCGAACAACTCTTCCATGGTGAACTCTGAGAAAGGATTTTTCAGGTTTCGTTGAGGAAAACAAGTGGGGCATCCGTAAAATAAACATCTTTGAAATTCATACACTGTTTGCGAGTTTTCTAAATCCCAACCATCTACAGAATAAGATCTAAATTTCTTTTCACCACCACCGTTTCTAGCATATTGTGTCTGCTTGTTTTGAGCCCAACACAAGTAATGGAGTCAGCGCAAAGCTTTGGCGGAGTATCGCAGATTGACTGCTTCACAGGTTTGTGGATGTATGATGGCTAGTGTGATCTCGGACATGAATTTCTTGCGGTACACTAATTCACACGCTTTAGCAATAGTAGAGTTTCCTTCAAGGGATCAATATCTCCATGATCCATAAATAATTGTCGAAATTTTCCAAAACAACTTCGTAAAATGTCTACATCACATCTGCAATATTTTTTCTTGAAAGTCAAAAGAGTCTGCCGAATGGAGTTGGTACCAGGTGAAGAATGCGTCTGGTTGTTATGTGTGCATACCATCGGGGTCGTAGTAGTAAACATCAGGCAAATGCAGGAGCACAATGTGTTGATTAACTTAGATATTGAAAAAGTGTGGAAAATAACCTTTGGCCATTCTGTCATTCCAAACGTTTCAGGCGTTGTAGCTAATGGCATGGCTAAATAACTCAAGAAATCTTTAAATTGTACTTGTCTGTCCTACTTTCATATAAATGATTTTGGCTCCGTTCATGACGACTGTTGGAAATTCTGTTCCTTGTTCTGAATAATGTTTCAAAATAAATTGTCCTTCGTAACGGGAGAAATTGTGAGCCATGACTGTAGCATATCGATGACAGTGTCCGTAACGATGGATCCTGGACCCGCCCCCCCCCCCATGAGGGAAAGTGCCTGAGCAGCACCCTCTCAAAGTTGGCATAGTGCCGGTGACCATATAAGTGAGTTGGATATTCCTGATGACAGTGAAGAGCAGCCATCTCGAAATGACAGATCACAGGCGTGCAAACCTCTCAGATCTTCGTCGCCAGACCTGTATTTGACTGGTGACGAAGCACCGGTCAACTACTGGTCACCAGGCTCCAAGCGCAGGTCACCGATTACCAGTCACCGGACCACGCCCATCGAGCAGCCAGACACGGGGCTTTGATCTTTGTTCTGGCGATAGGGATCGGGTTGATAACACCCTATCTCTATGTTACCGTCAAATCTCGATGGGGATTGGGAGCCGGGTTTCGCTTACTCGTCTGGGAAAGGGGATATGATCGGCATCCCTCCCTTCTTTCCCTATGTTCCCATTTAATTCCTAGGCGATTTGGGGACACCATTTACCTGGTAGTGAGTCGTCTTCCCCCACCCACGCTTGACGTCATGGATGTCCATGCTTGGGTTTAAAGGCATGACAGATATGACAGTCCAGAGAGCTGCTCACCTCCGGCGGTGTGCAACGAAAAAGAGGCAGGTCGCCTCTCCTTCAAGATTCAAGGTTATTCCCACTATCGCCTCCCTCCTTATGCAGTTACGTGATGGCATACATCCTAATGAGATGTCTCCCTCTCCGGAAAGGGATGACAGGGAGACCAGTCCTGTCTCGCCTCATGAGCGAGTTCAAAACGATGATGCCGTTTCTATTTTGGTGGACTCAAATGAGTTCCCAGAAGACTCGGTTGCAGAAGGTCCTCCACTTCTATTCGAGTCCACTGCCGCTTGAATTGTGCCCAAAACCTTCTGTGGCTGAGGATACTAAGCTTCTCTCCAGTCTGGAGAAATTTTCTGTATCCTACTTTCGCTCAGATCTTCTACTACTCCCACACTCTGCTATGGTTTGGGAACTAACGCAGAAGTTTTCCCAGGCCAAGAGTCTGCCAGATAGCAAAGGGGTGATCTGTTCCCCCTTCTACGCTCCAGCTGCTGGTCTCTGCCTCCAGCTATCGGGTTCATTCTGCTGCTTGGCCCCTTAAGACTTCCCGCTTGGACTTTGGTGCATCCCAAGTAGGGATATCATCTGGAACCTGGGCTCATCTCTCTGTAAAGGCCTTGGAGCTCAAGGCTTGGACCCTAGGGACGATCGCCTCTCATACCGATGTCTTTTTGGATGCCTCCTTTAGTTTTTTCAAGGAGGAACCATTGTCTCCAGCTGCGCTTGCTGGAGGCTGGGGCAAAAACGTCAAGGTATGCCTCTCCATGTAAATGGCGCTCTCTGTGGAGCTTCTCCACATCTGCAGGGCTACTGCCTTGGAGACATCTAAGGTCTTGCTTGATAATAGCAAGAATCTTTTGAGGGCTGCTCCGCTTGAGGTCTCATCTCCTCTGTAACATTGCAGGTTATGAGGTACCAGCAACACCTGTCCCTGGCTATGACTTCAGACTTGTTGAAACCGGCTAGGAAGCATGTACACCCTGACCGACGACAGAGACTTCTTTAAAAATTCTTCAAACAGGGTCAGCGTCAACAGACAAGCAAGCACCCCCAGTTCAAATCTCCCCCATGTCCGTTTTTCGATGGACGAGTTTGTCGAAGAGGCCAAGGGAGAAAGTCTTCGGATTCCTTCCTCTTCCCAAAGGAGGCATGTAGTCAGACCTACGGAGTTGCATCCTCTCCTGCAGCATCTTCCGCTTCCCAGTGCCCCTGCAGGTGCTCAAATAGCCCTCTTTTCAGAGGTTTGATCGGGCATAAGGATGTGTGGGTCCGTCCCACTTTAAAGGAGGGATACCAGCATCGCTTCCAGGAATATCCTCCTCTATCATGGACCCCCCATTTTCTTTCACCAATTGGAAATTGGTCCCCCAAGTGGTGACAAGCTCAGCCAATTAGATACAAAATTGCCTAATTAATATGTGTAGATCTTGTTTATAATCACTCAACTGATATCTTAAAAAATATAACACTATTTTACAAGTTGGATCAAAACCCGATTAGAAATATAGTTGCTAGATTATTGACAAACTAAGTCAATCAGATGCAAGGTCACATTATCAATATGCATATATTTCACTTATAATCATATTCAACCATGATCTTGATGACAAAGTCCTATTTACCCAATCTGATCAAAATTCTATCAAAATACAGTCTCTAGAGTGCAAGATCGCCTAAATATGCATAGGTCCTATTCATAATAAAAGCATCCTACATCTTGACAATATAAGCCTATTTACCAAGTTCGAGATACAGTCAGGTGGATCAGAAATAGTCTCTTAAGTGGTGAGAAACTCAGCCAATCACATGCAAGATTACCTCATTGATATGCATGGATTTGGCTCAGAAAAAAATATATCTTTAGGATATTTACCTATTTACAAAGTTTGATAAAAATATTATCAGAAATCGAGTTGATAAAGTGTTGACAAGCTAAATGAATCAGATGCAAAATCAACTTGTTTTATTAAACTGGAACAGTCTCTATAACAAGCTCAGGTAATCACATGCAACATCAACTCATTCATATGTGTGGATCCCATGTTTTATAGAACTCGTGTAAGATCTTGGTCATATAATCCTACATGTATATTTGAAGTCTGATCAAAATCAGATTAAAATAGCTTTACAAGTGGCAACAAGCTCAGCCAATCAGATCACCCCATTTATATGCATGAATCTGCTTACTTTTGAAATCATCCAAGATCTAGATGATTTAAACCCATATTCCACTTTTGATCAAAATTGGATCAGTGTTATGGCTTCTAAGTGGTAATAAGCTCAGCTAAACTATCCTAGATCCTGATGATATAAGCTGATATTATAAGTTGGATCAAAAAATCATATCACAAATATGGCTTCTCGAGTGGTAGCAAGCTCAGAAGCAAGATTACATCATTAATAAGTGTGGATCTCACTCATTATCAAATTCATCCAAAACCTTGAGATATCAGCCCATATTTCAAGTTTTATCAAAATCAGATCAGAAATATGGCTTTCAGAGTGGCAACAGGCTTATCCAATCAGAAGCAAGATCACCTCATTAGTATGCATGTATCTCACTCATTATCGAACTTGTCTAAGATCTTGATGATATAAGCATATATTCTAAGTCTGATCAGAAATATGGTCTCCCAAGTGGTAACAAGCTGAGCCAATGAGATGAGAAATCACCTTATTTGAATGCTTGGATCTTGCTCATTACTGAACTCGTCCAAGATCTTGATGATATAAGCATATATTTCAAGCTTTATCAAAATTATACCATAAATCTGGCCTACAAAGTGGTAACAAGCAATTGTTGACCGACAGATGACAGACACAGGGCCATATGATAAGCTTACTTGGCTTTATGGCAAGGCAAATTAAATATGAAACTGAAGAGGGCTTAGATGAAAGCAGTAGGAATCTGACAGTTGCAGTGAAATCTTCATTTAGAAAGATTCAGAACTAACTTAAATGTACTCGTTTTTCATAGATTTCAATTGACTTTTATACAGGTAGGTCGGACTATCTCACCAAACTTTACCCCATGTGTGCCCCACAAGCCAGAGTCAGCATCTTCCCCAGGATCTTAAACTGCCCAATGCTTTCAAATGCAGATAAATGGCATTATATAGTGAGTTATGTATCAAGCTATCTTCAGGAAATAAGTTTGATGACAGTCATGTAATTTAGAACCCTTCAAAATAAAGATGTTATCACTTGAGTGAAGAATAGAAAAGTTGGTCTCTTCAGAACATCTTCCTGTTTAGCTGCATCTCCACAGATCAGATTAATAGGAATGCTACCAATCATAAAAGTGTACATTTTATATTCTTTTTTGTAGATTATTTTATTTTGTGGTGTGAGAAGAATAACTACCTATATGAATTCTGTCAAAGCAAAGATTATCTACATCAACACAATTTTGTGTAGAAACAAAACACAGGAGGGTCTGATGAATAAAGAATCTCATGTTCACAGGAAGAAATGGATTCCAGAAAGACTTGATATACTCAAATGATCAAATGGTTGCAGAAGCCCAGTCACTCATAAATGTTAACATTTTACCGTTCACATGTATATACTACACAGACCTGCCAACCCTAAAGAGACATTCTCAGTAAGTCAGTCTAAAGTTTTCAGTAAGTTGGACCAATTTTCAGTAAGGCGTAAAAAATATCAAGTACTGGCAACAAGTACAGGTTTAACAACCTTTACAGTTTATTTCCGTATTATAATTAAAAACTTACACCATACAGCTACTGTTGTGACTGGTACGTGGCGCTTTTGCACTTTCTGAGAAACTTCTGGTCAAACTCCATACTGAAGCATTCTCCTCCCTTCACTTTCATGACTAGTATTTCTTCCAAGGTATCAACTGACATAGATGATCTGGATTTTGAGTGGTGTTTTTGCAACAAATGAGAACACCCTCTCACAACCTGCATTTGAATGTGGAACAATAAGCACATTCTTCATGATGCTGGACAACAATTTGTATTTCAGCTGGCCATTTGCATCCTTGAGTTTACTAATGAGATTCCATTGCTTATAAACTCTTTCAGTGTTTAAGATCTCAAGATTCAATTCATCTACTTGGTGATTCAAAAACTCTGCTTCAAAGTTGTCTTACCAGTTGGTTTCCTTGGGTTCCATACACACAAATCTTGATGGGAAATACGTCACACTGCTGAAATCAATCATCATTCTTTTTGTCACATTAGCAACTGCACTGTGCTTCAGAAGTTCATTATTCAGGGGAAACCTCTTAACAATGAAATCACAAACAGTTGTGTAATGGTTTCTTACATCTTTATAGAATTCACAGAGGCTACTTTCATAAAGCTTACATCAGCCATGTATTTTCTTGTTTCTTAACCTACTGCAAGTGTATCATCTGACTTTTGCTTCTTACAGTCATGATAATCAATATCAGTAAGTTCCTTGGCCTGTGAAATTTCTGTAGGCTTTACAAATCTGACCAGCAAATGTTTGAATAATTCAAGCATGTTTTCTCTAAGTTTGTGGATCATAGGCTCTTCCTGCTGCAGGATTAGATTATGCTTGTTAAATAATGGAAGTATGTGGTCTAGGAATAAGCAATAAAGCTTCACCCTCCGGGACCGCAAAGCCATGCACACACTCCTAGCCTTTTCCTCTCTGTAACTGATTTTCTTAGGTCCCTCCTGTCATTTCTAACTGATGATGTCTGAAATCCAGTATGAGCCTTTTCAACGAATTTCAGGGATTTAGCTTTCTCTAAGGAACTTTTCTTGGGTTTTGTTTTCTTAGTCTTTCCTGCTGAGATAGACTTGGAGGTCGTACTAGCCTGACTTCTATATTGATCACAGCTCAAAGTTTTGCTGCATGTACTTGCTTTGTCTCTATTTCCTTCTTTGTTACCAGACACACAAGTAACTTTATCCTTTGTATTAGATACCTTCACTGACCTGCTGTGCTTTTGGCTTTAGCTCTTTTGCCTCTAACCTCTTGTTTCTTGGTTTCTCTCTCAAAATACATTTGTAAAGGTTCCCACTGCTCCAGCAGTCTCTTTATGCCTTCACCAAGAGACAAACATCTTGTTACACAATGCTTCAATATTTTTGTCTGCTCTTTTCCACAAAGCGTCTGAAGACCTTTCAGTTCCATTTTCTATTCACACTTTTATCCAAATAATATATGTCCACTAAGCAGTCATCAAAACTCATATGTAGTTTATCAGCCCCCTTTTCAGCTGCTAAATGTATCAAATGGCATGAACATCCACTTAAGTACACAGAGGGATTCACTTTAGCTATATGTCCAAACACACCTTTATTGCAACCTGTCATCACTGAAGCATTGTCAGATTAAAATGCAATCGTTATTCCAGCTTACATGTCTCTTTTTCAAATCATCATTCAATAATGGGAAAATATTTTCCCCAGTAGAGGCTCCATCACAAGTTGGAACTGACAAAAGTGCTTCAGTTACAACCCCCTCTGTATGATCAAAATATCTAACAACAACTGGGTACAACTTCTCAGAATCATTGCTACCATCAGTTGCTATACTGAAAGACTGGGATGAAATATTGTTTACAATGTCTTCCTGAATTGACTTGCAGTGTTGTAATACAATAGCAGTAGTTTTTGTTCTACCACCAATATAACTATTTGCTACTGACGATTTCGGAAACATGTGTTTGAATAGTTTAGAAGCATGGTTGATGCAGCAAGTACAACATTATGCTCAACCAAAAAGTTTGTAAAATAAACTTCAGCCTTTATGACCTCCAGTTCAGTTTCTGCAGATCAAAATCCCATAGAGGTCAGCGACTTACAAGTCGACTTCATTGCAATGTATTCTGTGTGCTTTTTGGAATTCACGTGGCGGCGACAGTCATCTTGACAACCGTGGGCAATATTCAAGTCAACAGGACATAATGTGCAATAAATGTAATGGTCGCCTTTCTTGCTTTTATCTAAGCATGACCAAGTATCTGAGTAATCTTTTTTATACTTTTGTGACCACTGTTTTAACTTTTTACGAGGCTGATTGTCCTTTCCACCTTCAACGCATTCTCGTTTGGACGATATTTTCAGACGACCGGATGACAAAACGAAAAAGCGAAATCTTGATCAGGTACGCGATTTTTATGAACAACATAGGCAGGTTTAAAGCGTCTGAGGTACCACTATATAGTTAGTCTGGTTCCCTAACAAAATCCACTCAGTCTAAGATGAAACCCTGGAACCGAACACAGAGTCTAATATGAAAACCCGGATCCGGACCGAACAATGACAATAAATATCCGGAATAGATGAAAACGATCGTATTTTCATAAGTTTTGCTATTATTCCGTAAGTCCGTAATTTTTGCGTCATTTTCATAAGACTTGCGGCAAAATCGTAAGGGTTGGCAGGTCTGCACTACATATTGGAAGCAAATAGTAACTTTCAGTTATTGTTTATGGACTTATTCATTTTATGTTTGCCAACAATAAAGTTTAGTCAGACTTTAAAATCTGTACAGTTTTGATTTGCATCAACACATGCAACATTTCACTCCACTGGAATTACTGGCTTTTGTTGCAAATGCTAAATTACAGCTGGAATTTCTGAGCAGGAATCCTGCTAACCAATTTCAATATACTGTCTCATTTTCTGGTTCTGTTCTGATTGGATTCCTGACAGACAACTCGTGGAAAAATATACCTAAGGTAGAAATCGCAAATATTTTGCCATGTAAGGAGCTGTTGTTTTCTAAGTGGAAAATAAACATTAGTTTCCTGCAGAATTCCCAGTCAAGCACAGCTGAATGATTTTGTGTGGGACAAAGGTAACATGCTTGCTTTGCATCTCTAGGGTTTCAGGTTCCATCCACACCTCTGGCAGTTTGGAGAGTCAAGTGGTCACCCATCTTAAGTTGGTGGTTTACTCTGGGTTCCCTGGTGTCCTCCATCATCAAAGACCAGACTATGCAAACATCTGAGCCATATAGAGTGCTTAATATAAGCTGTGTGAATCTGTTGTGGTATTGATGTGAAATAAATACAGTTAAAACAAGTTTCTCTTGTTTATCTCTCTTTTCTTCATGAAACCACTTAAGAAGCGTTAAACATATGTCGTAATAGGAACATAATGAAGAGGAGACACATTTATTACCAAATTTACTTTATTGGACACTTTGTGTCAGAGTGACATGATGTGAAATTGTACAGTGAATATGAGCTACAAGAATAGACTCTATACCTTGGGGTGGGATTATATACAATTAATAAAAATGAATATATTCAATATGGTGACTACAACTGAAATATATATTACAAATGCTTTGTCAAAAAACTCCCTTATACCTAAAAATAAAAAAAAATAAAATGGAAATTCTAGAAAATTCAGAAACAGTTGAAAATGAAAGGACCCTCTTACAATCTAAAATGGTTTGTAAATGAATTTCAACCTTATGTGACAATGACCTTTCATCTTTTGGTCCCTTTATAGCCCAAAACCTTCCATTTTTCCTAGTACATCTGTGTGCAAACAATCTTTTTTAATACAAGCATAAAGTATATTTATTTTACAAATAATGAGGTATGTCACAGCAGTATTTAATAAACAACTTTAAGCTTACACAGGATGGTGGATAGGCAGTGCACAACTTACTTTTCAGGTATTTCTTGCCGATATAACATGTTTGTGTATAAATATACCCAGGCATTCAATTAAATCACTGACAATGCTCCAGTAAACAACTAAAATGTATTATCATACAGGCTTTTACTAATCTTCAGTATCTCCTTTCAAATATAGGTCAGATCTACAATATTATTTCTATCACATCTAAAACAATGTAAGATCTACTTTATGATCTGTATGATGAGGGCATTCAATCTTCAACTAACCAACTGAGGAATCCCTATGCTCCACCTGCCTACAACAGGCTGTCAGTCAAGCTCCACCTGCCTACAACAGGCTGTCAGTCAAGCTCCACCTGCCTACAACAGGCTGTCAGTCAAGCTCCACCTGCCTACCACTGGCTGTCAATCAAACTCCACCTGTCTACCACTGGCTGTCAGTCAAGCTCCACCAATTTACTACCAGCTGTGAGCCAAGCTCCACCTACCTACCACTGGCTGTCAGTCAAGCTCCACCAGTTTACTACCAGCTGTGAGCCAAGCTCCACCTACCTACCAATGTCTGTCAGTCAAATTCCACCTACCTCCCACCAGCTGTCAGTTAAATGTTGTTGATTCAAAAATCTAATGGACTGCTGGCCACTCTCAAGCCTGGCTGTTTGATTTATTACATAATAATGTCTGGTCTGCTAAGTTTGTCTGACTAAATAGAGACCTGGTTAACTGATCTGTCGCTGTGACCAATTTTATGACATACAATATACAAATTTAACTGTTATAATTTCACAATTTTTGAATTTCCACAATAAACCAAAAATTATTCTCTATTAAATTGGTAAAATTTTAAATAAAATCTCTGATGTTAAATATAATGCTGTGCTAATATGTAAGCATGATTATCTCTGATCTTGGTGATTCATCAATTATAATCATGTAATAAAAAATAATTAGCCTTCAGGATCCACATAATAAAGTACACCATTAATTTAATACAAAGCAAATTTATGATGCCAAGATGAATTCTACAATTATTAACTCAATAATTATTATGTAAATGGACCAAAACTTACAACTCAATTGTAATACAAATACATATAAAGTAGACACATAATGCACCATTACAGGGTTTCTCTTTAAGCTCAGTATGACGGCCCCTGACTTTAAGAACAGTATGAAAATATGTTGGGACTCCACAACTTCTTGAAAAATAAAGATTGATTAGGACTCTGGATCCAAATATTAGTGCTAAAATCCTGAGAAAAACCCTGTTTCTAGCCTGGCTATTTCTCCAGTAATTATGAGCTAATCAAAAGTAATACACGAATCTGAATGATATGAATCACCTTACTATACAAGACAATGCAGGATTATTAGAGCCAGAGTTCAGTCATTTTTACAGAAAGTGATAAAATAAAAATCTATAGTAATACCAATACACAATTCTAAAAATATATGAACATTGATAACATAAATAATGGGTGCTCTAAACCAGAAAAGCAAATCCTAATTAACTAGTTAAATTACATTACCAGCAAATTATCTACAATAATATATGATTGCAATTAAGATTAACTATGGCAAGGTTTTTATATATAAGGTATGTAAGTTACTGAATTTAAAGATGCTGGGTAAATTAATTTCCATTTATAATTTTACTATGCTTGAAACTAGTTCAGTAAGGAGTGAAGTAATTAAAAGATAAGTCATCCATCTTTTTCTACAATGCAATGAAATCTGACTAAAACTAGTCAGTTATTGATCAACTTTCAAAAATCTCATCAAGTAATAAACAATGCTATTTACAATCCTCAAAACTTTAAAAAAATTATTTTAAATAAATTGGGCAAATAAATGTAAAATTCCTTTATGAGCATTGGCCCTTCAAAAAAAAATCCACAGGAGTAGGGTGTGGGTGGTGTTGTTTGGGGCCATATTACACCAATTTATTTGCAGAAATTTAACTTTTGTTACTTTTCTGGCCTTTAATCTACATATGAGAGCCAAATGGGGGTCAGTCCAAAGCAACACCAACACCTCCTCTGACTATGCACATGTTAAGCACTGAAGAGAACACCCTTCTATAAAAAAAAAGTTTATATATTTACCACAAGAACAGTGGATAAATCCTGACAAAATTACTACAAAATGCTACCTTAAGACAAAAAACATTGAGTGTCACTGAGCATGGCAAAGTGGTGGTTAGCGATCAAAAAGACAAAATAGACAGAAAACATATAAAATAATTTTTTTTTTAAAGTGAGCAATATCCTGAAAGTGAGAACTATATATACTTGCTTCTAAGTCAGTTCTAACTGCAAACAACATAGACCCTGATCTGCCTTTGCATAATGTTGCTGGCAGGTCAGGATCTATGTTGCCTGTTCTACTGATTATTCATAACAAATGGCATAGACCCAGATCTGCTGGCACATTATACAATGGCAGATCTGAGTCTATTAAATTTGCAGTTGGATCCAACTTACAGGTGAGTGTATACAGTAGATAAATATACATTTATACAAATACAAGCAAGCCTTTCCAACAAAAGCATCATTTCATTGTAGAACTTTTTTGATAAAACGGGAAGATCAAATTTTTACAGCTGATTTTAAAAAAAGGATATTTCTGGCTGAAAAAAAGGTTGATCATGCAGAAAAATACTGATATAAAGGTGATTTAGTGACTTAAGTTCATAACATATAAGAATGAAAAATATATCCTTGTAATTCAATGCTCAAGAAAAAAAAAGACCATTTTGAGACGTATGTCGTCTCCTTTCGCCAACTGTTTGATCTGGGACAGATGATTACTTATTTTTATTATCATACAGCAGTGGTCCCCAACGCAGTGCCTGCAGGCGCCATGGTGTCCGCCAAGGTTTTTTTGTGTGCCTGCGGAGGAGGTTATAATGAATAAAAAAACCAAAGCAATTGGGTCAAGTTAATTTGTTGGTGCCCGCCAATCTCTCATAAACTCACAAATGTGCCCGTAAGCACAAAAAAGTTGTGGACCACTGTCATACAGTATATCTCTGTACAAATTCCTATAGATCTGAGTTTTTCTTTCAAAAAGTTGACTGGCGGTATGGGAAAACAAGGCCAGAGAATGCTCAATCTTCATAAAATAATAAGTTCGATGTTCACTGGAGTTGGCACATTGCTTGTTCCATGTTCACTTGAATTGGCACATTACCTGCATTGAGATTTAACATTATTTTTCCACGACTGCACCAAAACCAACTCTTGTGGATACAGGATGGCTGCAAATCCAAGTTTAGTAAATATAAACTAAAAGTGAGTTCTGTCACTGATTTCTGTTTTTATTGGATAATAAATCAGTTTAACTGTGCTATAAAATACTACATTCTAAAAACGATTTAAAATTCTACATAAAATGATAAATAATTCTAAATGAATCAATAATTAATTACATATCTTATGTGATTAATGTCCAATAAAAAAATATGTACTATAAACTGAAAATATCATGAATACATAAAAAGGCTCATACTTCTACATTCAATCTGGGAAGCAGCATACAAACTTCAATCATGTCTAATAATGAGTTATTTTCCATGACTGAAAATAGTCCTAATTAAAACAATCATACAATTGTATAAAAATTGGAAAAACAAATGCAAAGCTGTCTGATGTAAGTGATAGAAATGGTATAAAAGACATATATAGCAAATGGGCTATTTTAAACCAAGCCAGTACTGTGATTGGCAAGTAGGCTAGTAATTGTGATAAGCCAGTATTGACAACAAAATCCACAAATAAAAGGTAAAAGTTATGAAAATTGATCATTTAAGTGACAAAGTAATCAAAATTACATTAACTAATAAATGTGTTATTGGAGCCATGAAAAATAGATGCACCATAAGAAAAGTAGACTATGTTACTACCACTCTAACCCTTGGCCTATTGAAATCTGGTTAATTATTTGACATACAAGATTATTTGCATTAAAAGCATATCAGATATGTGCAGGAAATCATTCCATGATTCGTGGACACAATTTCTGTCTCTTCAAGATATGGTAATTAGTCAGTTATGAGGCTTTTATATTGTGTAAAGTACAACTTTGACAACTCAAACGTCAATCACTCGAACATCTGGAACAACTCAAACATCAATCAGTCCAACATCCGGAACAACTCAAACATCAATCACTCCAACATCTGGAACAACTCAAACATCAATCACTCCAACATCTGGAACAACTCAAACATCAAACACTCCAACATCCAGAACATCTCAAACATCAATCACTCCAACATCCAGAAAATCTCCAGCATCAATCACTCCAACATCCAGAACATCTCAAGCATCAATCACTCCCAACATTCCGAACTCAAACATCAATCACTTCAACATCCAGAACAACTCAAACATCAATCACTCCAACATCCAGAACTACTCAAACATCAATCACTCCAACATCCAGAACAACTCAAACATCAATCACTCCAACATCCAGAACAACTCAAACATCAATCACTCCAATATTCAGAACAACTCAAACATCAATCACTCCAATATTCAGAACAACTCAAACATCAATCACTCCAATATCTGGTATCACAAGAATGTCTTTTATCAAACAAAAAATAAAGAAATCAAAATGATCAAAAATGTAAACAAAAATATGGGCCTGCAGCCCTTTGTGCTTTGCAAGTTTTGCTGTATTCAAATCAAAATGTAAAGGGTTCCATACTTAAATGATGTATCGGTTCTTGTTAAGATAACCAAGGGTTCCATAGTTAAATGATGTATCGGATCTTGATAAGATGACCAAGGGTTCCATAGATAAATGATGTATCGGATCTTGATAAGATGACCAAGGGTTCCATAGCTAAATGATGTATCGGATCTTGATAAGATGACCAAGGGTTCCATAGTTAAATGATGTATCGGTTCTTGTTAAGATAACCAAGGGTTCTATAGTTAAATGATGTATCGGTTCTTGTTAAGATGACCAAGGGTTCCATAGTTAAATGATGTATCGGTTCTTGTTAAGATGACCAAGGTTTCCATAGTTAAATGATGAATCGGTTTTTGTTAAGATGACCAAGGGTTCCATAGTTAAATGATGAATCGGTTTTTGTTAAGATGGCCAAGGGTTCCATAGTTAAATGATGAATTGGTTTTTGTTATGATGACCAAGGGTTCCATAATTAAATGATGTATCAGTTCTTGTTAAGATGACCAAGGGTTTCATAGTTAAATGATGTATCGGTTCTTGTTAAGATGACCAAGGGTTCCATAGTTAAATGATGAATCGGTTTTTGTTAAGATGACCAAGGGTTCCATAGTTAAATGATGTATCGGATCTTGATAAGATGACCAAGCGTTCCACAGTTAAATGATGTATTGGTTCTTGTTAAGATGACATAAATGACAAGGTCCTAGATGGTCTCTTAGAACTGGCACAGACAATGCAACCACTGGTGCATAAATGCAGGCCTACATTTTCTTGCCATATTCTTCTTCTTATCATTATTATTTTTTATTCCAAATAATTCATCACCTTAGTAAGATTACATCAGTATAAAATTTGAAATCAGATGATTGTGTCCAAAATTTAAATTCTTACTTGGTCAACTATAAAGAAAAACACTTAATTATGCAATTATGCAGTGATCATATCTTCTGAGCTTTTAAAGTTTAATTTTGTAATATAAGATCAAATGATGCCAATAAATGCCAATTACTATTTCAATGTATATATTCAAGTGGATGCATAACACGCTGAACTGACATGTAAAGAAATACATCGACTAATGATATAGTAGTACTCTACATTTATTATAGTACTACACAGTCTTCCAGCTTTCAGAACCCATCACCAGATGATTATGTCACATTCTTCTTCTTTGCTTGTCACACATTGAATACTTTTTTTTTTTAGATTCCCACAATTAGTGTGACACACGATAAAAATGGTTGGAAAATTTCCATATGAAATTAGTAAACTTGTCTAAATCAACATTAATTTCATACAACTTTATAAGAACAAGTCTGACAGCATTATTCAATTTTCAGGTACTGATTTGATTTTGACAATAATCTTTTATCACCCTATTTTACATGTTGTTATAAAAAAGGAAAGATATCACGTTAGTGCTTCTTTAAAGACTCCTATTTGTGACTGCATGATTCTTATCTGATGTACACAGATTTATGTCCACTGTATTCTTTATGCTTTGTTCACACATATATATATATATATATATATATATATATAAATATAAAAGTCAGATCCAACTGCAAACAACACAGACCCTGATCTGTCATCACATAATGCACCAGCAGATCTGTGTCTATGCTGCTTGTTCTACTGATTAGTCCTAACAAATTAAACGGACTCAGATCTGCCGACACATTATGTGATGGCAGATTTGGGTCTGTGCCATTTGCAGTTGGATCTGACTTGTATACGAGTCTATATGGTAACTCTCCAAAAATTGCTTCTGTTCATGGCACTTATGAAAAAGATAGTCAGATAAATGGATTTCAGAGGCTATATTGTGTTGTACTTTGTTGTTGCATCTCCAGCATGATTGAATGCAGAAGTGTATTATGTATAGCAAACAAAAACACCCAGAACTGCCAGTACAAAATGCACCATCTGATCTGAGTCTACGCTATTAGATTAAACTGTTAGTAGAACACCAAAGAACACAATTTGTGCTCCAAATACATTTCCAAAAATGGCACTGTGTCTGAGGCCAGGCTCCTTTCCTGCAGGTGAGGTATTACGAGAAGCACTTGACTGTTCATCTGTCTGTATGTGGTTTCCAAATAATATTTAAGATTAAAATGACACTTCTTGCTCATCTTCTTCCCCATGTCCCTTCCCCTCATCCGTCACTGCACTCTGAAATAATACAGACCATACAAGGCTTTATTTGGTAATTATGTGGAGAAAAGAACATGGCTCTACTTTCTTATGTGTACTAATCATACCTACCTCTAATGATGAATTAACTCATTAGATAAGGAGAAGAAAAACAACAACATAAAATGGATGCTATTTTCTTGAAAGCTTATCAGTTGTCACAAATTTTATCATTTGTTTATATTATTTAAAATGAATTTTGTCCAGCACAATTATTTCTCTAATTCCCAAAAGCTTATTTTCATATTAACATTATTTAGAAAATTAGTCATTAAATATTCTACCAAGCATTCTTATATTTCTTTTACTTCATTTCCACATCTAAATAAAACAATGATTTTATAATTCCACATAAAAGTAAATTTGTTGTGAAAGTTTTGTGACATTACAAATTCATTAAAACTGTCCATAATTCAAGAAAGAAGACCCTATTAGCTGATGAGATGTTCAGTGAATTAAAGCCACATATTTTACTTGAGAGAGCTGGTTCAGAACCCTTATACAGACATGTGCATCAATGATGTGTATTCCATTTCTACTCATCAATTTAAACAATGTTCCTTTGGTTACAAAAAAGCAATGGTATTGGACCAAAAGTGTTCACAACCTATCAAGGGTTCTCTCCTTTATAAGAATTATTCTTACAACTTCAAATACAAAAGGCTGCACTAGGTATACAATGTTATAACTACCATAGAGCATATATGGATTTTTATTACAGTTTCAGTTCATATACAAGCAATGTAAAAATGAAAAATTGGTAATAAGAAATTAACAAGAGTCCCTTGAAGGGAATGATGCTCTACTGGCCAAAAAGAATTTACAGGAATACATGATAAGACTATTTCTTCTGTCCTTTTATCTCTGATATTCTTAAAAGATTCCAACATACCAAATTTGGTAACAAAATATTTTCTTAAAATGCTGACAAGATACATGTAATTACTGCACAAAATTCTTGTAATGGCCTTGGACCTTGGACATGGTATCATAGATAGAAAATTATTTAATGTGTTTCAGACAATGTTGAGATATACCCACATGCCAAGTTTTGTTGGATTTATAAATAAAACAAATGGGGGGTAGGGAATGAAGTTATTTAAGTCGCATCATTCAATGTATTCTTCTAATATATCTACAACTGGGTTTGAGAAAAAAAAATCCATTGATACTCATTTGTTATCATGTTTACAGGCCAGTACAGCTAAAGACTGGAGTCAAAATCTCTGACATTAAAATCAATGTCATAGTGCTGAATATCAACTTGTTCATTGTAATGCAAACAAATACAATATGTGGTCAAAATTCACTTATATATGTACAAGTTACTGTGTCATAAGATCAGTGAAGTACAGAAATGCAAGTAATGATCTTTGACTTGACCCCAAGGTCAATTAGACCCGGTTTCAAAATTCCTCCACAAAAGTGCAGACCTGTTGGTGGTCAGCTCTGAAATTTTTTCATTCAGAACCACCTAAATATTGCATATAAATGCTTTCATGAAAACCCCATATCAATGCCACCATTCATGCAACAAGATTTTCAAGACTGATACAACCATCCCTTCAAGAGGAGTAGTGGTAACAAGATTTTCAAGATGGCCACCATTAGTCAGCACCATTTTTATTTAGGTCCAACAAGATAGCATAAAAAGTTTTTTTTAGAGAAAACATCATGTCTACATCACCATCTGTTCTGGAGAAGTACCAATACCAAGATTTTCAAGTTGGCTACCATGATAGCCATAATGGAAGTCTGATCTACACCAATTTCATTTAGCACAAACTAGACAACAAAACTCTTTTACTAACAAAGCATGTCAATACAACCATCCAATTTAGGAGGAGTAGCAATAGCAGGATTTTTAAGTTCACTGCCATGGTGGCCATGATGAATATTAGATCAACACCATTTTTATTTCCTACTTGGGTTGCTGTGCCATAAAATACCAAACCAAACCAAGCCAAACAATTTTGATTTAAGACATCAAGAAGTCTTTTAGCAAAAATTTCTTGTCAATAAGACCATTCATTCAGGAGGAGTAGCTATAACAAGATTTACAAGATGGCCACCATGGCAGTCATATTAGATGTCCAAGGGGTACCATTTTTATTTAGAACCAACTACACATCAGAGGAAGTTTTATTTTAGTGAAAAACCATTTGGAATAATCTGAAAACCTTGCATAATTACTACAGCAAGAAAAGTAGATCACAGACCTAATAATAGGTCCTTGAGGTGATTAATATTCCTAATACAAATACACCATCAAATGTCATGACTGTATGCACAATAGTGTCCATGGAACTGAGATAGATACTAACATTTAACATAATCGCTGGAGTATAAGGAAGCAGGTCACTGTGACCTACTTTTTCCTGTGGTGAGAGGTACATTTCAAGTTTCATGACCGTGTATATAATGATGTCAGGCAAACTGAGTTAACTGCAAAATCTTAACATAATTGCTGGAGAGTGAAAAGAAGGTCGACATGACCTACTACTGACCATAGTGGGTAGTACTGTCATATACTGTAGATAAATACACCAGACAAGAGTCATGACAAATGCTACAAGAGTATTAGAGAAACTGAGCTAAATGCAAAAGCTTAACATTGATGCCTAGAACAACAACAATAATTCCATAACTATGTGTCACCTATGCTCCACAGGTGAGATAAAAATTATATGAATTTGTCATGTAAACCTATATAACTGAATTAACACATTCTGTGATGTAATGTAAAAATAATGTCCTTTTGCAACAGATCAGAAGTCAATGGAAAAAACAATGTATTAAAATCCATTAAAAAAAATAGAAATACACAAAATATGCAAAAATTCTGTCCCATTTTACAGTCAACAGAAACTTTTGCAAAACATACAAAAATTCTACTTATTTTAGCATGTATTCACCAAAATCACTTCTGAACGTCAATCATGTTTTCCCTGGTGACCTCTGACCTACTGCAAAGTTATGTAACTTTTACATCTCCTCAGGAAATGTGTAGACTGGTCTATTTGTTTAATGTCCAATCAATAAAATTATTATCACAGTTATCTGTCTACAATGCTGCATTAACTGGAAGCAGAAGATCTATTACATAGTGTGCTGGCATATCAGCATCTACACTGTTTAATATAATTACAATATCATTATGTGACTGCTGCTCTGGTTCTTGCCATTAACAATACAGTGCTTGTTGCACAACTCAATATCAATCTCACCATCATCCGCTATTGACATTTTAATCACTTTGGGTTTCTCTGGATTAGCTTTAGATGTAAGCCACATGAAAATAATTTTGTCGAAGTGTTTGAAAAAATCTCAAAGAAGAAAACCAGTTAAGATAAATAGCTGCTACTTTAGTGTCTCTAGCATGGTACACTGATTTTACAAAAACATTTCTAAAATCAAAATTAGAGGCATAAACTTGTCTTAAATGAAGTATATTATTCAAAATGGTGGCATCTGATTTGAAGCAAGTTTTTCCTCATAATATTACTATAAACAATGTTTTTCAAAAATGATGTAGCACACCAGACACTGAAAGAAGTAGAAATTTATCTGGGTTAGTTTTCTTTTCAAAGAGGTTTGGAATTTACTTCGACCAATTGTTGTGAAAGACTGACTCCTAAAGCTAATGTTGAAAAGTCCCAAGTATTCTGTATGCTTATGACATATAATGGTGAGATTGAATATAGCAGGAGGAATAAACTTTATAATGTTAGATATTTGTAACTATATATATTATAAATGCAATACTTGAAATGAAACAACTACAAAGTTCAAATTACAATGGTAAAACTAAGCAAAAGATGTGATAACTATTGATCGTATGCCGGGTATATGGAAAAAGCCATACTGTACAGAATAAGAATTAAGGTTATTTGCATATTGTTGGATTACCCATTGTAGTGGAACAATCACTCAAACGCTGAAAGAAAATTAATAATTTAAAACACAATAATGAAACGAACACTTCCAAAGATAAATGATCTTGATTCATATTTTCTAAAAGTCATGTCTTGTCAGCTGTTGAAGCTATGATAATTTGAATCTGCTCAAAGGGTCTAACTGTAGAAAAAACTTTCTCATTATCTCATGATTTTGATTTGTAATTCTTAAACTTAAATAATATGTAACAGTGGCTCACAATTTAGAAGATTTAAATATAAATAATCATATATGGATATTTGTTGATTGATTTTGTCTGCTTATTTTCTTACTAGTTGTCTGTTCTTTGTTTGCATATACTAGGGATTTCCTAATGTGATCCTTTGATCAGGGCTCAAATTAGTGATAGTCTGCTAGCCCAAGACAGGTACATTTTCTGTCGGACTAGTAGTTTTCATAATTTCAACAGTCCACTGGCTAGTATAATTCAGTTGTATCCAGCCAGCATTTCATGAAAAGGACTACCGGTAGTGAAGATTCAGCAGGACTAGTAAATTGATCACTCTACTAGTCCTTCTGGCTACAAAGAAATTTATGTTAAATTTTAGGCCTCTTTGTTTGTATTTTTTTTTTCAGCATATCAAAAGGTCTTATGGAAGAAGAATAACTTCTGGCTAATTTTTACACCTCTATAAATAAAATAATAATAATAATAATAATAATAATAATAATAATAATAATAATACCATTATTATAGTACTACATTCCAAATATTTGTCTCAATGGTTCTGGTGCAGTTATACAGAGGTACATGTATATGTGTTGGCATTGTAAGAATTGCGCATACCATAGGTCAAGCCACAGCATATACAATGTTTTAATTTATTAGATAAATTGCTAACTTAGGTACAGAGGGAATTCTGTGTGTGTGTGTGTGTGTGTATATATGTATGTATGTATGAATGTGTATATATATATATATATATATATATATATATATATATATATATATATATATATCAGGATCGTTATGATGATGATGATAATTTTCTCAACTGAAACCAGACATTTAGACAGACTTCACAGACACACATGAATCTGCCGCTTGTAATATATATTATTCACAAAAAAAAACTTTTTTGATTCCTCCTTAGGTCTCATCAGGTAGTAGCAGCAAACCATACATTTATCCCTATGATTTGTTACAGATTTCTCCACAGGTCTTTTCTATTTTTTATTTTCTTCACAAAACATATTTATACAGTATTGTTATCACCAATCATGATGTTGCCACATTTGCAATATAGTAAATCCACTCACTTAAACTTCATTCATTTTGTGAAAGCATTCTCTTTGTTTTGTTGATACAGATGTCTGTTTTGATTTCCTTTCAATTTCTTGTTAGCGTTGGATAAGCCTTTTATATGAAGACCAACAAAATGTATTCTCATAAATTTTTCAAGAGTGTCAATACTCAGCTTGCACCACAGCTTTATTCTGATCAAATTCTGGCACAAAATTCCATGATCACACTCCATGCTTGACAGTGGAAGCATGTTTGAAATTTCTATCAAACAAATCACATTCGGGCACTCTCCTTTTATTTAAACTAGTTTTGTCAGTAATTAAGCTGCTGAGAGTCCTCTATAATTACTATACAGAACATATTTGGGAATCCCCTACTTTTTCTTTACTTTGTTGGCACTGATGACTGTGCATCACTGTTCTCTGTTGGTGGACCATAATGAGTGATCAAAGTGTCCATGTGAGGTTTACCAAACTGTAATATGTCACAAACATTTTCAAGAAAAGTGTTACTGTAGGCTAAAAAATCTGGGAACCTATCATGTATGCTTGCATGAATAATCTGTACACACTGTATTGCTTTGGCTGGCAAGTCATTGTCACATGACAAAAACTTCAGTTCTATCCCACTTAAGACCCACTGTCGCATGTAACTGTAAGAAACTCATTGCAGAGGAGCCCAAAATGGGTTGTATCTCTGAGGTTCTCAGCTTCCAGTGATGTAAAAAATATATCAACATGTTGCCTCATGAAAAATGTATGGAAAATCTCTTGTATGCAAATACTAGCTAAGGGTTACAGTTTTCATCATTCTTACATGTATGCTTACATTTTGACATAATGAGTATTGCTCTCTTAAGCAGTAAAACTGGTACTAATATATTTGTCTAATCTAGGCATATATGTCAACCAATTAAATAAATAAAAAGAAACCCATTAGAATAACAAACATCTTTACTGAGAAGCCAATCTTTGAAATTTACTGCACTAATGTTCACTGAAGGATTAGGTTGCCCTTCTCTACTCCCATTTAACCAGCTAAGTGTAAGCAGTGTAGCCTTCAGGCAGTTGAGTTGTAATAAGCTGAGTCGGTAACACTTCGATTGATTGTCAGACAAAGAAACAATGTGTAAACTAGACCCTAGTCACCTCTGAATTAAGTTTAATCAGCAACACCTTTACTGATTGTCTGACAAAGAAACAGTAAACTAGATGCAGTAAAATTTGAATTTTACATCCTTAAGGTGTTTATTTAATAGTTTCATGGATGTAATGATATTTTGGAATATCCTATGACCAATGTCCAGCTGCTCAAAACATATGCTGGTCAAAACCTTTGAACTGCTGGCAATGACCGACAAAGACAGGTATTTAAGGAAGCCTTATATATATATCATATAAAATCATGGCTTTTTATAATCTAGAACAACTAAAAGACTATATATAAAAGTATTTATATACCATGGAGAATAAATTAAATTCACACTGTTACTGTGCCAAGATTTTACCTCACTAAAAATCCACAGTGACTAAAAACTTTATGCATGATCAACTCATTTTAATCAATACATAAAAAAGAGTTTATGAGCACCAATACATTTTAGAAACGGTAATTCATTTAACACTATCAGTCTGTACTCTCCTGAAATTAAATGTTGAAAAATATGTGTACTCAGTCTGAATATAAAGCAGCCTGAATAAGGCAATTTTTGACAGATATTTGTAATTACCGGTGTGTAATTATTAGTACAGTATTTCTTTTATGATAAACTGAGAGGGAGAGGGCACTTTGTGAAAGTGGTGTCAACTGCTGTGGATGGTTGAGGCCTATCACTGTACAAAGCATTCTCAGAAAGAAAAAAAATTCCTTGTATTTTGTAATAATTGGAGATGGGCTTATTGTCAGTCATCAACTTATCATATGAGAAATCCATCATACATTATTGTCACTGAGAAGAAACCACCACCATGGTATTGCTTTCATTTTATTTTTAATATTGATACAGACTGAGTTGCAACTGACGGGATCTTTCAATAAGCAAATTATTATCAAATTCACAAATGCAGGTTTCCAACCTTACACTGCAACATATCATACAAAGACTTTGTCGAGCTGCCTTGCACTGCAACATGTTATACAGACTCGCTAGAGCTGCCTTACACTATAACATGTTATACAGACTTTCTAGAGCTGCCTTACACTACAACATGTTAAAAAAAACTGTGTATAGCTTATGTAATGTAATAATCTACCTAACCAACTTAAATAAATACAAAGATAATGAGCTGTTACCATGATCAGTACATGTACATATATGTATCTGTTGAGGAAAATACCTGAAATCACACCAGCTTTGTATCTTAATTTTAAAGTTTTGCCCATTTCTGATCTAAATCTGAAAACCGTACTGTAAAGTCATTTATTTTCCTAGGCACTAAATTTTGTGATTTTACAAAAAATGACATTTTCATCCAAGCTTCAACTTGTATAGGTGTCACTGGTAGAAAGTTGGGAGGGGGGGGGGGGGCAGGGGCGGGGCATCCTTCATTGGGTCCATACATTTTTGGTTTGAGGCAGCAATGAAATCCACAACAATTTATATCCCAGAAAGAAAAAAAATGACTGATTCAATTGGCATCCCATAAGGAATGTGACTGACAGTGCTCATTCTGATTAAGAAAACAATTGGAATCCCACAAGGAAAATCGATCGACTCACAGTATTCACTCTGATCCAGAAACAATTGGTACCCCAAAAGGAAAAACTACTCACAGTACTCATTTTGATTGAGAAACAATTGGTATCTCACAGGTAAAGTGACTCAGTGTACTCATTCTGACTGAGAATCAATTGGAAATTCACAAAGGCAAGTGACTCACATTATTCATTCAGACTTAAACAACTGGTATCCACCAAAGTGACTCACAGTACTCATTATAATTGGGAAACAATTGGTATCCCACAAATAAAAGTGAATCACAGTACTCATTCCAATTTAGAAACAATTGGTATCCCACAAGAAAAAGTAACTCAAAGTACTCATTCCAATTGACAAGACTTGTATCCCACAAAGACAAGTGACCCGAAGTAGTCATTCGGAATGAGAAACAATTGGTAACCCACATGGATAAGTGAGTCACAGCATTCATTCTAACTGAGAAACAAAATGGTATCCCACATAGGTAAGTGAGTCACAGTACTCATTATTACTGAGAAATAACTGGTATCCCACAAAGAAAAGCAACTCACAGTACTCGTTCTGATTGAGAAATATCTGATTACCTAAATTTTGGATAGAGATTTAATCTAAAAAAATTACGAAAATGAACTCATGCCTTTATGTAAAATGAATGCATCAATGATATATTAAACTTCTTTCAATTTATGTATCCTATAAAATGACTGTACATGCATGTATTTAACTTAGCACAAGTCTATGCACACAGTGACCATGGTAACAGCTGGGTTAAGTCTCAAGACAAAAGCAAGAAAATGGCACCCTTCATCAAAAAGCTAATAAGCATTAAGAAAGCTGTAAAATACACTCCAGTATAAAATCTTGTACAGTAGTACAAAGACAAATGTAACCCACTCCCAAACAAAATGAAAACCTCAAAATCTTAGTAGCATGAATAATGCACAAGGTTTAGGATCTGAAATATTTAATCTGATCTTTCCAGGGGCTAAATATACAATCTGATCTTTCCAGGAGCTAAATATACAATCTTATATTTCCACAGGTTAAATGGTCAAAAACTGGTATCATCCAAATAACTGTATGGAAACTGATTACTGGTTTATTATTGATTTAAAAACAAGTGTTACAATTAAAGGTCGACATGTATATTCACTTTCCCGATATAAAAATACCATTCATACCCTTAACATGTAGTGGTGCTTTTTGTTCTTAATGACATTAAAGAAAATAACCTTTAAGATGAATCAGGACTAAAATTCCTTCATACTTAGAGATAATTTATTTTAGGAAGTAATAACAAAGGTTTACTTAAAAAGTAAAGGCAATTTTTGGATGCATCATTAATTCAGCTTCTACAACAGAAAATTTTAATGTACAACTTCCCCTGAAGACGTATGAACATTATGTCAAACACATCTTATTGTATGGTGATGAAATTTGGTCGCAAGACACTGGCTTGATGATGATGATTGCATTAACGTCGTGTGCGCCCATTCGGGCATGTACGACGAACTGGCTTTTAAAAAATAAAAAATCAGAACAGTTAGAAAACAAGAATGACAACTTACTTCCCCAAATTCATCATGTACCACTCTCTAAACAAAATATGTTGGTTGCAAAAGCATATGAATATATATATATATATATATATATATATATATATATATATATATATATATATATATATATACGCACAAAAAAAATTTTCTCCTATGATTTTCAGCTTATACAAATAGAGAAAAACTATGTTGTATAAGTAAGATAAGAACCTCATTATGAAACAATGTTCTTTTCATGATAATTGGGTAATTCGAGTTTAAGCCTATAAATTGAAGTGAACTGAATTGAACTGAACTCATGTGAATCAGTTGAACAGACAGCACCTGCATGATTCATATAAAGTTTAAATGTTCAAGGATATGTATTTTATGTGCATTGGTATTGCTAATTAAATACTGAGATTTACATCTTCCTATAGTGTGATATTTTGCCATACGTTATGGCTCAGTGGTAACCAAAGCACAGACCTGGGACTGTCATCATGCAACTTCTTAATTAACAACCGGAATTCTTGTAATTAAGGTCAAGCATTTTAAGTTTTCCCAACTTTCCATAAAGAATAACATCAAAATTATATAAAATGTTCAGCATTTCTTCATCGTTTCTATTGTGAATGCAAAAAATGCCAATTTTAGGATATTACTGATTCTGGAAAGTATAACCAATTTTAGAATGTTGAGTATTTCCACTTGCATACTTGTACTCTGTATGGAAGAAAAAAACTCTGTGCTTGGACAATAAATGTACATCATACACTATAATCTGCAGACAAATTGCATGATTACAGAACAAAGTCTACCCTAAGCAAAGCAAAACTACAGTCTGTAGACTCACATGGTGCAATCTTCAAAAAAGCAGTGCAAGCTGCGTTAAACATAGAAAATGCATACATAAAGAAGCAGCAATAATTTGTACACACAGCTGACTATATAACTATGTCATAAAATGAAAAAATCTGCACTGCAAAGCTCTTCATGTAACATTACTATATTATAAGTCAAATTGTCACAATAATTAAACATTGCTAAATTCTGAAATGTATCCAATTTAAAATACTGAATACATAAATTGATAATTTCATCATTTTCAAATAGGTAGCACTCAACAGACTAACTTATGGTATATCTTTTGAATATCAAATTTTAAAGTATTAAATCCTTTTTCCCTATTTTTTGTCTCTAGCAGAACAATTGTGTTTTTGTGCAGATATATTTTTCTTATCAGACATGGCAACAAGTCAGCGTGATCAAACTGCACAGATCGGTGAGATTGGGTGGAGGTCATGATCACACCTTTTTGTCCTTGACCTTATCAGTAACCTCTTCCTCAGAGTCATCATCGAACTCATCTGTCTCCTCCTCCACCTGGGGCTGTTAAGCAACATGCCATGCAAAATTAATGACATCAAAGCAATATAATAATAACAAAGGGAAAGTTAACTCTTTGGATCATATGGCACAAAAAATAAGTACACGGTATGCTAGCATCTGGCACAGTTGGGCAATTACTTCTAAAATGTTTTTCTTTTGTTTATGTATTTCATTTGACATACCCACTATTTTCTTTTTAAAATCATCCTTATTTACTGCAGATAAGTGACTTTACTGATGGAACTAACTTTTACCTACTTAACTGACCCTCCTGGTTAATACTGATGCACTAATTTGTACCTATATACTTAATCACTGAAGTACTAACTAAAACTATATGACTGACCCCTCGTACAATGGTGGCATCTATGAACCAACTATCACATAACAAAGATGCTGTCATTCCAATGGACTCCCAACCAATCTGATCACGAACTAGGTGTGAATCATTTACATAATTAGGTGACCTGACGAGCTTGCTCAAGTGAGCAGGGCAAATCGAATTAATTTACTATGCAACATACACAAATTCTTGTCTTGACAACTTCAACATTTTTCATCCAATTTTCATGAAATATTCACAATATAATTATGAGTCTTCTTTCATTAACTTTTTAACATGGAAATCATGGGTTTTAAACAAACAGATATGCAAATTAGTAAGCTGATCATTCGGTCTTTTCTTTCCTTTCTGAGGGGTCAATTGTTCTGCTCTGCATATCTTTCCTTTTGGGGGTGTACATTGTTTTGTTCTACAGATCTTCTCTTTCCTAGGGGTAAATTCTCCTGTTCTGCAGATCTTTTATATCCTAGGGATAAATTTTCCTGTTCTGCAGATCTTTCCTTTGGTGTACAGGTTCATTTGTCCCATGAAAATCAATCACTCAAAAGTCCAAACTGTACATTTAGGACTAAATTTCAATTAATGTATTTAAGTAAAAATTGGTAACATTATATTTTTTTTCCTTGACACCAAGGCTTGTATCTATAAGATCCCAGAAAGTATAAAGCATTCATTCCAAACAGCTGACTTCTATTCTCTACACCCTATGCCCAATATTTCTTCAGTTCTCCACAGCTTATGGTTTTTATTTTGGCTATCCAATTTATCCTGGACCCAGTTTCACCAACTTTTCTTGCTGTCTAAGCCTGGACTTTAGCCATTTCATTGGTCAAACTTAAGGTAACCTTGAAATTAATTCAATCGCATTGCTTCGGTTCAAGCTTAACTTTAAGTCTAGACCAAAGTTCTGTTGGTGAAATCCAGACCAGACCACCAGCATAAACTCTTCTCCATTCAGCATAAAGCACTTGTATTTACAATATTTCAATGCTAATTAAGCACTGGGGATGTGTGCATTTTCTTTTTTTAAATAGGGGTGGGCTTATTTCTCAGGAACAAGCTCTTGCATACAATTTTGCAAACATGTTGTAAATTTGATACATCAGGATTGCAGTATTTTTCTTGGCTATGAGGATCTATATTTCCAGATATTAAATCAGTGGTACAATCATGAAGGACTTACCATTACTGTAGACAAGAAGAGAGAATATATATCTCTATATATACCAGTAGGTTACTAATCTCTTGGGAATAACGTAATGACTAACATCCGAAATATCCATCTATATCTTCTCTAAATATTCCATGTTGTTTCACATATGTATGGATTAATATACAGTCTATGAACAGTAAATTGTAGCAAAACTTTATTAATTAGGGTATTTTGAAAAAAAGAAACATCTCTGGTCGATAAAAAATATTTAACAAATGGTTTGCAATAAATAAGTGTGCACAAAACTGAAGTTTTTACACCAAAAATATGAAATTATTCTACCACAAAGCTGTGTGCATTAACTTGTTTTCTAAAAGCCAAAGCTTGAGCTGTTAATTAGCTTATTTCACAATGGCCAAGTTAAAAGAAGCCTGGAATACCATCACAAATCCTCAAGCTTTCCAGATGCACTTCAGTTGATACATATGTATGTATGTATGTATGTATGTATGTATGTATGTATGTATGTATGTGTGTATGTGTGTATGTATGTATGTATGTATGTATGTATGTATGTATGTATGTATGTGTGTGTGTGTATGTATGTATGTAAGTATGTATGTATGTATGTGTGTGTGTGTGTGTGTATGTATGTATGTATGTATGTATGTATGTATGTATGTATGTATGTATGTATGTATGTATGTATGTATGTATGTATGTATTAGGCTTTTAATGGCACATCAGCCCAATACTGGCTATATAGTGCAGATTAGAAGTTCTAAAAATGTTAACTGTAAAGAATTGCACAAAAACTTTAGGAAGATAAACCCTTCCAAATAAAGTAACAGTAAACAGGAAGTACTACAAGATAAATATAAAAGGTAAAGACATTAAAATTCTGTCAAAGGTATACAAAAAATTAAAGATAAAGGTAAAAAGTATAAAATTGTTAAAATAATAGTTTTTTTAAAAATATAAACCACATTTATTTTTTAAAAAATCAGAACTTTCTCTGGTGGCACATCATCATAAAGTTTCTCAATCATTTATGTCAACTTTTTCATGGAAATATGACATAATGGCAGTTAATTCACTACTTTTCTTAGGGTATCCCTTTTTGTGGATTTTGTGGTTACTTCAAACCATGTACTTACAGACCCAATAGACTCTGATACTGTTGTGAAAAAAGAACCTCTTCTCCCCAATCCAGTAACTTAAATTCAAACAAAAATGTGATTTTTCACAAAATCACAAAAATTCATACCCATACAAAATTAATTCACTGTATTTCTGTCAAAGAAAATGTTGAAAAATGCTCCTGTATTTTGAGTGGTGGTGGTGGTGGGGTGGGGTAATCTGGCTTTCTGACCCTATGTGCTTCCAAAACACCTGTCATCTACCTCATCACTTTTGTGTGCAAGTTTATTATCAGACTAGTTTTAATTACATCCAGAAACAGGGATAAGAAGATCAGCAAAGACAGATGGACAGACAGATAGAGTATGTCATTCTATCCATATGCTTCCAAAAGAAAGTGTATGAATAATAACACAAAGTGTATGTCATGTTTTGCTATTTATCCAATGATAACAATATTAGAGATGAGGTTTTGGTCCAGAATGTTCAGATATGTGAAATAACAAAATAGATTTTGTGCTTTATAATCAAACCAGATGGCATCCCTGATTTCAGATGATCACTAAACTTGAGAAAAAGTCAACATGTAATAACAAGAGGCTCAAGTTGGTATGATATTGCTCATCTAGGCATGTAGTGAAAATGTAAAGGGAAAAGAAATACTTGGAGTACATAGTTGCTATATTGTCTATTAATGTATGCTTTTCTAGTCTATATTTACATATCACTTTCTCAGCATAAAAAAGACAAGTCACTTATACTACCAGCACTGGCCCTGAATCTCTCCATCCCCTTGGGACTTGGCCCTAATTCATAACTTAGACACTGTTCATAGCCCCATCCTTAAAGTATATACACTTACTTGACATTACAAGGGGAGTTAATCTGTGCAGTCAGCATGGAGTCCTAGGTCTGACCTTATTCCATTGTTTTCTCCAGGGCATGTGATTGCGTGAATCCCCTCAAAATTAATCCCCCCCCCCTTTAACAAGAGTCCCTCAAAGAGAATGACACTATACTGGCTGAATTATTTTCAAAGGAATTCAACATAAGACCATTTCTTCCTTTTAACTGCCAAGTGCTGAAATCATCTCTAATGTTCTTCAGCAATAACAAGATTCTAAAATTAGCTGCAGTGGTGGACATATTGGATGTCCGATTGGCACCATTTTCATTCAGTTTCAACAAGACATCATACCGGTAAGACGTCTTCTGGTAGAAACCCCATGTTGATATGACTTTCAGTTTTGGAAGAGTAATGATGACAAGAGTTTCAAGATGGCTGTCACGGTTACCATATTGGATATCAGATTGGTATCATTTTCATATAAGACCAACTAGAAATAAGAACTCATTTGGTGAAAGTACAATATCAATATTACCAGATATCTAGGAGAAGCAACAATGACAAGATTTTCAAGATGGCAATTGTGCTTGCCATATTGGAAGTCAAATTGGCACTATTTGCATTTACAACCAACTTCACATCATAAAAAGTCTTATAGTAAAAATCCCATGCTGATATGACCATTCATTCAGGAGTAGTGATATCAAGATTTTCAAGATGGCCACTGCCGTGTGCATATTGGATGTTTAAGCAGCACCATTTTCATTTAGGCCCAACAAGACATCATAAGAAGTTGTTCAATAAAAGCCCCATATTGATATCACCATCCATTCAGGAGGAGTAGCATAAACAAGATTTTCAAGATGTACAAATGGCATCATTTTCATTTAGGACCAACTAGACACCATAAGAAGTCTTCTGGTGAAAACCCTATGGCAATATTACTTTTCATTCAGGAGTAGCAATAACAAGATCATCAAGATGGCTATTGTGACAGTCATATTATACATTAGATCAGCACCATCCTCATTTAGGACCAACCAGACATCTTAAGAAGTCTTTTAGTGCAAACCCTATGCTGATATGACCATCCGTTCAGTAGTAGTTATAACAACATTTCCAAGATGTACGCTGAGATGGCCATATTGGACATCAGATCTGCACCATTTTCATTTACGTCCAACTAGACATCATTAGAAGTCTTCTGGTGAAAACCCCCATTCAGGAGGAGTAGAAATACCTTTGTAATTTTTGACCAACTAGACATCACAAAAAATCTTTTAGCAAACAACCGCAAATTGGTATGACCATCCTTTCAGGAGGAGTAGCTATGGCAAGATTTCCAAGATGACCATCACAGTGGCTACACTGGCTGTCCGAGCAGCACCATTTTTATTTAGGACCAACTAGACCAATGGGATGAATGTGTGTGTAAAGTTTCATGGCAATCCTCCAAGTAGTTTAGGAGGAGTAGCAATAACAAACTTGTGCTAAATGATGGACAATGTACAATGGATTGACAACAAACAACAGACGATCACATAAGCTCTCCTGATCTATGACCATTAGAGCTAAAAATTAGCAAGCATGTGAAAAGCATGCACAATTTGATGTCAGATTAATGAACCTGTAACATTTGTTAATATTAATAAAGCTCAATCTGATCATGGAAGTGCTTGCCTTCTATATCATCTGCCATAATCAAGCTCTTACTAAATGACCTTTCATTGATTATCAAGTTATTAAAGCATTTAACCAACTGCACTCAGTGAGGTTGTTTAATGGTGGACATGTGATTTTCAGTATCTTGTGGTAATGTCTCAGCTGTTACATGCAGTTATAATGCATATGACATAGTGCCACTGTCATAACATGATCACTGCCAGTGAGCCAATAATGAAGAAATCACATTTTTTGAAACATACTACAAGAAGTCTATTCATAGATACTGTTCTCATAAAAACTGCCCTCCTCCAGCCTTAAAAATAGAAAATTCCCCCTTACAAAAGTGCTAGTGGGGGAATTCCAGTGGATTGGGTTTTATTGGTCTTAGTTATTACATTTGGAAGTGTTTCAGGAGGAAAGCATATTGGGGTATTATATTTTTTTTTATTAAAAGCTCAAAATACAAAATATATATTTAAAACATTCTTAAAATAATTTGTTCTTAATAGCACTGAATATAAAAAATGCCTTAAAATATAGCATAATATATATCATAACATAAACACAACGAAAAACTTTAATTTGGCAATACTAGCACCTGTCAAACTCTATTTTATGAAACATCTCAAACTAGCTTGAAAATATTAAAGAATTACAATTGGGGTAATTTTTTTAGGAATAATTCTCCGCAAATAAATTTATCAACTTGGAAAGGTTTTTTGTCCTTTTTATAACTTGTTTCATTGATAATTCTGCATTTTGTATTCAAACATTTGTGGTTTTTTTAAAATCTATTTTAGATGTTTTTCTGCAAGGGGAAAAACTATGCATTACTCCAAACCTGTGATTCAAAATAGTCATTATCACAGATTACTTCTGTTACTTTCCTCTAACATGAAATCTGTGTCCGTAGTATGCTTTCTGTTTAAATTTCTTGCAAAGTTGCTGACTGCACATTATGAAAACAACTGTTTCAAGTTTTCTCTAGTTTTTGTATCTTCTTCTATATTTGATGCTTTTTCCACTATTGAAAAGCCACAATGACAAGATGCTTGTGTCAAAGTTGATCAAATTCTGTTCAGCAAATTTATTTTTAAATAAAGTTGTCTAAATGTTTTTATGCTTATCATTGGCAGCCATATTTGATGGCAGAACAGCATCATTTTTATAAATCTGAAATGCATTCAAGCTAATAAACTTTCTGTTAAATTTTATCAAAGTCTCTTAAGTGGTGTTTTGGAAGTTGCTAAAGGTTTTTCTATTTTTAGTAACAGCAGTCATATTTGATGGAAGACTGTCATCATTTATATAAATTTAAAAGCCCTTCATGCCAGAATGCTTTTAATAAAATCTGGTCAAACTCTGTCAAGTAGGTTTTGAAAAGATCTTGTTTAAAGGATCGAATGGTGGCCATATCTGATGGTAGATTGGCATCATCTGCATAAATTTGAAAACTCTTATTACCAGAATGCTTTCTGTCAAATTTTGTCAATTTCTGCTCTGAAGTTTCTTATAAGTTGTCAACAATGTAATCTATTTTTTGTAATACCAGCTGTATTTGATGGTTCATTGGCATCATTTGTACAAATTTGAAAGCTCTTTATGCCAGGATGCTATCTGTCAAATTTTGTTGAGCAAAAGTCACTAAAATGTTTTTCTATTTTAATAATGGAGGCTATATTTAAATATGGACTGGCATCATCTGAACAAAGTTTGAAAGAACTTCATGCCAGGATGCTTTCTTTCAAATTTGGTCAAATTTTGCTGAGCAGTTTTAGAGAAACTGTAAATAGTAACTGTGAATAGACGATGGATAACACACAATGCATGAAGTATGACACACAATGCATGAAGTATGACACACAATGCATGAAGTATGATGCACAATGCATGAAGTATGACACACAATGCATGAAGTATGACACACAATGCATGAAGTATGACACACAATGCATGAAGTATGACACACAATGGACAAAGGACCATACCATAAGCTCATTAGACCATATGGCCAGGTGAGCTAAAAACTGCATATGTGCTCACTTTAAGAGTACATAACTTCACCTGGTGTGTTTAAAGTCCAATGGACGAGTTAATAACAATGCTGGTTGAAAAGACATACCTCTGATTCCAGCTGTCATGGAACTGAACCCCATGACAGAGCTCCATATTTTTTTCTAGACCTTATTTAAACATAAACGTAAAATACGAGTTACAGGATCCACAAGAAGAAAATCAACCACCACCACCAGCCTTGGAACTCGTGGACCAATGTGTCCACTGGTAACAAAAGACAACTGTAAGTAAAACAGGTCTAGGAACAAATAAAGGTAGTACAGCAGCATATTAACCTTTACATCCTCAAAACTGCTAAAGCGTTTCCGTGTTCTGTCTGGTGTTGCAGGTTTTCTATCCTCTTGGCTTACGACTTCATGCCATTCCTTTTCAATATTCGGTCCATCTCTACTACTTCTGTTATCCTGTGCAGGAGAAGGTGTGGGTCACTTTAGTGGTTCAATTTGTTTGATTATGTGTTTATCATAATTTCATGAAGCAATTATTTTTCCTTCTGTAGCATCATAACATTATTGTTTTGTTTTATAGAAATATATAGAGTGTTTGTAATGAGTAAAAAGAAAATTTGTAGACACATCTACCAAAGGCTGTGACCTAGCCTGGCAGAAGCTCATAATCGGGTACTTCTACAGAATTTCAGATTTTATGTTGGGGGGGGGGGGGGGCTTAAATAAACCTCTGAAGATGTAATTATACTTCAAACTTGATAAGTATTTTACTATACAGTCTGTTGAGGATGGTACTTATGGCAAGGAACAGCAGCCTTTCCAAAGATGGAAGACTATACTCCATTCATCTTTTACTGAAGGATTATTATTTTCTACTACTGAATATTCTTCCTTCATCACATTCTAAAAACTTGAGTAAAAGACAGTTACTTATTTTCAACATCCAATGGGCTCTTTTTCATGCCCTAATCCTTTTGATGAGTCTATTTAAGTGCATGGGCATGAATTGCCCATTCTGATGGAAGGGAATATTTTTTTTTAACCACAAGATTCATTATTTTCACATTCCTATATGTGAATGATCATGTTTTCAGGTGTAGAACATCGGTAGAGGATATCTTTATTTTTTAACAAGTGACTGCTTTATTTCATCACATGATCTTCTACTGCAAGCACAGTGCACACAAAGTGGCACGAACTCACCAATTTCCATCATCACTTGAGCATTCTTTCACAATAATCAAGATAAACATTAATTGCAACACATTTAAATATTAAAATAAGCAACACTTGAAGTTAGTATCCCTCAAACAGAACATTTTGCACTGATTGACCTTGCTACATGTACAGCTTCTGTACTCCCATTCTGAAGCAAAAAAGCCATAGTTGTAATTGTTTGTTTTTCTAAAATTCATATTCTCATTATTATTTATGACGGATAAAATTGAATCAAAGACTAGATCAACATTTTTTGTGTTAATCTTATGGATTAGAGTGGCCTTTTTTTTTTTACTGTTCAAATTTGTATCATTGTGCAAGCTATCTCTGCAGTACACAATTCAGATGCTGCGTATTGTGATTACCTTGGTGGTCTCAACCACTGTTTTTCAAGTGCTGATATGTGTTTAAACATCATCTCAAGTTTACACTGAATTCACTATAAACATAACTTTCGACACTCTATCTTAAGGTGAGGAAATTTTCAATGGGTGTTTTGCTGTTTGACAGTTCTATCAGTATTCACAATACACCGTTCTGACTTCCACCCACATTTTTCATTCAGGAATGTGAGAAAAATAATCCTTCATTGTATGCATCGGTGTTGAATAGGAAAATTCCACTCAAGGTCAGAACTTTGCATTAGACACTTGGTACAGCCTTGTGCCCAATGCAAAATTCTGACTCTTGGTTCGAATTTTCCTATCCTACATATGAAGGATCTATCGGAGTACACTACATTACAATGTCACAATCTCAAACGCTAGCAATATACTCTGCATGATATAATGTGATAACTTGAGAATATAATGAAAGAAAAAGACCAGTATAGCTAAGAAGTACATGGACAAACATTAGAAAGCAAAGAATACATAATTCTAACAATGCAGTCTATATGCTCTTAGACTAGCCATGCAGGCAAGGTTGCCTTTTTTTAAGGTCACCATAATGGGGCTTATTTATTTATAAAGCGGAAACTTTTTTTTAATCAATTCTAAATAATAAGTTTCAAAATTAACATCATAAAATGATTTTAATTTATTTTTAACTGTAAATTATTGTATACTGGGTACTTTAAAATGTCTTGATAGCCATGTACAATTACATGCTTACTAAATTTTTTCCTACATATAAATACAAGAATAAGCTACTGCATGAAGAATTTACATATTACTGATGTACAGTGAAACCTCTAAAGACCTAAATCTCAGTTTACTGAGATCCATAAATTTCACCTAAAATGATATGAAAACAGTTATCTCCCCTGTGTTAGAACATGATGTGTACCGTATATACTCACATATAATCTAATACCAACTGCAAACTGCATAGAACCATAATGCGCCGCCAGAGCCGGGTCTATGCAGTTTGTAAGGACTAATCAGTGGAACAAACAACATAGACCCTGATCTTCCGGGGTATTATGCAACAGCAGATCAGTGTCTATGTTGTTTGCATTTGGACACCGATTATATGCGAGTATATACGGTATATTGACTAGTGCCTTAAGTTACATTTTATTAATATAATGATCTTGTAAGTGTTTACACTAATTTTGTTTCAACACATCCATTTGTCATTGCTGGTAAATTTACATGCTTGATAAAATGTTACTTGAATGTAAATATGCGAAAATATTGTTGCAAAATTGTTCTTTTATAGATCTTTGGAGGCAAAAATGTGGAAGTTGAGGTCATAAGCCTTGTTTTAAGTTCAAAAGCCAGTTGATTTGAGGATTATTTAGGTGTATATTATAAGACATAATCACATGATCAGCAGATAAACAATCTCCTTTGCTTTGCACTGCTACTGGCACTATATTACAGACAATAATCTTTGAAAGCCATCACTTCAGCTAGGTGTAAACGCTACTGATTTGCCTATTGTTTACATCGGTTGTAATCTGTGCTAGTTCAAGTTGTTAATTCATGCATGGCTCTAAGCTATTTCCTGACTGTTGGCCTACCTTCTAACTGGGATCTGGGAGCTAACTGAGTAAGTTCGGTTGTGTGAGGTTCATTTTAGTGTAACAATGAAGTCTGGGACCAAAAATTTGTTTCACTTTTCAGAGTTGAGGAATTTCAGTTTTATGAATTTTTTGCTTAATTTAAAAAAGTTAAAATTTGAGACCTAAAAAAATGTTTCCGTTTCAGGAAGATTTTGGTTTAGTGAGGTTACAGTCATCAGAGGTTTCACTGTATTTCAAATCCACTAGCATCATAATACTCACGTCTTTTTCCTTCCCTTTCTTGGATTTAACAACCTTTGCAGCCTTCTTCTCCTGAGCAATTAGTTCTTTTCTATCCTTCTCAAGCCGCTTTTGCTCCTTCTCCTCCTCCTTCTTTCGGCGCTTAGCCTCTTCTCGCTCGCGTTTTTCTTCTTCCTTATGTTCCTTCTCAAGCCGTTTCAGTTCCTGCACACTCAGTTTGGGAGGGGATGGTGGCTGCTTTGCAACTTCTTGCAGAATCTCAGGCTGAATGTGCTCCTCCTTTAAACAAACCAAACACCATGGAAGGAATCTCTTATAAATACTTTGGAAGCGTTTTCATTATTTCTTAGCAGCTTAAACTGAAAAAAGTTCACAATTGAGTTGGCACAAAAATGTAACAACTACTATTACAATGTTGTTAAAGTTCATAATTATCATAAGAATGTAATAACTACTGTTACAATGTTGTTAAAGTTCATGACTGAGTTAGCACAAGAATGTAACAATCATGTTAAAGTTCATGATTGAGGCCTACTGTGATGACAATGTTGTTAAAGTTCATGATTGAGTACTACTGTGATGACAATGTTGTTAAAGCATACATTTAGCTCTGCATGTCTGCGAATAGCACTCTTGCCAGAAGTGGGTATGCATCCACATTCTAAATTTTGCAAAGACAAGTGTTTTTTTGTGTGAAACATGGCTTGCAGAAGTAGAAAAAAGTGTTATTTTTTCTGTAATTATTGGGATTTAAGAGGGTATTATTCTGGAACTGGCTCCTCTCTGAAACAAGGGCCGCTGAAAGGGGCGGGCAATATGAGCAACCGTCCGAGGCACCAAGCCCATGGAGGGTGCCATTTTGTGGAGTTTGCTGTGGGGTTTTTTCCAAGTGGGAGGCACCATTTCGTCAAGCGCAGACTTGCAATGACCCTGCCTGAAACTGCACTATATTTATAAAATCCAGTGAAACCTGTCTTGAGACCACTTCATCTGCTTTGGAAAAAATGTCTCTCGTGACATGAGGTCTCTAAATATAGGTCATTGCAATAAGTAATGGAATGGATTAGTGCATGAAAAATATAGAAATGGCAGATGGTCTCCCAAAAGAGTGGTCTTTCTAGTCTGGTTCAAAAATCAGACTCTTGCATGGCTCTGAGAGATTTTCACTATATGCTGATCTGGTAAAATGCTTCACTGATCACAAAAGTAGATGCTTAAGTAAAACTCTGTAGAAACATAACCACAAAGACGCTTTTCCATATCTCATAATTTTTAAAAAAATATTTTTGGCAATCATTAGCCATTGACATCATTACTGATGCAGGAGGAATGTCCCATTCAGAAAATGAAAATGTCCAGGTTTAGGTGAAATGCAAGATCATCTTATCGTTACAGTAACACAAGATGTCACCTCATTCCATTAACCAATGAAATCACATTTCCAATTTTTGGGAAAGCCTTGTTCTGGTATTACGATAAAAAGTCAAGCTTTTTTTACCAGACGTCCATAATGACAAAGATCACATTCCCAACACAAATCTGGCTGAAAATGTATGCTTTACTGTAACAGCTGGCAAATACCATATATACTCACTTGGAAATCGAGTCCAACTGCAAATAACATGTCGCCCGATTTGTCATTGCATAATGTGCCAGCAGATCAGGGTCTATGTTGTTTGTTCTACTGATTACTCCTAGCAAACTGCACAGAACCAGATCTGCCAGTGTATTATGTGATGGCAGATCTGAGTCTATGCAGTTTGCAATTGGATCTGACTTATAAGCAAAAATATACGGTACCTGCACAAATCCCTCTGAAATTGATCTTGTGCATCCATACATATTTATAATACTTGTACAAGAAAGCCAGCTATACCTTAGAAAGAAAAAAAATTTCTTTACAGTTTGACAAGGATAATCTGAGGTACATAAACGCTAAATATTACTGTAAACAGACCATATCATTACAAGTCACTATCCCCAATTTGGGACCAAAGGTGGTTCATAACTTGCACATGGTATGAAATATAATTGCTACGCATGCATGAAGGCACAGTGTACCAATTACACCTACATCCCAAAATGGACTTGTCAGGTCTTTTATTTACTTTATTTTAGCTGTTTGGACCTATACCAATCTAATTTCACTGCTATTAATCTTTCAAGGTTCAGTTTTATATGTTATATATATGTTTGAGCCATTGCATCATATAAATACCTGTGTCCTGGTTCAGTATCAACTATAATATCTCCACCATCACATAGATTTCACCAGGTCAGTGATAAAAAACATGAATACTGCAAAAGGCATGTGATAATGCCCATTTTTCGTGACCTTTTCCCTACTAATGACCTGACTGGACTATTGTATGATAAGTTGTGGACCTTGGTAAAGTTTCATTACAAATCTGTATGGGCCTGAATAAGGAAATTAGCCACTGACTTACATGTACATCATCCATTACTGTAACCTTGACCTTGTGGCAGAAGGTCTGACTGAATACAGAAGACAATGTCAAGTCGAGATATGTAAGAGGATGAAGTTTCATCAAAATATCTTCAGTGGTTCAAAAGTTATACTTGTAAATGGATACAACGCACTGATTTATTTTCTCCCTTGCCACTACCTTGACCTTGAGGCAGGGTGTGTGGTTATGGTATGTGATGACACTGCCTAGTAATGATATATAACTGGTCAAAGTTTCATTAAAATATCTTAAGTGGTCCAAAGTTATCCTCCAGACAAGGATAAAAGTCAGAATTACATTTTCCTTTGCTCTGACTAACACCTTGATGGGTCCAAAGTTATTCTCCAGTCAAGGATAAAAGTCAGAATTACATTTTCCCTTGCTTTGACTTTCACCTTGAGGCAGAGAGTGTGGCTTTTAAATGTAACACATTGTCTAGTCATCATATATATATTTGAAATTTCAGCTAATTCCCAACACTACACTATACTTAACTGCAAATTCATTAATTTTGAAGATATCATTTTTTTTGTGGTTGTGCAAAAAATGACACTTTTATCAGCTCTTAAACTATGGACGGGATGTCTTACTGTCTACGCACTGATCATTGGGTCTTTCAATTCATGGTTTGCAGCAACCACAAAATCCACAAAAATTGGCACCCCAAAAATATTACTGAATTCACAGAGATCTGACCTCTGTTATAAAACATTACTCAACATTTCAAATAACAGATGTTACTTCAGATTTTGAAATCTTACTCAAAATGTACTTACACAGACTTTTGATTGATTGTAATATTTTCAAGGATGGTTTGGAGACGAGTAATCCTGTTTTCTGATGGAGAGGCTTGTCAGGCTTGGAAATAGACTGGTTTACTTAAGTACTTTTTATTATTTAAAATGTACAAATTCAGACTGTTATAACTGAACTATCCTTTCATCCAATTTCGGTGCAATTTTCACTATAAAGTAAACATTATTACAGTATCCAATAAATTGGTAAGAGTTTCAAAAGAAACACCGTTATAGAAAATGCGATTCTAAGCGTAAGCATTGTTATCTCTGCTCTGGCTATGAAACTTACCAACCACTCTTGTATGTCATTAGATGGTGTTAGTGCACTAGGGAAGTTTTAGATTGGTTCTCTGTTTCAGAGGCTTCATTTGTAAGCAAACTTTGAGAAATGGGCAACCAAACTATATGTAGTACACGTACACTATCTAGGAGTAATGTATAAGTTCTATTGTCAATCTATACAAAGTATAGAGTTCAACAGAAGCTTATCAATCTTTCTAATGAGGCATAAGAATTCCTGATAGAAATAAAGTGGTTGAAATTTGAAAATAAATGACAAAACATTATGCATACTTAACAACATTTATTCAGTTTTTAAAACATCTTTACAACAAATATCGTTACATCAATCAACTATAAAAACCAAAGAAAAAAAGAAAATCTGAGATTTTACATGGATATGATTTTCCTCTGTATGCATAATGGATTTCTTACAGTTTAACTGATCACAAATGTTGTACATTTATATATAAGCTCTAAAATTTCAACCACTCTATATTACATATGTGTTAAATTACATGCTGTTTCATCAATATAACATTAATCTGATTTACTGCACAGTATTGTTGACAAATTTTAATCAAATTTTACAAAACACTCAATCAGATAATCAAAGGAATCCTTATGCATTTTGGCTATAGCGGTTACCACAAAGGAATCCTTATGCATTTCAATTACAGCTTATACCATAAAGGAATCCTTATGCATTTCGGCTACAGCTGCTACCATACAGGAATCCTTATGCATTTCAGTTACAGCTGTTACCACAAAGGAATCTTTATGCATTTCAGCTATGACTGTTACCATAAAGAAATCTTTATGCATTTCAGCTACTGTTAACACAAAGGAATCTATATGCATTTCATCTGTAGCAGATGTTAACACAAAGGAATCTATGTATTTCAGCTACAGAAATTAACACATAGGAATCTTTATGCATTTCAGCTACAGCTGTTACCACAATAACTAGCAAAAAATATGTGTGTTAATAAAATAAAAAAAAGAAATGTTGTGTACAATCAAAGTTAACTTAAATTGATAAAATCTTTAAATATTTGGTATCACAGAGCACATAAAACCTCTAAAAAAAACCAGAATAGCCTTCATAAAAGTAGCACACCTGTACACATCACAAATAATGATTTGAAATCATTTTTAATTATAGGAAAGCATAACTGCACTTAATAAAAGATGTTAGGACTGGTTGTTATTTTGACATAAGAGTGCTAAATATACATAAGGATTCAATTTATGGCTATTATTAAGGAATAATCATGATGCTATTTTATCTTGCACTAAACCAGGCATGTGCAACTTCCTCGAAGGTGTTGCTCGATAGCAATTTTTACATGTAGTAATATGATGTACCGTATATACTCGCGTATAGGCTTATACCAACTGCAAACAACATAGACCCTGATCTGCCGCCACATAATGCACCGGCAGATCTGGATCTATGTAGTTTTGTAAGGACTAATCAGTAAAACAAGCAACATAGACCATGATCTGCCGGTGCATTATGCGGTGGCAGAATAGGGTCTATGTTGTTTGCATTTCGACCTGGAGTATACATGAGTATATATGGTAAATGTAACCCGATAAAACCAGGTCACTGGCCATAGATTGCACATGCCTGCACTAAATGGAATGCAGAGTGATGAAAATTTAGATGTTAGAAAATAATTAATACTTTTCATTAGACAATGTTTTACATGTTAGGAAATTATGACAATGATCAAAGATATTATACAGCCAAACAGAGTTAATAGGAACATTTATACAACAAATATTCACTTAATATGAAATTCATTTGAATGCAATATTAAATGGATTCAACTAATAATGGAAACAATGAAGTAATTTTTGGGGTCCCGAGTGGTAATGTTAGAATACAATTTACTGTAAATGTTTAACAACATTGCACATTCTGTATGACAGATCTCAGACTAGTATACAGTTCTCTCTCTCTCTCTCCAATTTTAATGTAATTGTTGACTCCATTTACAAAGAACTCTTAGGAAACAGCAAAACTGTTAATATGTGAAATGTTTAAAAACAGCAGTAAAAATACATTAAATCGTGTGTATTATTAAGAACTCCTATATCGGTTCTTCTCTACATCTGACAGGCAATGTGTCCATATGACACAAGGCCACTGCAAATATGGTGGGATTAAAGAAAGCTTAGTTCAATATGCAAGGCAATGCACAATCAAAAACATGGGCCATGACTCAGTCAAATTTTTTGTTACAAAAAATTTTTAAAACTGAATTTGAGCATGGTCTTCTTCTATAGCTTGATACAAAATTTGGCATGAATCAATTAAATTCCTGACTTCATTCTAAATTTGCATTAATCAAGACATTCCTTGACTTCATACTAAATTTGGCATGAATCAATTAAATTCCTGACTTCATTCTAAATTTGCATTAATCAAGACATTCCTTGACTTCATACTAAATTTGGCATGAATCAATTAAATTTGTGACTTCATACTAAATCTGGCATGAATCAATGAAATTTCTGACTTCATACTAAATTTGGCACGAATCAATGAAATTTGTGACTTCATACTAATTTGGCATGAATCAATGAAATTCCTGACTGACAAATGATCGTGAAAGGGTGTGATGGATGTACATGGGTGAGACTTTAATTGCCCACTACACAGAGTATAGTCAGATATTGACAATTCCATAAGCTAGAGTTCCTCATAAATAGGTTCCACAGTCATTTAATGTACGAAGGAAAAACACAATGCTATGCAATACACACACACACATGCACACACACACTTATACATACAAATTAAAAGATTTTTTCCTTAATTTCTGGTAGAGAGAACTATATCCTCAAATTTTGCAACTTTTAGGTACTTAATAGAATAACACTTAATTTTTTAAATGTAATACTTTGTATACTTGAAAAAAAAAACAAGTGTAAGGAAAATTATATATATGACAGTTACAATGTCTAACTTAAATACATCACATTATGACTGAATAAAAGAATTGTTCCTTCTACACTATCTACTGGATGTACAGGTCAAGAGCACCCAAATTATCTCCATAAATGGAATTTTGAAAACATTGCTATGTAAAAATGTTTGAGGTATTAGCTGCAAATATGCATGTATTATGATTTTCTAGCAATAAAAAAGGTGAGAAATCATACAATAGTGATTGTTCTTTAAGTTGGCAACAGCTGTGTTGGCTACATACATGTATTATATGGGCTGTATGCATATTAACACGTTCAGTGTCTTATGATTTTGAACAGCAGTATTTTGTGCCATTTCTGTTGTTTCTTGGTTGGTTGCTTTTGTTTGTTTCTATATATCTTTATAACTGAGGCCAAGACCTTATGCAGTGTGTGCAAGTTACACTGATGCATTAGTGCATATGACACTCCTACCTGTAAACTACTATGGTTGATACAGTGTAAGTTACACCGATAAATTACTGCATATGACACTCCTACTTGTAAACTACTATGGTTGATACAGTGTAAGTTACACTGATAAATTACTGCATATGACACTCCTACTTGTAAACTACTATGGTTGATACAGTGTAAGTTACACTGATAAATTACTGCATATGACACTCCTTCCTGTAAACTACTATGGTTGATACAGTGTAAGTTACACTGATACATTAGTGCATACGACACTCCTACCTGTAAACTACTAATCTGGTTACTATTCCGAGATGCTTTGATTAGCATATGATATATTTTGTTCACAGTACAGATCATCCATTTATCAATGCTACATGTATTAAGAACCTTGTCTTATATAAAGGTGTTCAGGATTTTAAAAATCCTAATTACATCTATCCTTTCTGGTGGAATTTATGGGTTTTTTTTATGCAGCATAATTCAACCACTAGAAGTGATGTGAACCTATTTTCTATCCCAAGCTTTCAGTTGCTTTGAGTTTTTGAGGTTTCAGACTTCATAAGGTTTTACAACACTCGGACTGGATCTGGCATGTAAATGATGTTCAAGTTCTTGAAGCTTCACTGTTTCATTACTCTGATTCACCAAAGCGAACTTTAAAGATCTTTGTACTTTGCACAGATCGATACAACAAAAGTTTACATCTTGGTTAGAGTTTGCCCAAAATTAACTGAAAATGAATTTGTATTTTTTTAGGGAGGAGGCTTATATAATCTCAACCTGCTGCCTTATACACACAAACAAAAATTTAATAAATAAATTTAAAACATATTGGGCCAATCCACAGTCAAAAATTTTAATAAATAAATTAAAAACATATTGGGCCAATCCACACTGTACAAAATTTAATAAATAAATTTAAAACATATTGGACCAATCCACACTGTCAAAAATTTAATAAATAAATTTAAAACATATTGGGCCAAAGCAAAGTAGGCAATGAGTGTGTAGTGAGGGCAAATGTTATTGCTTGTTTAAGTACATTTATAGAAATGCAACTGCACTAGTTCTATGTACCATATATACTTGTGTATAAACCAATACGAACAGCAAACTGCACAGACCCAGCTCTGCCATCACATAATGCACAGGCAGATCTGGGTCTATGCAGTTTATAAGGCTAATCAGTTGAACAAACAACATAGACCCTGATCTGCCGGCGCATTATGCGATGGCATATCAGGGTCCATGTTGTTTGCATTTGGATCCGGCTTGTACGCGAGTATATACATTAATTATAAATTAAGGTCAACAGAGCTATCCCTGCACATCTCGATAATCATAACTGAACTATCTACACATCTGGATATTCACAACTGTACCATTCCACTTCAAAGACTACACACATTAACATCTCGAGTTCACTTTCAATCTCACAATCCTATGTCAGAGTTTTCTGGTATCGGCTTTACATGTCAGACAACTGCATCAATTGGATAAAGTGTTTAAAGAACATATTCAAAAGTTATCATCTCTAAATTTTTTTATACCCAAAATTGTATGTACACAATAAACACAAAAAGTAGCAACTATTTCATCTCAACTGATTTCCTTGTTTGAGAGGCTCTGATTAGTTCCCATGCTTTAAGGTAATGCATGGAAGCCTGAATCTATCCAAAACACCTTGGACATAAGACTGACTTTATGTGTGCCATCTTGGAATAAAATACTATTTTCATCTTCCAAGACAGCTACATACGCATTTACTCCAATGGTTTTGGATCCTGGATTTCCTGATTAGTGAAGTACCATCTATACTCACGTATAATCCGGGTCCAAATGCAAACAACCAAACAACCATCCGGGTCCAAATGCAAACAACATAGACCCTGATCTGCTGGCGCATAATGCGTCGGTAGATCAGGGTCTATGCTGTTTGTTCTACTGATTATACCTTACAAACTGCATAGACCCAGATCTGCTGCCGCATTATGCGATGGCAGATCTGGGTCTATGCAGTTTTGCAGTTGGTATTAGCTTATACACAAGTATATACGGTATCTAAATAATATAAAGCTAAGACTTGTTTTTATATTTTTGTAAATCTCAAATTATGTACACGTTGGCATCTGCAAGACGGCTTATAGAATGAACCTGTATGTTTTGTAAACATGGGCTCTAATAGCTCTGTCAACCCTAATATACAAAATAAAAGAAAGATTTGTAAAACTTGATTAGTTGACATAGAAATAAGGTTTGTTTTTGTGAGGTTTAGCACCATTTTGCCACTATATAGTGCACTATCTCTCATCACATCGATAGTAAAAACCACAATGATACTCAGCATTCACTTTATTCCATCTGCTTTTTTTTTCAAATTCAAGAGAAATCCCAGTTAAAAATTTATTTTAAGAACAAAAGAGGAGGCTAAATACAAAATATTGCTGTTCAGATACCAAGACTGCATAGATTTGTGTTACCACTCTATATTAACATGTATTATATATATAAATATTAGTACCAAGACTGGATTCAAGTTACTAGTCTAGATTAAAAAGGATTATCCTTATAAATATTGTTTTTTTCTTCTTCATTTTATGCTTAGAGATTCCACCCTAAGAAAATACTGTACTTTGATGTGCTGGTGTTTTGATATTAATGTGTAAGTATATTACCATTACAGGTATATTTTAAGCACACACATATTCAATTTACATAAAACATGATATGACAGCCAGACACCAAAAAGACATGTGAGATGGTATTAGTAAAATTGGTGATGCACTAATTATTAAAGCAGAGATTGAAAAGTATAATTACTAGCCCAAGTTCCTTCTGGCATTACCAGCTTTCTACTGGCTAAAAAACCCTGAGACTGTTACATAACAAACTCAAAAGAAATTTCCTACTGAGAACCTTGAAAGTAATACTTCTACAAACCATGACAAAGGTTGAGGAGTTTCCATTGCATGAATTTTAATGCAACTCAGAAACACCTCTGATCATTCTGGACAATGTTGTATCATGTTTCTGATGCTCCATGATCGATGATAAATCTACAGATTTCATTATGTAGTGGTCTCTGGTCCTCTCAGCCAGTAGAAAAAAAAAAAAAAAAAATTGGAGGGCTGGAGGAAACTCGGGCTACATTATTACACAATCATTCCCTGTTCCATAACACTTAACTCATTTATACATCAGGTCCAACTGCAAACAACTTGGATCCTGTTCTGCCATCACATAATGATCTGGCAGATCTGGGTCTATGTTGCTTGTTCTACTGACTACATCTAACAAACTGCATTGACCCAGATCTGCCAATGCACTATGTGATGGCAGATCTTGGTCTATGCAGTTGGATCTGACCTGTACATGAATATATATGATACTACTATACGAGCGTAGACCTGGCATATCTACTGTGAGATAAAGTACCAGCAGATCAGTGTCTACACTACCTATTTGAGATCAGAACAAACAGCATTGTCTCTGATCCGCCACAGGAAAACAACTCCCTCATCTGCCTTTGGAAATTGCTAAATCGGAAAATCTGTGCCTATGCTGTTTGGTTTAGGGTGTATATTATGCACAAGCAAAATGTGGCAATCACAAAATGTAAAACATGTTTTCTATACTTAAATAGAAACTGGATGCATTCAAGTGAGCAAGCTGTAAAGATTCACTCATCTTTGCTAGACAAGTGTTGTCAATCCACAATGCTCAAGACTGTTGATGTGGAACAAAGTGGATAGCTTACCCATGCTCACAAAGACAAGATTAACTCTGCCGATTTTTAATTATTATTCTGGTCCTGAATGCATAGGATCTTGAGGCATGTTAACAACAGACTGACATTTAAACAAATTTGAAAATCAAAGTTATGAAAAGATATAAACTATTTATGACAAATGGGTAATGCTGATATCTTCCATTACAAAGAAGCTAAATTAAAGTCACTCTTCTTAACGTAGGTAGGTAGGTATATACATATGCATGTATGTATGTATGTATGCATGTATGTACAAGGTTTACTGACACATAAGCACAATTCTGGCTATATAGTGCTAAATAAAAGTTATCTTCCAACAATGTAAAGGTAAAATTTGCAAAGGACTGTAGAAACTATATTATATGGTTGGTATGGTATAGTATGTACAGGATTGAATGGCACAAGTGCGAGCATTCAATATCATAACCCGCCCATGCCAGCCAGGGTTGGCTGCTTTGGGGTGTCCATGGGAAAGGCAGTTAGCTCCCATTTCCTTGGCATGATATATTCAATAATGTGCTAAAAAAAGTGCCATTAAAACCTACAAAAAACAAGTTATATCATACCATCATCATATAAAACTGGCCATATCTAAGATTTATTAACACCAGTATTTCAAGTTGTTTAACTTCAAGGAAATTTTAATTTTAATTTTCATCACAACCTATGTTTCTGTATGGGTAAATATAAACTCTACTGAAAACAAAAGTGCCATGAATGGTACATTATATATCTGCCCCATGTCTAATAGTCCTCTATATATATAACTAAAATATTTGGGCAGAAACCATTTTTTTTTTTTTCGGTCACAGTGACCATGACCTTTGACCTTTTGATTCCAAAAGCAATAAAGTTCTTTCCACCCCAAGTGCAAGCCATCCACAAAGTTTGGTAACAATATATGATGCAAATCTCAAGTTATTGTGTGGAAACCATTTTTCTCCTTTCAGTCACAATGACCTTGACCTTTGGCCTTGTGAGCCCAAAGTTGATAACATTTTTCCTTACCCAAGTGCACGTCATCAAAAAAGTTTATTAACTTTTGATGATGAAGAAGGAGTTATTGTGCAGAATCCATTTTTCTTCTTTCAGTCACAGTGACCATGACCTTTGACATCCAAGTCAATTGGGTTCTTCCTTACCCCAGTGCAAGGTATTCACAAAGTTTGGTAACTGTAGATGGAGAACAAGTCATTATGGAAAAAATATTTTTCTCCTTTCAAACTCCTTTGTCACTTTGAACCCAATGGTGGGACCTTTTGACCTCAAAATCAATAGGGTTCTTCGTTTACCCCAAGTGCAAGACATCCACAGAGATTGGTAACTTTAGATGGTGGACAACTCAAGTTATGTTGTAGAAACCAACTTAGTAACAGACGGATGGACAGATGGACAACATCGTAACATAATATGCCCTGCTTTAAGGTAGGCATAAAAAAGCCATTTTTGTTAACAGCACTCAACAAGAAGTTTATATTAGTACAATTATCAAAAATTAGATAGAACTCTATAATAAGGTGTATTTAAATACATAATATTCTTTTTTTAGATTTTACTCCCAACACAAAATATTCCTGCACTATTTAAGTGCAGCTTCCCCTCAGTATATACATCCAATGATTTACCATAAAGACCCATTTATATCTGGCATCTTAAAATGAAATGAAGTATCAAAAACTTTAAGATTTGAGAAAATTTACTTCTCAAGAAAAAAAATATCAAACAGCATTTACAAATCAACTGACGAATCCCCAAACTCCACCCACCTACCACCAGCCATCAATCAATAATTGTTTATTCATCATTCCAACTGACTACTGCCCACTCTTAAGCTAGGTTCTGTTCGAGTTATTACTTAAGATTGTCTGCCTTGCTAAGTTTCTCTGACTATAAAGTCAGTTGGTTAACTGATGGTATGTCAATTGGGTCAATTTTGCTATATAATCAGGGTCTATTCTAGAATTCATAACTGCAGGATTCACAAAAAAATTGCCCCAAAATCGACCCAAAAATCATGTATAATATTTTCAAGCTCTACCTTAATGTGTTCATTCAATTCCTCCTTTATTTAGAAAACTCTTCTTATTTTTCAAATCAAAGTGGAAATTTTAGTTCTATAAACAATACACCTTGTATATAAAGTTTACAAATTCAAACCATTATAACTTATCTTCACCCAATTTTTTTGAAATTTTACGGAACCAAAAATTACTAAGTGATAAAATATTAAAAAGAACATCTTTAATTTGAAAGAAAATGACATGCTAATTAGTGGGCATGGTTATCTCTGATTTGGCGATTAGTCAATGAAACAATAAAAACACAATAAGCTAATTATCAGAAATTTCAGGAAATTGTTCACTTTGTATAAAGAGATTCAAAATGCAAACTTTAAAAAAGACACATACTGTAGGTGACTGATGAACTGGAATGAAAAACTTAACAGATGATTGTATTTCATTTTCCTGCAATCACTTAATATAACATTTTATGCCAACAAAAGGTCTTGATAGACCATATTAGAGGAATATATGATTATAACTACAATAAACAAGTATATTGCACTCTGAAAATTGTTTTATATAAAATCTGTGTGAAGATTATTGTGTGAAGATTATCACTTAGCATTAATATGTATACAAAAAAAGCTATAGTGTTAAAAAATGAATCTTTTATCACAGATTTACAGTTAAAAATCAGGTTATTAACAGAATCAGGTCATTAACAGAAAATCAGGCATGAAATGCACAACACAGCCTACAAATTGTTGCAAAAGCAGACCCATAATAAACATTCAGAACAAAAATTGAACAATACAATGATTTTTGGTAAAATTTTAGAACCTGTCAGTTTAAACTGCCTAAAAAGTTTTAAGCAGAATTGTGTAACCAGAGTGAAATCAAAGATTACATATCTCACCTCTACGAAGCTTTTAGAAGTCCCCAGTAGCAATTCTAAATATCTCCAGTAGCAATTGTAAACATCCCCAGTAGCAATTGTAAACATCTCCAGTAGCCATTGTAAACATCCCCAGTAGCAATTGTAAACATCCCCAGTAGCAATTGTAAACATCTCCAGTAGCAATTGTAAACATCCCCAGCAGCCATTGTAAACATCCCCAGTAGCAATTGTAAACATCTCCAGTAGCCACTGTAAACATCCCCAGTAGCAATTGTAAACATCCCCAGTAGCCATTGTAAACATCCCCAGTAGCAATTGTAAATATCCCCAGTAGCCATTAAAAACATCCCCAGTAGCAATTGTAAACATTATTATAATGCAGCAAATAAAATCAGCAAAAATGACCTTGATAAAAGTATGCTAGCTCCTGTAGCAGGGAACAAAAGATGTAAAATAATAAAAAGGACATTCTTTTCTGTGATATCAAAGTAGAAGTTTTTTTAAATCATTGTTCCTAAATATCTGCTTCACAAGCTATTATTGTTGTTCACCCTGGAAGCCAGATTTTACTGGGTGAGTCACATGCTTCAAGTAACCTGAGAGTGACAGCAAGTATGACCCCTATTATTGGCATAGTTCATGTATCAGTTACTACCTTGATCAGCCACTACAGCTGAGACCTGTGTTACTGAAAGATGAAATATAGGTCAGGGACCTCATTTTGCGATACTGCAGTAAGAGTGTATTGCTTATCAAGATGCATCCCCTCACCAAGTTTCATGATTCTAGGTAGGATAGTATGCACATAGCACCACACCATACAGCATGCCAAAAACTTGTGTTATCTTGAGCCAATCATGATTCAAATCAAAATATCTGACATAATGGTGATTTGACGGACACCGATATGACATCATGATCAGCTGACCTTTTTAATCACCAACCAAATTACAGCTTTCACATTTATGAAAGTGAAATACATCATTCTGAACATATTGTGTCTAATGAAAAAGCTCCCTAATACAAAACATAATGCTTACTCTGTTATTGTACTAAAAATAAGTGGAACTTGATTTCCAAAGGTCACCTTTATTGCTGCCTGTATTATAAATAGATCTTTATTTTGATCAAACTGGTCATAAGCTAAACAAAAAAACTATTGATCACATGGAGTTTGTTATGTTGAAAGGGTCTCATGCTAGCAAAGATGCACATTATCACAAATTTCACAATTCTAGCATAAACAACACCGGAGAAATGAACATCACACACAAAATTTAACCCAAGTCTGTGAAATCCGAAATATGGGCCAAAATGAACCACTTCTATAATGAGTAGTGCTCATCAAGAACAGGGGCTGAAAATAGGACACAGTGGGTCCTGGTTAGTGGCAAGTCCTGGACTTGCTGTTGCAGGTCCTCAAACTATAGATTCTACTGCTGAATCAATGAAACAGTAAAATCCTTTATTTGGAAACCATTAAAGTATATATGGAAACCATACTGCTGTGCATGCCTTCAACATGACATAGTGTATATGGTGTTTAATAAAGATTCTGAATTGGAGATTCATTGGATGATTTTAAGCAAAAATTGCCATAAATTGGGTGGTGCCAGAACATGCAACAAACTTGCTGGTGTCAGAACATGCCACAAACAGGCTGGTGCCAGAATATGTCCAAACTGGCTGGTGCCACAATTTGCCACAAACTGGCTGGTGCCAGAAATTTCCACATATTGGCTGGTGCCAGAAACTGCCACAAATTGGTTAGTGCCAGAAATTGCCACAAATTGGCTGGTGCCAGAAATTGCCAGAGATTGCCTGGTGCCAGAAACTGCCACAAATTGGCTGGTCTGATGGACTATGCAGACTAAAAAATTGTCAGGTCCATGTCGGAAATTACCTGGCCACAGACCATGGACCACCACTATTGTTAACCACTGAAGATGCATCCCTTCAAACATTTTAACGATTCAAGACTGGATGACATGTACATAGCATACAGAAAACCTACATAGTCATTAGATAAATGCAAAAATCTTTAACCAATGCCAGTAAAATGTCAAATATAGGTCACAGTGACTTTCTATTTTGTACTGGTGTTGTTCTAATAGAACTGTGTATAATCATCCGATTTAATGAATCTAGCACGAACAGTGTGTAATATGGGTCACAGTGTGCATATATATAATTGTACCTCGCTCAACTTGTCCTTGTTACATTTGCTGTAGTTAAAGCATAAAATGTAACCAAAATCACTAATGTGTGAAATATGGGTCACATAGTGACCTACTTTTGGGATGAGAGTGTAGCAATTGTCCTCAGCAACTTTCATGATTCCAGGTATAACAGTTTGCATAAAACCTGCACTAAATGCAAAAAATGTAACCAGAAATGTACAACTAATGTACATGTACAAATTTAGCCCCCTTATCTCCCTCTCCAGGAGGTAGGTGCTATGAAACCCACTCCAAACTTCTGCCTAGGACCTAGGAAGAAAGAATGGCCGAGATGCAGTGAGGATGTACATATGAATATGCTTATATATGTGTGGTCACGACAATGCCACCTAAGGCTGCAATGGTTACAAAACTGTCTAAATGTTTACATGGTTTACAAAAGCAAAACCATGCTGTTTAATCAAAATGATTAGAAACTCAAACTTTCCTCCTATCGAACCATTTGGCTTACTGAACGGGTGACTGCTGTTATAATGTGCATACTGTACCTCACTTAACTCAACCTTGTTACATTTGCTGTATGTCTTATACCACTTATTATAACAGGATTCAGTATTTAAGATATGTCTTTGTTGAATATCTCACAATTTAGGTAAAACATTCCATTGATTCTTGTGATATTGTTTCCTACAGCTGCATACATGGTGAAAAAAATAGATAATGCAACCGGGTGTACTGTGTGGACATGTGCATGGGATGCTCTTGTAGGATCTACAATGACTAAAAAACTGTAATGTGGCTTAAAATCCTGAAATGGTGTTTCTTTAAAATAAAATGTTACTAATCAAAGGTTCTGTTAATATACATGATTTACAAAGGTAAATAATGTAACTTAAATCAAATTTTATCAGCATTATCATTGAAATCAGCCTAATGTGCAATGTTGTGTAATATGTCCTACAACCGATTCTCATAAACTTGGCTTTTTCCTTGAGATACATTCAATGTGAAACCAATTAACAGAAAAATCCTACTAACAGTTAAATTAAGCAGAGATGTGGAAATATATAATTTAATTGGTATGGGAAGTTCATGCATCACTGACAGCCATGTGCATGTTCGTTTACATTTACCTATTTTGTAAATGTTTACAGGCAGTCAACCAAACTAAGCCATTGACACATAAATGTTGCAGCCTTAATGCCAATGAACGGGTAAATACAATAGTTATCAAATTCGTAGAGGTGAGCTACATATTTACACTGTTTGGTCAATATCTTCTGCCTGGCATGTAATTTGTATACACAAGTTTCTCTCATATTCCATACTTTTTCAAGCTATATTAAAAGTCATGGTTATTTACTTAAACTCTCCATCAATCAAAAAAAGTAAAGTGTGGCTAATAAAAATGAGGGGAAAACCATTTCAAAATATAACACTGATTATTATGAATATGCATAAATAACATTTAAAAGCACCAATGTAATAAATTCTATGTACAAATACAATCATCAATATACAATGAAACTTCAATAACTCAAACATCAAACACCAGAATACCTGGTAACACTCAAATACTGATGTGATCAATCCCGATTTCGGCAATATCAGAAAACTTTAAACAACCATAAACTGTAACAAAAACTTTGGTCCCACAGCACTTAAGAGTTTTTTAAGTTCCACTATACAAGTAAATAACACATGAAGGAAGATTTGCTTTTAATGCAAGCATTTCAGAGGGTCATCTAGGGTTATTTTTGTCATGTTAGCATTTCAGAGGGTCATCTGGGGCTATTCTTATTCATCACAAACTGCTGTCATGGAGTAACATAAATACAATATTCTAAACCTAGCAAAGACATTTTTTTATCAGGGTAAACACTATGCTGTGTACTGATTAATTTTGTCTTTTACACCAGCAAGCATAGTTTACCCTACTCTATAAATAGTATGAAAACACTTCATTTTAATTATTGTGATAATATTAGAGAGAATTTCCTGCTACTATTGAGGGGTTTAACCTTAATTGGATGAAGACTTTTTGTCAAGAGAATGCTTTTGAAGTGCTTTATTACTCAGTCAAAGCTAGATTTAATCTTGGCAATAGATGACACAACATGCTGAATTTTTTTCCTAGTTCTATTAACAACATTGACCTCATAACTCTAACCACAAGTGTGCGACGAATGCGACATAAATTCCCATGTGGGAAATCCCATCCATTCACATGGGGGAAATCCCATCAATTCACATGGGGGAAATCCCAAATTTATTAGAGAAATCCGTTTCAGAGGTTAAAAATATCTGGGACATTCCTTGTCGTACACATAAAGTAAATGAATTGAACAACATCGTTTGTACAAGAAAAATTACTGTAAATCTGTTAAAATATGGACATTATTAAAAGCAGAGGTTATCAAAACATTATATAGTACAGATAAAAAAATAGTTTAAAACTGCAGGCAAAATATTTTATTTACCATATGAACTTGCTTAAAAGTCAAGTCCAACTGCAACCAACACAGACCCTGATTACTCCTAACAAACTGCATTATGTGATGGCAGATCTGGGTCTGTGTAGTTTGCAGTTGGACTAGACTTACCTGCAACTATATATGTTATTTATTATAGTCCTATGTTCATCAGGTTCTTTATGATTTCATTTATGTCTTTTTTCCTCCCTATTAAAAAGATCTTTACCATTGTAAAATGTTAAAATAAATCCTATTTGTCATAACCAATGGAATAAAATTCTTCAATACATTTAAACTGATACTACTCTGATATTGTTTACAATATATAATAACTATTCTGGCCAAGTTAGAAAATCCAAGACCATCCAATAAAGAACCAAGCTGTAGCATTTAAAATCAATTTCACTTGTAGTATTAGGATTTTCATTTCACACTTTATAATATTTTGCATGCATATTATGGTAGCATGGAAGTAATTACTGTGTAAGATCTAAAGGTTTTATTTAAGATTTGTATACAATGAATGGTGATCAACAGTGCTTACATATAATGCGACTATAAGGAAAAGTTTCAAAAATGAAATGTAACAGACAACATAGAAGTTGAAAAGATAATGTGATAAAAAGGGAATATGTTAAAAATGTTTATATTTAGATCTGTACATCCAAAAGAAATCCAATTGCCCAATCACAAGAGTTTCACTGTTCCCTAGGGCTGAATATTGGCAGCTCACTTCTAATATTATATGTATCACAATACACAATGTCCAATACATGATATATATTCATGATACACATTTAATGTTATTCAAGCATGCTGACCTCTAAATTGTTGTTGTTTTTGCCTAATTTAAGCCCAATTACACTGAAATGATCCATTTACCAAGGTTATCGGAACACGACAGCTGCATCCTTTTTGTTGTACAGTGATGCAAAACCAAAACTATGGCATATAGCTCTACATAATCAATTTAGTTTACTTCCTGTTGTGTGACTGATGGATTCATACAGAAAGCTGTTTTATTGATTTATTCCATTTACTGAACAAAATTTCTGATGAAAAGTTGAGTGTTTGTTGCAGTTGTAAAACTTCTGACTGAACTAATAGTTAAGAATGATTTTTGGTAATCATATTAGCATGTAATATCTATACCAGTTTAGCGGTATACTGATTCAGCTGTACTGTTCACCTGATTGATTTAAAAGTAAATTTTCTTTTGCTTATATGGCTGCTACAAACTACAAATTGTGACACCCAATGAACAGTTATTCCTCTGGGGAAACAATACAATCCCTTTCCAATTCAACATAATCAGGTACCAATGAGAATAATGATACCCTAGAAAACATATTAATTTTCAGTACAGCAGATAGATTGCTGTCTACAAAATTTGCGTAATAAACACAAGTGCAGCTCCTACAGCTAATACAGCCATAATCTGCACCACTATCTCCTGTTCTTCTGTCAGATCAAGCAGTGAAATATCAAAGTCAACTTGATCAAAAGTTGCTGCCATCAAAGTTTCAGATTCATGAACCCTATCATCTTGAGGTGGATCATGTTGTCTTTGTCTGTTCCTAACTGTAGTGGTTTTGTTTCCATGCCAACTAAAATTGGCTGCTCCATCATCTCCTACTTCATCTTCAACCACAACTTCATCTTTTTCTCCAGTATTCTGTAATGAGTCTTCATACATGTCAGTTTTATTCCCATTAGTATGCCCCTTCCACAATTTTTTAGACACAGACATTTTCATATTTTTAACTGAAAACTTGCTTTTGAAATCTTTGTCACATCTACTCCCATCACCATGAAGCTCTGTGCTGCTTGTATAATCAGTAGTGTCACTTTCCAAGATTCTATTGCAACCAACATTTTCCTCAAAGTTGGGGAAACAGTCAACAACTAGCTTTGAACTTTCAAAATTATCATCTTTATTTCCAGAAAGTCTCAGATCTGAAGCTAAATGTGCCATGACTTCAGTATCTGAAGATTTTATTGAATTTACCCCATACAAAGCCTTATCCTCTTTAGATGAACGAGTGTTCCTCCCATGTATTTCTTTAACTGCACCTTTGCACTCAACCGTAATTGCCCTAATATATTGATGTTTTTCTGTTGACTGCACACATAGATCAGGGGCTTCTATGCCAGGTGCTGTCTCAAAATCACAACTTGTGCCATCTGATGCTACTTGGTAATCTACCTGACTAACACAACCAAGTGAACCTTGATTCCTTTCATGTCTTTTCTTGGTAATGTCAAACTCTAGTTTAGATGAAAATTCCACGGCGTTTGGCATTATCCCACCAAGTTTAGATAAAAATTCCCTGCCATCTGGCACTGGCACACCAAGAGTTTTACTAGTTTTAAATGTAGACACCATATGGATTTGGCAAGATGTCTGCCCTTCATCTGATAATTCTTCCTGTGTGATTTTATATGTTCCCTCTTTGCTGGAAGATCTGTCTCCTTCAATCTCTTCCTTCACTACTGATGGTGATTTTTTGGATGGTCTCTCATCTATTATTTCTTCTGGATTTTCAGAAGATCCCATATTTTTTTCACAGTTGTTTGTCATAGCCATGTCATTTGAAAAAGTGTTCAGCTCTTTCTCTTTGATTAATAGGGATCTTTCATTTTGCAAATATTTCATTTCTTCAGCAGGTACTTCTGAACATTGTATTTCCTCACTTTTAGTTAAAAAGCCTTTATGTGCTTCATTGGTTTCTTTCAAAGTAACTGTGCAAGGTACTTCCTCATTAATTGCAGTAGAACTTGTATTCACTCCTAAGCTTTCTTCAGTAAAATCAGTGCTAGGTGCTGTCTCCTTCATTCTTGATGAACTTTCCCATCCTTCAATTATTTCTTCAACATGATCTGTGCTAAGTTCCCTCTTGTCCATTCTTAAAGAACTTTCCCATCCTTCAATCATTTCTTTGGAAAGATCAGTGCTTGATACCTTCTCATCCAAACCTGAAGAATGTCCCTGTTCTTCATTTGCTTCTCTTGGAAGAATTGTACTGGGTTCCTGATCATCAACTCTTGAAAGCCTTGGATTAAATTCATTGGTTTCCATGGCAAGAGCTGTGCTTGGTATTTTCTTGCTGACTTTTGGAAGACTTTGCTGCACTTTACTGGTTTTTCCAGCAAGAAATCTGCTAGGTACTCTCTGATAAACTGAAGACCTGTGTTTCACAAAGTCTTTCTCAGAATCTTTCCCACAATTTTCTGTAATAGATGGATCTGAATTGTTTGCCACATTCGAGTCTTCATCTGAAAGGTTTTTCTGGCCATATAAATGTCTGTCTTTCATATACAACTTTGGGGAATGAGATAATGTGTCACTCTGAGATTTGCTTTCCATTGCAGACTGTACCTGTCTTTGCACATCTGGCTTTGATGAGTAAGTTTTATCAGTCTTTAATTCATCTTTAATGGAGTCAAAATATTTCTTCATATCAGATACATAAGAATGCTCTAATCTGGCTTGATGATCCGATGTCAAGGAAGGATTTGAGGAGTTAATTACAAAGTACCTTGATTCAAACTTTTGTTCACTTAGCTTGGTTCCTTCATTTATTTGCTCATGCTTTCCAAGGTAACTTTGACATTTTGTGTTTTTTTCATTGTCTGCTCTATATTCTTTATCTCCTAGCTTATGATTGGAATTCCTATCTATTTGTAGCACACCAGGCTTCTTTGTAACATGATCAGTTCCTACATGGTTTTCCTCCAATGTCTGGTTAACTTGAGAATGTCCATCATCTGAATCCTCGGACTCGTCCGCAAATGGAATGTCTTCCAGGCCAAATTCTAGATCTATGAATGCACTTTTAGACTGCAAAGCTGGATCATGATCCAGATTACATTTGCTGCCAAGTGTACTTTTTACAACATCTGTATGTTTTATGCTCTTCATATCATCCAGATTCAATTTGCTGCCAAGTGTTCCTTCTACATCATCTGTATGTCTTATGCTGTTCAAGTCATCCAGATTCAATCTGCGGCCAAGTGTTTCTTCTACATCATCTGTATGTCTTATGCTGTTCAAGTCATCCAGATTCAATCTGCGGCCAAGTGTTCCTTCTACATCATCTGTATGTCTTATACTGTTCAAGTCATCCAGATTCAATCTGCGGCCAAGTGTTCCTTCTACATCATCTGTATGTCTTCTGCTGTTCAAGTCATCCAGATTCAATCTGCGGCCAAGTGTTCCTTCTACATCATCTGTATGTCTTATACTGTTCAAGTCATCCAGATTCAATCTGCGGCCAAGTGTTCCTTCTACATCATCTGCATGTCTTATGCTGTTCAAGTCATTCAGGTTCAATCTGCTGCTAAGTGCCCCTTCTACATCATCTGTATGTCTTACGCTGTTCAAGTCATCCTTTCTTAAACATTCTGAAGACTCAATATTGTCTCTTTGTAAAGCTTCATCCTGAACAAATGCATCTACATATGAATTTCTATCATAAACATTGCCATTTGTGCTGTACTTTGTTTCTACCTGCTGACGGTATGCTGTTAAGCCTGATGGGATTGCCTGCTGATCTGCGGCCAATTTTTCCACAGCGCCTGGTGCATCTGCATAGCAAGAAACCATTTTACTGAGAGTTCCCAGTGGTTTCTGTTTCATGTCAGTGCCTGCTGGAATCTCTGCCTCCTTCGATTCCACTGCACGATGCCATCCTTTTGACAAATGCTGATCAGGAGATTCTGACAGTGATCTTGGACTATGTAACCCTTGATTACCTAGCAAGAACTTGGACATTGAAGAAAATTCCATTTTGGAAACTTCCGACTCTTGCTGTGACCATTTCTCCAACTGATCTTGTTTCAGTGTTTCAGTAAATACTGTTGATGACTTTACAGATATATGCGAGGGGCTTCTTGTGGCTACCATATCAGAAACCTGTCTGGAAGACACACTTTCCATGTTTTCTCTGATCGGTGACTTCTTCTCCAGAGATAACCTAAGATCAGGTATTGCTAGCTTTTTAAAATTTTCCTTCTCATGGGTTGCTATCAATTGTTTTGTTCCAAGTGTGGGCTTGGAAGTCTTTCCAGGACTAGATAGCTGTCTCTGAAACAATGAAGACTTCTCAGACTTTAACAGTTCACTATCAGATTTTCTTGTATATCTCATTTTTGGACTTGAAATTCCATGCACTTTGTTTCTTGAGGTATCTGCTGAAAGCATATTATCTTCACTTTCATTTTTATTTGAAAGTATGTTGCTCTGTTCCTGGCTCTTTGAAGATATTTTGGCATGAGAATTAGGCTGCATCCCAAACAGAAAATTATATCTAGCAGACGTAATTTTATCCTTCTTGGACATGTGAACTTCTCTCTTAGTGTCAGCTTCTAGTACTGACCCAAAAGCAGTTTTAGATGTCATACAATCTTCATCATGACTATGATTGGATGCCGATGTGTGTCTTGTGATTATTCCTTCCTCTCTAATGACCATCCTCTTTTTTTCTATATTCATATCATACATGCCATCTTCAGAATAAATATCAATGGATGCTGGGTCATTCATGGTTGGATTATTGTCACATGACAGCTGACCTGAATAAGAGTGTTTGTCTTGTTCCTGTTTCAAGACCAAGTTTTCTACAGCCACATGTCCTCTCATATTATGGGGATTAAGCACTTCTCTTGTTTTATAAAATGAGGATTTATCATCAGTGTACTCCCTATCATGATTTGGCATGGTAAGGTCACATAAGGATAAGAACTCAGAATTCTGACCTAGATCATGATGTTCCTCTTTAGACAGAGCAGATGGAAGTTCAATTTTAGCATTGTTTTTTTGATGTTTTCCTTCACTTATTTTCTCAGACTCTGATCCATGCACCAATTCATCTTTGCCATCAAGAAGTTCCAAGGATATATCTCTGAACACAGAATCACAGTAAATGTCTTTATTGTTTTCACCTGATACTCTCTTATTGAAACCAGGATCTACATCATTTTTTTCCATAAGCTCCAAAGACATATCTCTAAAGAGAGAAACATAAAAACTGTCTTTGTTCTTCTCATCAGAAACTCTCATTATTACTTTGCCATTTGCATTAAATACTGATTCAATAATATTGGAGCTTTCTCCATCATCTTCCACTTGGAGATGTTCTCTCTCTGTAAGTCCAGATTCAGTCTGCATGTAGCTTCCATCTCTGTTGTTATCTGTCTTATCTGTGTTACCTGGATGCGCTGAATCAAAGAAATTCTCTGTGAAATATCCCAAATCTACATTAACATCTTTGGATTTTGATGCAGGCATCTTTTCTGCTGTGGAAAGAGTGTCTGAGGTATCTTTCATCTGCATTCCCAGAATACTAACCACAGGCTCAAACACCTCCACATGATCTTGTATGAATGGCTGCTTTGGCTCAGTCTGGTGTGTCATGGATAATTCTGCATCAATGTCTGTCTCCTCTGAATGTGAGGAGAACTTTCTCCTTGTTGATGAAAAGTGTTGAGACTTGGCCTCCACATGATCTTGTAGGAACGGCTGCTTTGGCTCAGCCTGGTGTGTCATGGATAGTTCTGCATCAATGTCCATCTCCTCTGAATGTGAGAAGACCTTTCTCCTTGTAGATGAAAAGTGATAAGGCTTGACCTTAGGTTCACTATCCAGATGTGTGTGTTTCGGTGTTGAAGAAGGTACAAGAGACTCTTTATGTTTCATTTTAGCCCCTCGCTCTTCACCAAACTGAGTCGACAGATTGCGACTAATTACTGCATCTCTTAATGTTTTGGATGCTATAACTGAATCTGGCCAAACTGGGTTGGCTTCTGGCTCATTATCCATAAGTGTCTCCTTTTGTGGTAAAGGAGTTAGAACACTAGCTATTGTAGTCATTTTAGCCCGATGTTCTTTATCAAACTGAGTGGGAAAAACTTCTCTTAATTCTTCAAACGCTATTGCTGATTCTTGTATTATTGGGATAAGATCTTGTGTATGTGCAGTGTCAGACTCAACAGCTTGGTATTTTCCATCCTTTTCTTCAATGTGCTCTTGTGGCATAAACTCAGCCTCTATATCTGTTTCGTGAAACCCTAACATTTTATGTTCTTTGGAAACCTGTGAAAGTATTTTGTAAAATGTTTTGCTCTGTGCAGGCAACTTTCTTTTTTGTTTTTGAAGATTACTAGTTTGTTGTTTCAGTGTAGACTCAACCAGGGGCTTCTCCTTTCCAGAACATGGATACGGTGACAAGTCTGCATCAACATCGGTCTCCCTGGACAAGACCATGCCAATGTCAACTATTGATGGTGAAACTGAAGCCTCTTCTTTTTCCTGTCTTCTCTGCATCTGTTCCTTAATTGATTCTGTTTGTTTTGAAATAAGAGCCAGAGAATGATCTAATTCACTATCTGATTTTCTGGCTAATAGCTTGAATGGAACTAAAACTTCTCTTTCAGTATTCTCTTCCTGAGTTTGTAATACTGAATCTGGAAGGGATAGTTCCTGACCAAAGCAGTTTTGTGTATCATACATCTTTGAAGAAAAATCGAAATCATTAGCATCGTTATCAATGGAATGAACTTGAGCTAACTCAATAGAATTAAGTGATGTGCTTTCTTCTCTTGACAAATCCAACTCAGCACTGTTTTCCAAGTTGTTCACATTGTCATCAGGATACTTCAGTAACTTGAACAATGAATCACAGGTTTGATTATCCATTTGTGAACTTCCAGTACTGTCCTCATTGCTGTCTCTAACTGTCAGGTCAGGTCCAGGATAATTTAAACCATACTGATGACTGACCCAAGTTTTCAGATCATTGTCTCTGTCTTTACCACTTATGTCTTTAATGAGATCACTATAACTTGGAGCATTTTTACAATATGCAAATTTTGATGATTCATAATCAAGGCATTTGTCAGTATGTACATCTCTTCTTGAAAGACCTGAATGATCTAGTTCACCATCTGATATATAATACTCTGACAGTTCTCTGTCTTCAGGGATAGTAGCCAGTGAAGAGTTTTCCCTGTCCCCAGACCTAAAATCATAAGTGCTTTTGTACGCATCATCTATAATGTCTTCTTCTGAAGACTGGATAAAAGCATCTTTTTCATTGTAGTCAGAGTCACCTAATACCGCTGGCACAGAAGAAAAATAATCCTGAAGATCTGCTGAGTCATCTTCTGCAAAGTTTTCATCCTCATAATACAAAACATATTCAGCAATCATGGGTTTTCTGTCCATGTTACTAAAAGCATTCTTGGCGGAGGGGCTGACACTATCTTCCAGATCATTTGGAGAAAATTTATGGAATCCACTGTCCACATAGGATACATTATTGTTGTTAGGTCTATGGAGAGTATCTCCTGCATTCCCCAAGCCTGCAACACCCCTCTCCCAATTTGTCATATCCATGGCTTCTGGTGGCCCATCTTTTACACCACTGGATAAAAAACTGTTCTCACTTGGTGTGACTGCAGTCTGATAATCCGATAATACCTCTCTGAGGCAATCAGATGAATAGTTTGATTGATCTTTTTCTGTGATATCCATTGTGCCAGCACCATGAATTCGAGGAAAAAGCCGATTTTCTGGTTCTGCTTGTCTATACACCCTGTCTGATTGCTGAAATGAATTTCTAGGCTCTTCAGAATAAACTTCTAACTTTAGATCAGACTTTGGCTCCCCATGAACTTTTGACCCAGTTCCTATTTCATCCCTTTCATTATTGTTTTGTTCCATAGAATTATTCTTGGTACTATCATCATGGCTGGCAAACGCAAAGCCTGGTACTGAGTTAGTGGTTGATGTTTGACTGTCCAGCTGTGCATCACTTGCAATGGTTGTGTCTGAACTACTAGAAATGTTTCCTTCTACATGTCCAGGAGCTGTACTTGCTTCAATAAAACTATGTTGCATAAACTGAACCCTCCTGTCAAGAAACACTCTCTTCATCTCATCATTAGTTGCAGCATTACTATCTTCAACTACAAAGTCTTTACAACTTTTCCCTATATTCAGTGTGTAATCATTTTCACCATTAGGATTAACACAAGACTGACTATCAGAAATGTATGAATCAACTGGGGGATATTTTGAGTTGGGGATTTTTTTATTTGGTTCAAGAATTTGGGTGTTAAATTTATGTTCTACTGATCTGGAAGATAAACTGTCACTACTGTCATATTTTTGTGCATTTGATTCTGATTTTGCTGACCTAGGAAGTATTTTATTTATCAAGATTTTCTCATGGCTGGGTTTAATGTACCTACTTTGTTCTCTTCTGCCAATAATTCTAGGACTATATTCGGCAAAATCATGCTCTGAAACTGACTGTGTTTCCAGCACAACTGAGCTGGAATAATATGGAGTGAGAGTCGGTCTATTAGATAAGCCTGGACCCTGTTGCAGTAAGTCATCCATGGAAGTGTTTCTCTTCCAGAAGATAGTCTCAAACTTTGTCCCCCCACAATCATAGTCGTCCCAATTGCGGGAGAACTCAGAATCAGTTGAGGATGGATAGGATAACATATATACTGGGTCAGAATGATCTGAACTATGTTTTACCTCAACAGGACGTCCTCTTGGCCTGCCAACTTCTCTCTCATGTCCTCTAGGCCTTTCAGCTTCTTTCTCATTCCCTTGTGAACTTTCGGATTCACTCTCCTCCTCATCACTGTCTTGCTTGTGTCGTCCTCTGTAGTTGTTGTTTTCAAGCTCCTTTGTAGGAGTATTAGCCTGCTCCCTCTCCATAACAGTTGAAAGGACTGTTGGGACAGCATGCATTTTTTCTAATCGACTCTTACGGTCATCCTCAGAGCGCTTTTTCTCCATTCTGTTCCTTTTCTCTACAGTCTCCTCAGAATGCATTGATGTGTTCAATTCCGTTTCCTCATCTTCTTTTTCTGCTAGGTTCTCCTTGGACCCTCTAGGAACTGGCTTTGGCTTTTCCTTCTTTGGGGTCTCAAACCTAGGGTCAGCTAGGGGCCTCAACACCTCTGCAAGCAAAAGGAGATTTTATAATATTAATAGTGAATACATTCTATTTTTATTTATTTGCCCAAAAATGTTTCCATTAAAAATACTGATTAACAGAACTACACACAAGAATGCCAAGGCCTGCATGTCAGGCCTATGAGCAAATCAGTGCTGTAAAAAGTGTCACCTTGACCCCCAAGATAAAAATAAAAGGATGAGTGACCTTGTCACAGAATGAATGGTCTTAGCTTCATTATGATTCAAATCCATCATGGGGATTATAAGATACAAGCAAATGCAAAATTGTAACCAAAACTTTAATGCAAAGTTTCTATGACTGACCTTGAACCCAAGGTCAAAGGAGTCTGCAAGCATGTATTGTAATAATAATTTTCTTAGCTTTATAATGATTCTTCACATGTATGAACAAAATCCATTAAAGGATTTAGAAAATATAAGCTAATGAAAAAACAAGGTCAAAGGGGCAATGAAGCATATTACAGAATTAATTGTCTTAGATTCATAATGTTTCACCACAAGTATTATAAAATCTATTGAGGGCTTTTGGAGATATAGACAAATGAAGAACTTTAACCAAAACCTATATGAAAATTTTATATGACAGTGACCCTGAACCAAATGTCCAAGAAGCCAAGCGATTCTGCTGAATGAATTGTCATAGCCTCCTAAGTATGAACAAAATTTGTGAATGGGACTAGTAAATATAAGCAAATAAAAAAACTTCATCCAAAACCTCTGCACAAATTTTTTATGACTGCGACCTTGATGCCAAGGTTAAAGGGGTGAGCAAGCAACCTCAAAGAATGAATTGCGCTGGCTTTATAATGATTCATCCCAAGTATAAATAAAATCCATCCAGGGGTTTAAAAAATATAAGTAAATTAAAAGACTTTAACCAAAATCTTCATGCAAATGTTTTATGATTGTGAGCTTGACCCTATGGTCAAAGGGACAAGTGATCATGTCAATGAATAAATTGTCTTAACTGCATAATGATTCATGCTAAGTATGATGACAATCTATCAAGGGGTTTAAGAAATATATGCAAATGAAAATCTTTAACCAAAACAAACTGTTGCCACTGCCAATGCTGCCATCTTGATTTCCCACTAACTTGAGTTCAGCAATAAAAATGGATTTAGGTTTCTTGACTAATAATTAGTTTTATGATTAATCTCTTTCTTTTACTGTCAGAATCTAACTTTAAATACCAATGATGACAAAGTAACAGAGCTACTGTCAGTAAGGTAGTGGTCAGATTTACAAGATAATGGCCAAGATAATTTGTAGATACAGAGATGAAATTAGCTGATCACAGAAAAAGCTGAAAACTGTGAAACAATAACCCGAATCCATTTTTTATACTATATTTGAGCCAAATTTTAGAAACTTTACTCGACTAAATAAGCTGAAATCAGCTAATTATCTTAAATTTTTCATGTATGAAGATCAGGCATGTGCAACCTAGGGCCCTGAGACCTGGTTTTATCCAGTTACATTTACATCATACAGTGTGACTTTGAAAATCTATATCCAACCCATACCTTGGAGGAAGTTGCATATGCCTGAAGTAGTCAATGGCTGTAAAATACTACAACCTGCATATTCATAATGATCACAATTTTAATTACAGACAAGTCCAACTGTATATTTTCTCAAAATCTCTGTACTATCTGATGATGGTCAAATAAGCACCCCTGATGCAAGAATTCATGACTGTCTGACAGTTCAAAAAAGCATCCCAGAGGAAGGGACTCTGGACTGCTTGATAACAGTCCAATAAACACCGCCAATGTAATAATTTCAGACTGATGGCAGTCCAATAAGCATCCCAAACTTTGTGACTCTGGGCTGTCCGACGATAGTAGAAAAAGCATCAGAAATTAAAGGATTTTGAACTGCCTGATGACAGTCCAATAAGCATTTTTTTTGTTGGGACTCCATACTGTCTAGTGACAGTACCATAAGTGTCCCAAATCTTGGGACTCCAAACAGTATGAAAACAATTCCAGAAATGTCCAAGGTATTTGAGATGATTGTTAATGACTATCCCTGATGAAGGGACCCCAGAATGTATAATGACAGTCCACATGCAATACTGATATAAGGACTCCAGACTGTCTGATGAAAGTTCAACAACTGCCCCAGATTTAAGGAATCCAGACTGTCTAATGACAATATCACAAGTGTCTCAAATCTAGGAGCTACACACTGTCTGATAACAATTACATAAATTGTCCCAGATGTAGTTTTTCCATACTATCTGATGACAGTTTATAGACATCTCAGATGTTTTGACTCCAGACTTTCTAATAAGAGTCCAAAAGCATCCATAATGTTGAGACACCATACTGTCTGATGTAAGTTCAGTAATTGTACCAGATATAGTCTAATGACAGTCCAAAGTATTTTCTACAGAACTCAATAATCTGTCATCAAGTGACTTAATCAAAGAGATTGCATAATGCAGGCATCCTGAATTATGCTTAATATAGTTTCTTCAATAGCTTTTATTTTACTTGTTGAAAAAATACAATGAAAAGAAACAATTTTACATGTTTTTGTTTTAATTAAATTAATTTTAAATAAAGGTCTCATCATTTCAATAATTATGAGGAAAAGAAAAAAATAATGTTTGATATTTCTTTAATTAAACTTTCAATAAGCTGAAATAAAAGACCTCGGCCAATACTGTACATTCATATAGTTCCAAGAGTATCATTTTTGGTTGTTGTGCACAAACTGAAATCTTTTGTCAGGATATGCCACTGAGGGAGATGGGGTCCCATTTTCTTATTTGGTTGATCCTTTTATTACTTCTCTACAAACGTGAAATCCATCCAATCTGGCACCCGACAAATCCATCCAATTTGGTACCTGACAAATAATGTGAACTCACAGTAACGGGGAGACAAAAACAAAAGCCAGAATCATTGGAGATATATACCATCACGTAGGGTCCTTTTGCTTGGAACACCATGGTAAGTTGCTCTTTTGCTGTGAACACGGTCAAAATATGGTGATGGACGGTCGACTTCCGTCACAGCTTGGCGAGCTTGGAACTGTGTCCTTCCTGAGTATCGGAATCGAGAGCCAAATCGTGGAAATAGACCACTTTTCTTTGGAGTCTCTGTCTCTCTGAACCTATATTAAAAATCAGTATGATAAATTTAGACAGAGACAGGATGCACATTGCCACGCAAGTTCAATATCGTCATGTGCATTGTATCAAAGTCTCCAAACCAGTACATATTGTGATACCCATCGCCATGTGCATCATGCCAGTCTCCAAACCAGTACATATCGTGATACCTATTGCCATGTGCATCATGTCAAAGTCTCCAAACCAGTATATTGTGATACCTATCGCCATGTGCATCATGTCAAAGTCTCCAAACCAGTACATATCGTGATACCTATCACCATGTGCATCATGACAGTCTCCAAACCAGTATATCATGATACCTACACCATGTGCATCATGTCAAAGTCTCCAAACCTGTATATTGTGATACCTATCGCCATGTGCATCATGTCAAAGTCTCCAAACCAGTATATCATGATACCCATCGCCATGTGCATCATGTCCAAGTCTCCAAACCAGTATATCATGATACCCATTGCCATGTGCATCATGTCAGTCTCCAAACCAGTATATCATGATACCCATTGCCATGTGCATCATGTCAAAGTCTCCAAACCAGTAAATATCATGATACCTATCACCATGTGCATCATGTCAAAGTCTCCAAACCAGTAAATATCGTGATACCCATTGCCCTGTGCATCATGTCAAAGTCTCCAAACCAGTATATCGTGATACCTATTGCCATGTGCATCATGTCAAAATCTCCAAACTAGAAATTATCGTGATACCCATCGACATGTGCATCATGTCGATCACCAAACCAGTATATCATGATACCCACTGCCCTGTGCATCATGTCAAAGTATCCAAACCAGTATATCATGATACCTATTGCCATGTGCATCATGTCAAAGTCTCCAAACCAGTACATATCATGATACCTATCGCCATGTGCATCATGTCAAAGTCTCCAAACCAATATATCATGATACCTATAATTGCATTTACTATGTATCAAGCTTCTGATTTCTAGATGATACACAGGCCTAAATTTTACAATTGGGTTTTCTGATTTAAAATAGTTTTCTGCGTAACAGTATAATGTTTTTTCTCTTACACGATATAAACTTTTCAGTTCAAAAAAAAAAAATACTCTGAATAGTCAGTATTACCTCAGGTGGATCCAAGATGGTTGAAGTAAGAAAAGAAGGTGGTTCATTTTGCTTAAAATGGCAAGCTTTCTGTTTTTCAATAAAAAACAATGAAGAGTTCAACTACCCATACCTACCCCTATCTGCTTTCAGTTAAAATTTTCATTAAATTATAAATGGATGAACAGCAATAATTGCTTGTCATGTTAAAAAGATCCGACTTTTATATTTTTATAGTGACATATGAACAGCATTGGTTACCTAAAGAATGAATGATGCTCCACTGCAATTTTCCAAAGTCTTTTTGCCATCTTCACATTTACTAGACGAAAACCAATTAAACTCTCAAATCGTTCAAACTGAAATATAAAGCATATTACCAGTTAAATGTACATGTATCCCATTTTGTTCTAAGTCATGTTATATTTCATTGTGCAAAGCGATCACTGACAATTAAAAATAACAAACTTGTATCTATACAGTAAACTCCATAATATAATGAAGTCAAGAGACCCCAAAATCATATAATTATATCCTAATTTCATTACAACCTTGCAATGAGTTTCATAATATCCAACATTTCATTATAAATGGGGTTTAGTGTTTTGGGGATTATTTAGCATATCCAGTACAGTGAGGCCTTGTTAAAGTGGACTCCATTTATCTGTATGCCCCTAAATATGAAGGGCAATATATGGGAACATATTTCCCATTATTCTATACAATCTGTGAATTTATCATCTTGCCTGCAATGACATCACTGCAGCCCTAGTAACACATGACTAAACTACCCATTTTGCTTAAGGCAATAGAATGTTTAAACTAATTTGTTGATCTGAAGTCCTTGTAATCAATATGAAAAACTTGAGCAAAAACAAAGAGTATTCTGATTAAACAGGTTTTCCAGTATCTAGTTAATGTGTTTTATTTTCTGACAACTTGTAACTAGCTCAATCAAAATTAAAAGATGGCATTTATTAACCAGAAATAAAAAAAATTAAAAAAATTGTCTCAGCAGATTAAACACCCACCCACCCTCAGTAATGATGTGCAAAACAAAAATCCATCGAGTATATATCATATATGTAAACAATTTTGAGCATATGAGGGGACTGGCTTTTGGTTTTTGTGGGTTTAACGCCATCATTCAGCACATGATAGGTTATACATGGTGGCCAGTATATTTGGTGGAGGAAGAACCCGGGAAAACCACAAGAAGAACCACAATCCAAGGGAAGCTACTGGCAAGCTTTCTCACATACACATGTTGGCCGAGCCTGGGACTCGAACCCACGTGGACAGAAGTGAGATGTCAGCAATCTGTAAAGGCGAACGCCTTAGACCACTTGGCCACCCGTGGGCCCCCATATGATGGGAGACTGCGACCTAATTATCTATGATGACCTATCATCAATAATTACTTTGGTGCTCATGAATATACCTTATGTGCACAGTCTAAACACAGAAAGTAGGTCAGTAACCTATATTCATGTGGCACCTTGCTAATAGTAATTGTAACTTGCAGGTACATTTGTATGCTTATTAAACCAATGTTAAAGATGATAGGAATATTATTATTTCTTGCACGAGTTGGACAGACTGTCTGAAGCTTCCCTAAAGACAAAGCTATTATAAGATGGATAAACAAATACAAAGCAATGGACATAGCATCACAATTTTGGAATCACCTGAACCTATATTTATTATTTATTCCTGGACTTGCATAATTTCCTCATAGTCTATGGACAGTAAAGGAATATTTCAGTCCTTATAAATTCGTCCAGTTCAACTCAAACCGGTACATGATCATTCATATTTTTTCATATAAAACTTGCGTCCAACAACAAATAACATAACCATATATCTACCATCATATACTATGCAGACAGTCAGAATCTATGTTCACTTGAAAGAATACACAGACTGAACAGCACCAACCCTAATTTCCTTGTGCATTATTATAAGGCAGAGCTGGCCTGGAAATAAAAAAGTCAGAGACTGAGATTTACTCTCAGCCAATCAAAAGTGATCTTTCAAATGTAAAGCTGTCTCAGTGACTGGCTGACAGAGAATCTCAAGCTAAAGGTTTTTTGATTTCCAGGCCTGGATTTAAGCTTATTGCAGTTGGGTGTACATTATAAAAGAGTACAAATATAATATTATATTGTTTTTACCTACCTCTCCAGGTCTAATTTTGGTGTAGAATTTATTCCGTCTATAGGAGATTTTGAGAACTTTAGGCCAGACAAATCGGTTGATCTGCATCTTGTCCTGGTATACCTGGATACCACTTGCACACACCCCTATACTGATATCCTTCCCCTCTGCATCCTGTAAAAAGAAAAATAGTCCTTCATTTTATGTGTTGATCAAGGGTTACTTTTAATCATAACCCATTCACAATGACTAAAGAATACACTTATTGCTAACTAGCTACATCTTTAACAAAATCAGATATAAAAGATCTAATTTTGGCTCAACTTACTTTTATGCAATGTATAAGATATCCAACTGAACGTACAAAAATTGAAATCACATTGATGCAGAATTTAACTCATAAGGGCTGAGATTTTTTGTTGTTGTTGGTTGGTTGGTTTTTAATGGCACTTTCAGCACCATGCTTGATAATATCATGCTGAGGAAATGAGAAATAAGTGCCTTTCCTAAGGACACACAAAGGCAGCCAAAATGGGCTGGCCTGGTCGGGGCAATGAACCTGTGATCCATGGTATACAAGATCCCCACTCTACAAACTGAGCTACCGCTGCTCCCTTTTTTGGTTGAAATACCTGGGTTAGAGACCTTTACATCTAAATTAAATTGAGGTACAGAGCAGCCAGAATACATGAAATTAGAATGTTGATCCATTCTTCACATTTCATATGACATTTACTCATGGAAAACTGCCAAGTCCAACCTTGATTTTTCTGCATTGCTGGCCTTAGACTTAAAGGAAACCAAACTACTTGTCACAAACCAATTTTAATCAATGTAACATGCAGAAAATTCAGTATTTACAGAAAGTTTGCCTTTTAACACTTGTGTAAGGGATAATTTCTCTATTTCTTTTCTGCAATCAATTATTTTACCAACACAAAGGATGCTGCCATATCTGTAAGTTCTGCACATATGTGAAAGCAGTAATTGCCCATACCGGTGATGTTGTTTAGTCCATTCCAGTTATGTGACAAGATGCTAGTTCAGTTGAAAGTGATTGAAGTTATGATAGTTGTTACAAAGCTTGACTTTAATTTGGCTGTAATTTTATTTCATATTAAAAAGAACACATCTTAGCGGTATCTCAGCCTTATCTATAAAACTGCTCAGTGGATTAGAAACCAATTATGTACATATTTCCATTCACTAAATAAATTCATTCAAGGCATATATGAAAATAAGAGTCTGTTTTTCTTTAAAGAAGTTTCAGCCCCTGCTAAGGTATGTAACAAATAAAAACTTTGATTAACAGTTACATTATTGACACTATTTTGAACTTTCTCTCTACATCATTGGTTCCCAAAGCCCAGGTTGCGACCCAAATGAGGGTACTGGTACTGCATTTTGGGTCACAAAAGATGGTATTTAGGGTTGCGATCAAAAGAGTTTGGGAACCACTGCTCTACATCATAAGTAGTCCCAGTAACACTGTTAATACAGAAACTTTGTTTGCACATTACACATTTATACCTAATTATATCTTTATTTTTGCTCCAGTGTAACTCCTAAAAGGACATAAATCATTTTGTTAGTAGCAACTTGTTTATACTAAGTTCATGACATTAATTACTTTAAATGTTTGCTTTTGGGGGTGGGGGTGGGGTTAACATCAGTTTTAACACATTATTGGCTATATCATACCAAGGAAATAGGAGCTAAGTGCCTTTCCCAAGGACACACCAAGGCAGCCGAGCCAGGTAGGCTAGGGCGAGGATTTCAAAACCCATGACCCTTGAAAAATAAGTCTGACACTTTACCAACTGAACTACCATGGCTCCCTGAAATGTAATTTGCACAAGTTTGGATTAAATACTGCCCTATGATCAAACCAATTACTAGACCCCATTATTCATAATAATCTTCATCTGAGGAATGTTTTTCTCACTACCTTGGCTGCATGCAACTCCACTCCATACATAGACATTTTCTTGGCATTTTCCAGGTAATGAAGTTCAGCTTCCTCTGGTGTCTGACCCCTGTATCAAAAGTAAACACAACATATTTAAACCTACTGTAAAACTTGTACATAACAGATATTTGAGGGAGTGATTCATTCAGTCCATTACAATCAGGTGTATGGTAATTCACAACTAGCTTTATATTTCAATACATTAAATGGTACCAGTGTTCATTTCAGGCTACACTATAGACTCATATTTTTCTTCTTTGACACAAGTTGTCTAAGTGGTATTCACAGGACACATAAAAAAGACATCAAAAACAAGATAAAAGATCATTACAGTTGACGGAATTGAGTGCACCCAAGCTAGCCTACTGAATCGAGTGCACCCCAAACCACCTTACTGAATTGAGTGCTCTCATTGCCACAGAAGCATTAGACAATAATTTCATTGGCTGACAGAAATGTCTTACTGATTTTGATTAGCTTGGTGTATGATCATGGATAAAAAATATAAAGAAGAGAAGATGCAATCTTAAGCAAACACACTGCTGTAAATTATTTCCAAAATAGCATACAAGAAGAAAAAAACATGTAGACTTGGATGTACAAACAAAATTCTAGAGGGGAATCAATACACAAGCATGAGGCATTACAATCCTGGTATGAGAGGGTGATAAGGATGTATTTAAATTTTCTTAAATAAACAGGTAAGGATATTGTTACCCCTGTTTATTCTGAATGACTCCACTTTTTGAATTGGTAGGGGCCTTGTGCCCCACTTTTTTTATTTCTTAAATGAACACTGTTGTCTATAAAAATGTGTTTAACATAAAAATCAGGTGTTTGTTAAAGCAGGTTAAACTGTTATTTACATTATTACATAATATTAATATTTTCCAGTATGATAATGTCACATTGCAACTGAAATGTCACACTGTGACATAAGATCATGAAACATGACATAGCAAGGTCACCGAATAACATAAACATCACATAGCAAAGTCACTGAATAACATGAACACAATCAAATTGCAGCTATGTGCTAAACAGAACATAATGCATAACTGGATACAAATTTATGAAACTCATTGATTAATACTTTCTCATACTTTTCCTATTATACAGACACTTATGTGAGATATGACAATTACAGTGTAAATTATACATGTAAATACCTCTGTACTCAAAATCTCAGACATATAATGATTCATGTACAGATTCACTGATATTTACTGACATTTGTGTCTTTCTTTCAATTAAAGTGCTAATAGTGTACTGAAATTTAGCTTGATTTAAAAATGATAATGTCATCAGTGACAAGTGCATTACTAACATAATGAAAACAGGTGAGAATTTTCTTTTTTTGTGCAATAAAAGTGTGCAATTACAGTGTAGGTAAACATAGCCATGTAAGCACCTTTATTGATCTTAAATAAAATATTGATTGTTGTTCTGAAATTTAATACTAATACAGTTTAACCAAAGTCTATTCATTTCTGATTTTTGAATGCTCTGCACCTTAGTTGTCATCACAAAACTTTCAGATGAAAGTTACTAATAGCTATGAACTCTTACAATGGCCGCCAGGTACTAACTTAGGTCAAGAAAAAAGGGCATCAGGTCTAATCATTACCAGTGCTGGATAGTATGAATTTGCTCCTAAACCTGGCACTTTGATTGTGACATCACAGCATGCAACATCCAATCTGGTTATACTGGATCACACCTCTTGGTTGATCTCGTCCAAAAATGCACATGTATGTTAACATTGATTTTGATGCATGTATTTCTCTGGACATTTATATAATGATCTTCCAAGGAATATTGATCGACAAGGAGCAAAATAAAGAAAATAATTGCCATTTAACTCTTTAACTTCGACTGACGTGTATATCCGCTGCATAAATGTGCCTTGCCTCCCCAGTGACTGATAAATCTGCTTGTAAACAAAGCACTACACTCCCAGTGACTGATATATCCGCTTGCTGGTTATGCTCCCTGTACCCCAGTGACGGATAGATCCGCACTGTATGCTCATGTTACAATCGGTCTTATTGGTCAATAATTGAAAGTAAAAGGACTTTCAACCAATCAAAATAGAGTTAACAAATGATTGTTCTTACTAAATCTGGGGATTTTTTTACAATTTTGTACCACGTGTTAGTTAATACATGTGTTTGTAGTTGACAGTGGAAACAATGGTTTTTTGCTTACGATAGTGATCGAGAATCCGAATTTTCAGATTTTTCCGAGGACAAACTTAACAATATTAAATTAAGAAGTGTTGGTAGTGACATTGAACTATCTTCTTTGTCAAATCGGTCCGAAATTGAGACAGAATCTGATGAAGAAGACAGCCAAGTGTGGACAAGAGAGCCACGTGCTCCAAAAGTCATTGTTTACCGAAAGTGTCGGCCCAACTTTCGTTTAGACGAGGGAAAGAAAGAAATAGACAAACAGTGCAATGTCTGTCTGTGTATAAAGCATAACTGATTCTATAAATACCATGCAGAACTTAAGAAGTAGTAGAACATAGTGACTAGTTAAACATTTTTTAGTAATTACATGTATATATTTGACCAATATCTTTGTATAAAAGACCGACATAAATGTTAGTGTTTACAAATAGTGTTTTGTGTTCTATTTATGGATTTTATACCAATCTTGTGGATGTCAGCAGGATAAAATAATAAAACAGATGCAAGGTAGTTATAGCTTTTATATATGTATGGTTTTAATCTCTAAATCAGTCTATTATACAGAAAATAACTAAAACAATTAGGCCATATCCCCAAATCATCAGCTAAAAAGTTATCATTTGGCTGCAGCAGCATCAGACTCTGGTAGTCAGCCCCCAAATCAGCTGCAGTAGTGACCCCAGCAGCTAGGCATAGCAGTGAGCCACTGCAGTAGCACTAGAAGTTAAAGAGTTAAAGGTATTTGTAATCACATTCTCAAAAACAACACATACCATTGAAGTTACGGGCACAGAATGCTTACATGACATGTATGACTTGTACATTAGGTAATTAAAAACATTCTATGCCTTACTTGTGTTGCTTGTGTAGGTCTGCAATTTGCTGAAGAAGGTCCCGATCCTGATGTGGTGCAAATTTTATCTCCTTGAGGTAACTGATCCCCGGCCCGAATTCATCCGTGTCGTAATCACCCAGCTCCGACTGGGCTGTATATGACCCCAATAGGGCGTAGGTCACAAATGAGCATGGCAACCTATCAAAAGTATAACATAACATAAAACACAGGGAGAAAAAAGCTATCATCATTCAGGATACATTGGCAGTAAGGTGTTTCCTATTCCTTAAAGTACTGCAATTGGCTTTTGTTTCATAATGGCACTTGTCTCATGACCATTAGTCTTTTGGTGTTGCTTGCAAATACATGAATTTGCAATTAAATGGCATGTGACTACATGTACTGATCTCCCTCAATATAATGACCTTCATTATAACACAATTCTGGATTCAGTGTGGTACCACTATGAACCCCATGACTAGAATTAAACCATTGTATTTGACATGTCTTAAAAGAAACAAAGTGAAGCTTATATCTTTATTTCCTTTTTTTAAACATTATTATTTGACAAAATTAAATGCACAAGCACCATGAAGTGAAAAAATATATTTAATTTGCAAAAACTAAAATGATTTAATTACGTCTGACTGGCATTTTGTTTACCACCACCCCATCTTACCCCACCCCAGCGACACACATACATGCATTAATTGAATTTTTGATCATTCTCATCATTCATGCTTATACCATGGTTTGGTACGGAACATGGTTGGCAGTTATGGACCCCAACTACCGCATGATTATGAGGTAGAGTTATACTTATCAAAAATCTCCTTGCTTAAATATTTTTAAGAGGTTTAAATGTGCCTGTGAGAATCCATACAGATTTAAGTGAACAAAAAGTAGTGAAACATTAGTGCTGAGATAAAGCACAGGAATTATAATGTAAATTCATCTTCATGGCTTTTCAAAATATCACATTTTCATTCTTCCATAAATTTGTATGGACAATGCTTCTCACAGAAGAGGCATTCATGGCAAAAATATTTTCCACTGGATGTTTAAAATTTGAAGTTTGTAGCAACTACAAAAATGTGATTCCATAGCAATATTTTTGTCAATGATAATTAAACTGTCTAATAATAATATCTTACTTTTCATCCACAATGTCCTTCCTGATCTGGAGACAGAGCTGATATCGGGTCAGATCCTCATGTAACTGCACAGGATCAGGTGGGTAAAACTTCACCTCAAAGTCAAACGTCCAGGACTGACCTGGGATGTAATACATTAAACATAAATATACGGTGGTTCCTCTGAAACTAAAACAACAATGGAAATTTCGGATTATAAATAATACTAACAAGAGTACAGTATATGGTACATTATATGCCTGCCACATGGCCATTAGTAATACATGTGTGTTATACTTCTTTTATGTAAAACTCTGTGTCACTGGTCGGATTCTTTAAATTTTCAATCAGAAATCAACAGCTAAGTATCTTCCTGGTCTTAAAAGCAAGCCATGCTCAAAAGTTGATATAGGTAAAAGACCAGGAACTCAAGTTATTTCATGGAAAACATTTCTATTCTTTCAGTCTCTGTGACCCTAACTTTTTACTTATTGACCTGCAAATCGATAAGCGCTTTTCTTGTCTCAAATGCATGCCATCTACAAGTCTGGTCATGGTTGGTGGCAAATGACTTTAGTTATTTTATGGAAACTCTTTTCCTTCTTGGAATCCCTCTGACCTTGACCTTTGCACTGTAAACCAAACCCCAAAGTCAACAGGTGTCTTCCTTGTCTCAAATGCAAGCTACCTATGAAGCTTAGTCAAGGAATGTGGTAAGAACTTAAGTAGTTTTGTGGAAAGTGCTTTTCCTTCTTTCAGTCCCCGTGACCCTGACATACGACCTTTTGACCATAAAATTAATGGGTGTCTTCCTTGTTTCAAATGCAGTAGGTGACAAGAACGCAAATATCACATGTCAACATTTTTCTTTTCAAAAGTCAATGTGACCTTGACATTTTTGAACCCAAAATTGATGATTTTTCCCTTGCCCCAAATGCAAACAACTTATAAAATTTGGTAATGGTAGATGATGGAGAACCTGAGTCATTAAGAGGAAATAAAATAGGGAACAGACAGAAGACATTATAACATGATGCGCTCTTCCTTATGACAGGAAAAATCAAATTCAGTGTACTTAAGTCTTCCAAATTGCAGACTAAACAAAGAATATGTATTGTCTATAAGCCATTATTATTCAACTGTTCTACAGTGAGACCAAAGTAAAATAATTTTGTTTCTCATATCTACTGATACACGGACCTCATAAACCAATAACTCCGTGACACATTTCTCCCATGATAAAACCTGGGAACCAGCCTAATGAATTGTTCACGAAATAAGGGCTGGGAGAGGAATTATAATCAGGCATTGGCTAATCCTTGGATAAATGTAGTAAATTTTCAGTAAATTACTTCTACCTTTTGTGCAATATCAAAGCTACAAAGAAATAGATATACAAAATAAGACTCCATATGAATGCAGGAATTTTGCTCACTCAGTGCATGTAACGACTGCTTAAATTGTACTCCCTAGCTTTTAAATTTTGACTCTGGACACCTTCCACAGAAAATAATAGTACAATTTGTCTTTTAAAGTCTAGGGACCTGGTATGAGTTTCTTGATGGAAAATGTACAAATTTCTGCATGAGAAAAATCCTTAAAATGATTCATCGATTTCACATTTATAATTTGTAGAGGAATGGTGAAAGTAAAAAATATGAAACATATGTTCTTAGGCACAGGTACCTGGGGATGTGATAGTCAACTCAAATAAACTGGATGAGTTGTTTCCCCTTACCATTCTTTGCAAAGTGCACTTGGTTAAACATTGGAAATTTCAGACTGGCTTTTAGACATACTTTTGCTGCAAATGCCTGCTAATGGTCAGCTGATGCATTAGATGCTCTATATTTACTTTAACTCATTCGACCCCGATCCCACCTATAGGCATGATCCATTTTCTGCATTCAATGGTCGATCCCGTCTACAGTCCTGGTGAATGTGTGTTAGTAACAACGTCTCTGATTGGTTACAATTGGAGTTTTTCCAAGAATCTGACGATATTAAACCAATCAGAAATGATTTTACTTTCATTTGTGTAAATTTGAATTATTCATAAGCCAAGGTTACTAATTGAGAGCAGTTTTACTACACGTGTTTCATTCATGAAAAATCATAAACAATGGCGGACTTAAGAGTGATATTTGATGAGAGCGAAAATGAGCATTTTTCTGATTTGATCTCGAAAATATTGAGCAAACAAAGAAAAAATATGTTCGGCAGTTGGATATTTTACGAGATTTAGACTTGGACATAGAAGTTTCTGAGATTGAATTGTCAGAAAAAGAGGATGCTGATAGTGATGATGATCCAGTTCTTGTGGATCTGTAAACTGGAACGATCATCTTCGGTCTGTCCAAATCGATGATTTTAGTGGACAAATAACTTAAAAAATACATGACTGTGTAGACAAATTTATTTGGAACAATTGGTGAAAATGTCATGGATTTGTATTGGGTATAAGAAGGGAAATTAAGGTAAGAATGAATACATGTGCATGATGTTTAAAAATTTTTCTAAATAGGTAAAAACTCTCTGGGGCACAAGCAGCTAGACACAGCTTAGTGCTGCTGGGGCATAGCAGCAGTGCTACTGATAACAGTGCTGGGGCTGAATGAGTTAACAGAGTACAAATGTACATTGGTAAGGGGAAACAACTCCTACAATTCAACTGAGTTGACTATCCTGTTCACAGGTACCGGTGTTCTTAGGCTTGTTATCAAATAGTGGGTGAAAATTTATCTGACTGTTCAGTCATGGAATGTTGAATAACACCAGTGAATTATGATCAAATAATTTAATTGATTATTACAAAAAATACAAGACTTGTTATAATTCAACTTTGAATACTTTATAATTTTCAGAGATTCTTGACATGGTACCTCTAGTACCCACCTTTCAACTGCTTTGTTATTTTCTTGTCACTGTCCAACCAAAACTGAAATGAATCAAAGAAAAAAATTAAATTGTATAACATAAGTTTTATGTCAAGAAACAATCTTTGTACTTCTATTAACTATTTAGCACTGAATCTGATTGTACACAGAGATGTCCAGATATATTTTGTAAGGTTGAGAATCATGTAACCATGAAGTTATAATGATTTTGTAAAACTTTTTTTGCATAATCAAGATATAACTGGATTGTGATAGTGAGTGGTAAAAGCAAGTCCAAAATGCATCTGATTTACATTTGTCTGCAAAATATAAACAGACACAGACAGATACCGAAGATCTTACATGGGTGACAATATACATATTATCCAGATGCAGAATATCCTACATGGGTGCCCATATACAAAATATCCACAGGTACAGATCTCACATGGGTATCCATTTACAGAAGATCCTACATGGGTGCCCATACAATACAAAATATCCACAGATACAGAATTCTTACATGGGTGCCCATATATAAATTATCCACATATACAAAATATCCTACATGGGTGCCCATAAACAAAATTTTCACAGATATAGAAGATCCTACATGGGTGCCTATATACAAAATTTCCACTGATACAGAAAATCCTACATGGGTGATCATATACAAGATTTATGAAATGAGAACAATCATTTTTATCTTTTTTATAGTCTTGGCAAGCAAAGATGGTTACATTACAAAGTTCCTTAAATTTCATAGATTTTAAACAAAACAAACACAAATGTAAGAGTTTATTTAACACAAAATTTACTAACTTTATTCAGACAAGAGACTGAGGTGTATCTGATACACACCTGGCGAATATATACGGTAGGTTACCCCCCTTCCTAGTCATATCAATGGAGATATACTGCATGTTAGATGTATTGATCATATGGCATAAACACTCTCCTTCAGTATTTTTTACCCTCTACTGGCTTGGGGATGCAGATATGGCCACATGCGCTTGTATTTTGTACCCTCTACTGGCTTGGGGATGCAGATATGGCCACATGCGTTTGTATTTTGTACCCTCTACTGGCTTGGGGATGCAGATATGGCCACATGCGCTTGTATTTTGTACCCTCTACTGGCTTGGAGATGCAGATATGGCCACATGCGCTTGTATTTTGTATCCTCTACTGGCTTGGGGATGCAGATATGGCCACATGCGCTTGTATTTTGTACCCTCTACTGGCTTGGGGATGCAGATATGGCCACATGCGCTTGTATTTTGTACCCTCTACTGGCTTGGGGATGCAGATATGGCCACATGCGCTTGTATTTTGTACCCTCTACTGGCTTGGGGATGCAGATATGGTCACATGCGCTTGTATTTTGTACCCTCTACTGGCTTGGGGATGCAGATATGGCCACATGCGCTTGTATTTTGTACCCTCTACTGGCTTGGGGATGCAGATATGGCCACATGCGCTTGTATTTTGTATCCTCTACTGGCTTAGGGATGCAGATATGGCCACATACGCTTGTATTTTGTACCCTCTACTGGCTTGGGGATGCAGATATGGACACATGCGCTTGTATTTTGTATCCTCTACTGGCTTGGGGATGCAGATATGGCCACATGCGCTTGTATTTTGTATCCTCTACTGGCTTGGGGATGCAGATATGGCCACATGCGTTTGTATTTTGTATCCTCTACTGGCTTGGGGATGCAGATATGGCCACATGCGCTTGTATTTTGTACCCTCTACTGGCTCAGGGATGCAGATATGGCCACATGCGTTCTCCTGCATGTCATAAGAAGCAATTAATGGAGGCTGGAACTGCAGTAGTTCAGTGGTTAGTGTGCCAGACTCATGACTGAAAGGGTACGGGTTTGAAATCAACCATTATATCAGCCCAGGTCAGCTACCATGGTGTGTCCTTGGGCAAGACACTTTACTCCCAATTGCATTGGTACTAAATAACCTACTTGTGTTGCTGTGTCATAAAACACTAAACCAAATCAGTATTTTGGATCATTCTTACAGTAATACAATAATGCTCGTCTTCAGGGGACACCACCACTTCTATCAACAAAATGTGATCTCTCCTGACAGGTGGTCTCATAAAAGGCCATCAAACTATATAATACAGTTGAACCATGCATGAAACATTTGGTCTTTCATGATAGGGGTCTTGAAAAACAGCTGTCTTTCAAGTCTGGTTTTACTGTAGAAGTTTAGTAATGAGAAGAACTAAGATATCATTTTACAGTTTCTGGTCATAATTGCTAACCTTTAAAATTGGAAGGTATGGCAAGTATGGCAGGAATGAAAACATTTCAGGCACATTTCTTGTATAGTACAGTTTATAGTGAACCATTAGTGAAAATGAGTACTTTAGTTATAAATTGTAACAGAAATTATAAAACTGGCACTGAACACAATGATCAATTAGTCTTCATTAATAAGAAAGAATACAAGAAAGATCAAAAAATATTTTTTGGAAACTGTCTGACATTGTCAAAAATTTTATATCTCTTGAAAAATCATATAGACCGAGTATGCAATAATATTTCTTGTCACTACTGGTAAAGCCAAAGGCTGATATGGAATTCAGGTCCAAACTATCACTTTAAAATGTAGTTTATTTCCAAAGAATTTTAGGAAAAAGAATCATGATTATAGACAGTACAGCAGTAATACCACTACATGTAAACATAATGCAACTACCTGCCCTATCTTCTGTGTGCACTAAATGACTTTTTGTCTGAGCTAATGCAGACAATTATTCTACTTGGTTGATTTAAGGAACTGCATGGAGGGCACCTGCTCCATGCAGGTGTATTTGTTTCAAATAAGTGTATATCATTAAAAACAAAGAGTCTCAACAGTCCAATTATGTACATAAGTAACTATAAAATATAATAACTCAAAGGTTTCCTCAATTTGAATATTTAACAATTTATTAATCTTACATCGTTGATCTGCTGTTTGATACAGGTATCACACCCAAACTACCCGACTAGAACTTTTTAGGTGTTTTCACCGATGTCAACATGTCTATATTCTTCAATCTACAGAATCAAAATCATTTATAAATTCCAGTTTGCTCTGAATTCCACCTCCAATGTACAGACAAAGATATTTGAAAAGCATAAAAAAAAGTTATATAATAAAAACAAAACTGCATTAATGTTTGTTCAGAACTGAAGGAAACAACTTGGCAGGGCATACATGTACTAATACGTCTCAGTCTAAAGACCTCTATACATTCCTATGCCATTAGAAACTAGTTTTTATGCCTCTGCAGAAAACATGCAGTTTTGTTTATGCATCAAGTACTACCATATGTATCCATACCAATCTGTGTTGGATTTAGCAGCACTTTTAATACATTATTGGATATATCATGCAGAGGAAAAGGGAGTCAAGCGCCATTCCCCTAGACACACCGAGGCAATAGACCCGGGCTAACCTGGGCAGGAATATTGAAAACCTGCAACCCTTGAATTATGAGCCTGATGCTCTACCAACTGAGCTACCACAGCTCAACAGCAAAGACCAAAGTCTGTCATCATATGATGCACCAGTAGATCAGACTCGACGCTGTTTGTTAATAGTTATCATCTTGTTCAAACAGAGCAGAACAACCAGATATGCCAGTACATTATGATGACTGATCAGAATCAACACTGATCAGTTGTATGTGTCATACACCAGTAAACATGCTCTCTATGGCCCATAACCTCACTTGTGCTGTACGAAGATTCAACAATCCCTCATTCTAAATTTCAACTTGTGTACATAATCTTATGTGGCCATGTTTACTTAATGAGTATGTCCCCCCATGAAGTATTTCAAGGTGATAAATCTCACCTGGCAGGTTGTTCAAGTAATGTACAGGTGATTGTGCATGCTTATATGACTAAGAGGCACATAAATACACTTTACCTGTATACTGACTTTCATCTTCAAAATCAGTCCAATAAAAACAAAACAGGAAATAAACATATAACTGCATATAAGAATATCAGTGAAAAGGCCATTACACTGATATAACCTTTTTCTTCATTTTATTGACCAAAGTTTATATTCATATCATGTCTGTTTCAAGTGTGGCCCTATCTCTTTCCTAGCCTTTGTAAATACAGGATATGGATTTCATATTGTGTATACATGTATATGCCATTTACAACATGCTTTAATTAATAGTTTTGTGCCATTATATATATATATATATATATATATATATATATATATATAGAGAGAGAGAGAGAGAGAGAGAGAGAGAGAGAGAGAGAGACAGACAGAAAGAGAGAATAGTATACTAAATTTTCATTTGAGACAAAGATTATTAAGTGCATTGAATAATATTACATGCCCCAATATGCCTGCAGGAAGTGACATATGGCATTATTCAAAGTGTTTCATGATTTTAATGTGAAATGAAAACAAGTTCAAGATTCTATTTATCACATGTTAGTGACATTGTATCACTCAATTACATTGCCAAGTGTTACACAACAGTAGAGCAAGAGGCTTTGATCATATGATGTCATGATGATGATGCTAAGAAAGATGAGTGGTATGTGAAATTTAATTATCTGCTTGAGCATTCTTCCCTTCAGATTTGTACTGACTGTAACCGGCGGCAGCAAATTGGTTAATATACCCTAGTAATTAAATTACCACGTCTATTATTATGCTTGAATGTGACCATGAGTTTAAATCTAATCTGATATTGTTATCCAAAGATCTAGATAAGAATGTAATAAATAGGGTATTTTACTCCCTGATTTGGAACTAAATGCATTTTTTTTCAATTCAAAAAGGTAAACACTGCAAAACACACAAGATGCAATCTTATGCTACCAGATTTAATCATCAAGAAGTTAATCCAGCACATCCGAATGCATCAAATGGCTTAGTGAACAAGACCAATCAGGGTGAGCTTGATTATATGAATCTGTTTGAGTGAGTGTTCTCACAGTGAGCAAGTAATATCATTTCAAACATGCATGGAATATCTGGAGTTTGAACAAATAGCACAGTTTATATTGAAGGAACATGCAATCATACAACATGGACCATGCTTATGACAGGAAAAATACAGAGACAACTACTAAATGCTTAAAATGGAAAGAAATTTTGCCTAATCTGAATGCATGAAACAATTAATTTCCTTATGCATTTTTACTCAATAAAATATGCAAATATGCTGCTTATCAAGAGTTTTGGTTAGCACTTATAAATATTATGTGAAAAAAGTCCAAAATTTGCAGCAGTTTACCATATTTTATTATAGAATTTTGGAATGAATCTTCATAGCCATGACCTTTACATATGAGCTATCCCAGTTCTCCATGAATGAAAGCATTCATTCTCATTTTAAATATATTTTTCATTGGATCTTATGGCTTATGCTGCCTTAAATTCTTCAAAGCTGAAATTATACAATTTCTAAAAGATTATTTTAAAAAACTTGTGTATAGATGTTCTCATGTCATTTGCGATTGATGGACCAGAGGCATAAATGGCTCGTTAGAGGGTTTCTATCATCGAGTCAAATGGCTTACTCAGATAAACATTGTGTGAATCACCTCTTCAAATGAACTGTAAAGTGAATCCAAAAAGTGATATCCAATTGGTTTAATATTAGTAACAATAAAATTGAAAATATGATGAATTATAATGCTATAGTCATTATATAATATATCTGCAGTTTCCATGTAAAGGCTTCTGCATTTTACCATACAAATATGAAGCCTGACTTTACTTCCGCTTGTCAACCTACTGTATTCAACATAATATGTTCACTGCATGCTTAAGAAATCATTTTTGAGTAAAGTTGATCTCATCAAAATAACCACACTCAGACGATGTTATAAACAATGTCACAATCATGTGCATGTACACAGTAACTGTGTTATCTCCCTTTGACAATATAGGGAGCTCTCATCTTTGGAGGAGCTATCTCTCTTTCAATAAGGCCGCACTGAAAAAAAGCACATGTAAGATCCTTTTTTGGCATATGTAACTTCCACCATGAAGTCAAGTCAGGTAACGAAATATCAGGCATGCATGATGATAAGTTTGGTTGTAATGAGACACCTAACATACAGGATGGTAAGCTAAGTGGTAATGAGACACCAGGCTAGCATGATGTAAGTTAAGTGGTCATGGGACACCAGGCTAGCATGATGGTAAGTTAAATGGTAATGAGACTTAAGTGAAAACAAGACACCAAGTATGCATGATGGTTAAGTTAAGTGGTAATGAGACACCAGGCATGTATGATGGCAAGTTAAAAGGTAATAAGACACCAGGCATGCATTATGAAGTTAAGTGGCAACAAGACACCAGGTATGCATGACGAAGTTATGTGGTAAGGTGACACCATGCATGCATGATTGTAAGTTATGTGCTAATAAGACACCAGGCATGCATGATGAAGTTACGTGGCAACGAGACACCAGGTATGCATGATGAAGTTAAGTGCTAACAAGACACCAGGTATGCATGACGAAGTTATGTGGTAAGGTGACACCATGCATGCATGATTGTAAGTTATGTGCTAATAAGACACCAGGCATGCATGATGAAGTTATGTGCTAATAAGACACCATGCATGCATGATGAAGTTATGTACTAATAAGACACCAGGCATGCATGATGAAGTTACATGCTAATAAGACACCAGGCATGCATGATGAAGTTATGTGCTAATAAGACACCAGGTATGCATGATGAAGTTAAGTGCTAACAAGACACCAGGTATGCATGACGAAGTTATGTGGTAAGGTGACACCATGCATGCATGATTGTAAGTTATGTGCTAATAAGACACCAGGCATGCATTATGAAGTTAAGTGGCAATGAGACACCAGGTATGCATGATGAAGTTATGTGGTAAGGTGACACCATGCATGCATGATTGTAAGTTATGTGCTAATAAGACACCAGGCATGCATGATGAAGTTATGTGCTAATAAGACACCAGGTATGCATGATGAAGTTATGTACTAATAAGACACCAGGCATGCATGATCAAGTTATGTGCTAATAAGACACCAGGCATGCATGATGAAGTTACGTGCTAATAAGACACCATGCATGCATGATGAAGTTATGTGCTAATAAGACAACATGCATGCATGATTGTAAGTTATGTGCTAATAAGACACCAGGCATGCATGAAGTTACATGCTAATAAGACACCATGCATGCATGATTGTAAGTTATGCGCTAATAAGACACCAGGCATGCATGATGAAGTTACGTGCTAATAAGACACCATGCATGCATGATTGTAAGTTATGTGCTAATAAGACACCATGCAAGCATGATGAAGTTATGTGCTAATAAGACACCATGAATGCATGATTGTAAGTTATGTGGTAATGAGACACCAGGTATGCATGGTGGTAAGTTCAATGAAAATTGTTTTAGCAGCCTACCCCCTTGAGCCATGCTGTGATTGAAATGTGCTCTTCAAAAGGCATTTTATGCAGGTATTTGGTCAAAGTGTATGGTGAAACCCCAGATAATTAATTTTTCATCAAAACAAAAAGATGTACTTAGTACTTCAGCACTTTAAGTCTGTTATCAAAGCTAACTCTTTGGTTACAGTATCAAGTGCTCTTAATGCTTTTGATGACACAACACATTACTTTCAGCTACAGGAAGAAAAGATGCATTTTCTTCACATGGATGATAAAGTGCTGAGTGATAATGAATAACAATCAAAGTATTTAAATGTAGCACAGAGGCATTTAATCTACACAGATGTTTAATCTCCTACATGTCTAAAGTGCATTGGACAGCAATTCCTAAAGGTCGAAAGTGCAAGGGACAGCAATTCCTATAGGTCTAAAGTGTATGGGACAGCAATTCCTACAGGTCTAAAGTGTATGGGACAGCAATTCCTACATGTCTAAAGTGTATGGGACAGCAATTCCTACATCTCTCAAGTGAATGGGACAGCAATTCCTACAGGTCTCAAGTGCATGGGACAGCAATTCCTACAGGTCTCAAGTGCATGGGACAGCAATTCCTACAGGTCTAATGTGTATGGGACAGAAATTCCTACAGGTCTAAAGTGTATGGGACAGAAATTTCTACAGGTCTAAAGTGCATGGGACAGAAATTCCTACAGGTCTAAAGTGTATGGGACAGAAATTCCTATAGGTCTAAAGTGCATGGGACAGATATTCCTTTGCAAAACAAGACTAAGAAAATAAATTGTCTGACTTGGTATACCTGTAATTACCAATATTTTGTTTTACAAAGAAAAGAAAGAAGAAAAATGAGAATTTTCAAAGACAGTTTTCCCTGCATAGTTCTTAGCAGGTAATTACAGGTACTTATACCAGAATGCTAAGGCCAACATAAAAATATGCGTGTTTCCGGTCGGCCGACCATCCCAATTTCTCAGTGCCGATCCTAGTACTTTTTTGACAAATGGTAGAAAAAGTAAAAACAAAATTCAAAAAATTATTTGTGCAACTAACTGAGCCAGTTTTGCCCAGTACTTTGAAGCACTTGAAATATTATTTGATTTTATATATAATGTTAAAAAAACTATAAAAAAACTATCTGCCTACCCTCATTTTAAAGCCAGTGCAATAGGAAACACATTTTTTGTTGTTGGCCTAATGATGTGATCTATTATATACAGTTGCATGCATGTTTTTCTGAAACAAATGCTGATGGGTAATACCAAGATTTTTCTTTTACAATACATAGGGTGAAATTTTGTCCTAGCTGATACATTAATATAGAGGGTATATCTGCTTTTAAGGGACATTTATTAACTCAATTTTGTATGAATGTCACTTGTACACTTGTCTCGAGAAACCAACTCTCTGCCAACAAAAATAACGTTATAAAAATATCTGCTTGATTCATACATGAAAATCTGGTCTTTCATGGCTAAAGGTCTTTCAAGTAGCTCTCCAAGTACATCTCAAACTTTAGTAGCCATAGGGCAACATACCTGAACATTTTAGTGGTCATTTCAAATTTTTGGTCGCCAAGCTCTAATAACTTGGTTACTTTAGACACGGAGAGCAGAAATCCATTGAGTGGAGAATTAATAATAGAAGATGACAAAAAGGACTTTGTTAAGCCAAATTAGAGTAATAATAAAAATATAATCCAGAACTTCCAACAGCCATCATCAGCTTAAGCTTCAGACCAGCAGTTAATATAAACTTTTGAGTGCTCTAAACCATTTCTCTACATACTACCTCACATCAAATTCACTTATAAAAGTCCTTAACTTTTATTTTCTACTGAGGATACTTTGTTATTAATAAAGCTTCAACCATATCTGTGTTTATGGCAGTTCAACTGACAAATTTTACTGATGCCTAAATTTCCCACATTTGTCTCCATTTCTGGTTTTTCCAGCTCTGTACCCTAAACTGAGGTTGACTGCATGGGTCATGTACTAGAGTGGTCACTTTAAACTGGCTGTAAAGCAAACACATGTAAAGATGGTGATTAATGTAGGAACAAGCAGTCTCACAACCAAAATGAGATTATCCTATGAATGAACAGGCAAATGCTGAATTATTTTAGTGTAAAACATTGTAAATACTTGTATTTAGAATGCATTGATATCATTTTAGAGTTGCTGCATTATGATTCAACTGATCAAGTTCACTTGCCAATTCAGAATTTGTAGTCACAAATTTGACCATTTTAGTCGCAAATGGAGTTCTGTCAATCCATGTTTTACAGTATTTAATATATTTATAAAGATATTTGTCCACAAAGGGCGAATTTTGTTCTCCCTTGAGTGTTCTTTACACACTGGTTTTCTCCCCTGCATGTCCTTTACAGACTGGATATACCGGTACTTTATTTTCATGCTCCTTCTGACTTACCTTCAGTCCCTCAGGATTTCTGTATGACAAGCCAAAATAATCCTTCTCTAGGATGTTAAGGTGCTCACACACTTTGTCAAATAGAATCCAGCCTATTGCACGTTTCTGAAAGTAGTAACATATAGAATTTTGAAGTTTTACATTTTTATTCTGTGTTAATTGTTTTATCAATTATATACAAAATAATGACCATACAGTTCGATCAATCAGTCACATTGTATTGAGCATTTCACATGAGAATTTAACTCCTTTTATAAATATGGTAATATATATTTGAGAAGACAGTAATAACATGTGGGATTTCACATATTTATGTTTTCTGTGTTAGTTGTTGTGTTTTTGATTTTTTGGGAGTGTTTGTCTTGGAATAAGGGATTTGTTCAGATGCCAAATATTCTACGGTTTTGAGCTGACACTAGTTTTGCACTGTGTCAATATTCAGTTTGTTTCATATGAAGTCACACTCACTAATGTGATCTACTGCATACAGATGCAGTTTATTTGAAAAGACTGATATTTGCTCCATGATTTGTATTTCATATACAATGAAACTTCTCAAAACTGAACACGCTGTATACCAGAATCCCCTCAAGACCAAACATTTTTTGCAGTCCCGAATTTTTCCTTCTTTAATATCATCATCCCCCCCCCCCAGTAAACCGAAACCCCTCAACTCTGAATACCGAAACTAATTTTGATCCCAAATTTCAATTATACACTTGAAACCCCCCCAAAAAACTCAGTTCAAACTTGGAAATGTATTTTAGCTGCTAAATTCCCGACACACACTGGAACAGATTATTTATGGTTAGCAAGTACTGTAGTAGGCTTATCTGTGAGACAAACACCTGGAAAATGTCACAAGGGCATGCGAGGTTAAAACAATACTTGACATGTACGCAGACACAGATTTTGGCTGACAATTGGCTAATCTGAAGTCTCTGCACCATTAAAAGGAGCCAGCTTTTAAGGCAAATTTTTAATAACTAAATACTTGTAGGTAAGCCATATAAGAAAGATTACATGTATGTTTATCTGCTTAGTATCTAATTGTGATGAATGCTATTCATCTGTATACATGATCAATAGAAGATTTTTTCCTTCTTCAATTAAATATCGGGGCTTTATTAACCAGGCAGGTGGCATTGCTTTTGATGCTTGCAGATGGAGACAGACAAAGCAGTATTCTAAAAGTCAGATTCACTCAATTGGCACTTGAACTGTGCACATTATGAATTATACTGGCACTTGAACTGTGAACATTATGAATTATATTGAGTATTTAAACATTATGGAATATGTCGTAAAGTTCTCATTCCTCAAATGTTTCTTGTGACTAGGACTGTATTTCTATGTGGAACAAATGTATTTATTCATGTCAGGAAGTGATTTTCCGAAGGAACATATGTTGTTCAGCTAATTTTTCATTAAATACATTTTTTTTAAAAAACAAAAAAAAAATCTAAGAGCTGTCTTAATTTTGTACACTCTAACATACACAGACACTGATGTTCTATCATAATTATATTCTATCACGCTCTCTCTCTCTCATCGCATAAATGCTTAGAAAAAGACATTTTTTAAAAAAATTTGTGCAAATCTCAGTAAACCGAAATCCTCTCAAAACTGAAAAAAAAGTTGGGTCCCCTTTGTTTTGGTTTCGAGGGGTTTCACTGTGTGTATATATATATATGTTTTTGTGTAGTGATCTCAGTTGTTTCCAAGGTGTGACCAAGGTCACATAAGTGCATGCCTCTGGGGCACGAGTCAATGTCCCATTCAAATCCCTAATATTTCATGTGTTAACAATTGGGTCAGTGATCAAACACAAACACACACTGATTTTCCAACATGTTAGTCTGGCCCCTATTTGTTAACGTGAAGAAAATCGTGATCAAACTGATACATGAAACTTTGATCTAATTGCTCGTTTTATGATCGAAAACAGCAGTTAGTGCCAGGAAATTTTAATGAACATCATGCAATTCTCAACTTTTAATAAGAAGACATAATATTCTGTTAAATTTTCTTTACAAAAAAAAATTCTCAGTACACTATAAATAACAATATTCAACAAAATTTTGATCCATGAAAATGTCAGTAATGCCTACTGGCGGCAGCCCTTTAGGTAATAAATACCAATTAAATAAGTTTTGTCAAATGAAATTCATGTTTTAGTTCTATCTTTTAATTTGGTTTCAGTGTAATCATCATAAACGCGATATTTCCTCTTGTATTCAAGCGTGAAAAGTGTCAATCTACCATCACAGCTATGTCTGCGAGCATTTCTCTGAGAACCTAATTAAGTGCTGACTGTTTTGATCTCCGATTTGCAGAAGTGTTCATTGTATTTTTTTTACAGTCAATTCAAAGTAGACCTGCTTTGTATTATTACATCAATTACATCTTTTGTATCAAATTAAATAAAGGGGATAGAATTTTCTAAAAAGTTAAAAAGCATGCATATCCTACCTGCATAAGAGCTAGCAGTCATGGTAGTGTGTTAGGTCAACTCATTTCAAATGAGCAATCGAACACTGTATTAAATATTATTATATAGGTAACATAATTAAAGTATTTAACATAATCGGTGGTTTATCCTACTAATTTGCAAATGTGATAAATGATAGCAAGGGAAGCAAGCAAAAGTAGTACTCATTGCATGGAAAGCTCTGTTTCACCGAAACGGTTTATTATGGAGATGTGAGTCCCAAAGTTTGTAGCGAACTTAAAATCCCCAAATTGGCATTCAGAGGTTTACACAAGGATGAGCAGAAATTTCAGTATTACTTGAAATGAAATGGCAACATCAATATAAGAACAGTTTTTAAAAAATCAAGTTTCAACGTTGACAGTTGTTGTTTCACGAATTAAATGTCCCTAGGTTTTTAAAAAAGGAAATCTTGGTTTGTTCTGAATCAACAATAATACTCGAATATATTCACATACCATACATGCAAAAGCAGAGACATAATACACAATGTTTTCACATGTGGCACACATGACGTGTGTTGAAACCTCTTGGAGTAATGTTTTTAACAATCTTTCTGACATTGGTTATGTTGAAAATAGAGGTAATTTATAAAGAAAAGCAAACAACTTCATTATAAAAAGCATTTTATTGACAAATATTCCCAACACAATTATAAAACAAGTTTTAAACCATTATACAGCCCCCTCACCCTCGCCTTCTCATTGTCAATGTCCAACAGGGATGGCATCCCGTTCTTAATTTTTCAGGTCTCTCAGTAACTTGTGCCCTCGCTTTTACTCCTGTCTGTGTTTCTGGACCCTGTTGTGCACAAGTTATAGATTATACAATAATATGCATATCAAGACACAGATATGTCAACAAGAATTGGGGAGGCAGGTTGGTAACTAAGTGTCCAATTTGTTTAAATATACAGTTATAAACATTCCTCATGGTACCCACTGGCATATGTAATTTGTTACACATAATACTTTACTATACCACACACAAAATGTTTTACAAGTGCGTAGTATGTTAACCAGGAAACCGTAACTTCATGTGAACTGATTTAAATTTAAGGACTCCGACCATTTCATTTTGGGGGGGGGGGGGGGGGGGAGAAAAAAAAATCATGGTTCTCAAATAGCTTGAAAAAATATTCTTGCTCTGATTTGTAGCTAAAACAAGAGTCCCTCATAGGGACTGGTGTTCTACTGGCTGAAAAGAACTTCCAGGAATTCAAGAAAAGACCATTTCTTCCTTTCAACTGCTGAAACCATCTCCGATATTATTCAGCAACAACAAAATTTTCAAATTAGCTTCTGTGGATGTCAGATTGACACCATTTTCATTTAGGACAAACAAGGCATCATTTAGGATCAACAAGACACCATAAGAAGTCTTCTGGTGGTAACAATAACAAGATTTTCAAGATGGCTGCCATGGTGGCCATATTGGATATCAGATTGGAACCATTTCCATTTAGGACCAACTAGACATTAGAACAAACAAGGCATCATTTAGGATCAACAAGACACCATAAGAAGTCTTCTGGTGGTAACAATAACAAGATTTTCAAGATGGCTGCCATGGTGGCCATATTGGATATCAGATTGGAACCATTTCCATTTAGGACCAACTAGACATTAGAAGAAGTCTTTTGGTGAAAGCACAATATCGATATGACCATCTAGGAGATGTAGCTATAACAAGTTTTTCAAAATTACAATTGTGGCAGTCATATTGGCAGTCAAGTCGGCACCATTTTTATTACAACCAACTAGGCATCATAAGGAGTCTTTCAGTGAAAACCCCAAGCTGATAACAAGATTTTCAAGATGGTCACTGTGGTGGCCATATTGGATGTCTGAGCAGCACCATTTTCATTTAGGACCAAGTAGACATCATAAAAAGTCATTAAAGCAAAACCCCATTCTGACAAGACCATCTGTTCAGGAGTAGCAATAATAAGATTTTCATGATGGCCACTGTGGCAGCCATTTTGGATGTGCAATAGCTACCCTTTTTATTTAGGACCAACTAGACATCATAAAAAGTCTTTCAGTGAAACCCCCATATGCTGATATGACCATCTATTCAGAAGGACTAGCAACAAAAAGGTTTTCAAGATGGTCACATAAGACATCAGATTGGCACCATTTTCATTTAGGACCAACTAGTCATCATATTAAGTCTTTCAGTTAAAACCCCCATGTTGATATGACCATCCATTCAAAAGGACTAGCAATAACAAGATTTTCAAGATGGCCACATTAGACATCAGATTGGCACCATTTTCAGTTATGACCAACTAGACATCATAAAAAGTCTTTCAGTTAAAACCACCATGTTGATATGACCATCCATTCAGAAGGACTAGCAATAACAAGATTTTCAAGATGGCCACATTAGACATCAGATTGGCACCATTTTCAGTTATGACCAACTAGACATCATAAAAAGTCTTTCAGTAAAAACCCATGTTCAGTGTTGCACCCAGAGTGCAGGCTAATGGGTTTCACACAATTTTTTGTCCAAATGTTGACCCTGTGTGCTCCTCTGGGCATGATTTTTTGTCAGGGAAAAAAAATCGAAAAATACGCCTGCAACTTTTCTTAAGCAGATGTCGTACCAGGTCTTTGCTGGTGTTAGCAATGGCCAAAGTCGGTAAAGGTGATACAAACTGTAAGATGGCAGTGAATATCCATTTCAAACCAATGAATCTGGCAATGGAAACATTAAAGGTTTGTGGTAGGCGGCTGAGTTGCTTAAGTCTTTGACCACTGGTAGTGTAATGTATTTTCGAGGTTAAAGTCACACCTATGACAAGGAAGATTTAATTTAGTCTCAAGCAGAATTAATGATAAAAAAGACTAATTTATGCAAATACACAAATTTTCATTTGATTAATGGTTTATTACTTTGAAAAGAAAAGTAATTAAGAAAACATGGATATTTATTATAATAAGTGCTGGTACAGAACGAGTGAACATTAAAGTTAAATGAGAGCAAGTTCAGAAATGGAAAATTATATGGTACAGCTCATTTCAGGTTAACCACATATTCAAACATGTACATGTTTTCATGAGTTACTTTATCACATGATAAAACATTTACTGCAATTATGTAAGTGTCCAAGGTAAATATGACAAAGTTAAGGTCGCAAAACTTTGAAGCAAATAAGATTATCTCATGTTTTTAGCATTTCTAGTGCATTATATGTGCACTACAATTTACTTGTGTACCTTTAAAATTGTGTGTCCCCCAAATATGGAGGGTGAGGGACACAGTGTCCGCTGCCTTTGGAATCCTAGGTGCAACACTGCATGTTGATATGACGATCCATTCAGGAGGAGCAGCAATTACCAGATTTTCAAGATGGCTGCTGTGGAAGTCATATTGGATGTCTGAGTGGCACCATTTACATTCACGACCAACTATACCATGGGATAAATGCGTGTAAAATTTCATGGCAATCCTCCAAGTAGCTTAGGAGGAGTAGCGATAACAAACTGGTGCTAACAGATGGATCGACGACAGACCATCCCATAAGCACTTCCGTTTCATGACTAGCAGAGCTAAAAAAAACACTAGTATATCCATTATATTAGTTGAAAAATAAATGATCTTGAAGTAAAAGAAAAAATATTCTGGCTCAAAAGAAAATTCAAGCCCCTCCCCCCCCCCCCACCAACCGAAAAATAAATGGTCAGAACCTTAGGTTCCCAGATGTGCCACAATTGTGCTGTCTGCTTATGATCTGCTGAAATACTGTGGCTTTGTCAAGTTCTGTTTGTGCACAGGTGAGCTAAAATAGATTTGGGGTGCAAAACCACATTCTAAATTCCTGCAGAGGTGCAGATATATGCATGCAATACCTGATTACATGTAATCATCCCATAACACATCAAAACTCAAGTGGATCACATGACATTGAAAAATACATGCTGGGTGCATCATGCATTCTAACAGCTATCTAGAACACGTAAACATGAGAATAGGATTACACCCATCTGATGACATACTGATAATTTGTGGATCTAGACTTGTTTCTCACTCTCTATAAAACGGTCAATGACTTCTGTCATTTTGTATGGTGCACTTGGTGTCACATTAAACATATTTAATGTAACCTGGGCACTTGAAGAATAAATGGACTTGATTCAAATTCAGTCAAGCCTGACAGCAGATATGGAGGCTCCTCTCTCAGCAGTAGTCTGGTCTGTTCCTGGGTATAATGTTCAACAATACTAGGTCAAAGATCAGCTCAGGCAAACCACAGGTAGAAAAGAAGAGAAGAATGAAGCTATCAGTGCTAACTTAACAGTCATCCAGGGTCTGATAAACAGTGCTCGTCAAACGTAGAAATCCCCAAATCTGAGATATTCAGACCTACTAATGTGCACAGCATTTTGTTTAAAATTAAAAAGTTTTGCTTGAAAATTTTGCCCCTTTAATACAGAGCAATGTTTTGTTCATGGTAAAAATTCATCAAAACAGAGTAAAAGATCGCAAAGTTGAGACAGTTTCAATTTACACATGTCACACAGTAACATTGGTCAAGGTGACACTGATCAGACAAGCCATAAGCATCACATACAGTTCTATTTTATGACTCAAACAGAACTTGACTGGAGTAAGGGGTGTGGTACACTGGAATGTTGAATAAACAAAACTTGACTTAGAGCTGATGGTAGGTAGGTGGAGTTTGGGATTATCCAATTGGCAGTACTTCTCCTGGCTCCCTAACAACTTTTGTAGCCATGTAACAATGCTACGAGTTTTCATGATGTAAGTTAATGTACCTTCTGTCTTAAACAGTAGCACTAGTGATAATTAAACAGTTTATAAAGAGTAGCACTAGTGATAATTCCCAAGGTCACACTGAGGCAGCCGACCCGGTATGGCCTGGGCAGGTATCAAACATGCAACCATTGGATTACGAGACTGATGCTCTAGTAGGTCCAACTTGAGCTACTACAGCTCCATTGAAATACTGAAATACCAAGATTGACAGCGAGAATGTAGCCTGTTTTGGGGGTTGTTTTTTTAGACTCTGACAATTGTGGATTATCTCATCTATAATCGGTCTTATAATAGTCTGATTTTAAAAGCAGATTTTGATTAAGGCTTGTGTTTGAAATTTTTAAATAGCAAGAGAGAGAGAGAGAGAGAAAGAGAGAGAATGCAGCCTGTTTTGTTTAGACTCTTAAAATAATGGGCTATCTCATTTATAATCATTGTGAAAATAGTCTGATGTGAGCATTGCAACAGCAAATCGGCTTTGAAATGAAGCTTGTAAGAATTTTTTTTTCAGACACAGGCCCAGGGCAAGTGACTCTAAAAAAAGCACAAGCCCTGTCAGAAAATTCTATTAGCCCTGACTATAATTCCATGTGCCCAAGAGGGTCTTGTTATTTTTTTACTATTATTTTGACACAATGTTGAAATTACTGTACTTTCAATATGATTAGAAATAAACGAAAATCATATTAAGCTGACTCCTGTATTTATTCACCTCTACAAATATTTCACATAAAACAATGTCCCTTACAAAAAAACTCGCTTGCCCCCGACTTAAAATCCACATGCCCCAGAAGGCCATATTTCTTACTATTATTCTGACACACACCCCATCCAGAAAAATTAAATGGTCGATCCCTTATACTTATGATATTGATTAATGAACCCTCGTTCACATTCGGCTGAAGAGGAGCTCACAACCAACAAGGTTTCCAACAATTTCACAATTTCTGCATGCTCCGGTGGTAAATACTGAATAATTGTGGCATACACCTCTGCTCTTATGATTTCTGACTGTATGCCTTCAGGTTGATGTACAATCTGTATTTCATCGTGATCTGTATGTAGGGATAAGTATTTGGGGGGCCTTGGAATAATTTCTTTTTCTGAACGCTGAAAAAATCTGCACATTTCTCAATCAAAGTTGAAAATAGAAATGAAGTCAGAGAGGTATTGGTGTTTTTTTAAATATATCAATCAGTAAGAACAGTGACTTCAAGTTCGTAATTAGTTCATGTGATAGTACTGTGATGTGTCACAATTACAGAAAACACTCTGTATCCATAAAATCAGCGGCTACCTACTCTGTGAACTGAATGGATTTAAATATAATGTAATGATCTCAGTTCTGTTAGGGTGAAAACCACTTGTCAAACAATCACGTAGGTACTGTTCAATGTATTTAACCAGTATTCATGCAGTACAAGCGAGTACTAATTATAGGTAACCAATGATATACAGAGAAAAGAAACAGTACTGTTCCCCATTCACAGATCACATATTTCGCATTGTACACACAAAGTTTGTGTATAGTTTTTGATACAATTAAGCAGGTGATCTTTATAATGTGGAGGGATCAACAGATGGGGCACAACAGAGATCTAAGTAGGAATAATTAACCAGTGTCTTGCATGAACTTCAAAATAAAAATGCAGTATTTCATAAATGGGCTTTAGGTTTTTTCCAGGCAATATAGATAACACGTTGTTGGGGGCAGGCCCAACAGACAACTCACGAATAATATGAGATGGGGCCGATCTAGATTTAGAGGGGCCCTAGGATTTGGGCTAACAGATTTTTTTAGCTCTGGTAATTGTTTTTCATCCCCCTTTACATTCAACTGACACCGTTTTAGAAACTGAGACTGATTTTCTGAGCACATGACACTCTTAACGGTGAATCCTACCATCACTGCTTTAGAAATGGAGACTATTTTCAGATCACATGACAGTCTCTGTTACAGTGAATCCTAGCATTTTATTCACTAGCGCCTACAGCAACATTAACTGTACAGAGTGCAGCATGAGGTACAGCAAGTACTGGGAACTGCCCTTAAAACACAACAATATAACACACTTTTTGGGAAGCATATTTGGTTCATTTCCAAATTAAAATATTGTTTAAATTTGATTTTTATCAAGTTAAATTAATGCAGATACATCCCTTATCAGAAGCACCAACACTGATAAAAGGTTGATTTATTACCGAATAATGTAGTCCTACACAGTGTATATACTCACCTATAAGTCGGGTCCTACTGCAAGCAACAGACCCTGATCTGCTGTCACATAATGCACTGGCAGATCGGAGTCTATGTTGTTTGCTATGTTGTTTGTTCTACTGATTACTCATAACAAACTGCATAGGCACAGATCTGCTGGAGCATTATGCAATGGCAGATCTGGGTCTATGCAGTTTGCATTATCCAACTTATAAGCGAGTATTGTAAATATATATAGTAGTCCATTTTAAAGAAATTCTGTCCCCTTAACACCACTTGTACAACCTTGAAAATATTCTGCACTAGCAGACATCAGCAACTTCAAGGCAAAAATCGACAGAGAACTGTGCATGCTACTAAATTTTCAATCTACAGACATGTTTTTTTATTATATGAATATCCATCTAATTTAAGTGCCATAATTTTATGATTCACAATCTAATTTAATTGCCATAATTTTTTGACAATTTTGACTATTGCCAATGCCAACATGGGTTAAATAACGGTTATGTTGTTCATGTGGAGGGACTGCAACAACTGCCACACAGGAAAAAATATGTATGCATTAGCTTTTGACCACACCTCAGCAAAATAATGGTCACATGGTGTCAATTAAAAGCAAAGTTCCAAAAAAGGAAAAATAAACAAAACAGTTATCACATGATGCTCCTTGAAAGTTCTTACTTTTTATTCCCATCTTTCCAGAATGATTACTTTTACAATCATTAGAGATCAGGACAATTTACATCTGCACCACTTGCAACTTGGGCTTCAGAGAATTACACATTTAGATTGAATTAAATTCCACATTTTTTCCAGAACTGAAGACACTGACTGTGTGATACATAACATGCCAATTGGAACTTGTCAACTCTTTTGGAAACAAGGGTTGGATTATCTCCTTTTGCAAACCTCACGTGCGTCAACTGTTGCTTATATTGTCTTGGCGGTCTTAAGCAATGCCTCAGCATGACTAACAAGTACTAGTTTTTCCAATAAATCTTACCGTCTGGCAGCTACACCAGCTTGGTGCCAATGTATATCCACCTGTAATGATTTCTACAAGTCTATTTTAAAGACTATAAAGTTGAATAAGATTATATTAAATAGGTATTTACACGATGAAAGCAGCTACTAAGCTCTCTCACTTATTAACTGCACTTTAAAACTGAAATCTACCACTTTTGAAAATTAACAGATTTTAAAAATTAAAAAGAAAACGAAAAAAGAAAAAATATTTTTACGCATTCCACCCACGCATTACATAAACCAACCAGAACCAGTATACTGGGGACCAGAACTGTTCCAGTAGCAGTCGCGACCGATGCAATGATGCGTGGCTGAGTAAACGGATTAAGGCTAACATGTGTACACAACAAGCTGTTAATTGATTACCTTATTGTTGTAATCTGGAGAGTTTAAGGCAGGTGTTATAAGTAATAAAGGGAAAAAAGGTGGTCCATGATGGCTTTTTGAGTCTTTGATTAAAAATCAGCCGTCCTTTGGCGGAGGTGAGATAAAAAGGAAAGACCGACCCAAAATTGATTTCACTGGAGTAAGTAATGCAACACTAGTTAAACATATTAAGCAGCACCTATGAACAACATCAAAAGTGTAAAGAGAAACTGTGTAATGCAAGACATGCTTCAGATGCTAATGAACATCAACACTGCTGATCCAATGAGTAAGGAGGACACTGACATCAGGACCTGCAGGAAAACATTGCTTTACGTTAAATATTTTGAGATCTGAATAAACACATAAGTCAATTTAATATGATTTTGTTTATTTCTTTTAATAGTTAAAGTACAGCAATTGTAACGTTCTATGACAAATAATAGTACAACAATAGGGACCTTTTGGGTACATGGAATTTGAGTCAGAGCTTGTGATATTTTCAAAGTCAAAAGCCCTCAAATTTTCAAGTCTAAGATGTGGATCTTCTCCGCTTCCTTTGCACTTTTTAATGATTGATTTCACAATCTGTACTGCTTTTTTCAGCTACACCATTGATTTTGGATATCCTGGGCTACTTTTTATATGTCTAAAATCTCAATCTTTGGCAAATTGTTTAAAATCATGGCTACTGTAACATGGACCATTATCGCTTCAGTACTTCCTCAGGCAGACCTTGTCTTGAGAAGATACTTTTCATAGCTTTGATAACTTCTGAAGTGGATTGACTCGAAAGGCTTACAACTTCTGGTTTATTTGAGTAAGCATCCACTGTGACTATGTAAGTCTTTTATCTACTTCAAATAAATCAGCTGATACTTTTTGCCATGGTTATGCTGGTAAAGGATGGGACATCAATGGTTCTGTCACTTGATTCTTTTGATATCTTTGACAAGTTTTGCAACTTTTCACCATTCTGTTAACATCTTGATTCATACCTGGCCAAAATACAACTTGTCTAGTTCTCTTTTTGCATTTCTCCATTCCCATGTAACTTGCATTGATTTGGATGAGAATGTTTCGTCTTAATTTGTATGGTATGACTACCCTAGTTCCTTCGAAAATCATCCCACTGATCATGGACAGTTCATCTCTGAAGTTCCAATATGGCTGAATTTCTTGAGGACACATGGCTTTTTCAACTGGCCAGCCATTCATTACAGTACCCATCAGTTTACATGACTCTGTCTGTAGCAATTTCATGCCTAATTTCCTCATTTTCTATCCAATACTTGTATAGTAGACATTACACCATCTACAAATACCTCAACTTCCTTCTCTATTTAAGACAACACTGTGTTTCTTGAAGGCGCTCATGACAATATATCCGATGTAAACATTTCTTTCCCATGCTTATAATACGGCAATGATCATACTTTTGAATTCTTGGCAGACACTCATTTAATCCCTTGGAAAATATTGCAAGCAGTGGCTTATGATCAGTTTCAATTTCCACTGTTTGACCATATATATACTGATGAAACCTTTCACATGCAAATCTCAAAGCAAGTGCTTCTCTTTAAATCGGGGCATAACAACTTTCTGTGTCAGTAACAGCTCTAGAAGCATAAGCAACTACTGGCAGCCATTTCTCACCATGTTTCTGCAAAAGTACAGCAGCAAGTCCTTTTTGACTTGCATCTGCTGAAATTCTGATCTGCTTTGTATGGTCATAAAATTGCAATACTGGTTCACTTGATACTAGATTCTTAAGATCGATGAAAGGTTCTTCATGATTTGGAATCCAATTCCACTGAGTTCTCAATATTGCTGTACGACTCCACAGGTCAGGCAAAAATCTTGCCAGGTAGTTGATCATCTCAAGAAATCTTTTGCACGTCTTTTTTGCATATTGGTCTCTCCACACCTTTTATGGCTTCGACTTTTCGATGATCTGGCTTTATACCATCTTCTGAAACAACATCACCTAAAAATGTGAGTTCTGGAACACTGACTACCTGTATGCACTTTTTCTTTATGTAGCTTCAGTTTTACCTTTTTGGCTTTGTCCAACACTTGTCTTTGGCGTAAATCATGCTCCATTTGGTCTTTTCCACATATAATGATATCATCCATTGACGTATCAATTCTTTCCAAGTTTTCAAATAGTGTATTAATTGTTCTGTTATAAATTTCTGGGGCACTTGATATTCCAAAAGGTAGTCATAAGTAATGATATATGCCTAAAGGTGTATTAAATGAGCATAATTTAGAACTTTCCTCATCAAGTTACAAACAAGTTCTTTGGGCTCTTCTACTTTCTTGATTACATTTAGAGCTTCCATTTTCTCAAGTTCTGCTTTAAGGGCATCATGAAATGCAAACGGGACTTTTCTTCATGCTTCAATAACTGGTTCTGCATCCCCTCTTAACTTGATGTTAATCTTATTTGGTAAACATCCAAGACCATCAAAGAGATCTGTATATTTCTCAAAATATCAATCTGGGGGGGGGGGGGGTCTATCATGTTTCCTCCACAGGAAGTAAAAGTTTGACTAATTTCATTTTATCAAAAGTATCACATCCAAGACTAAGTCTGACATTACTGTCACTTATGATGAATGACATTGTATACAAGTAGTGTTTGTCTTAGTTCTAGCATACTGTGACCTTTTACTCCATCATATGCTATCAGTTTAATGTTCCTTTGTTGTAACCTTGGACTATGCTTCAGTATTAGTCCAAAAATCCATATATATTGACATCAGCTTCCATGTCTAATTTCTAGGGCATAACCGACTTTTGATCCGGAAATCGGATTCCACCGGATAGTATGAACTTCCGATTAATCGGAGTCGGACAAGGCAGGAACGACCGATTCGGATAATAAAAATAAAAAAGTTGAATTTCTATAGCACCGTGTCTAACACTGCGTGTCATTCGATAGTGCGTTAATAAAGTTAAATAAGAAGTCAGAAAAGTCCAATATGGTCAACACAACGGGGTGAAACGATAATACTTGAGTTAGACCGAAAGATTTAAATTTATTAAAATATATAATACAGTCCTACCCGTTTATGTCAACATCCTCAATAATGAAGGCATAATATTGAATACATTGACACATGCTAATGAGGTATTAAAAGAAAATGATTCTTACAATCGTAAATATAAATAAAGTTAATAAGGAAACTTTCACAGCACAATAAACTTGTTTCAATCACCGATCACTTTGGAAAATGCAAGAATCGATCAGATTTCATTGCTTTTATTTAAGTCGCCGCAAGAGGCCAACTTTATAGGACCAAACAAAAGCCTGTTTTATTTTTATTTGACCGCGACATTAAAGCATGGCGGCAAGATCAACTAATTGTTGAATAAAGTACAGGATGGAACTGGCCGCTTGCCGACATAAATGATTAAGGCGGGAAAGTTAAAGCCTGGCGGCAAGATCAACTAATTGTTGAACAAAGAATGGGTCGGAACTGGCAGCTGGTCGACATAAATAATTAGGCGGGAAAATTAAAGCGTATATGCTGCATGGATGCATTGGAACTCTATGATAATGTAAATGAAATTTATATTAGCATACAGTGTGAAAAAATTGTGCTGAACTGTTGAGACTCTGCGGCTGCATCCATCATTAATCTCACATTACAGTTCTGACAGATACTGCGATGCTATGTTGTAGATAATCTTGAGTTTTTTACAGACAATAAAATTAAATGAAAATCTGATAAAAGTAAAAAAAATAATTTTATTTTAAAATGTCGAAAAAACAACGAAGCAAAATATGGGATTATTTTGAGATAAATGCCATAGATGAGTCAAAGGCAGATTGTTTGGTTCCACAGTGCAAGGATAAATTAAAACGAGGAGGTAATGATCCATGTTCATATGGAACCAGTGGACTTATCAATCACCTGCGTGCAAAACATCCGGATGAATATAAAAAGTATACCGGAATCTGTGACATCGAAAAGAAACGAAAAGCCGAAGAAGTAATGCAGCCTGGAAAGAAACACAGAGTACAGACAATAGAGTTCCTGCTAGAAAAGAAAAAACCGTTTGAGGCTAACAACCCACGCCAGTTAATCATAACTAAGAAGATCATAGAAATGATTGCGGCTGATGCTATGCCTTTCAGCATGATTAACAACGTAGGCTTCACTCGCTTTCTGAATGAACTTGAACCTCGTTACGTTATTCCATCCGAAGTCCATTTGTCAAGAACGCTTATTCCGGACTTATATTCTGCCGTGAAGAGTAAAATTGTTATTTTACTAGAACAAGCAGCCTACGTAAGTTTTACAAGTGACGTGTGGACGAGCACAAATAATTTGAATGCTTTCATTTCGCTTACCGCTCATTGGATTGACAGCAAGTGGAACAGGATGTCCATTGTTCTGTCACTACGAAATCTTGAAGACCGATACACGGGCCAAGTTATTTCGGATAACATCCTTGCAATGTTGGCAGCATGGTCTATTCCAGATGAAAAACGTGGAGTTCTCGTGCGGGATAATGGTGCGAGCATGAAAAAAGCGGCGGAGTTATCTGAATTGGATCACTTGGGATGTTTCACCCACACGATCCAGCTAGTTGTCAAGGTTGGACTTTTAAGTCAAAGATCTGTTATGGATGCTATTGTCACTGCTCGTGCAATCGTTGGGCGTTTTCGGCATTCAACTCAAGCCACTGAACAATTGCTCAGAATCCAGAAGTCTTTGACATGCGAGGACGGCACGCCATACCCGACACACCGTCTTATCCAGGATGTTACAACCCGCTGGAATTCTACGTTCTACATGCTCGAGCGCCTCATAGAACAAAAGAAAGCTATTGCCCTCTATTGTCAGGAAAATGATGGGGTTACAAATCTAACGGCACATGAGTGGAATTTGATGGAACGGGTTTTGATTACGCTTCAACCATTCGAACAGGAAACCAGGAATGCCAGTATGTCTACTGCAACAGCAAGCATGATCATCCCCAGTGTTCGCGTTCTCATGGCAACTTTACAAAACCTGCAAGAGTCGGAGATGACATCGGAATACAGACCATGCGGGCGGACATGCTGAAAGATTTGCGTACACGTTATGAGGAAGTGGAGACAAACAAGTTGTGTGCACTTGCAACGGTTTTGGATCCCACTTACAAATTGTTGGTTTTTAATGCGCATGGGCATGATGCTGTAAAGCGCATGTTAATGGACGAACTACAGATCGAGTATGAAAAAACAATCACCGCTGTCAACATTCCAGCCTCAACAGAAGTGGATCCAGGACCTTCAACTTCGACTGGCCTAGATTCCTACTACCAGGAGTTATTTGCCTCTAGCACATCCGACCAAAATCTCGCCTCTGCATCCCTGTCATCTGAATTCACGTGCCAGCGCGAATTGGATTCGTATCTAGCTGAGAAAAATCAGCCGAGGACTTCACCACCAACGGACCCAGTTATATACTGGAAATCCCGGGAAAAAACTTTCCAGCTTCTGGCAGCTGTCGCTAAACGTTTTTGTTCAATACCGCCCTCTAGCGTCGATAGTGAAAGAAGTTTTAGCACCGCAGGTGCTATTTGCAGCGACAAACGATCGAGCATGTCCGCTGAAAAACGGAGATGCTACTATTTCTTGCAAAGAACTTGGAAGTTATAAATTTTGATTATTAAATTTCTTTATTATCTATTAAACTGCGTGTTTTTACTTAGGTAGATGAAACATGGCAGAAATAAACTTTGAATTTGGCTTTGAATTTCGTTGCATTTTGCTATAGTCCTGCCATATCCTTCCCCTTGTGACATCGGTGTGATATGCAAAACGTGTGTAACACGGTTTAAAAAGTTAATTTGAAAAACCTTCTAATTTAGCATTTCCGATTAATTGAATCGTATCCGGAATCGGAAAAATTTCATGCCCAAAATCCGGAATCGGAAATCAGTAGAAAAATGCTAATCGGTTATGCCCTACTAATTTCATTGGAATAACTGTGCCAGTTACATTGATTGGACAGATCCAAGGACTATTTGGGTCAGCCTGATCCACTGTATCTACGAAATATTCTCACTCAATATCAACTGAATGAACCTTTCTTGTGTTGCTGCGTGCTTGGTATCTACAACCTCGGTGTCCTGAAGTTTTACATTTTGTTGCCTTATTGTAGCAAACTTTCTGATAATGGTTTCTTCCTCCACATTTTTTTACATATTTGGCCTCTCGGTGGACAGACTGTCTTCCCCTATGATCTAATCCACACTTTGTACAGTAATGAATCTCTTCCTTTGTATTGCTTTATTCTGTAAAGCTGTTTTGAGAATTAGCTCTGCTAGCTTCCTTTCTTTTTCACTGCATCAACAAACTTCTCTGGTTGTTCCATGGTAGTAATTGTTTTCATTCTAACTGCTGTGGCTTCAGATGCTCTGCATATCTCAATGCATCTTTCAAGTTATAAATCCTTTTCTCTTAGCAGTCTTGCTCTTCTATCATCATCATTTATCCCTTCAATCATTCCATCACATATTAAGCCATCTTTGAGGTTACTAAATCAACAATCTTTTGCTAGGATTTTTAGATCCGTCAGGAATTGATCAAAGCTTTCTCCAGATTTGTTAATCTGCTATTGAAAACATGCCTCGCATAGGTCTCATGTTTCCTTGGGGAACAATATTCATCAAATTTCTGTATCAGATGCTCAATTTGTCTTTCTCTTCTACTTCAAATGTGTTGCATAGTCCACTGTTAGAAATATAGAAAATTTCAGTTTCTCACTTTTCTTGCCTTTTTCAGTAGCACACATATACAATGTATATTGTTGTAACCAGCATCTCCAATTTTCAACCACATTATCTTCTAATAATAAAGCATTTGGTGCTGGAATCTGTTTCATTTTTTTATCACTCACTATAGTGTTATTAGTTTTCTAAACTTCTGACACCATGTAATAACTTCAATAAGCCAGTTTTAAAGACTATAAAGTTAAATAACTATAAAGATTATATTAGATAGGTGTTTACATGATGAAACCAGCCACTAAGCTCTCTCACTTGTTAAGCTGCACTACAATCAGGGCTGAGCAAATCCCACAGCCTGACAAACCATACAATTCATTTTCGAAGATGGGAAATTGTAATATTTTCCAAGTCGCTAATCTGGGACAAGTGCTTTTTTCCATTTTTTTAAAAAAAGTCATGGAAGTGCTTATTTTTGTGCCATAATCACATTATTTACCTTTATCTGGCCATTAATGACCTCCACGTGTAATGAATGCTTGATTTGATTCTAACCCTCTTCATGTATTTATTTACATCCCGTATCACACCTGCCAGGGGTCACTGACAACTTGTTGCATGTGTGCATGTTTATAAAACTATATATCTCTGAAAAGGTAATAAAAATTGCAACACAACAATACATGTTTAATTATCATTTAACAATGTACATGTTCACAACTGCATTTTGAAATATGACTTAAAAGAAAAAAACATTGATTAAAAAAGTTAGCTTGATGTTCAGTGAATTGTTTTGTCCATGACAATGAATAAAATGTCCTAATATTATGTGAATAAAATCAAGACAATTCAATATCCAGTATTTAGGTCCAAATTTGAAGGTTCTTGTAATAGCAGTTGAAAAATTATAATAATTTTACTAAAATTGTCAAGAAAACTTCTCGAAATTTTTAAAATCACATTCTAAAACTTCTATCAATTGTGGCTGCAACCGAGGTGAAAAATCATCCCTGACCCATTCCTCTTGAAAGCCTTCAAATTCCATTTTGTTGTCACAATCACTGTTGAACAGTGCATGAAGTCATGCCATCATTTTGGTCAACTTCACGCAATTTTAATCCATTATTTAAAGCATTATTATCATTGGAATCATCAATTTCAATATCACTACTCTCATTGTCAACATCGGAGTTGTTGTCCATGGTTTTATTGATTGATATTAAATTAAAAAAGCACTTTTCCATCCACGTTTTTGTACAATCTCACTGCAACGACACACTTTGATCACTTCCATATCTGGGGACGAAGTACACACTATCTGTGATGTATAACACATTTATAGAGACAACACAAATACGTAGTACAGTACATTACAACTGTAGTCGTATTTAGGATAAAATGGGTTAAAACAATATGTCAAAAATTAATCAAAAAAGATATATGTAAATAGTATATGTAGAAGAGGAAAGAATCAAAGAGCTAGAGTGAACATATATATGAAGAGCAAAGACAGACATATACATGTATAAAAATAGACAGATAAAAGCATAGATATGTAAGGGTTATAGAAATGGCTAGATTTTTAAGAGAGTGATGTTTAAGTAAATGACTTTAAACTGAAAATTAAACAGCCAAGAGCAGAACTGTGTGAACCGTATTTTAACCATGTTGTAATATTTCATAACATTTTTCTTAATCCACATTTCCACTTGAAGTTCAATTGATTGTACTGATTTTTGTATAAAATCCGGTAAAAAGAGAAGATAAAACCTGAAATATTCCAATGTCAATGAATTAACTATTTGATTTTTACTGGGAAGTGTTGTGTTCACTCACATGTATGCTGCCACTTCCACATCATCCAATCTGCACCTTGAAATCAGCAACATGCACCTAAACAATCTCTGACAAGCTGACTTTTGAGAATGAATTGAGAACACTTATTTTGATCCATTTAATTATTTTGCAAACAGTAAGTATGTATCTGTCTCCTGTAATAATCACACATAAAATAGATGATAAACACCACTTGCGGGTGCTAGATTTTCAGGCGACTAATCGTTAGAGAGGAGTGCCTTTTATTTCCAAACACACTTGTCAAAGATATCACACAGGTTATTTTATTAGCGATGATCACCTAGTCACATTGAAATCGGTGAAAATGCATCAAAACAATCTTTGAGACACCAACTGTTCAGAATTGGCAATCTTGGCACATTCTGAGTTTACAAACTGCCCTCGGCTAGGTTAAGACTTGAAAGTCGGTGAATCATGTATAGATACCATTATTACGATTAAAATATACCTGATAAGTTAAAATATAAATACTGTATATACTCGCTTATAAGTCGACATTTTGACTTAGAATTCGACTCATGCAGAGTAGGGGTCGTCTTATAAGCGCGACATTAAAAAAATTAAAAAATCTTGGGGTAATGCTGGAAACTCTAGATGTTTGCAGTACATAAAAATACTGTCAATTCATATATTTTTACGTTTTCATGCCACTATTCCTATGCAGTAATGTATATATGGTATGCACTGTGTTTATCCGTTTCATGACGGTCTTATAAGTGCGACATACAAATATTTTTTAAATCAGACCCTAATCCCTCAGCTTACAAAGGCAAACATGCTTTGCTTTTCCAAGTTCACAATCTTTTGATCGAGATACTAATTTGACAATTATGACCTTAATCCCTTAGCTTGTAAAAGCAGCACTGCTTTGTTTTCCCCTTTGATCACGCCGCGCATTTGATACTTGTTCAATGTCATGTTGAGTCCCTTTGATCATACCGCACAACTGACACCTGCTCAGTTGCGACGACCCTTTAATGAGGCATCAAAGACTGTATAATCAAATGCTCTCACAGAGTCTCTACATAAATAATGGTCCAAGTTTATGAATTGTATGTGTTCTGTCAGTTACTGTGTACCTTGTCACTTAGATATCATACACCGTGAATAGCTAAACTTAGGTAATTTCACCAATATGGGGAAAAGATAACGTAATGCGTACGATGGAGCATTTAAGCTAAAAGTTATAGACTTTGCAGAGAAAAATAAAAAATTGCACCGCAGAACATGAATTTGGTGTGTCAGTTATAGGTTATAGTGCCAGGCATCTGAAGAAAATTCGAGTAATGGAAAGCCCTTATGCAAACTGGGAGTTTAGTTTCAACGAGTGGGTTCTAGAGCAGCGTCAAATGGGAGTTTAGTTTCAACGAGTGGGTTCTAGAGCAGCGTCAAAATGGGCATGCAGTCACTAGAAACGCGATTAGACTTTTTGTCAGAAGAGGAATTGGAGTCGCACAAGGAATCGGAGTCGGACGATGTTTACGATGACATTGGAGGAATTTAGAACTTTATTTGGTAACTCTGATGATAAGGATGAATTCTTGGGCTTTGAACCAGAGGACATTAGACAGTGACATTTATAGGACACCAATTTTATACCTGTATGTGACCTATAATCCAATTCATGGATTTATCATATAAATGGATTAAAAATGTTAAGCTATATGGATTTCATTACACAAAGATGGACAAAATGTAAGTTGTAAATTTATTTGTACATATTCAACTCAATAATACAATTGTATTTATTCTACATTGGTTTTTGTTTTTATTTGTCCTATCTATCTATATGTCTATCTATCCAGTTTGGCTCGTTTATTTTTCCTAAGTGCAGCTCTGACTCAGTGATGACATGTCACCCTTTGCAGACGGATTTAATTTGCAAAAAACACCTAGATTTATAGGAGGGTCATAGCTGAATTGGCTTTTTGCAGCCATGAAAAGGGGGGGTCGACTTATAGTCGAGTCGACTTATAATTGAGTATATACGGGGTATTTATTTCCTGTTTTTCAAAACTTGCTTTATATCATGTCTGCTCAAGAAAATGCAAGACTGACCTTGACACTCACTAAAAGGAAATGACAACCTGTCAGTAAATCATGTGAAATAAAGGATAGATAGATGAAATAAACTGAGGGCAGCTGTCATGTATTTTAAAAATTAATTCATATACACACAAAATAAAGATGCTGACATATGTACTGTGGCAAGACTGCAGAGTATAAAAACTTGCCAAACAAAAAGCATTACGAACTGAACACAAGTCTCTCTCTCTCTCTCTCAAAATTGTTTGGACTTGCCAGCTGGCAAGTACCTTACAAACAGGAACTTGCCCAAGCTGAATTTGAGCTTGTCCCTGGAGTTGAACAAATGGATTTGTAAACCCCTAATACAGGCAGCTATATAATCAAGGATGACCCATAAAAGTTTATGAAATCTTATTCCAACTAACGGTGCAGGATCAAGATTTTGGGGGGCGGGTACATTTTGCAAATTAACATTCTATATTTGACTAAACAAAGAAATTACTATTACATCTTAAATTTTTAAACACTGATTTTAGAATTAAAGACATCAATAACAACCAATTTGAACTACATGTAGTAAAAAATATGTTAATTCTCTTTTGAACAGCTCTGATTTAAAAGATATGACTTAACAGATGATTAAAAATGACCTATATTTGAAATGATCTACATAAAATGGAGTCACAGGTTCCAATCTTGATGTTATAAAATAGTCATAGAAACTACATCACTACCACATGGTATAACAAAGTTTAAAATGTACTACTATAAGACAATGGATATCTTACTTGTACTATAAATATACAATATTTATATGACCCAAGCCCCTGGAATAACATTTATGACCATGCATCTTAAACACTGAACTGTTGCATGTTTTTTTTATGGCAATAAATATCAAATAACAGCTATGTTACTTGTTGAAAACAGATAAGCCATTTTAAAAAAGATGAACCAAAATAAACTGTAAATGGATAAAGAATTAGGTAACATGCTTTCATGTATGTTCTGTTCACAACATTTTGCTAAAATTCAATTACGTGCAAAAAATGGTGTGCATGGCCAGCAAAGGGACATAACACCATATGTGGGTGAGAAGTTTATGCAGATTACATTTAATTATTTTTTTATAAAGCAGAGCAAGGAAACAAAATGACAACTGTTTTTTAGTTGCGTTATTTTTTTATTTTATTTTTTTTTTTTTTTTTGGGGGGGGGTCTATACAAACGACGGTTTGTGCACAGTAGAAAATAGTTTTAGTTTCAGTACAGATCTACCTAAATGTTGGCGTAACCCAGGTGTGCCTAGGAACTTCCGTGATCATTCAACTCAACAGGATCTTCTCAACACCGTATTTGTATTCATATATTTCCAAATAATGAATTTCATATCAAAATGGCATTATAATTATTTACTTACATCAACGGTCTCTTGAAGTGTGTTATTATCAAGCAAATGCACACGAACGGGTACCATACGTGAGCTTCGCACCTGCGCGATCTCCTGCCTTTCGTCCCCGAAAACCATGGCGAAATTTTACCTGTCGAGAAAAGTACATGTACATGATGTTTTTGAATAATAAATACACACATAAGCAAAACAATTACACAGTAAATTCTTGAGTTTGATAGTATTACTGTATCAACTAATCACGTGATTGTTGTATTACCACCTGGAAAATTGATCATGTAAACATGATAAATGGAGTCATCACGGTTTGACCGGCATTTTGGAATTCCAAATATTTTTGCAGTTTGAACTCTTCTCGATGTTTCTTTTTTAATTACATCGTTGTTTTACTTTAATACATCACAGTCAATCAATGCATGGTTTGATTAATGTACTTACTTGTCCAACATTGAAATACTGTACAATTTAAGCAGAAGAATCAGACAACACATCCAAGCTTTTTAATGGTGACCTACTTTTACCTGTCGCACACTGTTATGTCCCTACGCGGCCTGTAGATGGCGCTACTCACAACAGTGACATCATCTTATCGGTATTGAGACAGGTAAACAACAGTCACAGTACTGAATCAGGTATACATAGGTATGATTATCAATCCAAAGGTTGTGTTTCTTGTGACTAAACTACTGTACATCCTCAACCTTTTCGTTTTATTTACATAAACACGAATAGAGGAGAAAAAAAATGCAATCCCCTAAAAAATTCCCCTGCGAGATATTTTTATTATTGCTGACGCAGAAAATTTATCTTAAAATTAATTCCTCGGTTGTTTTAACTGCAGATAATCTAATTATTAACTGTGTTTGTGTAATGACGCGAAATGCCTCAAACATAATTTATCATGGAATTTATTTATATGAACCAGCACTTTACAGTTGACACGGATGTATTTAACACAAAATACTTAAACGTTTCTTGTCTCATGCGTTAGACATGCAGAAATCAACACAAGGCTGCTGAAGAACATCTTTACCTGCCTTTCCTTTAATATATATTAATTGCATACCTCATAACACATTATTCTCGCAATGGACCTATAATAGAAGGACTTGAATTTACGTATTATATCTCGAGAGAATTAAGATTAGTTCTTAATGAAAGTAGTATGGAAAGTAGGGTACTAATTCGCCAATCTGTATTATTCCGATTCAAAAACTTAAGTTACAACGACTCCCGTGCTACCGCACGCAAAGCGTGATAAACTAACATTACTATGATGTATGTATGTATGTATGTATGTATGTATGTATGTATGTATGTATGTATGTATGTATGTATGTATGTATGTATGTATGTATGTATGTATGTATGTATGTATGTATGTATGTATGTATGTATGTATGTATGTATGTATGTATGCATGTATGTATGTAGCATTTTACGGCGCCTCAGCACACAGGGACGGATTCAGTAGATGGTTAAAATTATGCGCTGGAAACGCTTAAAATGCAGAAGCTTCAGGAGACTTCCACCCCACAGACCCATTGCCTACTTGTTTACACGCACCCCCCCCCCAAAAAAAAAAAACAAAACAAAACAAAACAAAACAAAAACAAAAAAAAAACAACATTATTTATGGATCCATCCTGGCACAACAGTGGTTATATGATGCCAACTAAAGGCAAAGCGCGAAAAACGTAAAATGTAGGAAGATAAACCCTTCCAAATAAATGTACACTCAGAGAACAGCAAGATCAAAAATATAACACGTAAATATGTTAAAATTCTGTAAAATGTGTACCAATGAATAGATAAAGGTAACTAATACAGATACTACAATACATTACTGAAGAAGATGTAAGGAAAGCTATACATGATATGAAATCAGGGAAAGCACCAGGATGTGATGGCACAAGTTGTAAAATTTTAAAAACCTCTGAAATTACATTGTACCATTACTTACATATTTATTTTATACAGTGTATAGTGCCTCATACTTTCCAAAAGACTGGCGTATAGCTACAATTGTTCCACGTCTTATAAAAGGTAACCAAAATGACCCGAATAATTCAAGAGAAAAAAGTCTGATGTCAGTTATGAGTAAAGTTCTTACTAATATTCTGAATAAAAGGCTCACACAATGCGTAGAAGAAAATCATATATTAGGTTAAGAACAATTGGAATTTCGAAGAAGTTACAGAACTATAGATAACACACACACACAGAGGTTACAGTACTGTAGATAACACAAACACACATACACACAGAGGGTACATTACTGTAGATAACACACACAAACACACAGGTTACATTACTGTAGCTAACATACACATGTTACAGAACTGTAGAACACACACACACACACACACAAACACACACGTTACAGAACTGTAGATAACACACACACGTTACAATACTGTAGATAACACACACACACACACACACACACACACACACACACAGGTTACAGTACTGTAGATAGCACACACACACATAGCTTGTGTAAGAGCTTCGAGTGCATTAAGTGATGTTTGTCAGTGTCCAATAGGTGTTAGACAAGGCTGTATGTTGCCACCACTGATTTTTTAAAATACTTTTTCTAAATGTCCTACGAAGTACACTTTCTGAGGGTAACAGTGGTATTAATATAGAAAATGTGTTAAAGCTCTTTCTTTTACTTTATGCAGATGATCTTGTATTACTGGCTGATACAGCTGTTGAAATGCAAAGTTTTAGATAGACTTATCCAATACTGTGATTACTGGAAACTGTAAAGCTTGATAAAAATGAGGTAATGGTTTTCCGCAAAGGCGCGTACTTAAGAAGTTATGAAAAAAGATATTTTTGGGACAGTAAACTTAAGGTTAGTTCCTATTATAAGTATTTAGGGGTTGTTTTTACATCAAGGGGAGTTTGGAACAAATGTAAAAAAAACATTAGCAGAACAAACATGCTCTGAAAAGTAAATTGATTAAATTTGGAAAATTGTCTTAAATATTTTATTTAAAATTTTTGAGACTAAAATGTTTTAGACTAAATTTTGCCCATTTTGTCGTATGCCTCTGAAGTATAGGACTTTAGTGAAACCCCTGATGTAGAAAGAGTGCATGATAATTTTTGTAAATATGTCTTACATTTAGGCAAATCAAGTCCTAACTGCTTTGTTCGTGAATAATTAGGTCGCAACTCTCTTAAATCTGTATATATTGTCATACCTATCAAATCTTTGTTGAAATTACTTGAAATGTCAGATAATCGATTGCCAAAATTGTGTTATTACAATGCAGCTCTCTTGGATTGAGGGTACAAGAAGTATCTGTAAAATTTGGGCTCATAATATTAAGAAATGTTTACTGAGTAATGATTTTGGTGAGGGATGGTATAAACAAGGAGTGGTGAACAAGGAGACTTTTATGAAAATGTTAAAGACTAGATGTAAAGATATAGATACACAAAACTGGCATGCAGAGGTGAATATCATGGACAGATTGAGAGTATACAGGATATTAAAGCCAGATTTATGTGCTGAAGATTATTTGCTTTGTTTATACAAGCCTAGTTTTAGGAATATATTCTGTACATTGAAAGGAAGATTACTTGATGTTAAGGTTTATTCAGGACGTATTGAGAAATTTAAATATGAAGATAGACTCTGCCCATACTGTGGAAAGAGCGTATCATTTATTTGCTGTTGTCCAATATTTACAGATATTCGTGGGAAGTATTCACCTCTGTTTCTTAATTGGAAACAAAATGAAGAGATATTTTTTGATGCCTCGAGAAGTAATCATAGAGAAACTATTTTATCAATTTGTAAGTCTCTTTTCATAATCAGGGAAAAATATAACAATTATGAAAATGTAAGTACTCATACTTACTGTATTTGTACTTGTTATCCTCATCTCATATGTATTTGTTTCTTTAATATCTATGTATGTAATTTGGGCGGGTGACCTATATTACTAAAAGAAAGTATTATATTCATACTACTATATTTGCTCACTGGTATCCATGTTTTCTATACTACTAGTCAATGTACTATTGGAACTATCTGTACTATACTCACTGCACTATACTATATATACACCTCATGAGGTACGGAGGTATAAAGAGGTACTGAAAATAATGAGCAGAATATAAATAGATAGACTAGGGGAGAATATACTTACGAGAGTGAGTGAAATATTACCTGAAAATGTGGCTAATATATCGGCTGAAAAGGTAGCTAATATATGAACTGAAAAGGTAGCTAATATATTTGCTGAAGAATTACTGCTGAAACTATTCAGGAGTGGATCGGGGGGAGGGGGCGGTCAAATCTGGCGGCCCCCTTCCCCAAAATTGAGAGTTGAGCGCCAACTACCAGAACGTATCCTAGTGTAAGTTTTCTTTACAGTTAGATGGCAAAAATAAGTCCTGGAAACGTTTAAAATACAGAAGCTTCCGGGGAATACCCACTCAAGGACTCCCAAAAGGGGGTTCCGCCCACAGACCCCTCGCTTATATGTTTACTCTCTACCTAAACGATACTAAACGATATTTCTCGATCCGCCCCTGCTAATATCTATAAGAGAACCCAAAATAGAACCTAAGGTTGTACCTGTAAGTGAACCAATTTATATTGTACCTATAACTGAAGCAATATGTATTGTACCTATAACTGAAGTAATACCTATTGTACCTATAACTGAAGCAATACCTATTGTACCTATAACTGAAGCAATGCCTATTGTACCCATAACTGAAGCAATATGTATTGTACCTATAACTGAAGCAATACCTATTGTACCTATAACTGAAGCAATACCTATTGTACCTATAACTAAACCAATATATATTGTACCCATAACTGAACCAATACATAAATTATCAAAATACAGAAAGGTTAAATGTATACATTGTGAGAACGAAGTAATGAAAAACAGTATGAGCAGACACAAGAAAACATGCCGTAAAAGTGGTAATAATGGTAGTAATATTAATAACAGTGATAATTCTAAACCCAACTAGCTCGGTTAACTCTAATGACTCTAATTACTATTTCCTAATAGCTCGTCTAATATTCTAACTCTAATCCTAATTCTGTTGATTTTGATGATGATTATGATACTAACAATAATAGTCTGAATGAACAAATATATAATTGTTGTAATTCATTAGCATCATCCGTAGCGGATAATGATCAATATATTAAGGCTTATTATGAAGGACATATAAATAACTGCCCTTGCTTTGAGTATTGGGTCCTACCACCAAACTCTGATAATATGAGTATAAGGACATATATGACCTGATACTGAGAAATATTTAATTTAAGCATAATGGCAAACGTATAAGTTTAGATAACTTTGACAGCAGATATGTGATGTCATTAGCTTTAGATGAAAATATGTAAAGTGTAATGCAAGGGTAATACCATATATGAATGATAACTACATATCATTTGTCAGATGTTAAATGCTTCCGGTACCTTTCTCATACCTCTCTATCTCCCGAGGTATAGAAAAGCATCCAGAAAATATTTTGAATTTTTTTTTTTATCTAGATGGATACTAGATTAAAACAAGTATCCAAAAGCTGTTCCTTATCCATGTCCAGCAACAAAATTTAATGCACCTGTTAACCCTGGTATTACCAACGTACTCAGAAACATAAACATCTACTATACGCAAGATAAATACTTCTAAAATATAACATTAGATATACTTAATAATAATAATAATAATAATAATAATAATAATAATAATAATAATAATAATAATAATAATAATAATAATAATAATAACGACTTTATTTAGACAAGGTAACTTAATTAGTTACAGGAATTAATCTACCTTGAGACCTTCTGTTGTCTAACAACCCACCCCCCTCCACCCCCCACAGAACACAGAGTAATACAGTATATGCAGCACAATGTGATAAATTTGACTTAACACTAAAGAATTGAGGTATTCTGAAAATCAAAGTTTTAAACCCATAACATATCCTCCAGCATCAGTGAGCACATAAACATATATATATATATATATATATATATATATATATATATATATATATATAAAATATAATTTTGTATTGTAAATTCATCTGTGAAACAAAATGTATCAGCAGAGTAAAGCAGGAGGTATTTATATTACTTAGAACCGTTTGACTGTCTTAAGATTTCATCCATTTGAGACAACGATTATGAAAAGAATAAATGCAAGGAACCTGCCTTATCTCACTGAGAATGTTGTTCCATACCAGTGGACCAGTATATTTAAATCTGTTTTTAATCAATTCCTTCTTTGGCTTTAGCATAATGTAATTTTTACTTCTAACAGACATAGTCCCTAGACCACCAGTCCAATTTCCGCGAGTAAGGCATGGGGCCAGCAGTACGTCTTGGTACAACGTTTTCGCATGTTTCCTGTCGTCCCTAGATGGGACATAAAACAAACGGTATATGTACAAAATTTATTTTGAAGAAGTGTGACACCATAAGTATACTTACAACAAAAATGAAGGGCTGTTATCTTTGTTAGTGGTTGATGCTTGGTACGACTCTTCAGTATAAAAAATCATGTCTTAGTGGGTTTGTAAAATACACCTCCAGAGACAGAGAAAAAAAGTGTTCAGCCAGTTCTATGTCGGTCGTGTGGAAAGGGAACACAGTCTGAATCTAGGCTCTGTGTTTCTTGTGGTAGCAATAAGGTAGAGCATCGTTTCGTGTATACAGAACAAAGGGACAGGAGACAGTTTACTCTCGAATTACAACAATTGACGGAGGTTAAAAAATTCATTTAGAGAATAGTCTCCTTGGGGGTATACTGGTAAAATTGTATTGGCAACAGGGAAATATAGGGTTAAAAAGATCCATTCAGAGATTAGTCTCCTTGGGAGTATACTGGTAAAATTGCATTGACAACAAGGAAATATAGGGTCCAAAGTCCGTTTAGAGAAGAGTCTTCTTAGGGGTGTACTGGTAAAATTGCATTCAGAACAAGAAATTATAGGGTTTAAAAAATCCATTTAGAGATTAGTCTCCTTAGGGATATACTAGAAAATAGCATGGAAAACAAGGCATTACAGAAGATTAACAACTTGGCTCAATGTGGCCTTCTTAGCACATAGTCCCATGCAGTTATGGTGGCTGCTCTTATAGAGCGCCAGCGGGAAGTAGAGCCTATATCCACTTCGTAGCAGCGTGACGAAAGACCAACTCCTGCTCTGCACCAAAAGCGCGAGAAGTCTACACCGGCTACAGGTCTAGCACACAAGTAGACCATTCCTACTCCCAATCACACACTGATAGACAACGAAGAGCATGCCTACACCATAGAGGTGGAAGTCTATCTTCGAGACAAAAAGAAAAAAGACAGGACTTGGACTCAGACCTTTCGAAAGGAGGGCGTGATGCTTGCACAGAAGGACGCCAATCGCTTTCACAACGCACAAAAGGATCCTGCTTTATGTGACACAAATGTTGTTACTGACCTCTTTATGGTTATGGACGAGCTAAGATGGTTGGAAACCCGTGACTCCCTTGAGCCTGAGGTTCGTGTGATCTTGATAAGCGAGGAAAAGAAAGAGAATCTGCATGATTGGCCAAAGAAGGAGCTACACGAGGGTGATACAGATCAGCCATTTGTATTCTCACAGTGGGTGGACAGCACACGGTCTCTCTGGGATAGTCCGGACTTTCGTCCTAACCGCTGTCTGCTCAGTGGGTTTGTATGTCAGTACAAGGCTGCTCTTGAGGAGCGCCGACAAATGGCTAATCCAGACTTGTCTTACGAGGGACTGTGGAAGCTTGCCCGCCCTAGTCAATCGTTCCCTGCTGACGACAAGCATTGGGAGATGTGTTGGGACGATGCAGAATTTTAAGTGGCGACTACCTGGCATTCCTATCGACATTCATGGCAACGTGATGTGCAGGTTTGAGCCTGAACGACACAATACACACATCAATGCAAGAGGCGAAGCGCTGACCTTTGCACTTATGCTGCATAACAACTACGTTTTGGTTGAGAACAAGGATTTCAAGGCCTTTAAGCAGTTTTAAGTCAACAAGCCTGTCCAGGTAGAGCCTCCGCCATCAAAAACCAGCGACCAGCTGCGCGACAAGTGGCCTCATCTCAGCATCGCCAAAGAGATGGTTATTTCCTTCAACTCTGCCAACGAGATCGTGAAAGCCCTCCGCAATCTAGATGAGACTTTAAACGTGTTCTGCATTACCGGAGAGCAGCCCGAGGATCTTATCAGCGAACTGTACCATGCTAATAATATAGAGCCTGGCTGTTTTTGGTGTGTAACACGGTGTGGTGCACGGGGTTTCATGTCAGGTAGGAAAATGCTCGTCCGAGTTCGACTCGCTCTACCCGGCAACATTGTGGGCAACCAGCCAGACGACCGCAAGAACTGGACCGAGAAGCGCTACCGGTATGTTATGGGATGGGTCGAAAAGCTCTCCAACAAAATGAGACCACCTGCCGCTCCCTCACACTACGTACAGTCAAGACGCGCTTACTCTCTTTGGCCACCCCAACCGTGGTCCGCGATGTGGGCTACTTGTTCCACAGGAACGGCTTCTAGATAGAACCAAGGTTATTGGTATTGACATTGCCCGCGCCTATACTGCTGTGATGGCCAAACTACCATCTTTGCCTGTACTATCCAAGTCTGACTATCTGGAAAAGCCCAGTGGTGGTCCAGTCTAGCACGTATGCTTTTACCTGGTAGAAGTTGCAAATGCCGACCCCATTCTCTTTTCCTCGAGACATGACTTTGTCTCGGGTACGGTCCTTGTGTATGCAGAGGAGCCAGCGATCGGGTTTACGGTCCTCAGACAGCTTGTGCCACATAAAATTCTGTCCCATGACGCAACCAAGGTTGCGCAGGTCATTCGGCGACAGGAACAGCAAACAAACAAATGGAAGATAGGATACTACGTGGTCGGCCGCACCTATGCCCGAGTAATAGGGAAGAGGTAGATCGAACCCGAATGCCGAGTACACTGTGCAGGAGGTCATCGAGACCCACGTCACTATCCAGGGTGGCGACGGCGCACACCGAAAGCTGACGCGAAACAGCGCCACCACAGGTCACGCAGTATAGGGTCAGATAATCGGCAACAAGCTATACATCCACGATGCTAACAACCTCCTAGTCACGGTGTGATGGCTCCGCATCGCAATCACCTGGTGCAGTATCCTAGAGGTCATTTTAGTTACCCACAGCGACCCCATGCGCCTCTCCTGCTTGGTTATGGAGGAGTGCATCCAAAGACACAAAACACCGATGACGTAGCCGGTCGGCTGTATGACAGAGCTTTTTAGGAACGACAAGAGGGAACCGCGGGAACGCAATACGTCATTGTCGACTGGGCCCGTCAGAAGGTGATTGCCTAGGGCTACAAATGTGCCACCTGCCAGGAGCCGCTAGACAAGGACTGGAGCATCGACCCACATCGATAACGCTCGTGCTCATACCCAGGACAATTGCCAGATTACTTGCAGGGGCTGCCAGAACGCCAGTGTACACCGTCCCTCGTCCTGCGGACGAAAATATGCAATCAATAAGCTCAAGAGCGGGTGCTTGCGGCAAAAGTGCTTGTTGAAGAGGTCGGTGGCTTTAACAAGGACGACATCTACCTCCTTTAAGCTGAACATGGAGAAGGTAATCTTTGCAACCACAGTTTCGCGGCAGCGAACGCGGCGGGCAGTAAAGCCTAAAGAGTTCGCGCCCATTGAAGGTCCATCTGATACATACCAATCTGACATAGTGTTCTCAACCACGGCTCAACCACGGTTACAAGAGCATTCTCACAGCAATCGACTCTTACAGCCGCCATGTCTACGACGAGCCTCTGAAAAGCAAAAGGGACACAACTGCGGCAATGGCCTGGATTCCAGATCAAGCAGTACAACGAGACCCTGTCCGCATGCTATGGACAGATAGTGGGCCTAAGTTCACTTCCCGCCTCCTTGAGGCCCGGATGAAAGCCAACGGCCTTGACCAACACTTGGCCAAGCCAAAGAATCACGCCACACTCGCGCGGATTGACCGCTTGCACCTCACTCTCCGAACCATGCTCTAGCGCTGGTTTTTCGCTACCGGTAAAAACAACTGGTGTAAACAGTGAACGCCCTCTACCACATCAATGAGGCGTATAACGGCCGTAGGCACTGGGGTATTAGTCAGGCGCCCGCTAAAATTGGCTGCAAAGACATGGAACGTATACCAGCAGACGACCGTACGCGTGCAAATGTATGTTGCTTTTCCTGTTGACAGAGGCCCCTTAGTCCACTCGGACAGGGAGCAAATTTTGGTACGCCACATAACAAACCGAGTAGGGTTTACCAAAGAAAGCGCTCCTTGGTAGTCGGTGGGCGTCCAGCCAATTGAAGACCGCGTCGATGTCGACAATTTCACTTTAAAAGGGGTGTCCGGGACCTTTAAGGATTACGAGCTGCACGCCGTTTCCTCACCAGCCAGCGCGCAGTCGGAAACGACGTGCATTTGGTGCAGTGCAGGCACAATCGTCAAGCGCGGCGAGGCAACAAGAACAAAGCAGGCGCCAGGTTGAGCGCAAAATTATCAATGATAGGCTTATATTCGAAATTGCCGCATTTTTTGTGCCAGTCGGAACCCGTCCGTTTCCCTTTTGTTCCCTGAACCTGCGCAGGCCCTGGCGATTCCATGACGCATGCCAATATTTTATGTCCCGTCTAGGGACGAAGAGAAATATGACAGAACGCGGCACCACGACGTACTGCTGACACCATGCCCTACTCGCGGAAATCGGATTGTGATCTAGGGACGACGAACAGACCTTAAATTTCAAGTGCAGTCAGCATCTATTTTGTGAAAGATATTGTTTAGGTAGACTGGAATACCTTTTCTAGACACTTTAGACATAAATTTTGTCTATCTAAGGAATATTTTTTCATGTTTTGGTAAAATGTTTGTATAAGTCATTGCGTCCTCAAAATTGTCTATAAATTAATCTAGAATTAAATGACAGGCCCTCTTTTTGAGTCAGAATACTTTTCTTAAGTTTGAATTAGAGGTTATACCTGCATTACATTACAATAGTTCAAATATGGATTATAACTTGTATACCATGACACTATACTGAAAAGAAAGAAATGTTCTGATTTTCTTAAGTAGCCAAAGATAAGAATTAACTTGTTTCAAGCAAGTTAAATGTGAATAGACCAAGTTAGATTGTTATCTACACCAAGAATTTTATCATGAGAGGTCTTATTAAGGTTCACATTGTCCAATGGATGGAACACTATGTAACGTCAATGTTGTGTCATATTCTAAAGTATTCTGTAATTTAAATCATTCTGGTGCTTGTTTCTGAAGTACTCATTGTAGTATTTTCTATTTTCTTCACGCCGATTTGTGTAATAGTCCGTATTTTGTTCCATCCAGTCTTTCATGACCTTATTATGGTACTCTTTATTTCTATCTCTCCGCTGTTTATTGTACTCGCTTTTACAAGGTTTGTAATATTTACTCGTTTTGCAAAACTCATAAATACCATTTTCAATTTTACATTTTGAACATGTCTTAGCATTCATTTATTCATCCTGTCCAATTTCAATATAATTGTGCTAACATAAAGTCAAAGATGATGTTAGATAACGTTTAACACACCTGTCATTATTTTGTAAATTTTAAATGAAAGTGAGCAAGAGAAGACCATAGATTAAATGAAAGTTGAAAAGGTAACCTCACCAACGATTAAAGATTCACGTATAGTTGAACTTACCATACAACTTGGTAAATGTTCATAAATTATACGAGACCTAAAGCAGATAACTTAAAGATGGAAAAGACAGAGAAGATCGAATAAGATAAGCTTATGAAGAAGATAAACTAGTTCAAATAGTTAAAACATATATTACTATCTGGATAATTCCAGTTGCCATGATATCATACATTAAGATGAGAGATTTTGGTAAAACAGCTATGCAACCTACACTAACTATACGCTATATACCAGAGATGTTGTAATCAGAGTACCAGATTCTGAAAATTTCAAAATATTTGTTGGCTGTATTCTCTATACCTCGGGAGGCATCGGGGTATTGGGGACGTCTATAAAAATTGTTAAAATTTATTCCCATAAATGAGCGAGACTAATAAAATCACGAACACAGTCTGTCTTACAAGTGTTAGCTCTATACTTGTGGTTGGTTTTACAATATGCTCATGAACAAGGTACTAAAATTTAATGTCGGTCCACCAACCAAGATGTCTATCGAAGAGGTTATTAAGTTAGTTATACCTGTATGTTAACTGAGTTTACATTTGTCTACTTCTTATATTACCCAAACGAGATTATTAAATAACACTGGTCTACAGCCAAAATGCTTCCGCAATAAATGTTGTCAAACTTTACTAATTCTGGGTCACTGAGAACCAAAATGATGCTTAAAATTGTTGATTGGCTCTAGTTTTAAATATATTATACTGGGTCAGTATATACGACCCTTGACTTGGGAATGGCGGAGGATAAGTGAGTTATAAAGGGAAAGGATCTCAATTTAAACCAGAAATGACTAAAATACATCTTTTACTGGATCTATGAGTAAATTTATGACTGGGTTTAGACAGTACTTGCTTTTGAGACAAAACAATGAATGATGTAATCTGAAGCTGGTATTGCGTCATACATGATATGAATTGCATCATGTTATTCCTATAAGTCATGGATGATGCAATCATGACTAAGCTTACATCACTCTGCTGAAGAATTGCCCTATATTAGCTCTACAAATCATACAGTGTCGTGCTCTCTTATTTGTCAACGTTTGATTTTGCAAAGGGACACATTTCTGTTTAGCCAAAGTGAGCAGAGATGCCTCGTACTTGTGTGAACAATGTAGATAACTTCTGCTACGTTTGTGGTGAAGTGACTTTTGCATCACAAAAGCGCAGTATAACCAATATGGTTAAGAAAGCCTATCACCTTTATTTTGGCTGCAAAGTTGGAGATCAGGACAAGATGTGAGCCCAACACATATGCTGCAACACTTGTGCAACAAATGTTCGCCAGTGGTTGAACAGGAAAAGGAAATCTATGCCTTTTGCAGTGCCAATGATTTGGAGAGAGCCAACAGATCATATAAGCAATTGTTACTTCTGCATGGTGCCTCCAGTTGGGAAAGGTGTGTCAAAGAAGAAAAAGTGGACTGTGCATTATCGAAACATTCCGTCAGCTATACGCCCAGTACCCCACGGAGAAGGAATGCCGGTTCCTGATGCACCAGAATCATTCTCACTTGAGTCAGACGAGGAAGAGGAAGAGGATGAAACTTCTACTCCTGAACCATCAATGTCACATGACCCATATTTTCTCCCATCCTCCTCCTCTGAACTGAACCTCACCTCATAACACAAGGTGAACTGAATGACCTTGTCAGGGATTTGGAACCACCCAAGAGTAAGGCAGAGCTGTTGGGCTCCAGACTACAGCAGTGGAATCTCCTGGCAGGTGATGTTAGCGTTTCCAAGTTCCGTGACCGTCAAAAGGATCTTGTCCCATTCTTCTTCATGGAAGGTGATCTTGTAACCTGCAACAACATCGATGGTGTGATGGCAGCCCTCAACGTCGTTCATGATCCAGATGAGTGGAGACTGTTCATTGATTCATCGAAGACGAGACTTAAAGCTGTTTTGCTGCATAATGGCAGTGTTTTGCCATCAATTCCAGTTGGTCATGCAGTCCATATGAAGGAAACCTATGAAAACATGAAACAACTTTTGAGGTGCATAAACTATGACCAACATCAGTGGCAGCTTTGTGGCGATTTCAAGGTTCTTGCTCTCTTGCTTGGTCTGCAGACTGGATACACAAAGTACTACTGTTTTCTCTGCAAATGGGATAGTCGTGCGAGAGATTCCCACTACATCAAGAGAGATTGGCCACTCCTACAGTCATTGGAGCCTGGGATGAAAAGTGTTCAGCATCCACCACTTGTTGAATCAAGGAAGATTTTGTTACCACCCTTGCACATCAAGCTGGGTCTGATGAAGAATTTTGTCAAGGCCATGGACAAAATACAAGCAGCTTACAAGTATCTCCGTGGAAACTTTCCAAGGTTAAGTGAAGTTAAGATAAAGGAAGGTGTCTTTGTTGGTCTTCAGTAAGAAATTGAGAAAGTTAAGAAGTGGAGCAAGTAATACACATTATACTGATACAGAAGACCAAAATTCACCAACGAGGCGCAATTAGACGTATCAAAATGGAAGCAAAAAAAAATTCTCGAGAAAAACAACTTTATTCGCCTATTTTACTGAAAAATTTCTGAAATTTAAACTGAAAATTTCAACAACACAAATTGACCCATATTTTGTTTATGTTTTCTCACAAATATGGTCTCAGAACTTTAATTCTCAAGCAAAATACATACGTTACAAGAGATCTTCTCGTATTTTAAAGTATTTTTTATGATTTACAAATAAAATTATACCGGGAAAATGGTTGAAAATTGTATAATTCGGTATTTTGCGATAATTGGACATAGATTTAATTCAAAACATTATTGCGTTTTGCTATTATGAGTTATGAAAAAAGATAGATAAATATGGGTAAAGTAAAATGCATCTTTAATAAAAAATTACTCATATTTTAACTTTCATATAAATGGATAATAATGAATATTCAAACATTAAAAAACATTTTAAGTTGTCAAATTAATACCATTCTAATCGTAACAGATTCCGATTCAAAATAAGCACGAAAGTTTAAAATGTTTATGCCGTTTTAGTCATTCCAAAAATATAACGTATGTATCAGATACACACGACAAGAGACTGTTCATTAAATCTATACTTGTTTTCACTCAGTTTTGTTGGTTCCCTTGTGGTCATGAAAATATGGCATGAAATTATTACAAATATGTTTGATTAACCAAATTAAACACGTACATTCGTGATTTTTGTATCTTTCTTCTTTATGCGACAGTTGAACATCATCAATATTCACATGATCATTCATCTGACAATCATTATGACTTATTTTATATATTATAGGAAGATAAAATGATTAAATTTTGATGCTTAATTAAGTGAATTCACGAAATTTTTAAAATAAAATAAAATAACTAATGTATTCTATGATTTTTTGTAACGTAGAATAATAACGTATGTGTCCTGGTGTAAAAAAGGAATTTTTTTAAAAGTTCAAACAACTGAAATGTGCACTTTTGTGTACAATTAAAAAGACTTGAACGTATATACAGTCTCACATATAGAAAATAACATTTTTAGCCGATGAAACAGAGGGGACTGTTTGCGTGTACTGTTTAGGTAACGCATGTATTTCACTGACTTGAAGCAAATGCACTGTTAATTAATTCCATTTCGGCATCAGATATTTTGAATAGTCGTTCATATTTTCCAGATGGAACAAGAGATTCGACTTTACAAAGGATATTTTGTTCGTCAATCCATACAAGATCAGGTTGTTCCGGCCATTTGAAGAGTCCTTTTGCTTGTTTCATAAAGTTAATCTCAAAGTCTTTGTCGTCCATATCAATTTCTTCAATGCTTCCAATGTACCATTTTCCATCGTATACGACAGCTACGATGTCTCGTTCTTTAAATCCAACAAATGCATGCGATGAGGTGTCGTTTTCAGAGATTGTAGGGTCCATGGCTACGTCTGACTGTACACATGGATGGGTACTACTTGGTGGGTCACTGACAGTGACTGACGAAGTGCTCTCGTCTCGTGAAGTGGCAAGCTGACTCCAAGAGAACTTCTGAATGGTCCAGCTGTTGCATTAAGAAATCGTAATGCACACTGAACAGTAGCATTAGGTTTCATGGGTCATCAATTTTTTAGGGTCATCAGTGATGCCAACTGCGTGAAGTTTCATTGTGTTTCGCAATGATTTTGTCTTAATTGAATTTTGTTCACATTGTTTCAGTTGGTCGCTTCACTGGAGACGTGGATAAAGCGTACCCCAGTCATACTTGATTTGTTTCCCATTGCATGAAAATCCGAAGCATCCTGGATTACAGCAGTTTCCTGTAGTATGGCTTCATCTGACATTCTTTCTACTTTCCCTCGCAATCCATCACATGGCCCTTTCCAATGCCCCGCTTCGAAGTAATTCCACTTGGCACCAGTGGAGTACAGGTTTCTGTGATTAGCAATCAAATAGAATATAAATCTGTTTCTGTACTGGCTTGTTTACATTGACTTTTTTTGGGAATGATAGGCGTATATTGATAGAGCAAAAATAGGTAGCATCAAGGAAAGAAACGTATATAATGAATTAACATGTCAGCGACATTGATTTGTGAATTTGGGTGAGAAGCTGTTTAATACGTAGTGTATGGGAATCGATTTCATATACCACTTGGCACACATATAGTTTTAGAGACCATACTCCTCTGTATCCTTTTTCACATCTCCAAGATTTGAGATTTACCGTAACTCTTGCAAAGAAGTAATTCAAGGTGCAAAACGATGATTATGAGTAAGAAAACATCAGTCTAAACTATGATACCATCACATCTGAAATGATGGCTCCGACTATTAACGATTAGTACAGAAATGAAATACTTTCTACGACTACATCACAAGAAAGAGAGATTAATTGATGTGGTTGCAAAGATAAGTGTAACTAATATGATATTGGATCCTTCACGCATGAGTCTTAAAGGTATACTCATATTGTGTAAAACACATCAGGCAGATATAGAGATATATTGAGGGTTTACCATGCATGTTATATTCGCAAAGATATATGCTCAGACAACAGTTCACAGAAGATACTGAGTATTTGCTCAACAAACAAAAGGATACATAACTAAACAACATCAGTGTAAATAACTGCTTTACAGAATATCATTGTATAAGGATTGATCTTAGAAGTACACACGACAACGCATTGCATTCAGCTGGACATAAACTTGATATAAACTGGACATAAACTGGCAAGCGTATAACAGGATATTTATTTGCAAATTAATAGAAAGGGAAATGTGGAAGGTTACAAAATGTATAAATACTTCATCGCCGATGATCAGCTAAACAGATCAAAAGTATACTATTTTAAATAATCTCGGTGATATAAAACGGAAGGATTTTTTAAAATTCCATGGTCATCTCTTTGGTGAGTGTTATACGTGACGAAAGAACTTCTTCAAAGAAGAAGAAGGAACGCTATGCCTATTATGTGGTTGTAATACTACAAATCATCAGAAAGTTTCACACGTCAACAATAAATAAATTCACATGAAAAATAACACAAATTATTACAGAATAAACAATGTCCTATCAACATTTTAAGGGAGATTCAGAAAACTAAACTCAGTTTAACTTTTGATGCTATTTCTAAATGCTGAAGAATACATATTGCATCAGGGATTACACATTGAAAAACTTAACATAACAGTAGTGTTATGGAAGTATTTGAATAATTCATTATAGTTTTGCAAAAGGGACCAATCTATAAATTATCCCTTCATCTTGGACAAGAATTTCAACATGTTTGATGTTGAAATATCCATTAAACCAACTATGAACAGACATGAAGTAAACGTTAACCAACTTGTGTTTGAATAATTTCTTCAATACAAGGGCAATACTAATAAATACCTTTGCCATTTAGAAGATAAAGAGATGGAAGGTTTAAACTATTGCATGTTATATGATATTTAAATGAGCTACCTAAAAGAACCACACAATATGATCGTATCTGGTATGACGAATTGTGGAAAGGCAAAGTGTGCACTAGATTTGTTGGAGACTGAATATTGAAACTTCTTTGATTATATCATCATCATCTTCCCACATTCATCTACAAAATGACCTATAATAGAAGGTGGCTCTTTAGAGATGATAAAGTAATCATTATAGACCCAGATGACTAATTGGATAAGCAGTTAGAATTGATAATGCATATCTTTCAAAGCACTAATACTCTTTCTCATCGATGACTGCGCGAACCTCTAAGATGAAAAGAAGTAAGCTACAAATCTAACAAAGTTAGCTTTTAGCGACCAACACTTAGGGATAAGTGTTTGGGTTATCGTACAGATGTATAATTCAATAATAAAGGATATGAGGGATAGTGTCAGATTCCTCGCTGTCTTCTACAACAAAGATAACAAAGCAATGGAAAGGTGTTTCTGATGAAAATAATGTGGTACCATCAAAAAAGAAAGAAAGAAGAATAACTGATTTAAAACAGAACAAGAGAAATAAATTATTGACGAGACTACACTATTCATTTTATTACAAAGTAGGAGGATGATATATTTCATTTGTTAAGGTACTTTGGATATGTCACAGAGAAGTCTATAATTTCCAGAGAATATATTAGCGCCATGAGATATTAGTATAACTTTTCAAATTCTTCTGCTTTCTTGATTTGCATCTGAATCTCCATAATAGACGGCAATTTAGATCCTTTAGATAAATCCTTTGCATCAATCAATCTCAAACTTCGCTAGTTAAAAACATATGCATTCTTCGTCTCTATTTCAAAGATCAAAAAGCCCTACAAGTAATGAGGTGATCAATATGTGGTTTCTTAATTTCACTAGATATAATAAACTGTAGACATTTGACAAGAAAGTCCATTGATGATACAGCCATGATGTTCAACGTTCAAGACTCTGTAAACATCCCGCCAATATATTTATTCATTCTCGACTTACACAAACACAGAGTTCTATATTTTGGGTCTGATCTATATCTTTTTTAAGTGGTAGGAATTTTGTAATGCAATGAATTACACAACATTTTAAATGACCAAAGGATACAATATTTATCTCATTAACTAAATAACGTTTGTCATAAAGGTGATAATGAAACCTTATTCATTGTCACCTGGAATAATTCATGCTTATATGAGCGAAATAAATGCATACTTTGATAATTGACCTAGTGATGAAACAGACAATTTCTATACATTTCAAACTTTACATTTTCTATCACTGATTTTTTTTATATACCCTTGCAAACTTTCTTTTCTGCTTTTTCTGTCCTAAAGAGTAGAGTTTACTTCTTAACTCACAGAATTCCTCAATAGGAATACCACTCAGCTAGTCATTGAACAAGCTTGGAACTTTCTTATTCACTAATGGTATGGCATATTTGTTATCTCTGGGATAATTGCTAGTACCGTATCAATTTATATTCTGTTTCATATCAATTTGAGAAGTTACGCTAAATGAATCCGTATCGTTATAAATTAGTGCGATACGATCTCCACATCTACACTCTAGCTTATTGTAGTAGAAATCATACATTATTGCATTACTTAACTTTAAAACTGTAAATCCACCATAGATAGGTTTTTATAATCTAACCTTCTTAATTCTCATACTGACCATTATTAAGCCCTCGCCTAAGCTTGTTTTATAGTAAAAGAGATATCTTTCTTGAATTTAAAGAACTTTTTCGCGTCCGCGCATATCTTAACTTATATTCTTTTCATTTAGTATTTAGTTCAATATAGCACCGTAACCATTGTTCTTAATCAAATAGGATGACTCTATGTGTCCTGATCAATTTCAAACCCAGCTGGACATATAGTTTAGGTTAATGACATATCTTTCCTTATTATGCGAAGTACATAATAGCTTGGGTACTGATGCTTTCATACCCTTTCCGTCACACATCAGTTTCTTCTGCAAAGGTGACACTCCTTTAGCTTGGGGTATTAACCTTTCAGAGACTAACCTCTAGTCTTTGAAATAGTCATGTAAATGTATGGGTACCTCCAAATCGAATTCGAATATGCCACCAAATGTGTTTTCATCATTCCATGACATAAAATTGTCTTCTATGATTTTAATTTGTTTTCTATTTGCCAACTTAAAGTTTCTAAGATCAAGAAATTGTGTCATCGATTGGCCATAAAGGTTGTTACAATCTAGATACATAATGGATGAGCATGGTTTATCATACACATCATCTTTTTAAAAAAAAAATTACCTTCGTTATCAACATTGTATGGATGATTAGGTTGTGTATATTTGTGTCGTAACCTATTTATTCCACCTCTTATATAGTTTTCTATCATGAGAAACATATCATAGTCGGTTAACAGTTCCAACTTTACCCTACTAACTTTCAAAGATGCACCATGTGATAAACCAGGAGCACCATAATAGTGTGCAGGATCCAGTTTGTAATTCTGTATGCATACATTTTTAAAGTCTTTAAATATAGATAACAATAATAATGTATCCGTCACATATTTGCCATTTAAGACTCCTTGAGTTTGTAATTCACAGTAACAATGTATCCGTCATATAGTTGCCATGTTAGACACCTAGAGTTTGTAGATTGAAGACCTTCATCACATCTTTAACATATTGATAACTTTTTTGGTCAAACAGCATTCTCTTTGAGCGATGAATAAAATACGCTTAAGGGTGGTAATGTTTCGTCAAATCTATCAAAGCTATTCATATATTTTTCAAATAAGTTTTGGTTTGAAAGTGTTTGGTGGTTGCTATGAATTTGTCATCACTTAGAATGTTAACCAACCGTTCCAATGATTGATCCATAAATCTAAAGATATCTGGAAATGTAATTGTCCTTTTGATTTTAACTTCTTTGTCATCTTTTTTAAATTTGTCAGCTACGAATTCTTATGAAAATGAGATATACTATTCATTGTTGTTTGGAATAATCGCTAATTCTTGATTGGGGTTTTTCTTCACCAAGGTTTTGGTAAATAGGTGATCATCATAACCCGATAGGTTGTGGATAAATAGCGGAATATATTTCGGATATCTGTAATTTATATTGCAATCTTGATAAACTGGACCTCTATATTGACAACTTAGGCGACAGTGACCTTGATATATTCTATAAGCTTTACACAAATGTGACATGTATTTGTTTCGTTGAAGTGCTTTCTATCAGGTTTGCTAAATATCATCTTAGCAGCATTTCTACTTCCTTCATATAACAACTCTGCAATCTTTTGGAGATATTCGTAGAACTTGTCAATGCAGTCGTTATCTCTGTAGACTATATGAGCGTATTCTTTGTGTATGATTTTGCTGTAGAGACGGAATGCTGAGGGCACGCATTTGGCTGTCTCCAGTGCCCATGTAGTTTTTCTTTGTTTACAATGCTTTATGGATTTGATGATACTTTCAAAATCGAAGTGCAGAACATAGGGAACATTAAGCTTGTGTTGATAATGTATGAACTTTACTTTTGTACCTTCTTTGGGCAATTAACTGTAATCACTTCAACCCTGTTATAGATCAATTTATGTTCGTACAATTTAGTTGTAGTGTAAAAATGATGCAGACACTTCTTCCAGAAGTACCAATCTGGATAATATCTTTATTACGCAATAATGACCCCCTCCCCCTTCTACTAGTAATATATCAACATGATTAATTCCTTCTATTTTAGTAAACCTATGCAAAATTATCTTTTGTCTGGGGTTAGAAAGTATGTAGATTTACAGATATGTCAAATCCAATCTCAGAATCATCTATATTCTAGACTCCAGTGGGATACTTATCAAACCTATGTTTATCATAGCAATATTTATAAGTTTTATGTGCATTTTTAGTAGGAGTAAGTATGCTTCCGATGGAATAAACGATACATCTAGTATCATTATTACGTAAATTTATGCATGCATTTTTCTTCTGTATCCATTCAGGTAAATTGATGTACGATCTACCCCATGAAGGTTTATATCTATCAACGTGCGAAGTGAGGAATTCTATTCTTACGAAGCACCATTGTGAATTTTCACTTACTTCCTGTGAAAATTTGGTATTAACATCTCGAAGATTCTCTCTGTAACTCCATGTTTTGCGCTTTAATTCTATAACGCAATGTGAACATTACATCTGCCGCTCTTCTCCCCTTCCTAATAGCCAAAATCTTTTCAATCTTATAAAGGTCATCTTGTTTGTCAGATAGAGATCATTCGTCTTCGCAGAAAATTTGCTCTATGTCCTCACCTCTTAAATCTTCTAATTGGTATACTATAGAATCGCCTAAAATGACTTGCCTTAGTTTGAAAATTCTTCTGTGAAATTAGGCAAATAGCCTTTGGTAAAGATAGAATGAAATTTGAAATTCGGACGCTTTGACCTAATTTAAATTTAGTTGTTACAAAATGGTCTGTTGCTAGAGAACCATATAGATTTATGCAAACCTGACTTCTATTTGCCTCTTTTGACGCTTCAGTGAGTGTCATATCAATAGAAGTATGATAAGTGCGGTGTTGTTGTAACTTTGTACTAATTTAGGTAAAATATCAATCCATCTTTTAGTTTGATTCTGAGTGAAATATTTCCACATTCTAATCTTTAGAGTTTGGTTAAAACTCTCCACCACGGATGCTTTCGTATCTGAACGAGAGGAGAAATATTCAATGCCTTCCTTATCCAAAACTGCAATTACTTTTCGATTGCAAAATTCCTTACCGTCATCAAAATGCATCTGTAAAGGTGTATGCTCACTAAAGATAGATTTAAATACTTCGCACGTGTCATCTATACGTTCAGATTTTACTTTTCGAGCCAATGCGTATTTTGAGAAAACATCTATGACAGTCAAAACACATTTGTATCAACTCTCTTGATAGGATTGCATATCAATCAGATCAGCTTGCACTTGATCATCAGCACATTTGCTTTTCTTACTATCTTTCCACACCACTCTCAAGTTCGTTTCTTTATATTTCATTGTAAATAATTACAGCAATTTTAATGTTATATTGTGGTGAAACTAAAAGTCTTTGGAAAAATAATTTCAGCTATTTATAATTTTTGTCTGAAAATCTCCATGTGTGCACACTCAGATGTGGTTATTTGCACACATATGAATGGTATTATGGTACGGTACGAGGTTCCCACTTTGGAAAATAACGTACAAGAAAACATGGACAAATGTCTGTTTTAAACGATCTCAAGACTAGAACAGTGGAAAAGTTGGTGGTTGTGTGGACAACATTGAATGTAAATGTCATTCTACCATAAATAAAGCATATTTAACAAAATCTTTTCAATATGAGACTGGAAACTTTATATTCGACACAAATATTTGCAGATTGGTAAACAATCTAGCTTCACATGTTAATAGTCTGAAAAACATAACTGAATTTTCTAAAATTCTCGACAAAGCAAAGACCGAATTTGCTATAGACTTAGTTAAATTTAAATCGGACAAACCTGTATATTCACTCAAGCGTATTAACCGGGGGGGGGGGGGGGGGGGCCGGGCCGACGGGGCGGTTAAGGGCGCCAGAGGTCTTGTGGCGCCAAAAAAACTGATGTTATTTGTGGTCCTCGTATTCTGACCCTTTGGGCCATCATCGTCGCCATGGGCGTCATTTACCCTTTGTACTCCACTGTATATTAGGTGTTAGAAATGCCAGCTAATTCAACCTTAAATACTAGATTTATTCTATTGTTACGGATTTATGTATATGGAATCTATAATGTGCTTAAACTTTAGGCCTATGATTCTACTTTAAAGTTATGTCAAACAGTGAGTCATATTTAAGATGGGTTTAGTTGTACTATTAATCAAATAACAACATGTTTACTGACCTTTTGTTCAAGGTCAGAGTTGTTTACTGTACATGGAGTACTTTTTCATGAAATAGACGCATTTAGTATTGCATTCTGGGTCGTAATATGACACGTTTCCTGTTGTGAAATGTGCCATTTGCAAGTTATATAAAAGACCTGGAAATACGAATTATTTCCATTCCATTTTGGATCTTGAGTTGAAAAGAACTGGTTTTTTTTTTTTTTTTTTTTTTTATAACCAGCTTTGGAATCATCAGATCGTTTGAAATAATAGCCGAGCTGGAATCCTGTAATGCTGCTGTAATGCCATGCTGTATAGATAATTCGAAAGGAATTATTTATTGGACCATTCATCAGAGCTACCTGGAGTTATATTTAGAACTTTCTCGGATGCCTCTGAATATTCTTAAAGATGATCTGACATTATCGTTGATACATCGGAACATTACAGACTCATTCATTCGGAACCATCATCTATCTGAACATTACAGACTCATTCATTCGGAACCATCATTCTTTCGGAACATTCGTTCATTACGAAGATTCATTTGGAATATTCATTAACTTGGAACATTCATTCATTTAGAACATTTTATAGTTTCTATATATACAGGACTTGTGATTAGGACACTAGTAATTGTTGAATTATTTGAATTATAATACACGATACTGTAAGTGTATTTTGATTTTCACATTAATTATTTAGAATAAATTATTTGTTGATTTTTACAAACATTGTTGGTTTCACTTTCTTTTTGTTACGTTTGTTCGAGCCATAGGGTCGTAACACTATACATTTCTGCTTTTTCGAATTTTCGAGGTTAAAAAAGTGGTATCATTTTCTGATCGTTAAGGTTTGTGAACAAGTGTTATTCATTTCGCTTTTAGACGGAAATATTAACTTCCATGCCTTGATTCCATTTCCTGTGGTACAGGAGATAAGGAGCAATATTTGATCAATGTTCGATCTAGTAACCATGTCGATAAGTTATATATTCAAAACACTTTTTGGATATTTTTCTTTATTCTTTATTATATATTTCATAATGAGATATTGAAATATATCAGTGGGAGAAAAATGATATCGCCACAGTGGCTATACCACCTTTATCGCCACAGTGGCAATATCACTTCTGGAACTACTTTCTTTTTCCATTTAGGAAGTATAATTGCCCTTATGTATGTTCTTCAGACCTGTATTTCCATCTTTAGAACCCCCCCCCCCCCTCTCTCTCTCTCTCTCTCAGGATAAATAGATCTTAAAATGTGTCTAGACTGTTCACCATCTAGTATACATTTATGTAATCAATGAAAAGGCAAGAATGCATACAAATTAACCCCCAACAACAAAAAGCAGGCTTCGAGTATTACCTATTTTTATATTTCACATGAATCGTGCAAATTATCAGTGAATGCATTTACATGACCTGTGGCTGTTCGATATTCCTCGATATTCTGTATCACCCATACATTATCGTATGCCTGTTACACTCTACGACAAACGGCACTTTTTTACGAAAAACTCTTGATTAAATATAGTAATAAAATTGTTTAAGTAGCAATCTAAACTCTCTTCAGAATTATAATCATGTCTGGAAACGATGGAGAAATCAAGCATTGATTAGTTGTGTTTGCAAACCGAAATTAAGTCACAATCGAAATTTGGGTGTAGCGTCTGTTACCGAAAAAGACTACAAGCCTGCCAAAATACAAAATTCACGTCTGAATGCAAAAATAAACCAAAATAGTATCCAAAATCCTTACAAGTAATTTCACAATCATTAAACTCAGTTGTCTGAAGTATGTTGAAGTTTTCTGTCGTATCTGCAAATTTATATGTCTACCATTATGCTTAAATAAAACATTTATCAGTAGGAGGTCATATATATCCTTATACTCGTATTTAAATTTGGGTAATAGGATCCATTTATCACAGTGAAGGCAGTTATTTAGATGTCCTTCATAATAAGTCATAGCATATTTATCGTTATTAGTCATGGATGATATTGAATTACTGCTAGTAATATAGTAGTCAATTAAGACTACCAGGGTTAGTGTCATAATCATCTGAATCAATATAATTAGGATGTTGGGATTCGAGTTAGAAAATGGAGAACCAACTTCCGTACTTTTTTTTACTTCTGATAGTCATTTTTTTAAATTGAAAAATATTTGAGCTACAAAATGATTAGGGGTGGGGATGGGAGGTGGTGGAGGTACTGCGGCATTAACGCAACACAAAAAAAAGCAAATTGAGAGGAAGAAGAAGGAAGATGTGGAGAGGAGAAAGGAAGAAAGGAAGGAGAAAAGAGAAAATCAGAGGCAGAGAAGGAGGAGATTACGAAAAGAAAGATGGTTCGAACGGAAGAGAAGAAGAAACGTGAGGCTGAGAAACAGGAAAGGCAGTGGATAGCATATAGACCAACAAATTGTTCCCCGCCTCTTATTTTATATTTATCCAACATGACTGATGGCAGTCATGTAAAAAAAAAAGTAAAGTAAAGGAGGTAAAGAACAACTTGTTGGTCTAGCAAACAGGTGTTTAGTTCTTCCAACTCTTTGCTAAATAGATAATTCATCATTGTCAATACACCAACTTTCAACTTTTCCCTTAAAGCAATATTCATACTTGCTAATTTCCATATAAGTTCATTTACCTTATTTTCTGATTTATGGATTATCTTCCTAAATTGCTGGGTAAAGTACAAATTATAACCTCGAGTGTGCAGCAGTTTGATCAACTGACTTCGCGGTCTGATTTAATTGTGTGAAATAATACCATCGAGTGTGCAGTAGTTTGACGAGCTGACGACTTTTTTTAAAAAAAAGTATTATTAGTATATACTCGCAATGGCCTCGTGTTTAGTTTGGTTTTTCATTATTACGAATGCACATTCTCGTTTTTGTTTTGACGCAGTATTATTTACGCTGCCTCGTGGATTTGTTGTTGTTGCTGCTTCTTTCTACACAGTAGTACATGTATAGAAGTAGTTGTGTTTGTTTTTGGTTTTACTTTTTTTTTTGGGGGGGGGGGGGGATCACCCAGGAGTACAGAAGTGACCTAGTGTTTTTAGTTTTTATTCATTTTGTTGTTATTCAGTAGAGTACCTACAACTGTTTTTAAAATGAAAAATAAGGTATCCAAGAACGGCGCCGTATCATCAAAAGTAAGAGAAAAAAAAAAATTCGTTATCCTGCGTGAACATGTGGAAACCAATGTGATTCGTTATGACAACTGTATAGTTAGCTTATTTTGGCAAAATAATTACAAGACTGGACTGTTATTTCTACTTTTTTTGGGAGGGGGGGGTCTTTTCTTTTTTTTTTTTTTTTTTACAAATTCTTACATTGTCATTAAAATCTTACTTTAATTTGAAGAGACAATTTTCTTCATGGATTTTGCCGTTTCTAATAAGAGATGGTGGTTATTCTTGAAGAAAATATAACTCTTTGATACAAAGTTACTTTGCACAAATATATATTGAAAAATTCTTGATTAAGAATAAGATATGACTAACAGAAAAATTAAATTACAGTAAAACCTGCCATTACGACCATTCCCGAATAAAGACCACTCCCTAATTAGAAACATGTTTGACAAGTCCCATTCACTATGAAAAAGGCAAATTTATCATCCGAAATGAGACCACCTCCCAATTCAGACCTCTTTTTCCAATCCGATTGGTGGTTTTAATTGGGAGGTTTAACTTTCATGAAATATTTGTGGGAATACTTACTTTCATGGTACAAGTTGGCTATCTTCATTAACATTTGTTGGGGAAAAATATTTTGTTTGTATAGAATGCAAAATGCTTTGCGAAATATTTGCTCTTTTTGCAACGCAAGTACAATCGTTCATGAGTAATATGATTTTTTTCCCCCAAAAGAAGTAAATAGTGAAGAAAAAAAAAAATTCAAAGAAAGAGAATGTTTTATTCACAACAAAAGGGACAATATGTATAGAATATACAATTTTGTATAGAGAAAGCAAATTATTGAATTTTCGCAAAGGAATTGTTTTCGCGAAAAAAAATTACATTTTGTCAAGAAAGATAGTGTATTAAGGTCACTTAAATAAAGATTTATTTTTTAATGGAAAGAAACTACGTGCTTCTGAGAGAGTGACAGGTGTAAGTGTAAGATGAAGTTGTTTGCATTTGCAACATGCACACTGGAGAGAATGTTAGCATACCTCTATGCTACTTCCATGTACTGTGGCTGAAATTTCTTTACATATCGGACTTGTGGAAATTGGACATGTTCTAAACATACAGCTGATCAAAACGGCTGCTCCAAAGTACTCGAAAAATCAGCCTGAATTAGTCAAAAGTACACGATTTTCAGCAGTTATTAAAATAGGAAAATTAATTTTGGCAGAGTAGGCAATACCAGCCTCTGAAAGTACAACGAATGAACTACAATATATATATATATATATATATATATATATATATATATATATATATATATATATATATATATATATATATATATATATATATATATATATATATATATATATATATAAAGTTATAGGCTCTTTTTTTTTTTTTTTTTTTTTTTATTTACCTTTGAAGTCCAGGAAGTGAAAATGACCAAGCGGAGCTAGCAGTTTTTTGAGAGGTGCACATCTTACGTAAGACCAAGCTGTATACAGCTGTATACTCTATACCCCAAATGGTACCCATCAATCATACACCAAAATAAAGGGAATTCAAAGTTATTTTAACAATACCTAAGATATACAAGGTCTTTTTTTTAATAGCCAGGACAACCAGTCAGGAAAACCTGGGTAATTCTTTTTCTTTAACAATCTAACTTATGCAAAATACGAAATTGAGGAGTGCCGCCATAACATCCTGTGTAGGTGTCTAATAGAGACTTTGCCGCAAACATTTGTGTGATCTGATGACATAATATATTGTGTAGATATCTAACAGAGACTTTACCGCAAACATTTGTGTGATCTGATGACGTTATATATTGTGTAGATTTCTAATAGAGACTTTGCCGTAAACATTTGTGTGATCTGATGACGTTATATATTGTGTAGATTTCTAATAGAGACTTTGTCGTAAACATTTGTGTGATCTGATGACGTTATATATTGTGTAGATGTCTAACAGAAACTTTGTGTGACCTGATGACATTTTATTATATAGAGAAAAAAAAAATCATCAATGGTCATGTAGAGTCTGCAGGATATAGGGCATTTAAGTAATAAGATTAGACTATATAGTTATTTCGTGCTCGTAGTCTTGCTGGATTAACATGTTAAGGGAGGCTACTCTTGCAATATTCGTTGTCACAGAGGAGGACTCGGGTCACTGTTATTTTCCCCATATAGCAGTGGCTCGTTACAAATGTAATTAAGAGTATCGGTGGGTGAATGGATAGAGGGGGGGGGGGGGATGGATCCCACACCCGTAACAATACAACAATAAGGTTGGTACTTTGGACGCAAGCCACCAATAAATAATAATAATGAGGATTTTGTATAGCGCCTAATCTTTAGAAGCTCTAAGCGCTTTACAACATTAGATAACACCTAAAAAAACATATATAATGATATGATTACGAAAAACAAACACTATGAAATTAGAAAACAAAAACATGCTGAAAATAGTTAAGGTAAGGAAACATTATTAAGTCTCTAGGTCTATTCTTGCAGTCGAAATAGGTGAGTTTTAAGAGCACTCTTGAATGAGATCACTGTGTCTTTGTGTCTAAGTTCAGTGGGCAATTCATTCCAAGTTGCTGGGCCCTGGTATGCAAAAGAACGTTGTCCGTATGACTTCATTTTGTTAGTGGGAATAATGAGAATACGAGTGTTGGAAGAGGAGCGTAAGTATCTTGCTGGTGTGTACACATGGGTGAGGTGAGATAGGTATGTTGGACTGGAGCCAGTCAATGAAACGTAGCATAGAGAACAAATTTTGTGTTTGATTCTGGATCGAATGGGTAGCCAGTGTAGGGTACAGAGCAGGGGGGAGGTGTGCTCTGTTCATGGTACTCTAAGAATGATCCGAGCAGCTGTGTTTTGAACTTTTTGAAGTTTCTGGAGTAGATACTGAGACGAACCAGATAGAATTCAGTTACAATATTCCAGTCTTGAAAGTACTAAGGAACACACAAGTGTTTTAGTGGCATCAACTGAAAGATAATTGCGAATGGAGCTGATGCGTCTCAGCTCAAGATATGCAGCTTTGCATATGTTCATGACATGTTGGTGCAATGAGAGAGTACTGTCTAGAGTAACACCTAGGTTTCGTACTGACTGTGTGAATTTAATGTTGGTGTTGCTGATATTTATTGTTTGAGGTAAAGGATGTGAATGAGAAAGTCTTTGTGTTGTAATCAGAATGGCTTCAGTTTTATCATCATTCATCTGCAGCTTGTTACATGTCATCCATGATTTCACATCTGAAATGCACCTCTCTACACCTTGGATGGTAGCATCAACTTCAGTTGGGTGGCTCGAGTTGTATATTGGGTGTCATCAGCGTACAATTGGCGAGACACTGGATGACAATCTATGACACTTGAGAGCGGCTGAGTGTATAGAATGAAGAGAACAGGTCCAAGAACAGAACCCTGTGGAACACCAAAACATAGATCAACTGGGCTGGAGTGTTTTCCATTTGCGGACACAATTTGTGTCCTGTTGACCATGTAGGACTTGAACCATAGTAAGGCTGTACCGTGAATGCCAAATACATGATGGAGACGGTGAAGTAATATATCATGGTCTGTTGTATCAAATGCTGCTGACAAGTCAAGGAGGGTGAGGACTGTAATCTTTCACTATCCAAAGCAGAGAGAAGGTCGTTAACTACTTTCAGAAGGGTAGTTTCGGTACTCTGCCGAGGGCGATATGCAGACTGTACATTGCTAAAAAGACTGTTTGATTTCAGATGAAATACAAGTTGGGATAGAACAACTTTTTCTAAGATTTTTGACATGAATGGGAGATTAGAAACTGGGCGGTAGTTCTTTAAATCGCTATGGTCAAGTGTTGTTTTCTTCAGCAGAGGCTTTACAATGGCAGTTTTGAAAAATGATGGGAATTCCCTGGATGAGAGAGAAGAATTTATAACATCAGTTAGTGAAGGCAATATTGGATCTAAGCACTCAAGCAGCAGTGATGTCGGAATCGGATCAAGTTCACATGACTTTGGGGCACTCTTCATCATGATTGTACGTACTAAATCCATAGAGACAGGTTCAAATGCTGCTAAATAAGAACAACTATAGTATGGGCCCGTTCCATTCTGAATCGTACACCACCTTCGGTCTTCAAAAGTATTTACCTGGGCCAGTTGCTATCTAACTGAGGTTTATTTAATCTCTTTATACCTTACAAAATTTCAAACCAAATCTTGATCCGTCTACGCATACTTTTTTAATTTGGAAAACTAAAGTTGTTAACGGCGAGTGCAATGTTAAAGAAAATGCTATTTATAGTACAAGCACAGCCTAATACACTTCCTCTCGCAGGTAAAACTAAAAGTCGGTACATTTATACTGTATAACACGTGCACAATACCATCTGCTATAAACAGTAAAATTAAAATAAAGGCTACGAAACTACAGTGAAAATAATTATCTGAATCATAAAATGTAATGTAAGTAAAATATAAACATCATATTTTTGTTAAATATATGCTACACATTCCAAAATAACGAAGTCTGAATAAAAATAGCATTATAATATTTTTGTAAAAATCATAATTAAGTACCTTTAAAATAGCAAGTAATTTAGTCATTATTATTATTATAGAAGATCACAAAAAAAACCCCATATACACATAAATGGTATTGTGCACGTATTATACAGTATAAATGTACCGACTTTTAGTTTTACCTGCGGGAGGATCCGCGTCGTAACCATTCACCTTACGACGTGTATTAGGCAGTGCTTGTACTATAAATAGCATTTTCTTTAACATTGCACTCGCCGTTAACAACTTTATTTTTCCAAATTAAAAAAGTATGCGTAGACGGATCAAGGTTTGGTTTAAAATTTTGTAAGGTATAAAGAGATTAAATAAACCTCAGCTAGATAGTAACTGGCCCGGTAAATACTTTTGAAGACCGAAGGTGGTGTACGATTCAGAATGGAACGGGCCCATGTACTATACCCGACTCTTTGGTGCGGAATTGAAAACAAATGTTTCAAACACATGTAGATCCAGAAAATGCCGCGGCACATATGTTTTTTTTTCTACATACAAGCTTGCATCAAGGATAACTCTGCACTGATAAATATAGGTTTGATCATGAGCATTCAGAAATTTCAAGCTATTGAATTTTTAAGGTCATGATGTTTCCATAGGTTTACTATGTAAGCTGAATTAGTACTGCGAGTCTCGTATCTACCTACACCGCTTCTGTTGGCCGGTATAGTTTTACTTTCACTATGATATACTCATAGAATCATAGAAGGACTATCCGAATGCGGGTTTATTAAGCAGTTTAACACACAAGCAACATCCTTTTTAACTTATTCAAAATTACCCCCTTGGGTCACAGGGGCTCGTATCGTTGCTTACAATGTACATATAAATCATACATGTACTATATAATACTACAAGGTAGGACACTTTCTCTCATCTCGCGCGACCAATTAAAGAATCAACGCTGATATTTCAAGCAACACTTCGCCTAGCGTAATAATTTCGGTAACAATGTTTAGCTCAGGCATTCGACTTTTTATGCCTACACAAAGGTTTACTTTTTAGGACACCTTTAAGGAATGCTAGACCATTTTCCCACTCTACCGGTCGACCTGGTCGTGATAGCGCCTGCTTAATATACATGTGCAGCGATCTAAAAGAAATACCCTCTCATTGGTCGACCGAAAATGACGTACTGCGCCTACTGATAACCTGATGTTCAGTTGATCAATAAGGGCGCTATATTCCATTCAATGCGTTGTACTTCCATATCAAGTGGGCACGATCATGACCAAGTCGACCGATAGCGTAATAAATTTGGTAACGATGTTTAGCTCAGGCATTCGACTTTTTATACCTACACAATGTCTGACTTAGTACCACACCTTTAAGAAATACCAGAACATTTTCCCAAGCTACCGCTCAAAATGGTCATGATCGCGCCCGCTTAATATGCAAGTGCAACGCGCTGAATGGAATACTGTCCTTTCATTGGTAAACGGGAAATGACGTATGTTGGCAAAATATATTTCATCTCATATAAATGTCCTCCATTGTTATTATTATTATTGTTGTTGTTGTTATTATTATTATATAGTACATGTGTATAGGTAACTTACTAGCAATTATACGAGGCCCTGTGCTGTACCATGTATGGTCTCTACATATGTTTGTCAGTACTGAACATTCCAGTGTGTCTAAATCCTAATAAAAGAAATGGTAATTTAAAGAATCTTTAAAGATGAACTCCGGTGAAGTTCTTGTCATAGATTAACGTCATTTTTTGTTGAGGGCTGAACTGTAAATAAAATAAAACAACGTGAAATAGGTAACATATTTCACTTCCAGGCACGCATCAATGCCAGATTTCCACGGCTACCGGATCCTGATCACTGTGCACTGTCGTCAAAATATACACAGACAAAAACACCATAATGCTCATATTCCAAAGAATAAACAGCTTCCTTTAAATCAATCGAGAATGACTAAATCTAAGCCAGGTATCATCACCAAAAGAAGAGATGAAAATATACTCTAAAATGGAGTGGGACTACATTCAGAAAATATATTGTGACCAGTGGCGGCGCGAGGGGGGTTGGTGCAATTGCCCCCTGGAGCCGGAGGAGGGAGGGGGGGGGGCGCCGTCGGGAGTTTTTTTCTTCTTCTGTTCTCTATGGCAAAGTAGGGGCGCCACTAAAGAACATTGCTCCCGGCGCCTAGGTAGGGAGGCACCACTAAAGAACATTGCCCCCGGGCGCCAAAAAACTCTCGCGCCGCCACTGATTGTGACCCTAGTTCAGCAAACTCTGTTCAAAGTATGCATATCAATAGGTCTTCCTGGCTTTACATATAAATGTAAGTTCACATGAAAAATCATAGAAAGAGGCTTTATCTTTTCGATATATTACCGTTGTAACGAATTACATTACATGTTTAAAATGTGTAGGAGTGGGTTTTTCCTCATGAACAAAAATAATACTGCCGTCATCTCTGTACACTCATGTTAATGTACACTGGAAATTCAAACTGAAACTGTGTGAAAGTTTCTGAACAATTAAGGATCTTCCAGTGTGTGTGTGTGTATATATATATATATATATATATATATATATATATATATATATATATATATATATATATATATATATATATATATATATATATATATATATATACACTGGAAGATCCTTAATTGTTCAGGTATAAGAGCAAGTAGCAAGTCAGTTGATTCAAGTGCAGATTTAGAATTGTGTTAAACACGGAGATTTAAGAAGTTTGGAGATTTTATTTGTATAAGGGTGTGTAAGGGTGAGTTTGATTCTTAAATAATTAGACTGCTGTCAATACACTACACTTGACCAAAAATGTTCTCACATGCCACCAGTATACACTATGTAGATGCAAATACTATCAAATAAACCACAGACTTAAGATTAATACCTTACCTATTGTTGGTGACACAAATGTTTACTGTTGAACTAGAAATTGAAAGGGGTTGGAGGATTGGACTTAAGCTATGAGTTTTTCCAAGTAAACATATGGCAAGTTATCTATCTACACACTGGTCAATCCAATCTACATATACTCTAATCTACATACTGGTCAATCCAATCTACATATACTCTAATCTACATACTGGTCAATCCAATCTAAACATACTCCAATCTACACACTGGTCAATCCAATCTACATATACTCCAATCTACACACTGGTCAATCCAATCTACACATACTCCAATCTACATACTGGTCATTCCAATCTACACATACTCCAATCTACATACTGGTCATTCCAATCTACACATATTCCAATCTACATACTGGTCAATCCAATCTACATATACTCCAATCTACACACTGGTCAATCCAATCTACATATACTCCAATCTACATACTGGTCAATCCAATCTACACACACTCCAGTCTACATACTGGTCATTCCAATCTACACATATTCCAATCTACATACTGGTCAATCCAATCTACATATACTCCAATCAACATACAGGTCAATCCAATCTACACATACTCCAATCTACACACTGGTCAATCCAATCTACACATGCTCCAATTCACACACTGGTCAATTGAATCTGCTATACATAATCCAATCTACATAATTATCCAGTAAATACACTTGTCAATCCAATCCACATATAATCCAGTCTACACACTGGTCAATCCAATCTACACATACTCCAATCTACACACTGGTCATTCCAATCTACATATGCTCCAATATACACAATGGTCAATCCAATCTACATATGCTCCAATCTGCACAATGGTCAATCTAATCTACACATACTCCAATCCACACACTGGTCAATTGAATCTGCTATACATTATGAAGGGGAAATAACTCCTACCAAAATTATTTTAATCCCTGTATTAGTTCATAATGGATAAAAATATTAAAGGTTCCTTGAGTGCCTGTTGCAGTTACTACATCTTTATTCATTCTAAACTGAAATTCTTCTCAGTATTTGTTTATTTTTAAAATGTAGAGGATTCCTTTCATCTTTTCTATTTTCAATATTTTTTTTCTTATCTGTAACTATGCATTTTTTCATACTGATATATTTGCCTTGCAGGTTTGAGATGGCCCAAAAAGGCAAACAGTACACCAAACAAGAAATGGAACAGTTTTTGAGTCAGTATAGAATTTTCATGCCACAAAACCTGTGCAGTGAAGAGCACTATGACATGATCATTATCCACCCAACAGAATCAGATGATGATAAAGAACAGGTATATGAATGTCTTGATGAGCTGAAGAACCTACAGTACGACGATAAAACTCCAATAAAGGTAACAATACTGGAAAATTTTGCCCTTCACATTGGATCCATGCTGGATAGAGTAGATTTAGCAGTAAAAAATTGTAGTGTGATTTTGATATACCTGACGAAACATTATAGCAACAGTGAATGTGAGCAAAAGTTTTTCACAGAAACTGCATTAATGGATGCCATCAGGAATAAAAGGAGTTCAGTTATACCACTGTATGCTAAGGAATTGAACAAAAAAACACTCCCATCATACCTGCAGTCTCTTAAGGGAATGAATCGTAGTGATGAATATTACCGAATAAAACTTACAAAATTGGCCACCAAGTACCGCCAGGGTAGGAAAGACAGGGAAGAAGATCTTCATTGCAGGAGACTAGAATGGACTGTGGAATACCACGAGAAGCACTGACGGGAGACTTGAATGAGATCTGGAATATCATGAGACGCATTGACAGGAGACTTGAATTATCTGTGGAATATCATGGGATGCATCAACAGGAGATTTGAATTAGCTGTGGAATATCAGGAGAAGCGTTGACAGGAGACTTGAATTAGCTGTGGAATATCATGAGAAACAATGACAAGAGACTTGAATTAGCTGTGGAATATTATGAGATGCATTAACAGGTGCAAAAACAGTTACAGTCAGCACATAATCTTGCTTAAATAAAAACATTTAATGTTTTAATGCAACAATTAATTCCTATCTTTATTTGCAAGTATAGATCACTTGTGATATTTACAGCAATTACGCAATAGCAGTATCTGATTTAAATTAAACTATGCACATGTTCACCCAAAACACACATGTTAGAAGGAAGAAAGACATGTTCATGAATGACAAATTATTAGAAAGAATTTTCAAAGAAAATATTAATTTTTACTTTACAAGAGTAAGGATTTAGTGCAAATAAAATTTATTATATATTCATTTTGCATAATTTATCAAAATGACCAATAAGAAACTGCTGCTTTATTTGCAGAGCAAAGAAGTCTTAGCGCGTATGATTAGTATTGTATCCATGGTATAAAATAGGCCATTTCCTAGGTAACTGTTTGTGTATATGTGTGTGTGTGTTTGCTTGGTAAAATATTCTGGGACTAAATTATATTTGTTAAACATCTGTCCAATGAACGGAGTTGAAATTACTTGTTACACGAATTTCATATTAATAAAGTGTATTTTGTACAATATTTTGTTCAAAGTTTGAGTCGGTGTTATTGTTCTCCTACTACATACTTTGTCTTTTCTATAATTCCAAGCTTTTGTAGAGCCATCTAGCCTCTTACTTTTTTGTCAAGTGATCCCACATGTCGGGTGTACATATACGATCCAACTGTGGTTGCAATGGTGGTGAAGTGTTGTGTGGTGTGAAGACGTCCCTTCCAATGAAACAGTACAAGCCACCCATCCAGAGCAATCACATTTGGCCATAAGTCGCCGAACAGGATAAGGCAGAACCGGGGATCTTAAAAGGTTAAAGACCCGGTCTTTCATCGACCAGAATAAGGGAGCTTCAAGGCCCGTTCAAGAAGCTCGGGGATTTTGATAACCAGACCTTGCAAGAATAGACAGATACAGCGGGTTTCACTCCAACATAAAGACCTATCCCAAAGAACCAGAAAAGGCCGTTACAGTATGAACTTTACTTTTGTACCTTTCTTGAGGTGGCGCTCGACAGATATTATGTATTCTGAGAGAGTGGCAGGTGTAAGATGAAGTTGTTTGCATTTTGCAAAATGCACAATGGAGAGAATGGTGGCATACCTCTATACTACTTTCGTGTACTGTGGCTGAAATGTCTTTACATATTGTACTTGTAGAAATTGTACATGATCTAAGCATACAGCTTACCAAAACGGCTGCTCCCATGTTCTCGAAAAATCAGCCTGAATTAGTCCAAAGAACACTAACTTTAGCAGTTATTAAAACAGGGAAACGAATTATGCCAGAGTAGGCAATACCAGCTTCTGAACGTGCAATGAATGAATTACAAACATATAAAAAGTAAAATAATCGCAATTTCTTTTCTTATTTTCATATCATCGTGTATGATTTTCCCAACAAATGGTACATTAACATTGATGTTATGGTTGAAAATAAGCTAATTATGCCTATTTTGCTCTTGCTTACACAATATGCCTTGTGACAGTATTGTTTGTGCAATGAGTTTAATTATGGGGAAATTAGAAGTCTTAGAACACAGGAGTAAAATCAACTTAAATTTAAAACTGTTACATTCAGTGAAAGAAAAATATAACAAAAATGTTACTTTTCATTCATGTGTAATAAAATATGAGGAAATAATGATGACAAAGCAGATTCGCTTTCTTCCATGTACTAGTGTTAGAAGAATAAGCGAACTTGTACCCTTTGACCTCTATGAACCTGATCTGTTCCGTCCCAGTTCAAACTGTACAATTTATTAGCGACATCTCAGGAATAATTGTGGCAAGTTTGATGTTCCTGTCTTTTAGCATAACATTGGTTGCTATGCTGAGAAAATGCAATGTGCATTTTTAAAATAGCTCACTTTTCATCATTGGCGAGGGGAGCTGGACTTGTGTGGGACTTGGCTACTAATGAATACTGTTCTGTGGAAAAAATACATGAAAATTATTCGAAAGGACTATTTAGATGCTTGCGACTTAAATGTTTCAGCTATACAACCAAAATACGAAACTGTAGAGCGCCACCTGAGCAATCAACTGTAGTCTCTTCAACACTATTACAGATTAGTTGTAAAAATGATGCAGACACGTCTTGCGTTTATACCTGTTTATCTGCCGTGATACCAATCTGGATAAATTCTTCATTCCACAATAATGACCCACCACCCACACGCACCCTATCTCCCTCTGCGCGTAACACATCAACATATTTAATTCTTTCTAATTTAGTAACTCTATGTGGAATTATCTTTTGCCTGCGTTTCAAAATATGAATTTACTGATGTCAAATTCAACCCCAGAATCGTCCACATCCTCGACTCCAGTAGGACACTTATCAAACCTATGCTTATATGCGCCAAGGCAATATTTAGAAGTTTTATGTGCATTTGCAGTAGGAGTAGATATGCTTTCGATGGCACAGAAGACACGTCTATTATCCTTATTACGTGCATTTATGCATGCATTTTATTCTTTGTTTAATCAGGTAAATTGATGTATGATCTGCCCCTAAACGGTTTATATCTATTGTCATGCGAAGTGAGGAATTCTATACTTACATATCACTGTGAGTTCTCACTAACTTCCTTTTAAAATTTGATATATAACATCTCGAACATTATCTCTGTAACCTCAGACATTTCTCTCCTGTTAATAATGTTTTGAGGTTTAATGCTATGACGCCATGTGAACATTCCATCTTCTGTTCTTTTCCCTTCCTAATAACCAAATCAAGTTGGACTTTCACGGGTAGAAAATCTCTCTTCTTCCTAGAAATTATCTTCTTTATTTTTTAGGTAGGTTCAACTTGAAGAAAGAATTCATATAAATCAACAATGTTTCCACCATGGAATATATAATAATACAGCTCGATTAGATGCATCTTGCATTCCACGGGTTACGACTTTGGTCTGGTTCTGTCTATTCACACTCTTAATTTCCTTCTTGGTCACAAGACATATTAGCGGCCTTTGCAAAACGTCTTCTTTCATTATACGGTATTTGTGAATCAATGATCCCCATTTATATATAATACATTTTCGGAGAAGGTTCATGCCGTTGTAGCTCCTTACCACCTTACTTCTGGAGGTATAGAAAAGTCTCTCTAGAAAGTATTTTTAAAATTTTACTTATATCGATACTACATTTTCATCTGGTTCCCAGCTGTTAATAGAACTGTCATAACCTTTCTGTTTTTCTAGTACATACTGTCACCATTCATTCGTTTGGTTTTTAAACACTTTTCAATCTTATAAAGGTCATCTTGTTTGTCAGGTAAAGATCATTCGTCTTCGTAAAAATTCACTCAATGTCCTCACCTCTTAAATCTTCTGATTTTTATACTATATGATCGACTAATATGACTTCCCTTATTTTGAAAATTATCTTCTGTGAAAATAAACAAATAGCCCTTGGCAAAACTAAGACTTAAATTTTGAAATTCGGACGCTTTGGCCTAATTTAAATTTAGGTGTTACAAAATGGTTTGTTGTTAGATAACCATACACATTTATGCAAACCTTACTTCTATTTGCCTCTGTTGATGCTTCAATGAGTGTCATATTAATAGAAGCATGATAAGTGCTGTTGTAACTTTGTACTCAGTGGCGTACTAAGGGTAAATGGCGCCCGGGGCGACGATGATGGCCCAAAGGGCCAGAATATGAGGTCCGAAATTTTTATCAGCTGTTTTGGCGTTCCAAGACCTCTGGAGCCCGGTGCAATCGCCCCGTCCGCACCCCCACCCCCCACCCCCGTTAGTACGCTACAGTTTGTACTAATTTATGTAATATATCAAAATATTTTCTAGTTTCATTCTGAGTGAAATATTTGCATCTCTCCACCACAGATGCCTTATTATCTAAGTGAGAGGAGAAATATTAAATTACTCCCTTATCCAATAATTCATTTACTTTACGATTGTAAAATTCCTTACCCTCATCAAATTGAATCTTTAAATGTGTAAGTTCACTAAAGATATATTTAAATACTTCGCATGTGTCATCTATACGTTCAGATTTAACTTTTCGATCCATGCGTATTTTGAGAATACATTTATGGCAGCCCAAATGTGCACGTATCCACTTTCTTGGTAGGATTATATATCAACCAGATCAGCTTGCATTCGATCATCAACACATTGTTGCAACAGAATGTTTATGTTTGTAAAGGCCAGATCACTCTCATAATATAGGTGCCTCAAATACGTTTCTTTATCTTCCATTGTAAATAATTATTGTGGTGAAACCAAGTCTTGAAGAAATAATTTCAGCTACTTATAACTTTTGTCAGAAAGTCTCTCTGTGTGTACACTCAAATATGGTTATTTTAAACATTTTAATTGTATTATGGTGATGATGTTGAATTACTACTAGTACATAATAGTTCATTCCGACTACCATGGTTAGTGTCATAATCATTATCATCAGAGTGAATAGAATTAGGATGTTGTGATTCGAGTTAGAATTAGACGAGCTATTAGGATTAGAGTCACCATCAGAGTCAACAGAGCTAACTACTAGTGGGTTTTTAGAATGACCAATAATGGCACTATTACCACTATTTTAATTATTATTACCACTTTTTTATGTCATGTCTTCTTGTGTCTGTTCGTATTGTTTTCCATTACTTCTTTCGCACGATGTATACATTTAACCTTTCTGTATTTGTATAATTCGGTAGATATGGGCTACTTTGGTTCAATTATATGTGTTGGGTCATTTAAAGGTACAATAGGTATTGCTTCAGTTATTGGTACGTTAGAAATGGGTTCAGTTATTGGTACATCCTTAGGTTAAGCTATTAGTTCGCTTACAGATGATAGTTTAGGCAGTAATTCTTCAGCAAATATATTAGCTACCTTTTCATCCAATACTGTATCCACCTTTTCAGTCAATATTTCAGTCACCTTTTCTACATTCTCTACTAGTCTACCCATTTATATTCTGCACATTATTTTCAATACCTCTTTATACATCTAGTCCAGTACAGAGAGAATAGTACAGTTACTTCACACAGTACAGAGTCTAGTAGAATAAAGATACTAATGAGAAAATATGGTAGTATCTGTATTTCATAATCGTTTTGGTTTATCACCCTTTTCGTTCGGTAGTACGGAGTGCGGGTAGCACGGGAGTCATTGTCACAAAATTTTATGAATCAGAATAGTACAAACTTGTGAACTGGTATGTATGTTTCCTGTACAACTAAGGAAGATTTTGCCCAAGATTCAGTTACTGATACCACGAGCAAATACTTGAGAATGTCACTCATCAATGGAGTACCAACTGCATTGGTAGTCTTTGTTTTTTAATTGTAAAATATTTGAGCTACAAAATGATTTGGGGGTTGGGGTTGGTTGGCTGGTTGGTTGAGGGAGAGGAGAACAATATCGCTTACTAGTAGATACTCGATATAAGCACAAGGACACTAGTTAAATTTGAATAGTAAGGACCTTTTTGGCGCGCGTATAGCCCATTTCCAGTTCTACTGAATAATAAAAAGCACTCATCCACTTCTCGTACTAGCATAAAAAACATGATGCCACACTTCTCGTACTAGTCCGTACTACTGCATAAAAAAACACGATCCCACACTTCTCGTTCTAGTCCGTACTACTGCATAAAAAATACGATGCCACACTTCTCGTGCTAGTCCGTACTACTGCATAAAAAATACGATGCCACACTTCTCGTACTAGTCTGTACTAATGCATAAAAAACACGATGCCGTCTACCTTACTACTGCAAGAAAACAAGACAAAACAAAAACAACACGAGGCCACCTCCCTTACTATTGCATTAAAGCAAAAAATCAGACGACATTTCGTCATTCCGTACTACTGCGTGAAAACAAATATACAAATAACAAAAGTCCACGCCACTTCCGTGCTACTGGATTAGAATAAAATAGTATATCCACTAGTAAGAAGAAGGAAAATGTGGAGAGGAGAAAAGAAGAAAGGAAGGAGAAAAAAAGAAAAAGAGTAGCAGAGAAGGAGGTGTTTAAAAACATGGTTCGAATGGAAGAAAGGAAGAAGCGTAAGACTAAGAAACATGAAAGCCAGTTGATAGAATATAGACCAACAAATTGTTCCCCGCCTCTTATTTTATATTTATCTGACATGGCTAATGGCAGTCATGTTAAAAAAAAAGTGTAAAGAAAAGGAGGCGGAGAACAACTTGTTGGTCTAGCAATCTATAAACATGTGTTTTAGTGCTTCCAACTCTTTGTTATATTATGTTCAGCATTGTCAATGCACCAACTTTCAACTTTACTCTTAAAGCAATATCTATACTTGCTAATTTCCATTAAAGTTGTTTAACCTTAATTTATGATTTATAAATTATTTTCCTAAATTGCTGGTCAAAGTACTCCACACCTAATTTTGAGAAATAATACCTCGAGTGTACAGTAGTTTGATCAACTGGCTTCGTGGTCTGATTTAATTATGTGAAATAATATCATCGAGTGTGCAGTAGTTTGACCAGCTGGTGACGTTTTTTTTGCTCTTGTTTTATTATTATTATTTTAATGCAGTAGTAACGAAGTGGCCTCGTGTTTTGTTTTGTTTTTCTTTACTACGAATGTATTGGGTTTCTTTTGTTTTGTTTATTTATTTATTTATTTATTTATTTTTTTTTGGGGGGGGGGGGGGTTGACGCAGTAGTACGGACATTGTCTCATGGGTTTGTTGTTGTTATTGTTGTTGCCTGTTCTACACAGCAGTACAGAATTAGTAGTGTTTTTGTGGGAGGTTTTCGGGGGGGGGGGGGGAGGAGATCACGCAGGAGTACGGAAGTGGCTTCGTGTTTTTAGTTTTTATGCATTTTGTTTTTATGCAGTAGGGTAAGGTAGGTGGCCTCGTACTGCTTTTTTTATGAAGTAGTACCGGAAGTGAGCAGTTGTTTTTGTTTTGCTTTGTCTTATTTTCATGCTGTAGTAGTGGAAGTGGGCAGTGCCCATGCAAAGCCAAAATAGTCTTGCTAGCTATTGTTAAATTTGACTAGTGCCCTCGTACTCCCATTGGCTATCTACTCTTACCAAATATAGACTGTTCAAAGTCATTACTCCGATCGGCCATCTACTCTTACTTAATGTAAAATGATCGCAGTCTTCCCCAAGTTAATTATATTTTTTATTATTATTAAATTTTGTAAACGTAAAATAAGGTATCTGACAACGTCGGCGTATTATCGAAAGTAAGAGAAATAAATATATTCCTTATCCTGCGCGAACATGTCGAAACCAAAGTGATTCTTTATGACAACTATATAGTGATTTTTGTTTCGGGGGGGGGGGGGGAGCAAAATAATTACAAGACTGGACTGTTATTATTTCTTCCTGATTTTTTTTTTTTTTTTCACATTGCGTTAAAAAAAAATCGTACTTCATTTGAAGAGACAATTTTCTTCCTGGAATTTTGCCGTTCCAATAAGAGATGGTTATCATCGAAGAAAATATAATCTTAGATACAAAGTTACTTTGTACGAATACAAAAAATTTTGATTAAGAGTATGATGACTGCAGAAAATTAAATTACAGTAAAATCTGCCATTACGACCATTCCCGAAAAAAGACCATTCCCTAATAGCAACCATGTTTCACTAGTCCCATTCATTATATCAATATATTTGTATATAAAAAGCAAACTACTGAATCTTCGCAAAGGAATTATTTTCGCGAAAAAAAAATCCATTATGTCAACAAAGATATCATATTAAGATAAATCAAGATGTATTTTTTTACTATAAGGAAACTATTCTGCTACGTTACTACTGAACATCTTGTGTAGAGACTATGCCGTACAAATTTGTGTGATCTGATGACATTTTATCATGTGTATATATCTAAAATTAAGAGACTTTGCCGTAAACATTTGGTGATCTGCTGGCATTTTATCTTGTGTAGATAATACTAGAGACTTTGCCGTAAATATTCGTGTCATCTGATGACATTTTATTATATCGAGAGAAAAAATTTATTAATAATCACGCAGCATATAATAAGATTAGACTAGTAAATTCGTGCTTGAGGAGTAAGCATATGAATGGAGGCTACTCTTGCAATATTCGTTGTCACAGAGGGGGATTCGGGTCCCAATTATTGTACCCATATAGTCTCTACATTTGTTTATCAGTAGTGAACTTTCCAGAGTGTCTAAATCCAAATAAATGATATATTAATATAAGGAATCTTTAAAGATTAACTCACTGTGAAGTTCTTGTCATAGATTAACCGGCATTTGTTTGAGGGACTAAACTGTATAAAAACAACGTGCCATGGGTCACATATTTCAATTCTGGGCACGCATCAATACCAGATTACTGCCGCTGCCGGATCCAGGTCAGATTACTCACTGTGCACTGTCGCAAAAATACACACAGACAAAAACACCATAATGCTCATGTTCTAAAGAATAAACAGTTTCCTTTAAATCAGTACTAAGAACGACTTAATCTAAGCCAAGAATCATCACCAAAAGAAGAGGGGAAATATACCAAAAAAAAAAAAAAAAGACTGGGACTACATTCAGAAGTAAAAATTGCGATCAGTAGCGGCACAAGGGGATTCATTAATAATTAATCATTGTGATCTCAGTCCAGGAAACAATATTCGAGTATGCATATCAATGTCTTCCTGGCTTGACATATAAATGTAAGTTCAGATGAAAATTCATAGCAAAAAGCATTATTTTTCCGATATGTTGCAGTTGTAACGAATTACGTTACATGTTTAAAATGTGTAGGAGTGGGTTATGTAGCGTACTAACGGGGGAGGGGGGGGGGGGGACGGGGCGGTTGCACCGGGCACCAAAACAGCTGATACAAATTCGGGCCTCGTATTCTGGCCCTTTGGGCCATCATCATTGCCCCAGACGCCATTTACCCTTAGTAAGCCACTGAGTGGGTTTTTCCCAATGAACAAAAATAATACTGCCCTTTATCTCTGTACACACCTGTGAATGTAGACTAAAAATCTGAAATAAAACTGGAAACTCCGTGAAAGTTTCTGAACAATCAAGGATCTTCCCAGTGCTATATATATAGGTATATACACCAGGTATAAGAGCAAGTTGCAATTCAGTTGATTCAAGTGCACATTTAGATTTGTGTTACACACGGAGACTTAAGAAGTTTGGAGATTTTATTCGTACAAGGGTGTGTAAAGGTGAGTTTGATTCTTAAATAATTAGACTGCTGTCGATACACTACACCAGTCATACATTGTAAGACGTCCACCCTGATGTTTATGTCGCACCCAAACAATATAAATATCAGGGTGGACATATTACAGTGTAGGACTATACACTACACTGGACTGAGAGTTCTGACATGCTACGAGTATACTCTTAAGTAGATACAAACAGTAGCAGATAAACCACAGACTTAAGATTCACACCTTAACTGTTGTTGGTGACACTAAATTTTTACTGCTGAAATAGAAATAGAAAGGGTTGGATAATTGGACCTAAGCTATCAGTTTTTCCAAGTAATCATATGACCATGAAGCTAAGGTATATAATCTACACACTGGTCAATCCAATCTACAATACTCCAATCTACACACTGGTCAATCCAATCTACAATACTCCAATCTACACACTGGTCAATCCAATCTACAATACTCCAATCTACACACTGGTCAATCCAATCTACAATACTCCAATCTACACACTGGTCAATCCAATCTACAATACTCGAATTTACACACTGGTCAATCCAATCTACACATATTCCAATCTACACACCGGTCAATCCAATCTACAATACTCCAATCTACACACTGGTCAATCCAATCTACAATACTCCAATCTACACACTGGTCAATCCAATCAACACATATTCCAATCTGCAAACTGGTCAATTGAATCTGCTATACATAATCTAATCTACACATGCGTCAATCCAATCTACACACTGGTAAATTGAATCTGCTATACATAATCCAATCTGCATAATAATCCAACCAATACACTGGTCAATCCAATCTACACATAATCCAATCTACAAAATGGCCAATCCACCAGGCTCTTTTGTCAAAAAACAATTTGAGTACAAAATTTGAACTGAAAGACTTGAATTTTTGGAAAACAAAAGGTATTTTCAATAACTTGACTTGTAACATTATAGCTTTAAAAAAAATAATCTCGATAAAATTGATGATGAAAAATCTAAACAATGACAGAAAACACGTTTTTTTATATATATATTTTTATTGTAAAATTTTAAAGTATATAGCACTGTGGTTCACATTTTTTGTGGTCAGACATATTTGTTATTGTAAGGTCTGGTATGCAATGTAAAGTTACATTACAACTTTATATGCCACAAGCAGCCTTCTCATTTTCTACCAGGAGCTGGCTAAATTACTGTCAGATATTCCAACTGAACCATCTGCTTTTATAAAACTGTTACTTTTTTTTTTTTGGTTATATTGTTGCATTGATCCAGCCTTGTACTTTTAATTTTGAGCTGGCTACTTCAGAAGATAATGAGAAGGTTGAACAACTTTTACACCAGACCCCTTCTCTTAGAGATTCAGCCCTCAATCTTGTCCTAGACAGATTTAAAACAGTCCTAACTGGTTAAATAAACTATTTTTACAAAACTAGCTGGATGCCATGATGTTTCACAAGATTTGTCTCTCTTTGCGGATAACAAGAGCCAACAAAAACGATGAATTTGCTCTCTCCGACTAAGCAGTTTTTGTGCTCAGATTTGCTGAAGGGGATTTTTCATTTGGATTAACAGCTATCTGAAAGTTATTCAAATGGTATAATGTTAGATGTCTTAGAATTTTGTCAGGTGAAGGTAAACCATTTAAATTATAGTTTCATCTGTATATCTGAAATAAATGATATACATTATTCCCTCACTATAACACTGCCCTTGGAATCAATAAAAGTGTACTGTCCTATAGATGAGGTTACCTTATATTGAGGTACATTATACACAATAGTAATATTATTTAATAAAATGGGATCCATGACCATACCCGCCTTATACAAGGAACCATGCTATACTGAGGCACCTTAAAGCGAGGGAGCAATGTAATTTTTTCATGCTGAAGGGGAAATAACTCATACCAAAATTACTTTAATCTCTGTATTAGTTCATAATGGATACATATTAAAAAGGTCCCTTGAGTGTCTGTTGCAGTTACTACATCTTTCTTCATTCTAAACTGAAATTATTCTCAGTATTTGTTTATTTTTAAAATGTAGAGGATTCCTTTCATCTTTTCTATTTTCAGTACTTTTTGTTATATATAACTATGCAATTTTTCATACTGATATATTTGCCTTGCAGGTTTGAGATGGCCCAAAAGGGCAAACAGTACACCAAACAAGAAATGGAACAGTTTTTGAGTCAGTATAGAATTTTCATGCCACAAAACCTGTGCAGTGAAGAGCACTATGACATGATCATTATCCACCCAACAGAATCAGATGATGATAAAGAACAGGTATATGAATGTCTTGATGAGCTGAAGAACCTACAGTACGACGATAAAACTCCAATAAAGGTAACAATACTGGAAAATTTTGCCCTTCACATTGGATCCATGCTGGATAGAGTAGATTTAGCAGTAAAAAATTGTAGTGTGATTTTGATATACCTGACGGAACATTATAGCAACAGTGAATATGAGCAAAAGTTTTTCACAGAAACTGCATTAATGGATGCCATCAGGAATAAAAGGAGTTCAGTTATACCACTGTATGCCAAGGAATTGAACAAAAGAACACTCCCATCATACCTGCTGTCACTTGTGGAAATGAATTGTAACGATGAATATTACACAAAAAAACTTAAAAATTTGGCCACCAAGTACCGCCAGGGTAGGAAAGACAGGGAAGAAGATCTTCATCGCAGGAGACTAGAATGGGCTGTGGAATACCATGAGAAGCACTGACAGGAGACTTGAATCAGCTGTTGAATATTATGAGAAGCATTGACAGAAGACTAGAATGGGTTGTTGAATATTATGAGAAGCATTGACAGAAGACTAGAATGGGTTGTGGAATATCATGAGAAGCATTGACAGAAGACTAGAATGGGTTGTGGAATATCATGAGAACCTGCTCCAATAAGCACATTACATTTTTTAATGCAACAATCACTTCTATCTTTATTTGCCAAATTAGGTCACTTGTGATATTTACAACAATTAGCATAAATGGCAGTATCTGATTTAAATTAAACTATACACATGTTCAACCAGAACACACGTTAGATTTAAGAAAGACATATTCCGTACATAAATGCCAAATTATTAAATTATTAAAAAGAATTTTCAAAAAAATATTAATTTTTACTTTACAAGAGTAAGAATTTCGTGCAAATAAAATTTACTATATATTAATTTTGCATAATTTAATAAATTGGTCAATAAGAAAGTGCTGCTTTATTTGCAGAGCAAAGAAGTCATAGCGCATATGATTAGTATTGTATCCATGGTATAAAATAGGCCATTTCTTAGGTAACTGTTTGTGTATGTGTTTGTTAGTGAACATATTCTGCGGCTAATATATATTTGTTAAACATCTGTCAACATGAATGGAGATGGTATTAGTTGTAACATTAATTTCATATTAATAAAGTGTATTTTATACAATACTTTGTTCAAAGTTAAAATCAGTGTTACTGTTCTCCTACTGTACACTTTGTTCTGTTTATAATTCCAATCTGACATCACAGACTCAGATCAGCCAGCATATTATGGGATGGTGAGATCTGGGTCTACACAGTTTATAGTTGGGTGTTCATTTAACATGGTTAATATGGTACAGTACACATTTGTGGGTGTCTCACTCTGATTTTTCTTATTAACTGAAAACGTTTGTACTTGGCTTACTGTTTTTCTCATCAACAGTAGACATTTGTAGGTGGCTCACTATTTTTTCTCATCAACAGTAGACATTTGTAGTGATTCACTGTTTTACTTGACATTAGACATTTGTAGGTGGCTCACTCTTTAACTCATCAGAATTATATATATATTTAACTAAGTACCAGGACGATAGGTGTACATCTTGAAAACAAATAATTTAAATTGTCAGTTATGACAGAAGATAAATTAGATTTTACTCTCATATGTATGTGTTTTAAAAATATCAGCAGTTTTATAACAACACATGTCACTATTCACTGTGACTTTGATTGGTGTCATTGATTTTGGAATCTTCTCCCATACATATACATTATTGATTATAAATAGAATATACTTATATTTTAATCAATTGTTTCACCACTGCTTGGAATATTTTGCACATCATGTTGTATTCAACATAATGTTAAGAGATTAAATTCAAACTATGTAAATGATATGAAGTTATTCACAGGGCTATCCTATCCTATTCTATCCTATTTATTTATCTATCTATCTGCCTAAGATTGCCTTATAGCAGTGGTTCCCAAACTTGTTTGATCGTGACCCTAAATACCATGTTTTGCGACCCAAAATGCAGTACTGGCATAGGGTCGCGAGGGTTCTCGCGACCCTCATTTGGGTTGCATCCTGGGGTTTGGAAACAATTGCCTTAGAGCAGTCATTTTTTCTACCTGTATCTATGTAATGTTTGCATGCATGTATGTACATGTACATATATGTGTGTGTATGTATGTATGTGTGTGTATATATGTATGTATATATGTATGCATGGATGTATGTATGCATGCATGCATGCATGCATCCATATGTATGTGTATGTATGCATGTATGTGTGTGTGTGTGTATGTATGTGAGTATGTATGTGTGTGTATGTATGTATGTATGTATGTATGTATGTATGTATGTATGTATGTATGTCCCTGTCTTTTGGTCAACATGGTCACTGGTAATACATTTAATCTGCTCTGAGTATAAGTGATGCTAGGTTTGACATTGACTTCAACAGTCACTGACAATACATATCAATGTGATATTTATGGTCAGTAATTGTTGAGGTCATAGTCACATTTTGCATCACTCACATGCAGAGCAGTTTAACTCTTATATTTCATTGTTTAATCGTTTTTTTTTTAGCTTTACAGGTTGTAGCATCTGTCTGTCCATCTGTTATACAAAAATTTGTTATCACTACTCCTTGTAAACTATTTAAAGGATTGCAATGAAATTTTGCACACATTCATCCCAAGGTCTTGTTTATCCTAAATGAAAGCGGTGCAGCCCAGACATCCAATATGGCCACCACAGTGGCCATCTTAAACATATTGTTTTCACTACTTAATATGGGTTTTCACGAAAAGACTTCTTATGATGTCTTGTTGGCTATAAATGAAAACAGTGCCAATGACATCCATTGTGGCCTCCATGGCAGCCATCTTGAAAATCGTTTTATTACTATTCATCCTAAATAGAAATCATTTTGACATGGGTTTTTCATCGGAATCTAGTTGGTCCGAAATAAAAATGATGCTAATCTGACATCCATGGTGGCCATCTTGAAAATCTTGTTATCGCCCCTCCTGAATGGATTGTCATATCAGCATGGGGTTTTCACAAATATACTTCTTATGATGCATATTGGTTCTAAATGAAAGCAGTGCTGATCTGACATTCAGTATGGGATGTTACAGCAGCCAGCTTGAAAATGTTATCACTACCAATCCTGAACTGAAAGTCATATTGACATGGTGTGTTCACCAGAGACTTCTTGTGATGCCTAGTTGTTCCTAAATAAAAATGATGCTGATCTTGCAAATCTTTTTATTGCTACTCTTCCTGAAGGTAATGTCATATTGACAGTGTGTACCTATTCACCAGAAGACTTCTTATGATGTCCACTTGATCCAAAATGAAAATGATGCCAGTCTTGAAAATCTTGTTATCCCTACTCCTCCTCAATGGATGGTCATATCGATGTGGAGTTTTCACCAAAAGACTTCTGATGATATCTTGTTTGTTCTAAATTAAAATTATGATGATCCTACATCCAGTATGGCTGCCATGGTGGCTGTCTTGAAAATCTAGTTATAGCAATGAATCATGAATGGATGGTCTTATTGATATGGGATTTTCACCAAAAAGCTTCTTATGAAGTCTAGTTGGTCCTAAATAAAAATTGTGCCAATCTGACATCCAGTATGAAAATTTTGTTATGGATACTTCTCCTGAATGTATGGTCAGATCAACATGGAGTTTTCACTAAAAGACTTCTTATGATGACTGTTTGGTCCTAAATGAAAATAGTGCTGATCTGACATCCAATCTTGTTATCACTGCTTCTCCTAATCAGATGGTCATGCCTACATTTAAAATATAAAAAACTTATTTCATGTAGCATGTAGTTATTCCTATATTAAAATGATGCTGATCTTACCTTTAAAATGGCTACATTGATGGTCATCCTGAAAATCTTTATATGCCAACTTCTTCATGCCTTATCAACATGGGGTTATAGCAATATGCAGCTGGTTCTGAATGAAAATAGTGTTCATCTGACCTCAAACATGGCACTGTATTGACCATCTTGAGAATCTTGTTAATCACTACTCCTCTTGCATGAATGATGTCGCTGACATGCGGTTTTCAATGAAACACTTCTAGCAATATTTAATTGCTTCTGAATGAAAATGGTGCAGATCTGACTACCAACATATCTGCACTTTTATGAAGGAGTTTGTTTTGAAAACCAGACCTACCCAACAAAGGTCATTTCTTGCATTTTTGTACTTCATTGGGTTTATGAACACAGTAACTTGTACATATACAAGTGAAGTTTGACCAGACTTTGTATTAAGTTGCATTCCAGTGAACAAGTTGATAGTCAGCACTCAGACATTGATTTTGAAGTCAAATTTCTCGACTCCGGTTTTTAGCTGGACTGGTGTGTGAGCATCATAATACAAACAAGTATGAATGTAATTTTATTGAATCCAGTCTGTAGATATATCATATATATACCTTGAATGATGCCACTGAAATAACTTTTTTTTAAAAGAAAGATTATTAATTATAAATTTAAGCAAACTTAGTATCTTGACATTGCCTGAAACCAGTTAAATGATTTTCAGGTCAAGGTCAAATACCATGACAAAGAATTTTGTCTTGCACTTACAGATGTCTTGTGAACATGTTAACTTAGAAACATAAGATAATATTTTTGTTACTAAATTTGACATGTTGGAGTTTCTCAAGAATATCAGATATGGTTTCAATACTCTGCAGTTAAAAAGAATGAAAGGACAGTAGAAACAGTCTGATCTTGGATTTCAGGAATTCTTTTCTGCCACTTGAGCATCAGTCCCTTCAAGGAACTCTTGTTGTACCTTGTCTTTATACTATACTTTTGTTTTATATCACACTTCATGACATAGTCAAAACATTTATTGAAAGAATGTGGCTTTAACACAAAACTAGGCTGAAGTGTCTTCTATTTGAGACCCGACTGGCTTTGGTTGCCTTTTGTAATGTACATTTTGTCTCTTTTAAGGATCATGAAACTTGGTTGAGAGCATGCATTGCTGGGTCTGCAGCATGTTTACCCCAGCAGACATATAAATCATGCTTTACTGACTTGGATTAATAGTTGCATTCAGCTGTATTCAGCTTGTCCATCATAGGGTTGCAAAACTTGATGGTAAGTGCATGCTTGTCATTATTGCACCATTGTTGCATATGGACATAACTGTGATTCATATTTTACCCATCACTGTGGATGCTTCTGTGTTCAACTTCCTTTCTCATGAACTTCACATAATGGAGTTCTGAAACTTTATCAGGGGATTTATTAACATCATATTGAGCTCTAAGATATGTTACAGCTACCTGTATCTTACACTTTGTTCATTCTGGTCATTTTTTCTTAGTATCCTGCACAGAGAATGGTGTGTTAGAATGGTGTAACTGTCTGAAGATGCATTTTGTAAAAGTAAGTCATTTCAAAAATAGGTCTCAGTAACCTATATATTATTTTGCTTAACTGGCTTTGATTGATGTTTTCATTTATCTTTCAGGAAGAAACATTTCTGTAAGAAATGTAATATTATTGCAGTAATAAATGATTGTGAGCTAAATAAGGGCTTCAGTAATATGTGGCATTGTGACCTTAATTTCACATTTGACTGTTTATGGTAAATTTATGACTCAATACAATCTTCATGCAGCATGTGATGTAAGTGAATGGAAGATGAATGTGTATTTGTGCTGCACTGTTATTTCAAATCAAGTCACTCTGACTTATATTTATCATATGAGCAGTAAAGTTCATAAACATAATGAAGGATGCTTCTCTAACAGCAGTAACAATCATACTAAATATCACTATGACTTGTGTAATAGGCCTTTTTTTTACTTTTTTTAAAAAGAATTAATGTCTTTTCCAAATTGACTTAACATGTCTTAGGATTTATGAAGCAGTCTGATATACAAGCAACATCCTTTTTAACTGAATCAAAATCAGCCTCTTGGGTTTGTAGCACTTTACTTTTATTATAAGGCAAACTTACTGATGAAAGAAAATATAACAGATGTAATTCAAAATGCACCATAGGGTTGGCAAAGTGATGTCTACAAAATGCAGGGCATTTTTAATCTTGCATAGGAAGAATTAAATAAATTTTGATATTTCATTAAACTTCTGACTTTGGTTAAGTGGACACATAATCTTGTTTCATTATTCAAACTTTACATCAATGTTTGCTTTATAAGCAGTCAATATTATGTACCTAGTATATATAAAGTGTGAGAGAGAACTAGATCTGTAACATCGAAAACTAGAAATGTTCACTGTGCACAGTTACACAGCTACTCACTTTCTTCCAAAAGGAATGCCTTTAATCTTCCTTTTTTGTTTCAACCCATGTATGATAATGTAGGAGATGTTGACCTACTTTAGACGGAAAAGTTTTGTACTCAACCAGGACCCATCCCAACAGTAAGGTATTACCCTTTCAGCCAAGGGGGCAAGAGAAACTGACTAAAAAGGCAAAACTTAACTAAAGTCTGTAAAGCATGAAACATAGATTACAGTGACTTACTTTCAGCATGAGGGTCATGCACTCACTAAAACATTTTCACATGCAAGGGACAGACCATTTAAGCGGGGGGTGGGGTGGGGGTGGGGTGGCTGGCATTTTTAAAAAAAACAAGATAATTCTGTCCACCAAATAGCTTGATAAAAATATTGTTGCTCTGATTTGTAAAGAAAAAGACCTTATTATATCCATCATATTAGTTGAAGAAAGAAATTATCTTGAGGTATATGAAAAAAGTATCCTGATTTGAAAACAAATCCCAGGCCCCCACCCCCCACCCCCACCAGAAATTTAAATGGTTGGTAGTGTGAAATGTAGGTCATAATGACTATTTTTTGCAAGGAGAATTTTGCTGTCCAAGAGTCATCCACACATAGAGATGCATGATCACGTATCAGCAGTGTGTGAAATTTGTGGTGGGGAATACAAATTAAATACAAGTAGAGATTCAATAATCAATGGTGTATATAACTGTTTTAGCATGATGCAGTTTGCAAAATCAAAGTCTCAATTGATTGGGCAATGTAATATATTTTTTAAGTGTTAATTACTCTAAAAAATACCTACCTGCCTACCCTAATTTTAAAACCAGTGCAATAGGAAACAAACATTTTTTTTTTTGGTCCTATACAAATATGCAAAATGTATACATGTACAAAGGATTTCTTAAAATGCCCTGGGTAGGTATAACTCTGTGTGGACACTTGAATGTGTGACAATTGAATGTATGACACTTGAATGTGTGACCCTAGAACTGACTTGTTTAACTAATCTGAAAATATGAAGATATTAATAATCTTAAAAGTAAGAACTACTTTCCTAAAACATTGGTATCAGTGTAAGATGTCTAGAAAGAATTGATGTTGGTGTTATAATATCTTACCAATATCCTGTCTGCTCTTTTCTGTGACTTAAACAGATGATCCATAAAGCTAAGTTTTTGGTCTCATCCCACACTGACTACAACACTGTGTAAAACATGAAAATCAATAGAAATATATTCTGTTAAAAATAAACTGTGGTGATATTGCTTAGTTTTTTTCCCCACAAAAAAACCCTGAGTTTTTTTTATAGATCTTCCTACACATTGTCTCAATATGGTTGGACCATGATAATTTCCCATTTATCAACATCCATAAAAGTTTTTTTTTTCAGTCCTTGTTCCGCTTACCTCTAATTGCAATTCGATGTTCTATGCTACGTTTGACCTGAAGATCATCATCATCATCATCATCAACAACAACAACAACAGCTGCTACACATACTGCTGCTCCTGCTGCTTCTACTATTTCTAAGTAATTTCCTCATATAAATGGGAGTACCTGTTAAACACAAAAGACATAAGACAAAAGTAATTTTTAGTTAATATCAGGTATTACAACAAATAATATTAGCTATGAAGAGCTATTACCATGACAATCAAACAACTAAAAGCCGATACAGATAGAGTCACATGAGTATTTTAGACATAACGATGCATACACATCACACACCTAAAGCATATAGTCATTACCATACAGTGATAAGGAAGATACATATTTAAAACAACAATTTAAACAGACACTATTGTAACACTCTTATACCGGGTAATGATAAAGTACAAAAGTTGTAAAAAAAAAAAAAAATTAAAAACCAGAAGAAGAAAAAACCGTCACTGAAAATTAAAAAAAAACAAACAAAAAAAACCCCACAAATTAATTCTTATCATTGTTAATATATATATATATATATATATATATATATATATATATATATATATATATATATATATATATATATATATATATACAGTTAAATAAAACTTTATATTCAACGCCATTGTGTTTTTTTTTTTTGTCTACTACTACGGCTTTGTTATTACCACCAACGAGAGCACAAGAGACTCTATTTTTAGCCTGGGAATCACCCTTTCACCGAGAGACAGGAAACGTGGCTGTGACGTCACGAGGTGCCATCTTGGCAGACTGAAAACTGTAAACACTGAAAGAATCTACAAGGTGGTTTATAAGAGAATAATTTGAAGAAAGCAAGTAACTTTATCAGACATTATCCAGTGTAGTGATAGGTCAATATTAAGACAATCAACATGGAAAGCGAACACCTTTGACGGAATATTTGGATTGTAAAACACGAGGTCTCGATGGCATTGGGATGATCACCAGGGTTCATATCGTTGCTTACAATTTACCTATAAATTTTATATGCACTATATTATTATTATATATATAGTACATGTGTATATAGGCAGTTGTAAGCAACTATATGAGCCCCGGTGGGATTGATAGAATCATATTTATATAGACCCAAGGAAAGGCTTTTTTCCTGGTTATAAATGTGGTTGTTGATTTGGACTTCTTTCTGTTAATGTTGTATTGTGTAACAAGGGCTAGACTTGCTGTTCTTGTAATGTAAGACATCGACCCTGATATTTATGATGGTGAGGGTCGACGTCTTACATTGTACGACTAGTCTTGGTATGTCACTAGCAATGCATTCATGTTGTTTCAGTTGCTTCACCAGCAAAAGTTACGTTTTGGGATGCCATCTACTACATGTTCTGATAGCAGTAAAGTTAAATGAACAGAAGGAGTATTTAAATGTAGCATCTAAGATTATAATATATATATATATATATATATATATATATATATATATATATATATATATATATATATATATATATATATATATAAAATCTTGATCACCAAAATCACTGTCACTGAAATAGAGTCAAATAGCAGGTACTCACAAGAAATTGCCAGTGCATATTTTTTCAGCTAGCAAATCCATAATTTACAATAGCATATCCATAATTTACAATAGCAAATCCATAATTTACAATAGCATATCCATAATTTACAATAGCAAATCCATAATTTACAATAGCATATTGCTAGCAAATCCATAATTTACAATAGCATATTGCTAGCAAGTCCATAATTTACAATAGCAAATCCATAATTTAAAATAGCATATCCATAATTTACAATAGCATATTTCTAGCAAATCCATAATTTACAATAGCATATCCATAATTTACAATAGCATATTGCTATCTTGCCAGTGTTGATTTTGAGCCCTGTTAACCCAGTTTTTCTCAAAATCTAGTAAGAGTAAATGTAGCAATGTGTTACTACACTGGTTGGACTAGGTGTATGTAACTACACAAGAAATTTAGATTTTTTTTCATATATAAGCAGAACTTGTGTATTCTTTGTGACTCACTTATATCTATATTGCCCCAAAAGTGCTTCCTGTATTTGTGGGACAAGTCTACTTCAAAGCATAGGCAAGTTTGACTACATACAGGCATATTCATATAATTTTGTTTACTGCTCTGCACCTTGAACTGACCTGCCTTAAGGACATACATCTCAATTCATGCAGTATATTGGCAGTGTTTGCTCCAGGCTGCACCTTTGCATCTTTTCTTACTGTAAAATTCGTAAGAGTGCACAAATATATCAGGAATGCATTGAAAAAGGTGCGCAATCTATTTTGCCATCTATTTTATTGTCTGCTGTCATATCTTATGTGTCCTGACTATTAGGTAAGTCTACTAAGTCATCAAGACACATGATTTAATCACTGGCAATGTGACAAGCTTCTCATTAATCAAGAGTACTTGAAGCTTTAATAGAGTTCTATGTGAGTGAATCGTAAAGAATTCAAGAATGTCCAACTTGTTAATACTGAATTGTTAAGTCATTGAAGCTGATGATGACTGTTGGTCTAACAAGTGCTAAGAATTTAGAAATTGTAGGAAAAGACTGAATTGAAGTGAATGAAAATGAAAATGGTGACTTTCCCTCAGCATCTGATATAAGTATCAGGAATGATAGTTTGGCTGATTAAGCACAGAGAATGTACAAGAAAATGGAATAATCACACTGCTTATTAGGGCTGCAATGTTAACACATGTAAATGGCTTAGTTTAGTTTACTGCCTGTAAATGTGTACAAAATTGGTAAACAAGTAAATGAACATGCATGCGACTATCAGTGATGCAGGAACTACCTGTTCCAATTAAATGATATATTTCTACATTTCTGTTTAGGAGGACTGTGTAGTAGGATTTTTCTGTTCATTCTTTTCTTAAAGTATGTATGAGTTTCACTTTGAATGTGACATCATCATGAAAAAACCTAAGTTGATGAGAATTGTTATATTGAATGAGAACATGTAATAAAAATTAAACAATAATTTAGTATCAAAGAGAATGACTCGCGTATAATTGGATACCAACTGCAAATTACATAGACCCAGATCTGTCATCACATAATGTGCCAGCAGATCTGGGTCTATGCAGTTTGTAAGGTCTAATCAGTAGAACAAACAACATAGACCCTGATCAGGGATGGTGCTGGCTTTAAAAAAGTTGTCGCCAAAACAATCGCCAACCTCAATATTTTGTCATCAATTTTCAAAAAATGTCGCTAGCCACGGAGTCTGTATTTTTCCATGTCTATTAATGTAGTACACAATGAAAATTGAAAAAGATGGGGTATTTATTACTTTATTGACAACAAACAATACAATACCACAATATTACAAAATAAATCATTACATGACTGTTTTGATTGCTTATTTATATGTTTTGCACTATTAAAATGTTGTTTCATAAATATAATAAAATCGAATGTCACATGAGTATGCGTCATGATTTTACTGCCCACTTGCTGAATGCTGTTTGAGATGCAGAGTTTATTCCTGATGTCAGTTTTGATGATATTCATTTTACTGAACCCACTTTAACAGTCGCCGATAATGTCATTTTTACTTTTACTAATAGCAGCAATCTTAGCTACTTCCATAGTCTTTGCATGACACTCTGTGCAAAGGTATGACTGTTGTCACTTTAACTAAATGCATTATCTTCTTTCCCTACATCTGCAGTCTCTCTCTCTCTCTCTCTCTCTCTCTCTCTCCGGTTTTCTGGTTTATAATTTATTCCTTGTTAATTTGATAATTGTTCAGTGCCAAGTAGAGTCCTACACGTCATACATATACGTGTTTGACCTTAATCCGTTAGGACGCTCATTGTTTTTCCACATTACAACCCTTTGATTGAGCCGTGTATTTGATACTTGTTCAGTGCTAAGTAACAGAGGGTGGTTATTTGATCTCCCTGTGATCTTGCCGCACAATTGACACCTGTTCAGTTGCATCCTTTAATAGATATCACAGACTGTATGATCGAAGTATCACTTATCGAGTCCAAGCTCAATCTCCACATAAGTACCCGCATATGACAGTAAAGACGAGGAATTGGAGTCAGACGATATTTACGATGACTAGACGACGATCAAGGATTTCAGCACTATAATTGGTCACTCAGACGATGCGGATGAATTCTTGGGCTTTTTACCAGATGACATTAGACAGTGACCTTTATAGGATACTGTCAATCACAAAACTGTGGACTTGACTTTCATTGTTTATTTGTGAGACAGGTGGAATTAACATATTACGGGATATTGTGAATCGGATCATTCTGGGCTACTATTTTTATGCTGGTACGCAACCTATGATAGAATTTATGGATTTATCATATCAAACGGATTTAAAATGCCAATCATTATATATTTCTATGGAATTTTATGATACGATGAAGAACAAAATGTAAGTTATCAATTAATTTGTGACATATTCCACTCGATAATATACCTAATTGTATTTTACACTGGTTTTGTCTTTATTATTCCTATCTATCTATCTATCCACCCAGTCTCCTCTAATACATACGCGTAGTCAACAAGAAAACTTTTAAAAAATTAAGTTTAAACCACGTCCTGTTGATAATCTGACTCCCCTTCGTCCAGGCTTTTATTTTTTCCTAAATTATGCGGATTATACGCAAGTACAGACAGTACTCTTAGGATGAGATGATGAACACGAAAGTCTAAGTTATGTTTACCCATGACAGAATATTGTTCTGATTGAGACTGATTTTTTTTTTTTTTTTTTTTTCATTTGCTTAGTATTTATATAGAACGATTGGAAAGGTAATCACTTTTCTTTGAAGTTTCAGCAACACTATTTTTTCTGGTACATTTTTCAAAAAAAAAAAAAAAGATTAGTTGTCGTTTGGTCGATTGTAGCTAGTCCGGTAGCATGACTATTTGAGTGTATCACAGCATACAGTACTCAGGCCAGATGTCAGCATAAGCGGATTATGAAATAGCAATGCACTGGTGAGATGGTTTGTCAATATGAACAAAGAATTTTTTTATATAACAAAAGATAGATTCCAGTGCATTTTATAACCAAATTTGCAGCTTCCTTTCATGGTGCCTTTGAATTCCTCCACTCCAAACCCATGATTTTATATACAAGTTTTAACAGCCAAAAATGTTGTCACCAAAAAATCGCCAAATGGTATATTTTGTCGCCAATTAGGAAAAAAAATCACAATTTGCAACATTGGCAAAGCCCAGCGCGATCCCTGTCTGATCTGCCGGCGCATTATGCAATGGCAGATCATGATCTATGTTGTTTGCATTTGGACCTGGCCTATACGCGAGTATATACAGTAGTATGAATTTACTGCAGTAATTTAAAGTTTATATAAATGGTCATAATCGTGGTGATGTAATAAGCAAGTAATAGTGAAAGTACCAGTTAGTCTGGTTAGTGAGTGGTCTCATACATAGACTGCTAGACATGAAACTGAAGACAACATGCTTTTTTGGTGACAAGGCAAGTCAACATTGTTACACATGGCAACTGCTGTCATTTTCTTGCAAGTGTCCTTATTTATGTTCTGGTATGAAATTGTTGCAGCTGTTAAATGTTTTTTTTTAAATCGTGTTCTTAGTTACTTTTTTATACACCATAAATTGGAGCACATCATGTTACAACATTGCCTATCTGTGTGTATTTTCGCTATTTATCGGTAGTTTCGGTAAAACTTGGAAATAGCTTGCATTTGGGGTTATGAGGAAACCTATAGATTTAGATATCAAAAGGTCAAAGGTGAAGGTCATTTACGGAAAGAAAAAACATGGTTTCAGCACAGTAACATTATTTCTACATGACATTCCTGAACCAAACTTTGTGGATGGCTTGTACAAGGCTTGGGGAAGAACTCTATCAGTTTTGGGTTCCAAAGGTCAAGGTTAGTGATTTCTGTAAATGACATTGGTCTAAACTGTGTGGATGTCTTGCACTTTGAATAAGGTACAAGCTTATTGATTTTGTGGTCAAAAGGTTAGAGATTAAAGTCACTGGCTGAAAAATGAAAAATGTTTTCTGTACAAAAATTTAAATTCTCAACCATGTACCTTCACCAAAGTTTATGGTTGGTTTACACATTGAGTGAAAAGAAACCTATTGATTTGGGGTCAAAATGATTTTTACATAATAACTTTGGTTCTAGACCATGACATGTGCCTTGATCCAATTTTGTAGAGGGCTTGCATGTAATTAATATGCCTATTCATTTTAGGTTTGGTTTGGTTTGGTTTTCTTGGTTTTAGTGGCGCTTTTAACACTTTATTGGCTATGTCATTGTTAGGAAATGAGAGCTAAGGGCCTTGCCCAAGGACACACTGAGGCAGCTGACCTGGGCTGGCCTGAGCAGGGATGAAACCTGTGACCCTTGCATTACAAGTCTGATGCTCTACCAACTGAGTTACTATGACTTTGTAAGAAAGAAACCTATAGATTTTGGGGTCTGAAGGTAAAAAGGTCAATGTCATGATGAGTCTAATAAGGAAATAATAGTTTCTTTTACAATAAGTTTACTTCAAGACTGCATACCTCAGCCAAAGGTCAAGGTCATTGAGCCACATTGGTCAGTAATCACAAGAGTCGACCATGCCCTACCAGTGCCTATTTAGAGGACTATTAAATGCATGGTGGTGTATTATGTAGCATTCACAGTACTCTAGTTTTTAAATGCACACCCAATATTTTATTTTTTATATATTTTGTTCTGAAGTTTTGGGTAGATGCACATGAACTTTTGTTGATGAAATAAAAATATCTTTAGTAGTACACTAGTCCCCCAGACCATTGACCACCTGCATTTTATGGCCAGAATCCCATGGCACTTCATGCAATTACTGTGTAGGCTGTTTGGAGTTTCTCATGATTGCTGACAAGGTCTTGAGATATATAAAATCCTCAAAATTTGATCTGAAAGTTTAGATTCAGTGGTTCTACCTGCAAAGTTATCTACAGCCATTTGCATTTTGAGGGAATTACCAATGTCCTCCATTTCCACCACTCTGTGACTAAAGACATTGTTTCTGATGTTGGTAATAGTCTAAATTGATCTTTTATTTTGACCACAATGGACTATTATATTTCAGCATCGCATTTGTCTGTGACAACCTGTCTGTGGTGCCAAAATGATGGAAGAATCATCTGATGAGTCAACAGAAATCATCACCAAGGAGGAAGCAGAACAAGCAGAACAGCAGCATCAGGCTGCACAAATAAAAACTCCAACAGGTATCTCAACATAGACTGTTGTTTTTGTCTTGTGTACAGAGCATCAACAAGACAAGGTATCACTTTGCCAACAGCACTGTTGTTGTTGGTGTAGGCATCAACACTAATATTTTGCAGTACAGTTATGAAACTTAATAGGTATATTATTTCTGGATGGTACTGCTCATCATAGGCAAAAGGAAGACACAGTGATTTACTTTTCACACTACAGTGACTTTGCTGGGACTTTTTAATATGTCTCAGTGGAGCAAGCAAAATGTTGCATTCTATAGAATTCTTGTTTTATATTGATAACAGATGGACAGCAAATCTGATTTAGGTATAACCATGAATTATGCATTGTATGCATTAAAACTGCATTATATGTCTTAACATGCCATCCACAATGTGGACTCTAAAAACAATTGGTTAGTTAATGCAGGTAGGGACCATTAACAGGGAAGCATTGAATTTTTGTGATTTGGTATTCACAGAATAAAGTCAAATGTTGGTGCAAATTTTGTTGGCTATAAACTCCTAAGCTTTAAAGTCCTCAGCACCTTACTAAACTTTTGATTTTGAGAGGTTGTTAGTTGACTGAGTAAATTTTATTAACAGATAGGAAATTTGGGACGAGTTCAGTTTCATGGGGATTTTACATTACTGAGAATCTACTCATGACTGGTTTCGATGTGTGAATGTATGTTTTGAGCACCAAAACACCCTGCCAGATGTGGAAGTTTGTGTCACTTAAGACTGGTGGTCTCTGAAAAGAGATTTGTATCATTAGGAAAGGTTTGGCTGTACATTTACCATATTCTACATAATATCCGCACGTGCCTTATTGAGTGCACACTTCTGTTTTTTTGGTCAAAAGCTGCATACAAATACCTGCTTCTAGTTCCTGTATCTCAGTCAGAACATGCCTTGGAGGGAAGCAACTACTAAAATTCACCTAGAACACCATGACTTTGTCATAACTTAATCAACATTCATGCCTGGTGTGACATTTGGTTGACCTAATCCTCAAGTTTCTTTAATAATTGTCTGCCCCCTCCTCATTTTTCAACTTTAATGGGGAAAAGTGCCCAGTTTTAATGAATCCTAGATGCCACCCTGCTGATATTATAATTTGGCATGCATACTAATAATACAGTTTGGCATATATACTTGACATGGTTTCTCAAGAATTGACGAATGAAATCCCATTCAATTTTCCATCACAAAGCATGCTTGATTTCATAGGTTTATTTCATTTAGAGTAAATAAAAAAAACAAAAATGCTTGAAGATAAATTAAAATTAGAAAAGCAAGATAATAAAGAAGCTGATCATTTGATGATATAATACTTTTAATCTGAAAATTCTTTGTTCATTCCATTGTTTCTTTAAATCAACTCAGGATCTGAGAACCAATGTAAATATAACAAAATTGTTTTGAGTTAAGTTCGTTTGTTGTTCCTCGAAAGGTTTTATACAAAATAAAAAAAATTATGAAAAATGTTGTTTACAGTTTATCCATGGTAAGATATGAGTAATAATTATATGAATTCAATTTTCTAAATACTTGTTAACATTCATTAAACCATACTTTGCAGTTACTTCCCCTGGTAACCCGGGTAGTACACCTGGATCTACAATGCCACCACCTGCACCACTTCCTGTCTTCCAGAGTAGCTCCCCCTCCACAGCAACCACATGGGTGGCTCAAGTTCCAGTCACACCACAAGCCCAGGGGCCTGCAGTCAGTAGTCCACAGTCTTATAATCAGATAGAAATGAACCATTGCCTTAATCATATTGGTGTCATATAGTCTCAGCATAGCAAACAGTAACCTTTACCTGGAACGTAATGTTTATTTATTTTTTTATCTTTTCAGGCCTTTCTTTCATACAGTGTCTCAAGTTTTGCAGATATCTAATTGGTTGTGTTAATAATTGTCTGTAAAAGAACATATTATGTGCATTTGGAACATTTTGTGCCATTGGATGATCAAAATTTTACACTTTTGGTAACAATACTGTAGCACTTGATTTTGGTTGACCTTGTCATGAGGCCAAGTGAGTTTACAGTATGGATTTGCATGGCAGACAGCATCCGTGTATAAAGGCGATTTTAAGTTGTAGAATTGATTCTAATTCCCATAAAATACGGTCACTGTTACTATAAATTGAAAACTTTAAATGACTTCTTAAATATTCCAAAATAGAATTTAACCACATTTGACAAAAAGCACCCTGGTGTGAAGGGTTTTCAGATTTTAAGAAATGATGTAGATCTGCTATCAGATATTTCCAACAGCACTTAAAAAGACATTTAAATGGTTTTTTTGCAAGGTTTTGTAATTGGAATCCTTGCTACAGCATATCAAATATTCAGAGCTATGAAATCAACTGCAAAAAGTCTAGTAATCAAAACCCTGCTTGTTTTCATGAATATTGTGTGAGGATAAGCTGGCCCACTCCATATAAATATTTTCTGTAACCACTTGGAAACTGAGATCATGTGATATCAGAGGTGGGCGTCCATTTTATATGACCATCAGTGTTATAGTATGTGAGAATGTAATATGCAATTGACCAGAGTTTAAACCAAACTTAATTAAAGAAATAACTTTTCCTTTGGTATAATCTCCAGTACCAGTCTTTAATACTGCCATACCACATATTTTCATATGTAAATACTTTACATGTTAATTAGGCACTGACATTTTGGCAGTTCAGGCATAGACAAATGTTTGATTGACACAGATCAAGTCAGACTGGTGATTTATGTATTGCATAATAAATTTGCAAATTTCCAGTAGGGTGTTACAATACCAGTTGCTCACTATTAAACTAGTCTTTCATTATCGAACAATTGACTTACACTTCCATCAGTACTCTTTTATGATTTTTAAAATATTTGAAGGTTGAAACAGCCCATTATTCAATTTATGGAAGCAACTGAGAAATATTAAAGGTATGATGGACTTGTGCTGGTAGTATGTGACAGGTCTGTGGCCAAAAAAGATCAGTCCCAGTCATCATACCACTGTAATTTGTAGGCCTTGTTGGCTTTGTTACATTAACAATTGTTTTTATGTTTTAAATATTTTAATGGGAATTACTTTGATCTTAAAGAAAAACTGTTAGATAGGCATTCCAGGACAACAACATCAATAATAATAATAATAATCATAATCATAATCACTATTTCAAAATTATTGTAACCATAATCATCATCATTAGCAGTAGTAGTAGTATCATTATTATTATTAACTATGTTTTATTATTGATTAATAAGGACAGTTCAAAGCAAACTGGAAATTCTTATGTTAATCATGTCATATATTTTAAAATAGACCAATTCATATGCTTGGATGATAATGAGTAAGATTTATCACACTGAGTGGTGTGCTTTACACAGTTATCACATAACATTTACATAGTACATACAATATCCTACACATCAATATCTCCGACCTCGGAAATTAAATTTTCTTCAGTATTTCTAGGTTGCTAGGCCGTCAAATTCATTGTGATAAATTCCAAATATCAAATGTTTATTACAAAAATGTCGCATGAATGTATGTGCAGCATACTCTGGAGTCCCTTTGATTTGACTGCATCATGTTTACAAGTGGAACATTAATGTTTGGGTGATCACATGAAGGAAAGCCGCTATTGTCACATTTACAGTGGACTCAGATGCAAGTAATTTAAATATCATGGTAATATCGATATATGCATTTTGAATCTATGAACCTAAACAACCAAAACATATTCTGCAGAATCAGTTTTCTTATGAAGTTTACTTGGTTCTAAATGAAAATGGTGCCGATCTGATTTCCAGTGTGGTCACCATGGCAGCCATCTTTAAGATTTTTTTTATTGCTACTCCTCCTCAACGGAAAACCATATTGACATGGTGTTTTTACCATAAGACTTCTTATGATGTTTAGTTGTGTCCTAAATTAAAAACATTTCTGCTTGGACATCCAATATGGCCACCACAGCAGCCATCTTGACAATCTTGTAATTAGCATTTCTCTTAAATGGATGGTCATATCAACATGGGGGTTTCACTGAAAGATTTCTTTGGATGTCTAGTTGGTCCTAAGTGAAATTGGTGCTGATCTGACATCCAATATGGCCACCATGGCAGCCATCTTGAAATCTTGTTTTCACTTTCCCTCCTGAACGGAAAGTCATATTGACATATGGTATTCATAAGAAAACTTCTTATGATGTCTGGTTGCCCCCCCCCCCCAAAATGGTCCCATTTGGACATCCAATACGACCACCACAGTGGCCACCTTGAAAATCTTGTTATGTCTACTCCTGAATGGATGGTAATATCTACACGTCTAATTTGTCCTAAATGAAAAGGTGCTGATCTGATGTCCAATATGGCCACCATGACAGCCATCTTGAAAATCTTATTATTGCTACTCCTGAATGGAAAGTCATATTGGCATAGGGTTTTCACCAGAAAACTTAGTATAATATCTAGTTGGTCCTTAATGAAAATCGTACCACCTGGACATCCAATATGGCCACCACAGTGGTCATGTTGAAATTCTTGTTATTGCTACTCATCCTGAATGGATGGTCATATGAAAATGCTAATTTCTTTAATAGGCTTCTTATGATGTCTGGTTGGTCCTAAATGAAAATGCTGCTGATACGATGTCAAATATGGCCACTGTGGCAGCCATCTTGAGAATCTTGTTAATGCTACTCTGCATGAATGGAAAGTCATATCAACATGGAGTTTTCACCAGAAGACTTCTTATGGTGTCTATTTGGTCTTTAATAAAAATTGTGCCAATCTGATATCCAATCTGGCCACCACAGTGACCATCTGGAAAATCTTTTTGCTACTTCTCCTAGATGGAGAGTCATAACAACATTGGGTTTTCAACAGAAGACTTCCTATGATGTGAAGTTGGTACTAAATGGAAATGGTACCTATATGATATCCAGAATGGCCACCATGGCAGCTTTCTTAAAAATCTTGTTATTGCTACTCCTATATGGAAAGTCATATTGACATGGGGTTTTCAACAGAAGACTAATTATGATATCTAGTTGGTTCTGAATGAAAATGGTGCCAGTCTGATCTCAAATATAGCTGCCACAAGAACAGATTGAAAATCTTGTCACTAATTCCCCTGAATGGATAGTCGTATAAACTAATGATGTCTGATTTGTTCTAAATGTAAATGGTGCTGATCTTACATCCAGTGTGGCTGCCACAGTGGCTAATTTGAAAATCTTCTCGCTCAAGAAAATCAGAGCTGTTTCAGCACTCAGCAGTTGAAAAGAAGAAATGGTCTTTTATTTAATTCCTGGAAATTCTTTTTGGACAGTAGAGCATCAGTCCTTTTGAGGGACTCTTGTTTAGGTAAGAAATTTGTTAACTTTTCCTGTAGTTTCTACTTATTTTCTTTGTAGAGATCTTATTTACAGCTTGTTTATAAAGAGGTCTGCTTTGTTCCTTTTTACAGATTACTCCAACGGTGGCACCCACATTAGCAACTGACACTGTCTCTCCAGCCCAGCCTACCACAGCCACACAAGTAAAGGCTCCAGGTGAGTCCGATTTAATCGAGTAGGTATTTGGTTAGCATTTTTGTGTAGAATCAGGCAGTCAAGCAGTATAACTTTTCTCAAGGGTTGGGTCAAACGTCACAAAGTTCCTTTGCATATTTAAAACCCTCCTGTTATTTCCAAGGAGTGAAATGTCTCGATAAAATGGTGTTACGTAACATTCTGTATGCACTTAAGCATTTTTATGAAGGAGGAAGCAAAATTTAATAATTCCTGCCTTTTTTTTTGTGAAAAAGAAAGCATGCAGATAAATAAAAAACAAAGCTGAAAAAATAACTATCTTTGGTGTTAATTAGCTTTGGACAATTCTTTTTGAAAACTCTGATAACCTTATGTGTCTGTAATATTTTGCTCTGTACAACAAATACAACATATTCATAGGATAGCCGAATAGTATTTAATTCTATTATTATTCATCTGTGCATCATTTGTTTTATAATTAGGACTCTGCTTGATGAAGGCAGTGGAGACCTATAATCACGTCCATCTGGGATTCTGGCTGGATTGCTGTCCGTCCATCAACATTTTGATTTCCACAATTGAACTTTACTTAAAATTCTTGGATTTTAACCAAATTTAGTATGCAGCTTTATACTGATGACACCTGACATGGTTTGATTTCCATCATTTCGCAACATCATTACAGGGCTTCTGCCTCATGACTTTGGTTTCTGCGGCATAACTTAACCAAGGTTTATTGGATTTCAACCAGATTTGGTATGTGGCTTTATATTCATGGGACCTTACATGAAGTTGATTTAGAGTTTTTCACGACTTCATTTACAGAAGTTATGCCTTTTGATTGCCTGTTCTCCTGACTTTGGTTTGCACGGCATAGCTTTACCAAGGTTTGTTGTATTTCAGTCAGATTTGGCAAGGGGCTTTATATTTACAAGTCCCAAGGCCTAGAATGGATATGATTTCCAGTGTTCTTCCCTCCTGATTTTACTTTCTGCAGCATGACTTGATCAAGGTTTGTTGGGTTTGAACCAAATTTGGTTTAGTGCTTTATATAGATAAGACCTCGAATGAGTTTAATTTCCAGTGTTCCACAACATAATTTACAATAGTTATAAAGCCCTGATTGCCTGTCCTCATCACTTTGGTTTCCACAGCATGACTTGATCAAGGTTTGTTGGTTTTTAACCAAATTTGGTACTGGGATTTATATTGATAACACCTTGAGTGAGTTCGATTTACAGCTTTTCATGACATCATTTACAAGAGTTATTACCCCTGATTGCCCATACTCCTCATTTTGGTTTCTGCAGCATTACTTACCAAGGATTGTTAGATTTCAACTTAATTTGGCATACAGCTTTATACTGGCAAGACCTTAAATGAGTTTAATTTCCAGCATTCCACATTATTATTTAGAATAGTTATGGACCCAGATTGCCAGACCTACTTTGGTTTCTGCAGCATAACATTACTAAGGAATGTTTGATTTCAACCAGATTTATCATGCATCTTTATATTGATGAGACCTTGACTGAGTTGGATTTCCCACATTCCATATTATCATTGAGATGAGTTATATCTCCTGATTGCCCATTCCTTAACTTTGCTTTCCCAACGCAAGGTCCTCAATTTGACCCTGTGAAACAAACTGATGTGAGCAGGGCCCTTTGCAATGCACCCATCATTAATAGCTCTAGTTATTTTCATTGCATAAGCTTTCTTATAGGCTATATTACACAGAGCTTTGTTATCCTAGAATATCTACATATTTGTATTGTTCCTTTGCTCAGATAGGGTCAAAGAGGGCACCTTGCAGTAAAATGAATGACTTTTGATAAGAAAACACTTTTAAATTGGTATTGTGTTTGTTAAATATTTTATTTAGTAAATCTTTTTTTAGATCAAATATATATATATATCCTGAAAATATTATTTATTTGTAATTTCATCGCTAATAGTAAATTTATCAATTCATCAACCCCTATGATAGCACGTAAAGTAAACTTTAAACTTGAAATCAGCCCATATGTAATGTTTCTACTTTCAGACCCCATCCAGAGTCCATATGAGGCAAGTTCTAACATAACAGTTCCCATGGAGAGTATTGAAGCCACACCTCAAAGCTCCATCCCATCAGCTGGTAGGGGTATATTTGGGTGGATTTCCGGAAATAAGCTTGTATCCAGGATGATGGAAAAAACTAAGGTAATCAAATATAATAGATATACTTTAAGTCAAGAGACTGAACTGTAGTTGCTTATTTCTTCAAATCTACATAGACACATTGTGTTTATAGTCCAGTATGTACTTATTTCTTCCAAGCTATCCAGACACATTTTGTTTACAGTCCAGTATGTGCTTATTTCTTCCAAGCTACACAGACACATTTTGTTTACAGTCCAGTATGTGCATATTTCTTCCAAGTTACATATACACATTGTGTTTATAGTCCAGTATGTGCTTATTTCTTCCAAGCTACCCAGACACATTGTGTTTATAGTCCAGTATGTGCTTATTTCTTCCAAGCTACCTAGACACATGGTGTTTATAGTCCAGTATGTACTTGCTTCTTCCAAGCTACATAGACACATTGTGTTTATAGTCCAGTATGTACTTGCTTCTTCCAAGCTACCCAGACACATTGTGTTTATAGTCCAGTATGTACTTGTTTCTTCCAAGCTACCCAGACACATTGTGTTTATAGTCCAGTATGTGCTTATTTCTTCTAAGCTACACAGACACATTTCGTTTACAGTTCAGTATGTACTTATTTCTTCCAAGCTACACAGACACATTGTGTTTACAGTCCAGTATGTGCTTATTTCTTCCAAGCTACATAGATACATTGTGTTTACAGTCCAGTATGTGCTTGTTTCATCCAAGCTACATAGACACATTGTGTTTATAGTCCATTCTGTTTACAGTCCAGTATGTCATTATTTCGTCCAAGTTACATAGACACATTGTGTTTATAGTCCAGTATGTCCTTATTTCTTCCAAGCTACACAGACACATTGTGTTTACAGTCCCATATGTGCTTATTTCTTCCAAGCTACATAGACACATTGTGTTTATAGCCAGTATGTGCTTATTTCTTCCAAGCTGCCACGATACATTGTATTTACAGTCCAGCATAGACATTGTGTTTACAGTTCAATATGTGCTTACTTTCAAGTCTCACACATCTATTCGTATGTGACTTTTTTCTTCCAAGCTACATAGACACATTGTGTTTACAGTCCAGTATATGCTTATTTCTTCCAAGTTACCAACACACTTAGTGTTATAGTCCAGTATGTGCTTACCTTCAGGCCTCACACATCAATTAGCATGTGACCTTGCTTGAACACAAAAACATGGGTACCAAGTATAAAACAGTTGAGGTGTAAGACCTTCAAAGAGCTTGAAAACTGGCCTTGTAATCATGAAACACAAAAACTAAGCTCATACTTAAACCCCAAAATTAAGAATCTTACTTAGAGTCAGAGTCATTGAAATTTTACATGTATACGGATGTAATGAACTGAAGGGCAGAATTTTGCGGAAATCATAGCATGTGGGCCTTACGTCTTACTTAGGAGTTACGTGATTTTGTATCTCCGAATTGGCTTCAGAGGTATTTAATCCTTGTATAGCGGGGCTATTGCCGAGGGGCATATTCGGGTCGGATACCCCCGTGGAAGAGAAATTAGAACAGATGAGTACTCGGGACAACTCACTGAACAGAGACTCTCTCACAGTAGGACATTAACTTCCACATGATGAATTAAAGTGTAAAGGGCATTTGGTTAACCCAGCCAATTATTGTATCAAGATATACTGAACTGAAGATTTATGTCCATGAAATTATTGAATTGATTTGTATATTTGATAAAATTGTTATCTATTCAACGTTGAGTTGTTATATGTATTTAGAGAGTCGGCATTGCTGACTGGGGGCTTGTGAGTCGTTAAATTTTAATGCACACCTTCTGCAGTATTATTTATAATACCGTAGCGGATCTGCAGTATTATTTATAATACGGTAGCAGGGTTGTGACAATGGAGATACATACAATAAAATTACCCACCCAATCCCAATTTTTATGATTGCATCCTCAACCCAGGTGAAACTTTTGTATCACTTGTGCTCAAATAAAGAATTATGCATTTGAAAGTAGAGTCTTTGTACGACACATATCCCTGTGCTCCCTCTCATTGTCCCACCCATTCACAAAATGTGTGCCCCCAGGATCAAATTCCTGGGGTGGGGTAAAGAATAGACATGGAAGTCAAGTTTAGTTGCATTTTGCAATTTTTATGCCAAGTTATTGTACATGTAGGTATAGGGTGGGGATCTTCAAAGTTTTAAAGCTATGACCCAGGGGCCAAAACAGTATGCCATGGGGCATGACCCAGGGGTTTAATTGAAAACCAACCCACCCCATCTGATATATGTGTTGACACTTGGTTCAATGAGTCCACTCACCATTTTGAGACAAGTTGGTCTCAAAATTGTGGAGTTATTCTAAATTTATGTAAAACCCTGCTGACCCTCACCCAACCACAATCTCTGTCCCCATGGAGCTGCATCAATATTCTAAAACTGTTGTACACATCTGTAGACAGCCCCAAATTATATTCCAAGGTTTGAAGTCTGTGTCTAGAGTGTAAGAAGAGGTGTGCGACATTACAAATGCATACATAAAACACACACATGCACATGTAGATGTGCAGGATCACATTATCACAGCCTTTTCTTCAAAAAGCACAGGTATAATGACCTTCAAACCTTAATTACTGTAACTTTTGTAAAGATATGATTATAATTTTATGTTTTCTGGAACATCTGACAGTCCTATCAACCAATTAGCAAAAGACGTCCTTGGAATTAATTTACATGGTCCATTGTTTTACCATCAACTTTGCCTGATATCGCTCACATGGCTGACATCTGCCTAATTAACAAATACAAGAACAGTTGGCCAAGTAATCCGAGTCAGTAGGATGCTTTCTGTGAAATCACTTTCACTGCTGTTGAGTGAATATGTAGCAAACAGTTGTTTAAAGGTTTCACTATTTGTTTGTATTTTTATTAATATTCGATGGCACATCAGCATCATTTGCCCAATATTAAAAGGCCTTTATATGACAGGATGATTTCTGTCAAAGTTGGTTAGATTCTGTTGTTTGAGATTAAGTTGTTTAAATGTTATGTTTTTGGTAATGATGGCCATATTTGATGGTGGATCAGCATCACTTGTACAAATTTGAAAGCGCTTCATCAGTGCTTCCTGTCATATTTGGTCAAATTCTTTTGAGTGGTTTTTTAAAAAGATTTATGGTTTTTCTATGCAAGTAACAGTGATATATTTGATGGTTGACTGGCATAATTTGTAACAAATCGTAAACTCTTAATGCCAGGATATTTGTCATCAAATATGGTCCAATTCTGTTCAGTGGTTTTTGAGAAGAAGACATTTGAAGGTTTTTCTATTTTAGTTATGGCTGCAATATGTGATGGCAGATCAGCATCCTTTGAACAAATAAGCTTGAAAGCCCTTTAGGCTAGGATGGTTTCTGTCAAGTTTGGTTAAGTTTTGCACATTAGTTTCTGAGAAGAAACCATTCAAAGGATTTTAGATATACTGGTCATAGACCCGGAGATCTAATGGGATGGTCTGTTGTCTGTTGTCAATCTGTTAGTACAAGTTTTTTATTGCTACTCCTCCTAAACTACTTGGACGATTGCCATGAAACTTTACACACACATTCATCCCATGGTCTAGTTGGTCCTAAATGAAAATGGTGCCATTTGGTCATCCAATATAGCCACCACAGTGGCCATATTGAAAATCTTGTTATCATTACTCCTCCTGAATGGATGGTCATATCAACATGGGGTTTTCACTGAAAGACTTCTTATGATGTCTAGTTGGTCCTAAATGAAAGTAGTTCTGCTCAGACATCCAACATGTCCACCATAGTGGCCATCTTGAAAATCTTGTTATCACTACTCCTCCTGAATGGATGGTCTTATCAACACGGGGTTTTTACCACAAGACTTTTTGGTCCTAAATAAACCTGGTGCTGATCTGACATCCAGTATGGCAGCCACAGCAGCCATATTGAAAATCTTGTTATTGCTACTTATCCTGAATGGAAAGTTGTATTGGCATGGGGTTTTCACTGGAAGACTTCTTATGATGTTTAGTTGGTCCTAAATGAAAATTGTGCTGCCCAAACATCCAAAATAGCCACCATAGCATCCATCCTGAAAATCATATAATTGCTACTCCTCCTGAATGGAAAGTCATATCAGCTTGGGGTTTTCACTAAAAGACTTCTTATGATGTCTGATTGGTATTAAATGAAAATGGAGCTGAGTAGACATCCATTATGGCCAGCATGGCAGCCATCTTGAAAATCTTGTTATTGCTACTCCTCGTAAATGGAAAGTCATATCAACTTGGGGTTTTCACCAAAAGACTAACTGTGATATCTAGTTGGTCCTGAATGAAAATGATGCCGATCTGACCTCAAATATGGCTGCCACAATGAACATGTTGAAAATCCTGTCACTAATTCTCCAGAACAGATGGTCATATCAACTGGCATCCAGTATGGTCACCATGGCAGCCTTCTTGAAAATCTTGTTATTGTTACTCCTCTTATATGGAAAGCCATACCGACATTGGTTTTTCACCAAAAGTCTTCTAATGGTGTCTAGTTTGTCCTAAATGAAAATGGTGCCAATCCAATATGGCTGTCACAATGGCTGATTTGAAAATCTTATCACCCAAGAATATCAGAGATGGTTTCAGCACTCAACAGTTAAAAAGAAGAAATTGTCTTATCTTGAATTCCTGGAAATTCTTTTCAGACAGTAGATTGTCAATCCCTTCTAGGGACTCTTGTTAGTAATGGCAGCCATATTTGATGGTGGATTGGCATTATTTGTATAAAAAAAATTACAAGTCCTTTATGCCAGTATGCTTTCTGTCTGATTTGGTCAACTTCTTTTAAACAGTTTTTAAGAAGTAGTCATTTGAAGAATTTTTTATTTTTAGTAACTGGGGTCATATTTGATGGTGAACTGGCATCATTTGAGCAAATATAAAAGATCTTTAAGCAGGATGCTTTATGTCAAATTTGGTCAAATTCTGTTAAGAAATTTTTGAGAAGTAGTTTAAAGGTTTTTCTATTTTTAGTTATGATGGCCATATTGGATGGTGGATTGGCATCAGTTGAACAAATTCAATGCCAGAATGCTTCCTGTAAAATTGTGCGCAAATTCACTAAAAGGTTTTTAAGAAGAAGTTGTAAATAACAATTTTGAATGAGCAAGACACAACACATCATGGACAAAGGACCATACCATAAAATCATTGACAAAGGACCATACCATAAGATCATGGACAAAGGACCATACCATAAGATCATTGACAAAGGACCATACCATAAGATCATTGACAAAGGACCATACCATAAGATCATGGACAAAGGACCATACCATAAGATCATGGACAAAGGACCATACCATAAGATCATGGACAAAGGACCATACCATAAGATCATTGACAAAGGACCATACCATAAGATCATGGACAAAGGACCATACCATAAGATCATGGACAAAGGACCATACCATAAGATCATGGACAAAGGACCATACCATAAGATCATTGACAAAGGACCATACCATAAGATCATGGACAAAGGACCATACCATAAGATCATGGACAAAGGACCATACCATAAGATCATGGACAAAGGACCATACCATAAGATCATGGACAAAGGACCATACCATAAGATCATGGACAAAGGACCATACCATAAGATCATGGACAAAGGACCATACCATAAGATCATTGACAAAGGACCATACCATAAGATCATTGACAAAGGACCATACCATAAGATCATTGACAAAGGACCATACCATAAGTTCACTTTGCCTAAATGCATTCCTGTTCATTATATTAGAAACTGATATGGATTAGTCTGAATGAATGTCATTTAGTTATAATCTCCTTAATGTTAAATACACTCACCTACATGAAGTCCATATATCTATTGGAATTATCATTTTAAGTTGGAGAGTGAATTAAGAATTTAAATTTGTTTGATTAGTCACCTAAAACTTTTGTGTGGGCCTTGGTACTGATATTTTGGATTGTGGATTTATTTTCATGGGTGATTTACATGGAAATGCTGAAGGAAGAATAGATTATTTGAATGAATCTTGATTAAGTGATTTATGTTTGAATTTTTAAGGTGTATTCTGTTACTATTTATTTTTAAACTGATCTTGTCCTCACCAAAAACATCAACAACCTCCACTGGTATGGCCGACATTAAATGTTTGTAATTAAAGGCTGCAGGAATTTCTTATCCTTTTTGAGTACCTCATTATGCTTTTTAAGTTGATTTAAGCATAGTACCCACAAAATCCCATCCTCATGAATTATGTACAGTATGCTAAAATAATTATGAATCTGCACAGTAGGTTACACCATCGTATTTACTTTTGTCGAGATCATTAAAGACAGGTATGTAATATAAAAGGAGGATTAACTCATCTTATTCATTTCTCCCTGGCTGTAGCAGTGAATTGTGAAAAGACAACTGATTGGTCCAATATCTGCTTGATTGTTTCAATAGCTTGGCTTGGTCACATGCCTGTACATGTAAAACAACCCATTTTAAAATCCAGTATTCAATTTTTGGCTTCTTATGATGTTATAAATTGATGCTGTCAGTTGGGATACAGTGCCAGAAAACAGAAAACATCTCGGCAGTCAACACTGTAAAATATCAATAGAATATTTAGCAAGAGAAATATTTTCATAAAGAAATTCATATTTGTTCAGTGATAGTTGAATCTGTAGTCTTGTTGTAACAAAAGCACTATAGCAGTTTAATGCTGCTAGTGGTACTGATAGTCGATGGCATATTCTGTTAGGTGTAAATGTTTTCCTTTTCTTCTACTACAGAGCTCTGTTGAAAGCATGATAACAACCCTTGACCCTGGGATGAAGGAAATCATATGTGAGTATTACTATGGATGCAGTCAAAGAAAACTTAGTCAAAGTTAACAAGGAATTTGACATGATTACACAAACTTTAAAAAATGTGCTGCCATATTTTTTGTGTAGATGTACTTTGAAAACAAATAAATAATACAAATAATACAGACTTAGTAAATCTGGATTCATTTTGATTAGGAACATGTAAAAATTATCAATCTTAAACATTGGTGTATGTAATGTACCAATCTGTGATAATCTCCTTCACATGATACTTACCTGTGAGAGAATCTATTATGATAGGCTAATTTTCTTCTAGTTCTTCTATTCCCACTGAAACAATTAGTAAACCATCTCCACTTTGCCAAAACCAACAACTATCCTTTCATGCATACAAAATCCTATCTTTTTTTGGCATCATTGCTATAGTGTAGCAGCAATGCTCCTACTGTTCCTGTTTGCAATATGTACACATTTGTTGTTCATTTTGATTTTTTGTTTGTTTGTGCAATATCTTTTCCACATGTATTTTTTGAGAGGGATTTTAGTTTTGCTGCTTGGCAGACTTTTTTTATGGAGATTTTCCAGTTGTTTTTGTGTCAGTTGATAGGACCATGCATCTTGTCAGGTAGGCATGCTGGGCTCAAAGAACACAGGTGCCATTAAGGGGTCAAAAGATGACTCAGATCCTGGTGAAAGGTCTAAAAACCAGTCTGTGGAAGTGGAAGGCATGACAAGTCTTCTGGCAATGAAGACAATATGAATAAGGCCTTGGGAGAGGCTGGGTCTTCTGCAAAATCATCTTTGTCATCCTGACATGGCAACTTGGGTTTGAGAAGAAAGGGACGAAGGTGAAACCCTCCCCATTCTTGTTCTTCCCCAATATAAAGTATCATACAACACAAGGATTGATTCAGATTCTCAAATAGCAATCCTATAACCTGAGGATTCAGGATCAAATAAAGAAGGTGTCTTGGAATAACTTGATTTTCCACATTCAGAATTTGCTATATATTGAGTCAAATGAAGAAAGAAATGAGACCAGATCTGCTATAGATTTTTCCAATACAGCCAAAGTTTCAGCATCCACTCTTCCTACATAGGGATTCCTTTTTAAGTATGGTCTGATATTGGGAAGACTTCCCCAAAAATACCAGCATTCAAAGTGAGATGTAGGTCTCAGTACTGCTGGCCTGACAATAACTTGATGCCTATGCAAAAAAAGTTCCTGATGTTGATCCAGCAGTTTCAACACTCATTTCATCTAAGCCAGATACTAGTAGGGAAGCTCAATCTTTAAAATCAGATCTGCATTCCAAAGATTCTCAGAAAGAATGCCACTTTATATCTATTGATCATACCTTGTGTACAGAGCTATATCCCATGCATCTTACATGATGACAGCCTTGTCAAAAGGTTGTGGGATAACATTGAAAGAGTTCTAGATGAGCACATAAGTCATTTACTTGGTGATTTAGCAGTCACACTGTCCCAAGTGTGGGCGATTTATCTGTCTTACCTCAGCTTGGTGTGTACTGGCAATGAGGATGATTTTCCTAGATGCTTCTTGACAAAATACATGTGTGAAGTTGTTGAATATTTCTCCCACTGGTAATTTTGTGGTTTAACAACACGTTACAGGAAATTGCACATAGATCCTCAGAGCTCACTAGAGATATGAGAGAAACTACTCATAATTTGGATAGGACGTATGCAAAGATATCCCCCCCCTTTAAAAGACCCGGTACCTCTCTGTCAGAGAAGAGTTGTGGAATTAGCGATAAGAAATAAATGGGGATCTTCAGGTTCCACTTTGGCCTTTCTAGACTGAATTCTAATGTGGGAAGGGACAGAAAGAGGAGAGGCTCTGCCCCTGTACCCTTCTCAAAGAAGAGCTGTAGTTCTAAGAAATAGGGTGGAGGACCCAGTCTACTTCCAAGGGTCTACCCCCTCAGTCTACTGAATCTCCATATTCCATGCAGAGGGGTGCCAGTGGGGGCAAGACTAAGTATCCTTTGAGACAAGTGGAAGGAAATTACAACAGATTAGTTTGTTTTGAAAGTAATCTCAGAAGGCTATATGATATAATTTGACCACATCTCCCCTCATTCCCACTAAATAAAATTAACTTCAGTTCCAAACAATCATCAGAAAATAAGTGCCTTGATTTAGGAAGTGAAATCCTTATTAGAGAAAGGGGCCATATGGGAATTGCCACTAAATCCAGGGCAAGGTTTCTACAACACTCTATTTGTTAGCCCCACCCACCCCATACCTTAAAATGGGGGATTTAGGCCCATTCTAAATTAAATACCATTGAACCGGTATATTAGATTCCATCATTTCAAAATGGAAAGCCTGAATTTTTTTGGCCTCAAGGAAAGAGGAGTTATCTGGTGCCAGCCTACATGTTCCCATCCATATAGACAGCAGAAAGTATGACTGGTAGAGTTGTTCTATTCATAGTTCTCCCATATGGGATATCAAGCAGACCAAAAATATTTGTAAAGATAGTCTCAGTAGTGCTTGTTCATCTGAGGAAATTAGCCATGCACCCACATGCTTACTCAGACAGTTGGTTAAATAGGGAACACCATGAGAAAAGTTTTCAACATAGCAGTTCAGAGATCGCTTTCAGTCTTGATAGATTTAGGTTTCCTTCCAAAACAGAGAAAATGTCTGTTGACAGCAACTCAGGATTTTCAATATAAAGGAGCACTTCTTCATCTCAACTTGGGTCTAGTTTTTCCATCAGGGGACATAACTCTTGACTTGGGTCTAGTTTGTCCACAAGGAAACAGAGATTTGGGTTTAGCTTTTACACCAGGGAACAGAATAGCAACCCTGAGAGACATTTTATCATCCATAGAGACCTTCGAAAGTGTATAAGTGATGATGATATTACAAATCTTGTGAATTATGAATTCATGGATAGAGTTGGTCCAATTTGCAAGATCACACAAGAGACCAGTTCAGTTCTGTCTACCGTATATACTTGTGTATAAACCGGGTCCAAATGCAAACAACAGACCCTGATCTGCCATCACATAATGTGCCCGGCAGATCAGGGTCTTATATTGTTTGTTCTACTGATTAGTCCTTACAAACTGCATAGACCCAGATCTGCCGGCACATTATGTGATGGCAGATCTGGGTCTATGCAGTTTGCGGTTGGTATCGGCTTATACGCAAGTATATAAAGCAATTTATTTTTGAAGATCTTCTCAAGATGTACACAGAAGGTAAATGCAGTTTTAATTTGGTCCTTTTAGAAGTGGAGAAGAAATGAAAAGTGCTGAAAGGGGGATGATATGAGACTTGAAATATAGATGTCTTAACAACAGATACATCTTCTTCTCAAGATGTACACAGAAGGTAAATGCTGTTTTAATTTGGGCCTTTTAGAAGTGGAGAAGAAATGAAAAGTGCTGAAAGGGAGATGATATTAGACTTGAAATATAGATGTCTTAACAACAGATACGTCGGAAGAGGGGTGGTGTGCTCACTGCCTGGGCTTTGCAAGTAACAAACTAGAGTCAATGATATCAATTGGAAAGAATTTAAAGCAGTACATGAATTAACATACTAGTATCTGATTCCAGAATCATAAGGTGTGAATTCAGTCAGACAATTCAACAGTGGTAATAAATGTAAATAAATATGGAGGGACCTATTTTCTCCATCTCTCTGTATTCTGTCTTGAAGGATATTCCAGTTTTTCATAGTACAGAAAATAGAGTTCAAAGCAGTGCATATTCCAGATAAAAGGAATCTTAACAGCAGACACCTTGTCCAGGAAGAATATGATCATTCCAACAGACTGGACCCTGCAGCAAAAAGTACTCTGTCATATTTTCAATTACTGGGAACAGCCTCACATAGAACTATTTGCAACCAATCTGAACAAGTAACTTCTTGTGTACATGTCACCAGTTCTGGACAAAAAGGCTTTTTCAGTAAATGCACTAGCCCAGTCATGGAGGAGTGTATCTTTATGTTTATCCTCGAGTATCCCTCCATTCCCAGGGAGTACAAAAGGAAAAAAAGGGAAAAAATAACTTTAATTTTTAATAGCCCCCTTTTGGCTAAGACAGTCATGGTTCCAGATCAAGTAGATCTGCTGACAAATTTTCCAGTCATGTTATCTTTGAGAAAAGATATCATAAGGGAATGACACAGCAACAAACAAAACCCATGCCCAGCATTTTGAACATTGACTGCCTGGAAGTTGTCAGGCAATAGTACAGTAAAGAAGGTTTTTCCAAAACAGTTGCAATCAGGACATCCAGAACAGGGAGTCCAAGCACCTACCAGACCTTCATTGCTAAACTGAAATTATTTTCTGAGTAGGTCAATGAAAGAGAGATCAATCCCTCTTCTGTTGCTGTATGAGAAATAGCAGATTTCTTAAAGTTCTTCTTTTCAAATAAGAATTCACAACCTCACACAATTCAGAGTTATAAATCTACCATTGCCTTAATATATCAGGGGTGTGATGGGTATAAACTTACCCAATGTTAGAACAGCTTGTTAAATCTTTCTTCCTTAGCAGACCATTAAGAAGGCTGTGCCAATCATGGAGTTTAAACAAACTTATCAAATCCTTTTTGAATTTTTTTCTGCTGCCATGTTAAAACTTATGACCTTTGAAACCATGTTCCCTGATTGCATTGGCATCAGGTAGAAAGCACAGTGATTTACGTGCCTGGAGCAGTAACTCAGATCACATTGGGAGGGTATATCATTGATTCCTTACCTTGGTTTCTTGGCAATGAATGACTGCTTAGATGACATGGCAAAATGCATCTATTTGCCTAAGATGTTATCATTTGGCTCAAATAGAAAAAATTGCTCTACCTATGTAGATTCTCAGCTGTTAGTGAACCAAAGCTAAGAAGATCAGAGGAAGCACTGGGCAGTTGTTTATAATGTACAGTATAAAGAAGGGTTTCACCATGGTGCTTCATATGACACCATTTCAAAATGGATTGTTAAGACCATTTTTTTCTGCTACAATAAGACTTGTGGTAATGATTTTAAATTTGCTAAAACTCATGATACTGGAAGTATATCTGCTTTTTGGGCGCTTTTAAATGGTTTATCACTGGAGGTGATTTTTGAAGCCGAATCTTGGAAGACTGAGACAATGTTCACATCATGTTATTTGAGGAATGTGACTCAAGAAAGAGCCACATTTGCTTCTACTGTTTTATCAGCATAAAAAAAAGGTAGATCAGTGATTCAGATCCATGTTGGCAAATGGTCATAGTCTGATAAAAGTTTGATTGACTGATACATATCACCAAACCCAATATGCGCTGCCGATTTGCACTTGTTATTAATTTGTCAGGTTGTTACTCTGTGGATCAGACTTTTCCTACAGCATGCTGCAAAGTTATTTTAACTTGTTCTCGAATAATACAGTACAATGCCTCCATCTCTTTGCTTTCAAGTTAAGGTGTAGCTGTGACTGGAACCAGTCTGAAACATAAAAAGTTGATTTAAAATGAAGATTATTATTGGTAGTCTACCTTTAATTATAGCCAATCATCAGTATCGTTACATATGAGGTTGATATCATTTTGATGCAGAGGCTGGCACAAAATGCCACCTAAAAAGAAATAAAAACTCAAAGGACAGGGACACTGTTTGACTTTATGAATAATCATTCATCACAATCTGATGAAATTTCTGATCTTGATGTCATTCATGAAGGAAGCAGGTCAGATGCGAACAAAATCCAAGACAGCATCATCAGTGATGAAGATTATGATGTCACCCTCAGTGTCAAATCAGGATCAAGCATGAAAACACTGCAGAAAAAAAACATTGTATATTTCAAAATAATTGGAGTAAGATTTTCCATGGGTATGATATGATGCTCAGAAGAATATCATGACATGTTAAAGTTGTGTAGAAGCTGGTCAAAACAATACATTCACCGTTGGTTGTTCTAACTTCAGAATTAGTTCATTAAGTTATCATATTAAGACATCAGATAATAACCTATCATTTGTTGTTCCTACACTTCAAGAAAACCTGAACCAAATAGCGCAGAAAGCCCAATCTGACCAGGAAAAGGGTGTAATAGTGGCTCTCAACGCAGTACTCTGCTTGGCAAAAGAATGTATACAAGTTAAATTCTTATTCATTTGTTCAAGAATTTTGATGTTCCATATGCAAAGTTTTTATCTATCACAGAATATGTGGGTTACGACTCCTCTCACAGTGCCCTTGAATTCCTCAAGGCCATATCCAAAAACAGTTGAGGATCAGTTAGTGTACAAATTCCCTTTCATCACAATTCAGGCTGATGAAAGCACAGATATAGCAGTGCATAAACGTTTTGTTATTTACACCTAGAAGATAATACATGCAGTAAACATCAGTGTTTAATTCACAAAACATTTGCACAATAATTAGCAAAATATATCAGTTTCACTTTCTTAATGATTTAAGAAAAGTGCCCTATCCATTTACAAGATGTCTTGTGATTGAACCTGAATTGGGACACGTCATCCTTTATTCCCCAAATTCAGGTAAAATCACTGGTAGGTGATCAAATTTTTTGCTCCTACTTTGCTTTTACATAATCCTCTCTCCTCCTTTAAGCTTTGTATTCAGGAATTAGTCTATCATTGTAGATTCTTTAGAAGGTAAGTATGATACAAAGGAGAAAACACATTTTCTCATGTGAGAGGGCTATCTTCAATCATCATACTTACCTACTAGACTCCAGCCCATCTTCCCACAAGATTGTTTTCAGCATCTTTCATATCTTTGCAACTCAGAAAGATTGGATTATGCATGCATACAGGGAGTAGTTGTTGGTTTTGGCTAGGCAGGGGAGGGTTTATATATTTTTTTTTCAGTGGGAATGGAAGAAGGAAATTAGGCTATCATAATAGATTTTGTAGCTGGTAAGTGTGATGCACAGAGATAACGTTTTCACACGAGATAGGGTGAATTCTACAGAATTTGTAAGGAGAAGAATGTTGTGGTACTACTGTTGAGTGTTGATGAGTACTAGGATATTTTAGCAAAGTCCACACAAATTTCTCACTTGCATTAGGATAATATAATTGAGATGATATAATTGTCTCATGCCTTGAGTAGAAAAAGTAAGGGGGGGGGCATTCAGTTGGGTCTGTCCTCCTGTCCATTCATCCTTCCTTCCATTCATCCCACTTTCGTTTACACACAACAACTCCCTTAATTATTATTGGATTTTAACTTTGGTATGTAGCTAGATAATGATGAGACCTTGGCTGAATGTGATTATTAGCATTGTTCCACAGAGTTATAGCCCCTAATTGTTGGATCATCCCACTTTTGTTTCCACACATAACTCCCTTAATTATTATTGGATTTCAGTCCTATTTGGTGTTCAGCTAGATATTGACAAGATCTTGGGTGATTTTGATTGTCAGTGTTCTGTGTCATCATTTAGTAGAAATATTGACCCAGATTGTCAGCCCACCCACTTTTGTTTCCGCGCAATAACTCCCTTTATTATTATTGGATTTTAACCAAATTGTATATGCACCATGATTTTCATGAGACCTTGGCTGAGTTTGATTGTCACCATTCTGCATCATTTAGTGGAGTTATAGCCCTTGATTGTCAGACCAACTCACTTTTGCTTCCACACAATAACTCCTATAATTATTATCGAATTTCAACTAAATTTTATAGGCAGCTCAATATAGATGAGGCCAACAAAAAGCAGGGAACATCAGTTCCAGGAATTTGCTTGCTTGTATTCATTTTGGATCCAGACCCCAGCATGACTGGTGGGATTAAATATTTCAAACAAAGGGTTAGGACCACAATTAGGATTCCCAAAAAATGATGGCCCAATTGGTTGGGTTTAATCTCTGCCCTCATCCCTCCCCTCCCCCCCCCCCACTGAGGTTCTCACATCCTTTGGTATAAAATTTATAATCCTCGTACCAACTTTCCAGATATAATTGTTTCACATACAATGCAATTAGTAGAATCCATCCACTAAGAAAACCAAAACTTATTGCCACCCAAACAGTAAGCCCAAGTGCTAACAGTCAAATTGTATGTCAGGTGGGTGAGATAATACTTACCAGTAATTTTACAGTGGAAATTGGCTGGTATCTAGATATCCAGGGAGTTTTACACAGGTGTAATAGTACTGTATATACTCGTGTATAAGCCAATACTAACTGCAAACTGCATAGACCCAGATCTGCCATCACATAATGCACCAGCAGATCTGGGTCTATGCAGTTTGTAAGGACAAATCAGAACAAACAACATAGACCCTGATCTGCCAGCGTATTATGCGACGGCAGATCAGGGTCTATGTTTGCATTTGGACCCGGTTTATACACGAGTATATACGGTATATTGTAAAATGTAGTTCCACAGTACAACCTTTCTTTACCACATCTCAATGATTGTGACATCAGCTGTGGATACAATTTGGTTGCATAAAGACGGTAGCTGTTGAGGAGAGGTAAAGTGTATTGATGACAAGACAGGAGAGTCAGAACCTGGCTGGATTCACATGAGAGAAAGGGTGGCCTTTATGGCAGGTTGCTTTGTAGATGCAAAGTAATATAAAAACTCCACAATAATTTCCACAGATTCTGGTGGAGACATCTCAGTCATTGTGACATCAGCTGCAGAGAACAAGGTGGGAGCAGTGAGAGAGGCTTTTCAGGAGGTCTTCAGAAGGGCAACTGTGGTGGGAAAAGTAAGTGACCCTGTCAGCTAATTTCTTTGCATACCTTACAATTCTTATATTGACGGAAGACATGTTTCAAATTAACATTTTTTTTCACTGTAAATTCACTTTTATTTGCAGTGTACCAATTTTTTTGACTTTGTGATTGCTTCAAACCAAGAACTTATATTTGTAAAGAATATAAGCACTGCAGGCACATATACAAATCAGGTTCCCATAAAGTACTTTATTATAAATCCACAAAACTTGACACCAATAAAATTAAATGAAAAAATATTTGCCTCAGTTTGTTAAATTTATACAAGCACATATCCTAAGAATATTTTGGGTTAAATATTTTCTTGTTGGAGGACACAAAAAAATTAGTCTGATTCAGGTGTGTTGTAGTGTTTATAATCCCAGATCATTGGGAGTTTATGAATATTCCTGTCTCTTTACTTTTTGGAAACATCTGGACAAAATGCAAACCTCATTATTATAACACTTATCCTTGCCATAAAAAGATATAACATAAACCTGATTTTCATTATTCATCCTGGCTAATAATCATAACATGTTCCATTAAGTTATAATAAGGTATTGCTTCAGAGATTCTATCCTTCCCATCACCTCATCCCAACTCCCATGTAGATGCATGGGGAACTAACAAAGAAAAATAGCACTTAAAATTCAAATGCATCAATGGAATCATTTGAATGAAAGTTTTTATTAGTAAGTACTTAACACTCAAACTTGACAAAATATACAGTACAAAAAGGAATAGTTACAAATTCTAATATAACCCAAAACAAAAATAATTGATATAAACAATAATGCAGGATTTCTGAGTTATTGCAATGGTTTGTCGGGGATCCATTTAACAACCCACAAATAGATCCGTGTCCTACTTTTGACACAAGTTATCAATTTATGGGTTGTTACATTAAGTGTTCACCAGGGTGGTTTACTTGTAAGTTATTATCAAGTTAGTTATCGAGTTATTTACTTAGAATTGTAGATAAAATAAATTTAGGTGAATTTATTATTCACAAGTTATTTAAATCTTGCAGGCACTTTGATTATATGGGTTTTTTCCGAGTTGTTCCCAAAAATCTTTTCTTTGTAGTGCATGATTAATTTATGAGTTATTAGTTTTTATCCATGCATAGAAGAATAGCATTAACTTACTGTCACCTGACACTGTTCTGTCATTTGATTGGTTAAAATATATAGGTACACACTTTAAGTAGCACTTAAAAGTTTCATTTGATTGACTGTGTGGTAAATTTTTTATAGGAATGACACCCATATGTTATCTCCATGTTTCTCCTTGGTTTTTAGCTCTACTGGTTATAGACCAGTTGAAAGCTTATGGAATGGCCTGTTTTCTGTCATTCATCATCTGTTAGCACAAGTTTGTTACTGATACATCTCCTAAACTACTTGGTGGATTGCCATGACACTTGACACACACATTTATTCCAAGGTCAAGTTGCTCCTAAATGAAAATGTTGCCGGTCAGATATCCTGTATGGGCACCTAGTGGCCATCTTGAAAAATTGTTATCGTTACTCCTCAGCAGATGGTTATATCAACACGGGGCTTTCATTAAAATACTTATGATATCTAGTTGGTCCTGAATGAAAATGCTGCCAATCTGACATTCACTATGGCAACCACAGCAGCCATCTTGAAAATCTTGGCTACTCCTTCTTAGTTCAAAGTCATATTGACATGGGGTTTTCACCAGAAGACTTGTAATGATGCCTGGTTGGTCCTAATTGAAAATGGTGCCGATCTTCCAATATGGCCACCATTGTGGTCATCTTGAAAATCTAGTATCTCTACTCCGCCTTTGATTGATTGCCATAATGACATGCGTTTTCACCAAAAGACTTCTTATCATGTCTAGTTGAAGCTAAATGAAAATGGTGTCAATCTTACATCCAATTGACAATCCAGTTATTGGTTAAGAATATGAGATGTTGGCAACACTCTACAATTATAAAGACAAAATGGTTTTATGTTGGATTCCTGGATATTCTTTTCAGCCAGTAGAGCATCAATCTCTATGAGGGACTCTTGCTTAGAGTTGTGTCAAGAATGCATAATATGATGTTGTATGTACAAGGGGATGATTCTAGTGCAGAAGAACACATGTGGTAGCCGAGTTAAAGTTACGGCCTTCAGTGTTCATCGTCTCCTCTGTTTTTATGTGTTTACCATCATTTTTATAGTAAGCAATTTTGTGGGAAATCAGCCAGTTTATGTCTACTGTTCTCTTAATTAAAGTATTATCTAGGATGCAATTATCACTGCCTTATATATGAAACGCCTCCAATTTTGTTTGTTATAAGTTCTTTCTGGGGTTGAAAATCACAAGTTTTAGAGATATTCATGTGTCACAAGGGAGAGGGGAAGGGTTGGTGTGATTATAAAAAGGGTATTTATAGAAGGATAAGCATTGTGGTGCCAGTGTTTTTACTGAGATTAATTTTTGTCCATTATCTGACAAGTTTGAAAATATATACATGTTAATGATTATGGAGCTTATTTTGATAGCATGTGACTTCAAAGGTAAGAGAGTACATTCACAACCGCTGCCATAGCCGAAAAACTGTTTAGTGCTACCTCAGTTTTGAGTCAACCATTGTACATTTAGACACAAAACATCATGAAGAGACTTTGGGTATTTGTAGGAAAACTATGCATTATGTTACTTGTATTTAACAGATTGCATTAAAAGTGTACATACATGTATAGTATTGATAAGTAAGATTTCTGAATATCAAAACTCTGATCTGAGAAATCTGGCAGGAACTGAATGCTCTATTGCCTATCCTCTCCCCTTATTTTTTGATAATGTTCTTTATATGAAACTATCAATATGCTACCATACTTCTTTGAATTTAAACTAAGTAGATATTGACAAAATGTGGCCTTTATAGACAATCTCATGTTACATTATTTTCACCATGAAGATTGATGTTAAAATTCTGTACAGATAGCTTTTGTGTTGCAGTTTTGATTAGTATCGTAATTTAATTCAAATTAACTTTTCAGAATTTTCTAAAGCACATGAACTAAGTAAAAATCAACTGCAAGCTTAGAGTATTTAGAAGAATGATTATTACTGCACAGTAGTAATTGTAATATATCAAACGAAACATTTTTTAAAAAACTTGTATACATGGAGTTATTTCCTAAGTATGGTGAGTTATTACCAATTCATTAATGATTTTTGTTAGCTAATTTGCATGCAAATGCTTCTAGGTTTAAATTGCTTCCACAGTTTAAATGCGAGTATTTAACTGGTTTGAATAGGTGTTACTAACCAGGATTATTTACGAGTTATTTACAATTCACAGTAACTCTGCGGTGTAAATTAGTAACAGTTTATTAACCAATCTCTTAGCTAAATTTGCATGCAAACCTTTTGGTTTAGATGCAAGTTATCATGGTTTATTAGCATTTTTTTATGTGATACGACCAATTACACATTTTGACCATATGTGTAAAACATGTTTTATTGAATACTTTCAATTTTATCAGGAAAGTCCGGCAACTACAGCAGCTCAGCCTGTGGGGTTTACTGCTGGTCTGAAAGGGGCAGAAGAAAGGATCCAAAACCTCCGCCGCTCAGGCTCTATCCCAGAAAGTCAACCAATGGTTTCAGTGGAGGGGTTTATCGTTGAACTCTTGCCAGACAGGTTCTTTATTTTAGCATCATGAAATTGTTCCAAATTTAATTTAAATTCAACTCATTTACATATACAGTTTTTTAAATTTACTTATTTGCTGTATATATTTATATTGTATTGCTGTTGAAGCAGATAATTTCAAAAATGTATGTCTTGTTGAATTTATGACAATTGATAAACACTTGAAAATTTTCTGATTTGTATTAGTTTTACACTATGTTGTAAAAACTTATAATAATAGTGATGTGAAAGGGGGAAATAAAATAAAAGATCAAGAATATCCATTGAAAAGAGTCATGTTGGCTGTTTTCATGTGTTCAGCAATTTCGTTTATTTATATTGGGAACTCTTTAAAGGCTTTAAGACTGTTTCTGTTAATCTTACAGCTTCATTTTGATAATCCTGCCTGTCCTTTCTTAGTGAGTGAATGTAGTATGGTTTGCATATTGTCCTGCATTTCACATTGCTTCATTCAAGAAAGAGAAATGAAACTTTGTGATGTGATTGGTGGTGGATGTAGATGTGCATGTTAGTCGCAGAATTTGTATCACCTCTAAAGTTCGAATTAATTTCCAAGTCCAAGATACAAGACATGTCCTAAAACAATAGTACTACTTGAAGACAAATTTTAGAGATAATCATTGAGGAAAGGGGAAAAGATACTGAATAATTTACTCGGATTTAAGGAAAAGAAAATGATTTAATGAGCAGCATCAGTTCGATCAGAAAGCTTAGTCTTTTGTTATATAAACCGCCATCAAGCGCAAGTATCTTTACATAGTTTGTTAATATTAGGACAGTAAAATATCTTCATTTATCCTTGAAAATGAATTGTAAATTTACAGAACTCCTTACTTCTTCAGGATGTTCAGGGGGTTTTCCTTTCTAACTACAGCTGCATTGACAGTTATCAGTACACATTCAGGCATTTCTATCATGTACTTAAGTAAAACAAATTTAGCAGGCACAAAATATTAAACTACTTTTACTAAAATATTTTTTTGTGAAAAGTATATATTATTGCTGACTAGTATTTTGCAAAAATTGTATGTCATGAATATGGTGAAATCAAAGTATTTGCAAAGTTTTAATAACAGTAAAATATTTTGATTTATTATTGACGGCAAGTTACAATGTTCACGTTTCAGGTGGTATGAAATGAGCTGCCTTGTGTTAAAAGACCCTGAGCATAGAATTGATCTTCAGGTCTTCTCCCAACCTACACTGATCCCAGCTGAGTACATTCTAACAGCCCAGGACCGCACGCCTTCTGACTACCCACTTCGCTGGTCAGGTTTGGCCGTTTCAGTTGGATACGTGATTGAAGAAGCACAGCCACATATCGGGCATGCAGACTGGCAGAAGTCACTTGTTGGAGTTAGCCGTAGAGAATCTCTTTACCTTGCCGCAAAATCTCTGGCCTATATGTATAAGGAGAGATTACCTTCATCTTTTGTATCTTGATTCTACTTTGTTAATAACCTGGTGAATGTGGTACTTATCTTGTGTTTTTCATTATAATGACACATAGTTTAGTTTCAAACTTTCAGGAAAGAACAAAGTTCTGAAGTATGTCTTATTGTTTCTGAAAGGAATAGATGCTTTGAATAGAGGAGTTTACATGAGAATTCATTTCATATAAATTTATGAAGCGAGTTCAATAACATTATATACCATGAGCTGCTTGCAGTGAGTGGCATATTGTATTATTCCTTAAGTTCTATAAATTTAATATGAAATGATCCCAATCTTGAGATACCACCTATCACATAACATTAAATACTTTGTATCATTCTATAATGATGGTATGTGTTGTTGCTGAAGGTTATGTCACATGATGGGACACAATAAAGGAACAGTATGTCATAAAATTTGAAAAATCTCTTTAATAAACATTTAGTCATAATTATTTTAATGGAATATTGGATTTTTATGCTTTAATGGTTGCTTTTTGAAGGCAAGTGAATTTTCCAATGAAACTGTATCACTGTGCCCAACATAGTAACTGTTCATGGGAGCCATAAAATTAAGCTGTGTTATAAGTGAGGGAACCTTATCCTGAGGGATGTTTCAGCATGGTTATATGATAATAGTGCATAAAAACACAAAAACAGAGTACATGTATTTAACGATGTGAAATCACATTATAATCGGTTCTCATTAGCCATGAACAAAAATTAAGTGAAATAATTAAAGTGGCAATGATACAACAAAATTAAAAACACTTGAATAGAATCCATTACCATACTCTTATTGTAAGAAGGTAGTGGTATACTGGGGGGCTTCATAGTGAGGGACTTCTTTACTTTGGCATTTTATTTCTCTAAGTTATTCTGTGCAATAACATGGCAAAAGATGTGGAAATGGTGTGCCAAATTTTAATGTTTGATTTTTCAGCTTCTGTCTTTAAACCTTCATGAGAGTTATTTATTTTTTTACATGCATCTCTGGCACTTTTCTTGTCAGAACAGTTTTCCTGGTCCAAATTGATTTTAGTCAGAATGATTTCATTGCAGAGTAACTTGCTGTATTTCATGGTAGCTTGCTTCATGCAAGTAGAAACTCAGCACCAACTTGAACTAGGTAATACAGGTCTTTGTCAAATAAGATAAGAATTCTTTATTTCAGACTGCATGGCCCATACATCTAAATTAAAATGTAAATGTATCTTAAACATAACAAAACAGGTACAAATATAGAGACATGTATTTAACTACTGAATGATTCTGTCATTGTTAAAAATAAAATTTTGTAAGACATTTAAAGAATAATTTGTTCCATCAGTCTATATATAAGCCAAGAATTAAAATGAATATCATACTTCCACTGAAATTTAAAGATACAATTCTTAATTGGATATTCTTATCATCATTGGAAATTTATACTTTCTCATTAATTCGTCCAAACTAAATACATTATAGTTTATAACATGGTAGAGGCACTGTTCCATCTTCAAAGCTTAGTAGTAAATGAAGAATGTTGTTATAACAAATAACTAATTTTCTTTTTATACATTCACTAAATTTTGTCCATAGAGGTATGCAATACATTGTGTAGCAATAAGATTTTAATAATCTAATTTTGATATTCAAAGAACAGTTTCTAAATTTAGCATGTTTGAGTATACAAAAATCTTTAATGGCTCATCATATCTTTATTCTTTGATAGATTGGATTTTAAAATATGACCCAAATAAGTATAACTGTTGACATATGCAAGTGCATGACCATTAAAAAGTACAGAAATAGAGACCATGGTGATTTGAAAGGTGTCGACTAAAAATCCATTTATATCATTCTCCAGTGCATGATCTTCACGTATCTTTAATAATTTCCTTAAACCTGTGATAGAATGATTTATTATCAGCCAAGCTAAACTTTTTATGAAAAATAAACCATTTAGTGGCAGATGTAGTCCTACTTGATGTTGACCCAACTTACGATTTAAATTGTCAATGTATATGTTAAAAAACAGAGGTGAAAGAACACCTCCCTGCCTCACTCCATTGGTTACATGGAAGAGACTGGATACTGCAGTTCCTCAATGCACATAGTTAAACCGTTTGTCATAGCAGTTAACTAGGATATGCACCGTCTAAATGGGTATTTGGGATATGCACTGTCTAAATAGATATTTGGGATATGCACTGTCTAAATGGGTATTTGATTGTCAAAAAGTGTTAAATGATTGACCCTATCAGTTGCCTTACTAGCATGTAAAATACATGCAAACACAGGGCTGCCATGTTTAAATAATAGTCATCAGTTTCTTTAAAAGCAGAGCCAAACGACTGTTAAGTGTTGTTTTTTAAAACATACCTGATTATCAGAAATCGAGACTTCATATCATTGTAGTACAATACATTCAAATATTTTTAAAATGATTGTCTTGATGGCTATAGGTCTATAGTTATTTTTGTCTGCCATGTTATAAATTTCACTTTTCAATAGAGGAATAACTGACACTTTTGTGAAATCATCTGGTACAAAGTTATGGACAAGTATACAATCAAATAAAACCATTAAAAGAACATTTAAAATGTTCTACATATAAAATACCTGACCTTTAACATTTAGCCCCCATTTGTTTAGCTATTGCATGTACAATCTCAGACAGTGAGATCAGTTCAATAAAACTAGAAGGGGATTTGTATACTGAAAGAAGATGATCCTTATTTGAATAATTTTTTAATGCTATTGAGTAAGGATTCAAAATGATATTTCCACATGTTGCATATATTATTTTGGCCTTGGTTCCCATCTGCCTGTTGGAAGTGGTAGTAGTATTTTGTTTAACTTGCTTCCAGAATTCATGTTGGTCTAACTTTTTTGATTTATTTGTGAGAGTGTCTGATGTGTGTTTTAATTTCCTTACACAGTCTAAGGGCATACTTAAACTGAGCTTTTGTTTCATGCATTAGGTCAATGTGACGCCCATGACAAGTTTTACCATTATCAAGTCACATAAGGTAAGCATTTCATACATCATAAAGTCATTCAGTTCTTTGACAGTCATTCCAGCCCAATATAATATAGTGACCAGGTTTGGATTTTCTCACCAAGTATTTACTGCAGTTGGATAAGTTTGTCATTATATCTGTCTAAAGCCTATTAATCTGCTTCACATGATCATGATTGCTACACAGTACTGGATATCTGTTTCACATGATCAGGATTACTACACCCATGATCTTTATAGACTGCTACACAGTACTGGATATCTGTTTCACATGATCAGGATTACTACACCCATGATCTTTATAGACTGCTACACAGTACTGGATATCTGTCTCACATGATCAGGATTACTACACCCATGATCTTTATAGACTGCTACACAGTACTGGATATCTGTCTCACATGATCAGGATTACTACACCCATGATCTTTATAGACTGCTACACAGTACTGGATATCTGTCTTGTTTAAGAAGAACGCAGAGTTTTGCATATAACAAGAGTAATTGGTAATTTCTCTAGTAGATGATCCATTATCAGTGGATGAATGCAAATGCTACAATATCTAAAAAAATTGGCCTATGTTATTAATATATACCATATCATGGTAATTTTAGTTACTATATGTTCATCATGCAGAGATGAGGTTTGACATTTTACACCTAGAAAAGTAATCAACACATGTAGTGAAGATAAGTACTGAATTTGAATGATCATTGTTCATATCATAGGTTCATATGCAGGTTAACTTTGATTGAACCTTGTAATATCTCCTCTTAAATGCTGTAATATTTTCAGCAGATTTTACATGTAGTGGAAGCTTATTCCACTGAACTGTATTGGAAGCTTTTCTTACATTGCTCTGTTGGTTATAGTGGATGAAGGGTTTTAGGTAATATTGATTTCAACTGGTAAAGTGTTGAATAAGGCCTGAAAAAAGCCCGTACATACTCTGGTGCAGCTCCATTTTAGACATTTATGCGCAAGAACTGTGGTGTGTTTTGTTTTGCCCAACTTTGAACTCTGATACACTCTGGGTCTAATCTTGTTTGGATAACTTCAGTATCAGAACTAGATGAATATAAAGTTGCATCATCTGCAAACAGATCTGTATTTGTGAATTAATTACTTAATGGAAAATCATTTACATAAGTAAGAAAGTGAAGAGGGCCTAAAAGAGAACCTTGGGGGATCCCTGAATGAATAGTATGAGTTTGTGAGCTAATATTGCCACTGGTTATTTGTTGAAACCTTTGATTTAGGTAATGATCTAAACTAGTTTAAAGATGATTTATCAAACCTGTAACAGTTCAACTTTTGCAACAGAATTTCATGATCAACTAGATCAAAGGCTTTCTTGAAGTCAAGAAAAACAATCCCAGTCAAAGAACCATTATCCATTTCTTGTAGCCAAAGATTTGTTAATTTGGTGAGTTATGTCTGGCACAAGTGTTATTTTCTAAATCCTGATTGTGTCTTATGAAATAGAAAGTAAGTTTCAATAAATTGTTAGACCTGTTTAGCTAATTCCTTTTCAAATAATTTTGATAATACTGTTTGAATGGATATTAGTCTGCAGTTCCCTGGATCCTTTTTAAAGTTAGGTATAACCATTGCAAATTCAAATGTATCAGGAAAGGTACCAGTCATTATACTTAAGTTTATAATATGTGTTAATGACTTTATTATTACTGATGCAGCAGTTTATAAAATATTGGTACAATGGATATTGGTCTTTAGTTTCCTGGATCCTTTTCTCCTTGTGTAAAGATAGGTGTAACCTTTGTACATTTAAGGGTATTTGGAAAGTTACCAGTCATTATATTTAAGTTTATAATATGCATTAATGACTTTGTTATTACTAGCTCTTTTAAATGATAGAAGGGCAGCAAACTCAATTGGGGTGTTAGTCTGGTTCTGAATACAGAGACAGGAGCAGTTTGTGAATAAATTATTGAACATTACAACAATATCTTGTAGAGCTGTTACTATGTCATCATTTTGCTTAAGTCTAGCAGGGGAAAAAACCGTTCTTGGATGGGTTCAGCTCTTTTTATATGCTTCCACAATATCTTGGTACTTTTTCATCAATAGCCTGTTTATAGTCTTCTTCTTTTGCCTTGTCAATCAGGTGCTTAGCTTTATTTCTCCATTTTCTATAGTATTTCATGTCTTTTTGTGAAATGTATCCCTTAGATGCCTAGCCTGATTGATCTCAAGAGTAATCTACTTCAGTTTAAGTTGGTGTTTAACCCTTCTTGTTTTAATTGAGCCATGGTTATCTCACACTATTAAATATAACATTATGGTGACAGTATTATGAACATATTGGAGTAATATAGTCATGGGGAATTACACTAATGCTTTTGGATAACATATTCACAAACCACCTCTACTCCACAAGTACCATCACATCTCACACACCCCACCAGGTTTTGGTCATATGGGACATTTATCATTGCATACCTCAAAGAAAATCTAAGGTCAGTTAAGGCACTGCTCTTTCACAATGTGATAATTGAGTCTTTTTAGTTCATTTTGCATAATTATATGTTCCCTTTCTGGAAAAACAATTGCTAATTTATACGACAATTTCACTCCACAGAATCGATGAAAATGATTTTTCTCAGACATAAATTGAGAGAGTAGGTTGTAGAAAGCCACAATATATTTCCCATAAAATGAGAGTCAGTCATAAGCAAAACAAAACAAAAATATCAAAAAAATTTATGTCTCTAGTATTAGTCACATGATGGATGTCATGGCTGCACAGTCATTTTTATTTTTTCAGACTGTTGGAAAGTTGAATGGGGGTTGTTATCACATGTCTGCTGTTGTAGGTTATATGCCTGACTTGATGTCAAGTCCTGTACAAATATACATGCTGGATATTTTTGATATCACGGTTATATCATAATTCCAACCATATTCAGACTATTGTAGTTTACAAGTACGGTGCAACTGCAAACTGCACAGTCCCATATATGCTATTGCATAATGCACCAGCAAATTGTTAGGAGTAATCAGTAGAACAAACTGCATACACCCTAATGTACTGGCACATTATATGACAGAATATCAGGGTCTATGATGTTTGCAGTTGGATCCAACTTAAAAGTGAGTATATACAGTATGTATAATAAAACAGATCATTCACCCAACAGGACACTATCAGTACAAATTACATGACACTAGCTAAAGGAAGTTAAAATGCTGTGAAAGTTTATTCTTACAATTTTTATACAAAATAATACATGTACGTATATGGATTCTGTTTTCAACATGCTTAAGCCAGGCCCCAGTTTCACTAAGTTCTGAAAATGTATTCTCAAAATTTAATTGAGATTTTTACAGTAACTGCTTTTAACAATATTGAGATTTTTGTTAGAAGTAGAGATGGTAGAAAGGATGAAAATTAATTCTGTTGTTGCAAAATTATACACCTGAAACTCTTTTCATTCTTAAAAGAAATAGAGTCAATGATTTCCTCAGATTTAAGAATTTGCTCACATTTTCCTCTTGGATTAAAAAAGAATTAAATATATCGTGACTGCATTGTAATTCTTGATGCCTGCTAGTGAAAAATTCATTCATGCCAACATGGTAATAATAAAGATATTAAAAAATCCCATGGTGAAGTAGGAAACATGAAATGCTGAGTGAAACTGGGGTCAGATGCTGTCATTGAGTATACATGAACGAGAAATAATTGCAAAGTACTGTAAATTTAATCGTGATATTTTAGTGAAAAGAAATTGTAGTGAACTCGGCATGCTTGTGACATACTTACATGAGTACTTATTTCAAATTAAATTCATGAAACAAGTTAAAAAATTTCTGACTTTTGCAAGTCATGGTAAGGAAAAGATAGGTATTCAAGTTTCATTAATTTCACTTGAAATGAGCACAAAAGATTCTGTTTATAACATGACAAAAAAATACTTATTTTATTTGATAAGACTTCAGAATAGTGATGTGAAATTACTTTGAAATAAATCTGGCAGCCTTGGTCATTACGCCTTTGCCATCCATGATTAGTTATGTCATGGGGTGTTATTATGTGTTACATATAGAAAAGTATATTAACCTAAGTAAAACATACTTGGGATCCAGGGAAGGCACTTCCAGTGTGGAGTAGTCACCTATAGATGCAATTTATAATTTTTTTATCATTTTCATACGAACTATTTGAGTAATCAGAGTACCCTGGCATATATTTTTCAAAAACTGCCTTCCCTGGGTACCATGTATGTTTAAATGGAACAGCCCTAAATAACACAATAGTCATGTGATACCTTTTTTTTATGTTGCCAATTCACATTTTGTATGTAACTGTTGATGAGAATAAAATGTTCTCGAATTTATTCGTCTTACAAAAGCCACAAAAACTGTATGCTCGTGAACATTTACGGATTAGTAATTATTATTTTTTTATTATTATTATTTAGTGTTCAGTTTGTACAGTATGTAAATCAGTGTGAGCTTCTTTCTTTCTCAAGTATTTGTTCTATAATTTATATTTATAGGTTTAAAACTTTCCTTTTAATTGGCACTATATAGCCATTATTGTGTTAACATGCTGTTAAACCCTAATACATACATACATCCGTGTTACAAAGAAATTTTACACAAATAGAACAGAAACAATAATTGTATCTGTGTACTTGTAATTATGAATGTTTTCGTACCTGCGTGTACTTGTGGAATTTTCAGGAAGGGGAAACAACTCATTTAAAATTTGTTACAGTTTTGAATACCAATTGTAGCTTAATTGTTATGGTACTTTTTCATGGAATAATTTTATTTCAGTATGCTAGTAATAATATATTACTCTATTTTTAATTTGAATGATTATCATACATATTAATTAAATTGGTGAAAAAATGCATATTTGACTTTTTATCAGCCCAGAGCAACAATCTCACAGCCAAACAGTTCAATTCTTATACATGACTCCCAACTCCTCAACTGACACTACAAATGAAATTTCACATCTTTAGTTAAAATTATGATTTACACTTGTCAGTCATTTATGGATGGGTGCAGTCTGATACCAAACTTTTATGCCTGGATTCATGATGAGAACACAAAATGAAGTCTCTAGTACAAAACCTTGTTTCACTAAACTCTTTTAATTTTTGAAAAATAAGCAATACATGTACTTTCGTCAAACTTGTTGAGTGTTTAAATCTGTAACTCATGGCTACTTAAATTTAATGACTTTCTGCAGTATGTGATTGAATGTGACATAAATTTACTTATAAAGGCCTGAAGACCTTTTTTTTAGTTCAGAAGTTACTTAACCTGACAATGGTATGAAAATATGTTTGGTGCTAAATGCATAAAGTAAAATGTTTTATGCCCATTATTTATGTCCATGCCGTAGTCTATGGAGAGAACAAATAGTGTTACCCATGTGCATCCCATCCCAATACATCACATCATGCCTGTCTTTAATTTTGGTTCTGCTCAATAACATTTGAAGGACATCATGGATAATAATAAAAAAATTCACTTTAAGGCTTTATACAAAGAAAACTAGGTCAAGTTCAATTTTGAACATTTTCTGATGAAATTTTAAAGAGTTATGGTTCCTGTTTGATTTAGAACTCTCTTTGTGCATATTGAAACAAGCTATATTCCACTGCACTGTATTGGTGAGGGTATCTAAGCTGTATGGACACATTTCCAGTATATTCCACTGCACTGTATTGGTGAGGGTGTCTAAGCTGTATGGACACATTTCCAGTATATTCCACTGCACTGTATTGGTGAGGGTGTCTGTGCTGTATGGACACATTTCCAGTATATTCCACTGCACTGTATTGGTGAGGGTGTCTAAGCTGTATAGACACATTTCCAGTATATTCCACTGCATTATATTGGTGAGGGTGTCTAAGCTGTATAGACACATTTCCAGTATATTCCACTGCACTGTATTGGTGAGGGTGTCTGTGCTGTATAGACACATTTCCAGTATATTCCACTGCACTGTATTGGTGAGGGTATCTAAGCTGTATAGAAACATTTCCAGTATATTCCACTGCACTGTATTGGTGAGGGTGTCTAAGCTGTATAGACACATTTCCAGTATATTCCACTGCACTGTATTGGTGAGGGTATCTAAGCTGTATAGACACATTTCCAGTATATTCCACTGCACTGTATTGGTGAGGGTGTCTAAGCTGTATAGACACATTTCCAGTATATTCCACTGCACTGTATTGGTGAGGGTATCTAAGCTGTATAGACACATTTCCAGTATATTCCACTGCACTGTATTGGTGAGGGTGTCTAAGCTGTATAGACACATTTCCAGTATATTCCACTGCACTGTATTGGTGAGGGTATCTAAGCTGTATAGACACATTTCCAGTATATTCCACTGCACTGTATTGGTGAGGGTGTCTAAGCTATATAGACACATTTCCAGTATATTCCACTGCATTGTATTGGTGAGGGTGTCTAAGCTGTATGGACACATTTCCAGTATATTCCACTGCGCTGTATTGGTGAGGGTGTCTAAGCTGTATAGACACATTTCCAGTATATTCCACTGCACTGTATTGGTGAGGGTGTCTATTGCATTACCAATATCACTTTTATAAGCAGTACTGCTCATATACTTCCTGTGTCACCTGTTTCTGTGTGCAGGTTTTAAATTTTGAGTTACTGGAGCCACTTTGCTGAAACTTTACACATAGACACACACACACACATATATATATATATATGCATCATGGCTAGACTTTGCACTGCAAGCCACAGAGTCACCTGCTTCTGTGTGCAAGTTGTAATTTTTGAGTTGCTTGAGAAACTTTGATGAACTTGACTCCTGTATATACATCATGACTAGACTTTGCATTGCATGCCATAGTTAGATCCCTTCCTATTTCATACATCAAGACTAGACTTTGCATTGCATGCCATAGTTAGATCCCTTCCTAGTTCATACATCATGGCTAGACTTTGCATTGCATGCCATAGTTAGATCCCTTCCTAGTTCATACATCATGGCTAGACTTTGCATTGCATGCCATAGTTAGATCCCTTCCTAGTTCATACATCAAGGTTATGGCAAGGGAAAATTAAACCCTTTTGCCAGTTTTTGTTGACATATTTATATGTGTGATCTCTAACTTTGGAACTAATGGAGATGTTTTGATGAATATTTACCAAAATATACATTATGACTGAACAGCATGTTGCCTACCATAGCCAGTATGGTTGATTACTAGTCTGAGCCCACAAAAGAAACTTTTGTACCTATAGACTGGTTGATTACAAGTCTGACTCCCCACCCCCACCCCCAAACTACATTCCTTGCAGCTTTGATTTTTCAACTACTTTTAAGTTGTGAAATTGCTATAGATTTATATGAATTATTTTCTTTGTTTATGAAACTGTAAAATGAGTTGCATTGGGACCATTCTTCACTGTGTCTGTATGATCCATTTCTTGAGTAGGGACAGTCATAAACTTGTCTTGCTTTGATGTTCTCCTTTTCTGGAACATAATGATGACTTTATAGCCCAATACAAACAGACAACTGTTTGACAGCACAAAAACACCATACAGCAATGGAAACAGACCTATCTTGGGAATCATGTGTGGAGGGAAGGACAAACTTATCAATGTCATACTGAGGGGGAAATTCTGAATTCCTGTTTCCAAGGCAATAGTCCTACATTGCACATGGTCCTGCCTGAATACCAGAGCCACAAAGTAGCCAAAAGCAAAGCCAACAAATGGGAGGAAAAATGACCCAACATAAATTTTCCAGGAGGACTGGTACATGAAAGGATACAATACACTGACCAGTGTCATGGTGAGAATGACAGCCAGGACTCCCACATAGCTTCCAATCTGAAAAAAAAGAGAAGTAATCAATTTATTTTTATTGAAAGAGATTTATTCTTTATTGGGGAGTAATATTTTGAGTGGTAATAAAATTAATCCTCTTCACTTTTCTCATCAAGCTCCAATACACATTTAAATTTAACTTAACTTTAATGTGTACATAATTTTATTATGTAGTGTTACGTCTAGGGGTTAGAAATAGTAACAAAAGAAAGAACGACTCAAACAAGCTTTCACAATTTATAAAATATAAATTTAATTTCCTAAAATATTAAATATTTCAAACAAACAAAGTGAAAGAATTCAAAATAACCTGCAGTTTAGAAATTCCTAAATAATCCTAAATGTCGTATTGAATTTTAATAATCTGGAAGTTAATCCAAAGTATTCCTAATGAAGTCACTAATGTGTTGATGTGCCACAAGAAAGACAGTTTTAAATCCAAATGTTATTAATCCCAGATAAACTCCTGTGAATGTAGAATATTGTTAAGTTCCTTGAAGAATAGTACTTAAATCCAAAATGTACTATGTATATAAAAGATTTTCGCCAGCAGATTTTACAAGCATTAAAAATCTTCCTCAATAACCTTATGATTCTGGAGAATTGCAAAGAATGCCCATTCACTGGTTATATTGGCATTATATAGTCTTATCTTATGGCGTAAAAGAGAATTTAAACTTCTAATACTACAACTTAGAATGAGTTCTGTCAACAACCTTCTTTAACCAATCAGAAACTAGGTCATGCATGTTACTGCTTGTAGTGCCTTTACACTACAATTAAAATACCTTATTACAAATGAACAAAATGTTGACATAGGATTCAGGTCATAAAATCAGCATGCGCTACCACGTGATTCACCATTGTGGGTTAAGCTGACCGACATAATTATTGATTTTCCTAGGACATAGCATGACTCCTGTAAACATGTTGAAATACATTGTATTTTACAAATAGCGTAGGCTACTGAACTAAGGAATTATAATACAATGATTAAAAACCCAAATGAAAACTATTATAATTTAGAGATAATACATAATGCCGTAACAGTAGAAATACAGTGATGGTAGTGGTGTGCAAACATGCCACATGTAAGAAATAACTCATACCCATCAGATATCAGATAAAACTGTTTTTGTTGGGAGATTAAGGGGTATATGAGTCAAATGAAGCTCACAGGTTCAATAATCCCTTCATCTCGCAAACAGGTGTTTATCTGCAACAACTGATGCCAGATTGTTATGATTTATTTCTTTTCTAACTTACTTGGTAAGGATTTTCTAAATTTATGATCCCTCTCCAATGAGTATGAATTTTCCCATTGGAAACACAGTATCTCTATTCAAATTAGCTAATCAGAATTTTTCAAGTTAGCACATGCTTTCAAACTTGTGAGTGCAACATTATGAACAAATGCAGCCGATTGGATGTAAAATTTAGCCATTATATTATAATTTAACTTTGTTATTGATTGAGTGGTGAATTACAGGTATGGATAAAGTGTATAGGAGTTTAAACAAAATGTGTCAAAAAAGTTTAGAATGTGAGGCAAATTGAGTGAGGTCAAACATACAAATGAGCTGACATGAAGATGAATCAAGCTATCAACTTCCATATTTGGACATTTCAACAGGCAGTTGGCTCTGATGTCATCCATCAGTAGACTGATGTCAGAGACTCAGACCACTTGTCTATTGGCCTCTCTCCCAATCCAATGGTGGTGATCGCAGCTGCAAGGGAGGTAATCATACCAAACTCGATAGTAAATATGTGAGCAAAGGTTATTGTGAGATTCATATTTTTAGAAACCAGTGTCAGTACTCCAATAAACATCTGATTTAATAATACAATCACCCTTGCAGGCTCAGAGATGTAGAATAGACCCCTCCTGCATGTTGTATGAGATGACTAACCCAGACAACCATGTTGTCCTGGGATACATCCCATGATGATGTTCCAGCTGAGAAGGTTGTGGATTTTTTAAAACTCTGGTTTATATAAAAAAATTGATTTTATCTTTGTTTGCCTGGTCTTTTGGGGATACCTAAATTTACTCTACACTGTATAGCCTGATTGTGCTTATGTGTAGTTATGTATGTATGTATGTATGTATACATATATCAGAGGTAGAAAATTTATGAAAATTCATGGTTGCTTGGACAAACTGGTTGCAAAGAAGATTCTTTTTGGTTGCACGTAATATTGCAGTAATACAAATTATTCAGCAACTTTTGTCATATATATATATGTAACACCTGGTTTGTGTGAACAATTATAGGTATGTTATGTGGACATCAAATGCCCCACAATTCAGAATGATATTTCTCAAAAACTTTTATGCAGGTACATTTCAAATCTGACTGAGATAAAATTATGCCCATGTTGAAAAAGTCCACATTATTTAACGAAAAAGGTTTTCTCCCTTGTACCAATAGGCTCTCATCAGTGAACTCCCCAAGCATCATTTGGTGTATTCTCAGTGTTTTCTATATTTTATTCTGGCTTGACAAAAATTTCATAGCATGCTCTGATTGCTCCACAGATACTTGCCCTAAAAATATTTGCATAGTCAATCCAAGCACTCAGGTGATCAGATTGGTCAAATGAGTTGTTTCACTTTAGTCTGCTCCATATCAATAACTTTTATTTTGTGGAAGGTAAAAAGGCCAGTCTAGCCTCACACTGTGCCAACACGTCTGCAAACATAATAAAGTTTATTTTCCCCAGTTCCTCTTTTGATATGGAAAGTTACAAAAAATGTATTGCGATAAATCTTTGCTTATTATTTGACAGTTCACACTGGGAACATGGTCTTAAGCATTATCGTCTGTAGTAATTTTCAACAACCCCAACTCGCCTTTGCAGAAAATTTTACTATCAGACCTTGATAAATACGTAGAAATCTACCATGCAGAACCCCATGCTCTGGGTGTCCTTGACAATGACTGCATTAAATATACAGTCCACAGTTGGATTACATTGAAAGTAGCTGTTGGATCATGAATGAGACATAAGTAGGGCTCGGGAAAACCACCCATCCTCTTATATATGAACATGTCCACACTATACATACATTGACCTATAAACTCTTCTATATACAAATCTAGATGACATACCTGCTGAACATAGAGATATATGCACACAAGCATGTATAAATACATATATGAACACATCCACACTATAATACATATGTATAATCTCTTCTATGTACAAGTCCACATTATTTATCTAATTGTCATATACATTCACATGTCCACACAAGTCCCCATAACCTCAGTTGTACTATATGTCCAAATAAATGCTTGATCTGTTTTAATCTACCCACAATATAAAGATGTCCACAATATAAGGATGTCCACAATATAAGGATGCCTAGATAAGCCCATGTCATCTTGATATTCCTTGTGTGGACATGTGCCTGTATGTGTCCAGCGGATACTGTATGTAATATGGACATGTATATACAAGAGGCAATGTGGACATATTGAAATATGTCCCCATAACTGCTTGCAAATATATACATATATATATATATATATATATATATATATATATATATATATATATATATATATATATATATCTATATAAAACCATCAGATTTGTAATGTGGACTTGTATATACAAGAGGCAATGTGGATGTACTTGTGGGTTAAGTACACATATCTGGAGACAGTTGTAAGTTTTATATATGTCGTTATATAGATTAAAAATAAAAAACCATGTTCATATATAGCATTGTTAAAGTCATTTAAATACATTCCTTTCACCAAATTAACACCAAAAAAAGCTGAATCACTGTGTCCCCACATAGCAGGTTCAGATCCAAGTCCATGTAGAGATGGTTGAATAGGTATATATATAGAGCTAGACAATTTTTTAAAAAGCATGGTTGCCCACTGGACAACCAGACTGCAAAATCTGCTTGCCTGTAAAATCATGTGGTTGTCCACATTTAGAAAATCCCAAAATGCAATTCCACTTAAAATGATTAATCAACAGTAAATCAAATTTTGTTGCAAATGTCAAATCAAATTATTAACTTCATTTCTCAATAAATGACACATAAAATGTATGATTTAATCAACATCTGGATTTTAATATTTATGCCTCATCAGTTTCCCTCTATGCTCTTGGAGCACAAAGGAACTCTAACATCAGTAAAAAAAGATCCAATTTCAAAGAACTAAAATAGACATAATTCTGGCTGTCTATAAATTATAATTTGTCCTGTATGAGTAACATTTTGCAAGTTGTTACTGTAAAATCTTTCTCTGTATTATGCATAGAATCAGTACTATAATTTCAAAATTACTGTTAGTTTCAAATGTTTACAAGCTTTTTTCCTGATATGAATATTAAGCTTATGCCAAATAAATGTCTTTGATCTTCACAATAAAAAGTTTGTTATTACATTTACTAACATTTTCTTGTTTATTTTATACATTATTTGACTTCATTTCATCTTGTGTAATTTTTTCCTCTTAAAATGCACATGAATGTATCATGCAAGTTACCGAATCTATTTTTGTAGGTTAAATTATCTATCTGTCATACTTTCAAAAACAAAAAAAAAAAGAAAAGAAAAGACACATAATTAGCACAGTAGAAGTATTTATCATTATAATGTATCTGCACAGAATTATGAAAAAGTAATTGCCTTTTGAAGTCATCAATATATAAGCACTATGATAAAGTCTATGCATTATGTAGAGGGATTGAAAACAACTACAATCTCAGCATGTATCTGTGTACGAATGGTGGTTAAAGAAAACGTAATTATTTGAGTACATATAGGTTTCTGGTGTCTCCTCTTTGGGCAGTTGTTGTTTTGCAATACACTAATAAGTGCCAGAAAATAAACATGGTGTTTCAGTGAGCTTAACATCTGGCATTAGCCAGCCCTGTATCACCAGGTGACAGCAGGAAGTAGGATTATTACACATGATCGACTATGCTGGGTACCTGGCATAAAAAAATAGACCCGCAGGTTGCCGATACAAATTGATTTTTCATCATAGTAATCAGACATGTTATAAACCATAGCCATCAAAATCTAGTTGCCTGACTGGCTGTGACTATGATACACTTGGTTGCCAAAAGCTAAAATTTAGTTATCCCAGACTGTGGGGCAATGGATTTTTCTACCCCTGATACATGTTTAATAAGTCATATGGTTTAATAGTGAAACACTTTTGAATTTTGTTAGAATATCTTTTAGACCATGTGGACCCCACGTGCCATGTACATTAGTTGTCTTACCTTAAGAATAAAATTCGCTATTTTTGTAAACCGCCACCTGATGAATATTCCAAATGCTGCCGGCACAACAGTCATTACTAGGGATGTGATGATATTGATGTAAGGAATTGTAATTGATTCATCTGTCCAGCTTCGACTGTATAGCCATATGTTAAATGGCATCATTCCCAGAGCTAGCACTGTGGAGAGTGTTGTCATAGTGAGACTGCAAAGAACATATAATGTCATGGATTAGATCTTCATCTATTAAAATGCATAGTTAAGCAATATCCTTGTTTTGAATTTATAAATAGCAATTTTATTGGTGACAAAAGGTTAAAATGAATTGCATAATGCCAACAACAATTTTTTTAAAAAAAAACTTTAAAATATGTCACTTAGTCCAGATAATGATTTGCATATGCATAAGTTCAAGATACAATTCAAAAAATAATTCATAGCATATAATGTATATTTCAGTTTATTTCCAAAAAGCAAAATTACATTTTTATACAAAATATACATTTTATTGCATTTGCTTCTTATTTCAGAATTGAAGCATGTAAAATAGATATCTGTTCACACTTCAGTTCGTTATTCTCTAGGGAAACTTAAAAGTGAGCATTTTTTGGGGTGATAGTATAAAGGTAAAGAATAGTACCCTTATTACAAGTCAAAGTATTAATACTAAAAGAATAGTATTCTTATTACAAGTCAAAACATCAATACTAAAAGAATAGTAACCTTATTACAAGTCAAAACATTAATACTAAAAGAATAGTACCCTTATTACAAGTCAAAACATTAATACTAAAAGAATGGTACCCTTATTACAAGTCAAAACATTAATACTAAAAGAATAGTACCCTTATTACAAGTCAAAACATTAATACTAAAAGTGTCTGAGGCACTAAAATATGGGTTTAGAGATTTGGCTGAAAAGTGCTGTACAATTTTCTCCCACCTGTGTCATATTAAAATGATTATGGTTGATCAAAGAGCAGACTAATCTGGCTTGATTGTACATGCATGTCAGTTTGACAAATGCCAGCACTGAGATAACCACATCTACTCATTAGCATTGGTTTATCTGTAAAACTGAAGAGTTTCTTTAGAAAATTGTACCACTGGTATTTTTTTAAATAAATTTTTGGTTTATAGCAAAAATATCACAAAAATTGGATGAAAAATTATGTTATTACAAATGGCATTTATACATGTTAATAGTTCAAACTGTATCAGTGTCTAACCATTAATGCAGCACTCCCTAGCATATAAGCTTAGTACAGTATATGTGATTACATAATGGTTAACACACTGCCCTGGACAAGATTGGCTATCAGCCCATTGGAATTTCAAACAAACAACAAACTGATAACTTGAGGTAGATGGGTGGAGTTGGTGGAAGTGTCAGTTATGCATGTCAAAATACATGGTCCATCTAAATTAGATGCACTACTTACCTGAGGGGGACATCTCCATCAACCCAATATGTGAACATATTTGATGTGGACCCTCCTGGGCAACAACCCATTACCAGCATACCAATAGCTGCCAGGGGTTCCAAATGCAAGGCATGGGCAAATGCAAATGTTGCCAGGGGCAAGACAATGAACTGGGCCACCATACCAATGGTGGCTCCAATTGGCTGTTTAAGATGATGGACTAGGTTTTTTATCTCAATGGTACTGCCCATCCCAAGCATGATCACCACTAATGCCATGGTGATTACCACATCTGATGCCACTTTCAGGGCTGAGGAACCACCTCCTTGTGGTCCAGCTGTCTCATTGCTCCAAGTCAGGTTGCCACTGGGATATATTGAGATGTTTTCTGTGAGGTTTGATGATACAGTATCCATAACCTTCATTAATGACATATTGATCTCACTTTTCTTGGTAAATGCCTGCAAAAAAATATTTGCTTTTAGAATGGCCATGATCAGTTCCCTACAGTTCTGAAAATGATTACTTTGAATTTAATCAAACAGATATATACAAGTAGACTTTATACAAAATCCATGTGGTGCAAAATCCCAAATGTCCATGCACATGCAGTTATACATTGAATTTTATCAAATATGCATGGACTATTTGATGGTATATTTTCTCTTATAAATGATAGTGGTATCAATAGTTGTAGTCGTAGTAATAGTAGTAGTGGTAGTACCAGCAGTGGTAGCAGTAGTAGTAGTAGCAGTGGCATAAGGGAGGGGGAGGGGACCCAAAATTCCCATCAAACAACTTCCAGGGGGCCCCAGATATAAGTTGGGGGGGGGGCCAAGAATTTCTTGCTATACCACTTAGTAGTATTAATATTAGTAGTAGTGGTAGTAGTAGTAGTAGCAGCAATAGCAAAAAAAGCTGCTATAGTAGTAGAGTGGTGGTAGTGGTAGTAGTACTAGTAGCAGCAAAAGCAAAAAAAGCTGCTATAGTAGTAGAGTGGTGGTAGTGGTAGTAGTAGCAGCAATAGCATAAAAAGCTGCTATAGTAGTAGAGTGGTGGTAGTGGTAGTAGTAGTAGTAGCAGCAATAGCAAAAAAAGCTGCTATAGTAGTAGAGTGGTGGTAGTGGTAGTAGTACTAGTAGCAGCAATAGCAAAACAGCTGCTATAGTAGTAGAGTGGTGGTAGTGGTAGTAGTAGCAGCAATAGCAAAAAAAGCTGCTATAGTAGTAGAGTGGTTGTAGTGGTAGTAGTAGTAGTAGCAGCAATAGCAAAAAAAGCTGCTATAGTAGCAGAGTGGTGGTAGTGGTAGTAGTACTAGTAGCAGCAAAAGCAAAAAAAGCTGCTATAGTAGTAGAGTGGTGGTAGTAGTAGTAGTATCAGCAATAGCAAAAAAAGCTGCTATAGTAGTAGAGTGGTGGTAGTAGTAGTAGTAGCAGCAATAGCAAACAAAGCTGCTATAGGAGTAGAGTGGTGGTAGTAGTAGTAGTATTAGCAGCAGCAATAGCAAAAAAAGCTGCTATAGTAGTAGAGTGGTGGTAGTAGTAGTAGCAGCAATAGCAACAAAAGAAGCTATAGTAGTAGAGTGGTGGTAGTGGTGTAAGTAGTAGTAGCAGCAAAAGCAAAAAAAGCTGCTATAGTAGTAGAGTGGTGGTAGTGGTAGTAGTAGCAGCAAAAGCAAAAAAAGCTGCTATAGTAGTAGAGTGGTGGTAGTGGTAGTAGTAGCAGCAAAAGCAAAAAAAGCTGCTATAGTAGTAGAGTGGTGGTAGTAGTAGTAGTAGTAGTAGCAACAATAGCAAAAAAAGCTGCTATAGTAGTAGAGTGGTGGTAGTGGTAGTAGTACTAGTAGCAGCAATAGCAAAAAAGCTGCTATAGTAGTAGAGTGGTGGTAGTGGTAGTAGTAGCAGCAATAGCAAAAAAAGCTGCTATAGTAGTAGAGTGGTTGTAGTGGTAGTAGTAGTAGTAGCAGCAATAGCAAAAAAAGCTGCTATAGTAGTAGAGTGGTGGTAGTGGTAGTAGTACTAGTAGCAGCAAAAGCAAAAAAAGCTGCTATAGTAGTAGAGTGGTGGTAGTAGTAGTAGTATCAGCAATAGCAAAAAAAGCTGCTATAGTAGTAGAGTGGTGGTAGTAGTAGTAGTAGCAGCAATAGCAAACAAAGCTGCTATAGTAGTAGAGTGGTGGTAGTAGTAGTAGTATTAGCAGCAGCAATAGCAAAAAAAGCTGCTATAGTAGTAGAGTGGTGGTAGTGGTAGTAGTAGTAGCAGCAAAAGCAACAAAAGCTGCTATAGTAGTAGAGTGGTGGTAGTAGTAGTAGTAGCAGCAAAAGCAAAAAAAGCTGCTATAGTAGTAGAGTGGTGGTAGTGGTAGTAGTAGCAGCAAAAGCAAAAAAAGCTGCTATAGTAGTAGAGTGGTGGTAGTGGTAGTAGTAGTAGTAGCAGCAAAAGCAAAAAAAGCTGCTTTAGTAGTAGAGTGGTGGTAGTGGTAGTAGTAGTAGTAGTAGTAGCAACAATAGCAAAAAAAGCTGCTATAGTAGTAGAGTGGTGGTAGTGGTAGTAGTAGTAGTAGCAGCAAAAGCAAAAAAAGCTGCTATAGTAGTAGAGTGGTGGTAGTAGTAGTAGTAGCAGCAAAAGCAAAATAAGCTGCTATAGTAGTAGAGTGGTGGTAGTAGTAGTAGTAGCAGCAATAGCAAAAACAGCTGCTATAGTAGTAGAGTGGTGGTAGTGGTAGTAGTAGTAGTAGCAGCAATAGCAAAAACAGCTGCTATAGTAGTAGAGTGGTGGTAGTGGTTGTAGTAGTAGTAGCAGCAAAAGCAAAAAAAGCTACTATAGTAGTAGAGTGGTGGTAGTGGTAGTAGTAGCAGCAAAAGCAAAAAAAAGCTGCTATAGTAGTAGAGTGGTTGTAGTGGTAGTAGTAGTAGTAGCAGCAAAAGCAAAAAAAGCTGCTATAGTAGTAGAGTGGTGGTAGTAGTAGTAGTAGCAACAATAGCAAAAACAGCTGCTATAGTAGTAGAGTGGTGGTAGTAGTAGTAGTGGCAGCAAAGCAAAAAAAGCTGCTATAGTAGTAGAGTGGTGGTAGTAGTAGTAGTGGCAGCAAAAGCAAAAAAAGCTGCTATAGTACTAGAGTTGTGGTAGTGGTAGTAGTAGTAGTAGCAACAATTGCAAAAAAAGCTGCTATAGTAGTAGAGTGGTGGTAGTAGTAGTAGTAGCAACAATTGCAAAAAAAGCTGCTATAGCACTAGAGTGGTGGTAGTGGTAATAGTAGTAGTAGCAACAATTGCAAAAAAAGCTCCTATAGCACTAGAGTGGTGGTAGTGGTAATAGTAGTAGTAGCAACAATTGCAAAAAAAGCTGCTATAGTAGTAGAGTGGTGGTAGTGGTAATAGTAGTAGTAGCAGCAAAAGCAAAAAAAGCTGCTATAGTAGTAGAGTGGTGGTAGTGGTAATAGTAGTAGTAGCAGCAATTGCAAAAAAAGATGCTATAGTAGTAGAGTGGTGGTAGTGGTAATAGTAGTAGTAGCAGCAATTGCAAAAAAAGCTGCTATAGTAGTAGAGTGGTGGTAGTGGTAGTAGTAGCAGTAGTAGTAATAGTAGTGGTAATTCTCCCCAAAAGAACAAGTTCCAATGAAGTGGCATAAACACACAATGTACTAACTCACCTTCTATCTCAGTGTGGCATATTACAGTTCTGAAGAGTTAGATTAATATATCCATATCCTCTTGATTTCTTATCTTAAGCATATGCATTATCAAATGTCCCACAAGACTATCAGCCATATTACCGTATTGTCTGTAAATTTACACTCACACATTTTCTGTACACTAAATCCATTAAAATCATAATTATTTTCTGTCCTCAAACTTTTTGTACAGAGAACATTTTGGGGATACAAGTTAGTAAATTTTAAATATTTAAGAAAATTATAATGAATATTTTGACTTTTAATTATTTGTACATGCCAAATAGAATGAATGAAAAGTGTACACAAAATTAAAGGCAATACAGTCAATCATGTTCACCTAGTTTGACCAGTATGTCTCTGTTAACCAATAAAGAAGGCATGCTTGTAGTAGCATTACAAACTTAGTTTGACCTATGTCAAGGTTGTGTTCATCTAGTTTGACCAGTATGTCTCTGTAAACCAATAAAGAAGGCATGCTTGTAGTAGCATTATAAACTTAGTTTGACCTATGTCAAAGTCATGTTCATCTAGTTTGACCAGTATGTCACTGTAAACCAATAAAGAAGGCATGCTTGTAGTAGAATTACAAACTTAGTTTGACCTATGTCAAGGTCGTGTTCATCTAGTTTGACCAGTATGTCTCTGTAAACCAATAAAGAAGGCATGTTTGAAGTACCCTATATTTGAAATGAAATGAGGAATAAATTAAATATATTACAAAATAGTAGAGATATGGAAGTAAGCTGGAAAAAAATCGTGATGAATCACTGACCCTCGGGAAGCTATTGGTAAGCTTTCTCATATACCCACATTGTCCTGGCCCCAGACTCGAACCGACACGGACACAGATGAGATGGCAGTGATCGGTAAAGGCAAGCGCTTTAGACCACATGGCCACCCGGGGCCCCCTGTAATGACTTAGAGTACTGACTGAACATTTTAACTTTCATGCAGTGTCAGATTTATTCTGAATGAACATTAAATCAAGTCTGTAAGCAATTTATTGCAATATTTACAACAGTTGATGGTATTCAGCTCTAGTAGTTAAGTGACTGACCATATACTCTTCGAGCTGGGATTTTTTTCTTTCTCTTTTACCTCAATATATCTTTTTAAGTAATATAATCGATATAATAGGTTCTTGTTTCTATAAACCAGAACAATATTTTTTAAGTTATGTGTGTGCCGGATTTTTCAAGCTATTTGTGGGCCGGATTTGTGTTTGTCAACAAAAGTTCAAGCCCACTGCCCACCCCATGAAAATGAAATGGTCGGTCCCTAAACAATTTTCTACACATTTTCCATTTCCAATACAAGATATAAGGTACATGAAATTTTATACAATATCGGTGGTCTGGGTCACATATATAAAACACTAGCTATGGACAAGCTATCTTACAGACATAACAAAATTATTTCATAATTTAACAGACAGGTACACAGATATTGCGCATTTACGATGAGAGAATACACATCTAAACATTACAATGCCACAAGATTAACCCTTTTCATACTGAAGCCCAATCAGACAGGCAGTTGTGTAGAACTGGACATTTTTTCAGTCAGTAGTGTAGCAGCATAAGAGAAAGCAGTGACGTTGGTCAATCTGGCTTTACATGACAATTTTTTCAAATAAGTTTTCAATGTTGTATACCATTTTTAAAAGCATAAAATTTTCTTTAAGGTCATATATTTTTTCACTGAAAATTTTCAGACGTAAAAACTTCAGTTGAAAGTAACATTACGGAAGCAAAAAAACATGTTTTACATTTTTTTTTAATAACTTACTTTCAATGCAGTTTTCCTATCTGCAATATTCATTTTACCTCCTATATGTAAAGTGTATGAAATTTGGGGAATTTTACGCCATTTAAGAAGGTGAGAAAATAATAAAAATCCATCAAGAATGTCAAAGTTATTAGAATTTTATTAAATTTACTCGCATGAGAATTGGAGAGCAAACAGAATAATCCTTACTGGTAAGTCGACAAAGCTTTTCATTTTGGTTCAGTGTTTTTATTCCACAATAAATTCTAATGTAATAATATCAGAGTTCTGTTGGGTTTATTTTGGTACATTTCCAGGAATGCAGTAAACAATTTTAATAGTATGCACACACCCAAAATTGGTATATGTGCGAACTTTATGAGAAGTGAAGTTCTCAAAATGTCCAGTTAGCTTGAAAAACATCCACGTCTTCATCATCGTCAATATCCGGGTAAAAAATACCAATTAACTATTTATCATCTGCTCAGTTCATTCGATGCAAACAAGATCACGATCTCCACTGCCTAAAATAAAAATTTTCCCCACAAAATTGTCGATATTTTCATCAAAATCATCATCCACATCACTGCCGCTTCAGTACTGTCCGCCATTTTGAATTGCACGCGTTAAATGAAACAGGAAAACAACAGAGAATTGCAAAGCTGCTGAGCCTAAATTCATTTATTTGTAAAGTTATTGAATACATATTACGAGACAAGTTTGTTGAGTACTTGTAAGATAACAAGGTTCTAATAAAAATGAGAATGCCTTTAGGGAATAGTATTCTGTACAAAGCAATTGTTTGAAATTATGGAGGAATGGACCGACAGCCTTGTGAAAAACTGTAGAGGAAAGTATTATAATATGAGATTGCGGGAAGGAGACTTGTATGGAATGTAAAATGATTAAAGGTAAGATAAGAACTTAAAGAGTCACGAGTAGAGATAAAGTTTCCGCCAAAGTGACTTTCTAGGTCGAGACCCACAGGAATTGTACTAGGTCCTGTTCTGTTTCTGATGTACATTAATGACTTAGTAAGTGTAGTATGTGGCCTAGCAAAAATGCTTGCTGACGATACAAGAACACACATATACATGAAAAGCATAGAAGATACCAACAGTTTGAAATCTTTGTCGTCTAAATGGCAGCTAAAATTTAACACCGATAACTGCAAAATTATGCATCTTGGTCTTAGTAACCCTAATAGGATGTACAAAATTTAATATCTAAACCCAGTAGCAATCCAGGACGTTGATGAAAGAAAAAGGATCTTTGTGTGACATTTGACAAGGACTTAATATTTAGGAGACAGGTGACAATTAGTGTGAATAATCTGTGTGGTTTTATAAAATGATCCTTTATATCTATGAGTAAAGAGATGTGCCTGTTATTATGCAAAAGTCATGTTAGACCACATTTGTAATTTACACCAAGTGGAAGTGCATGGTCACCATTTTACAAAAAACATATTTATAAAAATGTATAATGACCATAGACGCCTAACAAAGCCGGTTCACGAAAAAGGTACTCGCTCATACCTTCAAATCGGACAAATACTGTGTTTACATAACTGCGATAAAGTAGACGAAGGAAAACTCTTATTCAGTTTTTCAAAATAATAAATAAAATAGACGGGGTAAGTGCTGACATCCTTTTTTCAAGGAGGACACCAAGGAATCAGACGTTACTCACTTTGGCTTCAGAAAAGAATGCCCGAAGTATTGGAAGGATACATACTTTTTAAATAAGAATTATTTAATCTTAAAACCGATTACCGAATGCGATAGAGTCTGCAGAATTCTCGAACCCCTTCAAGCACGCTCTAAAACAGAACTACAATTGTTAAATCAGGGGTCTGGCTATACCATTTCCCAAATATTTTACGTTTTACTATCTTGTCAAGAATACGTATTTTACCACAAGCATTGTCTGGTACCACTCCATTCTACAAGCATTGTCTGGTACCACTCCATTCTACAAGCATTGTCTGGTACCACTCCATTCTACAAGCATTGTCTGGTACCACTCCATTCTACAAGCATTGTCTGGTACCACTCCATTCTACAAGCATTGTCTGGTACCACTCCATTCTACAAGCATTGTCTGGTACCACTCCATTCTACAAGCATTGTCTGGTACCACTCCATTCTACAAGCAAAACTCATGCGAAAATTAGTTCTGCAACAGTATTTTAATTCTCCTCCACTATTATGCAAAACAGATTCTGGTATGATATTAAGTTTGTAAAATTGCATTGAAGGAGAACATTTAAACTCAACCGGTTGTTTGCCACATGTATGGATCACCGCAATTTTCCTTCAAAGGTTTCTCGTGGCCACGAATTTATTTGCCACGTTTGCTTACATCAAGTGAAATTGATGTCAATTCAACTCAACAGTTAATGTGAAATTAAAACGTGCTGTATTTACGATATTTTCACTGAGCCAAACGTACAAAGTTACTATTTCCACTTTTTAAAATGTAAAACAAACATCGCTGGATTGTATCTGTCTGTCCATCTGTCCTTCTGTTACTCTGTTAAAATAGCTCGTCCTAAACCGCTGGGTGAAATTTCAAGAAACTTGGAAGTTATATCGCCTCTATAGTGTCTATATATGAACGAGACGGATACCAAGTATTGGTTCTTTCCCCTTGACTCCATGGAAGGAGGTCATAGGTCAGATGTACCAAAATTTCAATTACAATGACATGCTCATATATCTGCTATAGCATCACATATGCAACTATAGCAGGTAGACGCATCATATAAAGTTATGGATTTTGCATTGTAAGTTCATCCAGACAGGCGGGGAAGGGGGGGAGGGGGAGGGGGGACGGTAGGGGGCATGCATGAACATCTGGATGTCAGCAGAAGGGTGTTTGGCACGAGGTGGTGATACCGGGTTTGTCAGTTGTAAACCTTTTATAAAATTGTAAATTAATACAGCATAAAACTAATATTGTATTTTTTCCATGATAATTATTCATCCTTTGATATCAACATTTACCTATTGAACATTGACACGCCACAGATTTACAGAAGTTGACCAAATCTAAGCCAGATCTACTCTTCTTAGACTACGCGTTTAATTACATCGATCATTGCTCCAAGCGGGTAGATATGGTGTTATTTGATTTTAACCAAATGAATGATAGTGCTTGGCATTTGGTAATTGTGACAACGCAGACGTGTATAATTTGTTTACTCAGCTGTAAAAGCTTACGATGATCTAAGAAAGACACTGATACAAAACATATTATTGGAGTAAACCAATGTATTTAATGATTTACCTCAGATACAAAACGAAATCGTAACCTTGATAAGTATCAATGTGAAACTTTTAAACGTCGACTACTGACTGAAATGAAACGAACATTTGTATGTATTTATCTGTCCGTCCGTCTGTCTGTGTATTACAGCCCCTCTTTATCGGCTAACATAATGATTATTTGTCACGCTTATTCTATCCCCTCATGACTTGTACTGATTGTGATCTGTGTTTTTAAGTAAAAGTTTGTAAATTAATGGTTTTTGCGATATCCACACACACACACACACTGTCTGATGACTTGTATTGATTGTGATCTGTGTTTTTAAGTAAGAGTTTGTATATTCATTGTCTCTGTGATATCGACACCCCGACCCCCCCACAAAACAACAACAACAACAAAAATTGTCTGATGCCAATACCAACTATGCATTTGGTACTGTATGATTGGTATAATGGGTTGCTATGTTTATCTCTGAGGAATATGTAATTAGCTGATAATCTGAAAATCATGATGTGATTTACTTCCCAAAATCACAGATTGTCATATACTAGAAATTGATTTTGAAAAAAAGTTACAACACAGTAAATAAATGATGGACAAATGAGATAGTACATATTCAACTGTAGTTACAAAGTGTGTGAGAGAGAGAGAGACAGACAGACAGACAGACAGAGAGACAGACAGACAGAGATACAGAGAGAAAGAGAGAGAGAGATTTGTATTTATTTACTCAAACTGTTGCCATAAACAAAAGTACGTCATCAACCAAACAATGTAACTATATCGAACGCATGCATCACAGTGCCCTTTTTAGTGATCACGTTTGAAAGAGAAACTTTGTTTGGGTCATTTAAACAGCGTAAGGGTCATGTTGGGTCACAAGGTCGAGAATAGGTTACGCGCACTCGCAGGTTTATGAATATTAAAAATAAGGGAGGAAACATCAGCACAGGCAGCCACAGGTGATAAAGAAGCGTAGTGGATTGTCTCTCGTGGCCAGCGACGATCCTTGTCATTTTATTTTTTTTATTTATTTATTTATTTATTTATTTATTTTATTATTCACAGTGCCAGGTAAAATTTTACTTCCGGGAAAGCCAATTTTTTTTAGTTTTTTTTCTCTCAGCTCATCGCACTGCTTGCAGGACGCCATACTGCAGCAGTAATCAAGGCTCTACTTGTTCTTCTGTTTTCTTTCTTTCTTTCTTTTTGTGTCTACTCACTATATCACGATGCAGTGGCTGCAACGTGCCCTACTGTATCCACTGTGTGACGAAAATGCATAATTTCTACAGTGGCTAATATCGTTTTGTTACGTGTACAAAAGACGTTATGTAATAATTGCAACGGCGGGAATACTTTATAAGGCTGTTCTAATTGTTTATTTATTATTTATTATTATTATTATTATTATTATTATTATTATTATTATTTCACATTGAATACTTTAAAACAGTAATGTATATAAACTGACCTAATGATTTCTCATGCAAATCGTGTTTCCTTCGCCTTATATATAACAAATAAATATTGTGTGCAGAGTAATTGATGAATAACACAATATAAAATCATACTTTACTGTTATCGTTTAATTTTTATATTGCGAGTAAAATCTTGAAAGGATAAACAAGCTTATTTTATTTTCATTCTAACCTTTGAACATTTTGCAATATTAATAAACGTAAATGTTTAATTTAAAGCACGTATTAAATCCACCCAATATTTATTTCTAAATAGATATTTTATTATATTCACACATATATAATATAATAACACTTTCACATCCACCAGTCAGCCCCTGAAGTTATGTGCCAGCATTTATGGGCCATGTTAGGTTGTCCATGGATATATTATGTAAATAAATTAATTTACAATAATAATATACTTCTTTCTATCTTTGCTTTTGTATAATATACACTTTCACTAATAATTTGCATAAAATTAAATGATACATTATGAATTCAGAGAAGGAAAAAAAGCATACGGTGCTTTAAACAAAGATTAGTAAAATATATTTCATCTTTCACCAGCGGTAACACCACCATTTTCGTGACGTTATCATTTTCTTTATTATAATTGATTTGAGGTCCACAAGATTAGTAGAATATAGCGGATGATATTGGTGTACGACGTTGCATTGAATTAAATCACAAATTTGATGTGATTTAAATTAATTATTTTTAGTATACAAGTGTTATTTAGCATTATCAGTATATAATACAATATACAGCATACCTATACGTTTTAAATAAATCTACCAAAAGCATTAACAAAACTCAGACCAGTATATATTAACGGAAAAAATCTTTCCACGAGGGTTAACTGCAGCCAAGAATAAGGTCATCCACTCTGTCAGGTTTAGGAATCTCCCCTAATGAACTAACAGTACGCAGCGTGGATACAGCTTGTGTGTAATTACTTTGATCAGTTTCCCCGCAATAGTTGTTTTGTAGCCTGGTGATAGAGGTCACTACTTAGGCAAATCCGAGTAGTGGTAATATAGTTCTTGTGGTTTAAGGGTTTTCAAAGAGTCAAATATCAGGCAATATAATGTACTAGTACTGCTTTCCGGAATGTTATATTCAAGCCTGGCATAACCTGCATAGTTCAGTATAAACATATTTATTGACAAAAGTAAATGCAAATATAAGTGGCAAATGGATTGGAAACAAGTTCTAGTAACTTGCTTGTTCATATTTGGGATGAATGTGCTACTCTAATGTTTTGGTTTTTGTTGAGGAGTTGGGCAGATCAGATTGCTATTCCACTGCACAAACCTGTTCAAATATACATGTTGTGAGTGTAAAACCTCTTGCCCAATTGAACTTTTTACAAAGAATTTTCCCGTGAAGGGTGTTGTACACCCTTGCTTGGGTATTCCTGGTTACAGTTGATCTTCGCTTTTGGGACTGCAAGCAGGAAAGTTTCCGTCAAAGCAAAATGTTTTGGATACGAGAGATGTCTATGTCCCAGCAGTATTCTCGGTCATAAAAACACATATATCATGATTAGTGAAAAGTTGATAGATTCTGGTGTTATAATTTAGTCCAAAATTTCAGCTAGCAGTAAAGTGTCTTCATCTGAGAATAAAATTGCAAGGTTTGCTAATGACCACTGAGAAATGGAAATGGAAATAGACTCAAACGTTTGGTTTTGCAAGGCAAGATTTATACACAGGCGGTTATCAGTAATGAACACTGTAAATCCCTAGCTGGTGCACTTAATACATTATTAAAATCAACTAAGTCACCGAAATCATATTGAAGTGCTTGTAATGCATTAAGGACTTAAACACTTGCTCCTGGTCCTTGTACCACATATAATTGCTGAATAATTCAAATGCCATGAGAGTTCTCTGGTACTTGGATCTGGAAGCTCCCATGTTGAAATAAGCACGATAACCCATGAGCAAGCATGGACCTCCTGGGATTTTTACAGACTGTGGCTGTTTAGAGGACTGCTTGGACATCTTGTAGATGATATTCCACTCATCTATCAGACCCCGATTGTCTCACTTCTAAGAAATTTGCTTCCTATTTGTCATAAGTAAACATTTCAGCCCATCAGACTGATCATCTGCAACATTTAATTGGCTCTATTCATAGAATATTATGAGACTGGTATTTAAAACAATTGTCAGTAAAGAGGTTATTTTATAAAAAGAAAAGTCATTAAAATTAGTTTTATGAATGAATGCTTTCAGATTGATTTTAAACCTTTGTTTCAAAGGTTCTGACCAGGACCTCACCTTTTGAAAGGAAGTGTCTAAGATTGATTTTTAAATTGTTGAAGTAAGAGATCAATTTGATGAGGGATCTCCCATTTATGTAAAAGCAATGAAGTTATTATGGAGAAAAGTAATTCAAATGTAAGCAGTTCAGTCTTTTGCAAATTACTTCAGTGGTTCGACGTTTGTTGCTTATTTATTACTATTTGCTCACTTTTAAGAAGTCTTCTTGGCAAAATAGTTACAAAAGAGAATAAACTGTGCCTTCTGAAACCCTGTAGTCCATAGCCAGTATGTCTCATTGCATATCACAACTTGAAAAATATAAAACTGTTTGGCCTTCATCTGCACTGCCTGCTATCTTGTAGATTCGGTGCTGTTTAGGATGAATTTTAAATTGCTACCACCTAAGAGAGGGCATCCCAGAATATCAGTAGTTTAAGGTTAGGTGACATCAATTCCGGTTTGTTCCTGTTTGTATTGGCATGGGCTTACCAGAACATCCTGGGACATCTCAGAGTTGTTTATGAACTAGATCTTTAAGAGTTCTTTGCACATTAGTCCTGTGATATATTTTTGATGTCCTGAGTTTTGGACATCGTCATGAGAGGGGCACTCCTGGTGAATGTAGTAATTCTGCTCATTAGCTAGCCAATATAATATAAAACTCTCTTAAACCGCTTTAAGCGAAAGCTTTTGTTGCTCAATGATCGATTTGTATTTTGCTTGGTCTGTTGCTGCAAGCAGTGATAACACATTCATAGAATTGAAGTCTAATTAGACCAACACTTGTATTTCTCGGCCGAAGTTATTTTTTCCAAGATACCCACATTCATGCCTGATAATTGTCAGTCATTTCTGGTCACCTGAGAGATACTTCATCACCATGTGACATAGTAACGTTTCTTTTCCATCCATAGATCATTAGCATTTGTGATTCATTGGAACCGAATATCGTTCACTTCATGTCACTGGCAGCGAAAATATATATTGTCACAATAGACATTGCAGACCAAGATTTGACAGCATTTCCCATAAAGTCCTAACAACTGAGAAGCTGCTGGAATTCATAATTTTACAAACCTACCAATTCGGGATCTGGAATACTCATCTCTTACGGCGTTCATTAGATATGAAGCCATTTTCTCCAATCAAACATACAAGTTCACACCAAAGTTTTTAATCACACCATTCTTATGCTGCCCTTTTTTGTGACATTCAAGTGGAAGAATTTTCACCATAGAATGGGAGAGACTTTACCAGACAACCATGGGTATTATAAATCATTTCAGAGGACCTCTATATCACATTCCTTAAATCCCCGTCGGCTATCTAAAGTTCACTTTTTACACAAGTTGCCAGAGACCCATAAAATTCAGACGTCATGCACATAAAACAAACACTCTTCTCACACCCAAGTTTAGAATGTAGACCCCGAGATCAGTTTTATACGCCATTCAGGAAGGAGATTTTGCACTCAGCTTTGACCTGTAATATGTGCACTTTTATATATACATTTACAGGCCCTCCCAGAAATTCATAAGGTTCATTGTCAGAGACACCCTGAAGCAGTTCAGAGCACTCCCTTTCAGTCTGAATCTCAGTCCCAGTGTCTCAACAAGTGTCTCAACAAGAATTACATTCTGCACTTATGTGGAATGGTCTTGATGCATACATCGTTCCTCCACTCCTCTAATTCTTATGGTCTTGCCGAAATGCATACTAAGCTTGATTGGTTCCTCAAGTGAGAAAAGTTATGGAGCAATGATCTCCAAAATCTGGTAGCAGAGATTCTCAGAAAATACCAGCCTTCTTCCAATCTGAAGCAACCCATAGATGATAAACGTTCATTTCTGACTTATATCAAACAAGCCCTCTGAATGAATAAATGTTTACAAGCAAGTGGTGGAAAGAATTCCTTGGATACGAAGGTCCACGTCAAAAGTCAAAGAGAGAAAATATAGAGATTTCTCCTAGTTGTGTGAACAGACTCACATCTCTCCTTTGAAAACCATGGTACCATAAATACCTTATTTCTCCTGATGGCTTTTCAAGAAGTTATCTCTGATCACAGTTAAGGGCTACTGTTCCATGATTTATCCTGTTCACCATCATGGAAAGGAGGATATATGCCAAAACAAAAACCTCTCTGGCCCCATTTCGACATGTCATGATTGAAGATCTTGATTCTTTGTCTGAAATGGAACATACTGAGAGTGCTGATGTGGTTGAACAAGGCACCCCACTCAGATAAGACCTGCTTCGACTGTAGCCTACAGGAGGCAGCATCAATGAAATTCGTGGCTTATTGGTTAATCTGAACTATCTACAGTTCCACCATTATTGTTCAGTATCTATCATGATGGTCCCTGTTTTCGCTGCTAAGAACAGGTTCCTCCTCATAGGTAATTAACCCTTTGTCTTGAAACCACTGGTCTCTTGGAACTCTTCTTCCTTTGGAAATTTACAGAACCTCATCAGGGCACTGAAGTGGTACCTGAAGTGTGCTGAGCTGATCAAATGGAGATATCACTTGTTCTGGCCACTCAGAAGAGGAAGGGACAATGTTTCTACTTATGTGATGTCATCATAGATCCAGTGGTTTATCTGCTCTACCAACAATGAACTAACCCAAGACAAGATGAATGTTATTATGAACACGGGTTCATGATGCTAGGAAAGTCACCATGAGCATATCATTCAAGTACATCTGCTCACTGACTGAAATCATGTAAGCCATAGACAGGAGGCCAGGGTTGACATTCTCCTGTCACAGATGTTGTCTGGACAAAGGAGAATTATCCAGAACTACGTGTCCACAAAGATCACATCTTGCTAAAAATGTAACAGTTAAACATCATGTCCAAGCCAAGGTAATTCAGTGAGATTGGTGAGTTGATATGATTGTTCCAGTTTTCTTCTCCTTTTGTTTTATTTGCAAATTATATCTGCTATCAGCACCTTAATGTTAAATATACAAGTACGCATTTGAATAAGAACGCTGGATCTGCATGAATAAACGTCCGAAATAATTTTTATAAAAATTAGATCATAATTGACAAGCATGTGAACAAAGTTTCAGATAGCATTACTCGAAAAATAATATATATATATATATATATATATATATATATATATATATATATATATATATATATATATATATAAAGCCTGACTATTTGTAAAAACCTCTACTTCTTGTTGTTTTCTCATCATAAACACTGATATTTGCATTTATTGTAATCTCTTCACACTATTCCCTATTTTCAAAATCCTGTTATATATGTGGAAGGGGGATATAGCTAATTCCATGTCCGTCTATCCATTCCTTTGTCCATTGATCACTGATTCCTTCTCTCCATACATCCTTATGTCCATCATAGAGTAAATTTTGTGTTACAGTTAGTCACTGTTGCACACATGGCCATCGCCAGGTCATACATCTTTGTGTGTAATGTAACACACTGAATAGAATAGAGTACATTTTTTGTTACAATTAGTCTCTGTTGCACACTTGGCCATGGGCAGGTCATACAGCTTTGTGTGTAGTGTAACACACTGAATTTAAAAATAGCCTATTATGACCTGTATTATAATGATTAGGTGACAGTGGTGACATTTTTGAAAATCTTTTAATTTATATACCTTTTAAGGAATGTAGCATTAATACCTTTAATCTTTAATCTGGTAGGACTACATGTTTTCATTTATTTGCAAGGATTTACTTCCTTAAGTGTTTTAAATTTGTACATTTACATTATACGAACTTAGCTTTTAAGTGGTGCTGTATAGCCATGATTGTCCTGATGTGATGTTAAACCTTATACATGTATGCATACATACATACATACATACATACATACATACATACATACATACATACATACATACATGTAATATTGTGCACTCATATGTCTTCGAAAATGCAGCATTGTCCTATTAAAAGCATGTTACTTTGACCTATTTCTCATGTTTTATTGACTATTAAGTGTTTGGCTTGTATGAATTTCATTTCTCAAAGCCTTTATCATAGTATCTACTGCCTGTTACAAACAATAATATGTGTTTCTAATAATAAGACTTTCTATATTTAGCTATTCTGGTCTTTTGACATTGAAAGGCCAGTGAAGATATATAATAGGACATAACTAAACTTCTGATCCTAGAAGAAAATAATTAATCAGAGTGGTTACGTCCCTTGTTATAGTTTGATAGCTTCTGTGTAGCACTTCAAACACTATATAATCATCTCAGTAGAAAATATATATAAATATTTATTGTTTACATATTTTCTGAAAATATTTCCTCGAGTGGTATAGCAAATTGATCAATCGATCAGCCTTTAGGGAAATAGCTACAGCGTAACAGCAGTGTGTCATGTTGAAGCAAAAAATAAGTGATTTCTTTAAGAATATTGGCCAGACGGAAAGATCCTCTGCTATGAACGAAACTAGGGAGGATGAAATATTTTATGGTTTTCCTCTAACCGAACATATTGCAAAAAGCTGTGATACAGAAATAGCCGGCATGATGTAGTTTAGGCCTTGCAGAAATCTTATGCATGGACAGAGATATCCTAGGAACAACATGCACGAAGTGTAGAACATTATGTTTTGGATATATATCCTGAAAACCAGTTCCCGAATCTACTCAGACTGGCCACAGTTGCAGTAGCCCTGCCTTTATACAAAGCTGATTACGAGAGGGGATACAGTTCTCAAAGCAAAATTCACAATATTCCGAGGAGTAGGTTAACCACAGACCTTTGAAGTTCTAAGAAACTGTCAGAATATCTTAGGGCAAGAAATCATACGGAGCTCTAGAATTCGAATTATATATGTGGAAAGGATATTTTGTTTCCATCTTTTTTCTAAGATATTCTGACTTTCTCTTACTACAGTAATAGAGTTTCAAGGGCATGTGCTCTAACATCTGAAACAGTAAATAAACTGATGACTATACAGATTTGTTTCTAGTGGGGTGTCCAATAAATGATTTTCAGTTTGCAAGGGGTTTTTGGAAGTGGAGTGATAGGAAACAAAGAATAATATTTACCAGATGAACTACAGTTAGATATGCAAATAGGTTATACATTTATTGTCCAAGAAGTAATATATAGTCATTAAATGCTTGTTTTTAATTTGGTGTTTTTATACTTTATAATAATGTAGTCACCCATCAGCTACCATTCGGCATTGTTTATTCCCATTCCCCCAATGATAACCACCTCCCCCAGAGGTAGGTGTGAGTGTGTGTGTGTGTGGGGGAACCTCCTCCTGTTACGAAAATATTTGGCAGCATCTCTGCATCAAGCTAATTTTTAAAATCAGTAAAAATATGATAATTAATAGCAAGGATAGAAACAAACTGCATCTCAGCAGGCATAATGTTCCTCCACCCCACCTCACTCACGTCCAAGAAATAAATGACAGACAACAACACTGACATTAAAGGACCTAAAAATCTGAAAATATTATCAGATTTAGGGTAAACTGGTGTTTAATTTTGTGTTTTATACTTTATAATAATGTTGTCACCCATCAGCTTCAGCTACCATTCGGCATTGTTTATCCGCCCTCTTCCAATGATTACGCCCTCCCCCCGAGGTCGGTGTGCGGGACCTCCTCCTCTTAAAGAAATATTTGGCAGCATCTCTGCATCAAGCTAACTTTTAAAATCAGTAAATATATGATAATTAATAACAAGGATAGAAACAAACTTAATGTCAGCAATGTTCCTCCACCCCACCTCACCCCACGCCAAGAAATAAATGACAGAGAGCAACACTGACATTAAAGGATCTAAATGTCTGAAAACATTATCAGATTTGGGGTAAACTGGCAATAAATTATTCTCAAACACCAATCCACAGAATTTGAACACCAAAGCAGCGTGGCATGAAGAATTTTTCTAATTTGATCCACCATAAAATTTGGCTGACACTAAGAGAAAAAATTAAAACACATTTAAATGACTTCTAAAAAATCGCAGACATAATTTGACCAGAGTGAAGCAAAAGTATTCTAGCTTGAAGGGTTTTCAATTTCATATCAATGATGCTGATATAGCATTGGGTATGCTCTGGAGGAAGCATGCAAGAGGTTAGGAAGTAGTTCTTCACCTAAAAGTATGTGAAAACCTTCAAATGATATATTATCAAAAACTTCTGGACAGAATTTGATCAGATTTGACCTTTCAGGTTTCTTCAAAAGTATGTCTGTCTGCCTTCAAATATTCCAATGTTAGGAAGAATGTCAAATCCTCTATTTACCAAAATAAAATAAAAAAAACTTAAACAAAAATAAAATTAAGGATTTAGACAACATATTGTAAAAACCACTAAATAGAATTGACCAAACTTAACAAAACATCCTGGCATGAAAAACTTTAAGATTTTACAAAATGATGTCAAACCATTATTAAATATGGCCAGTGTTGCTAAAATTAGAAAAAGTCTTTCAGCAATTTCTTCTCATAAGCAGCTCAACAGCATTTGACCACATTAGACAGGAAACATCCGAGCATAAAGGGCTTTCAAAACTGCACAATTGTAAAAATGATGCTGATCCATCTTCAAATATGGCTGCTTTTATTAAAAATAGCAAACTTTAAAAGGTTCTAAATAGAAAACTGATGAATAGAATCTTATCAAATTTGATACAAAGCAAGTATCCTGATATGAAATGTATGTCTCTGTGATATATATATATATATATATATATATATATATATATATATATATATATATATAATACTTTAATACTTTTAGATGAAGAACTACTTTCTAACATCTTGCATGCTACCTCAAGAATCTCCAAGAGATGTTATCTCCCCTGAACAAGATCCCCAAATGGTGAGCACACCAGTCATATACTGCGTCTTTACAGGGAAGTTTTTGCCATCTCCCATCTTTCATAGGTTTCTTGCTGCCTGTGTAGCTCACTGGCCTGTTGCCAAGAAGAAGGATACAACCGAAATTCAATTTTATGTGGCTGCTGTGTTTTCTAGCATTGACCTTTTCCACAGATTGACCTTGCACTTTAAGAACCATGTTGTTTCTGCAAGAATAACAAGGATGGTGATTGATGATGTCAAGACCCCGATGCAAACCTGTACATCAGAGTTAAAAGATTCATTACTCTCAATATCTCATAGATTACCTTTTACCTGAGCCAGAATTTACAGCTTGAGCTACGTGCATAATTTCAGACGTGGCATGCTGATGAAGTGAATAGTTTTCAACATTACCAAACGGAGTGGAAATAATAATATATTATTGCTTTCTCATGAGGTATTACTCTCCTGTAGTGTTGTTAACTTGGTATAGAAGTGCCTGAACCACAGATGAGGTCACCATACCCCCCCCCCCCGAAAACACTCTAGTAGAATGTTTCCCAAGTGAGATGCCATTAATATACTTTGTACATCAGACAAATACACAGTAAAGCAGTTTTTCATATAACAGAACTTCGGGAGGAAAACGTTTAAAAATGTTTAAATAATGTGCTTAGAATGAAATGAGCTAAAAGTATAAAACATTAGCTAAATTCTGAAATTTACCGTTTAACCTTAGATCGTACATAAGAGAAAGAAAACTATATATTTTTTACTTTATTAAATGGATAAATAAAAGAATCACCTTAGCAAAAGAACTGCAGTAAATTTGCAGTTTTATACCAGTGTTTTCGGACCAGCTAAATTCCAGTTAAATATCAGTTAAACTATCAAATGTGAGCTATTTGCATATAGCAGTATTTTAGCAGTTTTCAGTGAAACTGCACTTAAAATGCAGTTAAAACACAGAGAAATTGGTCGGAATATGTAAATGAGGTAACCATTTTTATTATATCACAAATAATTCAGAAAACTGCAAAAATACTGTTTCTATATAAGGAAAGCAGTTTTATAATGTCAGAGAGAACTATAGACAATTTATTTAAACACCTTCCAATTTAATGATGTCATTAATGACTAAATAAGGAAAACAATAATTGTTTCGTGCAAATAATATACAGTATACACTCGACCGTTATCTTTATATTCAATGTATTTTATTTACGTTAAATATGTCATTTATAAAAATCGAACTTTTGGAAATAACTATGGTCTTGATTTTAACATAGAACATTAAAGGGGAAATTTGGAACTTGTAATATCCACATCGACGTCACAAAAGTAACTGTCATAACTGGAAATACCAGAACATATAAACTAACTGTTCGCTAAATAATGTGTTAATTAAAACATAAGATAAATGAGGAATTTCCAGATTTATAAATTGTAGCATTCTTGATCAACAAAATATATCTTCCATTTTTAAAAAAATCTACCAGCATATATTATTTTGTGAAAGCTATGTAGCAAAGAGCAAAAAAATCCCACAACATTTCTTTCAAACATATATATATATATATATATATATATATATATATATATATATATATATATATATATATATATATATGTGTGTGTGTGTGTGTGTGTGTGTGTGTGTGTGTGTGTGCGTGTGTGTAGTATGGCTTTAATAAAGGTTGACCTAATATTTAGCAATAAAAAGATAATGCGACAAAAATGCTTAGGTTTCCAGCATAGTGGCAGATATAGTTAACGGTGAGCATAGTGGCAGATATATTTAACTGTGAATAAGTCCTATGACTAAAAAATAATATATGGTGAACATAACAAACACTTGTTTGTCTTTCTTTATTTTCATAATGTAGCATGTGCAACACACATCGAGACAACGGGAGACTACATGCACTTCCAGCGCTACCGTTTTGCAATTGCTGCGGGTACCTTTAACCTATTTTGATTTACATATGCACACTTTCTAAAGAATTTGTTACGTATGCTCAATCTTTGCTCACTATTAATCATGTAGTTTAACTGGGAACCTCTAAAATCTATGAATAAATCAAAGGAAACAAAGTGGAAGGAGTGAATACAAATCCATTATTGTTTTGAAACAGTATTTATCATAATTGCTGAAACAGTTAAACATTCTTTCACACAGTTGTGCAATATATTAGTAGCTTCTATCATAACATTTCAAAGTTTGTTAAAATGAAACAGAGTACATGATGTACTGATATGCTGCTCAATGTCTTTTATAATAGCAATTCATACACAAAATATATTTCATTAGCATAAGAAAAAAAATGTGAAGAATTTCCTTCATATTAGATAAAACGGCTGTGAGAGATCCCTTATACTGAAGAGCTTGCCTTTCTGTGGATCAGCCTAAATTTCTGGAATCTTTCCTTGATAATTCATTGGATATGATCCAGGTCATACACCCACCAAGTCTCGTTTATTTGCTCTATGTGCAGTATGCTTCATTTTAAAAAGACAGAATGTAACAGCTAATGAAATATATTCCTACCTGTCAGACCAGGTGTTGGAGGAGAAAGATGTATCGACTTTAGATAAGGCGATCAATGAAGCTTAATGCTTTATTTGCCCGGACTTGTGCCTGAAGGCTTCAGGCTATGAGGACAAAAATATTCTCTCCAAGCTGAAGAGACTCTTGGGGAAACCATCTTATTCAGACCTTCTGTCACACCAACATTCTGCATTTTTCCAGAACTTACACAGAAGTTTTATCAGTGACAGGAGTTTACCAGGTGACAGAAGGGTTAGTCTGTCTCTTCCTTTACTCATCAACCACTGATCTCTGCATCCAGCTATAGTGTCCACTCTTTGGCTTGGCCCCTTAAGCCATCCTCGACAGATGCTGGGGCATCTCAAGTGGGGATATCTTTGGAAACCTGGGCTTGCCTCCCTGTTAAGACCTTGGAGGCGTTGGAGCTTAAGGCTCATACTCTGGTCATGATTGCCTTGCATGCTGATTTATGTTTGGCAGCCTCCTTCAATGTCTTGAAGGAGGAATCGTTGTCTTCAGCGGCGCCTCAGTGCTTGCTTTGGATGCTGCAGACAAGACATTGAGACATGTGATTTCTATGTCCATAGAACTCTTTTGCGGAGCTGCTCCATCTCTGCGGGGTTGCTTCTATGGAGAGGTTGAAGGTCTTGATGATCAGGATTTGAGAGACGAAAAATGCTGGTCCCTTGCCCATCAAAGCATTTTAATAAACCGACCATTGGGACCTTCTCCCAAATTGTTCAAGCAGACACAGCCTCAGCAGTCTCAAAAGCAGTCTAAATTCAAAGATCCCTCTTGCCCATCGTTTACTAGACATGGCGGGTGGAAAGGCCAAGGGAGAAAGTCTTGGGACTCCTCCCCCTTCCCTAGAGACTCATGCCCTCATCTGTCATTTCCTATTATTGATGTTCCTATTTTCAGAAGTTTGGTCGGGCAAAATGGATGATGTGTGGGTCCTTTCCACATGAAAGATAGCTACCAGCTTCATTTCAGGGAACATCTGCTGCTATTACGGACCTGCATATTTCACCAGTCCAAACTGATATATTTAAGAGAAGACGTACACTCCCTTCTGCAGAAGGGTGAAGTAGAGAGGATGAAAATCAACCACACTCTGGCCTTATATTCCTGGATTTTCCTAGTGTCATGGAAAGGTGAAAAGTTTAAAGTCATAATTTACCTTTCTGCCTTAAACAAATTTCTTTGGGAAGAGTGCTTCATCATAGAGATGACGGTCACAGACAGGAATACCATTAGACCCTGTGACTGAGTGGTCTCTATCGATCATCAGGATGTGTATCTTCACCTTCACATCCCCATCTTCCTTCCTCACAGAAAATACCTCCAGTTTTGTCCAAACCAGGAGGTATTTCAGTTTCGAGCTCTTCTATTTGGATTTGACTCCACTTGCAGAGCTTTTACTAGGGTGATGGGGGTTGTCGCAGCTTACCTGAGGCTGCTAGGAATTCCAATCCTCTAGTATTTTGATGACATGTTGATACACAATGTCCTGAGGGATTCCCTTCAGAAGGTCTTGTCCTCTGTTTTTCCACAGTTACGTATCTCTGTCTTATCCCAAACCTAATGATGCTGGATCTCATCCCTTCTCAGGACTTCATATATGTGGGAATGAATTTCCAGAGCAGCTCAGGAAAGTTTGTGTTCTCTGGACAGGGTCGACAAGATCCAGCCCCTCATAACAACTCTCCTGGCCAAGACCTTGTTGGCTTGCTTACCTCTCGCTTTTGGGACCCTGAATGTCATGGTGGACTTGGTTCCTCTAGGAAGACTTTACTTGCACCCTCTTTAGTTCCTGCTTCTTGCAGACTAGAGACAACACAAGGATCCTGTATCTTTTGGATCTCTCCTGCGATCTGATTTGCACCACCACCAAAGTTAATTTGGAGCTAAACTGGGATCAGTTTCAGACCAAACACTCAATGTACACCCATTAACCCAGCTCCTTCCTGTATAGTGATGCATCATATTCGGGTTGTAGCACCTATCTGGGGTCAGATGGCATAGTTATTTAGGGATCTTGGTCCCTGGAAGAAGTGACTCTTCATATAAACAACTTATGCAAGTAGTTTGTTTTAGTCATACAGGGGTTTGTTTAATTCATAAGGAGTTGTTGCATGATGGTCTCCTCAGACGAATTGTCAGTAGTAGTATATCTATGGCAGCAAAGAGATACACACGCTCCTTCTCTTTGTGTGGATGTCTGGAACCTCCATTGGGCAGACTCACAGGAGATCACTCTCTGAGTCCACCATGTTCAGGGCACGAGGAATATCCTGACGGACAGTCTATCCAGAGGGGGATGCATGGTCCTCACATAATAGTCTCTGCACCAGTTTGTAGCAGAGTCCCTTTCCAACTGTGGGAGATTTGTTCACAATGAGGCTGCAGAGCGACCTCCCATTTAATGTCTCCCCATTCCCAGATCAGAGGGCTAGGGCAGTGGACGTCTTTAGTCTAAGGTGGGATCGTCTGTTTGCATATGCTTTCCCACCTCTCAGAATAATTCAGCAGTTGCTCCACCAAGTCAGGATCTCCATTGCTCAGCTCATCCTGGTGGCCTCCTTTTGGCCTCAACAGTCATGGTTCATCAACCTACTTAACCTGTTGCTAGACGAACCTAGAAGATTACTACAGAAGAGAGATCTGTTGTCACAGCACAGCGTGTCTCTACTCCACAATAATCTACAAATTCTTCACCTTCATGGTTGGCTCATTTCAATTGATCAATTCGCCAGGACCAGTTTTCGAGCAAGGTTGCAAAATCCATAATCCAGGCTAGAGGGCAGTCCACTTCCAAGATCTATGATGAAAAGTGGATAATCTTCTATGATTGGTGCAGTAGGAAACACATTGGTCCTAGCTGTACTCCCCTGAGTGAAGTTGCTGATTTTTTTCTCTTTCTCTTTTAGAAGAGATATTATTTGGTGTCCATTATTAAAGGTTATAGGACAGCCCTTTCAGGCATTCTCAAGTTCTCAAAGTGCCCTGCCATTGGGTCGGACACTCATCTTTCTGATCTTTTCAGGTATTCTGATCTTCAGAGGTTGGTATCTTGCTCACTAATGCCTAGATGGAATCTCTTATGCATTATTTGGGCATTGTCAAGATCCCCTTGCGAACAGTTGAGTGAAGCTTTCTATGAGAACCTTTCTCTTAAAACTGTCTTTCTACTCTCTTTGGTGTCTATGAGGAGAAGGAGCGAGCTCCATGCTGTCTATGGAAAAGGGTTGTTTATGGTTCAGCGGTAATTATGAGTCAGTTTTTCATCTTTGTTAACCTGGATTTCTGGCTAAGAATCAACTGCCTTCGCTAGCTATACTTATTATAGAGATCTCCATTTCAGTCATATCTGTGCTGGGGATGACCAAGATAGACTTCTTTGCGCAGTTAAAACCTTATGGTTTTATTCAGCTTCCTCTAAAGGGAGAAGGAAAGGCCAGAAGTGTCTCTTCCCACCTACTAAGGGTTCCTCAGATATGTTGGCCTCACTATCAAGAGAGCTTATCAGTCCTTCACTTTGAGGGACCTTTCTTTCATGAGAATTAAAGCCCATGAAGTTAGGGCTATTGCTACTTCAAGGGACTATTTGAATCATGGGACTATTTGAATCATGAGACTATTTCAATCATACATCTACTGATGATGTTGTTAGAGCTACTTTTTTGGCATTCTCAGACTACCTTCTCCTCATTTTACCTTCAATCCTTGGCACACTTGAGCAACAGCATTGTTTTGATTGGGCTCGATAATAATGGCACAGTAAGTGGCTCAACCTTCTACCAGCTTACAGTAGAGATAACTCATACCGTAAGGATAAGTACAATCGTTGTATACCAGATCTGTTAAGGTCATCAGCCTCCCTCCTTTCTGGTAAATTCACCAGAAGACTAATTATGATATCTAGTTGGTGCAGAATAAAGATAATATCAATTTGACCTCAAAATATGAACATATTTAAAATCTTGTCACTAATTCTGAATTCATGGTTATATCAACATGGGTTTTAACCAAAAGTCTTCTATTATAGTGTCTAGTTTGTCCTAAATTAAAATAGTGCTGATCTTACATCCAATATGGCTGCCACAGTGGTTAAGTTTTGAAAATGCTGTCACTCAAGAATATCGAGAAATGGTTTCAACACTCAGCAGTTATAAAGAAGAAATGGTTTTATCTTGAAATTTTTGGAAATTCTTTTCAGACAATAGAACATCTGCCCTTCCAGGGACTCTTGTTATATCATTAAAATTTAAGTCCAGAAAGTTTCTAAATGTGTAAAACAAATGTTGCTATGGCCTAAAAGTCTACTCAGGTCATCTACATATCAATACCAATATGATTCATTTGTTTACATTGAGCGGTTTTTGTGAAGTCTTGCAACTTCTTGGGTGAGCAGATGGATGAAAGCATGGACGCATGGACAGACAGAATGAATCAAGTTGTGCCCTCTGGAGACAGTGGAGCATACATATTGGTACTATGTTGGTGCTGTACTATATTGTGGTACTGTCAGTAGGATTCTTTACATAACTGGGGGACCAGAGGGATATGTATACATGACATTATTTACGTTCTCAACATCTTATTAGTATCATTTGATGAACACAAATTTATTCGGAAGGAAAACCATGCAACCTGCCATTTGGTTTCTAATCTTAATTTGTAGATCCTATGAAAGTAGACTATTACTTAACTACCTGTTTTTGAGATGTTCTGATGGACAAATGAAAATATTTAACTGAAAATGATATTTAATTTCTGGAATATACAAACCATAAATAGACATCAATTGGCTAATTACTTTGTATCATCTAAACTTTAAATGTACTGGTGTAGGAATGTTAAAGTGATCTGATCAATATCATTTTCACTTGGAGGCATAAACTTAGTTTAGTCTGCTGTCCTAACAATTACTTAGTCTGACTAGAAAACATCGTACACATTTGCTATCAGTTACAGCATTTTGTGTACAGGAGTAAACACCCTAGAGCAATATAATAGACAATGTAATTAAATGGACATTGACATTTCAGTAAAGACAAAAAGGATCAGAATTAGCCATAAAATAAGCTTGGATCATCCATTGCATGTGTTATGCTAACGATATGGTAATATGTGTGTTTGAGAATATGACAATGAAAAGAAAGCCAATGGATAAACGAAAGTTTCAGTGAGTAACTCTTGGGAACATTTATTTACTTAGAAAGTACAAGGGGCAAATATTCAAAACTTTTCTACATTTGGATTTTGGATACGTTTGGCAATCTTGCTGGAATTATTTCTAGTAAATTGAAAAATTCAAACACCAACATTATTCAGAAAGAGCAATTTATAAAACTAAGTGTTTAAATTTGTGTAGGTTTTTACTGTAGTTTGTAAATATGATAATTCAAACAAATAGTAATTTAGGATTTTAACCAAACTTGATTAGTATGTGAGTATATCTTTACAGTATCTGAGATGAGTTCAGTGATCTATTCATGACATCAGGTTTGAGGTCAAAGGTCATGACTAAGGCTTTGTACTGCACTTGTGAACATGTTAATTCAATCTTAAGAAAATGTATATTTTTAAAATAACTACCTAACTCAGTATGTTGAAATTTTACAAAATATCTCATATAGTTCCAATCCTTAACAGTTATAAAGAATAAATAGTGGGAAGAAATGGACTTCTCATGAATTTCTACCAGTTCTTTCTGCCAGTACAGTGTCAGTCCTTCTGAAGGAGTTTTGTTTCATTTATAGGTAAATCAAATGCAGTTGCATACCTTATTGTGTAGTCAACGATCCGAAGGCTGAGACTTTGGTAATTGTACCTAATTCATGGCTAGTAGGGATGACAATTTGCCATGACTGAACATATTACATATATTGTAAACGTTATGAATATGTTGCCTTACTGAAAAGAATCTTTAAAAAATAACATGCAGCGGTAGGTCGCTCAAAAGAAAAGGAGAACTCTCAGTGGAAACTCACAATACACTTCTACTAAGCTGACAGAACACGCGCAATAAACTGACAATGCACTAGTGGTAAGATCACTAACGAAAAAGGTAAGGCCAGTATTCATTTCATTTAGTGATTGTGTAATCATTTTAGTTGATGAAATCATATAAATTTTCAAACTGTGATTATCACATCTTTTGATAAATTTTTTTTACAAGTTTCTTACCACTGTAATTCCAGTGTATTGCCAGTGTCCAGATTCTTGCCTGTGTATGATTGTTTCAGCTTGGTGTTTTATGGCACAGCAACACAAGCAAGTTATTTAGTTCCAGAGCAATTGGAATAAAGCACCTTGCCCAAGGACACACAATTATAGCTGATCCAGACTGATCCAAATTTAAGGAACGCATCCCTTTGGTCAAGAGTAAGAGATGCCAACCACTGAGCCACCATGACTCATGCCTGTATTAATCACATGATAAAACATGCTGGAGGGCAGATTTGGCATATTCTAAATCCCCAATCCTGCAGGGGACATTGGCAGGACAATTCCCATGTGTATCCAGTGTGTTATCAGAAGCTGGTAATACTCTGGCAATACTACCAGCGATTGTCAGAAATGAATGTTCTCAATAGTGTCATACCAGTCTGTAGTCAGTGTCTGATTAGAGGTTGCTCATTCAGTCTGGAAAAAGTATTCTCTACTTTTGGCTGCCCGGTGAGATTAGTATATGGGTGTGAAAGAGCAGATAAAGCAGCCAAAGCTGCCCTACAGTCTCCCATTTATGAATATAAGATTCCCTGTACTGCTTTTAAATATTATATAAATTAGCATTTTTTTTGTACTTGGCAAAATATGTGGGGAAAAAAATCACCAATCAAGTTTCAAAGCATTAAACCCATTATTGGGGATTGGCATTCATCAAATAGAACAAACCAGAGTGATGAAGTGGCATAGTTACAGTAACATATAGGACATACATACAGTAACATATAGGGCATATATACCTTGACTAGAGTGCATGTTCTGCCAGTGACTACTGACAGTGGCAAGCATTTTGGAGAGTGTATCAACTTCACCATGTGTGGCAGATTCAAATAGTTTGATATGAACTCAATTTAGAAGGTGTAGAAACTATGATGGTGAGAAAATCTTTAACTTTTTGAGGGAATGTGGATTATATAATATATTCTGATCATCTGTTTTAAGAATGTAACATTTTGACTTTTATCTTTCATTAATTATATTTTTACAGGTTTTTAATATCCTTTGCTTTTAACTATAACTTCTAGTATTTCATGTTTGCATTTATTTGGAAGGTTTTATGATCCGAGAGTCATTTTTGTAGAAGTGATTATATTAATATTGTTAGAACTTGACTTATATTGGCACCATTTAGCCATTTTTGTGGTCACATGCTGTTAACCCTACTACTACTACTACTACTATTATCAGATGTAATTCTTCTCAGAAGTGAATTTTCAATGTGATATGTTTGCATTATACTTTTATAAATGCAAATCATTATACACTTTTGTATACACTTTTGCAGGTATTCCTGGCAGAAGACGAGAAAGTGAGGGTCTAAAGCAATTGTTTCTTGAGAAATTGGTGAAAATGATTGAGTAAATAAAAGAATAAGATTAAGTAATTTATTTTTCTAGGGAGCTTTAATCAAAGATACCTTCAAACTTGTTATGTTCAGAGGAGGTTACTTGAAAAGAGAGCCATTGCTGATAAGTTTAGGAGATTTGTAAATTTGTGTTCCAGGTCACAAAAATATAGAAGCAGCACACTATCTCGATGAAAGTTTGACTCAGTATCAGTATGCAATGCAGGTTTCATTTTTCAAAGAAAAGGCAGGAATTATGATTCTGCCGTTCATATTTATGTATGAGTGTGCATGTGTAATGTCATGCAACAGAAAGAAACTTCAAACTTCGAAATATGATTGGGGGCATGCATCTTGACACGTTCACCTCAAAAATAGATCACTGTGACCCATTGTATGCATCTCTCTCTCTTAGTATCACACCTTTACAATCAAAGGTCACTGACCTACATTTCCCATTTTACTGGCTTATGTTTTTTTTCCATTTAGCTCATTTAGCTCATGACCATATAGGTTTGTATCTCATAATAATACTCTTATACCTGGATTCATGAAATTTGGTTAGAGGATTATCTTGATGAGTACTACACTCTCATTTTCAAAGTAGGTCACTGTGACCCATATTTCACACTTTATAGACTTCAGTGAAAGTTTGTATTTTACTGTTTATGTTTGAATTACTAAACTAGATGATTGTATGCATGTATCTCTCTTAGTATTACACCTGTGCAAAAAAGGTCATTGCGACCTACATTTCACAATTTACTGGTATAGGGTAAGTTTAGCATTTAGTTCATGACCATTACTGGCATACTGTGCACATAACTAGAATCAGAAAACTGGGTGAGTGGATGCATCATGATGGGCACTTCTCTAACATTTCAGTATTAGGTCGTATTGGGCATTATTTTATGTTTTGACCAGCTTGGGTTAAATTTTGTGTTTGACAATCATTTCTCAGGCACTGTTCAGGCACTGAACCATGAAAATGATGATATATGCATATCTGTAACAAATGAAGCTCAAATTGACCTGTTGACTTGTGTTTCATATTTCAATGGCTTTGATGAAAATGTTTGCATTTAGCAGATGAGTATTTGGCATGTTATATGCATATTACCTTATCTAGAATCATGAACCTTGGTGAGTGGACGCAGCTTGATAAGTTCTACATCCATATTGCAAGTATAAGTCTTTGTGACTAATATTTCTTGTTTCAGTAACTTTATTCAGATCTTGTGTTAAAAGTCAATGTATTGGGTACTGTTTATGTGTCAATCATAAACTTGATAACTGATACATCAATTGCTACTATGTCCTTACAATTAAAGAAGATCACTGTGACCTACATTCTGTGCTTTACTAACATGGATTAAATATTTGTATTTATGATCACATACATTCTTCAGTGCTACATACATCCTTGCATAATTAAAAGGCTCTTTCTGAGCAGAACAGTTGGAATTAGAAATAAATATGTTTCTTCATTGATGAACTTTCCATATTAATGATTATACATTGTATATCATGATATATTACCCATATCAGGTTCACTATGCATTTTGAGTATAGGTATTAGATGATTAAACTTCACGCAGCATGCTTTTCACGAGGCATGTGCTACTGGCTGTCACTTCAAGGTTACTCAAAGCTTGCGACTTTCCGATAGTGAAATCTGGTTTCGAGGGGTAGACAATAATATCAGATGCTAATGCAGAATTTTAGCAACAATGGAGGGCTGGACCGTTTACACATGTAAATGGCTTAGTTTAGTTTACTGCCAGTAAACATTTAATAAACATGCACATGATTGTTAGTGAGCAGGAGCTACCTGTTCCATTTAAATGGTACATTTCCACATTGAGGACTGTTTCATAGAATAAGTTTTGTCTTACTATATGTTTTCACATCGAATATGGTATTGCTAGGGAAAAGCAGAAGTTGATGAGAATTGGTTGTAGCACACATTACATATCAGACTGATTTACTGATAATGCTGATAAGATTTTATTTCAGTTATATTATTTACTTTTGAAAATAGGTTTATTAATAGAACCTTTGATTAGTAACATTTTGTTTCAATAAATAAAAACAACAAAACAAAACAACACCATTTCAAGTTTCTAAGCCATTGTATGGATTCTTAGTCATTGTCGATCCTATAAATGCATCCCATGCCCATGTCCACACAATATGTCCGGATGCACTTATTTCTTGATTTATTTCATCATGTACAGGCTTTCACTTAGGATTTAAAACTGAATGGTCATTGACCATAGGCTGAAAATTCCAAGAGTACAAAATTGAAGGCTAAGAGTCAAAATCTTAAACCTGAGAGTCACGAGAATTAATTGGAGAAAGAAAACACACTTTTAAAACTCATTTACATTTATTGTCAAGCATAGAAAACATCAAGAGTCTTGTTTAATACACAAGCAACACAATTGTAATGAAATATCAAGATGAAACCTAAACAAAATTTGAACATCACATATTACAATGAAATGCAATATTTATAAACCACTATTCAAAATATTAGTTACTTCACAAAATGAATTACTTCCTTCACTGTTCTTGCAGTTCAGATTCTTCAAAACTTTCTTCACAATGAAATCACTCATATCCAGACACTCCTCAATTATTCGAATCAATTTACATAATTTAGCATGATCCATTTGGGATCTAGCTAGATTTGGTTTTCATGTGCGTTTTTAAGGAGTGCCTTCAGTCTGTTTCTTACTGTCATGGTCATTTTCACAGCCTGAGTCAGTCTCACACTGACATTCCCCTGAGAAATGAGTCAAAATATTCCTACGAGTCATTGTATTTCTATGTAATATTTAAATTTGAAAATCAGGTTTTATACAACATGATGTCACGCAATCAGCAATATACAAGAATGTAAACAGTGTAATAGTAATGTTAGAAATGATCAAATATAAAATAATTCACTTATATACTAGAAGTGCAACCAGTTGTATAGAGAATCATTGAAATTTGTAATTTCAAGATTTTGGTGATAGAGTACATGTAGCATCATCAAAAGAAACACGGTACTTACTGCAATGATTTCCGTCCACCATTTTAAAATTCCACCCTTCACAACTGATTTGCTGTCTTACTTGATAAAGAGGTGTTATATTGCAATTATCTCAATCCGTGTCTCTCAAACATTCCATTTATCATCTCAAAACAAAAGATCAAAGTTGACATATAAAAGCGTAAATTATCGGACAATCACGTACAGCCCTTGCAACTTGACATGAGAACAATGCTAATTAATTAGTCGGTCAGGCAGGTATGTAGGCTTTGTTGTTCAAACATCAAGAAGATCAAAGGCTATTATATAGTACCGATTATAGAGTTTGACACGTAAGGCAAAATTTCCGAGAGTCAAACTGATGTATACGGCGCAGTGCAGATGTGTCAGTTTCGAGTATGAAATCCACGTGTGAAAAACATGGGAGTACAGGCTAAAGGGAAACCCTGATGTATGTGTATGCATTAGAAGGAAACATTATCATGTCGATTATAATGATTTTTTCACCTACTGGTCAAATATATTCAGCAAAAACATATCGTACATACTGAATTATTTTATTATAAGAGTTAAAAGATTTATAGCAAATGAAACAATTGCAATTTGAATGAGGTACTGCATGCACATTATAATAGCAGTCAGCCGTTTCAGTTATTGTACACTGTGCACAAGGTTACAATATTTTTTAATGGTTGCATTTTAGAACAGAGATTCTATAATAAAAAATAAAAGTAATAAAAAAGAACATTAACCTCAAGATTTTCAGCTCAAATAGTCATAGACCAGAAGAGCTTGTGGAATGGTTAGTTGTCTGTTGTCCGTCATCCGAATCTGTCCATCCATTAGTAGAAGTATCTTTTTGCCACTCCTCCTAATATACTTGGAGGATTGCCATGAAGCTTGACACACACATTCATACCAAGGTTTAGTTGGTCCTAAATAAAATGGCTGCCGCATAAGCCATCTTGAAAATATCATTATCACTACTTCTCCTGAATGGATGGTCATATCAACATGGGGTTTTCACCTAAAGATTTCTTATGATATCTTGTTGGTCCTAAATGAAAATGGTGCCTACCTGACATCCAGTATGGCCATCACAGCAGCAATGTTGAAAATCTTGTTATTGTTACTCCGCCTAAAGATATGGTGCCAATTTGATGCCGATTATGGCCGTCATGGTAGTCATCTTGAAAATATTGTTATGGCTTCTCCTCCTAAATGGAAAGTCATATCTACATGGGTTTTCACCAGAAGACTCCTTCTGATGTCTAGTTGGTCCTAAATGAAAATGATTCTGCTCATATGTCCAATATGGCCACCATGATAGAAATCTTGCAAACTTTCTTACCGCTGCTCTTCATGAATGGATGGTCATACACTGCGTTTTCACTGAAAGACTTTTCATGTCTAGTTTGTCCTTAATAAAAATGATGCTGATCTGGAGTCCAATAGGGTCAGTATGGAAGCCATCTTAAAAATCTTGTTATAACTACTCGTCCTAAATGGAAAGTCATATTGACATGGGATTTTCACCAGAAGAATATTTATGATATCTATTTGGTTCTGAATGAAAATGATGCCAATTGGACCTCAAATATGACTGCCACAGTGAACATATTGAAAATCTTGTCACAATTTCTCATAAACGGATGGTCATATTAGCATGGGATTTTCACCAAAAAAATCTTCTAATGATGTCTAGTTTGTTCTAAATAAAATGCACGACTTGTACATTCAATATAGCTGCCACAATGGCTTATTTGAAAATCTTATTGCCCAATACTATCATACTCAGCAGCTAAAAAGAAGAAATGGTCGTATTTTGAATTCCTCTCAATTCTTTTCGGTCAGTAGAGTGTCATTCTCTTCAAGTGAGTCTTGTTTATGAACTCGCTATAGTACCTCTACTTTGATATCATAGAAAAGAGTGTTCTGTTTTATTAGTTTATGTCTTAGATATGTGGTTTGATGGTATATCAGCTCACAGCTGGCTATATAGCACTTATTTAAAGTTAAAATTTTCAATTTTAAACAGATTAAAAGTTCAAATGTAATGAGAACAAATTTTTAACAAGTTTAGTTAGAAAGGGGGCTAATATTTCACTTTCAGAATCACTTTTGTCTGAACTTATTTTCTGTACGATAAGTAAATTTTGCAATGACTACCGGAGACTACTAAAAACTTTGTAGAGGTGAGCAATTGTTATGACTGAATCTTTGAATAGACTCTGGTTGATATGTATTCTTCCACAAAGAACTGATGGAAAATATTAGTTTCTCGCAGCAAACATTATGGATTATAAAAAACACCCAAACATATTTGAATGTCCATACTACTAATAACTCAAACAGCTGATAAAAGATACATTAAGAAAATAATTTACAATGATTTTCAGATGTAATTATCAACCTTGAAAGGAATAGGTAATTTAATTTTGTAAAATCCAACTAGATTTTGTGTTTGTTTTGATGATGCATGTTACATACACTCACTTGGGGATAGGATCAAAACTACAATATATACTCACTTATAATCCGAGTTCAACTGCAAACAACATAGACCCTGCTATGACATCACATAATCTACCGGCAGATCAAGGTCTATGCTGTTTATTCTAATGATTATTCCTACAAATTGCAATGACTCAGATCTGCCAGTGCATTATGCGACAGCAGATCGGGGTCTGTGCAGTTTACAGTTGGGCTCGACTTGTGAGCGAGTTTAGATGGTATAATATCTAGCTATTAGAATGTATTTACCTTTAGACACTTTTTATTTTTAGATTGATTTTGAAGCTATCTCTTAAACTCAATTTATATAATTTATGCAGATGGTGGTGGAATCAGTGTTGTTTAAGTTTATGGTTACAATTTTTCTGTATGGTACAAGTCTGCCCTTTCATATCCATATACACCTATCTTATGTATGACTTTGAGGCAAAGTCTAGGTCATTTGTAAATCTTTGTTAAGTTTTTGTTTGAAGTTCTGTTTGGTCGTGAGTCACAAATCCTGGGAAGGATTGTTATCATACTTCGATTGTAGAATCAAGAAACCTGACCTTGTATATCCATACACTCCCTCCCTCCCTTTAACCTCACGCAAGGACAAGGTCATTTAAAAATCTTGATGAAGTCTTTGGTTTAAAATATACTGTATGATCATAAGTCTCAAACCAAGTAGGAACTGGTATCATATTTACACTGTAGGATTAATTCCGAGTTTTCATATTCATGCAGCCCATCCTGATGCATGTGCAAGGTAGAGTCATTTTAAAGTGAACACATCTGAAAGCACCCAGTGTTTATAATACCTTAGAGTCTATATGTTTCAAGCACATGTGTCAAAACTAACTTGTATGTAATAATAAATGTCTTACAAGAAATGTGAATATATTAACCTGATGATGAATTTTAATGGTAGGAAAAATGTAATCATTCTGGGAAGATTTTCACTTTTAATATGAAAACATTTGAGTTACATTTGTTTCACTTACCTGGCTGAAGGTCAGTTGATCCCATTGTTAATTTCAATATCTGTCCTACCAGTTCACGAGTTTGATGGCATAGTGAGCTTATGACACAGCTCTGTGTTCCATAATGCAACACATCTCAAGTGTCCTGTGTCCATCAATGATTACTTCTGGATATGTTTTAATCATTTGTTATGGACAGATTATGATGAAACTTGCAACATAGCTTATTAGGTGATCTGGGCTCAAATTGGCTAACCATGTGCTTTTGCTTGCTAGGCATACATTAGTAAGGTAGGCAATTTGAGACCAAACATGGGCCCCTTGTTCTGTTTCTTGTATGTCCATCGAGTTAAACATATCCAAAATAGTTGGCTAAAACTTTGTGTTAATGAGAGATTCTATCAAAGGCATGTTGTTGACAATGAACCAAATGACGATTCCATTTTAACCAAGAAAACGGGGGAATCAGATTGTCCCCCTCCACTCAAAAAAAGCTTTTTTCAACTCAGTAAATGTAAATTGATTGTGTAATTTGTTAGTTTTCGATTATTTTTACACTTTCGTGGATAAAATGGGCGGTATATATTGATCTGATTCCCTATTTTTGTTGTTGTTCACAATAGAATCATGACTTGCATGTTCTACTTCTACTTCAGATCTTACCTGCTGTACACCACTACATGTTAAGATAGTAGCTGTGTAAGCAAGTTGGTAATATCGGATGTACTTGGCGTATTGCTTAGTTGATGTAATAGGGAACTTATTGTCAAAATGTAAAGTGAATCATATTCACCCCTGTAAATTGGAAAGGTAGTTAATCAACAAACGTGGCTTATTCAACTGAGGAATAGTGTTTAGCCAGTTGCAAAGTTTATGACTGTTGAAAACATTACCCTATGCATTTTTGGTAGCTTAGAAATCTAAGTGCATATCGCATGTTTACAACTATAAATTAAGTACATATGCAAGCTTAGCACACCTTTCTTTACATTGTCACATATATTTCAGTGTATATTGTTGCCCTTTTAGGCACTGTTATTGCTTTTCTGCACATTTCATACTAACTTGTGGAACAGGTAGTTTGTGCTTGAATGTGGGAGCAGGCAATGCGTATAGTTCCTTAGAATCTATTTGTTTCTAGCACATGTGTCAAAACTAATTTGTATGTAATAATAACTGTCTTACAAGAAATGTGAATATATTGAGCTGATGATGAATTTTACTGGTATATACATATAAGTTTTGTGGAGTCTATATTTTTGATAATGGTATGTATGAATTTGTAGAGATAAATGAGACAATAGAGTAGAAACTGGTCTATGTATGCAGGAAGATATTTATGCATGCATCACCATTGCAGTAAAGAAAAATGTAATCATTTTGGGAAGATTTTTACTTTTAATTTGAAAACATTTGAGTTACATTCGCTTCACTTACCTGGCTGAAGGTCAGTTGAGCCCATTGTTAGTTTCAATATCTGTCCTACCAGTTCACGAGTTTGATGGCAAAGTGAGCTTCTGGCACAGTTTTTTGTTCCGTAATGCAACATGTCTCAAGTGTCCTGTATCTGTCAATGATTACTTCTGGATATTTGTAGGTATTAGTTATGAGCAGATTATGATGAAACTTGCAAGATAGCTTATTAGGTGATCTGAGCTCTGATTGGTTAACCATGTGCTGCAGTGGAGGTTTTGCATAGAACGTTGGTATTGTGCTTTACGTCAGCAAGATCTTGGACAAGTTTGCTAACCAGCGAAATCAATGTATATTAGTGAGGTGGTCTAGAATCTGATTGACTGCCCATTTTGGTTTAGGTCACATGGCCAAAAATAACTTGGTCAGCTGCTATTGCATTTGCTTGTTGGGATACATCATCAAAGTGAGCAATTTGAGACCAACATGGGCCTCTTGTTCTGTTTTTGTTTGTCCATTCAATTAAACATCTCCAAAACAGTTAGATCAAAGTGTGTGTTAACGACAGATTCTATCCAAAGCATGTTGACAATGAAACAAGTGAGGATTCCATTTTCACCAAGAACACGGCGGAATCAGATTGAAATTTCAAAGAAATCTTCCCTTAAATCTTTGAAACGAAATGAAATATGTCAAAACAAAGTTTTTTTCAACTCTGTGAAGGTAAATGGATTATGTAATTTGTTAGTTTTCGATTATTCTTACACTTTCGTGGCTAAAATGGGTGGTAAATATCCATCTGATTCCCCTATTTTGTTTTTGTTCACAATGGAATCATGACTTGCATGTTCTACTTCAGATCTTACCTGGTGTACACCAATACGTGTTAAGGTAGTAGTTGTGTAAGCAAGTTTCGCAATATCGGATGTACTTGGCGTATTGCTTAGTTGATGTAATAGGAAACTTATTGTCAAAATGTAAAGTGAATCATATTGACCCCTGTGAATTGGAGAGGTGGTTACTCGACAAACGTGGCGTATTTAACTGAGGAATAGTGTTTAGCCAGTTGCAAAGTTTATGACTGTTGAAAACATTACCCTATACCTTTTTGCGTGCGTACAAACTGTTGCCAAATCTCAGTGCATATTGCATGTTTACAACTATAAATTAAGTACATATGCTAGCTTGGCACACCTTTCTTTACATTGTTACATATATTTCAGTGTATATTGTTGCACTTTTAGGCACTGTTTGAGATTTTCTGCACATTGTAGATAACCAGCTTATCATGTGTATCGAATAATTAAAGATGGAGTATGAGACAAATATGTGCTTATATGATATTCATAAATAGTGAAATAAGAACTTTGATTTCACGTTTTTGCTTTGAGATAGCATAGAAGTTAATAATGTTGAGATTGTTTGTAATTTTAAAAAAATACTATACAAGTCTCTAATTCACATCAATTGAGTATTATTCTCTTTTGCTTATCTATATACATGTAATTTTTGTGTTCTTTTTATTGAGTTGTTATGTCACATTTATGAATTACAGGAGAGCAGTTGCTGCTATACCCCGAGCAGCATTGGCATTGTCTGCAGTTAGCATTTATATAAAAGTTATGTTTTACTGCCACTGCTGCCAGCTTTAGGTATTATATCCTCATAGACGTAAATTAGAGTTTTCCTTGGATTATTCTAAAGTGGAAAATAGATCACTGTGACCTGTTACTGTGTATACAAATTACTTTTTGACAAATTTGCAGTTGTAGGCATGGTATGTTTGGTTTGGGTTTTTCTTGTATCGTTCTCAATGACCCCTGGGAAATGTAGGCCACAGTGACCTAAATGTCTAAGACTGATGTGTTGACAGGTTCACACAATTAAAAATATTCATTTTACTGGCGAGTTTTTGTGTCCCTTTAGCTTAGATAAACCGTGATCCAAGAACATCCATACATCGCTTTGAACAACTTCAAGCGAAAATTATTCTCAGAACCTTTCTTTCATTATGACCTTTTAACGAAATGTTAATCACGGTGTCAAATTTTAGTCTTCCTGGCAAATCTTTATTTGTAAGCTTGGTATGTTCATGGAACTACATGTAGATCAGGGTGTTTATTGCATCATTCTCAACCACCCTATCAAATGTATGTAACAGTGAGCGACATTTTTTCTTACACTTATTGCTGTTGTTAATTACTGCTGTGCGTAGCTTGGCCCAGCATGTAAGTTTTGCCTTGCTGGCAGATCTCCAGCTGTAAGTGTGCAATATTTATGGAATTTGGTCAGGATGTTCCTTACTTCGTGCTAACCAACCCAGGTGAAATTTTTTCATATCGACTCACATTCATCATACCCCAGCCTGCCACTTAAAGAGGTATAGGGTGTAGATGGTAATCCTTGTGCCATTCCATCCATCCTTCTGTCCAGCACTTCATCTAGTCCTGCAGTTTTTATGGATTGCCAGGTTATCACTTGAAGATCAATGAATCACTTTCAGCCATAAATATTTGTTAGCATTATTGACCTTTTCGTCTTGTAGCAGTATATGACACAATCTCGTTAGGACAAATGGTTCTACAGTTTTAATGGATTGTCATGAAACTTGGTAAATATTATGATCATCACCTGATGATGTGTATATCAATAAATCACATTAATCTCACAATTAGTATTGAAGTTATTGTCCTTTTTATCTTGTAGATTAATGTAATGTACGACACAATCTTTCCAGTGCAAATGGTCTTGCAGTTTGTCCTGCATTTTTTTTTTTTTTTTGGGGGGGGGGTGGTCGCCGTGAAACTTGGTATATATTATGGTCATGATCTAAAGATGCACATATTGACAAATCTTTGTGATTCTGCGATTTTTATTGGAGTTATTGCCCTCTTTTACTTAGAGTTGGATTGAATGCATCATAGGATTTTGTGAATCCCACTGCTCATGCAGTTTTCAGTGGATTGCAGTGAAACTTGGTACGTATACTGGTCATCAGAAGTGACCTTATTGTGTGGTTTGTGTCCATTGTACATTGTCTGACATGCATGGCCCGTCCACCATCAATTGCTTGGACTCTGGAGTCCATATTTCTGATCTGATTTCAATCAGACTTGGAATATGTGTTTACATCATCAAAATCTTGGAAGAGTTTGATATTTAGCAACAACCATTATTATTAATGAGGTGACCTTGGATCTGATTGGCTAAATGTATTACCACTCTGAAGGCCATATTTCTGATCCAGTTTTAAACAATCTTGGAATATATGCTTATATCAGTAAGGTCTCAAATGAGTTGAATAATGAGCGAGATCAGCGCATACTGATTATCTGATCTTGTTACCATTCTACAAACCATATATCTGGTCTGATACGGATCAAGCTTGAAATATGGTCTTATATCATCTTGAAAGTGTTTTGATAAAGACAGAAATCCATGTATATTATCCGATTTTGATATAACTTGGAATATATGCTTATATCATTATGATCTCAGACAATTTCAATAATGGGCGAGATCCATGCATAGTTAATGAGGTGATGTTGCATCTGATTATCGGAGCTTATTCATCATGATTCAGTTTTTATCAAACTTGGATTATGGGCTTTGATATTATCTTCAAGCTCTGGATGATTTTGATAATGAACAAGAACCATGTGTATTTATAAGGTGATCTGGCATCTGATTGACTGAGCTTTTTACAACTCTGGAAGCGTTAATTCTGATCCGATTGTGATCAGTCTTGAAATATATACTTATATCATCAACATCTTGGATTGTTTTGATAGTGAGCACAACCCACCCATATTAACGAGATGATCTTGCATCTGATTGGCTGAACTTGTTACCACTTTGGAAGACATTTGTATCTGATTGTGAACAAACTTAAAATATAGGCTTATACGATCAAGATCTCATACATATTAGATAATGCGCGGGATCCACATACATTAACAACGCGATCTTGCATGTAATTGACTGAACGTGTGAACAATCTGGGAATTTCTTATTAGAATTTGATTAAATACTCTGATATTATCAAGATGTTGGATGAGTTTGATTATAAGCAAGATGTACTCATATTAATGACTAAATGTTGTATTGGATTGGTTAAGCTTGTATCCACTATGGAAGCCAAATTCCAAATAGATTTTGTTCGACAGTTGTTCATCTAAAGTTATTTACCAGCACATGGGTTATGGCCGACCAATAGAGGGTGTTATCATGTATATACACAAGGTATCACCTTGCCCATGACCGTTTATACTCTTGATGGTTTTTATGTCCGTGCAATGAAGGTATATTATGTTTTATCTTATCTGTCCGAGTAGTATTCGTGGTCTGCTTTTGCATATCTTTGAGGTGTCATATTAATTCCGCCTCGTATTCCACTATCAGTTATCGAAAACATTATAATCGGTCAACAGTCCTAATTCACCACCTGATATATTCAAGGATGCACCATGAGTTGGTTCTGGTGCACTGTAATAATAGTACCGTATTAATAAGCAGGGTCTGATTTCTAATATGCCACAGAGAGATCACGAAACTCTTTTAAAATGTCACATAACAATAATATATCATTCATCAGACAATAATCATGTTGATCTCAAACTGTTTGAAGAAAAAAAAATCCATGACATCTTTAACGTATTGGTAATCAATATTTGATATGTTTGAACTGCTAGGTGATGAATACAATTGTGTTATTGGTGGTACTGGTATGTTTGAACTGCTAAGTGATGAATACAATTGTGTTATTGGTGGTACTGGTAAGTGGTGAATTGTATTTGTGGCATAGCTGTTGAATTTCTAAGTGATTAATCGTATTGGTGGCATAGCTGTTGAATTTCTAAGTGATTAATCGTATTGGTGGCATAGCTGTTGAATTTCTAAGTGATGAATTGTATTGGTGATATAGCTGTTCAAATGCTAAGTGACGAATTGTATTGGTGGTATAGCGGTTGAATTGCTATGTCATGAATTGTATTGGTGGTATATCTGTTGAATTGCTAAGTGATGAATTGGACTGGTGGTATAGCGGTTGAATTGCTAAGTGATGATTTGTATTGGTGGTATAGCGGTTAAATTGCTAAGTGATGATTGGACTGGTGGTATAGCTGTTGAATTTCTAAGTGATGAATTATATTGGTGGTATAGCGGTTGAATTGCTAAGTGATGAATCGTATTGATGGTATAGCGGTTGAATTGCTATGTCATGAATTGTATTGGTGGTATAGCGGTTGAATTGCAAAGTGATGATTTTGTATTGGTGGTATATCTGTTGAATTGCAAAGTGATGATTTGTATTGGTGGTATATCTGTTGAATTGCTAAGTGATGAATTGTATTGGTGGTATATCTGTTGAATTGCTAAGTGATGAATCGTATTGGTGATACAACTGTTGAATTGCTATGTAATGAATTGTATTGGTGGTATAGCGGTTGAATTGCTAAGTCATGAATTGTATTGGTGGTATATCTGTTGAATTGCTAAGTCATGAATTGTATTGGTGGCATAGCTGTTGAATTGCTAAGTGATGATTTGTATTGGTGGTATATCTGTTGAATTGCTAAGTGATGAATCGTATTGGTGACACAACTGTTGAATTGCTAAGTGATAAATCGTATTGGTGATACAACTGTTGAATTGCTATGTCATGATTTGTATTGGTGGTATAGCGGTTGAATTGCTAAGTGATGAATCGTATTGGTGATACAACTGTTGAATTGCTATGTCATGAATTGTATTGGACGTATAGCGGTTAAATTGCTAAGTGATGAATTGTACTGGTGGTATAGATGTTGAATTGCTAAGTGATGATTTGTATTGGTGGTATAGCGGTTGAATTGCTAAGTGATGATTGGACTCGTGGTATAGCGGTTGAATTGCTAAGTGATGAATTGTGTTGATGGTATAGCGGTTGAATTGCTAAGTGATGATTTGTATTGTTGGTGTATCTGTTGAATTACTAGGTCATGAATTGTATTGGTGGTATAGCGGTTAAATTGCTAAGTGATGATTGGACTGGTGGTATAGCTGTTGAATTTCTAAGTGATGAATTGTATTGGTGGTATAGCTGTCGAATTTCTAAGTGATGAATTGTATTGGTGGTATAGCGGCTGAATTGCTATGTCATGAATTGGATTGCTGGTATAGCGGTTGAATTGCTAAGTGATGATTGAACTGGTGGTATAGCGGTTGAATTACTATGTCATGAATTGTATTGGTGGTGTAGCTGTTGAATTGCTAAGTGATGAATTGTATTGGTGTTATCGCGGTTGAATTGCTAAGTGATGATTTGTATTGTTGGCATATCTGTTGAATTGCTAGGTCATGAATTGTATTGGTGGTATAGCGGTTAAATTGCTAAGTGATGATTTGACTGGTGGTATAGCGGTTGAATTGCTAAGTGACGATTTGTATTGGTGGTATAGCGGTTAAATTGCTAAGTGATGATTGGACTAGTGGTATAGCGGTTGAATTGCTAAGTGATGAATTGTATTGGTGGCATTTCTGTTGAATTTCTATGTCATGATTTGTATTGTTGGTATATCTGTTTAATTGCTATGTCATGAATTGTATTGGTGGTATAGCTGTTGAATTGCTATGTCATGAATTGTATTGGTGGTATAGCGATTGAATTGCTAAGTGATGATTTGTATTGGTGGTATAGCTGTTGAATTGCTATGTCATGAATTGTATTGGTGGTATAGCGGTTGAATTGCTAAGTGATGATTGTATTGGTGGTATAGCTGTTGAATTACTAAGTGATGATTGGACTGGTGGTATAGCGGTTGAACTGCTAAGTGATGAATTGTATTGGTGGCATAGAGGTTGAATTGCTAAGTGATGAATTGTATTGGTGGTATAGCCGTTTCACTGAACCTTTCAATACTATTCATTCATTCATCCGGGTAAATGCCTTGTCTTGAATATTCATAGGGCTAATTTGTAAACTGTTTCAGATTTTTTCCCCCAGTTGTTCTGTAGATTGGTTTATGAATCTAAAGCTATGTACAAACCTGATTGGGATCTTACCTTTTCCTTCTTTCACGAACCTTTGAATGATAAAATCCTTACTAAAAAGAAATATATTTTTCATCATTGTTACATATGAGTTTTTTACTCTTCATCTGGATCTGGATCATTATTAACCGTTGTCTTGATGAATAAGTGATTGTCATAAACATGTGATTTTGATATTTGTAATACAAAGTGCGTTCGTTATCGGCTGTCTAAACATTTGCCTGTAAAATGGTCATGGTCTCGAACTTTATTCTCTATTTTATTCTTTATTTTTCTCTCATAGATATAGCATATAGATGTGGAATTTAAATATTTTTTCTTCCGCTGTGAACACCAAAAGTTTAACATTTCTCGGTATATATTTTCCATACAGTATTTGCTATTTTTTTTTCTTCAAAACGCATCGTAAATTACTTGAATACAATTTGTTCCTCTGTTAACTATTTATTCGTATCTCTTGTGGACTGATTTAGCATTCAAAACCAAACCTAGATGCAACGTGTTTGGCTGTTTTGATTTTCCCCGAAATTTTGTTATTTTGTTGCTGTGTCAAGATGATACTTTAAAGATCTTCACAAATAACAAATACAGCTTTCAACTGATGTCGAGTCTTTGAAGTTTACAGCTTATTGTTGTCCCGGTATTATGTCTATCGAGTTTTCTACATTTTGTTGTGATACTTTCTTCTGATGTATAGTAAAGCATTTTCTACAGATGTGCTTCTGTCCTTTATGACTGTTTATCTTTGATGAACCATTTTTCTTTTTATTCATAGAGAGTGATTCTTCCACGTTTGTAGTCATTAGGACCGTCAGACAAAAATATGACTAATATATCAACATGTTTTGCATTTGTATTTCAGTGGTTCTAACCGGTTTGATGTAGCATAGTTCGTTTATTTCATAAACATTTATAGATATATAAAACTCATTTTAATTTGTCCTATATTCTCTATTTTTACAGGACATTTATCAAAACTATGACGGTATATATTTAAATTTTATTTTGATGGTCTGTCTACATTATTACTTGGCATATTTGACAGAGATTCAACGGTATTAATATAACATTTATTATCCGTGGTATCTATGTTGATAAAAGCTTGATTGTTTTGAAGCCATTCAAGGTAAATCTGTGTATTATCCTACCTTAAGCGTTTGATGTATGTGTGCAATGTTAAATAGTCAATCCTGTCCAACATCCATCTTGTACTTTACTTATTTCCTGTCGAAAGTTGCGGTAGTAAAAACCTCTATACTCAACTTTTTCATCTTCTTCATTTGGTGCTTTTAGATGTCTGATCGTTAAGTCTGTTTCACGGCACCAAATTGTCGAATTTTCTACATATTATCGTCTTTATGTCATTCACAAATTCATACTGATCTTGATTTTTGACACAATAAAGTCTATACTACTGTACAGTCACTTACATAATTCGTTTTGTTATGATTTATATATGAACTGTTCCCTATGCCGTATATTATGTTGACGGTATAGCTAAATTTGCATATATTGCACTGATATTTTAAATATATGTAATCAAGGAAGCTATCTCTTTATCGCCTACATCCTAGAGATTTTTCTTTCTTTGGAATCTTGTCTTTACTGACACATATATATTTGGAAAACCTGTCAATTACAGACACCTATCTATTATGAACATATGTTATTGCAGAAACAAACTAGTATGGACATATCTCTACAACTATTGAAATGATTATAACTCAGCTTTGTGTGGTTATGTATGATGCATAGAAAATATCATATTCTTTATGTTTATGTTCGATAATGGTCTTCATAGTCTTGCTGATCCAGTAATATTTGAATTTATGAAAATAATACCCTCCAGATTGCCTAACCTATCAATTTACTAATTTTTATTTTTAATAGTATTGTATTCCCATAACGGATGTAAATACATATTGAAAATATGAGTACCCAATTAATTTTTCAATAATATTCAAAACATCCATAAGTAATTTCCTTTTCTTATTTAACCATTTTAATGGCGTGCTTTCGGGTTTTTGAACACAATAGCCTTTGCAACGACACATGTTATGGAGAGGGGTTCAATAAATAATAAAAAAAATAAACATAAATATTAAAACATAATACAGAAGGTCCAGCTGACGGGGCTGTAAAAGTCATATAACTTCTCTAACTCCCTGCTTGTTGGATACGGTCGTATTTCAGAGATTTAGATGAACACAAATCCAGCAGTAAAAGAACATATTTTTAAGGGTAAATTTTAAATATATATATATATATATATATATATATATATATATATATATATATATATATATATATATATATATATATAGAGAGAGAGAGAGAGAGAGAGAGAGAGAGAGAGAGAGAGAGAGAGTAATTGTCATTATAATGTTTAGTTAATTCCAACAATCTCAAAGGAATTTGTTGTTCTCTTCATGAGAATTCTGATCCAATGTAATAGTGTAAATCGCCATGAAATTGATACTAATAATAATGCTAATGCTAATACTACTACTAATAATAATAATAATATGTTGTGGATGTAAGGGTTTTCCATCCTCTATCTATTATGCATATTTGTACATATTACATATAAATTCATGACACCTACTTATATTTAGCTACATAATCCTTCAATCCTTATTTTCCCCTGTCTCACCTCTCCCCACCCATCATTGGTTTATAAATATTTTCATATGGACAAAGAAACATTGAACTAAATCAAAAGTCCTTTTGTTCAAATCCATTTTTGATGAAAACGTTTCCAGTTGCTATTGACATAAGCAGAGTACTTTTCTGATAAAAAATGTAACTTGAATTCCTTCTCAGAATGACAAACATTAGGTAGTTCAGTAAAAAATATACAACTCTAAATATATTGCTTCTGTGCGAAAATAAATAAGTTAATAATATCATATGATTCTTTTTCATCAACGACTCCAAGTATATTTTTTCTTTTTTTGTAAGGGTAAAATTAAATAGATGATGGTAGTATATGAAACCTAGGTTCTGAAACAGGTACCCTCCTACCCTTTCGAAGAAAACAAAATTTATCAAACCTTAAATAACCAATTCTCTTATCTTCCAAAATATTATAGAAATATCCTAGGTCACCAACCATCTATTTGTTTATTTTTTTAAAACCCTGATATTCTATCTACCACACGATACATTTTTTTCTTTACAAAAACAATATGTCACCTACCCTCCTATCAACCAATTGCTTTTCACGGTAACACTGGGCCACTTACCCTCAAAATCTTATGATAAATACAGAGCAACCAGTCTTTAAAATCTTCCGACAGTGGGAATGATTCTTCCTCCTGCGACAAACACTTATTTGCTCAGATTTCTTACACACCCACACCAGTAGCCCCAGAAGGATTTCTGGTGTACCCTCACTGTTTCGCTACTAATTACTAACGGACTAATTCAAGCGGCTAAATTACTCAGGTGGTCGACCCATGCAGAACAGTCACGTTTTGCCTGGGTCAGAGGTTATTCAATATTTGCAATACTTGTCTGTAAAGGCAGACGAAGTTTCAGTTCATTTGTTACATGCAGTATGCACATTAAGTTTCTTTTAATTCCCTATACAACTGCTTAATCCACATATTGTTTAAATTCTCAACAACTGTTTTTAAGCTGAATTATACAAGCTGACAGAGCAAAGAGTCAGATCTTCTTGTATCAAAATTCATATGTAAGCTGTCAATTAGTAGTGAACTTAGAGTTTTGTCATTGTGCACAAAAGCAAATAAGATTATTTAGTTTTTTGTTGTTGTTTCTTTTGCTATTTGTTTTTTCTAAGAGGTGGTGATGCTTCAATTTATAGGATATATTAAAGTGAGCAGGATACAATAATCTTGTGTTGAACATAACTTTGGTAGAGAATAACATATACATGTATGATATGATTTAGTTGACTGATGCACTAAACTAAATCTATTGATAACACATTACTACTACAACTATTATTACTACTAATGGCATTAGATACACAGTATTTGCCGAAAAATAAAGTCTGAAAGATGAACCTGCATATAAAGGTCGCCTGTGTACAAAACCATTTAGTTCTCTTCCCATGGCTGGCTGTTATAGACAGGTTTGATTATATCTCTCATTTGATGATCCTTGTATGTGTGTGTGTCTGTGTGTGTGTGTGTGTGAGAGAGAGAGAGAGAGAGAGAGAGAGAGAGAGAGAGAGAGAGAGTTAGAGAGGTTCTCAAAAACTAAATATGTTAATAAGTAGGCAGAGCTTTCTCCGTGTTCCGAAAGGTCAATTGTTAAATAACAAGTTGGAAGTTTTCCAAAACCAATGACTCGTTTATGTAATGTAACAGCCGAACCTGGATTGAACAGGACCAAGCGTTACCTTTGTTTGAACAGCAATTATTCTTCTTGAATGATAGACAGCATGATGACGTCATTATTGTAAGCAATACTCCTGTTGTTGCCAATATAAGAGCCCTGGTCATTAATATAAACTGCATATTGCGAATCGGAAACGTGCTGTTTTATTTGTTTTCAAGTGTCAAACCAAAGCCAGGGTAAACGGTCATCATATAGGAAAGTTCCTCCTTTCAATCAGAACCGTTTGAAGCAAATTGCTCACAAAACAGTTGTCAACAGTGGAACTTCAAGTGGTCGATATAGGTAAGTTTCTAAGATGAAAGAGTAAGATGGTGCAAATGATGAATTCCTAGGCTTTGAACATCGACTATTTTTTTTATATATAAAATTTAAGTTTAATTAATTTCTCTGAAGTTAAACATTTTAAAACAAGATCACTGTTTAATTTGTTTTGGTACACACTTCGAAATGTTAGAGATGAAAATCGAAGAAGAGATCTTTCAAACTATCTATCTATCTATTGATATATATATATATATATATATATATATATATATATATATATATATATATATATATATATATATATATAACAAAAATTATATGGCAGGTAACGTAACAGGACAAACCTGGTTCTTTAAAGTGTGACTTTAATGGTTGTAATCCATGCGATTTTCAAATAAATTACGATATAGTAACAATTTTGAAGATAGGTAGAAACTTTAAAATTAAGCAAAATATTTCATAGGATGCGCAAAATGTGATATATGGAGTGTATTGTTTAAAGTGAAAAAAGAATATGTTGGAGAAACGTCAGTGGTTAGAAGGTCATGTGATACACGCAACCGAAGTAGAGAAAAGGCCGGTTACGATGCAATAATTGATGCCGCGAGATTTAATGCTCATGTGATGCAGCAATGTTACGTGGTAAAGTTGATTGTTCGCAAATAATCGGCTCATTTGTCGGCTTATTAAAGTTACACATTATGTCTTAATTGCTATGTCTGAGAAGAATCATATTCTACTCATCGATATCAGGCATGTAGGGTTCGATACAATGTCCCCTAATTTTGCCAGCCCTTTTTCGGCGAATTCACCGTTTTCGATAGAGAATATTCTCTGACCTCACACCCCAACATAAATGTCGAAATATCTAAAACGGGGAGGGAAAGTTCGAATGACTCTGACAACTGAGATAAGTAGGTATTATTTGTTGGTGTTATAGATACGCTACATCGTTTCCAAAAAAGATAAACTATAGTTACAATTGCAGGCTTCAAAGCGGACAAAGATGTAAATGACATGTGAGATTCGGGGTAGGATTTGTACAAAACAACATTATGTAAAAACGATGGATTGCACCAAAGACAACAAAGTAGGAGGTATTGGTCTCAGTGGGATATATGTTTGAGCGCCTCTGCTTTCAGCAAACATTTCTACCGATTATTTCAATTGACTGAGATTTAACGCTTTTAAGAAAATCCCAGTGATCCGTGTGTCCGTGAAGTAATGTTGGAATGTGCCTGGAGTAAAATACTTAGTCAATGGATATATACACGATACATTTATTTAAGCCTACTGGGTCGTTTGAAACATCTGGCTGATTAACGTTCATAACCTAGGCTTGGAAGTTGTGACATCACTAAGTCGTATCAGGTCTATCGCCGATATAGTAGTCTATCGATTTCGTTATTGTCATACAGTTTATTTCGCCACTGAAAACAAAGTCATAAAGAACAACCACATTAAACTATGTAGTAAATAATGAGATAAATTCAGATTTTGAGATAAATGAGAAATCAGTTTATAAGGCTGTCAGATTTGTGTAACATACTCTGATAACCTAAGGCTTTTCACTACGGCAACATAGCAATAAATGACGCGTTGGATACCTTAGAAAGTTTGGCTTCAAAATGAGGAAATTGGTCTTGAAAGAATTTGATCCTTTTTTATTGTTGTCTTTGTTTTTTGTTTTTTTTTCTTCTGTTTTTCTAGCGGCACATAAGCACATGAAAGAATGTATTGCGCCGATGTATTGTATGTGAAGTGTCTTGCCCAGAAATATACTACTGCGGCTGCCCCGGGCTGCTGTAGGTAGGATTGGAGAGTTGCTCACGCCTGGACGCGAATCTGGCACGCTAACCATTAGACCACTGTGGCTCTAATAAACAATTTTAATCCGAATAATTTATAAACGATGAATAATTATGTCTGCTTTTTACATGGGTTTTGACTGATTTAAACACTAAAGATGTAGACTGCTTAGCTGCAAAATGTAAATTAATTAGTTATTTATTAGAGCAAACTTTTAATGCACTGCTCATGGTATCAATGTACTATTAGAACTGCGGTTTCAGGGTTTACATATATATTGACGTCTAAAAATCTGTATTCTCAAAAGTGTTGTGTCATATAGTTCCTATCCACTAATTCTCAGAGAGGGTGTATCTGAAACTTGCCTCTCGTCAGCTTCCTAAAGTGGTTTATCCAGATTTTGTAACTTTAAGAATATTGGGAGATATTGTTTATAAAATTTGTGCTGAACCAATTTTCAGCCATCTTTGTCGACAATAAGTATGGTAGGTAACAGTTTGATTAATTATCAGCAAGTGAGCTAACAATGTGTGAGAGTTTTACAGTTTTAAGATATGAAACTTTGACACTCAGCTGCACCGTTACATATTTTATAACATTTGAGATTAGTGACATTCACAAATTATATTGATTGAAAAAGTCTGTATCAAATGTTTAAACTGAGGTAATAATCACATATGAAGGATGATGTCAAAGTACGAATTTGGCATTAACATTTGGAAAGTTTTCTCCAATTCACAGTCTCATAGATGTCGCTCCAAACAAATAAAAAGCTAAACTTTACAGAGGATAAGAGAACATTATTAACTGTCAAATAATTTGACTTGGGAAATGAAAATTTTTACAATGGAGTAAAATATGTAATTCACACGCCTGTGGGCAAGTAAATATTGAAATTAAAAAAAATAAGACATAAATCGACGGCCTCATTAATTGATTTATTTTCTATTCCAGGTCTTACTCCGAAGAATCATGATCGACAGACTACTCTTACTGGTTCTTGTGTTGCTTGCTCATTCAAGCACATTTATTGACTGTGGTAGTCCTGGTCCCAAAAATGTCGCAGGAAGAAAATGTCTTTCGTCACATCCATGTGGCACTCACGGATATCAGTATTATTGGTGCTATGACCATAAAAACTGGGATTATTGTTGTCACCCGCTTGAAAACTGCTCTGCTAAGGGTTCTGTCAACGAACATTGGTGCTATGTCGACATTGTTCGCGGACCTAAATGGAGAAATTGCATACCTTAAGAATAGAAGAGAAGAATTCAATAATTAATGTATACAAACTGTCTATAAGTCACATGAAAGGAAGGTATACTCAACAAGCATGCACCTTCTTCACTTAATTACACATATATATGAACTGAAGATATACATGTGATGACTATTTGAATGATTAAGGTCTACTATATAGCAGTGGCCTTGTAGTTTAGAGCATATCATGTATTAAAATGTTTGGAGCATGATTATAGCTTTTATTAATTAACTGTTTTAATCTTGTTTAAATATATTGCCCTTTCCCGTCATTAATTGTTCCGAATGTCTAAAGGTGGATGTGGACGACAAATTCATAACGCTTTGCCATGGTTGCAAATAAATGCATATTTAGAGCATCACAGAAAGGTAGCATTTATAAAAGAATACAGTCATTTTTTTAATCAGTCTACATTTTCAATCGATTTCCATTTAATTTTTTATTTCTTGGATACACACTTCTAACACTAGCTTGTTTCTAATGCAAACAAAGTTTATTGAATTTTACACTGGCTCAAGCTTTGCCGGAAATTCCATTTTTCACACGTTAGACTTAATTGTCACAGTGTACATGAA